>OX243957.1:8062500-9392500 GCA_945859745.1 Synanthedon formicaeformis
TTGATAATAGAATTTTATATGAAAAAATTAATAACTGAAAAAAGTACCTATAAATTTAATAACAGACATTTTTCCTCTGCCCTTGTCCAATTTGGCGAGATTTTCTTCAATAATCCTTTCCTATACTCAACTAGACATAGGGCACGCTCTTTCATATTGCTATCGTCATGCTACACACGTCAAGTCAGGATTTATAAGGTGGATAAAGGCTTTAGCTAGAAAATACTGTTATTTATTACAAGAAAAACCCCGAGTTGTGGAAGGCTGTATTTAACTATTTTACATTTAATACCCAATTACTTTTATAAATTTGAATGATTGTAAGCAATAAAAAAATACTCTAGTGTTGATTTTTCTATATTTGTAAATCTTCTTCTCTCTTTTTATAAAGAGAGAAAATTTATATGTTTGTAAAGAATAAACTCGATAAAAACTACTGAATCGACTGAAAATCTTTCACCTATCAGCGATATATCAGCGATACATAGGTTATCAATACTAATAATAAATCTGTAAGGGTTGGTCATGGAGTCAGTTACTTTGTTTTCAGAGATATAGGCTCTATACATGATACTGAAACTAAATTGACGATTTTTAGAATTTTTTTCTGTATGTATGTATGTTCCTTCATAACTCTTAAACGAATTAACTGATTTTCATGAAACTTGATAGATAAACATATAGACGTACAGGACACAGGATAGGGTACTTTTTTCCTTTTCAACGCGGATGAAGTTGCGGGCGCCAGCTTGTATTGTATAAATTTACGCGGGCGAAGTCGCGTGCAACACCTAGTCTTAAATAATTTGAAGTCGCTTTCCGCGTATGTCTGTATGGCCGCTAACTCCTTCTAAACCACGTAACGGATTCAATCTAATGGCCTATCTGTCTGTCCGTAACATCCATCACCCATAAAAAAGGTTCTCATTATTTTGTGCCTTAAAATGTTTTATTATGATTATTGAAAGAGTAGCAAGATATCTTTAAAAGATAAGCAATGAAATATATCTTGGGCAAGAAAAATAAGTTGTTCGAGAACTTTTTAAGTCGTATTTGTTACCGTGGCGAACACCTGTCCGCTCGTTCCGCCTTTACAATTCGCCATTTCTCATTTTCTGGCTTGTTTTAAAATTTCCTTCTCAAAATCTCAGTGATATATTGCCACAGTTGCCGTAATAATAGCCGAGGGTGCGATCACAACTTTCTTGAGTTTCTCAATATCCAAGAATTTCGGAGTGACTTTGTATACCTATTGACTTATTCAAATTTTTTTTTGTTTAGCGTTACTTCCAAAGATTTAAATCGAAAGATGCGGCATAATCTCCTCGCGCCATACTAAAAACACACCGAAAATTCTTAACAATGGGTTGGGCGCAGGCGCTCAACCCAACTACAGTGAGTGACGGTCGCTTTTTGAGAGCGTCGCTATCGTCACAGTCACGTTTGAAGTAAGAAATGTGTTGTCTGTGTTTAAAAGTGTGTTTAGACAAAGGTATATGTATTTTATACTTTTGTCTTTAGTATAATGTATGTTGTATTTTGTAACACACTTTCTCTAGTAATGCCGCATCTCTCGATTTAAATCTTTGGTTACTTCCCATTTGTGGTAACAGGTGTGATTGTGAGGTTCTGTAATAATCTATTAGAGGTAGAGAATAAACATGTATACAAAAATGTAGGTATTTTTTTTTAAATTCCTCATAGACACTTGTCATAGAGTCGACATTTAAGGAGTTATAAAATAAAAAATGAAAATTCAATCCAAGATGGCCCTCGAGGTCAAAAATTTGTATTTTTAATAAGGATCCATATCTAAACAACATAATATGTCAAAACCTTGTCCTCTACCTTTTGTAAGGCAAAAGTACATACAGCCTACTGTGTCGGACTACGTGTAAGGGATATTTAAGTTCTTTTTCCTGTCATTTCCTTTCCTTTGTGAACGACGACTATAAGTCTATTAGAATAGATTGTAATTAAGTTTTTTATCTTTATTAAACGGTACTATTGGACCCAGCCAAATATATACTATCTAAGATGTGGATTGAACTATTATTATTGATTGGATGATACTATTTATATTTTAAAGAATTTTTAATAAAATTTCCATCTACGAATGATAGTAAATAAAAATGGATTATACGAAATATATTATAATCGGTCCGTTGAGCAATTCATAAATTCAAAGAGAGAATAGATTTCATATTCCAGATTTTTCGCTGCAAATAGTTAATGAAAGGATTTTATTGGATATAGTGCTATTGAATAATTCCTTCATTAACAAACTAATTTATTCGCTTTAGAAAATCTTAATGCAATTCCGATCAAAGCAAGATATTATTATAACACATGAATTTTAAAATAATTTACCTTATTATAAAAAAGTATTTGTAATCGTTATTTGTGTTTGTTTCTAAGGTTTTTTTTAATGGTAAAAGTTGCCCGATGGTCCAATTGATGGTAACCGGATACCATTGCCTATAACAGAAGCCTATAACAAGAACGACGCAACTACTTAAAAAAAAGAATAAAGCACATGGGTGAAATGGCTCTAGCATCACTTCTTCATAATATAGGTAATGTATGAATATATGAAAACTTATGAAAAGAAAAAAAAATATTTTTGGCTACATACCTAACAATAGCGCTAATAAATTTTAGCTCTTGGCGGAAACTGCGGTGACGATAATTAGCAATATAACTTCAAATTATAGTTGAACTAGTTTATACTATTGTACAATTAACATTTTACTGAATAATCTGTTCTCTGGACCATAATTATTTTATTAATTAACACGACAGTATTTTAAGGTGCAATATTATTATTAAAATAACATAGAACTTGGGATGAATAGGCTATTAACCTCATTTTCACCTGCAGTGAGGTCAATAATTGCTTTCCTTTATACATATAAAAAAAAATACTGACAACTAGGAGTTATCATTTAAAAATTTCGAAATAATCCAAACAATAAATTCAGGAAAAAAATTTTTTTTGATTAATCATCTTTGTAGAGTCAAAAAGTAAAGTTTAGTAAAGTAAGTAAAGTAAAGTAAGCTAAAAATTAAGTAAGGTTTTAATTATTTGTATTATCATATTTATTATATTTTTCCTCTTTATCTGCGGTTTATTTTTTATTTAAGTATATTCAATTCGTGATATTCAACTACTTACATAGGTTTCAATTTGTATGCTTGTTCCAGGAGTAGGTATATAAAAAAATGATTTGGAAGTGAAATAAATTTTCCAATTCGAACAACATTGAACCAACATCGAATTACGTGCAAGTTAGTGTTATAATGGGTAATAATAAGGAAAATACAAACCACTATTTACTATGTAAAAGAAAACGGTGATATTAAGTTGAAATCATCGAAGGTTTAATAGTGTCTTTGTCAATAGATGTGAGTCTATAAAATCCTCTAGACATAACTTCTATCACAGGAACCTACCCATTTTCATCTGTGAGAGCAGTGGTTTATTATAGGTTGTTTGTTATAGCAGTTAAGATCTTAGTGGCAGGGCACACTTCATTTCGCAGTCATTTGGGCAGCCCGTCTGGCGGCAGTAACCACCACCTTACAGCATTATGTGCTGTTGTGTTTCGGTGAGTGAGTAAGGGATGCCAGAGCCCATTACCCCACCCCTCCCTTATCCCTTATCTTTAATCCTTCTATGGTCGGCAGTGCACTTGTAGCACTTATGGCGTTGCTTGTGTTATAGGCGACGGTAGCCACCTACCATCAAGTGGACCGTCAGCCTGTCTGTCGACCTTAACATAAAAAAAAAAGTTAAGATCTTGCAAAGCATTTCATTAATGTTAATTACGATAGGATATGTAATAATTTCGTTTGTTCGATGCCTAGCATTTATAAATAGCAATAATGTCCCATCATGCAATTTGTAGTCAATATTGAATCGACTCGAATTTTTATAGTTCCGTTTTGACAGAAATGAAATAATGTTCGTGAAGGCAATTTTTTTGAGCACAGTTACACCATGTTGTTTTATTTGACACAATCAAAAATCAACGCGGTTGTCACGTGGCAACGCTACGTCCTAATAGTTCGCGCTGCTTTTTGGACACGATTTAAAAGAAGAGGGGCGATCAAAGAATACGAGGAATATTTATTTGAATTTTGAATTTAAGGTTTTTTTTTTATTTTAGTTTTTCATTTTTGATCCAAAAAATTGGTTAATTTAGAGGCACGTTTTTATACACTATATATCGTTAAAAAACTTATGTAGTGTGTTAATATTTATCAACTCTACCTGGTTCTCTTCCAGGTCTGTATATATCTTGCAATGTCATTTAAACGGACGACATTTATACGAACATTTATTTACATATGGAAATTGTACATGTCGTACAAGTTCTCCTTATTCACGGAAAATCTCAAGGGATTTCGCTAAAACTCGATAAAATTTGGTGAAATGCGCACAGCATGGTGCGGTTTTGATTTCGTTATACTGTGAAGGTGTGTGAAGCGAATATTGTTTTCGTACAATTAAAGACTAAGTAATTACCTATATAGTTCATTAAATGAATCAGTTAAACTAATCTAGAAAATATAGAATGAAAATTCTCTAAAATGAAAAATGTATTTAAGTAGAATTTAAGAAATAATCAATAATATTTCTAAAATAAAAGAAATGTCTCCATATTTTTTATATAAAAAAACTGTAATTTTTAATCGTTAAGATTTTGAATTTGTTATGGCTGACAAAAAAACGATTAGACACCGACTATGTTCTGCTTGTGTTATAGACGAAAATAGCCAACCTACCATCAACTGGACCTTCAACCTGTCTTACAACATTTACTAAGAAAATATATTTAACTAGCTGCCCGCTCCCGGCTTCGCCCGGGTTCAAAATTAAAACTAACCTTATTTTGGAAGTTGCACCAAATTACACATAGTTACGAAGTTTTATCAAAAAGTAGTTTTGTAGTTCATTGGCGTCAAACATGTGACACGTAATTTTTATATATCGCTTCTTAAAAACTAAAGGGCCATAAAACAAAAAATCAAACAAAAAATATGCATATATTTGATATATTATTATATCTAATAAGAAAAAAAATACACAAAAAATAATTTAATTTTTTTCGATTAGCTCTCCTGTAAAAAGTGTAATTTTGATTTGTGTCCCTTTAGTTTTTAAGCAGCGATATATATACTTAGATATATTATTCTGGAACTATCTATATATAAATTAATTAGTATAGCATGTAAATAATAGTTCCTAGTAACTTAGTGTGCACTTAAACATTGCGTTTCTGGTGCAGCTGCAGATGTTTGATTAATAGGCATGTAAATAGAACACGGAAGGCGACGAGCGGAGCTTGCACCGCATTTACTCACTGCCACTACTGCCAGTACTGTTTAGTATTTGATTTTACGATAACCATTGCTGTTCCGACATGCATAAACAAAGGCCTCTACCAAATATAGAACTAAAATGAACTGCGAGAAATCGTTAGAACCGAAAGTTTACAATACGGTAGGTTGATCTAATTTGATAGCATTCGTTAGATTCCCAGCAGTGAAAAGTCATGAGTTGAAAATTGTATATAATAATATGGTTGATTCTGTTTTATTACTTTTTTTAATATATTTTTTTTATTCTACATATCGCTGCTTAAAAAATAAAGGGCCACAAATCAAAATTACACTTTTTACAGAAGAGCTAATCGAAAAAATTTAAATTATATTTTGTCTATGTTTTTCTTATCAGATATATATCAAATATATGCATATTATACATCGTTAGAAGTGTATTTTTAAGTAGCATTAAATGTTTTAAGTACTTTTATAATAAACTGAATACTAGAGGTGATATAAGCATATATCACCTTTTGAATATAAAAAATATGTCAAAATATCGATGGCAGCTACGTAAACTATCGTATCTTCAAAACACCAACTTTACAGGAGAGCTGATTAAAGACAATTCAGCTTGTCAAAGTTATGGATTAAAGTATATTTATTTGAATTTCTGTTATATTAAGTTAAATTATATGTATGTGTGTTCGTTGGCTCTAAGTAATTATATTCAATTATTGTTATTTTTTGAGAATATTGAATAAAATAACCATAAGTGAACCATTTTTGGTTTTTTTTTATGGCCCTTTAGTTTTTAAGCAGCGATATAATGAAACTATTTTTTAACTTATTACCTATTAATGTAAAAATAAAGGTCTGAGAGAATTTGCTACAACTTTAAAATTTTTACATCAAATAGTTTTTCTAAAGCCTACCAAATTTATTTATGGAAAACTTGAAATTAGATTATTTTTTATCAATATTTTGAATTTGCTGTAGCAAAATCCTCTCATACTTCCATATTTACAGTAAAATAAAAAAATAATGTATAGTAATTTGTTTAAAAAAATATATATTCAAAAAAATTTTAATTAAAAAAAAGTAACAGGAGAGAATCAGCCATCAGACAGTGTAATAGATGGATCAAATTTAAGACCCTTGCACATTTTTCTTTAATTTTGCAGCTAATCTTGCACTCTCAATACATTCTCTGAATCGACGAGCAACAACCGTGGGCTGTAGAGCTTTTAAAAGAAATCCAATTTGGATTAAGAGAACACAAGCAGCAGTACTCTTATATTTTAGTAAATAAATTTAAAACCAAAAACTACTTACAAACTACTTCATATCTTTATACCTACTAATATTATAATGAGAGAAAAAACCGAGTGCATAATTCAATATAACAGAAAATGATTTCTAAAAGTAACTAATCAACACTTTACATGTAGTTTGTGAAAGAGGCCCTTAACATAGTAGTGTTCTTACTGCGCGTTTTGCTCAACACTGATTTAGTGTTTTTAATAAGGGTTCCAATGTGGACCTAGATTCAATGTTATTTTATTTGGAGGTGTATTTTGCTGAGCAGTCCGGCTTCAGACACTCGTCCAACTTTGTGATTAGACGCTAGAAAACTGTTAACGTTAAAGTTAACGTAACCACCTCCATCTGTTGTTAGGGAACTATGTAATGTAACATTGTTGGCGGAATTGTATAATTGTAGTTGCGAAACAAAGTAACTTTGTCTACGTGAGCTATTCAGACATGCGTTTTCGTGTGTCCATTTTTAATTAATACTTAATTTTATTCGAACATATCGTCTTCTCGCATTACTGTATAATCTCAAAACCTACTAATTTTACAGGAGAGCGTTTTAAAAATTCAACGTGTAATAGTTGTAATAATATTGAGCTCTTCAATGTTTATTTTTAATTTTTGGCTAGTTACGTTATCTATCTTACAAAGTAATTTAAAACTATTATATTTAAGAAAAAACTACCTGTGATACCGAACGTTTTCGCACATTAACTCAATTTTGAATGTTTTTGGAAAGTGTACACTTTTAATTTTAATTTTAATTCGATACACTTTTAATTATTTATGTTAATAGACATAATTCATTTTTTAGCACTATAAAGTTCGACCCAGGAAGATTTTTACCATTATATCGACCCAGAAACATATTAACAACCACCAGTGGTATGCTCGGGGGTATCACTGGTTGTTTATTTCTATTTCCAT
Source organism: Synanthedon formicaeformis (assembly GCA_945859745.1). NCBI lineage: Eukaryota > Metazoa > Arthropoda > Insecta > Lepidoptera > Sesiidae > Synanthedon > Synanthedon formicaeformis. Next base: position 8,070,070 of record OX243957.1, read on the forward strand.
ATGTAAAACCGAAATTCAGTCCCATTTTCGAGTTTTCGAAAAGTACACAAACCAACTTAACATTTTTATGTATAGAATTTTTTTTATATATAAAAAAGATTGAATTAATAATTGATTTATAGAATTTGAAAAATGTCTGATTAGTGATATAGATTAATTCTGTGATGTATAAAAATTGTAGCAGAAATATATGGAAGAAAGTAAAACTTGCTAAATAAATATTCTAGTGACATGTCATTATATTAAAATAATATTAAAGCTAATATTCATGCATAGAAATTTCTTGAGAATAGCTCTTCTCTTAAATAATATCCCACTTATTGGGGGCATGTCAGCGCACCCACACTATATAAATTGTGTATACCGTTAATTATCAGTAAATAATAATTATTAATGCATAATAAATCAAGTAATTATCTAAAATTGTACGCGAAGTATCCGCGCACGAGTCCTCATTCGCAAGTGTGCCCTACACAGTAATAACCGTCCAGGGTAAAGTATTGCAAAATCAATCAATTATTCCCACTAGAAATCTCGGTAATTTTTATTGTAATTTAAGTATTATTTTTTTAATATAAATATTTATACATTTCTAATTTATAGCACTTTTTAAAAAAAAAATGTAACATGTTTTTCTAAAAAAAAAAATTGTGTGTGCAGCTCCGACACACGACAGAAGTTTACTTCTTACGAACGATTATAAATAATATTATGTAGTCTGAATGTTTACCTACCAAGTTTCATGAAAATTGAAAATCAGTTATTATTAGTATTGATTGATTGATATGCAAATCGTATATAATCGATTCTTAAGGAGTAAACTCCAATTATGTCATACCACATAACTTTATAGTAATTTACCTTTCATGTAAATATAAGTTACCTTTATAAGTGTCACATGTGTTTCTTTCAGAAAATGTATCAACAAAATGGATTCGTTAAACATCTTCAAGTCGGAGCTTTTGTTTTAGAAAACCAAACACCGGATGATGTAGCGAAAGCTATTATAGAGGGAAGTCGTCAAAAGGAACCTTTCTATATATTAGACCTGGATGATGCATATCGAAGGTTAAATCATTTTAGAGAGATGATGCCAAGGGTTCAAATATTTTATGGTAATTTTTAATTACTGTATACGAGTATAGTATATATACCTCTTTTGGTTAATTTTTCAGACGAATTACGTATATTTAGTTACGCTTATTAATTTATTACTGCTGGCCTCAAATTCATCCTTGGCCATATTTTAGCAATAATTTCTCGTTATATTTGAGGAAAATCATTAATTTCTGATTCCTCTTTAAAATCGGTACAAAAAAATATATATACAAAAAAGATATGTTAATAGAAGTATTTGGTCCCTTTTTAGTCTCTCTTTAAAACCAAAATAATAATAACCCACTCAAATTAGTCAAAACTAGATAAGAATCTCGGAATTCGAGATACCTAGCTATAAACTCGTATAAACTTGTATTTTGACATCCTAAAAGTTCTCTCAAAACCTACATATGGTAGGGTGTTCGCGTGTATTAAAAATCTAAGGACAAAGGTCACAAAAATCGATTTTTTGCAAATATCTCGTTTCCTATGGGGTTTTTGCTATTTGTATTTATCATCAATATTGTAGAGTATTAAATTCTCTACAACTTTTGTTTCAGAAAAATTTTTTATACGTTGAATCGTTTTCGAGATAGAGGGCGGAGAGTGCGCGGTTAGAGTTCCAGGTCGAGTGCGAGGTCCCGGTCTAAAATACGCCATATAAAGTTATTAATTATTGATAATATGATAAATTAACTATTATAATCAATATTGAAGTTACAGTGGCGAAGTGGTGGAGGGACCTCAGCTAATTCTTGTGACAGAAACACGTAACACAATTACAATTACCAACTGTTTATTATAATAAATTACAATATTATGTGAAGTTTGCCTGCACTTAGACAAGACATAAAATTTGCTACAATTTGAGTGCAATAACAGCTCTGTATGTCTAACAGATTCCGAGATCCTCTGTAGGACCAATAGTTCTCTTGTTATCAAGTAAATAATAATAGTAAGGAAATCGGATTTCATGTTTTTTTTTCATTAATTAAATATCTATCTATTTAATATTTTACATAGGTTACGAATTTTAAATGATCAATGTGACCGTACATGTAAACCTTTATATGGCGTGTTTTTGACCGGGACTACCGGTTGTCCTTAAAAGATACTCTAACCGCGTGATCTCCGCCTTCTATCTCGAAAACGATTCAACGTATAAAAATTTTTTTGAAACAAAAATTGTAGTGAATTTAATCCTCTACAATATTGATAATAAATACAAATAGCAAAAACCCCATAGGAAACGAGATATTTGCAAAAAATCTATTTTTGTGACCTTTGACCTTAAATTTTTAATTGACGCGGACACCCTACCATGTAGGTTTTGAGAGAACTTTTAGGATGTCAAAATACAAGTTTATACGAGTTTATAGCTGGGGTATCTCAAATTCCGAGGTGAACTTATTTTGTTGGACTATAAACGTAATCAATTGAAAGAAAATACATAAGGAACAAATCTTAAACATAAATTTTAATGTTAACATAAATTTTAATTGCTCAATCGTAGGTTAAAGGTTATCTTCATAATTAAGTTGACGTGTTGGCTTACTTAGTGGCATTGCCACTGTTAATTGTTGCATAGCGGTAGTAATTATCTCTATAACAATTAATAACCACTTTTATTTTTTGTCAAGAAAACGTTGGCAAACGGGCTGATAGCCCAGTAGATGGTAGATAGCTGCCATCTCCTTGGAACGTAGAAAACACCAAGATGAATGAAAGTGCATCGTATATCATGATAGGATAAAGAATCAGGGATAATATGAGAATGGGCTCTGACATCTCTGGCGCTGGAATACGTGATTTTATTCCAAAGTCTTTTTCCGAAGGAGTGTGGATCCTTAAGTTAGATGGACTTCGCAACTTGTGATTGTCAACATAATGTGCCCTGTTACTTATGTTCATCTAAGGTTTTAAAAAAAAAACTATGGTTAATGTGTGATTAATGTTTCATTAAAACATAGAATTGTCAACAAAATCACTCTGAGCTACTTATCAAAAAATACGTAAATTCTCTATTATACGCATTATACGGTGTATTGTAACGAACAAAAACACCTCAAAACGAATTCTACTTCTCATAAAGCTATGATAAAATTATGGTTCGTCATAATTTGAATTACTTATGTTCCAGCCCTTAAAGCTCATGATTCAGATATGTTTTTAAAGCTAACAGTAGCCCTAGGAACTGGCTTCGATTGTGCTAGCCCTGGGGAAATTAATAAAATATTAAAGCTTAATGTCAATCCTCAGTAAGTAATTGTTCTAACTCTAATGGTTTTATTATTTAAAAAAAATTTATATTAATATTTTGTATATTTTGGTAATGAAATACCAAGTCTGAATTTCTTTAATTCTTTAATGTTGCTTTAAAGAATGCAGCAACAACCTCAGAGTATTGTAATCTTAAGCGAATTTCCAATTCGTTCTTGATTGTAATTAAAGAATTTTTATCTCTTCTACTTATTTTATTTTGTTTTTCTTAAAATTATTATTATTTAATATTAAAGTTGGGTTTATTTTACAGAAGCATTATTTATGCTATGCCAATGAAGACACCGGAACAAATGATGTTCGCTAAAGAGTCAGGGATAAAACATACTACCTTCGACAGTTTGTACGAGTTAAAGAAAATAAAGTACTATTGGCCAGACGCACGGTAAATAATCCCATATTTTATTCTACTCGTATATTTCTTTACGTCAGTTTACTGACAATTAATTTTGCAAATGAGCTATTGATAACTATTTAAAAATTAAAAAAGAATCATGTTTAAGAATTACCATCATGTTTGTTTAATTAGTAAAAGTCGTTCACGAAGAAATGTCGTGTACTTGACAATTGGTGCTAAAAGACAAGAAAATAATTTGAAAAAATTTCAGACTTTTAATTCGGATTCGAGTGGATGGCGACAGCATATACAGGTTGGGTGACAAATTTGGATGTGACTTTGAAACAGAAGCAGTAGATCTTCTTGAAGAAGCCGCTTCACTTGGACTAAAAGTAACTGAAAATTTTGATGAATTCCATGAAATAACCACAATTAAAAAACTGATACTATCGTTGATTGTGTCAAAAGTTTAGGTACTTTTATAATTTACATCTACATTTTTCATATTTGAATTCAAACATCAATATTTTATTCCTTCTTAGATTTGCGTAAATATATAGTGTATATATACTCAATTATAGGAAATTATCTGGCCTGTGTTATAATGAAATAAATAATATACGTAATATTCGGTTCCAGGTCGTTGGTGTGGCATTTCACGTAGGCAGTGCTTGTTCATCATGGAACAGTCACGTAGTGGGATTGCAACAAGCAAAAGCATTGTTCGATCACGAAAAACGTTGTGGAAGACAAATGACTATTGTGGACATTGGGGGAGGCTTTCTGAGTGAAAGAATTGACAGTATAAATGAAGTAAATATATTTGTATATTAGTAAATATTTCAAAATGAACGTGGGGCGTCTTTACGTTGTATTTTTTTTATTAGTGATGGGTTTACTTTTGGCCAGCAACCAGGCGAGTAGCGAAGATGAGGCCTATGATGGAGCGAGCTCACCCAGAAGATGCCTATTCACTCGTTTTCATCGTATTCAGATAATATCCCGATTGAACGAAATGTATTTGTTAGCAAGTCTATTAACGACATGATTATGACTAGCAAACCCGTCCGCCGTACTGTATAATTAAATCATTCTTACTAGTTTATAACTTAACTCAGTATTAACTTAGGTACTTGTGATGAAAACGGTAACATTATAATAATAAAATATACTACAATATTTAAATTCATTATTTTATTAATTTATTAATATTATATTTTATTGCAGGTTGCTATACTTATAAACAAAACTTTAGAAGAACTTTTCCCAGACCCAAATGTGCAAGTAATCGCTGAACCAGGCAGATATCTGTGCGATTCCTCGGCGACTCTTTATTGCAATATTTGCAATATTCGACGGGTAACCTAGTGCCTGCTTTCTATAACAAATAATTTTAATAATAAAATAAGCAAGATTGCTAATAAATCCGGTCCAATATGGTACGAGCTACGTTTATTGTAATTAATGAATAGTATGCGTACACAAAACGAATCTTTGTCTTGTACGTCAGCCTTAGGCGTTACGAACTGTAAACAATTAATTTGAATTTGAACACCCTATTATGTAAGCTGGTAAATTTTAACACCAAGCACTGGTTCATATAATTCGATATGTTCTTCATCTTTTTTTTTAGCATGAAGTTTCTGAGAGAAGAATGGTAATTTCAAATTTAATATTTTCCTCTTAAAATCTTTGTGAAATATTCATTGGTATTTTCAGATAACGAAAAATGAAAAAACAATTAATATGATTTACATAAACGATGGAATTTATGGAACTTTGCGCTTTCCCGAGGCTTGGCATGTTCTAACAAAATTTCAGGTATGTTGGCCTTTAAGTATTCAAATTTGTCAGTTAATATAGGTTTCATTTAATTTTAATTCATACATTATACGAATAGACTCTCAACACCAGTCAAATGAATAAGTTAAAAAAGCGCTGTTGACCTTAAACAAGGGATAAGGGATGAAGTGAGGTGTTATTTCACGGTGGCCTTTTTCTAGTATCAGACTAGCTGACGGTCCACTTTATGGTAGATGGCTGACCTCACCTATTAACAAAAGTAACGCCTCAGGTTCTACAAGTGCGCTGCCGATTTTAGTATAATACGATTAGGAATAAAGGATTACGCAGACAGCGAAATTGGCTCATTAAGGCCATTTCCTTATACTTTTAGGTCTTCTTCAAGGAGATGGTTACTGTCACTACTTATATTGGATGGCGCATAAACGCAATCTGCCCTGCTAATACAATTTGAAACAGATTTAAAAAAAAGTAATGAGAAAACATGGGAAAACAAGTAATAAAAAAAAGTAATAACTACTTCAATTATAATAGAACACAATAATTATTTAGTTTCCTTATAATTTTGTTTTAGTAAGAAACTTTGTTTTGTTTTGTGTTCATAAACATGAAGCGATAGTTCAATTATCTCATTTTAGTGGAATTCGATATTACAATCTTCAACAAAATAGGTTAATTGGGTGCCCAATGTTATAATAGATTATTCGTTGCCTATAAGATGAAAATAATTTAAATGCTAATTGAAATAATTTGAATCCAACAACCAGTTAATTAGATCTCTTCGTTACAGAAAATTTTATTTTTAGTTTAAGAAATGACAATTATTCCTTAATATATATCTTCTTATGAGGTTCCTTCATATCCTGTAACCAGCAAAGTTTGTGCTTTCAGTTTCCTTATGATGCAATACAGTTTCAGGTGTTCTATAAAGCATAAATATAAACTCTTGGATTTAATAATCTTGTATTAACCGATTTTCCCTGTTTTTGAATTTATTGTAAGTAATTGAATTGTTGTAATTTGCTTAAGTTATAAACTTAAGTTTCAGCTTAAAAGACCTCATGAAATATTACAAATAAAAAAAATGGCATTCAGAAAGACTACAACCCTCAGATTTTGTATTCCAAACGCAATAGCAATTGAAATTACTCGTACATTGTAAGAAACCGGAGAACGTTTTTTTTTAAATTGAATCGTTTTTTAGTTAGTTATTTCTCCAATTTCTGAGATTTAATATAAATTTACTCAACAGCAGTGGTATTCAAATAGAATACACAGGTCTCGTGAATTAGAAATGATAATTACTTGTTCTAACGGCGTAATAAGACTTAAGTCCGGCGCAAAATTAAAGGAGTTATGAAACCGTCTAGCGCAGGTAGTTTATAACGTGTATACTCATAATCTGATTAAAACACACTAAATAAAGGCATTGTTTTTAGCGCTCGTCTGAAAAAGATACCGGCGTATTAGAGGATGTGATTCTCTGGGGTCCCAGTTGCGATTCAACAGACCGAGTGATGCCAGACTCCAAGATACGATTGCCTCCGTGCACAGCTCTCGATTGGCTGGTTTTTACTCTCCAAGGAGCATACACATCTGTATTTTCAAGCAGATTCTCTTGTCTGGAAATACCGTTAATACGTTCAGTTATATCCAAGAACTTATGGTAAAAACTATTTTATTATAAAGAGTGGGCACAAAGCTAACAAAAGTTCTAATTTCAAACGTGCATCATGCAACTGCATACTTTTCAGGTGTCGTTGTGTTTTGTAATTGTTATTTCTATCAGACCGAAAAAATATCATTGTATTATGTTGTTAGCCAATGTCAGCACTTAATTATAACGAAATTATAATTTATATTTAAACATTCTTGGATTGGAATATTGGATACTTAGATAAAATTCAAATCTAGGATTGTATCTCCTTACTAATATTATAAATGTGAATGTGAGTTTGTTTGTTTGTTACGTTTTCACGCAAAAACTACTAAACCGATCACCATGAAATTTTGCATACACTTTGTCTGGGACAACAAAAAGGACATAGGGTACCTTTCATCCAGAACGCGGACGAAGGCGCGGGCAACAGCTAGTAATTATATAAAACTATCAACTTAATATGAGTAGTAACCTATACCATTTTACTAACAGCATAAATTTCTTTTTAGGAAACAAGTGAAAGACAGCACGGTGTTCAATGAGGTGGACTTCATCTTAAATCCTGACATTTCAACTCCACTGCCCACGACTTTACCTAAAGTTATCAAAAATATTATTCATGAACACCAAAGCATTCCTACATTGAATTTGTAATGCACACTGTATTTGTATTTGTATATTTTATATCATAAAAAAGAAAAAATAAAAAGAAAAAATATATCTAAAAAACATTTCTCTTTCACAGATTTTTCATTATAATAAATTAACCTTTATTTTGTTATTTACTTTAATAGAAATGTTAACACGATGTCGTCTTGGAATTGAAATCAACAAAGAAGCGACGGGACACAATAAAGAATCATGAAATGGACAGAAACGTGATGAAACTTTCATCTTTTATTGTAATATATTGCTTTCGGACACCCCAGCACATTTTCTTTGGACGTGATGTAATTAAATTACTACTTTTATTTTCATAGATTGTTACTATGACAGTCGACAATGACGATGCACTGACGGTAGGTGGCTACCGTTGCCTCTTAGCACAAGCACAACCAATGGTAATTGAAGTGTTTTGTTTAACCTTGATAATTATAAAGGATATGATGGACAAAGTGAGGATAAGAAAACAAGACAAAGCATATTAGATTTAACAAACTCTTAAAGGCATACCTATCTGACTTATTATTATCGATGTGATGGCGTTATTAATTATAAAATATATTTAACTAGCTATTGCAGGCGACGTCGCCCACGTAACTTTATAAAATATGGCCTTTGTTACTCGTTGATAACGTAGCTTTCTATAGGTGAAATAATTTTTAAAATCGGTCCAGTAGTTTTGAACATATCTTACAAATCTTCTCTCCATAATATAATAATAGTATAGATTGAATTTTCATCAAATTTTTTTATCAAATAATTTTTAAGATGAAGTTTCAACACAAACAGTGACAATGATATTACAAAAAGTGTTATTTTATCTTGAATACCTACGTCTTTTAATTTGCTTCCGCGAGGGAATTCAGAAAAGTGATGATAACAAAATCGGAGGATACAGTTTGATGCTGTAGCTAAGCAACTACATTCAAAATTTTATCACACCATTCCATAACAAAATTTTTGAGTTTTTTTTATATAATATGGTGTATTCGAATTCGTTGGTTATCATGAAGATATCATGAAAATCCTGAAGAAAATACATAAGAATAATATTTTTATTATATTTAAATAAACATATTTAACAAAGGCAAAAAAGCTTAAGCGCCTCTTTCATAAACGTCTAGTAGGCCAAACTGTCATTTAAAGTCACCAGTAACCGGGGATAAAGGAGCTGATATACCTTTGTTTGTACGGTAAACGTCCCAAACATTAAATAGAAAATAATAATAAAAAAATCGGCTAACGAATGATGCAGTAAACCGAGTGAATAATTCAATATAACAGAAAATGATTTCTAAAAGTAACTAATCAACACTTTACATGTACTTTGTGAAAGAGGCCCTAAGACTTCAAGCTACTTTGGTATTTAGTTCGTGTGAGCGGCTTCCCATCATTTCATTGTCAAATTTTATTAAGAACTCGGAATGTCAGAAAACAGAATCCCAATTTGGGTCCGCATCGTGTTTTGCATAAAAAGCAAGGCACGTTTATTTGTAGGCTTATACATTTCTTACTGCTGTTTATTATTTGTCTGAAATTGTATTACTACAATAAACTTGTACATAATATTACAAATTACTAACAGTATAGGTAGTTACAATTTTTATTTTTACTAAAAAAAGTTGTACATAACCTCTAAATAATAAGAATCCATTATAATTGGTGTAATTTCATTATTTTTACCAGAGAGTGTCATTCACGTTTAAGATTAATTGACTTTCCCATCGAATGTAGAGAATGTGCAGATTTTCATTGTAATAATCATGATCATAGGCCTGTTCTGGACAAGATGTATTCTGATATTGTTACTGCCCTTCGCGATGCTTCTCTGGCTAGTCGGGAGGTTACGAGACCTTGTAGGAGTGGACCATGCGTAATAGGGTGGAACATGCACGTCAAAGATGCTCACCGAGAGGCTAGAACAAAGTTCTCGGAATGGGTTTTATGTGGCAGACCCAAGTTTGGGACAGTTTTTGAAGAAATGTGTAGAAGTAGAAAGGTATTTAAATCGCGTTTGAAATGGTGTCAAAACCATCAAGAACAAATCAGAATGGATTTCATTGCCACAAAGCATACTAAAGGCGACTTCCGGAGTTTTTGGAAATGTACTAGTAAGGTTAATACAAAGCCTGCACTCCCGGTGAGCATCGATGGTGTGAATAATCATAGGGATATTGCAAACATCTTTAAGGATCATTTTTCAGTACGATTTTCTTTCGGACCGGTGGAAAATATTCTTGATGATGAGCTGCCAATCGGAATGGCAGAGGTAAAATTTAGTGCCAAAGATGTGACAAAAACTATTAGAAAAATGACAGGTGGAAAATCTCCAGGTCATGATGGTCTAGCCGTCGAGCATCTTCGATACGCAGGCCCACATATGGCCGGAATATTAGCTATGTTTTATTCACTGTGTTTAGGTCATTCTTACCTGCCGTCTGATATGATGAAAACTATAGTAATACCGATAGTTAAGAATAAAACTGGTGATTTATCTGATAAAAACAACTATAGACCTATTTCTCTGGCTACGGTTGTGGCAAAAGTTTTAGATAGTATGCTTAATACACATTTGGAAAAATATGTGTCTTTACATGATAATCAATTTGGATTTAGACGACGATTATCAACTGAAAGTGCTATACTTTGTCTTAAGCATACTGTCCAATACTATATTTGTCGTAAAACACCTGTATATGCGTGTTTCCTCGACTTGTCAAAGGCATTTGATCTGGTTGCCTATGATATCATGTGGGAAAAGTTGAAAAATATTAATTTACCATCTGAAATTGTTCGTATTTTTAAATATTGGTATGGGCACCAGGTTAATAGCGTGGGATGGGCGGGAACAATGTCAGAACCATACAAATTAGAATGCGGTGTGAGACAGGGCGGTATCACCTCACCGACCTTATTCAATATATACGTAAACGCACTGATCGAGGAGCTCAGTAACCAGCGTCTTGGTTGTCACATTGATGGGGTATGTGTTAATAACCTTAGCTATGCAGACGACATGGTGTTGCTGAGCGCCTCTGTCTGTGGTTTACGTAAACTCCTGAACATCTGTGAGAGGTATGCGTGTAGGCATGGACTGAAATATAATGTCACGAAAAGTCAGTTCATGATATTTGAGACGGCAATTGTTAAAATCCCTAATAGCGTGCCACCTGTGCGTTTAAATGGCATTTCCCTTGACAAGGTGGACCGTTTTAAGTATTTAGGGCACATAGTCACGGCTGACTTAAAAGACAATGCCGATATTGATAGGGAACGAAGGGCTCTGTCCATAAGGACTAATATTCTAGCTCGTAGATTTGCGCGATGTACAACAAATGTAAAGCTAACATTATTTAAAGCATATTGTACATCGCTGTATACGTGTGCTTTGTGGGCGAATTACACACAAAAAAGTTACAGCTCCCTTCGTGTCCAATTTAACAATGCATTTAGGGCGATGTTAGGGCTACCCCGCTTCTGTAGTGCTTCAGGGATGTTTGCAATAATGGGCACTGATTGTTTCTATGCTAATATGCGTAAAAACTGTGCATCACTTGTTAGGCGAGTGCGGGACAGCTCTAACAAAGTCATATCAATGATAGCTAATAGGCTAGACTGTATATATATTCGAAATTGTTGTGATAGACATGTTGGTTGTAGTTTTTAGGTATTTTCTTATTATTATTTTTTTCTATTATTATTTTCTTTTCCTTATTATTATTTTCTTTTCCTTTCTTTCATGTTGTATATCTTATTACTGTTAGTTATAGTAATATATATATATTATAATTAAATGTATAAATAAAAATGTAAAAATATGGGTCTAGTTGCCTGTAAATAAATGAATTTGAATTTGAATTTGAATTAATTTTATTTCGATTGTTACTTAGTTAATATTTTTATATTCAAATAAAAAATTTATGTATCTAGCATTCAAGTAGTACCACTAGGTACAAATGATGTAATTGCTCTAGTACTCGTACCATTGGATCACAAAATAAAAATATAAATTAAAAAAATAACGTCATAACTTCAGGATATCCTAAAAAATGTTCAAGGTAGTGGAAGATTAGAGAGCCAGCGAAAAAGAGCCCAATCTAATTTTGTTTCACAAAAACAAAATTAAATAAAGGTTGGAAGGGAAGGAATTTAATTGCGTTCGACTAAAGGCCTCAGGCTGCTTCCTTATCCTTTCTAGCTTTTGGTTATCTAACTTACTTTTATAAAAAGAGGTACCTACTTTGCGTTATACTCTTATAATCAAAATAATTTACAATTATGGTAAGAACTATGTAATGACTTATAATTGACGTCAGATGCATCTGACAATATAATACAAGAGATAACAGAAGGGTTTCAGAATATGTTAATATGTCATTTATTATGACTATCTAGTGCCAGCGACTATGTTGGATAATGAGGCCAACCCTCAATTCGTTTGTTTATTGCACTTTGTAATGTGGCAGTATCTCTTTGCTTTGCTTGTGTTTGTTTTTGATTAATTTATTTTCAATTTTTTCTTTTTTTTTTTTTTTATTTAGCTGTAGGGGTAATACTTATGGTAGGGGAGCCCAAGAGGGGATTTTTGTATTTACTCGAGCGCGTCAGATATTGCCAACGTATATACCCCACGTGTCTCCGATAGCGGATATGTATTAATCTGACGGTTTGGTTGGTGGGGTTGGCGGGGGTGGGGGTAAAATTTTAAATACAACTCGAGCGCGTCAGATTTTCAGAGGGGATGTTAAGTGAACCTAAACTAAGCTCGGTGATTCGGATGTAATGCAAGCTCGTGGCAGCTTTTTGAAAATGCAAAAAATATTTTTGACTATTCTCATTTGTAATACTCGAGCGCATCAGATTTTCATACAGACGGTTCAGCCTAAATTCCTGATCGTGCTGATTCTTAATCTGACGATTATATGGAGGATTTTTAAAATACAGCGCCTTCAAAATTTTGAACACTTGTAGACGCTCACCCCACCGTTGAAATGAAAAACTACATATATTACATGTAGTTTTACATACCTTTTATTCTTCTTACCATCCAATCTTCAAAGTCCAATAGGTCCCCACGACGCTCGAGTGACTACACATTTAGCGTCGTGGGCTCCCTAACCGTTACGATGTTACTTAGATCTTTCATTGGTGCATGCTGTGCCTCCATTAATTGCGGCGGCATCCGCCACAAGTGTTGCCTAACTGGAACGATCGCGATTTTGTTTGATGCCTGCCTCGTTGGAGGCTTTGTATAATAAATAAATAAACTCAAAAATGATGTCAATCACATCTCACAGCCGTGATTGATTTGAGAGCAACCAAAAATATACATTTCTTTCTATTGTATTACCAGATATTTCATATTTCAGAAATATAATGCGCGATTATATAAACAGCAAACGTCTGCTAAATGTAAAACCTTGAACTCTCATATAAAACTTTATGTGCCCTTTGTACGCACATATCCTTTGGTAAGTGGATTTCACGGTTTATAATAATAAAATTTGCATAATTGTTAACCCCATTATTTATTTAGGTAAAGAGACTTATTTACATTTTAATCACATGTCGGGAATGGCCGAAAAAGTACTTACTATAGATCCCGCAGAAGTGTGGAGGATAGCTGGAATTACGGTATTAACTGTGAGGCTCTTTTAATTAAACTTAATGTGACCCATTCGTTAGCTTCGCGACCGCCTTGAGATAAAGCGAATGAGAGATACCAAATAATTAAGTTCATTAGACTCCACAGATTTTATTCATACTTTATTCTGGACTACTTACGCTCTTCCGCCAACTTTCACTTTTACTATTTTTACATGCTTTTGTTGTTTAGATAATTTAAGTACAGGTATGTTAGCTTTTAGCAAATAAGATTATCTAATTCAAATTCAACAATATTTTGTTGGAATAAGATTTCGACGTCAATTTTTCGACAATCATTTTTCGACGTCAAAGAAGGCAGGTTCACTACTAAAGTGTGCGTTCCTCTGTGGAAAAGATCGGCCAAAGAAACTCTACAGGTATCCCAGCTTTGGTATTTTCTTTTGTATATAAAGTAATAATACATAAATTAAAAAGTAATGAAATATTTGCAACTAATATTTACGTTATAATAATTAAGATCTTGAGCCACTCTATTCCATGTCGTTCCATCGCGCGCTCATTCTTTCCCACTTTATTTATCAAACTTAGCATCTTTAATAGCTTTATATTATCATGCTCAGAAAAAAATTAGCTTTAATTTGATATTAAAAGCATCTATGCACGTCATGAACGTATAAATATAACAAAGTCGTACCTGTTTATACCTGGCTGCGAAGAGGTTGCCGCCGAACAGGCAACAGTACCCATAATTTTTCAAAGTCTTCACATACGTTTCTATGAACTAGATGATATTTTATTTAACAATTATTTGTTATGTGAACGAAATTTTTTTTCGAAAATTAATTAGCATTATTTTAATTAAATATATTTACGGGCACTTTTTGATTGGCACCCTGTTAAAAATGTATTCTCCTACTCATAAAAATATGTGAAAAATTGAGTTTGATCAATACCGTATAAATTATGAACGTAGTGATTTTGCAGTGGGATCTTAGACCATAGTGAAAACGCACTTTACGTGTACTATGATAATGATGATAACGGAAAGAGAGTTTTATCTATTTTGCCACACACATCGGCAGTAGTGTATTCGGTAACAATTTAAACTAGAGACATACAATAAAATTACCAACTAACAATAATTGCGTTAGAATTTGTCTCAAAAGCTTTTGAGAACTACTCGGGATTCAACCCAAGTAATAAAGGCTAAGATATTAGGGTCTGAAGGACTCATAAGGGCATGTCCGAACTCTGACTCAGCCTAATTTATAAGCAATTTATCCTCCCGGGCCGATGACCAAGCTCAAATAATACACAAAGCTTTTTCCGATAATTGCGAAACATTTTTGCAATTAATTTATTTCATATAGTCCAGTAGGACCAAAAAGAAGTTATTTCATATTAGTAGGATGGAAATTCGTTTTTGGTCACACCAGGTTTAACGAATTTTCCATAAGAACAATCCTAAGGTTGTTATACTTGAGTGAGTATAAAGTGTATTTAAAAATGGTATAAGTATATAAAGGGAAAATGAACAAGACGGATAATAAAAGATTTATTTTATTCCTTAGAAAATTACTTTTTTTAGCGTTACAAAATGTATAAATACACGTATATTAAATTACAATCACTGATAAAAATATTTAACAACATCAGTTCATTAAAAGAGCAGATATTTTGCTCGGAGCCTTGAGAGAATTATGCCGCTTTGTGATCCGAAAATTATGCTGACGCTGTAAAAAAAGGTATAATTTATTACAATATAGAAATAAGTAGGGTGGTTATGATAACCCCCCCTAGGTGGGTCAAGACCGAGCAGTGGTGGGGGGGCTTAACCCTCGGCAATCCGGGCGGTTGCAGGGGCCGGTGAGGTCACCGGTCTTTGCTTGGCTGATCGGATTGTCGCTGGGGAACTAACAAGACCCACGTGCGTGTGCTCCGAGCGGGCTCCGATCATCGGAGCTCGTGGCGGAGCATCAGTTTGGAGGCTCCAACTGTCCGTTGGAGCTTCACCGGTCACCGCTCGCTGGGCCGAGGAACCGTACTCGGCCCACACGGGTGTAGGCCGGTGAGAGATGGCACCCCCGGTCCTTGTGCGTCGGACCGAGGTATGGGTCTCGGTTCTGCGAACGAAGACCGGCGCGGGTCGCAGCGGGCGGATTCTCTCGGATAGCTCTGTCGCTCAGTGGTAGTTGGGCAACGCACGCGAAGACGGAGCTCTACGGCAGGGAAGGACCGTCTGGCAGAGTACTGTAATCGCGGCTTTGTGGAGGGTGGTGAAGACCCGGTAGCGCGGCCGGCCTAGTAACCACCCTCTGCAGTCGTTCGGAAGAGTGAACACCCGGACTCGCCACCCGGCCTAGTAACTCTTCCGACGATAACACGAGGTGAAGCCTGTCTCGGGCTGCCGCGATTGATGTGGAAATGTCAGGCGGAAACCCCCTTTGGGCCGCCCACCCTTAATGCCGTAGAGATGAGCGGCCACACGAGCAGGGGTTTTCCGAGAGTTTCAGGTGGAAGCGGCCTCTAACTCTGCGGTAGGTTGTGCCGCAGAGAAGAGGTTATGGGGTGCTTCATGAGTGAAGCCCCTCGCTGACTGCCTGCTGCGAGAGGTGGAGGTTAGGCGGCTTGTGCCGCTTCGCCCAGGGGCGGCGGACATGGGGTCGTCCGCCGTCATCACAACACTGGGCAACGAGGGGAGACGTGCTGTGTGTTTCCGGCGCGTCTCCTCACGGCTCGGAGGTTACACTCCGCGCCTTACCGAGGTGGAGCCCGCAAGTGTGCGGGCCTCGTCTGGCGGGGGGACACCGTAGCGTGTCTAAATGTCCCCTGACCCCCGCCCATAGACGGCGCGAAGAAACACCGCGGGGTTTTAGTGGGTAGAAGTCCCACATACCCCACCGATCTCCCCATGGTCGGTGGGGATCTGATTCGCAGATTTCCTCGCGTTATAAAAAAAAAAAAAAAAGGGTGGTTATGATAGGATAGCTTTGCCAATCAATCAAATGCTCATTCGTTTCAAAGAAGTGATTTAACCGGACGTTATCATCAGATGGGCCGTTGCCTGTTCAAAATAATAAATTGAAAAAAAAAAAAATCACTTAAAAAAATTACCCAAATATAACACCTAGATCAGGCAATAATAGATCGAAAAAAGTTGAGAATAGTTAATTGTAATTGTTAGAGAAAGAGACCTTCGACAGGTGGTGGTGGTGCTGCTTCAGGCGCTGGAGCGGGGGCGGGAGCCGGTGCTGGTGCTATAAAAAAAGTAATGAAAAATCTCTTATAAAAATTCGCCCTTTGAATTAGTAATTGTATTGTTTTCATTGTATTTAATAACTTTTTCAATGAAAATACATCAAATACAATGAAATGAAACCAGATCGTGTACCTTCTGCTGGCGCTGGAGCAGCTGCTGGGGCTTCTGCTGGCGCGGGTGCTGGGGCTGGAGCTCCTATATCCAAAACGACAAAATTTAAAAAGAAAGTTAAAAAATTGACCGTATCTTTATAGAGAAATCTTACCTTCGGCAGGCGCAGGCGCAGGCGCAGGCGTAGCGCCTTCTGCTGGCGCTGCTGGTGGTGCTGCCGGTGCACCTGAAGATGAATCAGTTTCCACTTTGTAATATATCGCGAATAATTATTTGATATTAATACTCGTAATTATGCAATTAGTATTCCCCCACACCTGTCCCTGTAACAGGGAAGTCGACCGCTTGGGACATCACGGTCTTTCCTGTATTAATAGTGTCTCGGCCGTATTTCAAGGCACGTCAACATAAATGACATTATACATCGATCTCTTGCTTCCATTAATGTACCTTCGATGCTGAACCAAAATGGTATCGTACGTGATCATAGCACGAGACTTGATGGGATGGCCCTAGTTCCATGGAGCATGAGCATTTCACTAGTATGGAATGTCACCTGCGTCAACACTGACACCATACCATCTTCATGGAACAGTTGCCACAGCTGGTGCTGCTGCAGACGCGGCCGAAAAGCACAAATACACAAACACAGATATGTCGGTACCGGCTACATTTTCATTCCCTTCGGTGTTAAATTTAAGTGCATTGGGTCCGTGGGACCTTTGGTCGATTTAATTGGCGATTCCAGAGCTGGCTATAACCTCGTTAAGCAAATTAACAATGAGATAATGCAGCTAACATGCTTGGTATTTGTAAATAATTAAGATCATTAATATAATTTATTTTTTAATACACTTTATACCTTCTCCTCTTGTCTTACCTTCTGCGGGTGGGGCTGCAGGCGCGCCTTCTGCAGGTGCAGGTGCAGGAGCGCCTTCCGCAGGAGGTGCTGCTGGTGCACCTTCTGCAGGTGGTGCTGCTGGAGCTCCTTCTGCAGGCGGTGCCCCTTCAGCTGGCGGTGCTCCTTCGGCGGGAGGTGCACCTTCGGCAGGTGGCGCTCCTTCGGCAGGTGGAGCTCCCTCAGCAGGTGGCGCTCCTTCGGCAGGTGGAGCTCCCTCGGCAGGTGGCGCTCCGTCAGCAGGAACCGCTCCAGCTTCGGCCTTTCAAATATGTAGTACAATAAACTAAAAAGTTTAAGACTATCGAATCGAATAATTTAGAAGCAACTACGCTTTTTCATGTCACAAGCATTTCTTTATTCTGAAGCAGTCACGTGTTTTCAACTAGTCACTACGGAATTTTTCTTTTCACAAGCATTTTGAAGCATTTAAAAATATATTTATTTGTTTACATTGTAAGCAGTAGCAATTTGAAGCCAAAAGCTAAAGAAAATGTAACTGTTTATACTTAACTAGTCTTCGGAAATAATGAAACGGTATTGGCATTCACGGTTTTTATTAAAATATTGGCTATCTAAGAGCGTAGTGTGAACGTCGTAGCCAAATTATAGGGAATATACGAGACTACGAGTATATACGTTCACGATAAATGATGTTAATGTGAATATACACAAGATTTATTATAATATATGCATGCACCTTGTTGTGTGTGCAGATTAATATTATTAAGCTGTACTCTATGAAACCACTATTCAGTGGCTTAATGAAAATCCTATTTAATTGTTTGGTTACATTATTCATCAAAGGAATGGCTTATGCTTAAATGAGGTCATGATTTTAAGATGATATTATCGAATAAAGTAATTATTATATAAGTTAATAATTATAATGACCCCAAGAAGGAGAAACGCCCTAACTTACAGAGAGGCGTAAAAGTAAGCCTTATAGAAGTGAAGGCTTTTTTTATAAAAAAATCTTATTTATTTTAAGAACGATAGTTATTTTTTTTTAGTGAAAACTAAATAACGATCTATATGAAATTAAAAAAACAAACATTTTCTCTTTGTTTGCAATTCAAGAACTTGAAACTGTCATTTAAGCATTTTTAAGACGAAAAGTTCCAATTTCGAAATTTGAGCTTTTCATAGTCAAATTAGATTTTGGCGGCCATGTGCGTGTGTATTCTTTGCTGGCGTGTGTATTCTTTTTTTCTTTTATTTGTCTTATATTTTTTCTATATTTTCATAGTCTTACCAAAATTATTGCAAATAATAAAATTTAAAATGAGTTCGAATAGTGATAGTGATATATCTCCTTAAAACATATCAAATTGTGCTGCTAATAATGTGGTGCAACAATTATTGGTTATACATACGATTTCGAGATATAGCTCTTTTTTGTTCTCATAGGTAATAATGAAAAATAGTGTGTCATTCGGGGCCAAAATTCTAAACAAAACTAGGGATTCTACTTTAGAATCATCTCTTCGAAGAACAAAATATTACTTTGTGCCCTTGTAACAAATATAACTATTGCACCTTTTTAATAGCTACTTAGAATTACTGTCATACATTTACACCGTATTTGACTACTTTAGAAAGTAAATAAATCAAATTTCAAAGTTGAGCTTCCCCAATTGACTGCTTCAGTTATTTCAATAAAACAAAACCTCGTAAAGTAAATAACACGAAAAAGTAATTTTTGGAACGCGCGAACTTTTTAGAGATGGTAATTGTATTATTGAATTACAGGGGAACGCCTGTCACGATTTTGTAACTGAATTAAGCGAAATTTTATACAGTGTCCACAACTAAGTATAAAATATATACTTACGTAATGAAAAAAATTGTATTGTTCTCATATTGATTCAATTTTATAATTGTGTTAAATCTGCAATTTTTTTTATTTGTTGCGGACCTCGACGTTCAAACGAATAAATGTTCAAAGCTGTTTACTCCAACGTACATAGTTTAAAATATATTCAATTTAAACTTACCAAGTGAATGCAGCTGCCATTGAAACAGCGATATATTGATAAAATTTAAGGAGGGAAGATACTTTCCGCCGCTACCGACTACATAATACCGTTCACACTTAGGTAAATCTAGTCTCTTCAAATACCTAAATGCCTTGAACATTTTTTCAACCTATTTATTTTTCAATATATTTTTAACTGTGTGAAATTGTAAAAACTATCTCCACTTTCCTATTGTAAATAATCCGTATGTAATTGAAATTAAACAATTAAGCTTAGAAATCTAGATAAATATGCTTTTTTAGAATAAATCTAATTCAAGGCCTACTAACTTTGTCGAATCTAACTTTTTATTTGAGAATGTTCCGAATAATACCATAATTTTTACATTTCACCCATTAAGACAAAAGGGAAATGTTTGCCTGGGTAACTTAACCATCAGCTAAGTTCTTTCTGATGATTTCACTGATACCATGTAAATTTCGTAAATAACTGAAAAAACCCTCGTTGTTGTAGAAAGAAAACCGTACGACAAGGACCTGTTGCGATGCCGTGGTTATCGGATAGCTAAAAATTGAAACTAAATGCATCAACGAATAAAGCGAACTAGAAAACCTTTCCACGCTTAACTCTTTCATGAATAGCACAATAGAATTTTAAAATGTTCTTTTACTGACCACTGTTTCAGTTTGAAACGTTCTATTTCTCTTATTAGGTACACTCGAGATTTTCCAGTGATATCAAATATAATAAATTTTATTTTATCTTAAAACACGCTTTTGTGAACTATGTTTCTTTTTATAATAAAATACATGAAATGCTATTACACTATATACTTACTATATTAATTTAATTAATCACTCATATCAAATCATTTGATATATTTTTTTAAATAAAATTATATGGTTTTTAGAGTACAATAAATCGCTATTTCTACTGGATAGGACATAAAGTTTTCATCACAGTCTACAACTACGGGAAAAATCGACGATCACTCTAACAAATACAGGGATAAAGTCACGGGATAGGGGTTTACAAATGACACATTAACTACAACATATAATATAGTACAGAAAATTAATTTTATTATTATCTTACAAAAAACATTATTTTAAATAAATAAATAATTATAAAAATTACTTTAACATAATATTGTTCGATATGGCATGAACGGTTGATAAACAATACATAAAGAGTGGAGGAACTATTGCCATAAACTAAAAGGGGTTGTGGTGAGAGGTCCCAATGGAAATGTAGCCAGGTAAGGTATATCACATTATTTGGCAATATATCAGATGGAAAACAAAAGGTCACATAGAGTTTTGTGGTGGTTTTATGGTCACGTGGTTAACACTTCATGCCTCAACCTCTTCCTCTTTTACCTTCTGATCTCCTGGCTTGCCCTTGGACCAGTCTGGCTTTTTCTGTGGAAACACACAACAACATTGTTTTAAAAAAAAAAGCCAACACAACGGAAGAAATTTGATAGTTGACATGAAGAATCAAAATAAATTACAATAATCTTATCTACAATGTCAACCTCAAACGCTTCCTTAATCTACTTCGAAGCCTACGCAAAACGTCTATGTACAACTATACAAAATATTTATGTCAAGGAAATAAATGATATATTATTGATTAGCAACAGTTTTACATCAAATATCTAGTGCAGAAGTAACTTACTTCTTTAAAGTATTAAAGTATATTACTTCTTTAATCAAAAGGTACAGTCGAGGTCCGTCACCTTAAAGTCGACATTTGCTAGGAAATTATCAGTCATGCCGAAATATCATTTCCAACGTCTGTCAGTTATCTGCTTAATGCTTTAGTTTCAAAAGTTACCAGAAATGTAGGACTTGATAAAGAAATATATTTGAAAACTAACGGAGATTTACGTACTTCGACTGTTCATTAAAATACCTTAACAAAGGTACATTCTACTACATTTTGTGTAGCAAAAAGATTTATTGTAGTAACTAAATAACAGGTGCATTTGTTTCCTTGACACGAGCCAGAACTAATGTGCGCCACACAATAGTAAACTCACTCGTCGGTTCCAGATCCTCTAAAGCATTTCACACTCGGAAGCGACTGGAACCAACTCTACATGTGCATCTACGACATCTCGCCAGAAAAGCGTATTGTGTGAAAAACTACTCTATGTACATAACCAAGTAGATACACGCCCTAATGGCGTGACTTGAATAAAATCGGTGCAGCGTCGGATTTTATTTCGAATTGAAAATGTGTGCAGAAACATATTGAGTGTCAATCAAAACTTCTCTAATATTGGCAAAGTTTGTGTATCCTGACAGAAATATAATAACAGTCAGTTTCGAGCATTTTCAGTATCATGCGTGTCTGGTACGCACACGCACTTCAATAAACTGACGTCTGGATCGAAAAAAAAAACTGTATCGTACCGTGTGTGTTTTACGTGAAAACGTGTACCTACTTTAAGAGTAATTTTTTCCTTGAGCATATTGTATTTATATATCAAACGAATTCGAATATACCACATTATACGAAAACATTATTTAATCCTTTAGCTGGTGTAATTGGTGTAATTAAATTTTGGATGTAGATGATAAATATGTAGCAAATGATGTAATGTAATGATAAACGTTAAACAGAATTAAACTTCATCCCCAGTTGCTCAATTGCCTCCTACTATGGAAGCAAATTTAAAGATGTATTCACGTCAAAATTTAAATAAAAATTATTTACAAACGATAGAAAAGAAGTAGCTAATGTCATATGTATCCTATGTTAAATATTTTTCATCCAATTAATTATAAAATTATATTATGGTATTAGCGAACGCAACCAATCACTGTCTGTGTAAGGGATGCGTAAGAACTGCGTAAGGGATGCGGACCTTACGTATGACAATGAAAAACACAGGAAAATGTAGGAAAGCGAACGTACGCAATGCGTTTGCGTAGCAAATATACATGATACTGAAAACGGTCTAAAATGTTCTTTCGAAGCTGGTGCTAAAAATAAAATATTTCAGCATGCCGCGTATATCGTGTGTACGATATCTAAAATAAACCGTCAACTGTTTCTAAAGCTCACTTCCCAATTTATTCTTTACCTTGCCACCAGCGCCACCCTGCGGAACATCGCATGTTATGACAATACATTCTATTTCTAAATTAAATTACGGGTAGGATACGTGTCATAGTAATTATCTAATGTAAACGCTCTTTGTTTGCAAATAATTAGATTCATTTGCGTGTGTCTGTCGTATCTGAAACGCGGCATTGTTTGTGCTACGAGTAATATGAATCTCGTTAGGTGTAACCTCAACAAACGATAATGCCTCGCCTAATTAACTTCAAAAGAGAACATGTAGGTAATGTTAGTCACGGGAAGCTCTTTAATCGAATCGGCACTGCAGTTTAGACCTCTGTTAACTTTACCATTTAAAAATAAGCGTAATTCTTACGAAAAAACATCGATGCATTGTGGAGAATCAGAGGTATGTCTTTGCGGATGTGTAAGCCAAATCAGGGTTTTTCATTCTGACTCATACATAGCAAATACATTTTTTGGAACATATAATGAGCACAATAAAGCGCTTAACTGAGAATGTCCACATAAATATATATCTACATTTCAGACGAAGCAATATTCAATGCGTCATTCAAACATTATCTCACCTCGTTTTGATTTGAATTTTTGATATGGAAGGGACTATGAAACAACTACTTTAGAAACAGTAAATAAATTATTTATTTATAAATTAAGTTAAAATTCATGGGAATAATTGTATATAGATGGTGCGAAGATGTTAATATTATTGTTAAATAATTCTACTTCTTCCCGATAGCCCAATCAGCTTTCTCCGCTTTCTTAGCCTGTTGGAATATGAGTCAAAAATGTATTTTTTTTTCGTAATTACTGCTATAAAGAAATTAATGATTTTATTTTATAATTTAATCAGATTCACTATTCATTCCAAATTTCTAAAATGTCTCACGACAAGTGTTATCATGCCCACAGGGAGAACTCAGGAGTGAAATACTTAATATATCTGCCTGTAACAATGGTATGTTACGAAACTATCTACGGCCAGTCAGACTGAACTTGATAACGTCAGACTCAGTGCCCTGGGAATGTTACGATTCATACTTAGTAGATCCGGGTTTACTATTATATTTGACATTTTCGTATCGTCTTCAAAAGACTTCAAATATTTAAACATTGAAATCGATTCAATATCTCGTCTCATTCATTTCATTGTAAATAAAAGACATCGTTTAAACCAGGCCATTGTTTTTTTAACTTACACTTCGGAGAATTCGGTAAAAAAAATACTTAAAGTAATCTCCTGTGAATATTTCAGATTTTATAAACGGGGATATCATTCGAAAATTAAAAAGACTTTTTTAAACTTCATGTACTATTGCGGTCAAGGGAGCAGTCCCACCGTAAGGAACAATTTCGTGTGCACATTTTGTATTTATCTTTGTTACGTTTCTATGACGTTACTATGACAACCTCAATTCAACGTTAGACAAATTTGTATGAAAAGTGGGTCTGCTCCATTGACCGCGATAGTACTTTAAAAATTCAATACTTTCAAACATAAATATCTATGAAACTCCAATACCAAATCATACACGATATTCTCCCAGTAAAATCTATAATTTCTTCTTACCTAATAGTACAAGTTTCAACCGTTCAAACGAAAATAATAAAAAAATAATGGCCTGATCTCCATACCAACTGATTGATCTTCTTTGAAACTAAATACATATTGCACATTTCTTTCAATTGTGCGTGAATAAAGTAATAATTATTAGAAATTACCTCTTTATCTTCCTCTTCCATGGTGAATTCCTTCTTTTTAACAACCTTAAGTTGGTTGCGGAAGTTGAATTCGGCGGCCTTCTTTTGGAGCTTGGCGAATTTGTTCTCATATTTGGACACCTTCTTCAGTGTGGGTTTGACGCTATGATACAAGAAAAATCCAAATTAAGAACTTATTAGATAACAATGTAGCAATTATACTACTAGTAACCTTTGCACATGAATTTTTTTATATGCTTAATTATGTGCTTTGTTCATTTCGAATGCCATCATTTGCTTCGACTCAGCTTCATGCCTAATTCAGTCTCAATATATTTTTATTTTCTTTATGCAAGAATTTTATTCTAATTAAATTAATTTCAAATTAGTATGTGATAGTTTTTTGTATGTAAAATTGAATATTGCATTATTGCATTTATTTTATAGGATCAACTTTTAATAATCAAATCGTTATGTTATAAAAAAAATACTGCTGCGGAGTAAGGTGCCACCTTTAAGGTATAGCGGTTTTTAAATTTTCCAAATACTTTTATTGGATAAAATATAATATTATTACGTAATTTTTATAACAATATTTTTTCTTATTGTTCAATTCAATTCAAAATCAGCTTGCCTAACTCAAGATTATTTATTTTGCAATCGGCATTGCTATTTTGCTTTAAATGATGACAATTTGTCTTCAATAGAAAGTATTTTTTCAAAAAAGACATTTTATAATCCTTAAATATATTATTAAGTTCTATTCAGACGTGGATTCGAAAAGTTAACAGTGAGACTACAATTTAGCGGAACTAACAACGCTTTAAAACCACAATAAGTGAATGCGTAACAAAGGGAAGGAAATGCTGAGTGTGGTGACGAGTGTCTTCACAGCGCCTCCCAACTCGGCGGCGCTCTCACTGCAAACTACTTCGTTATACTCTGATTTTAATTGCATTCTCTAGCACATCTTAAGCTTGCTATGTTTCAGTATCTACGTACACAAAACTTTGCTGATTTCAGTCGCTCAGTTTAAATCTATTTTAATTAATATTGTGTTTATCTTATCTTCCACTTAAAACTTTCGCTGTATTGCTAATTATTTTAAGGTAAACTATGAAGATGTTTCGAATATACAGCACCTGTTAAACCGATTACTGCTCGTGGAACATTGCCAAACAGCTTAGAACTTGCTGAATTCTAGTAACGTGAATGTTATTATTTTACAAAGCTTAACATAACATTTCATAACTCCTAACAACTTAGTGTATCTGGACGTTAGAGTTGTAAACGAAGTTACGGATAATAAATATTTGGTTATGTTCCCTCTTTTATTTAATTTTTAAATATATTTTACTGGTTTTTATTTAAGGATTATTATTTTATCGAAGTATTACAATTTAAGATATATAAGTGAAGAAATAAAATACATTATAACTAATAATATCAATGTTTGTTTGTTTATTACGCTTTTACGCTTTGAAAATTTGACTGAGAAATAATAATAAAAGAAAATAAACGCCCGAAAAAGGAAAGCAATGAAGGATTGGAATAAATTAAATTGCTCAATATAAATGTCAGTCGTTATAATTTTTTTTTCCACGTTTAATAAAAAGGGGCGAAAGTTAGTTTTTCAATAATAAAAATATGCAGATAATTTATTCATTTCACATTTGCAGTACAGTACCTAAATTACTGTTATTAAAAATAAATAAAGTGAATTTATATAGGTATATAGGTAATACGTATGTACTATAGGTTACATTGAAAGTAATGTATCCTGAGAGAAGAAACACATGTGAGGGGTAATTGAATTCAGTGTTCGGTGAAACCGTTTGCAGGTACTAAAACGACTACTATGCGAACATAATAAAAGCTGATAAGATACTCACAATTTGCCTCTGAGGTCGTTCACTTGAGAGTTCAGGTCGGAGATCTGGTAAAATTGTAAGAAATATTATAAAAATTGTCATTCAAATGATATTTTTCACTAAACAAACTAATGGGGTAAAAGAGCTATCGTACATCGAGTGAAAACACTATAATGAAACTTAGGAGAGTAATTTAACTCCTTTTAGTAAAGGTAAAATGTTTGAAGTAAATGATTTGATAGGACTAATGCTATTCGCCAATATAACTATGGATGGAAAGTAACCAGTCACAAAGATACTTTTATAATAGTTGTAAAAAAGTATAAAAATGGTAAGTATAAAAATGGTATCAAAGAAAAACAACTACACTATTAATTTAAAAAAAACTTTGTGCAGTTGTGCTAAAGAATATAAATACTACGGGATTTTTTAAAAAACTTACATCTACGGAAAACAAGGGAATTTACACAAAGTGAATATAAAAGTAGGAAATTTTCATGACATAAATTTCATTAATGTAAGATAATATGTACAGATGAAAATTAAAAGGCCATGCATAGAGAAGTCAAAAAATGAAAAGAAAGAAAACACTTAAAGCTCCAAAAGATCTGTAAAAGAAAGCGAACATGTAAAGCATTCGTAGGAGGAATAGTATAAAATTTGTAAAATAATTATTAATACAAGAAAAGCACAGAACAAGATATAGAGCTGAGCGTGGATTAGGCTAGGGTTATTTGCGAGCTGCAGAATTGTTTAAACATTTTAACATCTGTCTAAGATTCGCTGCAGATAAACTACATGTCAGTCCCATAACCTATTACCTTAATTATGTATATCTTTAACCTGTGCTCTTTCCTATAAAAATTACAGTACACTTTCATAACTCCTACACAGTCTATAAATCCGTGCACAAAATCTACTTGTCGTGCCTGGTAATCGGTAGCTGGCCTTCAGCAGCTCCTGTGTTCAACTTCGGACAAAAGAATAGAAAAAACGTTTCCAAAAACTTGTACATTTTTGTTTGACGCACTAATCAAATAATTATCAAATAGAAATCAAATTTGTTTCGACAATTGTACCTCTTTAAAATGAGTGATTATTGATTTAAATAAATGTCAACACTTTTGCATCCAACGTTTTCGGCAACGGTTTTTGTTACATTACTGTGCGGGAATATTTTACATGTGCTACAAATCTAGCGCCAACAATATACTCCTTCGACGGCACACAATAGACACAATGTGCAAATGATGTTCATATAACAGTGATCGTGAACGAAGCGATCGAGTGACTACGTCCAGTGATCGAAGTTGTAACATATTGAGCGCTGTTGGTGAATACTAACTGTCAAGATAAAACGTTTGTCTACAATAATACAATGAGTAAAGTACATTCAATGTATGAGTTTGTACTATATCGTAAGTGTATGAAGTGACGGTGCAAAATCGATCCAGACTTGCGAATGTTTGGTACAGTATACTAATGTAATGTAGTGTCTTCGGCTCGTAAGTAAGCGTAACATTCATCTTTCTTTGTACCGAAATGACACTGCTGTAATGTATTGTGATGAGCGATATCGCCCATCAACTCGAAAGGATGGGAACAATATTGATCAGAGTATGGCACTTTATATTTAAATACACTCGAAGTCAAAGTGTAACATATACGGGCAATATTCTGGCAGAAAGGTAATAAAGGGTCCATATTTCTAAAACCGAACACGCAAACAATTCCCGCGAAATAACGGCACATACATAAAAAAAAGTTGGAGATTTGGAACAAGAAGTTTCACTTAAACTATGCACTTGCGTGTGCCAATAGAGGAACTAGTCAAATGTTCCAATTATACGATAACGTCAACAAATTGTTACCAATAAAAAGAGAAAATTCAGTAAGGCCTCTAAGCTTGCCACCACACATGAAGCGTCACACTGCACTGGCGGATACGGCGACTGTATCAGTTAATTGTTTAGAGCTATGCACACCTTTTTAAATATTATTATTAAAGTGCCATACCGTTTTAGAAACTTATTAATCGAAAAGCAGCAATCAATAGTTATAAATTAACATGCCATGCACAAGGCGTACAGCTTTAGCACAAGCGAATGATAGCCTTAATATTACGAGTACATGAACATAATGAGTAATAAAGGAGACGATGATGACAGAGAAGTGATGAATGATACACAATGAGATAGAGAGTTACGCGAACATGCATCGTCTGACGACAATGATGAATAGTAAAGAGTGTTGTTACTGTTACGTTGATGGCAGTTACTGTCGTTAGTGTAGTTAATAGTGTAAGCTCCAAGTTGGATGACGCGCCGCCTGCGGATCGATTTTGCACCGCTTCCCTTTGCCCGATCAGACCACGCCCGGGCATGCCTGATGCCCGTCGTCCGTCCCTATGTCGGGCACCACTTTGTCTACATGAACAGCACTAACGACGAGGGCCTTGACCGTTAATTACAATTAACAACAAACAACCGCACAAAGCATTGTCAATTTTACAATACGATTTGTCACACGCGCACGTATGTTACAGAATCGATGACTGTGATATTCACAATGGTTATAAAGTATTGGTCAATACCTCATAATCTCTTTTCCTGACTTCATGTTCCAAATCCCACTTCTGGCCCTCACACACATACATGCGGTCATGATACTCCTGTACTATTCTCTTGAGCATTGCTATAGAAAAAGGAAAGACAGATTATTGAGATGGAGCCATCGTATTGAGAATGGGCATCGGTGTGAGTGAGCTGCGTCTGTCGACGGGAGCGACGTGTGCATGTGTGCGGTGAGCCGTAAACTATCATGTCATGTCGAAACAACTAAATCATTGTCAATCATCAAAATTATTATATCATATGCATTCCCAATCCTAATATGCAGGTTTACCTCCATTTTCCTAATTTCGATCGCTCGTTCTAGTTCATATTTATCCCCTTCAAGGTTGTATATCCTGTGCCAGTACATTTGACATATCGTCTGGAGTTCCGCTAAAGAAAAACACAATCACATTTTGAAGTAAAAGATTATTTGTCTTTCTGCGTGTGCGGTGACGCTGATCAGAAGAGCACCTCGCAAGTGGTCGTGTCGATGGCTTTGTGTACTTGAGACGGGGACTTCGTAAGAACTGGAGGATTGAAAGCGGAAGCGAAGCTACATGAATACTGTAAGGTGGGTTCAAAATGGACAATTACTGCAACATTATCTATCTTGTTATTGACTTAAAACTCGATGAGAGTCTACATTAATAAACTATTGCGGCTCCGGTGTCGCTACAACGGGTCCTTGTTATTTCAGCATTTATAAAATATACGCTTGTTATCCACACTATATATGTAGTTAGGGATGTGGGTATACACTTATTCTCAGCTCCGTATCGTGATAAATATGAATCGGCTGCGAAAACAAACAGTAATGTACTAGTCACATTATCGGCATGAGCTACTCAAACGTAGAGCGTAATAAATTGCGTTGCGCCCAAACCAGGTCAGACCTCGAGAGCTTTGCGGGCCACTTCCATCTCGCGGTCGTACTTCTCCTCTTCGAGCTTCGTGATACGTTGATGGTAACCGGTTACGATGCTCGTGAGAGCCGCTATAAAATCAACCAATTGTTAGCTCCGCGCTACACTCTCTCACATCATCTCAGTCACTAAAAGTATTTACTAGTCCCACATATCAGACTGCGGCGTCCTCCGACAGACAATAAACAATAAGCCAGGAATGAAGTGGGTGAGCCTCAGAGAGAAACTTATTATAGATATCAGAAAAATAGATAGTAGTGAAAACGCGGACGAGAATCCAACTTCACATGGAGCTTAGAAAGAAGTAAGACGCGTTAGAAAAGACAAGGGCCGAGGAAGAAATCCGTCGGCCCGCCACACTAGCGTTTAGCATTTATTATGTATTATAATCTGCTGTTAACAGACGGAGTAGAGACAACACGGCACTTCGACATATCACAAAATATCGTTAATTGAAGGTGAAGTTTTGTAAGTTAGGTGAGTTCGTCAAAAGAGAACGGCTGGAGCGGCCCATCTCACTACCTCGTGATCTTTCCTTTTAACGACGTATTCCAGATCGTACTTTTGGTCTTCTAGTTCTCCGATGCGCTCGTGGTAATCTCTGACAACCCTCTTAATAGTATCTATAATACCACACACATAACTTGTACTAAGAACATGTCAACATTATGAAATTACTTTCCAATAGGTATATGCCGTGTTGTGCAGTGTAGTTAATATTAAAATAATTTCTTCCCTCACTACCCTTTAGTTAATGTAAAATTTATTATTACTTAAGTATGAATAATTTAAACAATGAATTCTATGGAATTTCAATAACTGAATGTTGACAGGCTTTATTGAAGAATCATAGTTACCTTCGTTTGCGTCGTCAATGTTCTTAGGTTTACCACACCTTTCTTCAATGATGCGCCTCCTTTCAGCTGCTTTGCGTTCCTGTTCCTTCTTCAGTTCTTCGGCGGCTTTCTTACGCAACAGCAACTATAAGTGAAAATAACCTCTTAGAATTGCCTCCAAAACATCTTTGGTCTTTTGAGAAAAAAATAAGTTTATAACGGGACCAAAAGTAATGGAAAAAGCAAATACTTACCCTGAGCTTCTTCTTTCTCTCAGGTGTCATGAAACCTTTCTTCGCCTTCTTGGCCTTGGAGGCTTCCTCCATACGCTTGCGCACCTCAGCGCGCTTGCGATCAATCTCGGCCTGTTTGGCCTTCTTCGCCTGTGACATTTAAATTTATAGTGACAGTGTACCTACTGTTGGTAGCCTACTCTGTGCTGTGTTGTGTTATGAGTTTTCTACATAATATGCATTTATTTCTATAAATTATACAATTTTAATATTAAGTTCAACTATATGAATAAATAAAATGGTTCTTTCTTTATTTTAGACATTTTTGTTAAGAATAAAAAAATTAAGCAAACATATATATTTATAATACGAGTACAAAGATACACTGATATGTGTGAGTATTCCTTCAAATTTTGTCTAATTTACTTTAAAAAAATAAAGTTAAATTAAAATAACGATAAATTTGTTAATCTGTATTTTCTTCATTCTTCGTTGTGTACTTTACCTCATCGAGACGCTTTTTCTGTAAAAAATCAAAAACACATACCGATTAGAATATGTTGCCCGACTAAAGTTTCTGTTAATAAAGTTTTTAATACGAATACAAATGACATTTAATAAGTTAATTACTTTTGTACATTTAATTGTTTATTTGCCATTTAAATACATACAAATAACATTTAAACGTGTAACATTTAACAGTTTTAACATTAGAAACATTAATTTTAAAAATCAGCACATTAATTGCCTTAACATAAAATATTATTGGTTTGCTTCGAGTTTGTCGTCGCTGACTAGCATAAAGTAACGTCATTATTGAACCGTTTAATTGACCATTGATCTCACTAGAAGGTGCGCTTAAGAGCGGGCATAAAGAGAAATAGCCAATCCTAGATTTGAATTTTATCTAAGTAAACAAAGTCTAATTTAATTAATTTTTTTTAAATAGATAAATACATTATAAATGAAAGAGACGTCTGTAACAGAAAAAAAAATATAATGAAATTTTCTCGATAGAAAAAAATCACCAAGTGAGCTCTCATTTCCATCGATTTTAGTTTTATTTTCAAAGTGACACACATTACAAAGCTAAAAGTGTATCAGTAATTTCACTTCACTAATTAATATTTAATACTTTTGGCACTTATAACATTTTTATTGAGCGAGATGCGCTATCTTCCGTCGCATGTTGTGCGTAGTTCTACGTATTTTGTGTCACTGTCATGTCCAAGGGGCCACGCGGGTGAAATTACTAATTTTGTTTGCTTTATACCCATTCTTAATCAAAATTACAAGCAGTTCACTGTATACAAACAAGAGGAAACTAATTTAAAAGCATTTAATCCGTGGAACGGCACAAGGCTTCATGATTCCACAGAGGGATTGTTTTGTAGACTATTATTTTTCTACTATCGCTAGCAAGCGGATCTATCCTGAGATGAGGTGCGAAGAAACGAGGCCTGGAGTAACAGCAAACTCGAAACATACACGTGGTTGGTAGTTGTGCTTCAATATTTAGCTTAGTGATCTTGAGTGCTGTGAGTAGTGCATTGTTTTTTAGGACATGATGTTGTTACTTCATAACTTAATTATTGAATTAATTAATTACTAAAAAATGTGCCTCTTTTAGAAGATAAAAGTTTAATTTTGAAAGCTTTTGTGGCTTCTGCCATCATGCCATGTCTCATAAGTAAACCGAGTAACAAAATCATGTCATTTTGAGTGTGCATTTGGCTTGAGCGCGGTGAAGTTAGCGTTCCATTTTATTTCTCTTATTTATAATACATAATTATTAATGTACAGTACATAGAGACGTTAAATACGTTGTTTTCCAAGTTAGTCACATTACATGTAAACATAAATTTTATTAATCATCACTTTTTAACTTCGCCTAGTAACAAATGAACTTACAATTTGTAAACAAAATGTCTAATTAAGCTGGAACAGAAAGTCACGGTGAATAAAACGCTGGATATATTTCCTTTTATCTTTTTTATTAATAATTCCTAGTATCCCATTTAAATAATTTTTTTATATCTTTTATATCTTTATCATAAAAACTTGTGTAAAAGTTAAATTTGCGTAAAAGAACATAATTAAAAAATCCCTTTTTGTAATGGAATATGAAAGTAGAATAACATATAATAAAATACATAAAAGAGCCGTGTCTGTACATTAAATATTAAAAAAAAAAACTATTTGTTACTTAGGTTATCGAGGTCAAAAAAATAGTTTTCATAATATTTTTTGTCTGTTTGTCTGTCTGTGCGTTTGTGCACGCTAATCTCAGAAACTTAACCGATTTGAATGCGGTTTCCACTGATATATTGATCATTATCTGCATTAACAACGATACATTCATCCTGGATAAATGTTATGTTCCTGTGGGATTTTTCAAAAAACGGACTACAGCGTGTACGAAGTCGCGGGTACACTGGTGAATAAAATTGTTGGTTTATGTAATTGTAATGTATGTGTAAGTAAACAAGTGTTAATAACAAACAAATAGTCACCTGCATCTCGAGAGGTTTTTAAATTCAATACTGTATTGATGAAACCCAAATCCAAGTCCGAAGGCGAGTCGAAGTCGAGTAGCAAGTCCCAGCAAAAGTAAAATGAAACAGAAAAAGGTAATAACACAACTTGTTAAAAATGAACTCATGAAGAACTTACATTCAAATGAAATTTACCTAGGGTTAGTTAATTTGCAACATTAACATCTTTGCAATTTGCAAATTATACATCTTGAGCCAACGGCTCATGGGTTTTCAAAAGACCAGTAAAATTAAGGTTAAAAACTAACTTTGGCATTATGAGGTATTAGGTTTTGAAAAGTAAAATGTTAGAAAGTACTTCAGGTATTACTATAAAGTTAGAGCTAGTGTGTACTGAGGTAAATTAATTAATGAACCTTGTAGGTACTGATCCCGCATTGTACAAATAGAGAAAAATATAAATAACTGGAAATTCGAAACATAAAGAGAAATTAAAATTTTATTAAAATTTTTGATAAGTTTTTATTAATTATTTTCATTAGTTCCTGTGACATACCTTACATCATCATCCGCCATTTTGTTGTATTTGTGTTGGTCCGGTTGTCCTGTAATAGCGAAATATTATTTTAGCAAGCTGCAAATCTTATCGTTCATAATTCATAATTCCTACGCCATTTTATTTTTAAATTTAATCAAAACGCATGCGTTTATTGTTCGACACACGATTGTTGCGGATATTCGCACCCGCAAATGCGGAACTTCCGCATCGATTTATACATCCGCATCCGCACAATAATCAATGCGAATCTTTTATGGATGCTTGTATGAAGCTAGTTCTAAATCTGGTAGATTTGCCCATAATGGGTTATGAAATTATTTAAGTTTATTAATGTAAATTGTTTCAAGCTTGATTACTTAATAAAAATTTCAATTATTTATTAATCAACCTCCGGATCCTCAAAAGTGATCCTCTAAAAATCCGCATCCGTATCAGCATCCGCAGATGTTGAAAATTCTACATCCGGAACAACTCTGGTTGTAGTTTTATAAATAAGTACTTAAATAGTTTCCATTTTATAAATGCAATTAACAAAATAATTTTCAAAGAGTGAACAAACTTAAGAGGTTTTATGTCTTATGCAACTATTTTTTAAGAAAAATGTTCATTCATTCTTCTAGTGTGTAGATTTTTTAATATATTATATACATTTTATTTATAAATCTATATAGTCGCTGTTCGCTTTTGTCTGTTTCTCCCATAGCTTTAGTTATTTATCTTTGGACGAGGAAGAGTATGTATATTATTTAAAGAAAAAAAAAATTGTACCCGTGCGAAACCGTAAGCGGGTCTTCTATTGTTCTTGACCAATGAAATGACGTCAAAAATAAAAGAAAAATCATTTAAGTTTTTGTTTGGTGAGCGAAAGTGTGCATAAGTTCCTAAAAGTTTTCATTCAAATATAATCGACGGATAAGCATGGCTGGCGTAATTTCAAAAGAAACATATAATTTTGGAATGCTGCCAGGTGTAGTCGCTGTTACTTGATACGAGAAATATGATATTATACGACATAACTTACTATAATTTCGTTTGTTATAAAAAAAAATGTTAATAAACTCTTACTAAATTGAAATTAATATAAAATTCCGGCAAAGTTCATCAAAAGCTATCAAACAGTAGATATTCAACAGTAAAAGTTAACGGTATCTATGTATAATAAATAACGATAATAAAATTATTTGCTTTAGTTTTAATTAGGTCAGTTTTTGGGACGTTCTGTTAATTATGAAAGAATTTGGCGTTATC
This sequence comes from Synanthedon formicaeformis, assembly GCA_945859745.1. Taxonomy (NCBI): domain Eukaryota; kingdom Metazoa; phylum Arthropoda; class Insecta; order Lepidoptera; family Sesiidae; genus Synanthedon; species Synanthedon formicaeformis. The sequence continues at coordinate 8,105,339 of OX243957.1, forward strand.
CATTAAGAAAACGGTGCTGGTAAGTTATGAAAATTCCACAAATAACATCGGGCGTGTTCGGGTGTTTTCGGTAAAGATCGTAAAGAAGCGGCGCGCACGACTGAAATAGGTTGGCTCGCATTCCCGCGCATCCTAATTTGGGTACGCGAGCGCGCGTTCGATTACAGAGCTTTCAGACATTACGCGTGGCGGACAGGTGCAAAAGAGAAACATGGCGACTAGTCTGCTAAATCTAATTTCCGCATATAAACGTGTTAATGTATAAGCATGTATGAATTGTTTTCTGATAAATTAATTATAGTAAAGTGTACACTTGGATTTGACCTCACTCCAAATGTAATTTGTAAAGTTGACAGAAACATGATTACTTCCGTGATGACGTCATATGTACTATTTTTTTTAACAATTTATTAAAATACGAGACAGTTTAGACGAAATGTAAATAGTTTTATTTGATTTTAAGGCTGAGGTGTGTAGCAAGACCAGTTTAATTGTTATGTAGGTATGTTAGGTATATTATAAATTTCTGTGTCTTATGCGAATACCTATATGTTACCACGATCGATCACCGTCTCGATCGAGCAAGATATTGGTCATGAATTTCATATGCATTTACATACACCGACGATCTAATTACTTTCACAAATAACACACACGAAACTGCAGATTCCCGATAGGTACAACGCGCAGATACACTTCACTGAATTGGTCACTATTTTTTTTAATAAAAAATATAATTTAACGCCACTAAAACTCACCTAGAATGAAAAGAAGATGGCCCTACAAGATGGTTCAGCCAACACGAGCCACAGCTGCTGACTGGCGCGAGGCGGGCGGCAAGGTGCGGCGGGCGATGCGTGGGCGCCGCACCCCGCACCCCGCATACACCCGCCGCCCTCAGCGCAGCTCCATCTCCCGCCCAATTCACAGACATTTTTAGAGCAGTGTCGTTTTGACACCATCACCGAAATAACACAAGAGCCAAGCTCCGGTTCGACGCTGCTCGGATTCTTCGTTAATTTCTCTCTTGTATCACGCTGGCCAGTGATTTATATAGATCGTTTTCACTCGTACAACATCTTACACGTCGTTACATCTTCATAACAATTGTACAGCATATTATGAAATGGGCCAATATTTTTTGTTAAGTAATTAGATTATGAAGTTTCATCTGCTTGGACATAGACGAGCATATCTGCAAGTGCACACACTATACGAGTATTATTCGATGTTCATTATTAAGAAGAAACATTGGTGTAAAAGTACACCTAAATACTCATGTAAAAATAGCTGTAAACGCATCTCTAAATAGATTTAACAAAGAGATTTGTTCGCTTAGTTATTTTTAACTGCACGAGAGACTAAGCTGAATAGTAGATAAATGAGAAAAATTTGCATAATAAATTCTAATTAATAAATTAAAAGTGTATATAATATGTAAATTCGTTGTAGACCTCTGTCTGCTTGAAAGTGCGAAAAACGAGGAAAATTTCCAGAGATAAACTATACAGAAAAGGACATGGGGTCACCTTTCATATAGAAAAAAAGAAAACGCTTTTCAAAACTATAACAACAATAAAGATTTAATAAATTATTATTGCTCATATATTTTGTCAGGCATTATATTTTTATTTTTATCGCAAACGAAGTCACGGACATTTCTCCCTGTGATGTCATCATGTGAAGTGTGAAATCTGTCCTTCACCAGGATTAAGTTATGTCCATACCAAATTTAATCAAAAACAATTCTGAAAACTAAGTTAAACTAAGTTACCTTGAATGGGCGAGCATTCTTTTTTAATTATGTATTTTTTTGATTAATTACATGTATTAATTACAAAGTCGTGTGAAATATGTACCTATACTGTAATAGTATGAATTAATAAACAAATTGATGATTGCGTTCTAGCGAGGAATACACCGCAGACTGGCGGAACTTAATGAGATCTTTAATTAAAATGGGAGTACCACATCTGCATTTCTCAGCTAAAACTATTTCCTCTAACATATGTGCTTCAGCTATGTGCATATAGCTTGTGGTTACTTTATTTACTATACTTAGGTAATAGCAGATAAAGAAATTCTTATCCTTTCATCTATACATATAATATACCAGCTGGTGCCGGCGACTGCGTCCGCGTTCTCTGTAACACAAAAAGATTTTTTCAATTCAATGAACCAGTAGTTCCTGAGATTAGCGCGTACAACCAAACAAACAAACTCTTCAGCTTTATATATTGGTGTAGATTCGTCTTACAGTACCTAATATTTTTTTTTCAAAAAAAAAATTACAATTTGTGCACGTTATATCATAAAGTATATGCTTACGTTACCGAGGTTAAAGAAATAGTTTTTAGAATTGCTGTCTGTTTGTCTGTGCACGTCATTCTCAGAAACCCATTAACTCGATTTGGATGTAATTTGGCAGACAGATCTCGTAGTTCATTACCTAAGTTAATATATAATAGTATTTTTGATCCGATTTTAAAAAAAAACGGATTACAACGCGTACGAAGTTCGGACACCGCTAGTTTAAAATACAGGCGGTTGTCAATATTAAAGGCTTTATGAGGATCCAATGATGAGGATAGCCATTAAACTGATATACGAGTAATACTTAATGATGTATTACTGAAAAAGAAACAGAAATAGAAGAAATAGGAAAGAATACTGAAGAAGAAGATGGATGTTTGTTTTTATTATTATTTATCCAAAAGCCAAATGTTTCTAAAATACCTGTTCTGTAAACATGTATATCATTGTATGTATTTATCTCATTTATAATACTAAACTTTCTGTATGCCACGACGATCTCGCAAACGGCTCTAACGATTTGGACGAAAATCTAGGGTTAGGGGTTTTTTAGGTCTAGAAATCGATCTTCGAGAAAATTCCTTGTAGGTAGTTTTTTTAATGGAATGGTTACAAAAGTAATACTGCTTGCTCGTTTTATAATATTTTGAATTATGAATTTTTTTTCTTTAATGTAAAAATCTTTAAACCTTTCATTGGCCCAAGCGAAGCTCGGTCACCCAGTCTAGTTATATATTGTGTATACTGTGGACATGGGCGCAGATGCAATGTAGTTTCACTTTGAAATAGGTGTGACGTTCCACTAATTAGTTCTCGTTCGACATAAGTAGACATACATACAATGTATCGCAGAGCAATAGATTTACATAGATTGACCATGTACATACAACGTACCTGTCTGTATATTGTCACCATTAGAAAAGAGGAATATTTTTCTCTCTGAACTAGAACTGAACTAAGGTTTAAGCAAAACTAAAATTTAGTATTTATTTCCGTAATTTATGTGTACGATTATTGAAATTCAATAACCGTACACATACCTAAATTATGGCTGAAAATTTAAGTGAGTGGTTTAAGCACTCGCTCCCCCTTTCGCGCAGCTGCTTCCAAGGTCAAGAATTGAAATTCAATAGATTTCTCTTCAAAATGAAGTTTATTTTACCGTACATGTGAAAAGCATTTGACAACTGTTAGCACATTATCGCGCTTAGGACTCTTTATATTATTATGCTTATAAAAATATAGTTAAATTTAATTAATTTATCTATCCTACCTGTTTTTTACTAATATAAAAAAAACATTAATCTAGCTCTTATTTAATAATTCAATACTAGACTCAATAGAATCTAGACTATAAACATACATAATCGTAAACGTAAAAATATCTTTATATAATTAAAAATGAATCGCACAATGTGTTGCTAAGCGCAAAACTCGAGAGTGGCTGAGCCATTTCTTTTCAATTATTCCTGGAAGTTCGAAGAAGGTTCTTATGAAGAGAAAAATTGTAAAAGTTTTGTACGTAATTTCATCTACCAATATTTTTAAATTTATGGAATATTAGTCTTATTATTATTATTATAGGCTACATTACAATACAAATAATATGACACATTTTAATTATATGCACACATTATTAACTTTATATCTATGCTACTACGTAATAGTTAAATGAATAGTATAGATTTATTGATTTTAATAAATAAAAAAAAAGTATAGATTATTATCTATACTTTTTTGATAATTTCTTTCTTTAATACATTTGAAGTAACGATTATTTCATTAATTAAAATTCAATTATAAAATGGTTAAATTATTTTAAAATATATTTAAAATTTCTTAACATTAACTATTACACTATTGTGTTCAGTTTCAAATAACCATACGTTTTTGACATTCATGTACAGATTTAGAAACACGGTCATTCGTACGCTTCGCTAATGCGATCTGCTAAATAAAAACTGCTCTACTTAAATAAGAGGTATTCTATTTGAATGCCTTTATTGATTTAATTCAACAGCAGAGATCATAATACATTTTCTGGTATATTGGAAATTCGGTAATTAATACATCACTAATAGTTGCCACTAATAAATCTAGTATTTTATACATACAGTAGGCTCGTTGATAGATTCACATCATGCACACGTCTGTATGAGAATGTTCATGGGCCGATGTCGGGTTTGGCTCGTAAATCGTAAACAAACTGTGTCATCAATCTACGGAAAACGTATTGTTGTTTTCGCTTTATTACGAAGATGAAGCACCAAAGCAAAGGTTGTTTGCTTACTTAGTTTAGTTTTTCTTAGTACTTAGTTTTATGTCTCGGTTATCTCGTGAACAAAAGAATTGTCAAAGAAATCGTAGTATAACGGTATTATTTAAAAAAAAGCCACATTTTTTTTTTCATATTTACAAAACATAAATATTTAGTTTTCTCAAAAACTCAAAGCAGGAACGACATTGTTTACAGTGTCTCTAAGAACTAACACTCTGTAAGAACTAGTGTATATAAAAATAGCGAACTGTAGCGAAATGTGAAAGTTAGTGAAATCCTTGTTCAACTAGGAAATGGGCTGATGCCTGAATAGATCATCATAAATTTATTATAAATCACTTCAGCTGTCAAACAAAAAAAATGGACCAAAATCGGTTCTACCGTTTGGAAGCTACGATTCCACAGACATACACACCTCAAACTTATAACAACTCGGTTTTGCGTCAAGCGTCGGAGGTTAAAAACCATTCTGAATATAATGTGCATGAAACTCAATATTTCAATTATTTTCCACATTGTCACAATTTGACCAAAATATATACATGAAATACATATGAATTTGAAACTTAATATTTATGTAGTAACTGAAAAATAAACGTAAATATGTGTATTTCTGATGTTCCACGTGAACAAAATAATATTTCTATCCAAGCAGGTATTTAAGAAAGGAAAAGCGTCGAGATTAAGGCGAACCGCGGCCAAAGTCACTGAGTTGAAACAGATAAACACTTGCTACCATACTTATTTACCCGACATCGCAGTTTTGTATAAAGACCACTTCACACTACATTTTCTTTTATTTAATTCTCTAAACATTTAAACTGTAATATCTAATTCAAGGTACTTAATGTTGTTTGACGATACTCTGCAATCGATATGATAGAACACAGATGTGGTCAGTACATTTAAAAAAGGAATTAAATACAAGGGTAAGGTTAAGACTCTAAAGTTGTTACATAAATTTTGTTGTGCACAAATACGCACGAATATCAATCTCAGTAATATGTAATTAAATTTAAAACAAAGTAATAATATAATTTTACATTTTCAATTACTGCCCCACTTTGTAGCTAGTAAATAAACCGCAAAACAGATTGTGCTAAAGAAAACTTGCCTTAAAACCAGCATTAAGAATATAACGTTTATTTTTTTTATTTTTTTCTTTTTCAAATTTAATGTGTTCGGGAATTTCCAAGATGTCTTCTTTTCCAAATTCGTCATTGCCTTAAAAGAAAAGTGTATTACCAGTGATGACCAGTGAATGAGGAGATCTGTAGACAAACTAAAGTTACCGACATAACTCGGTGAATCATTAACCTGAAGTGACAGTGGGCAGAAAACATAGTATGTAGTGATGTCTAACGCTGGGATCAGAAGGCTCTCGAGGTTCTCAAGTAACCGCAGCATAGGATGTCCACCCATAATGTGTATAGACGATCCGATAGAGAGCCGCGGGATCTACGGTGGATCCAGGCTGCTTCTGACCAGTTTTTATTTGCATAGTTGTAATAAAAATAGCTTCATGCAGCGATTGTGAAACAAAAAGTAGCAAATGCGGAGGAAAAACTTTAGTATAATTATAGTCCCCGGGTGATACTTAAAGTTAAGTGTGACACAGTAATGGTCTTATCGAAACATTTATAAAAGCATATATATTTACTAAAGAGTTTTTGTTCATTACAGTTTAAATTAGTCAATAAATTTTACCATGTTGACCGCCAATTGGTTTATTAACATCACCCTAAATACGACACTAATAGGATGATGGGAATAGGAGTGTAAATTCGATGCCCACAGTACGGTTAATTTATAATACATACTTAACACTAAAACCAAGATGGTGTTAAGCTGTGTTATACGAAGCCTTACAGCGGCGGCACCGATCCTAACGCGAGCGTAAATCATCTTAATGTATGGTAACAATTTTCCAAGGCGATGTTTGCTGTGGAATTTTTATAAGAAATATTATTATTTAATAGCCCATATACAAAAGCCGCAGCCTCGGTTCGTGAGAGCAAATCGATTAAACCCTAAACAAAGGAACTCTGTTTGTGTAGCTACGTACCTACTGGCTTTTAGAAATTGTAAACCGAGGTTTTGCAACGTAATAATTAAGGCTTGCAAGCAAATATAAAACCGTAATAGAACTTTTGTTTCAAGAACCGAGAGCAATAGAGGAAAATTTATGTTTTCTCTATTACTTTGACTTTTCTCATACAAACATTACGAAAGGTATTACTTTGGTTTGTTATTCAACTACGAATAAGAATCTAGTCTACGAGGGGGAAAATATTCTTAAAATACTATAGACTAAATATACATAGGGTTGTGGGGATTTTCGAAACTACTCATCCTAATTAAATAATTTATTCACCAATAGTTACAATAGAATTTCAGGATGGACATAGGCAAAATATTCCACGCGGGTGAAAAATAAATATAAAATAAAGTATCATGATGACGTTAAAGAGAAGGAGCTCTATCATTCATTCATGATATTCATTCATTACATGGTGATCTGATAACCATATATTGAAAGTACTGAATCTACAATATTCACAAAAAGAAATGTGAATAAAATTAATTTTCATATACTTACATTTTGTATGGAACACGACTATACGAAGTTCGCCGGGTCAGCTAATTATAATATAAATAAAAATTAATGGCAACCTAACTGTGTTGCTACGAGCAATACTCGAGAAAGGCTGGACCAATTCTACAATAATATTTTTTTTTTTAAATATTTGTTGAAGTCCGAAGAAAGTTACGATGAGAAAAAATTTAAAAATTGCCCGAAAAATTTCATCAGTTCATCAAACTGGGAGCATGTCACTATACTCACTACTCCTAATGTAATTATATAGTAATAAGCTATAAATAAAAAGTAATATTGTACGCCATCTATGAGTTTTACATTTTCATGAAACATTCATGCCACAAACAACCCAAGCCCTCACAATGCTGCCATCTATTGCAAAACCGAAGAACAAGGATACACAACATAAAACAAGACGAAATAGACTCCAAGCTTTCTGCGATAGGCGGGCGTTTCCTAGAAATGATTAAAGCGTCATACTGTAGATGGCACTTTGTAGGGGCACAAAAAGGTTACTTTCTAAAACCCGTCTTTGTAGCACATTTCGGTCTTTTTAATGTTAACAGACTGACCGTCGCCTATAACGACAGCAAAGCAACGCAACGCAATGTGTATGAATTTCACTAGCAGAGACGAGATGGTACTCAGGGGTCCCTGGTTCGATGCCCAGCGGGGTCAACTTTGGAAAAGAACTTTTGAAAATTGACTGGTTTGGATTTGAAAGTAGTGGCAGGGCACGCTGCGTTGCCCGTCGGGCCGCAGTAACCACCAACCAGAAGACTACAGTGAAATAACACAAATAACACACCGTGAAGACGCACTCTGCTGTTATGTTTCGGTGAATGAGTAAGGGATATTAGTGCCCATTTTGCTATCCCTTCCTATTCCCTATCTTGCAGCGCTTGTGGCGTTGCTTGTGTTATAGGCGACGGTAGCCACCTACCATCAAGTGGACCGTCAGCCTTAACATAAAAAAATGACATTTAAGGATATAAATGTAAACATTTATATTTAGGGCCTCTTTCACAAACTACATGTAAAGTGTTGATTAGTTACTTTTAGAAATCATTGTCTGTTATATTGAATTATGCACTCGGTTTACTGCATCATTCGATAGCCGATTTTTTTTTTTATTATTTTCTATTTAATGTTTGGGACGTTTACCGTACAAACAATGGTATATCAGCTACATTATCCTCGGTTACCGGTGACTTTAAATGACAGTTGGGCCTACTTGACGTTTGAGAAAGAGGCGCTTAGACTGATAACTACAGAATTTAGATATACTAGTAAGAGTTAAGCTAATCATAATTTCACAGGAGTTACGGTTCACGTTGCAGGGGTGCGGAGGGAGGTGTTATGACGTCACGGCGCTAGGCTGCGTGTACAGAGCAACGTCTCCCTATTCGGGTCACCTATTTCGGGATGCACAATATTAAGAAACAGGCTATCACACCCCATTCTTATGAATTTCAACTTGTGATTACAAAAGGAAGGTATGGGACGTAAGTGTGTTATTCACAACTTACCAGACGCGAACGATAGTCAAATATAAATTATATTTGTTGTTATTAATATATGCTTTTTATTTATGTACAAGTCGGTTGATGGTTGTCGCAATAACGCAATAGCCGTTGTAAGTGTATGGCCAACCTTCGTAGGATAAGGGACAAGGGATTGTCAGCCCGAAAAAAACAGCACCCATCCCAAGGTGGTCACTATCGCCAGAGGAGATGCTCAATTTATTACGCTAATACTGAAGTATTATAATCTTTACATAGTATAAATGAAAGTCGCTTTCCGCGTAACGCAAATATACACATTTAATTAAATAGTGGAGAAACATACCAGCTGTAGCGATAATAAATCTCTCATTAACTGAGACTGTACAAGGTCCAATACTACAGCATAATATTAACTAATCAGGCTATATAGCAAAAATTAAAGATATTTTCCGTATAATATAGTAATAGTCATGTATATGTTGGTGGCACTATTGAACGGGATATCTATAGAAGTCTTCAGCCTGCACCTGCCTGCCACTTCAGAACTTTCTCGTACGAGCAATATTCAACAAATTTGCAAGTTAAGTGTATGTGCCATTGTAGCTTACTAATTTCGTTATGGCCAGTATTAGCTGTTATGATAGTTACTGAGCGAGCACTCTCATAAAGTTGATAAAGTACTCACATTTTTTCCCCACAAGTTTTGATCCTTATCTAAAATTGTACTTGTACTTAGGATAGCTTCTCTAGTACGTTAGTACATTTTACCACAATTAGGTAGGTAAGTATGTCATGTCATGGCGGGCTAGCGTGATGGACTATATCCATTACCTGCTCACGTTGATATATGGCTATCTTATACTATACACAATGTATAGACTGATACAGAAAACCTACTTATAGCTAATAATTCCGCAAGTATATTTTATAGAATAAGCACCTGTTTCACAAACGTCAAGTAGGCCAAACTCACATTTAATGTCACCGGTAACCGGGGATAATGGAGCTGATAAACGTGTTTGGGACGTTTGTACGGTAAACGTCCCAAACATTAAATAGAAAATAATAAAAAAAAATCGGCTATCGAATGATGCAGTAAACCGAGTGCATAATTCAATATAACAGAAAATGTTTTCTAAAAGTAACTAATCAACACTTTACTTGTAGTTTGTGAAAGAGGCCCTTAGTCTTTGTGTAACGTCCTCGTGTTAATGTCTAGCATATTCCTTCGGTTATCTATCTCGTAGTATATTCCTTCGGTTCGTAGCGATTAATTCTCTAATATTAATTAACGTACCCACCTATGAGAAACGCCACACACCATGGGCCCTTCATAATTAATTGCGGCGAAATTCGTGATCGAGCAGCGACCCTCCCCTCGTCCCACACCGCATACCCCATCATCCATCCTGTTTCAGAATGAAACTGACCCAATTCCAACGCTGCATTCCCCCTCCGCACCGTCTGACGTCATACTTGACACCTTAAAAGTATAAACGCAATAATCCATTTCGCTGGTACATACCAATACAACCCCAGAAATCTTCAAGTACGTGACCACAATCGCATATCAAGTCGATTGCATGTAAGACCTTTCTGTTTTGAGTGTTCGAGGCATAGAGTCAAAAACTGGGTCATCCCGGGTTGCAAGCCTCTATTCATGAATCGAAACACGCAGGGTGACGCGCATCCGTTCATTCTTGCTCGGAGTTGTTAATCGAACATGGTTCTACCTGTACTTAGATCGATGTTTGAATTGAACCTTGTAAAAATAAAGGCGACCTAAATATAGTTGCATTGACAAGCATATTTATAGCGTGGTTACTATATACGAGTATAAGCTCTCTGAGGCTGGGATCCCAAGTTTGATTCCTCGCAAGGCTATATAGGCTTGTGTGTTTTTAAATTGTACTCAATGATCTAAATACATATCACGAAATAAAATCTGTATCAATTATATTTTGACAATAGCTTATTTTAACATCAGTATTGCACTTCAATTTCGAGCTTTGTTACAATTAACGTGAGCAATACAGTTACTACTTCGCTAAGCGCCTCTTTCAGCAACTGTCAAGTAGGCTATCTGCCATTTAAAGGCTCCGGTAACCGGGAATAATGGAGCTGATATACCTTTGTTTGTACAGTAAAAGTCCCAAACATTAAAAAGAAAATAATAATAAAAATTCGCCTATCGAATGATACAGTAAACCGAGTAACGAAATCCTCTCAGACTATCATTTTTACAGTGAAATAGAGTAGGTAATTTATAAAAAATCAAAAAATGTTTAATTATTAAATAAAAAAACATTAATCCAAAAAGGAACAGAACAGAATCTGCCATCTTACAGTTGAATCATAAAGAACCTAGTCGTTTTTTTCCAATTTTCCTTTATCGTTAATTTGAACTAACTCTGTAGCTAGTGCAGAGCCTACGTTTACTGTATGTTTATTGTAAGTCTATTCAGGAAGGCCGCGTCCTTGTGTCATGTGTCGCGCGTGATTGCCTTGGCGCTATGAATGGGGCGAGTCATGGTATTCATAGGTTACAGAGTAACGTGATCAAATACAACAAACTGACCACCATCCATTTAATTTCCTAAATTCTAGTTAGCCAACTGTGGGACAGTTTGAAGATGTGCCTACACATGTAATTTATTTGCTATAATAGCACTATAAAACATTGATTATGTAACGAAGAATCCCAATGGAAGAAATTGGTAATACATTTTTGAGGGTATCGAATTAATATGAAAATAAAAAATCAAATTATTTGTTTCATAATATATAATTTATATTTTTAAATGAAGATTGTATAGAGCACATTACTTATATTAATCGTATTTAGCCCTATTCAACATCTTTTGCAAGAAATCACTCCATTCTTAAAACACAAAAGCTCGCGTATTGTTATTTTACTGTAGGTGTACTGAAATGTTGTAGAAAGAAATTATTTTTTTAAGCAACATAGCACCTATGTTCCTTTACCACCTCTTTCCTACGTTATGAACCCTATTAGTTTCATTTGAAAAATTTCGTTTGTAAAACCGACTCTATTGGAAATCGAACTGTTCTTTCTTTAATATTCTAGTAAAAATTACGTTTTTCTTTTAAATCTTCTTCTTCACTTCATATTATAAAACAAAGTCCTCCGTCGCGTCTGTCTGTCTGTCTGTTCGCGATAAACTCAAAAACTACTGCACCGATTTTCATGCCGTTTTCACCAATGGATAGAGTGGTTCTCGAGGAAGGTTTTAGTATATAATTTACAAAGTTACGCGGGCGAAGTCGCGGGCAGCAGCTAGTTCTAAATAAAAGTCGATATATGTATTCATATGGACTCCAAAACCAAAACCAATTTTGATGAAATCTTCTTGCAACCTTCAATTTAGTAGTGATCGGATAGCGAAAAGATTTTTTTGTATAAAATTTTATGTCCTATTTTCCCTACAAATTAATACATTCTTATATATTTTTTCTATTTAAAAATATACAAATTAAATATTGAATGTTTTAATAATAATAACGTTTTAGCACCTAAGAAAGACGAAGTTGAAGGCGAAAGCTAGTCAGATAAATGAGTAAAATACGTTTAATATTAAAGTTAAACATATGCTTAAAAACATATGAAATTTTATATTTAGATTCTATAATAAATATAGTATAGAACGGTCGGAAGGTGTTTCCGCAACTTAAAACGGAGAACTTCTAAATGTCAAACGAGCACAGTCGATACACCTCCACTTGTTGCATGGTGACCTGGTCACGGCGGGGCTGAGGCGGCGGTTGCGGGGAGACACTGCATCGGTCAACGACCGGACGCACCCCGCATACATGCTATTTTAAGCACTACCTGCATAGATAAAGTTCGAAGGTCAAACGCTTTTATAAAATCGCTTTTTAAAACGCTTTTTTAAAAACACATTTATAACTTTCTAAAAAATAGTGTTTTGTTAAGTTTTACTTAAGTAATTTATGTAATAAAAGGTTTAAATCATACTTAGATAATGATTTTTTTTTATAATAGTCTACTGTTAGTTGGCTAAAAATTAATAATTCATAGAAAAGAGAAATAAGAAAAAAATCAAAAAAGAAATGAAATAAAGAGACGAATATAGCTTTATAAAATAATGAAAAATTAAATGTTATTACATATTATTATAAAATCATTGTTTGCTTGTGAACTCTAATTTCAGAAACGAGTTAAATCTTAACTTAACTTAAGCTTTACAACATTTAGTCTTTGATTCCTTTCAATCGGTTTCCAAAAAACAAAATTGTTATGCGCGATTTCAATCCAAATACCAGATATAAGAAGTCGCGGACACAGCCTACTATTAAATAAAATAAAAATGTAGGACACATTCAGTTTCTATGGTTTAAATTTAATATCGATGTCCAATTATTATATTGAAACGATGATTGCAACAAAAAGGCTTTATCTGTAATTTAGACTCGAATTGCATAATAGGGCTGGCAGTTAGCGCGTGACGTCACGCGAACGAGAGGCGCGGCGCGGGCGCGGCACTAGCGCCCCATTCATGGACCCTGGCTCACGCACACACCCAAAGCCCTGTCACACGGCCATGAGACCCCCGATTGTGATTTTCGTAATGACGTCACGTCGTGCCGACCAATAGGAACGCGGATCCATTCAAGCCTAACTCCTGAAGGGAAATTCGTCGGGCGGGATGTAGCACAGCAGTCGACGAACGCTCGCCGCGTAGACGGTTGAGGTCTACGCCGTAGACACTCGCGATCGCGTCTACGTCGCTCTACGAAACTTAACTTCGACATGAAAATATTAAGTTTTTTATAGAATTTTGAAAACATTTAATTTCTCTTGTTTTGGCATGTATTCGTTTAGTATTAAATTACAAAAAAAAACTGGATTTTTAGCTCAGCCTGCCAGAGGTGAGTAGTTTATTCCGACAAATTTTATCCAAGGTAAGTTTACTAGTCAAAATTAAAGTAACTCAGAAGTTAGTCAAAATTAAGCACGTGTATCTACAAATGCCTACGAGATTATATACAAACAGTTCAGTGCTACGAACGCCTACGCTCTGTCTGCTCCGTAGCTCCGTAGACTCGCCCACGCATTAGCCTTTACTCACGAAACTTTGTGTACGTGACGAAAACACTGCCCTTTCTTCTTCCTATCGTAACCTTATTTTCTTGATTTAAATAAAATAATGAAATTTTTTTGAATAAAATTGAATTAAATTTTAATAAGAGATTACATATTAATAAGACGTCTCATTGCTTTGTCCCATGCGAGTTTCATATGTAATCTCCATTTTTATTATGATAATGAAAAATTAATTATGAAAAATCAGACTTATTATCTAAAATTAACTGATTAAGTACAATACTAAGATTTCTGTACTCAGAGTAAAGTAAAAGGTATACTTGTTTAATGCTGAAAAAATTAACTTATTTTGCTAAAGGTCACAAGCACAGCGGGTCTAGCATTTGGGTGTCGAAAAAATAGACACAAGATCTTATCCCAGTCGGACCTATATTATATTTAATTGTATTTGGATTTAATGCACATCTTCTTTACGTAGTATAATTTCCAATAGCTTTCCGCTAGCTCCTTCTAAACCACGAAACGGATTTTGATGCGGTTTTCACCCTCAGTTTTATATATGTATATCATATCAATACTAATAATAAATCTGTAAGGATTGGTCATAGAGTAAGTTACTTAGTTTTCAGAGATATCGTGTTCATAGGCTCTATACATGATACTGAAACTAAATTGACCATTTTTAGATTTTTTTTCTGTATGCAAGTATGTATGTTCCTCCATAACTCTTAAACGAATTATCTGATTTTCATGAAACTTGGTAGATAAACATTTAGACGTACAGGACACAGGATAGGTTACTTTTTTCTTTTTCAACGCGGACGAAGTTGAAGCCACCAGCTAGTGTATAATAAAATTTAATAAAGTTTTTTCCTGGGCGAAGCCGCGAGCAGGTCACTAGTGGATTATAAATATTATTTGTCCACATTCGTCCACTGTTGGGCACAGGCCATTTTAATTAAGCGCCACCACACTCAATCCTCTGCCTTTCGTATCTACCAACAAACCTATAGAATAAAATATTCTATAAGACAATAGAAGAATCATTTTTGTAAGATATGTGTTTTTGTTGTATCTTTTTATTGTCTAGGGGTGAAAAAGTTAATACATTTTTTTAAATAGTCTTACACATGTCTTACACAATTAAAAACCAACATGATGCGAATGTACAGAATTGATATAATCTTAGTTAAGGATAATATTAATTTAAGAACTCCGAAACTTTTTTTTTGGATTCATTTATTTTAGATTAGATAAATACTAATAGGAATTCAAAATAGGTAAATTTTAGAAATGTACTTTAACTTCACAATTATCATTAATAATTAAAGAAAATATAGTTGATAAAAATGTTAAACGTAATCTAATCATATGACGAAGTGTAAATTTTTAAACAAGCATCGCAATCAAGGACTAAATTATGTTACGAAAAATATATGTAGCGATTGTGTCACAATTATATCGAAAAACACAAGTTTTCTTTCACAAGAATTATGAAAATTAGTGATATATATATTAAACAAAAACTAAGCATCTTTGTGTAAAAATCGATTATCTAAGTTCGAGAGAACTCGTACTCGTACTAGTCTCCAAATTTGAGTACTGGCATTTCGGCTTAAGCTTAAGATATCGCTTAGTGTAAGATTAACATGTTAGCTTAACTAACATCTTATAGGTTTTATAACAAAATTTCAAATATTTGTGACAGACATTGCTGAAAATTTCCAAGACCAATATTTTTTATTATTAATACTACTGTTTATTGATTTGATCGCTACGTGGTTTTGAAGAATAATGTAAATAAGTTAGGTGTTTTGTTTATTTTTTTAAATTTTGGATTACATTAAAAATTATAACAGTGTTTATTTTTACTGAGAAAATTACTGGGATTATTTTTTATTTAACACACACCAGCTAATAATAATAATTAATTTAGCTAAGTTAAAATAATAATTATTTTATCTAAAAATAAGTTATATATATTTATAAATTATATCAAACTTTGGTCCTCTAGGCAGTCCCAGAAAATTAGATTTTTTTTATGTTTTTATAAGAATTCAACCAACTTATATTTTTATCTGTGTGTATTAACCGTAAAAGCAGACATTCTTAAAATTAAATTAAGTAGTAAGTTGTTACTTGACGGTCAGAATACAGCATATAAAATTTCATATGCTTTTTTATGATCTCAATTTCTACGTACGAGTATCTTACTTTATTTCATTATAGTAAATTGCATATTAAATCCAATCTTCAGAAAAAAAAATCATCTCAAATTGTCCGTACTTTTTGTTGCTTGATTTATAGGCAATTATAACAACTATAAAAATTTTCGTTAAAAAAATTCAAAATTTTCTAACTTTATTTTTTTTAATTCAATATCACCAAATTATTAACTGTTTTACAGAAGATTTATTTTTAGATATTTTTAGTATGAACTTTTATTTATTTTTACTTTTTTGAGAAATTTTTAGAAACAAAGGACCTTAAAACGGAGAAAGTTTAATTTTGTTGTAGACTGTTTATTATACATATAATTTGTACATTAAAAAGATAAATTTAAATATTTATTTATTTCATTAGTTAAAAATAAACCTTTTTCATTTATACTTTCTTTCTTTTCGGTTTTCTTATGGTAAATTTTCTTTGTTATAGGTAGATTAGATACTAATTTGTTTATTTGATAAATGCATAACATAAAATATTTAACTCACGAGGAATGCAAACATAAAAACACAAGTATTTAGCATAAGTGTGTTCGAAGATATAAAATTGAATTTGAAATATTGATTATATTAATTATGTCTATCATGTACATATTCTAAATCTAATATGTGCAAGCTAAAGGTACATACAATGAAAATTGCTAGTTTTTCTTAATAAATAATAAAAAATTAAATCATTGTGGTATTGATATTTGCAATAATCTTATTTTTTGAGTTTTGCTCTCTAATATCATTGTAGCTTTTTCTGTGATTTTTAAAATTTTTATTCTTTTTTTAATTAAAAAGTTTCGAACTCGAAAGTTGAAGGTCTATGCAAATTTTATTTCACACAATTTATGTACAAATATCGGTTGGTTGACAACATGTAGTCTAATTAAATTATAAGATTTTTTTTTTGTTTTCTGGTGGTGGTAGTAGGATATAATTCTTAAAGACCACAAAGAAACAATACCCATAAAGCTGTAGGGGAAATTCATATGCGCAGGGGTTTGGGGCTATGCAGAGGGGCGGGAGGGGGCTTGCTTTGACGTCAGAGCTTTCCCGTGACGTCACGGGTCTCTGCCACGCCCGCGTTGACGTCATCACAGTTACCAATCACAGGTTATATGACGAGACACTAAGTTATAGGCATTTTTTTAATTTTAAGTATTTTACAAAAAGCGCAAATTAAGCCAAACACAGTATAACTGAAATTTATTGAAGTTAAACTTTATTTTGAAAATAATTTAAATTTAGTAAATTCGAATTAGTAGAAATGTAATGTATCGCTAGACTAATAAATTATAGATTTGCATTGGCAACCGCAATTGGAAGCTAATCTAAAAAATATATGTTTCCCATCTCCCGTATATTTAGTATACTCTTCTAAGTACCATTTTCATAAGAAATGTAATAGGTGGTTAAAATTTCTAAATTCACTAAGCAACATAACTCTAAAAACCTCTAATAATCATTATCAAAATTATTATTTATTTAGGAAGTTTACAAGAAAGCTCAATGCAACGCGATAAGCGTTTTGCTTGTAAAATTCAATGAACGAACTCCGCGACGACGTCACGGGCTATGCAGGCTCTATAGCTGTCCTTTTTTGCCTCGAAACTTTCAGTAAGTGGGAGAGAGACGGAGCGACCCAGTGACCCAGTTTCCCGACCTCGCTCGGGAGGGATCGGCGTCTATTTTTAATCTGAAGGTCGATTTATTTATAGAGCTGGGTGTGCGGTGGCGGCCGCTCGGCGGGAACAGTTAACTGTCTCAACAACATCGATGTAATTTTGTTACCCCGCGATATAATTACACATTACTCTTGTCGTCTTACAAGTCGTACTAAATGAATACTAACTCGTACATGAATCTTTGTCAATCTGTTTTTATATAACTAGCAACCTCCCCGGCTTCACACCGATGCATTATTCTGCAAATAATTTGCATAAAAAAGTAGTGTGACATGTGCCATTTGATTTTACTTCCATAAATTTTATATATTGTTCTAAGAGCTACTGAACCATCCAAGTAACCCGCGAGGCACAAGGCTAGGAATTTTTTTATTGATGATTTATTATCGGTCAATTAAGAAAATACCAGTCTGGCAGGTATCTCGCGGTTGCATCGTTATCTAATAAATTTTTGAAAATGTAAAAAAAAATTTTTTCATAACCTTCTCGCACAAGGCTGAAATTTAAAGGGCATATTCTATCAATAGTTTAAAAAGATTAAATTTCATCAATAGTTTTTATCAAATTCATCAATATTAATATTTAAAATTTGAATTCAAATTTAAATTAAGTAAAATAGATTTTTGTAAAGGTTTTAAATTAAGTTAGATTTAGTCACAACTTTTACAATGGTAAAATATATAGGTTACCACCTCATTTATAATATAATTTTGCCGCAATTATTCTATTTCTTCGTGTCCCTATAATAGAACCAATTCAATCCATTTAGTGCAATTAATACTTGCATTTCTTCAATCATCCAATTTTTATAATTGCTAAATTTACGTAGTTCTGAGTAGTATACTGTACATTATAGTAATGGAATCAATGCAGAATTATCCATTTATAGAATTGAAATTCTAGCTACATTTTTTACCACATGAGAATACACTTGGGATTGGTTGAATCTGGAGTGATCCACCTGCTTGTTTGTTTACGCATGTATGGCGTCTTTCTCCTTTTCCGGTTTGAAAAACTCAAAAGTTTCTAGAGTTCAAGCTTTCTACTTCTCAGTGGTTCAGTAGTTTAACAGTGATAGCGAGAGAGACACAGTTTAATAATATGCCAGCCATACTCGATCAAACCTTTCCCCCCGACTCAAAAAATGCAATTTTTGAGTGGTTTAGAAAAAAGTAGAAAGAAATAGGAGGCAGACAGTGACTTAATTTTATAATATGTGTAGATATAGATAGGTACAGATTTAATAAATATAATTAATTTTTCAATAAATTTTATTGATAATCTTATAATTGAACAAATTGTTTTGTATTTCTTTAAAATATAGAAAATAAGTTGTTATATAAGAAAGTATAAAGAACTAGTAAAAGTGGAATTTGAGTACCTAATCGACGTTAAAAATCTTTTGGTTTTATAATCCAAAGAACTATGGCCTATTGTTTTCTATATCCGATTGACGGACATTGTGTCGACGGGGCTTCTGTCTCCAATGTCTACTCAAATCAATAGACACGCTTAGAATATTTTACACCAAGAAATGAAGTCCACAAACTGCGCTATGTATGGCGCAGAGATCATCGCTGGAAGGTCGCCAGGTTTAATCGTTATAAAATTGGAATTTATATCTTACGGCGTCATTTATACAAGCAAAAATAGAGATAGATGTACCCATATCATGTAGTTAATTTTGATTGATAAAAACAAGCGACTCGCTCCCGGTGTCTTCTGTGATGCAATTTTTTTATATAACAATCATTAATATTATTTATTTTTTTTATTTTTTTTAACCTATCTCGTTTATCCCTCTTTCCATTAGTGAAAAAATCGTTTTCACCTGATGAGTGATAGTGAAAACCGCATCAAAATTCGTTACGTGATTTAGGAGGATTTAGACATATTATATTAGACAGACAGACGCGGAAAGCGACTTCAATTTATACAAATTAAACGATTAATGTCCTGTGTAAGAAGAAATTCATCATTTAAAGGAGACAAATCATAAATAAATCCAGTGTAACATGATACTCTTTTGTACTCGTAGTAAGAGTACGAAGTTCAATAGAGAATTTACGAGGATATGTTACTTAAATAATGTGTTTTGTAAATTACTTATATGTGGAAACATTAGAAAAATAATATTTAAAAAATACTGTTAGTCATAGGACTGCACGTCATAAGTGAAAACTCTGGAACTTTACTTACCGCTATATGACTTCCGCCATCTGTTAACATCTTAACAAACTATTGACGAAGTTAAGCTTATTACGAACCGAGTAGATGGCGCTTATTTCATACAATTAAACGTCAATGATAGTGTCCAAAAAATAGCTGAACCGATTAGAATGAAATAGATGATTTATTACCTGGATTAACATATGATACTTTTTATCCTGGAAAAATGTTAGGATCCCGAGGGATTGTCTAAAATATAAAGAAATTGGCGCCACTGAGGTACTTATTTATTTATTTTTTTGTTTTACCACAATGTTCTAAATTAGTATAACGCTTCAATTCAATTTTTTGTGTCGGCATTAAAATCTCCGGCATTAAAATATAATATACTGGTTAAAATGGCACAGCATTAATCAAATTGCATATTTATGACACAATATTCTGATGTAATGAATACGTACCTTAGGCTTAAATCTTTGCGGCGGTCTGTTCATAATCTTGTAATGTGACAGGCGCCGCCCTCCTTTATAAGGTTTCAGGGTGTCCTCGCTATCTAACTTTCAACCTATATATTTTCTAGTAAAGATAGGAACCTAATATCATTACAAAAGCTAATATTTTCCTAGGTATAGATAAACAGACACTCAAACACCTAATTGTTTGAATTGATTTAGGTGACTTATAATTAATAGCTAGTATCCTAGGTACCTACTATTTCATCATTTAAAAGCTAAAAGAAATTTTCTTTATATTCCTTTATTTAAAAAAAGGACAGAAATCAGGCTACAGTCAAACCAGCTGGTGGTGGACGGATTCTTCCTCTTCTTAAAGTGCCACTTATTTACGAAATATTGTCTCTGCGAAATATATATCGTGATTGTCTTGGTACCTTGGGAACTGCAAGAAAGAGGGAACGACTGCTCATCCCAAACCATTCTCTAAATTCTTCAACCGTATCCTGCCTCTGCTTTAAGTCATATTTTTTATTTGAATCACTAATTAAAGAACACGGTATTTTTCGTCTCTCATTACGTGCCCGAAATATTTCAGCTAGAAATTACTTCGATTCTCTTCCAAATTGGACCCATAGATGTTATAGGCCACGGTAGGTGACTCCCATGGCTTATAAGTTATAATACAAATAACGCCAAAGGAATTCAACTAATCTGCCAAATTTTGATACTATAAAGGATAGGAAACAGAACAAGAATAGGGAAAAGACATTCCTTACTTAGTTATGCACCAAAAAAATGATATTCATCTGTAAAGGGTTGTCTCTAGTATGTCCTGCCACTACTATTATTAGGAATACTTTTATTATTTCTAGTAACATTCGAATGATGTCACCCAATTACTTATTTAATTACTTAACTTATAAATAAATACTTCGTCTAATAATGGTTTGGAATGTTATATGAGAATAAGATTGAATTTACTTTTAGATCAACCTAACAATGTCATTAACTAAATTAGTTACTTATAACGTAACTAACAGTGACGAAGGAAAGAAAAGGATGGCTCATGTAACATTTAATGCGTGCATTACGTTAGCGCTTGGTCTAAGATATAAACTTTTGTGAAAAAGTCTATTGCGAAAAAGTGCATATAGCAATTAACAATGTATAGGTCAAAAAAGTATTCTAAATATACATTCGATAAATGTACTTGCTTCAATATTTTATTGCTAAAATATTGTTAAGTGAATAATTGGGTACATCTCAATGTTTAAATATATTTCAAATAACTATTATATTTTAAATTCAGTACAGTAAAGTTTAGCAAGAGTACGAGTTAGATATTAGTATATTAGTAGATATTAGTAGTTAGATATACATAGAACATTTAGCAAATATACCTAGTTCCAAATTAATGAGCTACCAAAAAATTAGATTTTTTTGCCATATGAAAAGTTTTTTCCCAAAATTTGACGAGTCAAAAACGCTTCCGCTTGTGAATTATGGCTTAAAGGATTAGGGGTGATAGCACATCGGCCCATGTGACAGGTTGTAAGGTATCTCTGCAGTGTAGCCTCCACAATATTCATTCGCACCCCAACCGACCCTGCGTGAAGACGTTTCAAGTAACAGTAATACAGTTCAAATACTTTGCGGAGTAGATATTTCTTATAGTTTTTATTTTATTTGTGTCTGTATTTTCATTTGTTTTTGTTTGTATTAAGTGAGTATTTTTATTTATTTAACTTTTTATTTATTTTTTATTTTAATATTAACTTACTTTGTTTTTTTTCTTTCTATTTTTACTGTAATTTCTTTGTAATTATTATAACTGGTTTTTAATTTAATTTTACTATTTTTTCAAATTATTTCTGTATTTTTAAACTGTGTCTCATTACTATACTATAAATGCATAGTAATGGGAAACAGTAGAAATAGGAGTAAATGTAATTGCTTAAAGCCTAAAATTGATTATTTAAAAGTGATGTATTTTAAATTAACTAACAAAAACTTAATACAGGCTGGGATCTTAGTATAACTATATGGGTTGCATTTAAGCCGGTAGTCGGTATGGTTTCCGTGTCAGCGTTCGCGGGGCTTCCTCACTGGTCACCTGACACCGTACGCTGCTGTTTAAACCCATCCGTCCCTACTACCTGTTTTTGTACTATTTCATTTAAAGCAATTCAACCGTGTTTAATTTTTTTGAAAAACACTAGTATAACTCTTTGTTATTTACTTAATTTTTTTTTGTCTATAATTTTATTTTGAAGCTTTCTTATGTTCGCTTGAAGCATGCATTATTTTCAACGTCTTCGTAACATTCGTCGTCGACTTTTGAAACTATGGAGGAGTTTGGAGACTAATTAATGAAGTCCAAAGCAGCTGCTGGCCACTGTACAAGATTAGTAAGAACTAATACTCTTGTGCGTGTGACAGCGGCTATTGCGGGCGTTTCATTGTCAGCGAGTTTTGAAGACTTGTCTCATGAAAGAAGAAATCATCGAGCAGTCAGATATTTCGAAAATATGTAACTCACATTTGAAGTTCAAATATGGAGCTGAGTTTCGGGCGCTATTAAAATTATCTCTTCCATCATAAAGTTTTATAATAAAGCCATGAGCAGTAGTAGTCATAGGGCATATAGATTGGCACGAATTTAGGATATAGCGCGAAATCATCAGAAACTCTGTTCCTATTAAGATTTTCAAAGTAATTTTAGGATATATAATATTTTAAATAACTTTACTCAAATTAAGGTTGATTAAGAATTGAGGAGGCGCTATAAAAAGCGTATAGTTGAGATGTCTGTTTTCTTTGCTATTATTTTCGCTTATTATACTAAAGCATTTTTTTTTATTACAATGTTTTTTCTTTGGACGAATGGTAAATTATTCGTGTAGGTATGTGGTATGTGATCTTGTAATGTTTATTTCTGAAATTTTTTTCCGATTTAAAAATTAACTTTTATTTACATTTTTTTAAAATTCGATCATTATATTAGTGCGCTGTTTTTTATTTATTCATTCACTTTTATCAAAAATACCATAAGCTTCATTTTCTTGCTTTATAATTTAAAAAAACGTACTGTAACAATTATATTTAAAAATATATATATTAAACTACTTAAAGTTTATTTTAGTTAAATATTAACTAGAAATAATGTCTTCATACTATAATACAAATATTTGTATTATATTTTGTCAATTTTTTAAAAATTTCAATTTCATAGCAGGATTTCAATTTTACTAATAATCAAAGGTTTTATACAATTTAATATTAATGTTTTTAATTTTATAGGTACCTACTGACTGTTTGCCATCAGGTCGATGTAAAAGTCTGCATTTAAGGCTAAGAAATTGAAATCGCATTCAATTTCTCTGTAACGCAGGAAGAAACATAGTTTTATTTATATTATGTTTATGTGTGTAAATACAATAACTTATGGCTAGGCTAGGACCGCTGTAACAGTTATCTATCATCTAACAAACAAGAAATTAATAGTGACAACCATTGTATTATATAGTGTTCAAAATTATACCTACTAGGTATAATTTTGAACACTATATAATACATCGGTCTTGGAAGGAATAGATTTATTTTATTGTAGATAATTTCTTAATTTTAAATTTCCATAACTTCAAAGCAATTAAAATGCTATAATATACTTATAATAATGACTGTCATAAGATCGAGTCAGTTTAATTAATGTAGACGTTATCTGCAAACTTTTTGCTGAGTAAGTATTTCTCAAATTAATAAAAAAAATATCAAATGCAAGTAGAACTCGCTTGGTGTGGCTTCGAATTTAATTATATAGTAGGTAAAGGGATTTTTCTTTCATCTCAAAAATGGAATAACGTAGATCGACCAATCACAATTTTGCAATGAAGTAAATATCAAATATGCATAAGGAAAAAAGGTTAGACATTATTAGTGTTTTTTTTTTTTAAATAAATAAAGGCAATATCGATTGTCCAGACTCAATATTGAAAGGAACTGATATATTGTAAAGTCGACTGCAAGAAATTAATTATTTATTAATTAATATTTTCTTAGTTATTATTAATTTAATTATTTTAGATTTCGTACCGAGTTAATGAAAGGTAGGAGATATTTCTTAAATTTATTATAAACTAGCTGGCGCCCGCGACTTCGTCCGCGTTGCAAAAGAAAAAAGTAGCCTATCCTGTGTCGTGTACGTTTAAATGTTTATCTACCAAGTTTCATGAAAATCATACATACAATACATACACTTACAGATTTATTATTAGTATTAATAAATAAATAAATATCTTGACACATTCCACACAGCACCATCTAGTTCCAAAGTAAGTAAGTAATGCTTGTATTATGGATACCAGACAGTTGATATAATACATACATTCCTTGTTTTGTAAATACATACATACATATTATAAATACAAAATATCCATGACTCAGGTACAAAGGTAAAATGTTAACACATAAAACATTTGCCCCTAGCGGGATTCGAACCCGCGTCGCCTTTGGTTAACAGCTAGGGTTAAGTACTAGCCACTAGACCAAACGTGTCAAGTACGAGTATTTATACCTTCATAAGTATAAAAAATTATCTTGATTAAGTAAAACTGTTGTATCCTTATAACACAAGTTTTTTCATTCGACTAATAAAGAAGTAGGCAATGTTGCTTTCCTTGTTTTTGTAAAACACCACGTATCATTAAAATTCGTGAACGAGAAATCCACTTCGTTTTCGTTTGAACATTTGAAGTTATTTCCATACATGAACAAAGACAATGTAGTCTGAATTACATTCAGAATACATTCGTTCAGACACATGACTTTCTAGTGGATGCATAGTGTTTTATTTGAGATGATTTAAATACCAATTTGAATCATGACCATGATGTAAATCCTTACAACTGTTCTCACATAGTACCTATTAATATTGGATCTACATGACAAATTCGCTGTTTGATTTTGCTTATTCAAAATTACAGGGAGTATTCAAATTGATCGGTCCTATATTGGGTTTTAACTGAAAGAAAGAAAGAAAGAAAGAAAGACATTTATTCTGAATATCGAATAATAAGTTTCTATAAGAAATCCTAAATCTGGTTCATATTTACGTAACTACTTTGTGACACCAAACCTATCTAATAATAACAAAAATATGAAATACGAAATTTAATTTTTTATTGTGTTATAAGACAATATTCAAAATCGGTCTCACAAGCATATACCTATTTCGTATTTTTGTAACAATTATAAAATAATGTTTAAATAATTTTAGATAAGAAAATGTTTCTTTAATTTAGTACCTATGCTATTTTATATGATATAAGTGCAAAATGTAAGACTTGAAGCTTTCGTGTTCTGTAAGTATTGAAAATGGAATAGACCTACACGAATGTGAATATGTAATTAATTTAAGTAAATAAGTATAATAAGCTTATTCATTAAAAAAAATGGGATTATCATAATTTAACACTGTATATAATAATTTATCTAACGCATTCTTTAAAATTTGACTTACTATTTTCTTAATTCGATATTAAAATTTGTAAGTGTGTTTTTTTATTAGATAAGGAAGTAATGTAAAGCATAATAACAACATTATGTAAAATATTTTTTTCAGTTTTACATAGTACATAATCGGTAATTAAAAAATAATAACATTAAGATCTAGTTAATAAGTAAAGACGTTTGAAAAGGGCGGAGCGAGGTTCCCTTAGCCGCAACTGTAGCCAGTATTATTTGATTGCACTGAAAATCTATCACCTGCTATAAAATACTTACATGGGTTCAGGCACACTATATATCCAGATGACTTACATAGTGAGTAATAAATCATTATAATATCGATGTTTGATGTCTGCCAGCCTTTTTTAAACGTCTTTTTAATTAATTTTATTAATGTAAAGTCTATTGTGAAAGTGTTACGTATAATATTTAAATCCATTTATTCATAACCCATAGACATAGAGAATGTACTGAACAATATACGCATGAAATTGGCCATTCTAGAAAGAGATAAAGTGATCAAGTGGCCAACACTGTGGACAACTACTGGCCAAACGATCGCTCCGTCTCTCTCACACTTTCTGCCTTTATTTACAGTTGGATAGGGAACGCTCAGTCCATCTCTTTATGTCTGTCAGAACCATACATATTTGGCCAGTTTTAGTTTTAATTTTACCTGTATTTCTTATTGCTTTTTTTATTTTTGCTTTTCTTATTCCAGCACAGAAGAGAAAAGGAATGGATGGAACAGAGAAGCCCAAAACAACTATTGGTCTACGCCCAGGAGTTTTCATACTCTTGTGCGTGTTCTAATGGTTATTATTGGTGCTTCACAATCGACGGAATCACGCTCAAGAGGATGCAGTTCTAAAATATTCAATAGAAATTTAATTGGCTTGCTTACTTTATATTTAATTTTAATGGTTGACGCGGTAAGTTGATTATTTTTAAGGGTTAAATAAGTGGGAAATAAAGTCTCCACTTCCAAAAATTTCTGACGTCACGAGCTCTCTTACTTGCTCACGAGCATCACAACTACTCTTGAGTTCGTCAAGTATCCTCATAGCCTGGATCTGGATAAGTATAATTTGCTCTTGTTAGAAATCGACCCCACTAAACGGAGGAGACAAGTCGCTAGTGCGATATAAGCTCGAGAAACAGCGACATCATCTAGTATAGGTATCGCAAAACTTGATGGGCTCTGACCTTGAGCGGGTATCTTTCGTTTGCGCATGTAGAATTGCGAACAATACGGCGGACCTGCTTTTTCTCGTACAAAATGTTATCATTGCGTCTCGCTCATTCCCTGGCCTCCCCCATCCCCGCGTCGCTATACCTCACAAACAGTCCCAAAATCGGTTACTGCGCATATTTGACACGCGACATCGCCAGAGCCTGTCAAGTTTTGCGATCTTTAAATATATATACTTACAGGGCGACATTTGTTGTGTAATGGCCCAATGGCGGTACCATTTGCAGGACCGGACAGTAGAAGCATGTACACTTAAGAATTATAAATTTTATAAGACTAGCTGCTGCCCGCGACTTCGCCCGCGTAACTTTGTAAATTATGTACAAAAACCCTTCTCGAGAACCACTATCCATTGGCGAAACCAGCATAAAAATCGGTGCAGTAGTTTTTGAGTTTATCGCAAACAGACAGACAGACTCGGCGGATTACTCGTATATTCTAACGTCGTGACGTTAGTACTGTCCATAGTTTAAGCATGAAATTAATGAAGAATTTCTATAGAAAGCAACTTTTCAATGTAATCTTATCAGATATTGAACCATTTAGAGAGATGAATTATGGTACAGCACGAATTTGAACCACACATAAATCTGCGGGACGAAGAACACTGGTTTGAACTTGTAGTTTAATATTATAGTATATTATAAGAATTATAAATAATGTTACATAGACTGATAATGAACAAGAATTATGAATACCAATAATTGAATCTATTTGACAATTTGACGAAAAAAAATAAATTTTATTTTATTATCTACTTATCTTCAACGAATTATTTCATTTGTAATTTTTGTGATGTATTTATGGGACAAATAAAGCTTATTATTATTTATTACTAGCGACCCGCTCCCGGCTTCGCCCGCGTCCGATCGCTACCAAACTTGACGAGATTACCTGCTGGACTAATCTGAAGATTGTCTGAAAGTTTCATTAAAATCGGTTCAACGGTTTTGGAGTCCATTAGGAACACACACACACATCACCTTTTATATATAAAAAAAAGATTAATATTACATACTTGTTATTATTATTTGTGATTGTATAAGGTACAAAATAAACATGTGTTAGAAATAAAAATAATGTTTTATTAAGTAATCTTTTTTATTGACTTAAAACCTGTAATACAAGTTCGCATCAGTCTCAAGTTCTTAATGAAGAGTAACAAAAAAAAATCAACAATTATTTTAAAAAAAACACTAATATCATTATTGTACTTCCTCAATGTAGCTTTAATTAGTTTCCCCTTTCCCTTACCCTCTTTCCCCAACTACAATTAAAGTGTTGATTAGTTACTTTTAGAAATAATTTTATGTTTTATTAAATTATGCACTGGGTTTTTATGATAGATTTTATGATGATGATAGGCGATTTTTTTTAATTTTTTTTTAATGTTTGGGACTTTTAACGTACAAACAAAGTTATATAAACACCATTATCACCGGTGATCGGCGACTTTAAATGACGGTTAGCCTACTTGACAGACGGTGAAAGAGGCCCTTAATGACATACTTAAATTGTGAATAAGTCATCACCATTATATCAAATGACTTCATATAATTAAACATCGTCCACATTCCAAAGTATTTTTTTGATTTAAACGATTCTTTTTGTCTGAGAAACATCCCTTTTACGTATTAAAAAAAATATCCATAATCATGCACATTTTATCCTTATTGTATTATTTCTGAAGTATCTACTTACTTACGCTTGAAAGAAATTTATTAAAAAGGCGTTAATTAAAATTTTGATCAGTATTATTAATAATAGTACTGAACAATTACAATAGAGGAATGATTACAACATTACAGGGAATGCAGTTTTTGTTCTTTTAGGCGGCTCAAAAGATTACAATTAATGAAAATAAAACAATTACAGTTTCCCTACATTAATCAGACTATACAGTTTCGAATACATGTATTGATAACGATTTTATATACGGATAAATATTATAACCAAATGCCTCTTTGGTTGTCTGCAGTCTGCCCTTTCGAGGTTTTATTTAGCCGAAAAAACCTAAACGATCAGACTGCAGTGTTGCTTACAGATTAAATATTTATGTATGTACTTAAATGTTACTAAAATGGTTCCTTAGCAATATGGAAATTCCGAATTAACCGATTCTAAATAGCTGTAAGTCGTCGGAACTTATGTGTTGTTTTAATGTCACTTTTGGACGACTAAACTTAATCGCTCAGTTGCATAGGTCGTTACGCTTTACATTTTCAAAATGACTTCAATATAGACCATTATTGTGTCGATCTTTGATATTCTTCGCAATGTTCTTTTGTTTAAATTTATGGTCACTTTATACAATAAATGATGAATACTTTTGCACTCAAACACTAAATGCAAAAACCACATCTAGTGGCAATAATCACCACCTCATAGAAGTCTGTGCTATTGTGTTTTTTTGAGTGAGTAAGAGCACATTTCTCTATGATTTCCATATCCCTTTTCCTTATTCTACTATAGACGGCAATTTAGAGAGCATTTTAGAAAGATTTTATTTTATTTTAAGATCAATATTTAGTTAACTGACCAATTGTTTACTAGAAAAATGATTTCGAAATAATTTATGACCAATTAATTTGATTCCCGATGATCAGGGTGCTTGCCTTAAACAGAAATACCCTACCAATCGAACAACGTCTTATTCACTTTTTAATTATAACGCTTTAACGGCCGATACAACTGAGGTCACATACACAGATGAATGTTAAAACTCTTATAATGTATTGATTAATGTACATTGACTTGTATTTATTCCTCTTGAGACTTGACTTTAGCGTTATCTCCAAATATCATGAGACACATAGCTGCATGTAGGCACGCTTTTGCGGGCAGAAAGTTTTCGTCGAAAGTGAGCGAGTAACGGTACATCCACACTGCTTGCTCGTATTCAGCCTGAAAAAAAAAATTGTTATTAAAAGAAAATCAGATTTTTCGGGATACACATTCCGTGCACAGCTTTGCGTAGACACGATTTGTTTATTGATAATATTTTATGTTAAAGTTGAGTGATCGACAGGCTGGCGGTACACAACTTATGGCGGTAACTTGATGGTACATAAGCAACGTCAGTCACAGGTGCTGCAAATGCTGAAATGGGCTATAGCATCCCTTACTTAATAACCTCAACAGCACATATGCTGTTACTTCACGATGGCCCTGTGTAAGAGAGAGGGTGGTTGCACTGGTTGCAGCCGACAAAAGCGGCTGCGAAAATGAAGGATTGCGAAATCCAGTATGCCCACTGTCCTGCCCTGCCCTTGAGCATTATAAATTATAATTATATTTTTTATATAGCAAAAGTGCATATATATAAATAAACTGAACTAAGAGCCTGACGAGAGGCCTGACTGAACTGAAAAGCCATCCGTTTCGTAAGCCTAAGCTCTATCTAAGATCATCCACCTCTATCTAAGGGTTACTAACATATATAGATTGTTTTTTAATCTCAGAGACAAAAATGACATTACATTTCATACATTTCATGGTATCATTACATGCAAACTTGACATTGTCAATGTGTCATTTTTGTCTGAGATTAAAAAACAGACCGTAGTCGGGCTGGCACATTTCATTCGGCAATTTTTGTTGAACAACAAAGCCGACCCGAAGTACCTTCTACATAATTATGTATTCGGCTTACCCGATCGGCAAAATCGGCGTTAATCGGCATCATATACGTTCGGCAGAAGGCCAAGAGGTCTTTCTGCCGAACGTTCACGTTCATCCGGTTCATCTACCATTCTACCCATACATATTCGATTCTACCGCCCCGACTATATTTATAGCAAGTTAGCAACCCTAAGCCTAACTAAGATTAGGAATTAGATTAGGTTAGGATATTTTAATGAAATTTATTGAGGGGACAGCGCGTACGCAGTCCCCACTACCAAAAATTACGCACCCGAGTTACCCACATTAGGGGTAATCGCAGGGGTCAACCCAACCGCAGTGCAATGGAAGGACCTCGCCCTGGGGGAACCGCCTTCTTGATCACGGTATCCCCTGTGCCAGGTAAGTATGATTTGCTCTTGTTAGAAATCGACCCCGTCAAACGGAGGAGACAAGGCGCTAGTGCGATATAAGCTCGAGAAACAGCGACATCTAGTATATATTTTGAGAATATCGACATAGGGCGACATCTGTTACGTAGAGGCGGTACCATTTAAAGGACAGTAAATGCACATTCATTACGATGTTATCGCCGTGACGACGGTGGCGCCCTCTTTTTTATATTTTTATAAACTTCGGAACTTAACATTTTTCCAGGATTTATGTTACAACGCTTTTTTTATTTTAACTAATCAATCATGTGAGATTTCTCTAAACCCTTTAACTTAGAAAAACACGTAACACAAGATTAAAAGGATTAGTGGACACGAACAACCTTATTGAGTTCGGAGCAGACTTTAGTTTTTTTAAATATTTATTTCAAAAATACTGTATGGAAGAAAGAAACTATTATTGTTCTATCAGGTGCTAAACTATTCACATTCCTATATTACAAAGAAACGTTATTAAGCTATAAGTTTATAAAAAAAAAGCTGATGCATATGGGTAATGGGTATAAAGTACAAAAATTTCTTACCATGTACGTGTGCGACACGGCGACTAGAAACGACTCCAGTTTACTTTTTGGCGCTGTATAGAACGCGAGGTAAGCTATATCTTTGGCATCGGTAGGTTTAGATTGCCTGAAACAATAAAACCTAAGTTAATAGACAGCAAATCGGTATGTTAAAATTCTAAGGTGCTGAAACGCAATCAAAAATAACAATATAAAACTGGCAGTCAAATGAAGTGAAATGTACAATATTTATCTCATTAATATGTCGTCGCAAATATTCCAAAATTTAGTTAATTGCCATAAGAGCAAGATATGTCTCAAAAATATACACATATAGACAATATCACTACATATTATAAAACAAAGTCCTCCGCCGCGTCTGTCTGTCTGTCTGTTGGCGATAAACTCAAAAATTACTGTACCGATTTTCATGCTGTTTCAGCAAAGGATATAGTGGTTTTCGATGAAGGTTTTTAGTATATCATTTACAAAGTTAAGCGGGCGAAGTCGCGGGTAGCAACTAGTAATATTATAAAGAGAGAAGATTTGTATGTTTGTAATGAATAAACTCAAAAACTAATGGACCGATTTTGAAAATTCTAGGTACATTATCATTATCAGCGAGTAACACATGCTACATTTTATAAGGTTACGCGGACGACGTCACATGCAACAGCTAGTATAGATGATAAGTTTTGAATAGCAATTTTTTTTTTAATAAAATGAAGTTCTTCCTTTTAATCGAATGAGTACATATTATAAAAAATAAGTACTTCAATATATTAATATTCCGTAGTTCGAATTATATAATTATCATAGATATATTAATAAAAACTATGCAAAACATTTCAAAATTCAAAAACAATTTATTTGCTGAATATAGTACATAAGTTGTTGTAAATTTAAATGGTTGTCCACATATTCAACCCACAAGCGGTGTGCAAATTTAAAAAGCATCTAAAAACTAATAATAATTCTAAAAATTAATAATTTTATTTATTTTTTATGCTATATTTATGTAAGATAGCATCGCATGGACTATATAGTCTCATTATTTAGGATTTCATAAGTTAATAATATGCTTTTACTCAAAAACTGTCAAAATTAAAAAAATATATACAGTGTGGAAAAATAAGTCGGGCCCTGGAGGGAAACTACCTTAAATCCTTAAGTTGGCTCATTTTACATAAAGGAGACATTCCTTTATTTTTAAAAAGAAACAAAACTGCATTCAAAGATTTTCTAAAAATTTCTAAAAATTTCTATAGTCGTCGGCAATAAATAATATTCTTGAAATTTGAATCAAACATTTTACGTTATTCCTTTTTTAAGATACTACGTTACTTAAGAAGAATTATTATTATTTGTCCATTCTTTCGATTATCATCATAAAAATACGAGTGTTTTTTTTTTCACATTTATGTCGGTTCGATTCCCAGACGAAGCAAGTAATTTTTAGAAAATCTTTGAATGCAGTATTACTAATTTTTAAAAATAAAGGAATGTCTCCTTTATGTAAAATGAGCCAACTTAAGGATTTAAGGTAGTTTCCCCTCCAGGGCCCGACTTATCTTTCCACACTGTATATCATTTACCAAAAAATTCTCAGTCGTTTGACCTAAAAATCTATTAAACATTGTCACAGAAATGGATCAAGTGCAAAAGGGGATGTACTGACATGTGCAAGAGTACGGCGAGCGCTCTGAGCGGATGGTGCGCGAGATGCGTGGGCGCAATGGCGTGCGCGGCGGCCAGGCAACGCGTTGCGCACGCGCCGTGGCCCCCCGCGCCGCACCACCACCCCGCCACCACCAGACCCATCCACGACCGGGGCTTCTGTACAAACAAACAACTTCGATCTCTCTATGTACAATCACGAAAATACCTCTTTTTTTTCTTTACTAATGAAATAGAATTGTATTAAAAAAATTATTAACAACACTGACACAAAAATATGTCAATGCTTTCGCACGAAGTTGATATTATGACCAAAAATCCTTTCTTAACCTTCGCTTACGTTATCAATACTAATAATAAATCTGTAAGGGTTGGTCATGGAGTAAGTTACTTTGTTTTCAGAGATATCGAGTTTATAGGCTCTATACATGATACTATACAAACTAAATTGACCATTTTTAGAATTTTTTTCTGTATGTATGTATGTATGTTCGTCCATAACTCTTAAATGAATCAACTGATTTTCATGAAACTTGGTAGATAAACATTTAGATGTACGGGACACAGGATAGGCTATTTTTTTTTTGTTCAACGCGGACGAAGTCGCGGGCGCCAACTAGTAAAATAAATAAGTTCCAAATTTCAGCTTTCTACACTTAGCAGTCACTCGGTCAGGATAAACGATTTTAAAGTATTGTAGATAACACTAAACACGAGAAGAATATACTCACGAGATCAACGTATTTGGCAATTTTGGCACCGAGATTGATGTAATCAAAGAAATCAAACATCTCTGCGAACTGGTGCATCAAACTGAGCAGCGGGTCCCAGTCCTCCATGTTTATCTTCAGAATGCGCTCGACGAAGAAATCCTCTTTAGGGTCTACCGCTATCTTACAGGCGGGTATCCTTTTGTTCGATGGCGTCATCGATATTATATCACTTGGCAACCTAAAACATTTTCAATTTAAACTATCAGTTGAAGACGTGAGTGGACGAAGATGTTACATATTATATCGCATTTTTGGGTTTTTTCGTTTTTTTTTTTTTTTGCGTTGATGAAGGTAATATGTCCATATAAATGATTACAGACCTTAAGATCTTAAATCGATTTAAGACATATTTTAGAAAAAAGAATGTTGAAAAAAGTGTTATGTACAACTGTAATTTTAAAAAGCAAAAAGTGCAGAAAAGTTTACTTTTGTTAATGGAAGAAGGAGCTATGTTCCGTAATTTAGTACAAAAATTAGTCTTAAAAGTAAAACTTTAACCTAGATTTACTCAAAATTGGAATTAAGCGACTTATCACCTTCATCCACTCACGTCTTCAGTTGACAAGTCTCTTAGTATTAGATTTTATTTATGATAACGTCGACAGACAGGCAGACAGACCCATTCGATGGTAGCGGGCTACCGGTCGCCTATAATTACACAAGTTTTGAATTTACGAGTTTAATGTGCAAGTTCTTTAGAAAATATATACCATTGAATTCTACCACAAAGTGCATCATTTACTTACTTTAAATTAGAGTCACCTAGTAACTGTTTAAAACTAATAGTGTGTATCCAGTGACCGAGTTGCAAGTGTTGGTAACCACAATCTTCCTCTTTCAAAGCCAAATCCTCTGCACGGATGGCTGAAAGGTAAATAAATAATAATAAAAGTAATAGGAACATTTTGATTTGTGCACGGTGAGAATATTTTTGCAATAAGGTGAAAAAAATCTTGTAGGTTGTATGTCTCAACTTCGCCCGCCTTGACATTGGAAATGAAAATTTTAGATTTCGCTTTAGTCCAGACTAAATTTTCCAATATTTTAGTCTGGTGTTTTAGTAGACGCAGGTCACACTATGCTTAGTTTCGTAGTCATAAATTCCACTATTGTTTGCAGTGCACTTGCAGCACTTGTAGCGTTTCTTGTATTAATTGGCGACGATAGCCACCTACCATCAAGTGGACTAACATTAACATATAAAAACAGATTGTTTACATAAAAATAAAAATAGACACAAAGAAAAACCTAAAGATTTTACATTTTAAAAAGTGTTTTTTTAAAAAACGCGAAAATTTTTATGGGCAAAATTTTAAGATATTTTTATAACTCACTGTGACATCCCAGAGGACCACAACCCCTTAGAGCATGATCGATGGTGTCTCTCATTACTTCGAAATTACTGTAATGGGCGGGTCTGTTCCGGCGGTCCTTGGGCATATTGTCAATGAACGAGTCGAATATACTGTCGTCCATATCGTCCGGTTCCAACTGGTGCATATCATCGTCACTTAATTCTAACATTCTAAACAAGGCACTGCTCTCACCTGAAAATCAATTTAACCTTTGTGACCTTTGTAATCATTGACACCTCACTTTCAATAGAGCCCCATTGTAAGTAACCATTAGACACTATGACGGAAATTCGAAAATAGTACATAATATGTTTCAACATAGAATACTTCACAGTCACGTCTCTGCATTTGTCTATTTTTCTATTATGCCCATTGCACATATTACTCAAAGACGACTAGTATCCTACGCAAGTCTCTGCAGAGTATTTCACATAAATTGTATCCTACTGGCATCCTACGCAAGACTATGTGTCTTCAAAAAATACTAAATTTAAGCCGGAAATACCGGCAATAAAGCATTGCAATTTCAATGAAAAGGAGAAACGCACAGACTATCACAATACATACCCTTATCACGTGTCGAGTGAAAACAGTGTATGTTCATGTGACAATTGATTCCCTCCTTGTCGCAAACCATTTGTACTCCTGGCTCCATCTGGGAGCAAACTTCACTATCCTCCAGTTCGTCGAGACCTAAAACTTAACATAAAATAAAAACTAATTTTTAATCGATCATCATATTGTATAATCTGGCAGCAGATAATGCGTTTCGCAGTCATTTGGGCAGACCGTCTGGCTGCAGTAAACACCACCATCTAGCAACGTGAAACAATAGCAGGTGTGCTGTGGTGTTTCAGGTAGTGAGTAAGAGATGCTAAAGCCCATTCGCTATCCAATCCCAATTCCTTATCCGTAATGCTGCGTTAGTCGGCAGGGCTTTTGCAACACCTGTGGCGTTGCTTGTGTTATAGCCTGTTATAGCCCTTAAAAAAAGGTTATTAAAAAAAAAAGGTACACCACCCCTTTTTTTTAAGGAATTCCTCATGGATACCCGGCAGTGTAGGGGACCCTGCGGGGTTATGCCGGATTCCTAGCAGCTAAAACCCAACTACTTTCTATCTGTCGCGGCCGCTGATGGACGGGGTCGTGGGGACGTTATTACACGACTTCGGTGCCCCGCCACGGCTATCCAACGCGGGGAGGCCTGTGCTCCCTGTCAGAACCACGGCGTACCCGAAAGTGAAGGTACGCCGGCCTACTCGAGGGACCTTACGACGGGCGGCAGTCTACAACGGGCGGCAGTTTAGGTTCACCACCCCTGGGTCTATGAGTGTTATATAAATGTAGTGAGAGGTTACCGGCGTCAGGAGCCGTGGCCTTGAAGAGACAAGCCCAGGCGCGGAGCAAGTTCCTCGCGACGCCCCCGAGGAAGGCTGGCTCCACGCGGACCACTTGCTTCAGGTGAAACATGTGCGTGTTGCGGTGCTTCTTTATCATGTTCAGTTCGGACAATATGAAGTTAGTAGACGGCTGGAATGTATCAATACTAATAATAAATCTGTTAGGATCGGTCATGGAGTAATTTACTTTGTTTTCAGAGATATCGTGTTTATAGGCTCTATACATGATACTGAAACTAAATTGACCATTTTTGGAATTTTTTTCTGTATGTATGTTCCTCCATCACTCTTAAACGAATTAACTGATTTTCATGAAACTTGGTAGATAAACATTTAGATCTTTTTTAACGGGGAAAAATTTGTTATAATTATCTATAGTTCCATAAATATCCAACAGATGGCGTAATAGGTATACGGCGCACGGGTACAGTAATCAATATACTACTAATAATAAATCTGTAAGTGTTGGTAATGGAGTAAGTTACTTTGTTTTCAGAGATATCGAGTTTATAGGCTCTATACATGATAAACTAAATTGACCATTTTTAGAATTTTTTTCTGTATGTATGTATGTTCATCCATAACTCTTAAATGAATTAACTGATTTTCATGAAACTTTGTAGATAAACATTTAGACGTACAGAACACAGGATAGGCTACTGTTTTCCTTTTCAACGCGGACGAAGTCGCGGGTGCCAGCTAGTTTATTAATATATTGTTTCACTTATTTAATAGTGACATTCAATGTTTATTTCATTCTAATTGGTTTACAAACAAAAAAGTCATACCGAATACCGAAATACCAAATGCACGATGTTGCAGGCACAGCTATATGAGCAATAATTTATTCAAATTTCATTGCTGTTATACTTTTGCCAGGCGTTGGATTTTTATATATAACATATCCTTCGGAAACATCCCTGACAACGTGTGTATGCAAAATTTCATGGAAAACGGTTATGTAGTTAAGACGCGAAAAGAAAAAACAGACAGACAGAAAAAACTTAAACTCCCCTGGTGTTACTTGTGTCCTTATTAGGCGACGGTAGCCACCGACCGCAGCGTGCGGTATGTACTGCATTCTTTCGAGGTAAAAAAAATTATGACGTCATACCTCGTATAAACTTAATTTGTAGGCTTCTTCGGCTGCCGCTAGAGCTTCATCAAAGTATCCCATTTCCAAATAAATCGAGGCTAGAGACACCAAAACTATGTCTTTGTATCGCGCCTTTACTGTGCGGGTCGCATTCAGCAAGCAGTTCAGTGCATTTATATTATTGCCTCTCACCCTCCAATACAATGATGAAAGTGTATAGAGAAGCCACGTCGGAGCCACTTTCTGGAAAATAAATGAGTTTTCTTTTGCCAATGTGTGACTGTGGCCATCCCAAAATAACATGACTTATTTTTATGTGTATTAGGTAGTTAAGTAGCGTCGCCTGTCAATCATTATAAATTCCTAAAATCGAGTAAAAGCTACGAGTAAAATACATAGTAGGAGCAAGTTATGATTAAAATTATAAACTAATCCCCTACTATATATTATACTATACTATACTGTAGATTGCTGAGGAGTTGAGTGTCCCGCAGACTATTTGATTTTGCAGTGACAGTATATCAAATTTCACATCAATCGAACATTTTAACTAAATGAAGTTAGTGAAATCCCTTCGTTAACAAGGAAATGGGCTGATGATCTTCAAACAGATCTTCATAAATTTTAGCTAAGAACAATCAATACCTACTCAACTTCCAAACAAAAAAAAGATCAAAATCGGTACATCCGTTTGGGAGCTTCAATGTCACAGACACACACAAAAAAATGAATAAAATTACCATTTGCATGGCCGCGTATATTCTGTGACCGATTTCTGCGTCCTGCATGTTCTTCACGAGATCAATGTTACCGTCGCCAACGTACTCCAACAACTTTTGTTTCAAATTATCCGTCCCCTCGACTATGCCAAGTTGCTGCCTGTAATACATACAGAATATACATTACAATCGCGATATAATCATCATGCATTGCACTAACGACCCCTATGGCGCTGCTTGTGTTTCGTTTGAAGATTCATTATATGAAATTATACCCACTGCACATTCTGTTGACAAAAAATACTAAAATTTATAAAGTTGAAGAGTTTGTTTGGTTGAACGCGTTAATCTCAGGAACCACTGGTTCGAATTGAAAAATTCTTTTTGTGTTTGAAAGTCCATTTATCGAGAAAGGTTTTAGGCTATATAACATTTTGAACGTGGACGAAGTCGCGGGCAACAGCTACTTTTATGATAAAGTACACGCTCCACTTGATTGCATCATCTAAAATTACAATGTTAATGCAACTGCGCTGCCAATTCTAATAGGATAAAGTATAACAAATATGCGATAGACTAATAATAAGTAATTAAGGGTGGGTTGCACCATCTAACTTTAACGGTAACCATATCCAAACCAGCCATTAAATATTCGCTTAACCATTTTTACAACGGTTAAAATGACCTCATAACTTAACGCTAACCTTAACCGCTCGATATTGGCCGGTTAATGTTATTTTTTCGGTTAAGTCAACTGTGACAGTTTTGTGAATGTTGCCATATAAAAAAAATTATTACCACGACAACCTAGAAAAAATTACATTATTTTATAATGGCAATCCCTTTAACTTTGACAGTGACGTGACGAATAATATCATGTCACCGTTAAAGTTACCGCTATAGTTAATTTTGACCGAAACAATAAACAAGCCTATGGTGCAATCATCCCTAACTGATGTCATTACTTTGAGTTGGCAACACTGCTATTAAAATGGCGTCACTATTATGAAAATGGCTTACCTTTGCGTTTTCTTTTGTGAAAAAAGAGCGGCGTCCTTGTCTTGCGGACAAGTTGGCGGATGCCATGGAAGCTCGTGTTCCGCTTGTGCCTTAACCCCAATCTTATCGGTTAAAAGGGATTTTATTCTGCAATTTAGATAACGTACATAATAATATGAGCATGACTTGACACCAGGCTATTGCTTTTTTTTTTAAATAATAGGTTGGCCAAGAAGTTCGAGGTAATTATAAAAAATAAATATTAGAAACTTTTGACAGTAAACATTTTTTAATTCGAGAAAGGAAAAATAGACGGACAGCGACTTTATTTGACAATATGTATATGAGCAATAATTTTTCCACATTCGTAACACACCAAAAATTATGTACTTTTGATATTAAACGTAAAAAATTGACTGTGACAAACCTATTCTTTTTTAATACATCAGTATGTACCTATTATTAGAAGCATTATATATAGATGATAGGTTCTATTACCTTATCCCCTTATTTTCAAAAGGCATGAATATTGGATATATCGATCGGATGGACATTGGTATGTTTATATCCTTGCAAAGTTTATGAGAAGGCCAATCCGGATCTTTGTCGAAGTCTTCTGTGTTTCGGTTGATATTCATTGTTGGTGGGTATCTGAAACAAATAAATTTTGCTACTAATATGATGATTTTAATTATAAAAAAAAAAAACTGTACGAAAGTGGGCGAAATGGAAAAACACCTGGGGAGGGTTCATACAAATAAAGTAGGTAGGAAATAATTGTGATTTTTTTAAATATAATAAATGGCCCACAAGGCTGGTGTAACTTCCGGAAAAAAAAAGCCTAATACTCGTAGCAACATAGCATCCAGATTTGTACTAAGTAACACATTTAGATGTTCATTTTTATTTATATTTATAGATTATCACTAACTTATATATTCGCATAAGATTATTTGTACTATACACAACTGGTTATTCAATAAAAAAAGAAAAAAAAAAACTTACAATACAACTCCTCCTTCGTATTCAAAAAGGTCATCTTCACTCCATTTGTTTGACTTTTTCTCAGAAACGGGTGGAACCCATTCTGTTTGCATCTCTTTGGCATCTGAAAATTCGATTAAAACTAATGTTGACTACTTAATTTCGTTAGATTACTATGAAACTTAATAAACACCCCGGGCCACCCTTAATATAGATCTGAGTTGTTTATCGTAATATCTGAGTTTTATAAATCGCAAATATTGCAAATATTGACATTAAATAATTATATTAACAAAAATTAAGAATGACTTTTATTACCAAACTAGCTGGCGCCCGCGACTTCGTCCGCGTTGAAAAAGAAAAAAGTAGCCTATCCTGTATCCTGTATGTCTAAATGTTTATCTACCAAGTTTCATGAAAATCAGTTAATTCGTTTAAGAGTTACGGAGGAACATACATACAATACCTACACTTACAGATTTATTATTAGTGTAAGTTAAAAAAACAAAGGTTTTAAATTATGTCCTTTATGACAACCGAACACAGAATGTGTCCAGCCCACTGATCTCTACTATACTCTGGATCGGCTGGTGTCTATTTGAAAATCGCAATTTTGGCGCTGTAGGCTATGGAGTGTAAGTACATGGAACTAAAACTAGTGATATCCGCATGATAGGGATATTTACAGAATACACATTTCTTCATGTTTCAAAACTCAAGCAGAAACAAATAAACTTAAACAGTCCCTAAGACATCAACAAATAGAATAAAACGTGAATAAAACAGACACTATTATACTTATCTATGGATTACAAATACGCAAACGTCAAAATTAGTTCCAGTACTTACGTACGGCGGCGCTTCAAAATGGTACACCAAAGTATCTGTAATTTGTATGGGATAACCAATCCAGAGGTATATTAGAGATCAGTGGTCCAGCCTTTGTGGTGTCCTGCCACTAAATTATGTAAAAGTTTGTTGCACTAAACAAATAAATATCTTCACACATTCCACACAGCACCATCTAGTTCCACAGTAAGCAACTAATGCTTGTATTATTGATACCAGACAGTTGATATACTACATGGATTACTTTTTTTTTGTAAATACATACATATAATAAATACAAACATCCATGACTCAGGTACAACGGTCAAATATTAACACATAAATATTTGACCCTAGCGGATCTCGAACCCGCGACAGTTTGGTTAACAGCTAGGGTTACTAGCCACTGGACCAAACGTGTCGTCGAAAAAAAATAATACTAAAAGTGCCTCTAAACTCTAGTTACTCACCATTTGCTATCTCTTCGGGAGTTAATGATGGACCAAAGAGCCTAAAGTCACCGTTATCGGTAATAGTCAAGTGTTCGTTGGGCACTATGTACTCTGACACGTCGTTCGCGTGTTTCTCTATGTGCTTTATAAAACGCTGCAAGCTGTACGCAGACTCCACAGCGTGGACGCCCTTTTCCGTCCACCATACGTCACTGTACATCGGACCGTCGAGAAAGTACTGGATTAACGAGTTTTTGTCACCACCTTTCTTTATATATTTTATATCCATACCGGTCAACTCTTCCATTTTTCGACAGTTGTTCTCTACGTTTCTGAAATCTGTAAATTTAATGTAGCAACTATAAAATTAGAGGACTTAGAATCTATCTTCAAACTACAACTACCAGCTATAGTAAGTATTAGCCCGAGACTTCATGTGAAGATATGAAAATAAAATTTTGTATAGATTTAAATCAATTTTTTTATTAAAAAAAAAAGTTTAGTTATAGAACCTGAGATTTTCCCGAAGAAACTCGATAGAACTGAGACCTACGCGGACGAAATTGCAGGTAAAAGCTAGTGTAAATTAAATTTGTACACCAAATATCCTAACTAAGCCTTTGGACCGGTGAATAGATGTCATTTTGCATTACAAGTATGGCTGTCATGGACAAGCCAATGGTATCATGCTGATTGGACTATATGCTTGATCGTGTACGGCTGGTATTAACGATTAATTTTTCCACTATCGGTTGTCAAAAGAGACTTCTTATAATGTTCAAAGTGTATCTTACCAAACTCGTCCAAATGTTTCATAGTTCTTAAGAAGGCAGCTTGCGATCTAATCCAATGAGCTTCAGCAACACCATACTCCATCAATTCTCCGCGAAGCAGGTC
Source organism: Synanthedon formicaeformis (assembly GCA_945859745.1). Taxonomy (NCBI): domain Eukaryota; kingdom Metazoa; phylum Arthropoda; class Insecta; order Lepidoptera; family Sesiidae; genus Synanthedon; species Synanthedon formicaeformis. The sequence continues at coordinate 8,148,155 of OX243957.1, forward strand.
TAAGGAACTGAAACAGGTTACCCGCTAATAAATATATTAAAATAAATTTAATATTTATACAGTATTTGTAATTTGTATGAATATATGTAATTTGCATAAATATTTGTAAAATATTTGAGTATATCTATATCTAAGATGCTGGAATATTCTACGAAATTCTAATGAAATAAAATAAAGTGGATTATTTTCAAGATTCCTTAACAAATTTTAACAGTGACAGATTATTTATTTTAATTAATACCATCAAGTGGATCGTTACAAGTACGCTGCTAACCATACTTAATAGTGCAGGAATAATAGGAATAGTTATAAAAAAAATAATTAAGAAATGGGCACAGACCACCTCTATAAACGATTCGAGGCGATGTGCGCCACCTAGCATAGAGTAGGTAGACCATTAATTTATAAATAAAATATTTAAGTTGTTAAGTATTTTATTAAAATTTATATTTTAAATAGCAGCAGCGCATTTGCGAAGGTAGCCACCTACCATCAAGTGGACCGTCAGCCTCTCCCTCTCTCTCTCTCTCTTAACATTAAAAAATACTGCAATAAATAGCATCAACAAAATATAACTTACTCTTTAACGCTGAGTAACTTCTTTACTAAAGATGCATGACATAAAACACCATATTGTTGCCTAACTCCTATATCAAAATTTGGATTATGTTTGACACAATAATCCAAATGTTGCAAAGACCTGTTGAAGTCTCCTATTACAGCATAGGCATTCGCCAAAACATAATGATTTGCTGCAAATAGAGGATCATGATCTACCGCTGCTCTGAGAACGGTGATAGCGTCTTCAACTATTTTACTTCGGTGTAGAATTGATCCCATGCTTAAAAGCGCTATGTCTTTGTATTGCCTGTAAAATAATCAAGTAAGTCGTCTATTAGTTCAATTTCAAGGAATATGAAAATCACAATACTTAATGTAATTATGAAAATCACAAACCATACCAGAGAATGTACTTAAATATAAAAATCAGATAAAAATCAAAATCAAATCAAAATATTAGGTTTCCCCAAAAAACTATAAGAAATTAGTCTTTATAAATTTAAATTTACCAGTGTTTTGGAAAAAAGCCAAGATGATAACGATCCTGAAAAAAAAACTCCGAAAGAAACTCAGGACACCATTCTTTTTGTCATCTTTAAAATAATAACAATTACAAATATTTCAATTAATCAGAATCACTTAGTTCAGTGAAAACTGCACTTAAATCGGGTAAGCCATTTCTGAGATTGGTGTGCACAAACGCACAGACAAACAACTTGTTTATTATATTATGTATGATGAGTAGATTCTCTAGAAGAGCCACACAATTTATCCAATTTAAAAAATGCCTGATAATTCTTTAAATATTTTCATAATGCTTGTAAGCGTTGGTAATATCTACTTCTATATTAGTAGCTATTTGTTTGTTTACCTTGGTGCATAATGTACTGCTCGTCTACTGCACTCCATGGCCTTCGGGGCATTTCCCCTCACCCTCCAATACAATGAAGCCATATTATAATGCAGCCAAGATGAGCTATTTCTACGCAATACACTTGTTACCCAGTGACCAAATTGCTCTACCGTCATTAAAGGAGATATCTTTTCTGGAAGCAACAGCTCGTGGTTAATACTTAAATTCTCCCTTTTCATAACACCCTGAAAATATAGAAAAATATTACTTTAATTTAAATTTTATTTTTTATCATAAACAGTCCTAAGTTATGACATAGACAAATTTCAAAGAGCACTCTAAAGCAGAATTTCCATTTATTGTTAAAATATTTATTCATTTAAGATAATAATTGTTTAGGTATTCATTGAGTTAACATATTATGTGTGCTGTTATATTTTGGTGAATGAGTAAGCACATTCCCTTATCCTAAATCCCACTATGGTTGGCAGCGCAATTGCAGTATCTGTGGTATTGCTTAGATGACGGTAGCCACCTATCATCAAGAGGACCATCAGCCTGTCTGTTTTTCTTAACCTTAACATAAATTAAAAAAATACATAAATTGAGGCATATAAAAACTATACATTAAATAAAAATGTTGTGTTGTCTTATTCCCTTTATAAAAATTATATGTGTTGCACTGAAATGGGTGAAAATTAAAAGGAATAAATGATAAGTGAAAATACATACTAAATGCACAGTGTGTGGTTTAATGTTTTTTGTGGTACCTACACAGAATATTTATATTTTAATAAATGTTATTTTAACAATTTCATTAAAATGGAAATGTCATAGCCAGATCATAAAATTGATGACTTCATGAAATGGCCCGCTAAAACTGGCCATATCACTAATGTAGGGTATCAAAGGTTTAATAAAAACTCCAAATAAACAAAACCTATAGAAAAAAATATAGTTAAACAATGGTTATTCAATGAAATGGCCAGTTTTAGCTGAAGTGATCAATTCTATGAATCTGGCCACGACAGAAACATACCTTCAAATGATCAAAAGAAACCATGCTAAATGTCAATGATGATATCTTTTTACAATCTGGAATATCTGTATCTTGACCATAATCAGGGGTATAAAGTAAGTATTCTTCTTCTGGAATGTTCTTAGCTCTGCCATCTTCGGGTAATGTTGGATACCAATCCAACAGAGTTAGAGGTCCAGCTTTGACACAATTATCATCCATGGCTATGTGATTTCTTATGTCTGAATCTTTCTCCAGATCAGACCATAGTTTGTTTATAACATCTTGTCTTCTTGATAAGTCACGATACAAGCTGAGAATATTGTCCCATCTGGTGTCCTGGTTTAAAAATGCCAACAAGTCGTATGGTCGAGCCATAAGAAAAGGTGAATCAACCTAAAATAAGAAAATATACATCAATAATTTAAACTAAGAACGAGTAAAATGTGTTATAATTTTTATCACCTTATTTTTTAATAATTGAATGAATAGAAATATTTTTAATAATTGTTCAACTTTTAATCGGCAAAAAACTATTGATACGGCAAAATGCTCTTTGGTAAGTACTCTTAGAATTAATATTAAAATATTAAATGCAAACGGAAGCTTTTATCTTACCTTCGACTGAATAAAACCACTTTCGGTCACCATCCAATGTGTGGAACATTTAATATTTGCAAAATAACCACAAAACAAACAGAGTAACCACAAAATCCTTATGTAATTCATGGTAAAGTATTTTAAAAATCTTATTTAAATAAAAACACATACATTTGAGTAATAAAACTAAAGTTTTTCTAATTTTTGTTCAACATCGGCTTCTTGCCTTGAATTAAAATTATTGAAATATTTTTGTTTAGCCGTCAGTAGAATCTGACATCTGTGTGTAATTCTAGCAATGTAATGTCAATTGTCAATTGTCAATCTGTCACAGAACACAGAACAAATAATTATTGTGTAAGCTTTCGAGAAGCTTTCATATGGTTTTCATGAAGCTTTCCAATGAAAATTACACAGAGTAATAACAAATAGCTTGGTAAAATAGTTGAGAAATTAAAAAGTGGCAATACTGTACTGTTGTCCCGTTGAACATCGCGTTGATGAGAAAGGGACGACACTAAAGTATTGCTACTTTTTAATTTCTCAATTTCGTACTTATGTACGAACTAAGTACGAACTGTACGAAGCTCCGAGGTTACATATAATTATGTCGTTTATATGGTATGGTCAATTGTAGGTAGGTAACACTTTTTCAATAATTTCAGACAAAGAATGAAATATTGTACTGGCTCAGTACATGCAGAAAATTTTAAATTCAAGTCCTATTTTAAAAAATAATACCTACGATGAAAAAAGTCTTATTTATGTGTAATATTTTTGTGTTTGATTATTTACTAAAATCTGGTAGATAATCAAGTATTTTTTGAATAGAGAACCTTAGGAACTAGGTCATGAGTGTAACGCAAAACCTACCTTAAATACTTCGAACAAAAGGCTAACGGGGTAAAGTGCCCCTCACTTTACCCCTCAATTCAAGGCATTTAATGCGCAAGTCCAAACAACCTCATTCAATCCACGCCTTAGGTCATCCACACGAGTTAAGCGATTGTACTTTTTTTACAATTTCTTATATATTGTGATTTATCTAAAGTTTTAACAAGAAGGCACCTTGTTGAAATCATAAATGATATGTTTCAAAATATGTTTAAAACATTATTCTGATCGGTAGAAGGTTGTCGAAGGTGGTCTAAAATAATGGTCTATTAAAAGGAAGATTTCGAACGAGTGCAGAGTGCATAAGAAAATGTTAAATGAAGCACAAGTACAGTCGCCGCTAAATTCGGATGATCATGTCGTCGACAGTCGCACAAACGACACGATAAGCGTTATACACCAATCGGAAACTATTAAAACATTAGAGTGCAAGGTATGTTTTTTAATCTATAAAATAACAAATATTCAATAATTTACGTAAACAAATAATGTGGTTTTTTTTAAGTAAAAAAATTGTAGGTAGTATTATAATATGAGATGCGCCTACTGGGCAATAATTAATATATACCGTGTATGTTTACTTTCAGGGTTTACTTTGGAAATGCACATTAAGAAAAATATGTTTGGCTGCTCTTTGGCTTCCATTAGGTGCTTTAGTATTTTGTTACGTGACAGCCTCCATATTTCAAGGAGATGATATTCACGAAACTCATTGTAAAGTAAGTAACTCTACCCATATAATTAATAATGTGTAAGTAGTTTATTCATTTTATTTTGTTACGATGCACACAAAAGACAAAATAAAATTTATGGCGAATAAATATTTTATATCGTCAATTCAATACCCGATGGACATATTATTAGAAGGTAGTATTTCGTGATTGGGCGGAAATTTTATTTGAATTTTATAGTCGAATCGTAATATTTCTAAAAAAAATCTATTGCCTTTTTGATTAAAAAAATAAAAACAAAATATTATGAAATGTTATAGGCATGTTATAAATAGTAAGCTGGTCAATATGTTATTTATGTTTTATTACCAATAATTAGTGAAAAATCTAATAAAATTTTTCATTACACTGTTGCCCCAATTGGAAGTAAATACGTAGTTATTTGGTGTCTGTCTAAAAAAACATTAATGGAATAAAAAAAAATTATATAACAAATTCAAAGCAAACATGGAAAAAAAGAAGTTTATTATCGAATTTAAAAAAAATGGTATATGCGCTTGTCTGCCACTTTTATAATAACATCTACTAGTGAACTTCAACACCTTTGATTAAAAACCCAATTCATACAAAATGTATAAAAAAATGAATTTAGTGATAATAGAAATGAGAAGATCGGCGTGACAAAAAAATACCTATAACACACAAACCTGTTGTAGGTAGATAGATATCACATAACACATCTTGTGACGAATGGTCACTAGACTATTTAGAAATTTTTACTCCCGACGCCCGACGCAAAAGTGAGGTGTTATAAGTTTGACCTGTGTGTCTGTATGTGGCGTCGAGCTCCCAAACAGAAGAATCAAATTTAATACTTTTTTTTTTGTTCATACGTGATCGAAATAGTCTATAGCTATAACTTATGAAGACCAGGAGCCCTTAGCCAAGAGCAAACCAATGCAAACGGGAGCGTTGCGTATTTACGAAAAGATAAAAATAAAGCCCGGTGATTGGTTGTTGCAACGCCCACATAAAACTTTCACCAATCACTGGGCTTTATTTCTATCGTTTGGTAAATACGCAACGCTCCCGTTTGCATTGGTTTGCTCTTGGCTAGGGCCCCCGTTCAGTCATTTGAAGTTCATCAGACGATTTCCCATCCCAGTTGATGAAGGAATTTCACTAACTTCCACAGATTTAGATTAATGTGAAAGGGTCTCACCGAATAAGTATGGTGAAATGGCCCCATGGCCTATGTAGAATATCTACAAATTTTTTGGTTGGTGTAAGAATTAAAGAACATGGAAAAAAAATCAAAATAATTTTGATTCTCTGAAAAATTCTTCAAAGATTGGCGTTAGTTTCATATTTTTATCTATTATAGTTTTTGAGAAAAATTGATTCAAAAAATTATAAACTTTGCGCGTTCTCAAAAATCGTTTGAGAATCCATGCCAAAAATAGTGTATAATGTTTTCAGAGTGTGCTGCTATTAAAACTCATACTAGTTTTAATAGTAGTCATGGGGCTATTTCACCATATTTATCCAGTGAGACCCAATGGTATACTGTTACTTCGTTGGTATTTCCAGCCGACTCCTCAGCAAACTTACAGCAGATATAGCGTGTTTGGGCTCAGTAGATTAGTTTATAATTTTTTATTTTATTTATTTATTGTATATTGAAGCAACTATTATTAAGAGACTATATATAAATTACAGGTGTACAATGTAGTGCCCTCAATAAGTGCCATTACTGGTATTAGCCCACAAAGATACGTATGGCGGATATGCGTAGCTTTCCACCTTGGACCAAGGTTGTTGATAGGTTCATTGTACTACAACTATCATAAAGAGAGAACTGCACTTATTGCTGAAGAGAAGGTATTAATTATAGTCATTAATTAATATTAATTTGGTAAAAAATCTTTTTTCGCGTGTTTATTGTTATCGTATCCACAATAATTACAACAAACAGATACAAATGACAAATGACAGGAATCCAGCGAACTTGAGAGAAAAATATCTACTAACAAACCTAAATTTATCAACATTAAAATGTTTATTCATTTGTTAGTGCCAACAACACAAAGATTCTAGTTGAAATAGAAATTAGTGGTGTAGATGCAATTAGACTACATAATTTGATATTTAAATTTTTTTTTCAGTCTCGAATATTAGCGAAGAAATTAGGAGAAGCCTGCTATTGGCTTAACTTTGTAGAGTTATGCGCACTGACTGGTGTTACTTATGTTTCTAATAGAGAAAATTATTGTGAGTATTTACATATATTATTATTAATTAGTTACCTTTAATTTTGATATACTAAAAGATTTACATGTTGGTTTTTATGTGTGTGGAGCAAAAAACCACTTTGTAAATCTGCATTGCCGAACAATCCACTCCCCATTAGCAACCAACTGCCTAGCACCTTGCAAACACCGGACTCTTATAACGACCTTTTCTCTTGCTTCTGACTTATGCCTTGCTTCTGACAATCTACTCTTTTCTTCTATGAACTTTTCCAAAGCAAGACCATTTGCCCATTTCCTAGTATTGACTAGAAAAATCCTTTCGCCAAAGACTCGAGGAGATTGGCTTTTGTATTAACTATTTTAGGGCCAGAACTTTTACATTACAGCTTCTGCTCCCAAGCACCATTTAAGAATTTGACCAATTTATTCCTGTGTGAATAAAAGAGAAACTACCCCATTCGGTGACTATATGCAACCTTTTTTTTTTTTCAGTCGTGCACGAGAAAATTTTTATTGTGTTCATGACTGTGGCGCTGAGTCACATGCTATGTCGCGCATTGGTCGGCAGCCTTAGTAGCGACACGGTGCAAGCTGTTAGTACTAATAAGTTGGTGTGGACGTTGTTCTGGGTGTCAATTGTCGCCACTTTAGGACTCATCATTTTCTTCCTGAGACATAGGCTGTTGTGTCGACCTTTAGGTGAGAAATATATCTAAATTTTAATCTTAGAATATAGAACAAATTCTAAGATTCTAAGATTTTAATATAATTTTGTAGCGATGTTTAGGGGCAGCATATAGATATAAAAGACCACCTTGTTGAAACAGTAATGTGATTCGATGTCCTGTTTTATGTAGTCACAAGCACGAGTTAAAAAACACAACTTCTAAATTCTCTCTTTGAAACATGACTGAACCTAGAACCTGAACTTGAATGTTTTTCTGCTTAATAACCTTAACCTTTAATAGCAAGCATAGTATTTAACTTAGTGAATATCATGCAAGTTATTTGCTACTAATATTTTATAATATTAGAGAAGTATAAAAAAAATAGTATTAGGATAAGTACCGAAAAACATAACAGTTATACCAGCACAGAATTTTTCGAGTATAGCTATTAAAAACTCGTCAGTATCTATACATATAAAACACAAATTATGTAAATAAAAAAAAGAAATTCCTTAAAATCTATGTTTTTTGTAACATTTCAGCCTTCACGTGGTTCTCTGTGTGTGAATACATTTTGGCGACTGCTAACATGGCGTTTCATGCGCTCGTCGTCCGTGATTTGCCTTTACATGAACTCCAAGTTGTCAATCCAGCACAATGTAAAACTGAATAGGTAATCTCAAAAAGAGTAGTCCGTATATTTCTTTTAATTACCTTAAAACAAGGCATAAAATTTATGCCTACGACGAAAATTGAAAGCACAAAATGATTTGACAAAAAGGAAACACCTATTTGAATTAAGCACAAAATTATGTATTATTTCAGTTGAGTGTTGTATTGTAATTACAGCATTATAATTTTCTAGTTAAGAAAACGATATTATACATATAATTATAATAAGCTTCGTTAACCAAAGCTTCTAATGCCTTCCATATTTTAGAAATATGTTTGTAGATGCCTACATTGAAATGTTACTTTATACCGCATTATTCCATATTCGTTTGCGATTCTAGAAACCTAAAATTAAGACTCATCAATAGTTAAGTTAACTTAAGTATAGATACATATAAGAAGATACGAGTAATAGTTATATTATATGAAAATTGTAAATCGATAAAACTCCTACGCTGTGGGTAACGATTTGCAATTTAATATTATAATTTGTTGCAGTTTGATTTACTTTTTGAATTTTTAATCGCTCTGTTATGCCGCGGTACCACGGCCTGCTTATTCGCGGGCCCGACCGCGCCTTGGGAACTGTTGGCCCGTCTTGATCCGAGTTGCATCCGTTGAGGCCTACAGTGGCCCGTCAAAGGCGCGATCGGGCCCATCAGTTACCAGGCCATGGAACCGCGGCCTTATGCGGTAACTTCGAGTTAAAACAAAATTTCTCTTAAACAATAATTTATTTTTAACATCTTATAATTCCAAGGTTGTTTAAAATCTCTCAATTATAATTATTGGCAGATAAAGGACCAAAATTAATAATTAATTGAATATTTATATGTATATGCGAAATATATGTGTATGTACAATACATATCTTAACTTATAGAAAATGATAATTTTGTCACTCAGACAGTTAAATCTAAAAAGAATCACGTGAATAAATAGATGCCTACTTTTCATATAGGTACTTACGTAATTAAAACTATTCGTTTCAAATAATAGTGTTAAATATATTAAATATCTAACTACGTAAAAATAAACTGCGATTAGTGTGTATTTATTCAAAAAAAGTACTTAATGACTTTTCTTATACCATTTGTTAACTTCTTGCACTAATAAAACGGAAATATCATGACTGAAATATATTAAGTCGTTTTTATTTCTTTTAAATTAAAGGTATCGATGACACGAACCGAATTAGGTATTATTTTTTATTTAAATAATCTAATAATGAAAAAAACGTATAAATTTACTTATCTTGATTTTATTAATAAATTATTCGACATTGTCTGAGTTTTATTACAATAGTTTTCTTGTAATCCTTTCAAATTAAAGTACTTTGACTTTATGTTGTTTAGAACAAACTAATCCTATTATTGAATATATAGTATTATTGGATTCATGGCTCAGCAACCATATTCAAATGAAAATAAAAAATATTAAAATGATACCAAATCTTTTTCTTTTTAAATATTCAAATATTGACTACAATTAATAAGTTACTAACGAGCAAAAATTTAAATTTGCTAACGAATAAAATTTATCCTTTGTAAGAACAAAGAACAAAAAAATCAGCTAACGTTCTTATTTGATTACAGAGTCCTCTACCCAACCGCCGCTAATTTTGCAACAGAGTTTTTATTTTAGTGTTTTCGTATTGTGCTACTAGATGTCAGCACGTGCTATAAAACTCGAAATAGATAGACGCTCTTTCTCGGTCATATTAAAAATGGCGGCGAACGGGAGCTAGGCAGGTAATATTGTTTGCTTGTGTTAGTGTGTATGTGTACAAAATTTCACGTTTGACCACTCTGTACACGCACACAAAGGTGGAAAACCGGGCGTGCGCGGGGTAAGGGGAGTAATGTCCGTGAAGTTGTGTCAGCATATGCGCAAACGAGGTGCGCATTCGTCGCGTGCGTTGTCGGGATTCTTTGTGCCATTCTTCGCATACCAATAACAGTATATTCTTTAAATTCACTGATAAATAGACTTCAAATCAAAATTCGCCCCTTCACCACACCTTCGGAGCCCGTTATAGGTGAGTACATATGTTTTTTTCGTTAATTTCATACACATTGTTGGAGATATTAGTGATTTTTATACGGGAATGTCAACAACAATCACAATGCGATCGCGATCCAGCAATATTTTACATAGTTGTCGTGTTTGCTTCACTCCGACTTCCGGCCATTCGGGTGTCGGCATTTTGCGATGTAAACATTATCTAGTTTTTAGGGTTCGTTCGGTCGGGTTTAGGCAAGCTATCGGGAATGAAGTGAGCCCGAGGCCGAGGTGGCCGAGGTGCTTTTGTGTTGTTAATTTCGCTTGACTGTGCTTAGTGGGATGGCGCAATTTTCGAAAGACGCGGTATGGTATCGTTCGCCTGCGATATACTTCAGTCGCGTTGGTGGCTGCATGCGATTTGACGTATTCCGCGCGGGTGATGTCATTTGTCAGCTTATTTTATGAATGTCAAATGTTTTATAATGTAAATCGCGAGTGAGTGATAAACAAATTGACAGTGGAAATTGATATTTAATGTGGTGAAATTCACGAGTGACATGGACTGTTATTATTCGAAATTTTATCCGAGGCGTGAGTATTTGTTGCTAAATTGATGAAAATAAACAAACAAATTCCTAGCATTCTTTGTGGAATTCCATACGTGTCTGATGAAATTTTAATTTTTCTTATTACTTCTTAATAAATTTAATTTATCGAACACGCTCGTCTGCTTTAATAAAACTAAAGAAATTTCATATTATAAAAACATAAAAATAAACAAAAAAGTAAGTAATTAATATAAAATAAATAATAAAAGTAATACAATAATTAATTTAATAAAATGAAAAAAACATTTTTATTAAAAAAAAAAAACTTTTATTAAAAAAAATCTATTTCGTACAAAAACAATAGTTAAAGTTTTTGAAAACAACATTCTATTTTTAATTATATAATTAAATTATTACCTGATTAAAAAATATAAATCAATACATAAATTTAAGCGTCTTTTTTTTCTATATTTAACTTTCCCGCTCTCTAATTTTGATTGATAATAACTATCAAACTATAGCTACTTCTTTTTTTAAACTTCGAGTGTACATTATATTTAAAAAAAAAATTAACTTATAAATACATTATTTTTATTTATATTTATAAAACGTCACTGATAAAGAATACAAACTTAAATCTAAAATAAATGATGGGAATTTCCTAAGTCTTCTATGATTACGGATCAATTACTTTTACTAGTTTCATACGTTTAATAGATTTGTGCAGTTCTAAGGAAGGATGCCGTGGAGTTTCGATTACAGTATATGTCAGTTTGTCGAATGGATGCCAAGAGTTATTTTGGTGAAGGCGGTTGATGTTTTTATTGCGCGTCGCGAGGCAGACGACGCGGATGGTTCGTGCGCTGCAAGACAAGACAAGCAATAAGACATGTAAACTGCTGACACTTTGCGCCCTCACGCGGCGTCGCACCTAATGCTCGATTTATCGCGTATTCCTTCTTGGGGAAATTCAATTTACGTTGTGAGCTGTCCGACTTGATTAAATTTATTTATCTATTACATAGTTATATAGACAGCATTTATATGTAACACTAGCTGGTGCAAGCGACATTGCCCGCGTTTAAAAATGAAAAATATAACTAACCTGAGAAAATATCTGATATCTTTATCGCTGTGACGGCGATAATTGCGCCCAATTTTTAAAATTTCTCGACGATCCCTCGGGAGCCTGACATTTTTCCAGGATAACAAGTGTCCTATTATGTTAATCCAGGTAATAAATTATATTATGTGTGCCAAACATTCAAATCCGTTAAGCCGTTTTTTAGCGTAAAAGCCGTTAAGCGTAAAATCAACATCCATACAGCCCCTCACAAACTTTATAATATTAGTAGGATTGATTCTAGATTGATTGTAACCTATAGTACAGAATAGATAATAGTACTAGTAAGTACCTTAGGTAACTGCACCTAATTATTTACGTGAAGTTACTACTGATACCATTTAATTAAGGATAATAATTATATTTTGTTACTCGCTAACTAAACCTGACCACACTTCGTTATACTCGTGAGTATAACGACGTTAAAACCGTGATAACTCGGCCAATATAAATAGGATATTCATGAATTGCGCATATAAAACCTTTCCTAGAAAATCATCTTTCCATCAATACAACCAAGAACAGAATCAGTACACAATTTTCCGAGATTAGTTAGCGCATACATACAGGCAGACAGAGATAAAGGAGAACTTTTATATCTACTAGTGCTCATTGTATAAGTTCAATTTAAAGATCTGAATTAATTTTCATACAGTTTTTCAATCTAAAAATAAATTTTATAATAATTATAACCCATAATTGTGGTTGCATTGGTTGTTCTATTCCGATAATTTCCTTTAGAGTAAAATTTAGCAAGGACACCCAATGAAGAAAGTTTTTTAACTTGAACCTTATCTGTAACGGTCTCTTTTGTTATTTTAGTTTTTTTTTTTTATGGGCCTCAGTGACTCATTTCACTCGGAACTCGTCCATGCTAAACAGGTACATATAAATAAACAGCTTTGATACACCTTGTATAATTATATCGTAATCATAATCTATACTAATATTTAAAAAATATGTTTGTAATGAATAAACTCAAAAACTACTGGACCGATTTTAAAAATTCTTTCACATATATAGAAAACTATCAGCGAGTAACATAGACTATATTTTATAAACTTACACGGGCGAAGTCGCGTGCGACAGGTACTTAGTAATATTATAAATGCGAGTTTGTATGTTTGGATGTTTGTTACTCAATCGCGCATTGAACGGATTTTGGATGAAATTTCGCACACAGATAACTAGTTAAAATTGTATTGTCATATTAAAAATAGAAATAAATCATATAATTAACACTAAAATCTTCTCAACAAAAATAAATAATTAAAACTTGAAGTCGCTATAACTATGCGCGTCTGTCAGTTTCTCCGCTAACTTCTTCTAAACCACTCAACGGATCTTGATGTAGTTTTCACTAATGGGAAAAGCTATAAGCGGGGAAGGTTTGTGTATTACATATAACTTGCAGAAAAAAATGCAGAAGCCGAAGGCTGGCCGTTTGTCTATATTTCTATGCTAATGTTATAAAAAAAAAGATTTCATTGTTTGTTTGTTTGCATTGAATAGGCTTCGAAACTACCGGACCGATTTGAAAAATTCTTTCACCGTTGAGAAGCTATATTATCAGCGAGTAACATAGGCTATCACTACATATTATAAAACAAAGTCCGCCGCCGCGTCTGTCTGTCTGTCTGTCTGTTCGCGATAAACTCAAAAACGATTTTCAGCAATGGATAATTTGGTTCTCAAGGAAGGTTTTCGAATATAATTTACAAAGTTACGCGGACGAAGTCACGTGCAACAGCTGATCAATACTAATAATAAATCTGTAAGTGTAGGTATTGTATACATACATGTTCCTCCATAACTCTTAAACGAATAACTGATTTTCATGAAACTTGGTAGATAAACATATAGACGTACAGGACACAGGATAGGCTACTTTTTTCTTTTTCAACGCGGACGAAGTCGCCGGCGCTAGCTAGCATTTTATAAAACGTTTAATTAAAAATAAAAATACACGCGAAGATTGCTTACGTACGTCTATATATATAAAAAAAAAACGTCATAACTGACTACTTAACTATGTGCTACTGAGTTTGTTAATGTTATATTGTATTCTTTTTTCATCGATCAAAAAGGTAACCAAACAATTCACGATATAGAACTAAACAAACAATACGAACAAATTCTAAATGAGTAAATCACTGAGTTAACTCTCTTTGATAATGCCTAACGTACAAATCTCGTCTTTAAAACAGTCCAGTGACCATGGCGACGCTATATTTGTTTACGTTTTTGATCAATAGAAAAAGAATAGATCATTACAACACTATAACAATTAGTGTTTAATATCGGTAATTCGTAACTAATGTCTGTCTGTAATAATTGGTGTGCACTCCGGATGCTGTAATAGTGAGCCCTGCCCATTCAGTTACATTATTGGATCATATAACACTGTTGTTGTACTTAATGTGTCAATAATAAGGTTTCACGGTATAGCGTCTGCGATATATTTAATACTAGCGACCCGCTGCCGGCTTCGCACGGGTGCTAATTTTTCTACAAATTATTTATATTTAGAAACATTCCTCGTTTAACGCTTTTTCTATTAATGCAATTCAAGTGCAAATCGCATTTAAATCCGTTGCGTAGTTTAAAAGATTTAAGCGTTACAGATGGACAGACGGCGGGAATCGGTATGCGACTTTATTTTATACTAGTTGGCGCCCGCGACTTCGTCCGCGTTGAAAAAAAAAAGTATCCTATCCTGTGTCCCGTACCAAGTTTCATGAAAATCAGTTGATTCGTTTAAGAGTTATAGAGGAACATACATAGTTACTTACATACATACAGAAAAAAATTCTAAAAATCGTCAATTTAGTTTCAGTATCATGTATAGAACCTATAAACACGATATCTCCGAAAACAAAGTAAATTACTCCATGACCGACCCTTACAGATTTATTATTAGTAGTATATTGATGACTAGCTGTTGCCCGCGACACGACTTGACGCGTTGAACGATGAAAGGTACCCTATGTCGTTTCTGGTGTCCCAGACAATGTGTATGCAAAATTTCATGGTGATCGGTTCAGTAGTTTTTGCGTAAGGGCCTTCACTCACTGCGCCCCATCCGAAGAGTAACAAACATTCGCATTTATAATATTAGTACGGATAGCCTATGTTACTCGCTGATAGAGTAGCTTTATATACATGATATTTTTTTTAAATCGGTCCAGTACTTTTTGAGTTTATTCATTACAAACATACAAAGATTTTCTCTTTATAATATCTAATTAATATAAATCTTTACATAATGTTATATGTAAAGATTTAATACTGTTGTATATAAATAAGTATATATACGTCACCACTGATATAACGGTTTATATATGAAAAATACACAATTTAATCAACAGGTGTGTTAATTTAATGTAATGATAGGTAATAGTCGGTAGTAAAAAAGTTATTTCTTTGTGTACGAAAATGCGACGTATAATAATATTACGGATCTGTAAATCTCCAGTTTTGGTAAAATCTACATTTGGTAAATAATAATTGGTAATAATTAAATTAATCAAACTATTTAATTAAATGACGACTAGAATGATAGAAAAACAATATTAAAAATTATTTTATCTTCGTAACTTTCGTAACCACAAATCAAGATTGGTATTTTGGATCCCAGACAATGTTAATAATTCATAACAGGTATCATAATGTTTCCCTTTTTGTAAATAAACATAATTAATCTAATCACGCCTATTAAAATTAAATCAAAATATGAGTCGGTATTGGAAATTCGGAATTGATTAAGTTTTCAAATAAAATTTTTAAAAGGTGCTATATATTTTGCATAAAACTTTTTCGTTTTTTAAATGACTTTTCCTCATTTCCTTAATATTATAAAAATTCGGCTATATTATTGTTGTTGATATTAATTTTAATTTATTTAACTTCTCATTTGTGTGTTCGTATTAAAAATATGTACATAATTTTTTTTACTTTTGATTTACCTATACTCTTATGATTTTTTTATCTATCTGTTGTGGTCTAAATCGATATGTTTTCCAATTAAAAAAAAAACAGTACCTACTTCTAGATTTTAATTTTATCAGCTGTTAAAATTTTTAATGTGCTTGTAATTTATTAGTTGTTCTATTACGATTTACGAAGAGTGAACGCTAAAATTTTCCCCAACTACTGTCTGGAGATATGATTGCGACGTCTGTCCAGCAGCCTCGCTCTATTCTCGGACACCTATTTGTGGATTACCACTCTCGTATGGAACCATCAACAATTTTTTAATGAAATCAACCTTATCATCAAAGCGACAAAGTTTAAATTGAATCATAACGACGAGTGATATTCAACCTTCTCGCTTGCAAAGCGGATTGGAGCGAAAGGACCCACTCCTTGCTTATTTATCTTAATTTCGCTCACCAAAGAAGTGACAAACGTGGATTACGGTTTGTAAAATCCGTGTCATACGCATTTATGTGTAACGCTTTCCAGAAGTATTTAATGCGTAAACAACATTTTTTTACCTTTTACACATAAAACACCAGAATTTGAGATAAACAAGTACATTTTTGCGTGTCAATTACAGCTGAAGAACACGTTGAATTTGTTCAAGGAACCAGAAATAAACAAGTTTTATTTTCCTAGTAACTAACACTTCATTTTGAATTGCACATTTTATTTATGTGTACGCATTTCAATATAATAACCATATTATGTAGATTGCTATTTTTATGGCTACATGATTATAAATTCATTTTTTTTATAGAGTAATCTTCGATAGATTTAATTATATAAACAGGATATAATTAAATCTATCGAAGATTACTCGAATAAATTTATATAAACAGTGTATTCCGAATAAATTTATATAAACAGTGTATTCCATCCAGGGAAACAAAATCTCGACGATTATTGTCTGTTCAATAATCTGATTAAAGGGCCAAATTTGACTTTGTTGTTAAAAATATTCATCCCGGTTGCAGTGCTGATTCTTTATTTTACCTTTGATATGTTATATGTTGGAACCTTTGATGGCAGCTTTCATTGAGGGTTTGTACATTTTGATTACGTTGTTGCGATGATTTGGATGAATGTTTTTTTTATACTTTCAAAGGAATCATGTTATTAATTCATGTGAAAAAAGGTCTTGTTCAGAATACGAAGTGATCTTTTTAATTATTATTTTTTCTCTTAGGCTACAGAATCCTGAAATCCGATGCCAAATACTATTTAGTTTGTTTAAAAATAATATAATTTTAATGAAATTTGTCGTGTAAAACTGATAAACTCGTAAACGTCTTTGTCTTCCAATACATTTTAACCAAATAGGACGCATTTGCTTGGCTTGGATTTTAAGTAAAACATAAGCCAGCGTGTTACAGTTGTATTTACAGAGCAGAGAATTGTTACAGGCTAGTTGATCCACTATTGTTTTTGATTTTATACGAATACATACTTCTCTTTGAGTTAGTACTCTTGTTAAAGTATTGTTATATAGTTTGATATACGTTGCAGGCGCTCGCTCTTTACGATTTAATTAAACTTGTTATTTGTACCTTTTATTTCGCAATTGAGTCCGTGTTCGCTTTGATTGTCTGTCGGCTCGCGGCTTGCGAGCGAACACTGCAGCTAGAGAATGCAATCCCGTAAGATAATTTCAATTCCGGTATTTACGGTATTGAGAATCCTCAATCCCGTGGAATTAGCGGGATCCTGTAGCGTTTCTATAATTTGTACTCCATATTTGAGAGATTTTAGTTTAAAGAATCATTAAAAATAATTAACAATCGCTAAATCTTAGATTTTTTATATTGTAAAAAACTGGAATAATGAGCTTAAGGATAAGGATGTCATATACCTTGCTCACACACGTGCTGTTATTTCGCTAAGGTATTCTGTAAGGGGGTAGTATCTACCTCAGACGGACTGCCTAATAAATAAGCTGCAAAAGCAGCTGCAGCTGCTCATACTATAATTTATATTTAAATTTCTTTTCAATATATTATAAGCGTATTATATATCTTAGAATAGAATACGTCCTGCGATACGGGATAATGTCACTCACGATCATCCAGTCGTTTATAGTGACAAATTGACAATATACTAAATCTAATAGTTATATTTGTTTTGAGTGAGTGAGTGAAAGCAGATCTGAAAACTGCTACGGGATTCAAACTGCACGCGGGATCCCGGCATTTCCATATCTGGTAACCAGGTATTGCATTCCTTAACTGCAACCGTATTCGTATTGTTTTATTCAAATGTTTGTTGTAAACTTCTACCAACTCAATCCTATAAACTCTTCAAACGCTTACATGTGATATCCTAACAGCATGAGACTAGCACACCTCTGTTCTATTTCACTTAATTTGCTTTACATATTTATTTGTGAATCTGATACATTGCAATGCATACATATATGTATGCATTGCATGTATAACCTTTTATTCAGCCCTCGGTGGGTTATTAAAAAGTATTATAAGTCGGCAGTATATTAATATTTAAGTATAACTACTTAACCAACAAATTGTTTAGTCTTTAGCGGCTTCACTAGAGAATTTTTAACAGGCCTACCAACAGGCCAGGTTGCAGTATTTGGTACTCTACAACTATTACCTACTGCCAGATGAATTTAAATTTAAAGTTGGCTCTTCGCACAATTCGTACGAAACAAAGTTGTGCAAGACTACTACTAAACCAAAAAAAATTGCTAAATAATCAATACTAATAATAAATCTGTAAGGGTTGCTCATGGAGTAAGTTACTTCATTTTCAGAGATATCGTGTTTATAGGCTCTATACATGATACTGAAACTAAATTGACCATTTTTAGAATTTTTTTCTGTATGTATGTATGTATGTAAGTATGTATGTTCCTCTATAACTCTTAAACGAATCAACTGATTTTCATGAAACTTGGTACATAAACATTTAGACGTACGGGACACAGGATAGGCTACTTTTTTTTCTTTTTCAACGCGGACGAAGTCGCGGGCGCCAGCTAGTTCATTAATAAATAATGACCAATCAACGGTTAGATTAATGCGACTAAATTAAAAAGTTCTCACTGAAAAGCAAAAACAAGTAATCGTTTTAAAATGGTCCACCAAATTGTTCGATCCACAAAAAAGTTTATAAAAGAATAAAAGTCTGAAAATTAGTACAGTTTTAATGGAAACATTGGGAGTTAGGAAAGCAGATGTCGAAGTGAACAATTACAAGTTTTTATGTTGCTTCATTAAGCGCGGACGAATGGCGACGGAAAGACACTTTGACGTTGTTTACTTCTAAAAAAGATACCAAAGCTTTTAAGAAATAAACTTGTTTAAACCAATTACTTTGTTAAAAGACAAAGATGGAATCTTTGTTATATTTTTTACATTTTTTTGTTATTTTTATATGAAATTATTTATTATAATATCACTCCTTACGATTATAATCAAATAATTCCCACCACACGGAAACTGCACCTGGGTAATAAAATAAACTCAAGTTTAATAAAAGGATTTTATTGCACATTTGGCGTCTCACTTTACTAGCGGAATTCCTTGTTGTTTTTTATGATTCTGAAGTTATAATTTTTTATTTTTGGGAAGATTAAGTTATTAAAACAATGTGTCCTATGCAGTAAGCAAAACTTAGGACTTTATCGAACAAAACGATAACTTAGTTAAAACAAAAATTAGTAAGTACCTAGCTTTTGCAAGCGGCTTAGTCCGCGTCAAGTGGTATATATTATTATGTTTATCCTTCTTCATAGTTGGATGAAACTAACTCCGTAGCAAAATTCATGTAAATATATTTCCATGGCGGTATAAGTCAAGAAAATGACTACATACTGGCTTAAAAAATTTTTTTGTTATAACTATTTTCAATTATATGTTATTGAAAATATGACGAAATATGTTAAGTACCCATAGCCATAGTCCATGCACATTGTTTTATTGATGTTTATTAAAAAAAATGTCTTCTTCCCTGTGCCAAAAGATTGATGTCTCTGCTTCTATATAGTAGTTGCTGCGAAGCTGCGCGGCTGTCACGTGATAAATTAAACTCCACTCAAATCGGAAGCTATACCAAGCAACACACATGAAACACTGATCATCCTGCTCATCCATATGTGTACGTCCTGCGAGAGACAAGGACGTCGCTATTTGCCATACAACAGGACCGCTTTTTGTTATTCCACGACTAACTAACGGTTCACAGTAACTTTGTTCCCTTAATGAAGACTTAACTAAATACGTTCTAGCCTTAATGAATGTCAAAAACGTCATTTGAATTTTTAAATTCCAAACTTCTCTTCTTTATAATTAACTAGCTGGTGCTAGCGACTTCGTCCGCGTTGAACGATGAAAGGTACCCTATGTCCTTTCTGGTGTCCCGGACAACGTGTATGCAAAAGTTGGACACCTTAGTTCATATTACTAAGTTTCTTTTTTCTATTACTATTTGTCAAAGTCTGTCTTCCTATGGAAGCTTGTACGATGTCATAATATAATTTTTAGTTCATTTTCAAATCGAATCTACAGACCTTTCTCGATTTGGTAGTTTTTTTTTTAATCGTGTAAAACGTATAAGTATGTCCATTATAACAAAAAAAAAACAAAATCAAAAACACTTATAAAATGAAATTTGAAGATTACTATCGTGCAAAAAAATAAAATTTTCAAAGTACATAGGTACATCAAAACTAAAGTATTTATTTTATTCCAAATTCCAACGTAGATTTCCTGTCGATACATTTATAATAGAACTTTATGTTTATCGCCCGCCCTAAGACTAAAAATCAATTATACTTACTATTAATCTAATTCGTTGCAGTATTGACTACGTATTTAGGAGTCTTATAAAATATCATAGTTAACTAAGTACGGCCGCTGGCTCATTAAAGTACTCGCTATAAAAAGAAGTATCTCTCTTATTTAGGTTAAACATTGTAATAGGTACTACATGCAGTTGAGTGAAGCGATCTTACCAGATTACTCGGTTGGCCATGGCGTATCTGCAATCGGTAAATGGTTACTTTAAGTCTCGATATGCGAAGTATTTCCCATGGAATGCCACCGTCGCTATGCAGTACTTATATGTGCCGGAGCGGGCTGAATTTTTTCTTATCGGCCGATGCATTTTCTGCAAGTTTTCAATGCGAGCTACATGGACGCGTAGCCACGCAGCGTCTACTCGTGCCGACCGCTTTTTATAACGAGAACAGGTCCGTTCGTTCACTGCACGTTCAACATAATTTTATTGCTTTAAATTTAATTATTCTCCTTAATTATTTAAAAAAAATTAAAGATGGGTTTGCTCTTGGCCGGCATCTAGCCGTGTAGCAAATACGAGGCCGATGATGGAGCGAGCTCACCCAGAAGATGCCTATTCACTCGAACTTTGATAGATTTGGGATATCAATACTAATAATAAGTCTGTAAGGGTTGGTCATGGAGTAAGTTACTTTGTTTTCAGAGATATCGTGTTTATAGGCTCTATACATGATACTGAAACTAAATTGACCATTTTTAGAATTTTTTTCTGTATGTATGTATGCAAGTATGTATGTTCCTCCAAAACTCTTAAACGAATCAACTGATTTTCATGAAACTTGGTAGATAATTTAGACGTACGGGACACAGGATAGGCTACTTTTTTCTTTTTCAACGCGGACGAAATCGCGGGCGCCAGCTAGTATGATATGTAATAAGCTCGGAAACGGACAACTGGCAGGGAGTTTATTTTATTGTTCATTATTGCATTTATTGTTTAATGAAAGCGTAACATTTATTGTTACACTTAGATTGTCGTGTCGCTGTAAGGAATGATTTTGTAAATTTTTTTACGAGGTCTAATTCTCTGGAAGTGTGGATATTAAGCCCGGCAGTAATAACCCGCTTCGCTCCCGTCATCCATCACGGGCGATGCAATCGTCCCGCTGTCAGTTCTATTCCGAGACGCTCCGTTTTCGCTAATGATTCTCCGCCGTGAGATCGCGCGACATTTACAAAGGCCGATTGTGCCGACGATTTGTAAAAACAAATCACTCCTTACGTACGGATGCACCGACGTCGACTATTCTTCGTATTTACTTACGCAAATGAAATGTGTCTAAAGTTGTGTCAATGTAGTAAAGTCAGTATGAAGACTGGGAAGAAAAAATAAACAAACCTACAGAAAATTCAGTTATTGACAAAAACGAAAACTCACGAAGAGTAAGTATTTTTTGTTCAGATTAATATTTTTTGTTAAAAAAACATCGATGACAGCGACCCGCTCCGGCCTTTTTCTCTTCATAAGAACCTTCATCGGACTTCAACGAATACTTGAAAAAAAAAAGCCGAATTGGTCCAAGCCCTTCTCGAGTTTTGCGCTTAACAACGCATTAAGATAGATTATTATTTATTGATACATTTATTATTATTAATTTGTCTATATTTATTATGAAAATTGAACTCTATGTTTATTAAATACATAAAAAAGTATCGTTTCTTTCTATTGAATATAAATAGATGATTGATGTTATAATAAAGTCTATAGTTAAATACTCGTCCTATATTGACATTTCTGATGAATCGGCCAGTATTAATTAAAATTGCGCTCGTGTCACCTTTCACATGAGTGAGAGAGTTGAGTTTATAATTTGTTTGCGTCGCAGTTTTCTGGCGACGATTTTCCCACAGGGGCGCGCGGCGTCTCAAACGAGCCGCGCCCGCCCTTTATGTGGTTTTTTGTGACGGCACAAAATGCTCCGGTGGAAAACATTCAGTGATAACTGGCAACAATCGCAGCCGCCCGGATGCTCCCTCTCATTCCGCGCATACCTCGCTCTGGACCCCGGTCATACTTTTTCAAACACGGCACTGACCGAACGCTCTTGAAACTCGTGACTCGCAACTCACAATTGATTATTATTAATAAATCATCCTATCTCGTATCGTTACTAACATCCATTAACTTTCTTAACGACTAGCTATCACTCCTGGCTTCCCGCGTATTGGAGCACAATTTCTATCAATCTATGTTGAATGACCGAACTAAAGTAATGTTTAAAGCACTAGAAAACATAAAATAAATTTCTCTAAAATATATAAAATATTGTTATAATGTTTACAGGCATAGCAACTGTCTTTAGAATCTTTTCTTATAATTTGCTTATTATTCTAAAAAAACTGGTTACCAAAGTACCAATTTTACCGGAGTAAACTAAAAAGGGCCGCGGGGCGACTCAGTGCTACAACTCGTCCGAATTGTAAAGTTTTTATGGTATAAAATATCTTCATAAATTTTTAACATCTTTAGTATTATATAGAATAGTTATATATAGTATAGATATAGTTTAACATCTTTAGTATTAAATATCTGAATAGGTAATTTTATGGATAACGCTAAAGTCTCTTCAATCGCTAAAATAATCAGTTTATAAACAAATTAAAGAAAGCGATCCAAACTTTCGCTTTTCGTATTTATATAATTACATTAGATATAAAAACTTTTATAAGAATTTATCTAAAACTCTAAAATGGTCATGTAAACCGCATCAAAATCCGTTACTTACATAGTTTAGGAAAGAAGAAACAGAAGATTTAACAAACCGTATAGCGGCTATGATATGTGTTAGGAGAAATGTATATAGATTAGAAATGTTTGTTACTTACGCCCCTATCACATTTAAAAATCTATTTGGCACTTGTGTTCAAAATGACAAATAGATTGTATCCTGTATTATGAGTGATATTGCATCGTTGTTTTCTTTGTTCTGTTTAGCTAATATCAAGAGTGTTTGGTGTCAACGAGGCAGTTCATTAGCAAGTAGCGCGCTTTCGTCCCTCGTATTTTATTGTTCCATTGTTTTGTTTTGCCCTCATCCTGTAGAGGTTTACCTATGCGCTGAGTACTCTACGCCGGATGACTAACACCTGTAACTCTAGTGGATTTGCTTACAGTTCTCAACATGAAACCATTATATATTCATATTAATGTATTTTCTTATAATTATTTCTAATTTTCACTACGCCGGTCTTGAATTCTGTTTGTGTAGTTACGGGTATTGACAACTAAATATTAAAATATTGTAACTGGAACAATACCAAAACATAAATAGTTCCTTTAGTTCTAAATCTATACAAAGCTACATTCAGTTCAAATTAAAATTGGAATTAGTATCCCATGGAAACTCTTTACCGAGATCAAAAGCTTGCCATCTTTTAATCCAGAAAATGGTTCCCCTATATGTGTCTTTGTGTTACCCAAATCCATTCAGAGTTTTACACGAGTATCAGCAGACATTTATTACAAGAGATTATAAAATGTTAATTTAAGATATTTTGCAAATTATCCAGGTAACTAAAGACTAAGCCCTCCTCAAAAAGTAGGTACATACAATGTTTTTATATCAAACTTTTCCGAAATTCACCCAAACATGACTTTTTCACGTCTTGCTCTGTCATGAATAACGTTTACATTAATGTCCTATTGTTTCCTTGATTTTATAACGCGATAACATTATATCAAGATGTTAATACCTAAGTTAAGTAAATAATGCTGTAAGGTCACTGCCGGCGTTTTCTCTAACTAAACTAAACCGTGGCCATCAGATTTGAATCCCGATTTTCTTATCGATCCGTTCGATCGCTATTCGACTGACATTACTGTGTTGTTGAGAGGTATGTTACTGTGTTTTTTTCCCTTATTTATTACTGCCGTTCGGCATTTAATAAATTCGATACTGATTTAGTTTAGACAGTAACATAATGTCAAGTTCTAAAAGTAATATTATAATTATATTCAAAGCCTGTACCACTCGCTACGTTTTTACTTTTGCGAAACTCTGTCTCAATCGATGACTTTTAGTGAATGATTATAAAAATAATAATTAGTTTACTAGCCAGATTCATTCATATAAAATTAATATTATTTAAGTTATTTCAGTACATATACATAAGTGTTCTTCAAGAGATCGTTCTAGAGATAAGACAATATACATACACTATTTGCATAATATTTTCTTATTTGTGTTCCAAAATTTGAATGTCGTGTTCATCATAAGAAGTCAATGTATCTATCTATTCGGAAAATCTAATTATTTATGTCATACACATTTAAATCTTTATGGCTTTGAAAAACTACTAACTTTAATTTTGAAAGTATGTCTAGGTACGAAGCCGGGGGCGGGTCGCTAGTTTGTCTTTTAATTCGATTGAATATTCGTTAAAATATTTCTTAGGTATTTCTTTAACAGATAAATTTGTTTTATATTTTTAATTAAGACGTGCTTTATTATGTTTCATTATATTATGTATTATGCTTTTTTATGTTGCATCAGAAAAACTAAACCATATTTTAACCTATACAACATTTTTTGTACTGAATATTATAAAGTTTGATACGAGAAAGACAAATTAAAAAGCGTGATCTCAGTTTTATAATGTATGAAAGTGTTCATCGAAATGTGTCACGAGATCCACACAAATCTCGGTGTGGATATATCGCTGTTCCAGTTTGCTGATAATAAATCGTGTGTTTAGCGAGCGGTGACTTGTATAATTAACAATAGTGGCTTTATGTACGATTTCCAAACTGAGCAACGCGCCGTAGATCATTTGTCACAGCGCAAATTGCTATTTATGAGGATTATCTGTACTTACGTTACGTAAACAGATCATTGTAACATTTCGTTAGGAACAAATTCACAAGCCTTTGAACAAACATTTGAACTTACGTTGAAACATGTAATCTCTTTTTTTAATTAACATTATAATTTTTTTAATGGAATAACAAAATTTATTCTATGTTTATTGTTTATTTATTTTTCAAATTCGTTGCTCATTTATTTTAAGATTTTCTTATGATTCCTCTGGAACATGATACTATTTTTCTGGATGGAAGGTACTCTGTCCTTTTCTACGTGTACGCATCTCCATACAAAACTGCTGTTTCAATGGACAAAAGCTGAATAAGTGTAGTTACCTTGTAGTTACTCTCTAAACATTGTATGAGATAATTTGAATTTAGTTACTGAACCTTACCCACTGTGTGCTTAGATGAAAACAAAACGGCCCGTCTATACATCATCGTTAACTAAAAATTCCTTTTCCGGACCTCTCACCTGGTAGACATTGTTCACGTTTACCGCAAGCACAGGCCGTAAATAAACCATTGCTATTTAGCTAACAATCGAGCTCCGATGGGCATTTGGTCAGATTCCGAGGCAGGCAGCCGTGGCAGCCACGTGTGTTCGCCTCTGCATGCCTCCGTCCGAATATGCAGGCTCGCCTTGCTACGTGAATTTTGCCCTATTCCGAATATTCGACGTATACGATACTACACCAAGCGGATAATGTTGACAATATTACATTACAAGACGGCCTAAATCAAATGCGATGCGTACATTTCACTCGTACCTACTACTACTTCCTATGTATCCCTCGACCACGGACGGGATAATCTAATTGCAATATCGACGTTAATTACGGAGTGGAGACAGACACGGCGATTAACACTATACCTACATTATAATTATATATGAAATTCTGCGGTTTGTCAAATACATTTAATTAATGATGGATAATTAATTTTTACTATGTCATTATTAAAACTTTTGAAAAGAATTATGAAATGCCGTGTTTCTTTGAAAGAGTTCCAAATTTCGAACCGGTGGTAATCATTCTATTTATTTTTAACTTTTACCTTTTATTTATTTTAATTGTTAGCCTGTCTGCCTTCCACCGCAGAAAAGGTGTAACAGTATTGTTGGTAAAATGTGCCGACGTGGATATCAGCTAATGATATTTATACAATAACATAATTATATGTACTGGCTCATTGCAGATTATATCATGTTTCAGAAGATTTTTAGACATAGAAACGCAGGTTTCCTTCCCATGTTTTAACTTAACCGTCATTTGCAACCTGGGTCAGAATAAGAGTAGGTATACAGACATAGGTTAATTTTATCAGTCTAGGTTATCACTGTGCAAAAAAAGTTATTTTAATATTGATAATATAGCTGCATAATACCCATTACTACTATCGCTTATGTAATATTCTGTTCGTTTTAGGTAAGTGACAAATGGATTTACTACGGTGATTGATACGGTCATGATGCATCCAGCCGGGTACTACGCAAACCTCGGTAAGAGAAAATAAATATAAAATAGTTTGTATATGTAGTAGAAGCTTAAAACGCCGTACAAATACGGGTTCAGTAATACTTCAAAAAGTCAATATTGATCTACTTGGTTGTATCCTCTGTGAGGAATATATACGTAATAAATAACAGGACAATAAACTCCTTATAAGGTGTTATTTCTATGAAAGTCTCCTACTAAAGCCTTTATACAATATTTTATTAACCAACGTATTTATTATTTAATCTAAATTTTATTCATTTACATAAATATTCACATTATTAAGAATTAAAAATAATAACCATTGAAAAAATAAAGCATTTTTTAAAATTTTCGGAATATTATTAACAATATTAATTAAAATAAGCAAGAATAAAAGGCATTAAAAACGAAGCAAATCAGAACATGGTAGGTAAATCATCAACATGTAACATTTTCTCTCAATTTATCAAATAGTGCAAAAGAGTTTTAGGTATTTAATTTTTTTATAAGTGAAAGCACCTGAAAAATACGAGTAGTTTACTGTGTTGAAAATATTGTAACGGATATGTATGTAATAGAACTCTGAAACAAGTTGAATCGGAACACGATTTTGAATAGGACACAATTCAACGTTCAGCCCTCTGTGCTATATGCAACTTTTATTAAATTCGTGTAGTTTTTCGTTTCGTTTTTTTTAATTTTTTATATTTATAAATCACTTTAAAATAGTTTTACGTAAAGACAAACAGGATTACAATTCACTGCTCTATGCTTACTATAATATAAATCGAATCAAATGTAGATTTTGTATGAAAATCTTATTCATGTACCCATTTCTTAAATATAAATGACTAGTGACCCGCTCCCGGCTTCGCCCGGGGTGCAATTTATATGTCCCATCTTTTAAGTTGAAACAAATTACACATAGTTACGAAATTTTATCAAAATAGGTTCAGTAGTTTCAGAGTCCATCGAAAACAAACATGTGACACGAAGCAGTTAAATAGAATATTACTTAAAGCTGAATGGATAAAGTTAATTTAATTATAAACATTAGTTTAGTTTAATTTTGTTCTTTATTGGTGTTTAAACTTTATTTTTGTTTATACTATTACTGCTTAGCTCTTGTTTTGTCTCTGTGATCAATTTCTTTTATGTAGATATCTGATTACTTACCTATTTTTATAATGTTTACCTATAAATAATGTTATTTTACCACAGTTCGAAGTTACATAGAACCAACTAATAATATAATCAATTTACATAATCGAGTTTCATCGAAACAATCTAATAATCAATTTCATGGGATTTTATATTTTCATTTTTTAATAAGAAATTATTTATTTACCTACAATATATAATTTCGTCTATTTTCCTATAAAGTAACACTCATTCATGGTTATGATGATATTAACATTTTATAGAAATATTTCTCCATTATTTTATTTTCTTGGTGACGCCTAATAAATGTAAAACATCTAAGAAATAAAATGTCTTAACTTTCCTTTAGTAGCAGACCTCCGCCTCCATACTGGATTATTATATATAGTTTTAGCCGGGGGCTTTACACGAATAAGATTTGTATTTCGCAAGTTCACAACCATAAAGGGGTCGCTCTCTCCTTCCTTTGTTATGGAAACATTCACCTCTATTTAAAACTTACCTACCAACATGTGTAATATATTTTGTATAATACTAACACACTCTGTATTCCAATTTGAACCTATATTTCTAATGGAAATGCCAGAAAAAAGCGTTTTCAAATTTAGTTTTTTTTTTTTCAGTTTCATACTTATCATAAAATAACACTATTTTAAAGTGATACTTAGATGTTAAAGATTACTATCTATAAATACATCGAAGTTACAATAACCCTTACAGAACATCATCATGAAGTCAGTATGTGTGTTCATGAGTTTAAGTTAAGAGATGCCGAAACCAGAATCTCAATCTTTTGTAGGTTTTCCATTTCGTAAAAAAATCTGTTTCCAAAAATATAACTAATTTTAATTTAAGTTGCTAAATTAATTAATTAATTGTTAATTGTACTTTACTTATATTAAAACCATTAAATAATAAAAAACGACAGTGGTATAATTAGTGCAATAATTACAATAACAGATAAGAAGCCCGGAATAAAAATGTTATCAAGTAGGTAAGTAATGTCCATTTTACCGAAAACGTGCGATAGTTTGATTGTGCGACTCTTTGTTCGTTTCTTTACAAGTAAACTCAAAGTAAATTCTAATTAGAAGTGGCATAATAATATAATTATGTTATTAATTATTGTATCCCTGATATTAGCTATTCTTAAATTGTAACGAACTCCTATGCATCATGCGTTTTATTAGTTTATTTATGTAAGTAGGTTATTTTGTTGCAATTTATTAAAAAAAAAAATTATGAAAACTTGTATGCTAGAGGTTCGAGGTTTCCAACAACAATCAAGTTGCGTGTTTGAATTCTAGGAAATGTAAGGTTACACAGCATAGCCTTTAAGAACACCATGTGTGCTGTTGTGTTTCGGTAAGTGAGTGAGGAATGCCAGATCCCATGTCCATTTTCTTCCTAATCATTCATTGGCGACGGTAGTCACCTACCATGTCCTAACACGCAACTTGAAACCGCTGTATATGTATCCTAGCTTAGCATAATATATTGCAAATCTGATATAAGAAACATTAAAAAGATCATATATGGAAATCAATTTACAAATACGTACATTCATCTCCTTTTCCAAGAGTTGAACAAATCGGCGGTGATTCCGTACATTTACACTTGGTTTAATTGCACCATCGAGCCGTTTATAGTGAACCGGGACTTGAACAGGAGTCGAAGATTGATTGGCCAATTTTATACTACTCGATACCGAGAATCGTTTGAACGGAACACGATTAAACTAATTATTACTATTTGCAGCCAATTCCCAGCACCCATTATTTGAACATTCATCAGACTAATCATATTTTAGTAGTTTTTAAAACTGAATGTGTTATGTTATTATTACATTTAATATAGAACTTTAAAAAAATATTCGCAGAGACAAACATTATATCCTTAATAATAATTTTATTATATTAAGTTAGTTTCTATATTGTACGCTAAATGTGATAGGATATTTAATTACAGCTCTGTATTTAGTTGATGATATTGAAATAATATATTTTTGATTATTTTTACTAGATAATGTTAATGATTGATAACACGAGTTATCATTGATTTATGTAGATCGATATTATGATATGAACGATGAGTCAATAATTCGATTCCTCTATAATATTTTTATTTAAAAATTCAGCTGCCTTCACAATATACAGCTGTCAATAAAAATAATACTATCTCCCAGTAGTAGTAGTAGCTATTAGGTATATTTAATTCTATTTTTGTGTGCTTAGTGATATTTGAAATAAACGATATTTCTTGCTTTTGTTAGCGCCTATATGTAGTGTATGTCTCTCGGAGTGGCTAGTTGGTCCGAGGTATGTCTAGCCAAAACTGTATGGTCACTATAATATTAACCAAACACGCGAACTGGTAAGCTGAAGAAAATTATTTTTGATAAGAAATAATTAAAAGAAGCATACTTAATCGAAAATTTCGTGTTAAAAATGAATTTCTTTTCTGTATTTCCTGGTATAAATAATTGTGTTATCGAGGAATAAAAATTGTTACCTTCTTACAGTAGTATAATGAGTTGGTTTTATTTAATTAATTATATAATTATTAAATGTTTGATTTGTATGAAACGCATGGAAGAAGCATTCGAATGCGAAACACGAGGCACATCAATTCGCCAGTCGTCTCTCACGCATACAAACACACGCTCTTGTCACGCCAGTAGAAATGTCGAGTTTATCGCTAAGAAATAACCATAAAATTATGATTTATACCTAGACGTCACCTCACTTTGCTTTGTGCAATAAAATCGACGGTTTTGTGCCACATATGCTGCCACATATCACGCCATTTCCTACCAATGAATCCAGCTCAATTTTATTTCGGTACACAATACTTACACGTGCGCATTAAAGGCGATCTATAATTGATGGAACGGCTTATAAATTTTTAATCAATATTAGATTTCAGTCACGGAGTTAATTCTCGTATTATGTGAGGCGAGCATGCTGTACCTCGGACCGACCGAATGCATTTCGCTTGAGAAACCGTACAAGTAATAGTAAGCCGTTTTTCACATTAAAATTTGTCGTCAAAAGTTCTTCGAAATTTTGCTTGAATGAACCTTTACAATAATAAAGCTTAAATATCAGAATAACATATATACTATAATATAAGAGCGGAACAAATGTAGTATTTCTTTAATTTAAATAAACAATTGCAATTGCGTTAGTTCTACAATGTACGAAGAAATCTTTAAATTGTGTATCACACAGTCTCGATTAGGATATTTTCCTGACAGACTATATTATATTAGATAATACAATTTCTCAGAAAAGCTACAAATTTTAAGTGATTAGTGAAACGTTATATATAGGTAGGCTATATAAGGGAAAAAATTAAGGCAGCCCTCATTCGGTTGTGCGCGATTATAATATTGACTCGTAGAAAACGACAAATTTCGTATGAATATATTTTTCATAAAAGAAATTTTATTCTTACATTATTTTATTAAAAAATTGAAATTTGTAAATATTACTTACCCGCCATGGGTTCTAGTTTTTGTTCAAGATTTAAAGAAGAATATATATGCGCGTGTACAGAGTAATTACGCATGTCAGAAGTGAAACTTCTGTGGCGATCAGTGACGTCATCGTTACACTGAAGCGTCACACAATATTCGACCTTGAAATTTTACTCTCGTTGCGAGCAAAGAAGTTTCACTTCAAAAAAATAATTGTTTGTAATATGTCTCAAAATCTACCATTTATATAAACTCGCCTTAACCGTGAACAGTGACCGTCCGCGGCTTGTTGACCTCTAGTCCTTTGATGTACGTTAATAATGAAGAGTCGGAAAGTTCAGGAGATGCAGTGAATGCAAGCGGCACAATTCGGACGCCTCCACAGCTCGCGACGTGACATAACGCGGCTCGCCACGCCCACGCGATCCCGCTCACTCGCCCTCAGTGCGAGAGAGACACACATACTCCCTCCGTGAAAGCCTCCGCGCCGAGCCGCTCCGCTCCGTACGGTTTCTAAGAAAAGCCAACTGTTATTATCCGCCGAGGATTGTTGTCGACCTCACCCGCGCTGCTTTATTTCGCTCCTCATGAATGAATCTCGGCACCCGCAGGTGTGCTCCCTCGAGCGCTAAATTTTCATCATAATTGCCCACCGCTACAGTTCGTATAGTTGAACATCAATTTCCAGCACGCCACACGATCATTTTCAGTGGTCGCGCTTTTGGCTAATTCAACAGGCTCCACAGGAAGTTGCGGCTTCGCAGTATTTTTTTTTTTTTACTTTTATTCTCAACATGTTGCCGACGATCCATGCATGAATATTAAGTATATATGGTACGATATATCACGCATCAATCGGACCTTTATTGGCACGAATGCGTGTGATAATTTAAGAATGTGTAGGATGGTTCAATGATTGCACTGCCAATGATTGAATAATCTAATTTCGTTGGTAATTATTTACTTGCCAATTATTAGAAGTATTCTGTAAGTATAAAATAAAAATAAACTTGTAACATGTGACATGTTACAAGTTTATTACAAGTTTATGTGAATAGAAATGAAATATTACGATTCAAAGGAATTTTTATTTATTAATAACTAGCTGGTGCCCGCGGCTTCACCCGCATTAAATATTTAGCCTATGTCCAATACTGAAATTCTGTTCTAACTATTGGTGAAACAATTTTTGAAATCGGATGAGTAGTTTTAAAGATTACCTCCTACATAGAAACAAATATACTTTACCTATATATTTATAATATTATTATACTAGTTATTAGTATACATATTAGATTAGTATATAGATTTGAGGCTGTTTACTTATTGTTAACGACATACTGTCTAACTCAACCCGAGAACTTCAAACCAAATAGCCAGTTGTTATCTCGAAATTTGTACTTGAGTTTAGATACCATTTTGATACCTACTCGTTGAATAATATAATTTTATATTCTTACATTTGTAGGTGGTGCATTACATCTCTTATTCCCAGCGTTTTTCGGTCAGTAAGTCTCTAGCTAAAATTAAACCGCCTGTGGCATTATTTATGTAAATATTTAGGTAAAGACAAAATTGTTAGTACCATTTTCTCCTCTGTTTGTCAACAGATTCTCTTCTTTTAGTAACTAGGTCTATGTATTAGCTATAGACGATCTTTCGTGCGTTATCCATAACATTTTTCCCGCCTTCATAATGATAAAACCAACTTAAAATTATATTATGTAAATATAAAGATGATAAATATTTGTATAATATTTATGGTATTTTAAAATCAAATTCAATTAATTACAAAATAAGAAAGTAATTTGTTTTTTTACATTTACAACATGTTTTTTTATTAACAATTTTAAAGCTAATAATATAATATAAGACAATACAGTACACCTAACTAACTAACAAATAAACAAACAAAAATAATAGTTAATTGATATAGGTATAAATTACCTACTGTTCATTCAATCGGTTCGGTTTGTTGCTTACCTACTCGTACAATCACGAATTCATTCTATTTTGGAAGAGTGACAAATTTACAAACAGAATACACTGAAGATGCTGAAAGAGTTTTGGCAACGACCTATTGTGATAAACATAACGTGATATATATTCGAGTATTTATTTCAATTTAAAGACTGTAGTTTTTTGAGTCAATAATAATAATTATAATGTAACGATGCGAACCTCGTCTGATTAGAAATTAATTGCAATTACGAAACATAACCGATTAGTAGGGAAAACAATGGGATCATAATAAATAAGTATTATACTTTCTGCCGCTGGTGTTAAGGCTATGATTGGCGCCGTTTCGGCAGTGGAAGCAGTCAAACCGGTCTGTTCGCTGCAGACTGTCGTAATAACAGAAGCCTTAACGACTGCCGCCCCACTATAAATATATCTTGTTCCGCCGTTAGACTAGCTACGCTGCGTCTTCTACTTTATGTCAAAATAAGTCTTAATACACGATTAAAAGTAGGTTGATACGCATGTTTAAAAGGATAATTTTATCACTTGTAAATAATAGCTGTATATTTTATAATATATGACACAGAAATCAGTGGTTTGCATGGCACAAACTGTGGATAAGGCAAACTGTCTAATCAGTTACTTTTAAATACTAAATTAAGTTACTTATATAGGAAAAAATAAATTAGATAGGATTTATACATTTAACTTATTCTTCCTTTATTTGCAATTTCTTTTTGACTTCAAAAATACTCATTACATAAGATGAAAAATATTTTAATATTTCTCATAAAAATTTTAATACTGTCAGTAGTGGTTAATAGATTACAAATATTTTTGATTTTGAAACACATTAATAATTTAATAAAGATGGTCTATAAAATAGTTTATAACCAATAAAGCCAGGTGTGGACGTATTATGAATAACAAAGAGAGGTCCCGACGACGGCGGCTACGACATATAATATTAATTCTATTCAATATAGGGAGGTACATAAGTTTTACGAGTTGGATTTACAGAACATGTTTCTCATTTGATGTCAACTAACACGTTAGTTGTGACGCAAATACCTACCTGATCTGACTAGTCTAATGTTTTTATAAAAAAAAAATACATAGGTACTATCAAAAATGAAATATGTTAACTGTAATGTGCTAGGTCTAAAATGTTAAATAAATAAGATTATGTAAATTGACACAAAAAAAAATAGGGAAAAATGTGACTGTTATTGTTTTGTTAACCGTGCATGTTTAATTTTATATTTTTTCTAAATAATATTTACAGTAATACTGTACCTACTGTTAATATTAATATCATGTAAAAGGTTTTTTTTTGTAATTTTTGTGAGTTTACATGAGTTAAAATGATATAATTACAAACTCTTTTATAGTATTTCTACTACACTTGTATAAAAATCTTGTTATAAATCAAAAATATATTATTAATAAACTTAATAACAGCCGGTGCATCCAAAATAACTTTATTAACTTTATTTCTAGATGTAGTTAGACCAAGTGGCGACCGCACAGAATGCGACCGTAAGAAAACCATGGGAAACTGTTTTCAAACACCCCTTTTCCTATATGTAAACTCATTCATTATCTACGCAATAAAAATAATAAACAAAGAAATATATAGATGTTTATTTACAAATTACGTCTGACAATTAGTCATAATGTGTGTCAGAACTTGAACTAAATAAATTGCACTTAGCTGATAAATTCGAAAGTTTGCGTAAACCGTTACATCGATTTGGATGAAACATTGCTCACAGATAGTTCAAGATTAAAATATGGAATACTTTCACTCCTTTAAGGTAAGATAACACCTAAATCCATTTTGAACTGAATTCGTCGTCATTGATAGGGAAAAATTAACTAATGACTAAGGCTTAACTAGTCAGTGTCTGTTTCTATTAAAGAATCCCAGAAGAAATATTGGCTGAAGCAGTTTTTTATTTTATTTTCGTAATGTAAGTATTTAAACGTTACACTGTGATTTATAAGTAATATATTTTTCATATAAAACGTTTTTTTAGTTCGAATTATTATACGAACCCAATTATGGGTTATTCTAAGATCTGAATGTTAATAGTAAATATTATATTATACATATATAACAATATAAAAATAAATTTCATCAAAATCCATTCAGTAGTTTTTACAGTAGTACATACTTTCGCATTTATATTATTACAGTAGGATTTATAATGTAAAAGTGTGCATTTCTCTACGTACATCGATATAAGATGGCAAAAACACGTAATGATTCACCGAGACGCGATCACTTCCAGCGAATCGGAAAATTCCTGTTACCGTGTTAAAACTTTCTTCAACGATCGATGCACTTACTTAAAAAAAAAAAACTTTATATAGAGTGTACACGCAAACACGTGTACCTACCTACTCTTTATTACCATTACTCTTAATTACTAATGTCAAACGTCAATTAGCGAGTAAGTGAAAAATGCCATAACAATAATACGACCGTGATCATTTTGTTAGCGTACGTAAAGTAAGTAACATTCTTAACAAACTGTCTTATCAAATTCAAGATAAGAGAACTAAAGCGGACGGTGACATCATCCATGGTAGAATACGCGACCAGATAAAGAAAGTGTTCAGTATGTAACCTTTACCTGATAAGATTAAATATGTCGTCTTACGAGACGAACGAGAACGAGTGCCGCATCATCGATAGTGCCGTGCCGTAGAAATCGATTCGGTGCGACCTGTCTCCGGCGAAATGAAATTAAAAAAGTAATGAGCCGCTATTTCCCGAAGTTTTGTGAAGTAGTTCTACTCGAGCGACGACGTCGACTTGGCGCAGACAGGAGCATATCGGATCGAAACTCGAAATCTTAAACCGGTTTTCTGGCGAACAGTGTCCTTTTCCAACCCGTTGTTGTGACCATGTTCGAGCTCTGTCTGTGACTCACCGTTTCTACGTATCGCCCCGCTCTACGCACTTCATGGTCACCCGTTCAACTCCGTCACGCTTTGCCTGCAATGACTGGACACTTAATGCGACAATATATTAATGTCTAAAGCAATAAGTAAACACATTTTTAATAGTTAGCTTTCGAAATTGACAAAGGTTTTGGAGACATTAACTGTTCGACAAGTTTTATAATTGCAAGGTTAAGTATAAAATTTGTGTACTAAATGGTGTCAATACTTTAATTTTTGTAATTTTAATTTTGTAGACCTTGAAATTTTTTAAATAAAATTAACCGTCATTGGTAGGTGACAATCAAAGTCAAGGAACACAATGCGTAAGGTTTGAATCTACCAAAAGTTTAAAAGGATCATAATATCCATAAGTAAATTTTGATTAGAATCGAATCCGTAACCATTGAGTCAGTAATAAAACTGTCGCTTTAAATATATTCACCGAAATTGATAATTTTGTTAAAAGATTTTTTCTACTTTTCAGATTTGTGTGTACTTTCAGATTTCGCCTTGCTCCCTCAAGGATGCAAAAGGTCCTTGCGGTGTTAAGGATTGGAAGAAATTTTGTAAGTGATGTGAAATCTGTGCGAAGCTAGGCAACCAGTGCCAATGTCAACAAACAAAAGCGCATTATATTCCATACTTAATCCTGGAGTTCACAGTTTCACACTACTTTATTTATATCAACAATCGACCCGGATTCTTTACTACTTGAATTTATTTACTCTTTTATTGAATTTAATCTCCGAAAAGTCGTCCAGGTGGCGGGACGTTTTATTTGTCATCGCGCCATACAGATTAAGAGAAAAATTTACAGCACTTTAAACGTTTATGTGCCATTTGGCGTGTTCTCATATAAACACTCGACGTTCTCCGGTATGGGCGTTATTTTAAAACTTTCGTCTGTACTAACTTTTCGCATAATTCCACCAGTTTTATTGTATCGCGTTTTAATTTATTTCACGTTGAGTTTCGGAGCAACTGTAACTGATGCTCTAGCTGAAAATATTTCACTGCTGTTTAAACTTTTAGTTTAGAGTTAGACTCGGGCTCTAGTTGCGCTGTAGCTTTTTGACGTAGTCATGTGCCAAGGACGATTTATGGTGATTTGTGTGTGTTATTGACACAACCGAATGGCGCCGGACGTGGTGCGCTTTAGAGGTGTAGAAAGAGAAAGGGAACCTATTCAAAAGTAGGTAATGTTTTTGCTCGTGTTGCGGCACCAGTCGCGCTGCGCTGGTGCATGATTCATCGGCGCGTGGGTCGGGGCTTATTGTATTGTGTTGTGTTGTGTGTGTTGTCCTCTAACCGCGCCACACTAGATAACTATGACTTTTTCTTTTCAATCTTAAATAATTGTCGGTCATGAATCATTTACTTTGTTAGATTTCGTTTTCATTCAATAAGTATCACATACAATATGTTTCTGGACCTACATAAAAATAACTCATCTGTATCGCAGTCTTATCCTTTCCTAACTACTCGTACCTTCTTTACCGTCTGTAGGAAACACAAAGTTAACTGTTCATTAAGTCTTCATTGTTAAATCAGTTGTGTTGTTTACTTAGTGTAAGCGCCTTCAAAACTTTCGTATACAGCTTTTTCTTTTTTAATTCCATCCCAGTTTTTTTTTTCTTTTGGGGTGCTTCTGTTTAAATAGAGGTTTTAATCTGTTTGCTTTTGTGACATTCGTTACCACATAGACTTTGTATTATCTTCTTACCATTTCGTATTACTTTTTTATATTATAATATTGCCTAAAGGATATTATTTTCTAGTCTAGTTCTGTATTTGACTAATTTTACTTGTTTTCACTCAGTGAACTGGAATGCGACGTATTCACAATTATTTACATATCAAAATCTATGTGATGTCTTTTGAATTTTTTATCAAATATTTTGTATCGTTCTTTTAGATAAATTACATTCACAATGTGAACCTTCATGTTTTTATTAATAAAATAAAGTCAATTATTTTTCAATTGAAACATGATATAAATATTTTTGATTTAAAATATATGTAAGTATACATATACATATTTATGTAAGTTATAAAATATATACTTGGGCATTACAAGATTTTGAAAAATACCCATAATATCATTAATTTTTCAGATCTTTGAGTAATCTATAAGGGAAGTACAGTCGGCCGCATAAGTCGATTAACACATTCAAAAGTGCAAAACAAAATAACACTCAACGCGCCATAAGTCGTTGTCACGACTAGGGAACAAAATAAACTTCACGTAAAAACGATCGTAAAAAGCTTCAGTAAGTAAGTAAGTGAGTAAGTAAATTGAGTGTTCAGTTGTTTTGCACTTTTGAATGTGTTAATCGACTTATGCGGCCGACTGTACAACGCGATGTACAACGTTAAATATGTAATATGCATAAACATTAGTCGTAAAAAGCTCAGACCTCTTGCTTGTGTCATGTTTACTTCAGGTCAGTGCCCCGTTATGCACATCAGATATGATCAACACGCCGATCGCTGGAGTTCACTGAAAAATAGATATCAAATGCATAACATATAAATATACGGACACATACATAATACATAGTATTAGTTCAAAACAGGTTTATTGTTTGGAAAGTTGTCGAAAATATAAAATAGTTTAAAAGTGAAGCGCACCCAGTTGTGTTCTTTGCAAATCTTTCTGATTATTATTTTATTCATCGTGTAGTAATACTAAATCTATGATTATTATTATAAATGCGAAAGTTTGAGAGGATAGATGGATGGACTTATGTATGGATGTTTGTTATAATTTAACGCAAAACCGGCTCGAACAGATTTGGATGAAATTTGGTACACAGATGGTTTATTACCTGGATTAACATATAGGGTACTTTTTATGCTGAAAAAATGTTAGGTTTTAGAGGGATCGTGTCTAAAGATATAAAAAATTGGCCGCCACTGTCGTCACAGCGGTAAAGATAACAGGCGTTATACCTATTACTTTTTTTTTTCAACGCGGAAGAAATCGCGGGCACTAGCTAGTTTGGAATAAATGTATTTACAATATTTATATTTTTTTATAAATACTGTTTACTATAAATCTGTGCACAAATGCAAAACACCGTGTATTTACCTGTCACGGCGACATTTAAAAAGGTTTTCTTATGAATAGGCTCTTGGTTCCCGTTTGAATATTCTGCCACTTAAATACCGTTAGGTCTGTCTAGCCATCTTTAGCTACGCACTTTGAAGAATCGTTATCAAAGTGGAAATAATATGTACCTACATAGTTATAATCATAATTTGACTAGCTTTTAGTTGTGTGATGAAGTAAAGAATGAAAAAAATCCATAAAAAAAAAACATGAAATAATGTTTAACTTTTTACGATAAAAACCAGTAGGCATGCTGATAAAACCCAGACATGATAAAGGGTGAATTAAAAAATTGAATGGGGTGTTTTAGCAGCCTGCCTACACACGAACAGAAAAAAAATACACGTGTGCTTTTATTACAAAGCTCCACCCTACTCTTGCTGATTATCTTACTTATCCAGCTAATGTTTATCAAGTGAGTTGCTTAATATACAGAATTCAAAGTTGCATTACAATGCATTGTAGTGTTACTATCTTGGTCTTTGTCGCTGTAACGACCTTGGTGCAATTTTTTAAATTTTTAGACAATCCCAACGTTTTTCCCGTATAAAAAGTATCCTGTGCCAATTTTCATCTAAATACGTTCAGTAGTTTTTACATGAAATAGTAATATACATCCATCCTCACAATATAATATTTATTATTAGTAGGACTAATAATAAATATTATATTGTTTATATAGACTTATATAGACTTATGATTATGATATTATATAGACTTATGATGCTAGTACGAATAAAAAAATTAATGGGAAATGCACAATTCGGAACAAAAGTAAACATTTTAATATAGATTACGAGTATATTCATATTATAAATTGTTCGTTCCGTTACGGAGTATCTACATTATTTATATTTAGTATTAAGCGATGTCTCTCGGATGTGCCGCACATATATTAATGGCAGTGTTTCAAGATCATCGGATTAAAAGGCGCAGGAAGTGAAACTGGCCTCGGGTCGTCCAGCAGAGGTTGATTTCACAAGCCATACGGACTTTTACTCTAAGATCACATTTTGTAAAGCCGAGCTCACACTTTTCGCAAAATAACAGTGCTTTTATTTATTATTTTTTAATTTAATTATTGTGTTTAAATCAAACTTTATAATGTAAATTAATCAAACTTTTTTGAATACACAAATTAACACTTGCTGAAATTTTTTTTTTTCTAAAATTGTATTTTATTGCACAATAAGTAGTAAATTAACATATGATTTTTTTTTTTAAATTAAGTACTAAGTTGCCACGATAACAATATCTGTTTTGAGTTTTGGGTTGGTGATTAATTTAATATTGCTTTATGTTTCTGTACATACGAGACACTTGTAATTACAATTAAATATAAAAAGAAAATCTAATAAGTAGGTATGTATTCGAACAGTAAGTGTACCAAGCAGGTCAAGGACGTCTTAACAGACTCATATTAAAATGTCATAGCCAGTTGGATTTTATACATTATAATAAATTACTTATTGTGAATATTTTATTAACAGTTCGTAGTAATTATAAAAACTTTCTAGATTTATTTCTTTAGTATTTATTGAGAAACTAATCATATACATGTTATATTTAATTCAACTTTGTAATATTCTAGCTTTTGGTGGTCTCATTTCAAACTGAATTCCTAATGACTTCTAGGAATCGAATTAGCACGATAAAAGTAGACTATTCGTTAATCCAGTACATGATCTATCTGTGTAACATTAGTATAGTGGAGCCTATTCCCCTATCTAAACTCAATACGAGCTATAATGCACTTTCTAAGTGTGTACCCAAGTTAACTTGTCATATTGACATTTAAAAAAAAATAACAAAAAATCTAGTTTAGTTATCTCATTACAATCTTCACTAGCTTTAAAAGGCGCTCGGCGTATGTATACACAGCGTAATTGTAAGCAGTTGATCATTATCGCATTCATTGAACTATAAAACAGCGAATAGACCCATTCAATAGATTATTAATTCATATTAACTTCACTTTAAAAGCGAGACAATTATCTTTATGGCAGTGTGTACGCACACGTCTAGTATTAAAAGAAGACACAACTATTAAAAACTTTACTATCGAGAACCGTAAGCAATATTACATTGCAATGTTTACAACTTAACATGAAAACTTGAAGGAATATTTGTTTTAAATATTTATAATCAGTCTTATTCAAGTCACGTATTTCATTGAACTTTTCAAGAATTCAATTAAAAATCTAAATGTCTCGCATTATATTTTTTTTATTCTCAGTATCAATTCAATGTTTCTTTTGATAACAGGTATATAATTGTGACAAATCACATACCTACTCACTAGATAGAAGTAATCGCTATCTGGATGTATCTGTTTTTTTATGTACCTTTTATATAGTGAAATAATTTTTCAAATAGGCTAGACCTGGGCTATACTGGCTCTTTTAATATTAGGATATATTTTAGATTGACTATATTATAAATTATTACGCAAAGTAGTGCCTAGTAAAGCAAATTTAATTAAAATAATCGTCTATTCATTTTTCTTATTGTGTCAATGGTTTATGTTTTTAATTAACAAAGTGTGTAAATTGGTAAATTCTTGAGAATACTCAAGAAGTATTTATATAAAGACACTGCTGCTAGGGATACTCCTATAAATATTGCTCTATTCGCAGCAAAAAATGCAAACATAATTTTCTTACAAGTATACTCGTATTTTAGTAAAAAAAATTTGTTCCATTGAAAACTAACACCATTGTGATATACGTTATATATTTTTAATAACAGGTGTTACGCATACCGAAATTTATCGAGGTATTGCAAGGGTGAGTGGGGTTGCACGCATGCATTATTCAGGGCTTATTTCTATTCAATAACAGACCGACCGATAAAAAAAGTTGCCGCTCGAAAACTCAGTAGCACCCCTCGTACTGGTGCGTGTTTTACTCGTTCGAAAAGTGGTCATTTGATTGTTGTGCTCACGATTTTGATTTCTTAGCACTCATCATTTTGTGCATAAACCGTCGCCTCTAGCTATAACTAAGAATTAATATTTTTCAAATGAGATGACCTTTTGAATTCAAAATTCTAATTTTGAAAATAGCCCGCTATCATATAACCTTTTATAAGTAACATAATCTCTAACATCAGTCTTAATTGTTAATTTATAACTATTTCAAAGCTATTCGTAGCACGAAAGATATGAAACTTTATTAAACTCGGAGATTTCAAACGAAATTATATTTATCGTAGTCTTCAATAAGTTTTGAAATGAAAATGTCTAAGTATACATAAGTAGTCATTAATCAATTTCAAAGAGATAACTTAAATGTCAAGTGTTGAGAAAAATCGGAATAGCGGCGTTGTCGTCGCGATACTTGTAAAAGTACCTACTTTCACTACTTTCGGCTACTTCAACTGGTTGCCTATGTTTCGGTGCATCAGTATGGTATCCCAGAACGAAACCCTGATAGGTATGTTGCTCCTCTATCCTTTATCGTATCAGGGCCGGCATCGCAATGCATACTATTGACTATAGGCAACGGTAGCCACCTATCATCAAATGTGCCGTCCGCCTGACTGACAACAATAAAAAAATGCAATACCATAAATGTGTATATGTGTAAGTAAGTACGCTGCCAACCCTTACGAGGTGAGAGTAGGGGTATCTTCACTTCACTTGCATACCAAGAACCACGCATTCACATATAGTACACATGCTGTTATTTCACTGTGGTCTTCTGTAAGACAGTAGTTCTGGTTGAACGCAGTTATAGGTTTTGCCATTACAATGTGCGGCTTACGAAAATCAATGAACATTACCTAGAAGAAATGAGCGTTTGTTTCATGAAATGTTTACTATTTCAATGTTCGGGTCGTTTATTTTCTTACAAATGTCAATAATCAATACACAGTTAGGCCAGGTGTGCGAAAATAAATCTATAGCATTGAAAATACTCGTACATTGTTTTCTTATATATTGCAACACGTACTCGTACAACTGTAGAGTTTATAAAATTACGACTAAGATCTGTCTTGTAATTGAATGATTGCTATCACGCTTTAGAGGGTAATACATCATACGATAATAAATTTCCTCGAACGTTATTCGTGCACAGTGATTAGTGTTGTAGTCAGTGTAACTGGCTCCCGCCCAAATGATTGGCCACTCTTCACCAACGTGTAGTGGATGGACGTGTCGCCGAGTTTCGAACGGAAGAGGCCACCCTTGTAGTTGACAGGGTTGGCATACTGCCCATTGCTTACTCCGATTTTTCCCTCCAAAAAACTAACAACAAAATTTTTCTT
This sequence comes from Synanthedon formicaeformis, assembly GCA_945859745.1. NCBI lineage: Eukaryota > Metazoa > Arthropoda > Insecta > Lepidoptera > Sesiidae > Synanthedon > Synanthedon formicaeformis. The sequence continues at coordinate 8,192,026 of OX243957.1, forward strand.
CACACTAGGTGACAATTTAAAAAAATAACACTTCTTTATATGAATAAGGGGAAATATTCGATTGGTGGCTCGATCGATTGATTCGATCTAATACGATACTCTGCAGGGAATTCCATCCGTTTTTCCACTTCTTACCTTAACCATCAGATAGTAAAGTTCGTTATCTTTTGTTATTCCTATGATCTTAATTGCTTACAATTTATCAGTGTAAATATAAGATTTTAAAAGCATTATAACTCTTTTAATGCGATAATTCTTAAGACAAAGACTCAGACTTACCTCAGACCGAATACAATTATTTTCACCAAAAATATGAGCGCAACCTTTGAATTAAGGTGCAATTAGTGCACAACAAATTTTTGTAGCTAAAAGTGAATAATTAAAACTTTAGTACAGAACTTAAGTTCTGTAAACTTAACTGTAACTTTAAACTTAAGTTTTAAAAAAAATGTCGAAATATTTTATTACTGTTACACGAAAGGTTTTAGGGGGCAGTAATTTACAATTTTTTTTCTCATAATATAGAATTTTTTGTATAAATCTGTCCGCGTCGAGATTTTTTTAAATATAGTCTATTATGTGCTGTATTTTTATCTAAGTTTTTCATTTTACTCTAAGAAGCCAAATTAGGCGACGCTTTTCTGCCAATCCTCGCCGTAAGTGTTAACATATGCACTGGGAAAACCGATGCAAATAATCGTACAACACTTTATGTGCTGCCTAACATTGTGCCATGCGGTAATTAAACCGGTCAATACTTAATTAACGACATCTCGGAGACGTTTATTAAACACGACCGATAATATTCCGACCACAATATATGTACTGTGACGTCATTAACGTCTCGACAACGCTTGCACTGGGAGAGCTTTTTATTGTCACGATTGCAATAATTCACTCTTATCACGTTGTGACTCGACGTGAGAAAATGGGAAATTGCTGGTTTTAGGAGCACCGATTTTGGAAAATGAAAGTTTTTTTTTATGTCTTATTAAATATCCATTAAATTTACTCTGTCATTTTGTACGTTTACTCTGACGTAAAGTGCGTGTATCGAGGTAGCTTCATAGCTAATGAAAGTTGAAAGGCGAAAAGAAAATAGTCATAATATTTCTGGTGGTTCTCTTGTTGATATAATAGAATTGAAGATTATTTTTAATTAAGTCTATATCAACACTTACCTAACTAATAAATAATTGACTGTAATTAGACATATATAACCTTACTACAGGATTGGTCCAATCGGCAGAACTTAATGTTCCTGGACTACCTAGATTACCTATGGTTTATATTAGAAAAAGAAATCTATTTGGGCTGTAAAAAATATTGTAAGATAAAACAAACAACATCAAAAATGTATAAACTTAGGCACGTAGGCATTGTGTACTAATTTAACAATGTAACTCTCTCTTATGCAAAACGTTGTTTATTGTCGAACAATACTTAGTTTATGTATACAAGTGTAATTTATAATAACCCGCATAGTAACGTTGCCGGTGATTGCCTATGTTGCAATGTCGTGGATCGTGCCACGGGTTGTCGCAGTCGCTCATTCTCCAATTATCTATTTTATCACTACCGACTCCATTAGCTAAATCATTGCGTGACAACACCACAAATCCATTATCTTTTAACTCGTACTAAACAATTTTGCTGTGCTCCCTTATCGTCAACTTTAAAACTTTAAAGCCCTAATTACTTACTTGGTTCAAATAAGAATAACGCTTTCTCATTGTTTCTTGTTAGTTGATACGGTTTGGGTATACTCGTACTCGCAGTCACTACCAACTTCAAGAATATGCGCTGATTTAACATTTTATTGTTTACTTGCGACCAGCCTCTGATTTCGCTTAGATACATTTCTGCATATTAAAATTATACTTACACAAAATATTCTATTAGAGTAAACAGTATCAACATCCATTGGGGGGTTAAGAAGTTTGTGGAAAACTTTATTTTATAATATGTAAAAACATTATAAACAGAAAAATTTTGTAAGTTTGTTTATATGTGGAAGATATTCATTGGATCCACTGCAACTATTCAAAAGATTTATAATGCAGATGCAGGACACAGGTTAAAAATATGTAATGTATGTATGTATGTATGTATGTATGTATGTATGTAATAACTCCTCCAATTTTCGAATGTTTGCCTTCGTAACCTTTGAAATACTGTCATAATATTTTTTTAATAATTATGTATCATAATAATATAATGCAACCGGGCGATCGATGCCACGATGGTAGGATTTTGTAAATAAATTAAATCTTTGTTGCATTAAAACAACATACAGATGACACGTTATTCACGAGAATAGCTCGAACAAAAACTGTAACGGCACGTTTAGCCTTAATAAGCATACAAAATAGCACAAAATGTTTTAGAAATTAACATGTACACAAATTTACATTATGGTAGAAAATGTATAATACAGTAGAACACAAGCTACTGATCAGAATTGCTACTCATGTGAGTTACTAAACTGCGGAATAAAATTCCAACAAGTCAATATTATAGTGTCATAATGAAGTTTTCATTCCTTTAGAATTGACTAGCTCTTGGCAGTTGTTAAACACGTGTATAAACTAAACTGTTTTTTGAGCTTTCTTCGTAATGAATTTTATCAAAATCAGTTCAGTAATTTTGTTTTTGGCAATAAAATCTACATGAGAAAATATTGTCATACTTCATTGTTGCTGGCGACGTAAATAGTGACTTTTTTGTAAATCCTTTATCGATACCACATCGTTATTAATTGTGGACATAGAGTATATAGAAAAACATCACATATAGCAAATAAAGCAATTAAAATATTAAAACTAAAATTAAATCATGTATCGTCGAATTCTTCTCTAAAACTGGAATCATTACTTGATTCCTCAGTAATATTAAATATATATAGTTATATTTTAATCACCTAGTTATGGTTATAGTTATTAATTATTAAACACAACTAGATTATGGGCCAATATAAAATATTAAATGTGTTTTATCGTTTAAAACTCATAAATGAAATGGATTGTTACAAGAAATCGTTTCGGTAACGCATTAGTACCGTCACTAATAAACGGTATCAAAAGTAAAATTAATGGTGGTAGTAATAAATTTAAAATGTAGGATTTCTCTACTATGTTGAATCCACTACCAAATATAAGGTATCTGCTCTACTCTTTTATACCGTTCTTATGTGCAGTACAAGTATTATAAACGACCAATAATACCATCATTATGATGCACGACGCGAAGAAAAAACGAATGTAAATGGTAAATCAACTAACTACCATACACCCACACACATGCATGTGCATAAATGTCGACACGATGTCGCAATAGGACCTTATTTTTTATATGTCCTATTGCAAGAAAGGAATTCTGCTAATCGTCGCTGGCAGCATTTCGCGAATGCCGCGGACTGTTGCCGCGGTAAATGCGAATAATTCAAACATTGGCTAGCTTCACGGCTCCGCTTATATTTAGAATTATTTACAACTAATATTTTGTTTTGAATGAAAACTGGTTTCCGCACACGAAGGGCTCACTTCCTTGACTCTTCGGAGCATTGTTGTACAGAGCAGTAACAGTGTAGTAACAGCGCAGGTGTTATCGCGTCGGCTCGCCCACACGGTCGCTCGAGTAAATCACCAAACACGAGCGCGTCCCGCGCCTCGGCCGTCTCGCCACAATCTATGCAAATCGCGGGCTCAAACTTATTGCTCTCGCCCCGACTCCTTTCCAAATGCATACTAAATAGCTTAACCGACCACGCCAGCCTTTGTTTCGTGTTTTTCACTTAACCTCTTGTACTGTACACAACGGCTTTTCAACATTAATTGCTTGGGTGCAATAAATTAACAGTTAACGCGAACCGCACCGATTGAATCATCCTTACATATTATATACAAAGTAATATTATAAACATTGAACTCTGTATGCGTCTGGCAATAACGTGTGGATAAAATGGATAAAATCTGGGGGAATACCTCAGGGGGACTTTCGTGGCTTTATTTGCGAAAGGGGTGAACTTTCATAATCTATGGCTACGGACGAGCTAAAGCTAGTACTTCAAACATGTGCTTTTTAAACATACCTATGCTTTAATAACCCAATAGAATATTATAATTCCCATGCTGTTCTCAGAACAACGAGAGAGACAGGATGTAATGAGAGATGTTCTCACTCTTCCGCATAGATGCTACTCGCATTGCAAGCCAATTATATCCGATACCAACGAGAAAAATTATTGCACTAATTTACTGCAGGTAATTTATCTGTGAGAATCATACACATATAGTCTTCGTGTAGATTTATCGTTACAAACATCTGAATAGAAACTTTTGGAATTTTCTAATTAAGCAAAGGATTTTTTTTTCGTGTACTTAATGATGAAGAATGAAATGATCCCCTACTGGATTTTGGATTGGCAATATACGACAAGTAAAAATTCATTTCATTCAAGTATTCATGCACCAATGGCATATAAATCAATATTTTGCGGTCTCATTCATCATTAGTTAGTGAAAAAACGAATTCTTTTATTTAGAATTTTATTACGTAATGTCACTCAGATTCGTTTTATATAATACTAGTTGGCGCCCGCGACTTAGTCCGCGTTGAAAAAAAAAGTAGCCTATCCTGTGTCCCGTACGTCTAAATGTTTATCTACCAAGTTTCATGAAAATCAGCTGATTCGTTTAAGAGTTATAGAGGAACATACATACTTACATACATACATACATACAGAAAAAAATTCTTAAAATGGTCAATTTAGTTTCAGTATGATGTATAGAGCCTATAAACACGATATCTCTGAAAACAAAGTAACTTACTCCATGACCAAACCTTACAGATTTATTATTAGTATTGATTTTAGAAATATTTTAATAAGCTACAATTATTGTCTACATTATGCATCTAGAATATTCAATTCTATGTTTCAGTTCTTCTTCTCTTTTAATACTCTTTTAGTCCTTCTTTTAGTTTCTTAGCTAGTGTGGCTAGAAAATGATTACGCGTTCGAGTGTGTGTCACAGAGTCCAAGTGGTCATTGCACTTTTGCAAATTGACGGCGGCAATTGGCTCCCGCCACATAGAAGCTGCATACACCGTCAACACCGCTAATTGCACAAAGTACATTTTATAACCCTTTACAACACACATCCGCAAGATAAACAATTAAACCTAGCCAACATTATTCACCCTCATTGAGACGTTTGGAACTATTGAGCGGAATACACCTATATACAGCTTAACTGATTTCAAAGCACTCAAGACGTTCCCAACAAACTTGTTGCACGCTAAGAGCGTACCTGGCATAGTCATAAACTTAGTTAAACCCTCTGTCGGCAACATTGCTGGCTTTAGTGCAGTTCAAATTGATTCGATTATCAGCGCACCTTGATCTAGTTAAACCTCGCAAGATTCCCTTCATTACACACCCAAGCTTCCGTAGTAATGGAAATTACCTACCTCAATGTAAGTAGGGGCTGTTAACACAATTATAAAACAATTAATATGTGGATATTGAGACAATCTCTTAGACAATATCTGTTCCTAAATGTACATAACAAAATTATAAGTTAAATTTCTGTACGCCAAGACTAAGGCAGGTAATCAGTATTCCAAAAGCAGTTTTTTGAACTCACGCACATTGCTGGGAGTTGGTCATGAATTGATTGTTTTTTGAGGCAGTCAAAGTGCTATTCAACGACGTTAGGAAAGAGTTAGGTCACGTTTAAAGTTTGTGCGAACGAAGAATATTAACCGTTTCAATATTGTGGACGCCTTGAATGAATGCTTTAAATATTTCCAATTCAATTAAAATGCAATCCAAATAATTCAATTACGTATTGTAGTTGTTTTGTTGTGATTGTTTTCAGTCATGAACACATACTGGTTTAATATTGATCTGTCATCGTGAGAGAAGTGTGGGCGCATCAGACCTACATAACCGACGTAGTGTGGCCGGTTTATCGTAGGCAACTATCTGTTACATCAGATCCTTGTGTATCATCGTGGCCACTGGCTTGTGAACCCGATGAGCAATATGAATTGTTAGTTGTACTCCGCATTATGAATACTGACAATGCATCTCCTTTACTGATAGTTGTGTAGGAACTTCATTAGTTTTTGTTATTGACTGACTACCTTATTTCTGTTACAACAAAAGAAAATCTGTTAAGAGTCTTAAATTTACACCTACATTATTTCACAAAATATCCTAAGACCGTATATTGTGAGATCTGTATACACCCAGTATTTTATTATTACGAGTATGTCGTGTTTATCTTCCTTAAATTTAAATTAATCTCCATTTAATCTTCTTAATTCTTTAATTATTTTGAGTTAATCATTGTAAATTATGATTCACTCTTTTAAGATAAACTATAACTTTTAAGATATTTGAATGTTTCTTTTTTATCGTGTTATGATAATATAGAAAATAAACACGATTTTTCTCTTATCACTCAATTTTTCCTCTTACGTAATTCTAATCATGGAATTCATGGTGTATGTACTTATACTTAGTTTGGTTACATTATTCGATTCATATTTGTGTCGTTCATTGTAAAAGTGGTGTAACTCCCTATTTTTAAAACCATCTTTTCTTGCCTGGTATCACATCACGGTATGGTATCACATTTAGTCATAACTTTCAATATAATAGTGAAGTAACTCCAATAGTTGCATTAAAATCCCATAGATGAAAACAATGAATGAATGCTTATATTTTTTTTCCTACACTATAATTCGCAAAAAGCTCGTTATTCTAAAATTCAGTTACAAGGAGATAGTTCACTTTTACAATGAACGACACATTTGTCTAGAACCAATGCATCCACGGTGGTCGAAAGCGCCAAGTCTAGTGATTATCAGCACAACATGTTGCGGCGGTCGTTCCGCGCTGACGCCTCTTTACGCCACACTCAAGTAATCTGAGCGTCCGTTTTGCAAAACAGATAATTATTATACGCGCATGTGTTCTCTTGAAATGATCTGCATATTGTTTAAAATGTGGGCATAAAATGTGGACTAGTTCGTTTAGGAGAAATTCAAAATCGCTCGAGCTAATACTGATCCATTTATTTTATAAAGGAGCTCAGAACACTTCAATACTAGAAGCTTGTATGATGTCAGCACTCTTCTGTTCAATTTTAGTTTAAAAAGTAACTACATATTTCAAGATTTATATTTGACAACAACAATCATGAATTAAAAATATGCTTTCTTTTCTATTATTTTATGTACGAGTAAAAGTCTTTGTTCTATTAACATCACGGGGTTTGTAAGTATGGGCCATACGGGAATTGGTTGTGGCATCCCTTAATGACTAAGTAGACTCAGACTGTAACGAAGTTGTTACTGACACTAGGCGGGTTTCCAGGCGAACACAGTGTGTGGTGTTGCCTTCCCCCACCATAAACAAATGATTTATGAGAAACTTAGTTCAAAATGTTAATTTTTTACCATAGTTATTAATTACAAATCTGTATACCGGAGGTCTACTATTCTGTCCATTTTTTAAAAATCGCTATGATGCCATTTAGAATAAGTATTGTATACTTTATTTACTGGTATACTTTTTAAAGTTCTATGAATGAAAACAAAAAAAGTTACGGTATTGATTATATGGTACAAGTCCAACTCTTTACATGACTATACATTCAGGCGTTTATCGTGTACTGAATAATAAAATTGTCTAATTGTGACTTAGGATCTCTTAGGATAGTTTGCTTCCGATATACAGAAACAGAAATAGATTAATAATCACAATATAGACGAAAAAAGTCAATTAATGACCTAAGGCATTGTATATTTTGAGATGTGATAAATTACAGTCCATCTTACTGCTAACAGCATGTAATGTCCTATGTCACTATTACTTTATATTCCGACAGGCGCGCGCGACGGCATACTCGTAGTAGGTACATTATACATACACCGCCGTTGTACCCGTGCTCATTCATAGCGCTCGTTCGTCTGATTTATTGCCTTCATTTCATAACTATCTTTGTCATCGCACCTATTATTATTATTGTGTGAATTATAAATTCGTGTAACCTTTAATTCATAATATTAATATGTTACCATGAACACTCATGCTAAAACCTTTTACCAATAATCGGAAAACTACCAATTTGAAATTATAAAAATTCAACTACAGGTCATATAATTATAGTCATTTGATGAATGAATTAATGAACATGATTGCACGGGTGTACAAACTAATCAGTACTCATGACTGACTATTATTTTAGTGTTCTATGGTCAGGTCATACTTAAAATCGTACCTGAAAGAAGCGTTCTGTTACGGTACTAACTAATTGATTAAATTATCAGCTTGAATCCATAAGTGTCACTCATATGCATTCGAATGTTAAGAATAAGGTTACGTATACCTACGTTGTTAAGCTCGGTAGTAAAATTCGTTGCAGTTAATCGTAGGAAAGACGATCCGCGACATTTGCGGAGAACGATGCAAACTGATTCTTAATTCGCAGCTGGCGAACCGAGTACGATGATTCATAGGCCAACTTGTCCCACGATATTGTATCTTAATTGTCACCGCGTAGAGATAAAATTCCAATAGTCTCTCGGCTGGATGTAAGACGTTGCATTTAATTGTCAATCAGTTGGCAAGTGCCACCAACGTGATTCAGCGGTGTGTTCTCCTGTGATAATCTCTGTGTAAACCTAAAAAAAACCTGCCAACAAACGTTACGTTAAAATGATCTCATTTCTGAAAAAAAAAAATGCTCGTCACACCATTTCAGTGTCATTTATTTATTTTGCTGACGCAGAAATTGTCAGATAAGTTCTGCATTATATAATAAGCATAAATGGCCGGGCTATTTTTTATAAAACCATTACCTAATAACATTTAATAAACAATTATTACATGTACGTTACATACGTACATGTATAATTGTTATATTTTGCGTGTTGAGTGCTTAAAATTTTGTCAAACACTAGATTTTGCATTTATTCAATACAAAAATTCAATTCAAATATGTTTCAATTCTATGAGTTTTGACTTCTGAATGCAGATACTGCCTACATTTTAAGTTTCATTTTAGTATTCAGCCACTAGATGTAGGAGCCCTCTCTTTTTTGTTTCGTCAATAAGTATTAAGACAAAAATTCCTTATTTTTGTCTGATTTAATTTTGATCTGCTAAATAAGAATCAAATGGTCTTAAGAAAATATTGCAGCTCAAATTAACAATGCCTTTTGTGTAAGTAAATCAACAATGCATATAAAGTTTGTTAACGTGGGCGTCAGCATATTTGCAACTGTTAACGTAGGTGTTGCAAAAGCGCACATCGTATTATGTCGACATAATTCGACGTAAGTATAAAACAATTATTGTGTTTTTCAAAGATCATCAATATCCAAAATCGATTACTCTTCATGTTATTTTTGATTGTCTGTCTGTATATCCGCGAACTCTTCTTAAACGACGCAATACGATTTTGATATGGTTTTCACCATCAGTTAAATATATATAGTCCTCTAATGTTCACGGTTTTTAGAATTTTTTATAAACAGTTTGCCCGCAAGCTACGCGCTTCTAATTTTGCTGACTTTTCTTCGATTAACTGTGTATATAAGTTAGGTGAATAATAAATGTTGTAAATACTTTTGGTCTCATTAAATATTCCGCGTACACTTAGAAATTAATAAAACCCCTTGCCCCATTTTCTAGCAAATAAGCGGGAGACGGACTGCGTCTAATGAATTATTTATTAATACAGTAAGGCGGCGAAATTCATGTTGGCTCTTCATATTCGTTCAACGTCTTGATTCATTTATCATATAATTGTAACTAAAGTCAGGGATAGTATATCTATTGGGGCGTATAACTTGTTTGAAGAGTTAATAATATAAATTCGTAGAAATTTTTTAGGTACTCGTACATTATTTGAAAGAGTTTTACGAAAACACGTCGGAACAACATTTAATTAGGAGATAATTTTAAATGTTAACGACTTTTCCCAGAATATTTTCAAACTTGTGGATAGAAAAAAAAAATTTATATCGCCAAAGGCTTAGATAGACTTTTCAGTATACTGAAATTAATAGTGAGTTTCTTAGAAAACAGATAAATAAACAAGTACATTAATATTTTTTGAAAGTTCTTTTTTTAATATTTAGGTATACTTAATATCTACTTTATTATAAGATTTAATAAAGTAGATCTTCTCCAGGGATAAACTTATTGTACCAGTGGTAAAGCCGTGAAAACGTATCAGACGTCTGTAGACACTGCGTTTCTTTCTAAATATTAATTCAATTACACGTGTTTGTTACAATATTTTATCGATTTGTATAGTATAAGAAATAGATACCCAAATGTCCCTGGCATTTGTGATTGCATACATATTTTCGATTAAGAAATTAATACATTAACTTTCAATAGAATCTACAATTTGATTGGAACGCGTATATTTGTGTTAAAGGTATACCCAGAGACTGGACCTTTTGTGTTAAAAACAAACATGAAAACCGCATGGTCGGTCGATTAGAGCAACGCGACCGAGCAATGGATGTTGAACCAAAAATTAATTAACATACTTTGGTTGCGCAACCCTCGACCCGGTGGCGCTCACAGGTGGCCCCGGTCCGAACCGCTTTCTACTCCCCTCTCCCGAACAACCTCACTGGATGCCACCCCTGCACTTCATAATGTATTATTGTTTTTTTTTATTGTCTATCCTACAACGCCTGTTCATCTTTCATTAAAATCAAAGGCTTAGCTTTGTAACTATATATTTCTTCTGTGCGTGTGTATGTCACTGAACTCCTCCTAAACGGCTGGACCGATTTTAAATCTGTCTTCACTTATAATCAGGATCAGGATAATCAGGAATGGTTTGTATGTAAAAAAAATTGGTAGCGGACGAAGTCGCGGGCGCCCACTAGTAATATATAAAATCGGATATACATGTATGCAACAGACAATACCTACTGGCACTTATCAAATATAATTTCAATGAACATGAATGTAAAGCTGGAACCGTCTTGTTGACACAGCTGGTGATACCAGAGCTGGGTACCATCTTGCTCAGACTGCCACGTAACGTTGCCACCACATTGAGAACTTTGTTTGGACCTGGATCTAATCTATAGCATTTATAATTTTAAATTTAAAACACATAAAAAAATGTACATATTTATAATATTATTTATATTTTTGTTTATAATGAATAAACTCAAAAACTACTGGACAGATTTAAAAAAAAATCACCCATAGAAAGCTTCATTATTAGCGAGTAATATAGGCTATTGTATAAAGTTACGCGGACGAAGTTGCGTGCAACAACTAGTTTATAATAAAGTCGTTGTTTGTCGGTGCGTTTGTGAACGCTAATTACCTATTTATTTGCTAATATTGCCTATATCAATCAATACTAATAATAAATCTGTAAGGGTTGGTCATGGAGTACGTTACTTTTTTTTAGATATTTTGTGTTTATGTAGGCTCTATACATGATACTGAAACCAAATTGACGATTTTTAGATTTTTTTTCTGAATTTAACTGATTCAATAAACGTTTGGAAGGACGTACAGGACACAGGATAGGCTACTTTTTTCTTTTTCAACGCGGACGAAGTCGCGGGCACCAGTTAGTTAACAAATAAATAAGCACACTCAAAGTGTATATTATGTTATAATGTTATAGATACTTCGACATGTAAGTGTATAGTCGATACACATGTAAGTACTTTTGTATAAACGAATGGTGCACAAAGGTTTTCTTATACGAGTACGTGCCTTTATTGATTGCTGTTCCACCTTTATTATGTTTGATCGAACGTTTTATTTACATTTTGTCTTTACATCATTATGACTAACTCGTATGAGTTCTCTTTATTCTGAGTAGAATGATATAAATATTATAATTATATCGTTATAATTGAATCGACTTATTCAATAAAAACGAGATTACCTACGCCCCGCCAGATAAGGTTAAAAATTACAGTCAGTGATCAAATAATTTGTAAAAGTTAACTTTTGTAAAGTAATATTTTTATTACGTTACAATATAATTTATAGATGGATTCTCCAGGGCGTGTTATAAGAGTTCAAGCGAGAGATATCAATAAAGAAGGGATATGTCCAATGATATATATTTACAAAGTGACGATATTTACTACATATATTTAACTAGCTATTGCACGCGACTTCGCCCGCATAATTTTATAAAATGTAGACTATGTTACTAGCTGATAATGTAGCTTTCTATAGATAAAAGAATTTTCAAAATCGATCCAGTAGTTTTTGAGTTTATTCATTACAAACATAAAAATCTCTCTTTAAATCAATCAATATACTAATAATAAATCTGTAAGGGTTGGTCATGGAGTAAGTTACTTTGTTTTCAGAGATATCGTGTTTATAGGCTCTATACATGATACTGAAACTAAATTGACCATTGTTAGAATTTTTTTCTGTATGTATGTATGTTCCTCCATAACTCTTAAACGAATCAACTGATTTTCATGAAACTTGGTAGATAAACATCTAGACGTACAGGACACAGGATAGCCTATTTTTTCTTTTTCAACGCGGGCGCCATCTAGTATTAGTATAAAAGGACACAAGTAATAAATACATTTACAGATACCTATGTTACACTTTTTACAAGGGATTCTAATCGAATTCGCTCAAAAAATCTCAATAGAATCAGGTTTTCAGATTTACCAAAAGTAAGTCAAAATCAAAACATTAAGTAAATAGATGATCGTGTCACCAATGCTGTTGGTCGGTAAGAATTCCGCAAGATGCTCATATCCAATTTCACGGTAGCGAAACCACACACCCGTAAGCTACATGTTTGCCGTGTCATTTGAAACGTGAGCTTGATATTTTAAACGAAACTGCATGTGTCAACAAATAACTACTGATCGTGTAATTTGTGTGTGAATAAAAGCAGGTTTCAACTTTTCAAGTTCATAATACCTACGTTGTTTAACGGGTTATTTGTGTAAAGATACTCTTTGCAGGTGTGGTGTTGTAATATTATGTTTTTATAGAATTTAAAACATTAACTAAATAGGTAGTTAGTTGTATTAATTGCCGATTTAAAATCTTTGTTAATTGCCATATAATATAATATTCATATTTACACTATAGTCAAAATAAAATTTCTTTTTGTTTTTTTATTTATTTTAGGAAAATTTACAGGTTAATATTATATTACACAATAACAGTTTAAATAAATAACTTGCACCTAATAAAAAATTTCCACTTATAAATCACAGACTATTCTAGTAACAACGATACATGATATAATAATATGATACACTAGTGTTTACATCGATGGTTATAATAGGTCATTAAAAAAATTATCCGCTATAATATTTTTTGCCATAGCCAAAATAAAATTCTGTTTTAATAATCTGAGATCTAGTCATGCAGATTAATTCGACATAACATATTCGACAAGATTTATAATTGATTATACTCGTAATATAGAAGGAAAATTTGTTTCATAAAATTTCCTCAATGGGATTATTTTCCTAATGCCTCGCATAAGTTTTCATACGATATTCATAAAATACTATTTAAAGTATTTAAAGGTTTTTTTTGGGTTGTACCCTATTCGCTCGTCTTATGGTGTCTCTATGTTAAGAAAATTTTACATATAATAGGATTTTTTTTATAATTTTATTTTATTAAAAATGTTTTCAGTCTGATTATTGGGTATTATTAATAATACCCCAAAGTAGTATCATTGATTAATGACTGTTATTGATAATTTTGTAATTGACGATAACAGTTTGGTTTTATTTTTAAATTAGTTTAATTTAGTTAAATACTTCTAGACTCTCCCTGATCATTGACGTATTGTATATATTAAAAAATAAAGAAAAGAGACTGCTCTTATCCTCTTCTACAAACCTCGAGTTGATTGAGTGTTGGTTTGATTGAGATCGCTAAAACACCGTTGAGAATTTACGGCAAATAAAGCATCAATAGATCGAGCCATAAATTCCTTTGGATATAAAGAGTGAACTGTTGAATATGATTACGGGCGTCCCCAACGTGCCCGCCGAGGGTTCCGCTTATTGCGGGCACTTGTCATATCAACACAATGAGACGGGGGCACCGCGCGATGCTTTATTATTTTAATTATTGCACGCTCACGATGCGCCCTTTGTCTGACAAATGCTCTTGCTTGCTTTCATTACAGCTTGAATTTGTCGCTGCAAAATTAACGCTATAAACTTGTACTTATACCTCAACTAATTTGTAATTTCTCTGTACATTTATATTTCCACGTGAATGGTGTTGATACGTTTGTAGTGTCTGTACAAGTCGATTTAAATGATCCTTTACGCTTAGTGTCCAATAGTTTTCATTCTATTACATTTGAAACTAAAAAGTCCGGGAGTGTTTTAATTAAAATAATATTAATTTCAATAAATGACCTTACAAAATTTGGGTCACGTAACAAAGAATGAGATTTAGAAACACTTTTAAATTTGACTATTTTAACATATATTTTAAAAATGGGAAGAGGTAATGAAACTATAATTGAAGACATGACGACATCGTTATAAGTTTTATCCAAATCCGTGCAACGGTTTACATAATATAATAAGGTTTAATAAAAAGACAACAACATAAACAAATAACATAATATTTTCTCTTGATTGGGGATCATCCATTGAATTTAAAACGCTTTTCAGACAATTTGAATGTTATTAATATGTAATAATGAAATCGTTCTGGTATTGTACTCGTAAGTAGCGAAAGAGGAGTGGCAAGGTGGCAAGGCAAGGAAGGCAGCTAAGGAGGGCGCGAGGGCGAAGCGACTGCATACTTTACTCTCTCGATCTTCATAACAAAATTCTCCATTTTGATATTTTTATATCATAAACGTCTTCGTGTACCTGCATATTTCCAGCAGTAAATATGAAAATTTCCGGAATGCCTACGACCCCGACTCTTGAATCTTAACGGAACAAAGCTTTCAGTATATAAAGATATTTTCGACTTTGCAACGTTCGCGTACAACATTTTAATTCTTGTCTTGTATATAAACTTGATTCACCTTTGCTAACATCAATTTATCTATAGGTTTTGTCCTACACTGGCCTGAATGTTGCTTGCTCGGTAGCTATTAGCGCGTGATCTTTGTAATTTGTAAATGTCAGAGGTGCTTACATACGGAAAATTCATGACTCACTCGACATTTTACTTAAATAAATAAGGTAACCCGTACGTCATGACAACATCTATTAGGTACAGAGGAACACAAATTATTCTGACATTTGATTTCGTCTATTGTGTTTGTTTATTTTCTTTTCCTCCATCGATTCCTACTTAAGACTATTTCTGGATTGAATTTATTTATACTTGTTTTGTTATCAGGCTGTAACATTATTCTCTGATATGACATTATGAAAAAGAGTCCTTTGAACATTCAAACCCATCTTGTACATACACAGTTAAGGATTTATTTAAATTGCCAGTTTGCTCTTTTCAGAAAGCAGAATCAATTTGTTGTTCACATTATCTTTTTATTGGCATTACATCCCAAATACTGTAAACTATTTGGGAAATTATTTGGAATTTTGAAATTTAAATAATCAACTAAAGATTATGTGTTTCCTCATATTCAGTTTAAGTCGTGATCGCAATTTTCTCGATAACGACTGAATAGTTGTTCGATAAGACTGAAGATTGTGAGATTTTAATATATTAATACGAATAATAGGACTGGAAAGGTAATAAATCACTTGATGACGGGTTGCTTGCTACCACCGCCCAACAGGCACACAAGTAAAACCAGGGGGGGATAAAAATGCGCTGTTACCCTGGATGGCATAAAGAACTGAGCGAGAACATATTATGATGTGGCATGGCAACTCTGTCAATTAATCTTCTTTGAGGACGTGATTATTATCTACCATTTTCCTTATTAATCATAAACATCATAGTGTATTGACAATTCCACAATTGCCAATTACGTCGTGCCCTTTGTCGTCCGTATAAAGCGTTTAGTCTATTTTCTGAGACAGCGTGTATTATTAACAAAATGATTCATTTCATTTCCAGTCATACGCACGTATCAGTAGTGTATAATATTGATTATAATGTAAGATTTACATTGACGTACGAGCGCTCAGCCACAATACGATTGCAAGTTTACACAGGCAGCATCCGAGCAGTAAACAAACAAACTCTTGACGTCATACGACGCGCTTTACTCGAATCGGTCGTCCTACTACACTTTACTGCCCATTTATAAAGATTATTGGTGCATTGCAATGAGCAATATTATAACCAATTAAACAAAATAATAAATATTACGTAAATGAACCACTTATCGGATCATAAAACATTTTAATTTTATGAACTTTAGATAACTTTAGATAAAATTTACAGCGATTCCACAAACAGTGGAAAATACTCGTATGTGTTAGTAGTTCAATAGTTGTAAATAAAATAGTGCGAATTTTAAATCTACGTGGAGGGCAGTTTCCGGAACCACTTCGTCTATTGTTCGTCTAATGTTTCACTATTTGTAAAATACTTAATAACAGATGAACAAAATGCATATCATGAACTAACTGTTGCACGCGACCTCGTCCGCGTAACTTTATAAAGTATTGTCTGTTACTTGTTGACAATGTATCTTTCTATAGGTGAAAGAATTTTTGAGTTATTGATACTAAATCCAACTGTATCTAGTCGCGCCAGTCTTTTGATTTGATTATTTCTGTTGCGGCTTCGATTTGTGTTCGTCACAAGTGTCTACATAATAAATAAAAATTACTACTTATCTAGAAGTTAAATTAGTCGTGTCATAAGAATGTCTTTGCATTTGTGGTTAATATAATCGATTTGACCATGCACATACTGCATAATAAAATATATTTAATAGGTGATGTTTAAATTGTTGCAGCGAGCGGCGCGCTCGCGGCCGGCACCATTGCGTCTCCCTGGAGCACGGCGGCCGGCGCGCCCGACACCAACGGATCGGGTGGCGCCGATGCCAAGCATCTCGACGTTGGAGATGCAAGCGACGATGAAAAGGTACTAACAAAACCATCAACGTATTCCAATACAAAGTTCTTTTTAAAGTTCGAGTAAGTGGACATCTTCTGGGTGAGCTCGCTCCATCATAGACCTCATCTTTGCTACACGAATTGACGGCTTCCATGCAATTATGAACACGGACCAGCAACTGAAAATCTTGAAAACTGCCTACAAATCTTAAATTTTTAAACAATTTACTTACATAATATGTGCTAATAAAATAGGCACTCTATACATATATATATCAATTGCCACGTGTATATCGTATCATTCGAGAACGGGGCACGACCGATTTTGCTGTTGTTTTTTTCAGGATTTTTTTTAAAAATTATCCACGGTAAAATGGATGGTATTTTTAAATGATTGAGAAGATATTGGGAAGGCAGTAACATAAGCTATATTTTATAAAATTACGCGAACGAATTCGCGTGCAACATCTAGTATTATATAAATTATTTTATATAAGCGTTCATTATATCAAAAATGATGATTAGTGATTACGAATTTAAAACAAAAAATAATATTTTTCTATTTAAAGAAAATAATTACGTAAGCAAATCGATATACCTAGTAGGTAACACGTTTAAAGTGTTAATTCTTAGAATAACTACTAAGCAAATAGTGAGCTCGAGTGTGGCAAAATCAACACTAGTGGCTAGTGGTGTAGTGTAGCTACAAGGAAGGTGATTCACGATGTTTTCGATAGGCGCTCGGTCGGTTGGTGCGGCGTCGGACGCGGTGCGTTATTTTTATTTTCTTTTGAGAATAGAACTCAGTCCATTAATTACAATGACGCACTCCTCTCTTTCCGTCTGATACTATAAGCAAAAATCGACAAACACAATTTATTTGTATTTGTTTTATTTAGTTGCAATCCAATCTTTTGCCATTTATTCTAGAAATATAGATGAAATCGCACCTACTTTGTTATTTACATTGATCTGAACTATAGATGCGGCGTAGCAAGCAGAAAGCCCCGAAATCTTTGGTAGTATATTAAAATCATACTAGCACTAGCGAGCGACAGTGCGAATTCGTCCACTTCTCTCTCTTTCTCTCTCGTGTGGACAATCTCGAGTGGACGAATTGTACTACTACCATTATTTACGGGCTACGCCGTGTCTATACTCCCAAATATACTTATAGTCTTTGGTTATTTACTCGTATTTTGCCTCAAACGCAGCTCTCTCTGTAAACTTTGTAATCATGTTACCTTTGTTCTATGAGTTCGTATTGTATATCCTCCGTTATTGACGTAACAGATTTTTTTAATAAATTTATTTTAAAGCTCAGTATTTTGTATTTTCTTAATTCATTTATTGTTTTTATTTACTATAGAGTTTAATTATATAGTTTATCAGTTGAGAATATAAATAAAATAGGTACTTGTATAATAAAATAAACTATTTTCAGTGACTAAATAAATACAATTTACTCAATAATTTACAGTCTAATGAAGTAGCTAAAGCTATTCAGTTAAATAGTTACCGCCTAAACTAATCCTAATTCCTTATCCCTATAATAAATGGCTATTATAATTCCTTATCCTTACATATTATAAAAAAAGTCCTCCGCCGCTTCTGTCTGTCTGTCTGTTCGCGATAGACTCAAAAACTACTGCACCGATTTTCATGCTGTTTTGAAATGGATAGAGTGGTTCTCGAGGAAGGTTTTAGTATATAATTTACAAAGTTACGCGGGCGAAGTCGCGGGCAGCAGCTAAGTAGTTGTTAATAAAAAAAAGGTGTGACATCATTAAATTCATTGAACCGATTAATATTAACATATAAATAAATATTTTGCTTGTCATAATAGGCGTCAGCAGCCGCTTGCGTTAAAAGTGGCCTATTAAACTGACTGCCTAAAATATATATGAAATATCTGATGTAAAACATTTTATTCTACTGAAAAATTGAACCAAAATATCTGTTTCCATGTACCGCCCGTTAAACATGATTTTCTAAAAACTCATTACACGTACAAACAAAGATTCTAGTTGCCCACGTGTTACTCACCTGTGTGCTCTATGTAACAAAGATAAAGCGGAAGGTCGATTGTATAATTAATAGTAATAAATGTAATATTTTAACGATTACATTATGGTAATAGAAAACTTTCTATATTTGTGGAAATACAGATCCAACTGAGGATCACCTACACACCAACTAAAAATTAAAACTCGACCAAAACATAATACGCGTATAATAGCTACGTTGCTTTTACGTAAATACACCTAATACACATAAACCTTATGAATTTATAATAAATAATATAAAAATCAATTATTTTTAAAGTATTCTCTAATAAATAAATAATACAAAAAAGGCTCAGTTAATTTTTAAATAAAATACTTGTCTTCAAATTTTTCGAAAAAATGTATATGTATAGCAATATTCGAAATGACTTAGTTACGTTTTAGTTTTGCATATTATTATTATTATAAATTGAAGTCGCTTTCCGCGTCTGTGTTTGTGTATGTAGGTATATTAGACGCTAACTCCTCATAAACCATGTAACGGATTTGATGCGGTATTAACTAATGGCAATAGCGATCAACAAGGATGGTTTTTGTATAAACCATGCGTAGCCGGGGGCGGGCCGGTAGTACAATATAAAAAAAGTACAATACAATATAAATAAATTAAAGATTTTTGGCATAATGGAAAATATGTTCATCATT
Organism: Synanthedon formicaeformis; assembly: GCA_945859745.1. NCBI lineage: Eukaryota > Metazoa > Arthropoda > Insecta > Lepidoptera > Sesiidae > Synanthedon > Synanthedon formicaeformis. The sequence goes on from OX243957.1 coordinate 8,211,759, forward strand.
GTTACAATAAGGCATTTCAAATCATATAGGAAGATTTTCCCCATGGAGCGTTGTGAATAATAGCATTTGTCTTTCCCTTTTGCTGTCAATTCCTTTTATTCGCATTATTCTCATTAAGTAATACGACATTCTTATATGTTTGTGACAAATTCTACTATTTCCCACTGTGATATCGATAGGTCACATTGGCAATTCCGAAGTTCCTATTTGGTTATTTTTCCAAGCTTTATTTCGTTTTTAAGATATATTTAGCTAGTGTCAATGGTTGTTTACAGGATTTGTCGGCAGCTGATGCGGAAGGAGTATGGAGTCCAGATATCGAACAAAGCTTTCAGGAGGCACTCGCCATATACCCTCCATGTGGAAGACGCAAAATTATTTTATCCGACGAGGGCAAGATGTACGGTGAGTCCATAATGATAAAAAACAAAAAACCATAAGATACGTAAACTAAAATATTTTATGGGAGCTTAATTAGATGTTACCTAATTGAAGTCTATTGCCTAATTGGATTTCATACACATAATAATTGGTAGCAATACATAATACCCATCTTCCTCAAGTCACCTTAGTTTACCTAGGGGAGGTTAGTGTCTCCCTCGATTCATATAGGCGCAAAGTTGTAAAGAGGTGGTGGAAAGACATAATTTCTGTTGTTTAAAAAAAAATCAAATGCTTACAATATTTCAGTAGACCACCGTAAAATAACAGCAGTTTTTCTGCGTGAATAAGGGATGTTGCAACCGTTTTCCTTATTTTCATTTCACCACGTTCCAAATTTCCAATCTTTATACTATCAGGGACACCGCATCTGCATCCCGCTGGTGTTATTTGTGTTCTTAGGCATCAGTAGCCACCCTTTTGTATAAAGAGATTATCAAAATCAAAAGAATTATAACCCTTTTTTTTTTTTCGAGTAAAATCAAATATAAATAATATATTTACAAAATACTTAAATGACGTACCAGGTTAATAGAAAATGGTAGATACTTATTACAATAGAAATTGTATATTAAAATATTATAACACATATGCTCAATAAGATATAATGTCGATATGTAGGTTAAATTACGAAGTGATACGAGTATCAAGGCCAGGCAGCCTAAAATGAACAATAGCTGCGGAGCACGAGACAAAAGCCATGGTATTGATGTCGGCCGAGAGCCGACAAAGCGGTTTGCGCAATAGGATTCCGCGGAAATACGTGAACAGACAATTATTATCTTCTCGATCGGGCTGTCGCCGATTCGAAGAACTTGCTCTTGTCATTTGGCTTTTGTTCGCTGTGTGTAAATTGCGGACTATATTAAAAGTACTCTACATCATCAGGGCCTCGTTTATTATACGTTCTTTATCAAGTTTATGTTACACTTTTTAGAGTTCACGGAATGTACAGGGATTTGTTAAGGAAGTTGTACTTTTATTTTTATAGTAACAACACGACACGTTTGGTCTAGTGGCTAGTAACCCTAGCTGTTAACCGAACGGTCGCGGGTTCGAATCCCGCTAGGGGCAAATGTTTTATGTGAACATTTTACCTTTGTACCTGAGTCATGGATGTTTTGTATTTATAATATGTATGTATTTAAAAAAAAAAAAAAGTAATCTATGTATTATATCAACTGTCTGGTATCCATAATACAAGCATTACTTGCTTACTTTGGAACTAGATGGTGCTGTGTGGAATGTGTGAAGATATTTAAAAAAAAAAAAAAAAAAATCACTACTTCTTGGGACACCCCCTGTATAACTTTGGTTATGAGGACCAATGGATCGATATGGTGAAGAAAATCAGCATCGCTAAATATAATTTGTATCTATATTTACTTGATGATATGTGGCTACCGTCGCATATAACACCGCTCCAGGTGCTGCAAGTGAGCTGCCGACCATAGTAATATTAAGGATAGGGATTAGATAGGAAGGGATAGGGAAATGGGCTCTGGTATGCCTTTATTTCACGATGGTCTTCCATAAGACATTGGTTCTCCCACTAGACCGATTGCTAATTTACTTATGACCAAAGAAAGCTGTGTATATTAAAATTGCTTAATGTGATTATATTACCTAAATATTTAGTGATGCTTTGAGTATTTTTTTTTTAGATCTACTAAAACGAAAACCGATCAGCCTTGCATTACGTTTATCAAAAATTATATGCGTTAGAAGTTTATAGTTACTAGATTATTTACAGCAGCTGTTTGACAGAATGAAGAATAGCTGCTTCCTTTATTTTAAAATCAATCTCAATTTTTACATTAAGGGTCTCTTTCACAAACTACAAGTAAAGTGTTGATTAGTTACTTTTAGAAATCATTTTTTGTTATATTGAATTATGCACTCGGTTTACTGCATCATTGGATAGCCGAATTTTTTTTATTATTTTCGATTTAATGTTTGGGACGTTTACCGTACAAACAAAGATATATCAGCTCCATTATCCCCGGTTACTGGTGACTTTAAATGACAGTTTGGCCTACTTGACGTATGTGAAACAGGCGCTAAATCTAAATTCATAAAGTAATTAAAGAAAACGTTCCGTGGTTTAAGCCGGGGGAGTCTATTGAGAATTTTTTCACGATACAATGTTAAGTTAGGACGCTCGTTAACACGACGACGTGACTACTGGTGGAAAAAAGCTTTTTTTCCGTCAAATTAACTGCTAAAGATAATCTACCTTTTATTTCCTCAACGGGATTGTTAATTTTTATACTTTGTATTTGCATCGTTAAATTCAGGAGCGAACCCTAACCCTCTACTCGACGTGCCTTCAAGAGTTACAATACACAAATCGCCACTTTAAATTGGACACTTTTACTTTTAATGTGGACACTCACATAAGATGAAGGAGCATTTATTGATCAATGTAGAAACAAAATACACTTAAGAGAACAGGTCTTACAGAATCATCTCGAAATAATCCCATTCGCTTCTGTACTTAATTTGAAACTCTTAATTTTATCAGGATCAGCAACACACTATTGCTTGTGTTTTTAGACGACCGACGGTAGCTTTTAAATGATGAGCTTTTTAACGCTCATCGTTTATCGCTAATAAAAACAGATTAAGAATATTAAACAAATACATATATCTATATAACTAACTACTTGTAATAGTTACATCGATTACAGAATTTTATCTTAATTTCGCAATTCGCAAACAAGTAAAATCTTTTAAAAGTCCTTAAAAGTTAACGGAATAATGTTATCATGACAAAGTGGTCGATAACGATAGGATTGTTATAGATTACCCAAAACCACTTCAGTAACCCATTATTGTTATGTGATAATGAAAAATCTAAAGTTTTGTGACCGCAAAACCTTATTATTCCAATGCTTACAATGCATGTTTTTGCCGTACTGATAACAGAGCTTTCTACATTAGTATAATTGAATCGGTTGTAATTTTTACGGTGGAACGTTATACCCTTTTCCTGAGAGTGGGAAATACGAAGTCACGAACGTTATGGAGCACAATTGACGTAGAACAATTAAAGGCAACCATTGCCATTACAGCGCCGGACGCACATTAAGTTCGCGCCAACATTACGTCCCGGTTTTAATTAAAGGACTGTCCGCTCGGGACGGTCGCGGTGCCAGATGGAATTGCCAAACAAATTTGCCACAAAGGCGATGTGTCCACCTAAGTGATTTAATAGACGGAAAGAAATGCGGCTCTTTAAATCTTAAGGCGATAGGAGGGTGGGAAGATTGGGAAGCAGAGCGACGACAAATGGCCTAAAAGTTGCATTAACGGCTCGCAGATTTGTGATCAGCTTTAAAAATAGTTTTTATCGTCGAGCAATAAGATCGGTGCAGTAAATTTTTTTTTGTTATAAAGCGATTTGATTTCGCTTTATACTAGCTTTATCATTTAAACAGTCAAGTCTCTACTCGTGTAAAAAATGCATTTCAAACCACTGAGAACTAGACAGGAACTGAATAGGGTATTAAAGTGTACAAATACCTACTTAATTATCATGTGGAATCACCTGGGGTACCTAACTTAATTCACCTAATAGGTAAATTAACTCTGGTGAAATAAGTCTACTGCCTCGTCTTTGCCTAGCCAAAAAAAATTACTTTAAAGTTTGACCTGAAAACTTGAACGACCATTCATATTATAAAATGTACATAATTGAACATGTTATAACGACTCCGTAATGTCTGAAGCGTTCTGTATAATAATTGCGGACACGCGTCGTCCGGACGATATATGACCACATTACTCGTGGACGTGTCCGCTTAGGCTTAATCTAAGCGCTCTAAAAGTGCGTCACCCTTGTCCGACTGGTGCTCACCCTCGCCCCATCTCGTCGGACAAATCTACGGGAAATTGTTCTCGTTTCATAGCGATATTAACAATAATGTAGACGGAAGAATAATTGTTAGGTAGATACTCAGTTGCAGTGAAATATTTCGTACGTCGTAACCAGGAACCGCCTCGGTGTATGTTTTAGTATGAAGTTATTGAGTGGATTCTGCATGACGTAGTTGCATGCGAGCGGCAAGTTAGTGGAGTGCGATGTGGCTTCTCGTTGGGAACAGTTTGCGTACAAAGGCAGCACTCGCGGCACCGCTACTGGCACGTTCGTGAGTTAAGACATTCAAAACCGCTCAATATCCTGGGAGTATGAAAGTTTGGTCGGCGCACGGTTTCACGTGGTCCGGGAGGGTGGAGGGCGAGGGGTTCGCCGGGAGGGCTAAACTATGCGAAGAATGCGCAATTAGTGAGCGAGCGAGCGTGTAAGGGGCCCGGCCGCGCCGCTAGGCGGCGAACGCAGTAAGAAAATATAAAGAAGGGGCGGGCGCCCGTTGTTTAGCGCCCCGCCCGCCTTCGGGCATAACTCCCGATTGTCTCCCGAGAAAATCTCCTTAGACCCGTCGCAACTCAACCCTTTACGCGAGGATTCGCCTCGCATAGCTGCCGTTTGGGTCAGCGTGAAATTCTGCTACGACACTAGACTACGCGTTTTTCAGTACGAAACACTAGTACCTCCACTACTCTACCTATACCAACATCGCTATCCGACCCGGCCCTACTTCGCACGAGTGCAAGAGACATAAGAACCAACTTTAATGTTAATACATGTAAAAGTTGTATGAACAAAGTTTTACAAGCGTGAGTGTATAACGTCGAAAACAGTCTGTTTTTTAGCCACTTTGTTTACAGGACAATGATATAATAATCTTTATTTCGAGAAGAAATTAACCAAATATCTATCTCCAATAATAATTGACCACCGAATTTTGAAATGGTGGTAATTATAATAAGTTTAAGAAACTATTTTTAAATAGCTTTTTTTAATATTCCTCCGCAAGTGTACATACACAGATAGTGACCAATATTTAGACATATTTAGCAATATAAAGTAGTAATTTATTGAATATTTATGGTAATATTTTTAGCGTTTCGAGCGAAAACAATTGTAGAGCCACGACACGGCGTTAATGCATTTCTAATGGCTGCCCGGTCTCGCGGCTTACACTTAAAAAGTCTCCTTAAAGCTTCAGAGTTGATTTTGTAAACGACGGATGTCAACGTACCAAAGGAAAATATAAAATTGGAGATAATATGTGTTGCAGAAGAAATTGTTTAATATTCATATGTACGTAGCTGGAGCGTGCACGCACGATTTCATCGTGCTCAGCTCACGAGAGCGTGGCCGCGTCGCGCTGGCAGTGGACCAAATTAGCCAACTAACGAACTAATAAATAATCATCTCTTGTTTTTCTATTCGTCGTGGAATAGAAACGTTTCCAGTTGATCCCTGTGTGCACCGCCACTATATTTAGAAGGATGCACACAGCGTTTCGGGTGAAGGCACTCTTGATGCTCGATTCGCGGGTATAATGGTTCGAGGGGCGAGACGGTGCGCTAAGTGGGACCTACGCTCACGACGAATAACATACGGCCGTGTTTATACACTTTACTAATTCGTGTTAATAGCAATTTGTTAGAGTGTCCGCGCTTACTAATTTTAGCTTAACACCCGCCGCCGTGAAAAGTTTACGACGGTGCTATAATTTTGTAATAATTTCAAGAATGTCTGCCTTGGCAGTCCTTAAAGAGTTTGCTTTTTAAGCTTAGCTATACTCTCTTGTTACTTCAAATTCAAGTTTACTCAGGATAATATTTGTTATTAAGTTAAGACTTGATGAGAAAAATAGTTTTCTTTTGTAATTTTACTTTAAACACAATAGTTTTTTACAAATACCTACGTTGCGTATTTGTATTACCTAATATTGTGCGTAATCCACAAAATAAGTAAATAGGTAGTACCAACAAAATAATTGTTGTGTCATGTATTGCGAGTCCTAAAACATTTTTTTTTTATAAAAACGAGGATGACGGATATTGACAGAAGACATAAACAGATAATCAAAGTGTGAAAGAACTGTAAGAAAATTTTAAGAAGATGTCGAACTAAATATGTACGCAATACATTTAGGTATTAGTAAGCGGCAAGATATTGTATGATAATAAATCGATAAAATTTTACCAATATTGGATCCACGCTCGTATACCTACTAGGCACATGCACGCATTTGCCTCAACGAGCAACCAAGGGGTTAATTAAATTCGCGCCAGCCGCCTCTCGTTGGCATCACATTCCCCGAATTCAATGAGATTTCAATTTACTTTGCTCCAGTCGAGCCCGCTCCTACTTTGTCCACGAATTAATACACTATCGTTTATATTAAAACCGTGACACAGGGTCACTTACTACCTACCCATTTCAAATTGAGTATCATTCAATAATTTAGATCAACTTGCCAACTATAAGTAGTGTACTCGTAGTGTTTATCTTTCACTAGTTAGTGACCCACCTCCGCCTTATCACGAATAAAATATTTTTCTGCAAATCATATACACAAACTTTCCTCATCTATCGCTTTTTCGATTAGTGAAAATCGAATTAAAATCCGTTAGGTGGTTTAGAAGTTAGCGGAGAAATAATCAAAGATGGACAGCGACTTAATTTTATAATATAAATAATAAATCTAAAATAATTTGTATTTGTATGTGTATGTTGTTGCGAATTTCAAGTCAATTATTTGTTTTTTTTTTTGTTAAATTATAACAATAAACCTCTGTACAATGTCGGTTCGAAAATTTGGAAACGCTGCTGGCATTGCCCTCGCCAATCCGCCCCGCATTCCTATCTGACTGCAGTTTCAATGATTGAAAATAGTTATTCAAAATATTTTGAAAATGGTTTCATAACGGAATAGTCAGTTCGGGTACGCCGGGATTACATTTTGCGCTACCATTTGTACAGATTCAGCTATTCAAAACATTCGCGGATTATTGTGATACATTTTGAATTTATCCACAATTATAAAATAGGGAAATTATATTAAGCTAATTTGTAATCCTAGACATACCGGTTTCGCCCGGAACCAATTAGTTGGATTAGTATACATAATATATCTATCTGTATTAATAATGTACGATCACGGCTTTGCTCGGGATGTATTTTTTATATACACAAACCTTCCTCCTTAATCCCTATTTCCATAAGTGAAAACAGCATCCAATTCCGTTGCGTGGTTTAAGAGAGTAAGTTGTTATACATGCAGACTAGACTTCAAATTATACTATCTATTAACACGGAATACCACAATAGTAATAGATTTATGCGATGAATATAAAATAAAAAAGGATTTTAATTAAAAGTTAACGCTTGCTTTTTCAGGACGAAACGAGCTGATAGCGAGGTATATCAAATTAAGAACGGGGAAGACTCGCACAAGGAAGCAAGTTTCATCGCATATACAGGTGCTAGCTAGGCGAAAACTTCGAGAGATTCAAGCTAAATTAAAAGTGGTGAGTTCATATTACTTGTATTTTTTTTCTAATAAATTCAAACCTTTTGTGTTTATTGAAACAAAATTGTAACAAATTCTTTATAGGGAAAATTGAAAAAGTAGACATTTTCTTTCTCATACATCCCACACATGTACTTCAATTCCATTCATTCAATTATTATTAAAACCTAATTTATAATTTAAACATGTAACTCTGACAGTTGCTGTAAATATACAAAATAAAATAAAATAAATTGATATGAGAGCTTGAACTTTTCATGTTATGGGTTGGTAAAAACCTGAAAAAATCATTTTAGTTTATAAGATATAAAGTCAATAATAAATGTCGTAAACAGACAATTTCGTAATACGTATTGGACGACATTTAGGATGGCGGTGTGATGAAGGAAAAGGCCATGCAGTCAATGAGCACTCTGTCGAGCGCACAGATCGTGGCCGGTTTACCTCATCCAGCGTACCACCATACGGTACTTGGCTTGAAAACGGCATGAATTTGATGTTTGACGAACAAACCTTGCCTTCATACAACCCGCTTCTTAGACATTCACCTAATGAATAGACGATAACGCCACTCATTGCGCTTCTACTCACATTTTTAATAATGTTTTGTACTCTCAGTCTAACTAAAATGTTGAAGGTTATTCAAAAGACATGCTAAAGTTCAACATTACACAATAGCGATAAGAGAAACTAGGCTGAAACAAATCGACAAAGATAGATTGTTATGAACATTGCAGCCTTTGAAGAGAAGCTATATTAATAATATACGTTGTCATATAAAATCGTAATGTGCGCTTCTATATATAAGTGTGTAGAAATTTCGCTTTTCTAATTAAAAGTTGCGTCCGACATTTTAATAAATAATTGTTAATGTTTTATTAAAAATAAATTGAAAAATTCCAGCAATTTTGGCAACCAGGTCTCCAAGCGGGAACGTCTCAAGAGTAAGTAATTTTGTATTTTACTATGTTCAAAACACAAACATAACAAAATGTCTTCAACAATGACTGAACATTACCATTTTTGCATAGATAACGAACGAGCCTCTCAATAAAAGCCGCGAAGGATTTTTAAAGTTATAATTCCAAGAAATAAAAAAGTATACTTGACCTTGAATGACTAACTTGCATAGATCTTTTTGTTAACTGTTGCTTTGAACTCGTATCTCAAGTGTATAATTTAGCATATCTTCCAGCGTGATTTTTTTTTTGTAAAATCACTGATACGGAAAATTAATAACAATTTACTTGTACCTACTAAGTTAGAATATTTTTAAACTGTTTTCATTCGCAGTTTTGTTTACACCCTAAATTAGTCACGTCGCGTCACGTGATCGTTGCAATAAAGCGTCACACAAAAGTCCACCTTGAAATTTGACTCTCAACGCGCGCAAAGTTTTCACATTAAAAAATTGCAATATTGCAAATGTGTGCAAATGTGCACTTCTTAAAGTGAGCTCATGTAACAGATGTGTCTTTGCCATTCCAGCGTAAAGCCGTTCCCTGGAGCTGGTTACAAAGGAGTGCCAGGAGTAGGAGGTGTGGGAGTACCAGGCGGGGCTGATGTGGCCCCTCCACCCCCCTGGGAAGGAAGAGCTATCGCCACCCACAAACTGAGACTAGTTGAGTTCTCCGCCTTTGTGGAACACCCTCGTGACCCTGACACGGTGAGCAGTCCATAATTCTGTTTAAAAATTATCGAAAAATAATTAGCTCTATTATTTAGATAGGTACCTTTTTCGACAAACACAGGCTGACGGTCAACTTGATGGTAGGTGGCTACCGTCGCCTATAACACAAGCAACGCCATAGGTTCTGTAAGTGCGCTGTCGACCATAGTGGGATTGGGATAGGGGAATGGCATCCCTTACACTCACCGAAACATACTGTTATTTATAAACATACTGTTTTCGTTAATTTATTGTGTACAGCACATAGAAAAGGAAAGTAGATTGTTTGTTATCAAATATTTTCGAAAACACACCATGTAAGAGCATTTGCACCCTTCATGTTTTAAGGACATTTTTTTAACTGGTTTCTCGAGCAGTCAAGAGATTCGCGTATTAATGCACCTTAACAGAATGTAGATTTCAAACATGTGTGTGTTGTGTATATACTGTGAATGGGAATAGGGTGACATAATAGGAGCATACAAATAAGAGCTTAAAGAGCAACAAACGCTCCGCAAATTGAAAGTAACAAACCTTGAACTTTTAATGCGCGATCCGAGATACGCGTGTCTCACTTGAGAGATTGCGCTGCAGCTTACTCGAGCCAAATGGTACAAATTCAACTGTTTATAATGTCAACTAAATAGCGACTATGGAAATTTCTAATTTTCATTTATTTATTTTTTTAATTTAACTGAAATTTATACTATTTATTTAAATTAAAAAAAAATTTTTTTACTATTTGTACAATTTTTATTTCTCTTTTTATATTTATTTTTTAGTTTTATTTTTCTATGGGTACGTTACAACACGTTAAAATAACAACACATGTGGTGTTATGTTTCGGTGAATGAGAAAAGGATGATAAAGCCCATTTTCCCATTCCTTCTTCTTTCCTAATCCCTTAATCCTCTACTGAGGTCGGTAGGAGGTCGGACCCTTAGGGCCTCTTTCACGAACTACAAGTAAAGTGTTGATTACTTACTTTTAGAAATCATTTTCTGTTATATTGAATTATGCACTCAGTTTACTGCATCATTCGATAGCCGATTTTTTATTATTATTTTCTATTTAATGTTTGGGACGATTACCGTACAAACAAAGGTATATCAGCTAAATTATTCCCGGTGACAGGTGACTTTAAGTGACGATTTAGCCTACTTGACGTTTGTAAAACAGGCGCTTACTCTACTTACTTGTTGAGTAAGGGTCCTAATCCCTTACTCTACATCGACGGTAATCACCTACCATGACGTGGACTGTCAGACTGTGTGACGACATGGTGACGACCTTTAAGTAAAAGAGAAAGGTTTCAGTCATACATATTCAGTCCTATTAAAAAACTATCCTAACTAATCCATATCCATACTAATATTATAAATGTGAAAGTAACTCTGTCTGTCTGTTACTTTATCTACTCAACCGATCGTCTTGAAATTTTGCATACACGTTGTTAGGGATACAAGAAAGGACATAGGGTACCTTTCATCCAGAAAAAAGTACTGTTCCCGAGTGATCCTCAAAAAATATAAATAAGTGGGCGCCACTGCTGTCAGGCATTATACGCACTCATCTTTCTTTTTCAACGCGGACGAAGTCGAGGGCAGCAGCTATATAGTAATATTATAAATGCAAAAAATGTGAGGATATGTTTGTTTTGTTACTCTTTCACGCAAAAATAGTTAGCAGATTTGAAAAAAATTTGGCACACAGTTTTATTACCTGGATTAACATATACGATACATTTTATCCTAAAAAAATGTTATGTTCCCTAGGGATCGGCTAAAAATATAAAAAAAAAATTGGTCCGAAAAAGAACTAACTAATAAAACATTAAAAAATGTAAAATATCTTTTTTCTTTTCTGTTTATTTTTTCTTAAAATCTTTATTATCTGTAATCGCTAAGCCTTGTATTTCTTTTTCCAGTATCCGCCAAGTGCGGCGGGAGCGCAACATTTATTTGTCCACATAGGCGGTAGTGTAACATATGCAGATCCTTTATTAGAGGTAAGCGAAAGCGATACTTTATTTCTATCTCTTATACATAATTTTTATATTAAAAGACTATTTTCAACTATCCAAAAGACAGATAAAATGTTGCCAGTGTATTTTAATGGTTGAGTTATTATACTGCCTAAATTAATTTTAATGCTTAATTTTTTTATTTAATGTTTTTGTCACAAAAATTAATTTGAAACCTAAAATATTATAAGCATTTGTGTAAAGCTGACTTCTGGCGGTCGTTCGGAGAACTTTTAGGATTTTACAACATGAACCATCGATATCTCAAAGTTGATTCTCTTTCTCTTTCCAGTCGGTAGATGTTCAACAGATTAATGATAAGTTTCCGGAGAAGAAGGGTGGTTTGAAAGAGTTATATGAAAAGGGGCCCAGAAATGCCTTCTTCCTTGTTAAGTTTTGGGCGGATCTAAATTCAAATAATTTGGATGACCCCAACGCGTTTTATGGAGTTACTAGTGTGTAAGTATCAAATTTTAAAATTTATACGTAAAATACACGCACATGTGCGTTTATATACTTAGTATCGACTTTCTGCATGACTATTATTTTTTCTGTCCGAATAATGGACATGAATAAAATATTATATTTGACAAAAAAAATATCGTGTCGAGACAATTCACTATAGTATTTTCGCTGTATGATGATTTCCGTGACAGTTCTCACTTTTTCATGTCACGCATACTGTTTTCAACTAAAAAAAAAAACTGGCACAAAAAAAATTATAATTAAACAAACAAATGTATGGAAAAAAATTATCTATTCGAAAAACACAAAAGGAATTATCACTTTTATAATTATTTTATTGTTATAATAGGTAAATGTAATAAAAACCATATATTTTAAAAGTGTCAAACGCGTGGAACGGAGCGTGTGTCAATAGGGATTGACACTAGGCATATTCACTTATATTCGATATATCGAAAGTACTCTAAGTTTGTCATAGGATATTCGGATTTAACAAATATTTTTTCTATTCTATATATTTATAAAAACGTCGTAAAGCTGACTAATAATAACAATAAAGTTATTCGTTAAGTGTTAAGTTTTTCGTTCTGTTATTATTGTTGTTATTATTTTCTTTTGTTGTTTCTGTTTATTTGTTCTTTTGTTATTCTTATTATATTCTGTTTGGTACTTACAATGCCGAAAAAAACAAAATAGTTCGATTCCATTTGCTTTGCTAACTGATTCGATATATTTAAACAATCGATTAAATGTCGGTAGGTTGCATCACTAAAATTGTCAGTTACGAACTGTCACGCATATCATCATACAGCGAAAAGAGTATAGGAAGTTTTGTTATGAAATATTTATATTCAAATACGGTTTACATAAATACGAAATCGAAATGAAATTTATTACAGCTACGCAAAATTTTTCTGCGTTAAGAACTGTCTAACTAATGTTTCTATATATATATATATATATATATATATATATATATATATATATATATATATATATATATATATATATATATATATATATATATATATATATATATATATATATATATATATATATATATATGGTATTAAATTACCGTATTTAGGCTGCTTTTTTTTTTTAAATAGTGTACAGTTTTGTGATAAATATAATAAGCTACTTTCAAAACAATATTAAGAGGTGTGTGTGTGCGTGTGCGCAGGTACGAGAGCAACGAGAACATGACGATAACGTGCAGCACGAAAGTGTGCTCGTTCGGGAAGCAAGTGGTGGAGAAGGTGGAGACGGAGTACGCGCGCTTCGAGGGCGGCCGCTTCCTCTACCGCATCCACCGCTCGCCCATGTGCGAGTACATGGTCAACTTCATCCACAAGCTCAAGCACCTGCCCGAGAAGTACATGATGAACAGCGTGCTCGAGAACTTCACCATTCTGCAGGTAAGAATCATCATTCAAGTTTGGTTTCACTATTAAACATCGGTGGCTCGTTCACATTACTTTAGTCCGGCGAATTCACTGGACTAAAGTAATGCAGAGATAAAATAAAACTAAGACTAATAGTATAAATGTTGAATTTCAGGTGGTGTCGAATAGAGATACTCAAGAGACGTTGTTGTGTGCCGCGTTTGTGTTCGAGGTGTCGAACAGTGAGCACGGCGCTCAGCACCACATTTACAGGCTCGTCAAAGACTGAACCGCGACTAATGACGCACACTCTCCCTCCCCACTCTACCCCCTTTCCACCCCGCACTTTGTCCGTCACGTGAGAACCGCTCCCTTGTGTCCGATTCACATTAATCATTAATGCGTAAAATATTATACTTGTGATCGTAAGCGTCAGTTCACACCAAAACGCGACGCGACGTAACGACAATATAGAACTTTCGTGGCCCAGGCATAAGCGAAATCGCCTCGAGTGTTGATTTGGTGGCCCAGACATAAGCGAATTCGCTTCGAGTGTTGATTTAGTGGCCCAGACATAGGCGAATTCGCTTCGAGTGTTGATTTGGTGGCCCAGACTTAGGCGAGTTAGCTTCGAGTGTTGATTTCGTGGCCCAGACATAGGCGAATTAGCTTCCAGCGTCGATTTCGTGGCTTAGGATAACGCCAGCGTCCCGAGACGGAACGCGAAAGCTAATTTATAGAACTGCATGATTGCGCCTCGCAGTGTGTGAACTGATCCTAGACGTCGTTTTAAATGTAAAACAATATTTGATTTCAATACATAAATATTTAAATAGAAACTGTATAGAGGACTGGACTTATGTGAACACGGCATTAATAATACGTCTTCACATAAAGACTTGTTACCGTTTTGGTGTCCATTAAAAGCAATAACATAATTGAAACAGGGAGCAACCGTTCTCTATTTCTTTTCCGAAAGCGGAAAACTAAGCTCATTTCTTTCACCTTAATTTACATCAGCGTTGACCATCTATTGAAAATTACCTAAATATAGTGTCAGTTTTAAAATGCCCATAATATTAACTTGTGCTTTTTTTTTAATAAATTAGTTGACCTGACACGACGGTAAATATTTTCCTATTTTTCTCTTCAGAGATCAACCAATATTAAAAAAAATAGCCAAATTGGTCCAGCCGTTCTCAAGTTTTGCCTTCAGCAACACTTTTATCAATTCATTTTTATTTATATAGACTACAGCGGAGGCTACATAGTAAAATGTGATCTGAAAAAATACAACTTACAAGTATTTTTGTAAAGAAATGTTTATTGTATAGCTCAATTTATGAAATTAATCTTTGTAGTGAATCATCAATTCGTTAGTTTTCCACTATTTAATGGTCATCAGTCTCTTACATTTGGAAATATTACATATTTTTTTTTTTTTCAAAAGAAAACGAGATGTGATTTAACTTATCCCTGTGTCGATGTAAAATAACAAAAAAAAATAACAATAATATTTACTTCTCTATACTTATACGAAATATTGTTCAGTAGTTGCGTGTAATATAGTTAAATATAAATAAATAAATAAATAAATAATATAATTAATTAAGTATATACATATAGAGTTGGATACACACAGTGCCTCTAAATTATGTTACATTAACATAAATTACTTGAGCGTGATTGGTCTTTTCGGTGTCGCGTTTACATGCAAATAATAACGTTTAAGTGATTCTAAGTTATGTGACTTCGGAAAGATTAATTACTTAGTGTAGGTACACCGTGAAACATATACATTAAACTAAGTATAGAGTATTATTAAGATGCGTCTATGACAAAGTAAGGTTAGATGCGTCTTTGTCGTGTCCGTGGTGAAATTTTTCTTGCAGCTTCTTTAAAGAAATATAATTATTTTCTACGTATACTATATTAATTATGTGCTTAAAGTTCAGTTTTTTTCCACGATTTCACTGAAGCTAGATTTCATTTAAAAATACACAAAGAGAACAACTGTATCTACTAGTTTTAGTAGAAAATCTATGATGAAAATTAAAAAAAATTAACGAGAATCTAAGTTGCTTTTTTAAAACTAACTGTCATCTTTTTCTGCACTAATATGCCATTTTTAACTTTTATTTTCATATATAATTATGTACTTTTATATTTATATATTCTTTAAAGCTAATTAATGCTATATTATGCTTTTTTTAATTTTTTTTTTTTTTTTTTTAATTTTAGATTTTGATTGTATAATGTTTTCTAGCTATGGTGAAACTTTTTTAAACACAAAATAAATTTTATTAGAGGTCTTCATTACTTATCTTTTTTTTCATATAATTAGAATGAACATATTTTTATGTGTTCTAAGATTATAATATTATACCAACTCATACCAACTTGAAGTGGTCCTAAGATGATATTTGCATCGCTCAATTTCCATATAAATTAAGAGCTTAACTCCTAAATTACTTAGTTATTTAAAAAAAAATTATAATTAAAAATATTAATTATATTTTAAAAATTTAATAAAAAATGCGCGTAACAGAAGCGCAACTTCTTTGGCGATCATATTAGTAAGCGGTAGATGCCATGCAGAAACGTTACAAAAAATGTCACGTGATCGTTACACTGTGGCGATACACAACATACTACCTTGAAATTTAACTCTCATATATACAGGGTGGAATTTTGTAATGCCACCTGAAGGGAAAGTACTCTTAATATTGCAGATAGAAAATTTTACTCAAAGAAAACATTCCTTTATTTTTGAATAGAAAGAAAACTGCATTCAAAGATTTTTTGAAAATTCGCTTGCCACACCCGGGAATCGAACCGACTAAAATCTGTAAAAATTACACCCTGTACTTTTATTGCATCGATCGTTAGGGTCAATTATAAGGATGAAATCTCTCTAACAAACTTGATCCCTTCCCCAACTCTAACATCCCTACAGGTGGCATTACAAAATTCCACCCTGTATAATATACGATTGTTGTGCCAAAAAAAATATATGGAAATATAGTAAGTTTTGGTCCGCTGGAGTTTGTATGAGAGTTGATCAACAACCACAGATTGAGTCGTAGCATTTAGTTTTTGTGCCTAGTTCGCGTTTATGCCAGAGGAGTTTTGCCACATTAATAAACAAAATGTAAATTGTACATAAAATAATAACAATGTTGATGTGTTCACACGGTCCTCGGACTGTGTCGTGTAACGATATGTGTTTGTATCATAGAGTATCATCATATGAGAGGAATATTTTCAATCTGACATCTGTGTCAGTTATTTGCAACAAATCCTGAGAAATTTTATTGTATTTTAACAAAAAAAATTATGTAATAAAACTTCACACACTTATTTCTTAGCAGCTTAAAAATCCGGGTCGCAAACAAAAACTAATTCACTTTTACTTTGACTTCAATTTTGCGTAATATTTGGATTACAGTGATTTCGTTTATTATTTTGTCCCGATTGAAAGTAAATTCAACCGATTGAATTTAAGTTCCGATTGAAGTAACCCAATTGCAGTGGTGCTCAAACCTCAGTATTACAGCCGATCTCGGGTAATATTTTTTGTTTGATGGCAATTATTCATGTTTGATTCAGAATATTAATTTTCCTCATTAATTTTTATATAAGAATAACGCGCAAGCGGCGAAAGGCGGCTTTATCAAAGAAACGCGCATTTGTCTAGAAAAGCCGCTACGCTTTAGAATCCTGCCGTTTTGAAAACTTCAGCCACGTACACAGAGGAAAATAAAAAAAAAATAATGAAATTTTATTTGAATTCATTAATTTAATTAAATATTTATTAAATAAATTACAAAAAAATTAAGTCATTTAAACTTCAGTTTACATAATTTGATCCCATAGGCAAACTGATTTCCAGTTTTATGGGACAATGTAAATATTAAGATATAAATAAATAAAAAACAATTTTAAGGTCAATCAAGTTTGAGCACTACTGCCATACTGTATTAATTTTACTTTTGCCTATTTTTTACTTCGATAATTCTCACTAAGTTATTTGTTGCGACCCAGATAGTCCTTGCTTCAACTTTCAAAGTACAAATGGATATATAAGCGGCCTGTCGATTATACGTTAAGTATTTACGTGGCAATGATTTGATCTCTCTTTTAGTCAAATATTTTTAGGGTCCTCCCGTGCGCTCGTTTCGTTAACGCGGTTAAGTTAAAATGTGCATTGAATACTTTAGTTTAACAAGACAACAGTTAGGAAATTATTGTCTTAGATAATAACAATAAGAGATTTTTGTATTTATTTTATAGAATTATTATATTAGATAAATTGTAAATAGTTTTAAGATTTTTTTTTTTTCAAATATGGCGATGGTCGTTCAAAGCACGTTTTATTTTAAGTACTTAAATAGAAAACTTAATTATTATTTTTCTTTTTGAAAGTTAACTTTTGTAATTATTATCGTGTGAAATTTGTAGTTATTAGCCATTCGATTGGCTCAATCCTGTTTGCAATAATAAATCGATTGTAAAAATAAAAGCAGAAGAGATCTGTCGTTATGTGATTTTAATACTTTAAAATGATATTATACTCAAATGAGATTAAATACTGATTTATTCGTCTCATGCTAGTTAGTGTTTAAAGGTTTATTTTGTAACAAAAGCCGTATGGCAATATTGAATTTATATCGAGTATCTATTGTAAATAGTGACTCTTTTTTTCTCTGTAGTGTTTCGAGCGAATTTTGCTCTCATATCGACAATCTGCCATATCAAAAGAAAACGAAAGATTTGGTCGGTAGTGTTGAAGGAAATCATTTGTGTTAAAAATTTCAAGTTTGCACAAACATGTTTTATTATTTTATTAGTTTTTATTCAATCAAAAAGTGTAGGGACAAATGGTTTACTTGAAAACCGACCGACATTTGTACAGTATTTTAAAAATAATATTACGTTAAAGATTTGTATGAAAATTTAATTATATTGTCTTCTTAAAATTACAATTTTATTATTTAAAACCTGCGTCTCATTTGAAGTCCAAGTTAAACAGAGGTAAAGTATGCAGGCATCTTCTATAATTCTGCTTCCTAACTCTTACTTTAAATAAATATTGTCTTCAATTAAATCTGTACTAATATTATAAATGTGAAAGTTTGTATGTGAAATGAAAGTTGTATGTCTTTCACGCAAAAACTACTGAACCGATCACCATAAAATTTTGCATACACGTTGTCTGGGACACCAGAAAGGACATAGGGTACCTTTTATAGTTCAACGCGGACGATGTCGCGGGCACCAGCTAGTTTTCTAAAAATTGTATTGTGCGGGCAGAGCAACCTCAATGACATTTTTTTTCAGCAGACCAACGTTAAATAGATAACAAATTCCTGCCCTTACCTACCAATTTGTGAAACTTGGATTCCTATCCCTAGGCTTCTAGTTTTTTATTTTCCAAGTTGTAAAATCCTTTACTATGGGCCGGCATTTCAGTCTTTACTTAAGTCTTACACTTAACTAAGCTTCACTTTACCATAAAGCTTAGCTTATTAAGGTACGAAGTTGTGTTAAGTGTAAGTTGAAATACGCTATAGCATAAATTTTATTCCTAAGAATTGTAACAGTTGAAATGTGATTTATTCTTTATCATATTTCTGACAGAATATCTGTTACAACATTAATACAATGTCTAATAAGGAAAACAACGGCCTAAGAAAGAAAGATTTATTATATGAAAGCAAATTGCAAAAGAGCAATCACTATGGGAGTGACCAAATTAAATAATAAGATCAAAGTTCGAGCGTCCAGTTGCCACACGTCGTACACGTTAAAGATTGGTGGGTTTTCATCGAGCATAGACAGCATCCTTTTAGCTTTCTCTCTCAATGAACCTGTAAAAAAGCAGGTTATAAATATATTCGTTTAAAACTAAAGCATAGATTTAATGCCTTTCTTTGACGACTTGATTCGCTCAATGGTAATAACTTTGCATGCTCTGCCAGAAGTCGCGGGTTCCTGCTCAATACAAACATTTGTATGTGTGAATATGTCTCTTTGTCTTGGTTCTGCATTTATTTATATATTCCTTAATATCGTATATAACTTTTTTATTACAAAGGTTACAAGAAAAGTTGTAGTTAATATTTCTATCCAAAAAAAAGTTTTTTTTTTTTTACTTAATTTCTATAGTCCCCATAGTACACGAGATAAATACAAAAAACGAATCAGACCTTTATTTTCAAGATTTACACAACCCCTACCTCGAAAAGCCAAATTTAAGTTTACAGTAATGTATTTTATCAAAGAAAAAAAAATGCATCCTATCGTATATACATATGCAATGCAAACTTGGCCATTTTTGGCCCCAGTTTAGTTTAGGTACTAATGTAGTTTCTCTTGGGTTTGACTTGGTTCAAACAAGGATTAACCAAATGAATAGTTAAAAACACAAATCTACAAAATATATGCAGCCTTGCAAAAGTTCATTTTTTACCTAACTCACTAACATTATTATTAAAACAAAAATTAAAAATAGCATTACCGTCATGGTGTTGCGATAAGACCATAATACACAAAAATTTTGTACGTTTAATTTCTCTGTAGAAAAATTCTATTCGTATACAAATTATCACCGTCACAAATAGATACACAAACAGAGATACAGTAAACACTAGGGCTTCCCAAATTTCGATGCGGCCCTGTAACAAAGGTTAAATATAATTAAAGAAACAATGATTATTTGTATGGTGGTTTAAATTTTTTTTGGTAATTTATTAATTATTTCTAATACTTACATTTATTCTTAATACATTAATAAAATATTGACAGGTAAACAACAGCCGTGCCACAAATATAATTGATAATAAAAATACCTGAAATAAATTAAAAACAAAACATACATTATAACGAAATTTACTTAATCTATACATAAATAATAAAATCGTAAACGAGCCGTCTATACTTTAAATATTAAAAAAAAAAAAAATTGTACACGTCGTACTTTTTAACCGAGGTCAAAAAAGAGTTTTTAGAATTTTTATCTGTTTTTCTGTTCGTTTGTGCTAATCTCGGAAACGGCTATAAGTACCGATTTGGATGTGGTTTCCACTGATGAAATAATTTATGATTACCTGGATATAGGATACTATTTATCCTAAAAATTGTTTAGGTTACTGTGGGATTTTCAAAAAACGAACTACAGAGCTGACCGTACAAAGTTGCTAGTTCTGAAATAATTGTCTTATAATTTCAGCAAAAGTTCACTCACCTGATACGAATACAACTTCCTATATTGAAAAAACCCGTTAATTATTTCTTTCAAATATTTATCTGTTTCATTCCGTTCAAAGCTATGGTTGAGACTGGCTAAATAACGGAAAAGTATTTTTCTAGACACATGGCTTTTTTGTGAAGGTTTAACTATTTTCTCTGGATTTAAATGATTTTTTATAATAGCGTTTATGAAGCTGACACGTTCATAAAAATAGACTATAAGATTGGAGCAATAACATATCTCCACGACATAGGAAAATAGACCCCAGTAAGAACCAAGACTTGCCATAAAAACCTGAATGCCTTGTGAAGAGACGAGAGCAAGAATTAATAAAAATAATAGAGTAAGACAGGCCACAGTATATCTATTAATTTTACAAAGAATTTTATTAATCCCTTGAATCCGATCAATGCCTAGATGTCGATCAATTTTTTGTATTTTTAATAAGAAATCTACATTAGATTCGTTATTTAAGAATCGCACATGGAAAGCATTGGCATTAAATATTAGCAAATGTAAACAACCAGCTACAGTAGATAGGCAATAAATATCTGTATAGTTTGAATACTTTTCTATGAAAATGTAAAGCAATAAGAAAGTAAGAGAGGATGCTGTAAAATTAGAGAAAATTGTATATAGCTTCTGATAAACAGTTGGCACCGTCACGAATCTATTCTTCACGTGAACGCGACAAGTTCCAAGTATTGTTTGCACAGTATGAAAAACAGAGAACGTCTTAACAAACTCTTCCTCTAAAATGTCTTTCGAAAGATATTCGGAATTATTTTTAATTAACATTTTACTCGTAGTATTAAAGGTACCTACTCTTTTTTCTATTGTAACTGTAAGCAAATATTAAAGAATAATTTGACAACACAGTTGTGCCCAACGCAATCAATAAGCGAAGTTGTAATGCTTCTTGGAAATTAATTTTAGTAAAACTACTATTGTTTCATGTTAATATTAACTTCTAATATTGGTAATGGATAACAACATAACAGATAATATTTTTAACAAACCAATTTTTTTAAGTAGTGCAGTGTAGTATTAAATGTAATTGTAGATCATGTTAGGTTTATTAGGTCATGTTTATCGAAGCGATCGATGAGTCATCTATAATAAAATGCAAAGTAGATTTCCCTCGTTTCCCACTTTCCACTATAATTTTAATTACTTAGACTATATTTTTGCCATCTTTGCAGATGCAATAATTTCTTTCAAGTTACGCAAGTTACATATTTTTTTTAGATATCCCAAATAAAGTCTTAAAAAGTTGTAAGGTAATAAATTATTTTGTTACTAGCTTGGTGCCCGCGACTTCGTCCGCGTTGAAAAAGAAAAAAGTAGCCTATCCTGTGTCCTGTACGTCTAAATGTTTATCTACCAAGTTTCATGAAAATCAGTTGATTCGTTTAAGAGTTATGGAGGAACATACATACATACAGAAAAAAATTGTAAAAATGGTTAATTTAGTTTCAGTATAATGTATAGAGCCTATAAACACGATATCTCTGAAAACAAAGTAACTTACTCCATGACCAACCCTTACAGATTTATTATTAGTATTGATAATTATGTTGACATAGCGTGAATCCCTATTCTTAATCCTACTATAGTCAGCATCTAGTCGTTGCTTGTGTGCTAGATGCTCATAGTATTGATACTAGGCGACGGTAGCCAGCAACCATAAAGTGGACCGTTTGCATGTCCTGTCCGTCTGCCTGTTTAACAGGTTTAAAATCACTAAGGATTTCACTACAAGAATTTAAAACTATGTGAAAACCTACTCAATAATTTCAGTTAACGATAAATATAATACTCACCCAATGCGTGATATTATGACAGTGTATTTTAAAGAAAAGCAAACTGCAAAAGTGCTATCACTATTGGAGTGACCAAATTAAACATTTTGAGTAATATTCGAGCGTCCAGATCCCACATGTTGTACACGTTGAATATTGGTGGATTTTCATTGATCACAGACAACATTCTTTTAGCTTTTTCTCTTAGTGAACCTGGAATGTAAATACGGTCAATGCATTTTTCAAATACGAACTTAACTAATAGTACATACAGTAACTAATAGTCATTGAGTGCTAAAAAAAGAGGTTACCTGGAAAGTTAGAAAATTGGTGGTTTTATAGATTTCGATGTGTTCGTTTTTTTTTTACTAAAGGTATTTGCAAGGAATTGAAGGAATTCAAGTGTTTTTACTGTCGCCACACGGGCTGCTCAAAATGGCTGCGAAACGCAGTGTGCCCTTCCTTTACTTACTTTCAGCTCCAGACCAGAGTTAACTGAAAAGTTCATTTGACATTTCCAAAGTTGACCCTGCCCGGAATCGAACACAAAATTCGAACAAAATGAAACACAAGATATAGGCCGAAATGGTTTTTATCAAAATGGCGGCACTTCCGCCCGCTTAATTTGTAAGGATTTTGTGCATTTAGGGTCAGTACATGATACTGAACCTATTTTAAAAAAGAAATAAGATCAGTAATTTAGTGCATTATGGATAAGAGTAACCGGCTTCTCTATTGCCTGTATTACAACCACTCATCCAACGGACTCGCCATACAGTCGTTTTCTACAGTTTATTTTTTTTTTTAAATAATAATTATTATATTACCATAATAATAACGCGACATGGCCATAATACATAAACATTTCGTCCGCTTTATTTCTCTGTGAAACATTTCAATGCGTATGCAAATTATAGAAGTAGCAAATAGATAAATAGAAACGGCAGTTGCTGTCACCAAGGTTTCAGAAATTTCGAGACGGCCCTAAAACAAAAGTGATTAATTACTAAACTTGTAATATAAAATATGTAGTCGCTTCAAATAATTCTATTTAATCCCCTCAACTTACATTTAGTTTTAACAAACTAATAAAATATTGACAGCTCAACAACATCCACGTCACAACTATAATCGACAATAAGAATAACTGAAATCAAAACCGTAAAATATATATAAAAACTAGCTGATGCCCGCGACTTCGCGTTGAAAAATATAAGTAACACCTGAGATATTAATTATGAGTAATATAACGCCCAACATCTTTATCGCTGTGACGACGCATTGGCCAAATTTTTTATAGTTTTAGACGATCCTTCGGAAACATAAACATTTTTTTAGGAATAAAATTATCCTATTTCAAATGCAAATTTCGTCCAAATCCGTTCAGCCGTTTTTCTGTGATGGAGTTACAAATATCCAAACATCTAAACATGCAAACATGCATATTACTAGTTCTTGCACGCGACTTCGCCTGCGTGACTTTATAAAATATCGCTGATGACGTAGCTTTATAGGTGAAAGAATTTTTAAAATCGGTGCACTAGTTTTTGAGTTTATCATTACAAACATACAAGTCTTCTCTCTTTATAATATTAGTAGATATAGAAGTAGGTATAGATTATAGGATGAGTACTAGAGTGCCGAAGTAGGCCTCTAAAAACTTACCTGAAAAGAGTACAGCTTCCGATATTGAAAAAAACCATCAAAAATTTCCTCCAAAAATACGTCTGTTTCGCTCAATTCAAAACTATGATTTCGATTTGCTAACAGTAAAATATTTTTTCTAAGTACATTGTGTTTTTGTGAAGATTTAATTAACTTGTCCGGCCTCAAATGATTCTTTAATATGGCATTCACAAAGCTAACACGTATATAAAAATATACTACAAGATTAGAGCAGTGGAACGTCTCCAATAAAAAGCAATACATACCCCACAACGTACCGAGACTTGTCAGTAAAAGATGCGTACCTTGAGTCCAGACCAATACAAGCATGAATATGAACGGGAGAGTGAGGCAAGCCACGGTATATCTATTTATATTGTAAAACATTGTATTAATTTCTTCAATCCGATCTATGCCTAAGCGACGATCAATTTTTTGCATTTTCAAAAAG
Organism: Synanthedon formicaeformis; assembly: GCA_945859745.1. Classification (NCBI taxonomy): domain Eukaryota; kingdom Metazoa; phylum Arthropoda; class Insecta; order Lepidoptera; family Sesiidae; genus Synanthedon; species Synanthedon formicaeformis. The sequence continues at coordinate 8,236,303 of OX243957.1, forward strand.
AACTTCACGTTAGATTCATTATTTACGAAACGCACATGAAATATATTACTGAATAATATTATCATATTCAAACAGGTACAAACACAAGTTAAATAGTAGATTTGTGGGTAGTTTGAAAATCTTGCAAAGGTAATGGAACACATATAAATGAAAAAGAATATTGTTAAGCAATACAATAAGGCGGTGTACAGTTTCTGGTAAACAGTAAGAACTGTCACAAATCTGTCCTTGACGTGGACCCGACAAGTCCCAAAGATGTTTTGCACGAAATGAAAAACTGAAAACGTCTTAACAAATTTTTCGTCTAAAATATCTTTTGAAAGATACTCAGGTTTATTTAAAAAAGCCATTTTCACATTACGAGTATATGCGTTATTTTGGAAAATTTTGACTCAAATATTCAAACTCAATTATTAAAGAAAAAATAATAATAAACAATTTATAAAATTAAGATCACACGTGAAACTGTAGTACAGTGTATAAAATTGTGAAGCTTCCGCCTCCACCTTGAAGTGCTTATTTTAATTTCATAAAAGTTTTATTGATTGAAATTTTATATGTAACCTAATCTTGTTAATGTATGTAACTGTCTTTGTCTCGTTTCAAACATCTACACTTCTAAATTATTGATACATTAAGTACCTACCTACGCCTCAATCTACATTATTATTGTAAATAAGTAAAATTTGTAAACTTGTAATTTTTTAACGCCTGACGCTATACCTATTTTTGGTTCTGGTCATTTTTATAAAAAAATGTAATATTTTTCTAAATATAATATTTTAAAAAATACAGACCGTTACAGGATTTATTTCTGGTCTTATTTTCTAAACAACCCTGATATGTCTTTTATTGAAATAATATTTTATAATAATTTCAACAATTTTATGCTAAGATGGCTATAAAAGACATAAAAACATTGTTTACTTACCCACAAAACAAGAAAGTGTTTTTTTGGAAATATTGCGGCCTAAAAAGTCGACCAAATTTATATATCAAAGCATTAAATAATTAAACGTGCCTATACTTCATTAGAAATTATTATAGATAATTATACGGCAATATGAATCAACTAGCTGTCTGTAAAAAAACTTCGCCCGTATCGATAAATGCGAAAAATATTGGCAATGCATATATTTAATGTAGAATATTTATGTTTTTTGCTAATTATAGGATGTATGTTTAAAATAAAACAAAAAAATAATTTAATAAAACATCACTTATTTGTTGTATAATTACTTCGATCGATCAAGATAAAATTGTAAGTATTAATTTTATTATCTCAGATAATTTCCATCATTGGTAGCCAACTTTTAGCCAATCTACACAGCGCCTTCACAAGGTAAGTTTATTGCAATTTCTTATCGACTGAAGTTTTTTTATATAAAAAAATTGAATTATTTTTCGAATCCTTTTTATTTCAAAACTCTTAACTTCTACAGTTTGGGAGAAATGGCAATTTTAAAAGTGCGGTACTAAGTTTTGACGGCCAGTGTAATACGATACTGTTTATACGCCAGGTTTCTGTGGAATTTTCAAAAAACGAACTATAATGCGCAATGATCCTAATAATATACCTACGATGTCGCGGACACAGCTAGTAGATTATATAAACTTCTTAGTTATCCTTTTCTCGGCTTTCGCTCATACATTACATTTTTGTATTTTCATCGTGCTTTTAATTCTCTGTTTTAACTCTTTCGTGTAGATGGGTGCCAGGAGCAGAGCTATCATCGCAGCTTTTCTTACATTATATTTAATTACTATAGGAATATGCCGTAAGTACCCATTGAATTTTTTTTCTACTTGTATAAAACTAGCGACCCGCCCCCAAGTTTTCTGCAAATTATATGCACAAACCTTCCTCGTTTATCGCTCTTCTATTATTGAAAACCATATCTACCATATCAAAAAACGCTGGGTGGTTTAATAATAGAGACAGACAGCAACTTTATAACTATAATATTTACTAACCAATTATAATAAAATTATTTTATAACTAGCTGGCGCGCGCGACTTCGTCCGCGTTGAAAAAGAAAAAAAGTAGCCTATCCTGTGTCCTGTACGTCTAAATGTTTATCTACCAAGTTTCATGAAAATCAATTAATTCTTTCAAGTGTTATGGAGGAACATACATACATACATACCTACAGAAAAAAATTCTAAAAACCGTCAATTTAATTTCAGTATCATGTACGAGCATAGAGCCTATAAACACGATATCTCTGAAAACAAAGTAACTTACTCCATGACCAACCCTTACAGATTTATTATTAGTATTGATATTAGCTATAAAATAAAGTTACTGTCGACCTCTGTCTATTATGTATCTAAGATGTAGATAGATTAACTTGGACTGCATATAAAACTATTTTTAAAAAGGGGATTAAAGTACAGTTATAAATATTTTAAAAAATCTGATAAACAACTGACTAAAGATAACTTTGCATTGTGTTTTTAGAGGACCAGCCGTGTCGTGCACGAGAGGTGGGCGAAGGCAGATCGATAGTTTGCGTGTGTGATGCCGAATATTGCGATACCATAACACGAGAAGAGCCAGCGCCTGGGAGCTATGTCGTCTATACAACCAGCAATGTAATTTTAATTTTTAAGGAAAATATAAGACATAACTTAGTCTACATTCATGATAAGTAAAAAGCAAGTTATCTATTATCTAACGCTGGACTAACTTGCCAGGGTTGAACCATTTCCAAAGCGCTCATAAAAGCCTATAGTCGAAACGTGACAAACCAGGCTATGTCGCTTAGTAGGAGCAATTTGTGCATGCTAACTAGGGCACTAACGGGGCACTACCGCCTCAATAGGCACCTTAAAGTAATGGGTCTCACTGGTACAGGAGAGTGTCGTTTCTGCCATGAGGCAGAAGAAACACCAATGCATATCCTGTGCGAGTGTGACCCCTTAATGCACAAGCGCAGTCACATCCTAGGAAGCCACACAATGGCTTATGAAGATGTGAAGAATGCCTCTATCAAAAAAGTACTACAGTTTCTCAACGTGGTAGGTATAGGTAGAGAGCTTTAGTTTACGTGACGATCACAATATTTCAGCAATGGACGAAGTGATATTGGAGAAATAGCCACTAGCAAATAATAGGTTTAGGGCCTCTGTCTAGTTCACTTCGATGTAATTTGTATATATTCAATGTATTTGTCAGTGTCCTGTTTTGTGTATACCTTATTAAATAAATAAATAAATAATAGAAATATCTATTATCTAAGCTTGGAAGTTATGCTATACGCTCCCTTAATCTTCTCCATTAGCATGTGATCATTGCGCTTAAATCATTGATACATAAGTACAACGAAAAACAATAAGTGGTGAAATCACCCCAGGATTCGAACCTGCGTCTGAATCACGGTAACTGGGCTATCGCTACCTTCGTGTCTATAGATACCCAATTATTTGATTCAAAATTATTTTATCGAAGTGTAGATAATTAATAATATTTATCATCATTAAGATCTTAAACATATCATTCACTGTGTCAGTAGTTACCTAATTATAAATACGAATGTAGGTATACGTTTTACAATTTATATAAAACATGTAAACCTTTCAGGCCGGACAACGTTTTGAAAAAAGCTATGGAACAATTCAAACTATATCTGATTCTGATGTGACGAGAGACGAATTCATTGAAAATGAATACGATGATACTGATGACGACGTAGACGATGAAAGAAATGACGATCTTACATATGATGGTGAGATTGGTTTATAATCATTATATAATTATTTTTAAAATGGGACAAAAATCGATAATATATTTAAAAAATTGTAAAAACATCATCATCATAAATGATATATATAAAATTATAAGTACCTACCTAATATAAAATAATCGAATCAATGTCATAAAACTTTTGTCAATAATTTTCGGGTGGCATAGCGGATGATGAAGCGTAAGTTTAGGTGGGTTCTGCTTGAGATGCAGAATAATACCTATCTTCTCTTCTTATGAAGTCAGAAGCGGCCAGACTTCGGCCTCAGTCAACTTACAGAAGTAGGTAAACACTGAGTGGTAAAACTACTCATATTCAAAGAAACCACTCGTGCATATAGATCTGTTGAATCTAACATCGTTAAAACAAAACTTCACAAAACCTTAAAATAAAATCTTTTTCTTTTTTTAAAGCAAGATCAATAACTATCCGACTCTTCCCCGAGACACAGTATCAAACGATCGAAGGATTTGGAGGTTCAGTTACCGACGCGGCTGCAATCAACTGGAGAAAATTATCGGACGCTGCGCAAACCAATTTGATAAAGTATGTATTAACGTCAACGCAAGATGAGAAAATGAATTTATTGCGGATCCTATTTTTTTAAACTTTCTTGTTTCCAGTACATATTTCAGTGAGACCGGTTTGGAGTACAACTTGATACGCGTTCCTATTGGTGGATGTGACTTCTCTGAACATGCCTATACTTACAATGAATATCCTTGGTACGACGCGACTCTCTCAAACTTTTCTCTTTCCGAAGAAGATTACTTCTACAAGGTGAGAATTTCCACGAAACTTGTCACAAGCTGTTAGGGTAGCGAGCACCGTCCGCCGTCATCACAACACTGGGCAACGAGGAGAGACGTGCTGTGTGTTTCCGGCACATCTTTTCAGGGCGCGGAGGTGACACTCCGCATGCCTAATCGAGGTGGAGCCCTAAAATATGCGGGCCTTGTCTAGCGGGGGGACAGGGAGCCTGCCTTTACGTCCCCTAACCCCCGCCCATATAGACAGCGCGAAGAAACACCGCGGGGTTTTAGTGGGTAGAAGTCCCACATACCCCACCGATCTCCCCATGGTCGGTGAGGATCTGATTCGCAGATTTCCTCACGTTAAAAAAAAGGGGTAGCGAGCCGGCTGAAGGCTCATTTGAAGATAGATGTCACGCCTATGAACACAACTAACCCCGTGAGCTTAAATGCGCTGAAACTTTGATAGCGATCAAGATGTCGGGCGTTATAATACCTACTCATTTTTTTTTTTAATTGTTGTATTTTTCATTTTCCAACGCGAACGAAGTCGCAAGCACCAGCTAGTATGCAATATTTTAATACTATATGTCTTTAGGTAACGAAATATGGCTCTCATTTTATTCGCCAAATAATTATATACCGTATTATTTATTAATCTACAAATTATAATTTTATGAAAGCTTCAAATCCTATCAACTCCATTAATATTTTTCTTGTTTCAGCTGCCTATGATTAAAAGGAGTCAGTTTGTAGCAACAGATGAAATAAAGCTTACAGCAAGTACATGGTCGCCACCAATATGGATGAAAACGAATGAAAGGATAACAGGATTTGGACAACTCAAACGCGAATACTACCAGGCCTACGCTGATTACCACATACGGTAAGCAAAAACTCAAGTAATAAAAGTTATGGAAAACCATTCCAAACACATTTCTCTTTAAACAGTTAATTACTACATTACGGTCTTTCTTCCAGTTTTATTGAAGAATATGAAAAAGCAGAAGTGAAGATATGGGCAATCACAACCACAAATGAACCCATTAATGGTATCATTCCCATCGTCGATTTCAATTCTCTGGGGTGGACTCCATCCGAATTGGTAACTTCACACACATTACTTAAGACCAGCAGAAATCAGGATCTGACTTTCTTGCACAATCTATTTACTTAATTGGTTGTAAATGTACTTTTCTCTAAAATTTTCAGGGACGTTGGGTAGCACATAATCTTGGACCGACAATAAGAAACTCCAAATACAATGACACTTTAATTTTAGCCATCGACGACCAACGTTATCTTTTACCAATTTGGTTGCAAGGTGTAAGTTTTTTTTTCCTTATCAGATAGAGAAGTTATTACATGTTTCATGTGTACATAAATGTATTTTGAACAGATGGAGAATGCAGCCCCAAGCTCTATAGACTACATAGACGGCTTAGCCATTCACTACTATGGAAACTTCGTGCCTCCGGCTATTTTGTCTTGGATACAACGAAGAATTCCAAATAAAATTCTCCTATCCACGGAAGCCTGTGAAGGTAATTAACGCTATTACAAATTTTCTTGCCTCCTCGGGTTGGAAATTTCATCTGTGTTCGGAAACTGATCTGGTGGCGACCAAAGATTTAAATCACAGATGCGCCCTTGCCATAGTTACTACAGGCGGTCGAAAATGTGTCATCGTTGGGAAGGTTGAGTTCACTCTTCCCGCCTTAGTCGCTTGTAGAAAGCAGTGAGCGGTTCACGTTGCATATAGACATATTACGTGGACAGTTTTCAGAAGCTCAGGGCGCATCTGAAGTCTTTGGTGGCGACCGACCGATCGGTTTTCACATATACATACTTACTTAAGTAGAAAACACAAAGAAACTAACATCCTAATTGACCGTAAATTTTACTGAAGTTTTCATTAAAACATTGACATATTTACAGGTCCAATGCCATGGCATTCGGAGAAAGTAATTCTGGGCTCATGGGAACGTGGCGAACGATATGCTAAAAGCATTTTGCAAGTAATTTTCCATTTACCTAAATTTATTTCATGTTAAAAGTGGCCATACACGTACCTGCAATCAGTGGCAATATTGAGAGGGTGGTAGTGGAGGCAAAATCAGCCACTACTCTACACTCGTCCCTGCCAGCCTGCCACTTAGGGCGAATAAGACCGTGCAACAAAGCGTTTGTCTATTAAAATGCCGCCGACACGTCTTAACCGCGCTGCTCTCGCTCGCTGGCACGTTGCAGTGAAATTGCCCCAACATCGCCCCACATACGTTGCGTCAACGCTCCCTTGACGATAAATTGTCGTTGAGTTGTGAGCTGGCCCGAAACGATTTCGAAGTAGGAGTAATAATAATAATTTTGTTTACGATTTGCCCACACACGATGCAATCTACGGAGTGATCTAGGGGGCTCCCCACCACTGCCCCAATATTGCCACTGATTGTAGGTACGTGTATGACCACTTTCAGTTAGTAAACAATTTGACAGTAACTTTTTCGAGATACTTAGTTCCTCTTAACTCTGTTTTCGTCGTCTATATTGTTGTATGTTTGTATTATTGTTTATAATGAATAAACTCAAAAACTACTGAATGGATTTTAAAAATTCTTTCACCTAAGTATAGAAAGCTACATTATCAGCGAGTAACATAGGCCAAAGATTTAAATCGAAGATGCGGCGTAATCTCCTCGCGCCATACTAAAAGCACACCGAAAATTCGTGCGCTACACCCAACTACAGTTGGACGCCAGCTACAGTGAGTGACGGACGCTTGTTGAGAGCGTCGCTATCATCACAGTCACGTTTGAAGTAAGGAATGTGTTGTCGGTGTTTAAAAGTGTGTTTAGACAAAAGTATATGTATTTTATACTTTTGTCTTTAGTATAATGTATGTTGTATTTTGTAACACACTTTTGCTAGTAATGCCGGATCTCTCGATTTAAATCTTTGACATAGGCTATAATTTATGAAGTTACGCGGACAAAAATCGCGCGCGACAGCTAGTATTGTATAATATTCTACAATATTATATTATACAATACTTAGGCTTTGACATACCTAATTTGCTTTACAGGATTTGAACAACTTTGTCGTAGGATGGATCGATTGGAATCTATGTTTAGATCCGCAAGGTGGACCTAACTGGGCTGAAAATTTTGTTGATGCCCCTATTCTAGTCTATGGTGATGAAGATGAGTTTATAAAACAACCAATGTTTTATGCTATGGGCCACTTTTCGAAGTTTATTCCAAGAGGATCGGTACGAATTAGAGCAGCGCGCAGGACTTTTTATTCGTTGCGTCGTCTAGCCGTTTTGACTCCACAAGGAAACATTGTGGTTGTGCTTCAAAACAGGTTGGTATCTACCAAATTATATTCCAAGTTTAGTTAGTCAATGAGGGTGCAAGACAATATTAGTATAATAAATGACTATATAGAAAACGATAGGTATAGGTCCCGTTACCCGTTATACAATAATAATATGTTAATATACATAGATATATGCATCAACGCCTTCATCTCCAGTTTGTATAAGTTAGAAATGTAGAAAGATATATTTGTTTCCGTTAGAACTATAATATTTTGAAAATTATAGGATAATGCCAAACTGATGTACTCAAAATATTATCATTTCTATCATAAATAAAGGAAAAATTACTTGACAAGTTACACTAGATAGTAGGTGAGTTGGTGTGGATACTAAAAACACTAATTGCTGCTAAAACTGTACAAGTTTGTTTATGCCTGTAGAAGCCTTTAGTCTATCGAAGACTTCACCTTTAAAAGGTCCATTTAGAGAACTCACTATTGTATAATCTGTACCTATGTCCCTAAATAAAATATTACAAATTGAGTAAAAAAATTATACTCCCTTTAAAATAATTTTATGTATATAATAGACTTTGATAAATTAATATAAAAAATTATATTGAACTACTTGGTAAGTATATAAGTTATCACTTACCTATATTATCATTGTCACTTTTTGTTACTCCCTTGGGCTCAGCCTTCCTCTACTCTCTTTATGCAAAAGGCTTACAACTTTAAAGACTTTATGCAAACTTATGCTTTTATATGCATATGCAACATTATGCTTTTTTTTATATTTCAGACAAGATCGTGAATATTTAGCTACCATCATACTTGGCGAGGACAGATACATTGAAGTCGAAGTTGGTCCTCTCTCATTAAAAACAATTGAAATAAATGTAAATGAATAAAAAAAATCCATAATTTCTATACTTTTATTTACATCTTACTTGAAAATTAGGAACTATTTTCTTAAAACGCAATAATTTATTAACTATTTAACAGTCAAGTGTAATTTTGAGACTTGCAGTAACTTTTAAACAATGAAATACACAGCAACCTTTTACTCTCCTTTGTATAAATGAACTATAAGAATAATTTTATATATAAATAAGACTAATTTTATTAATTACAATCTTTTAATTACTTATTTATTTTAACCGAATTGCAATGAAAAACTTACACATCAATTGAAATGAAGAATAGACCAATCACAATGAATAATAAATGAATAAAATTGATGCAAATAATAAATATGTTTTATATATTAAATTTAAATTTAATACTTTTTACAATACCTGTTATTACATTTATTTAGTAAAAAATTATTTTCGAAATCAAGAATGAGCAAATGGGTGTAATGGAATCTTATTTTCTTAAATTTGTAATTTGTTGAAAACTTATTTTGAAGAAAAAGTTCTTGGACTAAACATTTTTTTAAAGTTTTAAAAGATTAAAAAAAAAAACAAGTAATACCCCGCTTAGCGCGACCCCGTTACGCGCGGTTTCACTATAACGCGAATTTCAAATTTCGCGCTCAAATGCCTCGCATTACGCGAAAGAGTGCGTATAAATATAATGTAGTCATTAATTTCTCTATGGTCGCGGGATCCCCGCTTTCTCTGAATATTCTCTTTGAAGAATTGGGAATTCCCGGTCCTTCGACTTTGTTCTATGGGGATTTCCTCGTTCGTTTCGTGTGTTCATTTGTTCCGTAAAGACAAAAGACAATAGATGTATTTTTCCGTAAAAAATAAGAGTATGTATTGCATAAAGTGTTCTTAGAATTAAAGTGATTGATTAAAATGATTTGTATTTTTTTGTATTAAATTTTGACTATGTCAAAATCATAAACCTCGATATACGCGAATTTCAGTTAACGCGATTTTTTTCGGAACGTATCCCTCGCGTAAAGCGGGGTATTACTGTACATATTATAGAAAAATCACAAAAGTTTCTATTCACTCAGCTCAGCTACATAAGAAATTCTCAATTAACTAACTTAATTTTGTTTTATTAATTTTCTGTTAACAATGTGATTTTATTTGGTGGCCATACACGACATATTACCCTACTTCTAATTAGACCGTGCGGCACAGGACCATACACCCTGGAGTCTGATGAATTTCCAGAGTTATCACCTTCTAACCACACGTGACCTTTTGGAACAATTTGAGAACGTCTAGGAAAACTACCTCTAACCTTATCACCGGGTAGACCCATCAGCCGTTTACAAACATTCTGCTTTGGGTTTAATGGGCTCTTGGCTATGACAATGTCACCGCGTCTAAGCCTCTGTAATCTTGGAGTAATGTGCTCTGTGAGAAGAATATTGTTTGTCTCCAATGTGGGCTCCATTGATGGACCGGAACACTGAAATTATCAAATTGAAAATATTACATTGTTGTGTTAATTAGTAAGTAATATTCAATGTCTTCCTTCTAGGAGGTAATTCCCATCGGTATATACATATATTAGTATAAAGTCCTTCATTTTCTCTATCTGTCTGTATGTTTGCGTTAATCTCGGAAAGTTGTGAACGTATTTTGGTCCCGATTATATCTATGGAAAGAGGAATTTCTAAGGATGATTTATGTGTATAATTCTTATGAATGTCTTTTATATTTTCCGAGTTATCATGGTTTTTGTTAAAGCAGGCAGGCGCCCCAGGGGCACGCCACAGCAAAGCGTGGACATGTTCAGCTAGTTAAGTTTTGTGAGCTCTCAAAATTAATAGGTTTAATAAACTTTTTAAGTCATATTAGGTTACTAATTGTCTGGTGACCAAAATGTCATAATCGCAAAACGTCAAAATAAAACAGTTTTACGAAATGCTACCTACCTACCTAATAGCAAGTAATCCTATGTTTCCGTTTTTTGGGCTAGGGCGCGATGAGATAGCTCGTGCTCGTGTCGTGCTGGGACACCGGCTTTTATGGCCGTAATAATTTTTTTGGGAAGAAAGAAATAACGGTAGTTACTAGAAATCCCACACCAAAGAATTGCCGCGACCCCCACTACTAGAACTGGTCTTGGTTTTACTAATTTATTATTTGTTCTTTTATACTTAATAATACTTATGCTTTGTATCATAAGATCTTTTTATCAACCTAATCTCAAACCGAATATAATAGGTAACTTGAACGAAGACTTACCATAACAAAGTCTCCAATATATTCAAATGTACAATGAGTAACGCAAGCATATTGAATAACATAGCCCATAAAACCACAAGTCTTGCCAACAAACTTTAAAAAAGTCATAATAAAACAAGCAATCAATTTAAAAAAAATTCATGAAAGTGGATGGTGGATTCATTCAAAATTGAATAAAATAAATAATACCACCACTTTCTCTCAATGATGAATGACGTTATTAAGTTAATGTGACAGTGTCACAGTGACACACTGACATTTGACATTATGCGAGTGCGAATTCGGGCAGAGCCGACTATTTATAGCAAACTAACTAAAGGCATACTATGTAAATAGGATAACATTTATGACGTCGCCAGGGTCACTGACCTGTTTTAGAGATGGAATTTGTACAATAAGCACATCAAAGAGAGTTGACTCAGTGAGTAACTCATTTAGAACTTGTTCGTATTGTTTAATGTGATGAACTTGTTGTCTTTTTACTTATTATTTGACACAATAAAACATGAAGAATAATAAATATAATAATAATAATACGAATTATTAGTAGACATTTTAGGCTATATATTTATTGAATGCCATTTAAAAAAAATATTTCATAAAGTGTTTTCGTCTACGATTATGAATAATTGTTGGATTATTTGTTTTATTTTTAACTATAATAAACTAAAACTTTAAAAATGTATATAGGATTGTGCATCAAAACCTCATGTGACTCCAAATGACTTAGGTCGTGTACATGTCTCGTCTCTAAAACCATAGACAATCTCTGTGACGTCTATTGATATTGTAAGTTATGTGACGATTTTATCGAGGTTTTTTTGCATTTTTCTCTGAAAATATGCTATAATTTTGGATACATATCATAAAGAATATTATGTTTAATGAGTGTAAATGAATACGTATATATATATGAATGTGTAATTAAGGTTAAAACTGGAAAATTCTATGTCGTGAATTGTTTGTTTACCTTTTTGATCAATTAAATAAAATTCACCTTATATAGTAGATGCGGTACTAATTCTGGCCTACGTCTTTTTCAAAATCCGAGTTGGCAACACTGGTATACTATCATTTGTTTATGGTCTGACGTCAAGTCAATTATTGTTAATTGTCATGTCATGTCATGTGTCAGGTGTCAGTCTGTATCAGTCTGTCATCTCATAGAGAATCGAACGAATAAAAGATTCCACTGTTTCCACTTCATTTATTTATTGAGATTACAAATTCGTCATACATTTGTAACGCTAGCTAGACAATAAAAGTAAAGCTATTCGTGACTCGATAAAGGAAAGACGACGGTCCTTTGTCCTTTTCCATTACAGAATAATCAAAATTATTCATTTTATTCAAGACGGCCGCATTGTTAGCTTTTATGAAAAATACTTTTTAATTATTTTATATATATATTTATGTTCGTAAACAACAGTAGATTATTTTGAAATTACGTACCAGTGGTATATGTTTCATTTTAATACTACTGGATGTGTTGAATCTGACTAATGTGTTGAATCGATATCGTATGGAGCATTAACTAATTGTCGTGAAATGAGTGTGCATATTTCGTATATTCACTGACACACCACCCACAGCCCAATGGGTATTCACTGCTGACACCTTCCTGCAATAAATTATAATTGTATTTTCTTCAATTTCTGTAAGTATATAGCGAACATATTTTATTCACATGTGTACTATTGAAAATATTTGTTTTAAGCAATATACTATCATTGTTTCCTTACTTATTATCTATCCTTATGTACTTATTTTTGGTTTATATCTTTGAATTTAAATGCATATGATAACTTAAACAATAGTTTATAACCAATTAATATTTCTGTAGTAACTTATGTTTTAGTAATTAGTGGAAACTTTGCAGATTTCTGTTTTTCTTGTATCTATATAATGTGTAGGAAACATTGTATGTTAATAAAAGTATATTATAAACAATCATGGTGTACTTTTATGTTAAATGTGTCAAGATTTATTTATGCTAGGCTAATAAGAATTTCATAAAATGAGACAGCATGAGAGCACTGTCCCTCCACTCTTGCCTATATCACTTTTGATATATTTTGATGGATTGTCCATATATATGTTCCAGGTCCATACAGAAAATTAGGAAAAATTAAACATCTCATTATATACTTTTTTTTTACATTAAAATATTTCTTTTGTAGCAAAAATGGGTCGATATTCAGGGAAGAAATGTCGGCTGCTCTCAATGCTGTGGCTGACTGGCAGCTTCTTCTTTGTGGAGCTGATTGTGGGCTACATCACCAACTCTATGGCCCTTGTGGCTGATTCATTTCATATGCTGAGTGATGTTGCAGCACTTGTTGTGGCCTTTTTATCAGTTAAGGTAACTTTATTTTGCTTGCAGTCATCAATTAAGTGAAATTCTATAAAAATAACTTTATTTTATGAATGCATATGTAGGATTTAGGGCAGGCTGATACCAGATTACATACTATTTCTAGTTTCATAATATACTCCATATATTTTAAAAAATTGCTTTCTAATAAATCTAACTTCCATTTTACTTTAAAGACGTGGCGCCATTTTTTTTTATTTTTGGACAATCACTCGAAAACCTAACATTTTTCCAAGATAAAAAGTGTCCTATGTGTTAATGCAGGTAATAAAGCTATCTGTGCGCCAAATTTCATTTAAATATGTTAAGCCGTTTTCATCTGAAAACAAACAAACATCCATACATTCATCCTCGCAAACTTTCGCATTTATAATATTAGTAGTATTATGTCTTTACATGAAAAGTTACTAGGATGGAGTTAATATACTTTGATTTGTTGCTCCTCAAGTATAAACTATCAAATTTGTTGCAGATGTCACCAAAGAAGTGGTCCAAAAACACATTTGGTTGGGCACGAGCCGAAGTGCTCGGTGCCTTAGTAAATGCCGTGTTTTTAGTAGCACTATGTTTTAGTATCACAGTGGAGGCTATAAAAAGATTTATAGAACCTGAGATAATTCACGATGCGAAACTCTTGGTTGCTGTTGGAACAGTTGGCTTGCTTCTTAATATTGTGGGATTATTCCTATTTCATGGTAAGATGCATAGTTTATGGTCATGGTATTAAAAAATAGTTCATGGTAAATTATTTTTAATTAAAATTTCCATGAAATTAATTGATTATTTAATTAAATGACTTCTAGATTGTTTTTAATGGCAGCATTCAATAGTGTTGAAACAAAGTCCTACTTTATTGAAATAAATTTATTAGTAGCTATAGGTATAGTAGGTAGGTATATGATATCACAATATAAATTAAATAATAAGGTTTACTAGTGTATTATAGTATTTAATTAGTTGCTTGCTTGTTGTCAACTTAAAATTTGCCTTTAATTTAATTTACTCTTTACACAGTGCATTTTGAAAATGTCATAAGTTTTCTTTTATTATAGTTGTACAATAAAAGAATCTGACATTTTTATATTTATTAGTATCATATCACGCTTCACATATTTTTTGCTTTGTATTTGTGTCATGGTTGATTTACATTTACACTTCTACAGTTAAATATCTAGTTTCTGTGAGGGAAAATGTAGAGAAATTTCGATATTAATATCGTGAATCAATTATTATAAAATATGAATTAGCGTTTTCTCACATATTCGCCTAGTTTCTTATGAAAATTTAATAAAAATTGTTCAGTTGTTAACATACTGTATTACTTTGATTGTCATAATTAAAATATTTGTATTACGGTAATAATTCAGTGACTACATGTTTAATTAGGATTTAAACACTTATATATTCAAAAAGTTTTATATCTTAGGTAATAAGCAATTCATAGTGTGTAACTGTTAGTTATTCTACAATAAGTTACAAGGAAGTTAACATAAACAAATTCGAGTGTTGTGAATAATACTATACACGTTGTTCATGACGTCAACCATTAATAGCCACAGTTAGCAGAAATAGAATTAATAGTCTATACAGATTTTGTTGTATATTTACAAATGTGTAAAGTAGCTTATGAAGATTAGCATTTTAAAAGCTCTATATATTTTAGACTAAAACCTCAGTAATAAGTGTATTTTACAAAATTTCATGAGATTATTATACTTCGTTCCATAATTTGATGGAGTAATTTGACATTTCCTGGGTTTTGTGTGTGTGTGACCTAATCGAACTTATTAAAAAACTTACGGTTTTATAAAACCCCAATCAATGCTTTATTGAACATTAATTAGTTTAGAATTAATAATTATTATTATTTAATTGTTTAAATTATATTTTTTTGCAAAGTCCGTTCTATAAGTCGCATTTCTTTTCCATTATTATAATTTTTATGATGAGAATATTTTTACAGCTGACATAAAATTATCACCAAATAATATAGCTATGGAATGCATTATACTATTTTTTATTTATTTGACCACATATAAATTGTGAATTGTATTTTTATTCATTCCAAATCAACTTGGTCACTAGTAAGACTGCTTTAAACGAAATTCAAACCTTAAAATAACAATAATATGAGTGTTAAATCAATAAAACAACATCAAAAATTTAAGTAAAACTGATAATAGTACAGCACTACGGAAAAAGCGCTGTCAACATTATTTTAAAATTTGACATTAGGACATGTCAAATTACTCCATCGAATTATGGAACGGATAATAACTTTTGTAAATTTTTACGTGACTGGTTTTTTTTCTATTACCACAACTATATGAGGCAATAATTTTTTGTAAATTAAAATTAAATTACTTTCATTTAATTAATTTTAATATCTGATTTCGGCAACAGAATAATATTTAAACGCTAATTGTATCCAGATTGTTTTATGACTATATTTTTTTTATATAAAAAAAGGTACACCGAAATACCAAGCGTACGAAAATCGCAGGTACGAAGTTGCGGGCACAGCTAGTAGATAATAATATACTGTTACGTGCGGGGTGAGTTAAAATGCCGTTTAGGGTTGTAAGAACACGATTTATTACGCAGACCAAGATGACTTCCAAAATATCCGAGCTTTTCCAATTAAACCGTAAAACTTGCCAAAAGTCGTAAATAATTCACTCTATGTGTCAACAATGCACTGTCGCAAATAACTTCGCAAAAGCTCCCAAGAGTTGTTTTCGTATCGCTTGTTGTCGCAGAACTGTCCCACTCGAGCGATGGCACCCGTATTTATACACGCGCAGTCAGCCGCGATGTTTTTGGAAAACACTAGAAACTTTAAGGTAAACAAGCTCGTACACAAGTAAACAAGTCATAAAAAACAAACATCGTAAACAACTTTCTGGCTTAAGGGAATGTGAACCTTATGTCGCGAACATAAGGAACAGTTTTCTCTGAGACAGGAGGGCTTCCTTCTACGTATGGAAATTTCCATACGCCCAGGTCTCATGATAAACAACAACACGCTGTTTGTTTATGATAAACAAACGCTTCGAGAATGTTCGGTCGTAACATTACCCCCCTCTTAGTTATGATCGTCCCGATCATCATTCGTGCCGTGATACTTTGTCAAACGGTCAATGTGTACGACCTTCGGTTTTCCTCTTTGCCCCTTTTTGATTCGATAGGTGACGTCGTTGATTTTTGTAACCACATTGTAAGGTCCTTCCCATCGTGCTTGCAACTTTGGGCTTTTGCCCTTTTTCCTGAAGGGATTATGAAGCCATACGAGAGTTCCCATGGTGCTCCTACATTGTAGAGCTTCAGTTTTCCCCTACTTCTTGTCTGTGGTCCCTTGACTGAAGCGCATGCGTTGCATTTACGACACCAATCTTCTACGTCTTCCCGGCAATGGACCCAGTAGAACCGCTGTCGCACTTTCAAAAGGGTTTTCTTCACTCCAAGATGACCACCAGACACCCCATCATGGATATGACGTAGTAGAGGAGATACCTTACTTCGAGGGACTACAACCTGTACAGTCACCTGATGTCCGGTATTAGACTCCCATTTCCTGCACAAGATTCCGCCTTCCAGGGTCAAACTATCCCATTGAGCCCAATAGCTTTTTGTAACAGGACTGGAAGCTGATACATCCGCCCACTCAGGTTTCACTCCCTTTTTTATCCAATCTAAGATCAATCGCAGGTCGTCATCTTCCTCTTGCGCCTTCCTCATGTTTTCTCCAGACAAGTCGTCATCTAATCCTTGGGTACGGATAATTTTTACTGATTCCTGGGACTCTTGTTTCCTGCAGTGTTTACAATTTTCAGGACATGGTCTTCTCGATAGAGCGTCTGCATTATCATGACCTTTTCCGTTAGAACCTTGTCTGACAGTAATAGCAGGGGCTATCTTTCTCCCAGGCGGTGCCTGCCCCTCGGCCCTGGCGACGCTTAGTTTTAACTGCCCTTCGTCAACTTGGGTCCCCATCTCAGAGAAAGTCTTTCTTTCCTTCTTTGGGCAGTCTAGCCTTATGTGGCCTATTTCACCGCAGTCATAGCAGGTCGGACCATAGCGAGGCTTTCGCCCTTCGGCTACCAGCTCCCTGACCTTGGATGGCCTTGTGGCACGCCACTGTCGTTCGTCAACTTGGGTCTCCATCTCTGAGACCCCCTTTCTTTTCTTCCTTAGGCAGTCCAGCCTTATGTGGCCTCTTTCACCGCAGCCATAGCAGATCGGACCATAGCGAGGCTTTCGCTCCTCGGCTACCAGCTCCCTGACCTTGAATGGCCTTGTGTCACGCCGCACAGCTTCCACTTCTAGAGCATGTGCCAGTGCACTATTCAGGGTCTGATGGTGACCCAATCGCACCGCTGCGTGAACTTCGCCATCCCTTATCCCGTCCACAAAGGCTTGGAGCAGAATTATTTCCACTGCATTCGGTGTTGATATATAGGCGCGATGAACTAATCTCTCGATTTCGTCAGCCCACTGCTGGAGTGTTTCCGTGGGCCTCTGCATGCGATTTCGTAGTTGAGCCCTATACACGTGCTCCAAATGCCTGTCACCATACCGTGTCTCTAGGGCTTCCAATAGGGCTTGCAGAGACCTTCCTTCCGTAGGGAGTCGCTCCAGAATCAGTTGGGCGTCTCCTCTTAAGGCTAGAGTCAACGCCATGAATGCTTGATCCTCAGTCCAGCCGCTGCAGTTAGAGAGGGTTTCGAACTGGTACTTATAGGCTGTCCAGGAAGATGTGCCATCAAACCGTGGCAAGTCCAGCCTACCTTGTGTAGGTACCGGCGCAGTGAAGACTGCCTCCCTCGTCACCAACTTCTGCACTTTCTCGGCGAGCGCCTGGTGGCGAGTGTCGGTTTGGTCGAGTCTCTCTTCCAGGCCTTCGACTTTCACTGAGACCCCTTTAACTTCGGACTCTACCTTTTTAACTTTATCGCAGATGACTTCAAGGCTTGTGTCCAATTTCGAAAGCAGCATTTGGCTAGCAGATTCCTGTTCACGGCGAGCGGCTTCCTGACTGGCTTGTATGCTCTGCACAGCAGCTTCCTGACTGGCCTGTATGCTCTGTACAGCAGCTTCCTGTTCACGGCGAGCGGCTTCCTGACTGGCTTGTATGCTCTGCACAGCAGCTTCCTGTTCACGGCGAGCGGCTTCTTGACTAGCCTGTATGCTCTGTACAGCAGCTAGCAGCGCAGCGAGGTCCATCGACGGGCTCGATGTAGGTACTGCCGTAGGAAGCAAATCAGCATCGGTGCCTTCCTCCGGCTCCTCATGTGCTCGTTGTCTCGCAGCATCCATCTCCACTTGCCTCCTGGTCCGTGGAGTACGAGTTCCTTCGTCCCGTGGCATTAACGGCATTCCGCTTCTGACACCAGTTGTTACGTGCGGGGTGAGTTAAAATGCCGTTTAGGGTTGTAAGAACACGATTTATTACGCAGACCAAGATGACTTCCAAAATATCCGAGCTTTTCCAATTAAACCGTAAAACTTGCCAAAAGTCGTAAATAATTCACTCTATGTGTCAACAATGCACTGTCGCAAATAACTTCGCAAAAGCTCCCAAGAGTTGTTTTCGTATCGCTTGTTGTCGCAGAACTGTCCCACTCGAGCGATGGCACCCGTATTTATACACGCGCAGTCAGCCGCGATGTTTTTGGAAAACACTAGAAACTTTAAGGTAAACAAGCTCGTACACAAGTAAACAAGTCATAAAAAACAAACATCGTAAACAACTTTCTGGCTTAAGGGAATGTGAACCTTATGTCGCGAACATAAGGAACAGTTTTCTCTGAGACAGGAGGGCTTCCTTCTACGTATGGAAATTTCCATACGCCCAGGTCTCATGATAAACAACAACACGCTGTTTGTTTATGATAAACAAACGCTTCGAGAATGTTCGGTCGTAACAATACCTAACATCGCCTAACATTTTTTTACATCTTCTTTGTGACATGTCCAACTCAAATCGAAAAAGTTTTTTTTTTATATAATTATTAAATCTGCAACGGAATAATCAAAACATGTACAAAGTATCCCATTTATAAAATGATGATTTTATTAGTTACTGCTACATACGTATTTTTTCTACATATTTAATATAATGTAACCTTCCTAGTTTAACGCCATTTCCATTAGTGAAAACCGCATAACATCGATTGCGTACTTTTACAATTTATGTATAGTATAAAAGGCGATGTGTGTGTGCGTGTATTATGTTCCCTATGGACTCCGAAACTGCTGAACCGATTTGGAGAAAACTTTCAGACAATCTTCAGATTAGTCCAGCGGGTAATTCTGTTAAGCTGGGCGAAGCCGGGAGCGGGTCGCTAGTTTATGTATAATTTACAACAACCTCATTTTGTGTCGATGCGGTATCAATTATTACGAAAGCCTCTTATAATGTTCTATAATTATAGATTTTGATAACGTTCTACTTGTTACATTGTATGTACGAATTACACGGGCCAACACTCGTCTAATATCTTAATAGGTTGCGCATTTACAAACCTAATCAATTAGTATTAGAACAATGGCTGTTTTCATAATAACTCGCTGTGTTTATCACCTATTATTCTCTGTTTCTCTCTGATATCACCTGCACTTATTTATGCTGTACCGTCCTCTAATAAACCAAAGTGTTTACAAAATGGCAAAATTCAAAACGGGGTCCTAAGATTTATGACCATCCATTATGTATCTACACGAGTAATAATTATACATATTAAAAAGAGAAAATATTTCAGTTTTTGTATGTTTGGATAAACTCAAAAACTATTCCATTTTAAAAAAAATCTCATTTTAACATGGTCCAGGCCATGTTACGATGATGGACCCAGGTCTGACCGGACCTATTGGAAAGTTATGCTCTGCGGCTGAGATGATGAACTAATACATTATATCTTATTAAAAAAAATTTGAGTTGCCGACGAAAATGAAAATAATGTAACCCAAAGTATCAAAATTTCGCGTATAAAGTTATTATTTGACGTGCGCTGCAAAAACTTACTACATGTTTGGTTTGTAGTACTTCTTCATTAGTCACAAGAAAGTTCGCGTACCACGCGATTCAAGTCTCACAAGCGTTTTGAAATTAAAAGAACTCCTATTGTTACAGAACATGGTAGTAGTCACGGTCATTCTCATGGCGGTGTACCACCGCCGGCTAACGTTAGACACCTTGCTGAAATAGTCAGCAGCAATGCAGATATGGCACTAGGTCATAACACTACCGGCTCAGAGGAGACCGACGAGATGGTCCCACCAAAGTCTGCTCCAAATAATAACAAGCAAACACCCTGTCGAACGACAAAGGACGCTGGACACATGAATATGAAGGGTGTGTTCCTGCACGTACTATCAGATGCATTAGGTAAGTAATATTAATCGTTATTAATTAATTATAAATAATGTTCACCATGCTAAATGTTATGTGTCGCGTAGCCAAACATTTTCAGATTTCCTCACAAGAATTTTTTTTTAGAAAGTTTTTAGAACCATAAAAACTTTTGTTTTTATTGGCCAAATATTCAAATAAGAAAAGTTATATATTTAAAGAGCTATATATTTTTTTAATATTTTTTTAAATTTAATACTAAAAGAACAAGGGAATTGTAAGAAATCCATAAAGAATAATTCTTTTTAACAAAAAAAAACCGACTTCAAACCGTTTCTCATGGATGCCATTGTCAGAACTGGACCAAATTGAAATGGGACCACACGGGAAGTACCAGCTTTCAAATAAAGAAAGAATCATCAATCTCATTTCACTCACCCAGTCGAAAGTTCTGAGGTAACAAACATAAAAAAAAATGCAGTCGAAACCTCCTCCTTTTTTGGAAGTCGGTTGAAAATGAGATTGCCAAGTGTCTTATCTACTTGCGTAATATTTTCTTTTGTTTACCAGATTTTATATTTAATTTAATATGCAATATTGTTTGAGAATCTTAGCTAAGAGGGTATTGTTAAGGTTGTTGTAAAATGGATCAAAGCGTTTCTTTGTTGCTGAAAAATTTTTTTACGAGTTTGTCCATTTTTAATTGATACCGTGTAATAATTACTCGGACATAGCTTATGTACATACAAAGAATTCAAAGTTGTTTAAATTTTTTTTGTAGAAGAATTTTATCCTAGTAAATTACATTAATATCTATATAAATAAAAATCTAAAGCAACTTATTCGTGGCATTCTCAAGTGACCTAGGTTTGATTTTGGTTGGTTTGATCATCACTTGTGAATGGCACGACCAATTTTCCTGTTTTTTTTTTCGTTGTGTTCGCAAGTTTGTATGAGAGAATTTTTTTGGAAATCCACGATAATAAATTGAAATTTGAATGGAATTTTTATATGAAATTAACAGGGTAGCGACTTTCGAGTCAGCTAGCTGATACTAAAAGCTCAGATTAAATAAGAGTTACTGTCGTAACTAAAAGTAGCTATCTAGATATTCTTGTTACATTTTCATTACATTATTGATGAGCTTTATATTAAAAGTCTCTAAAGTAACCCCTACAGGTCCACTTAAATGGTTAACCCATTTGAGTGAGTGGACATTTTCACCTTCATTTATTATATATACTCAGTGCATTTGCCCTTGACATTGAAAACGCTTTCAATGAGGAAATCGAATCGATCAAACCCGTGACCGATTTGCGAGAAAATTACCACTTTATAGCATTTTGTATGAAAAAAAAAGTTAACATTGTCACGTATAGATGGAGTGTTATCTTGACCTCTAGTTTTGCGGGGTGGTGGTAATTACTTACCGACGTTCGGTAGGTTATTATCTAATTTAGATATGTAAGACTTCCTGAAAATCCGAATTAAATGAAATTTTTATCTTAAAATCTAATTAGTGGTTAAAATAATGAAATTACATATTATAAATTAAATATTTGCAATTTTTATAATGATAACAGTTACAAATCAAATTAATAATATCTGTTTTGATATTGATCGATCACTTATATGAAGTTATGCGGAAGCTCTGCATATAATAACACGCCGTAACTTCAAGGAAAAATGTTTCCTATAAAATTATTATAAAAAAATACTCACAAGAGTTAATTCTCGAAGTTTCCGGTTTAGAAGAACTGAGTCACGATCATAATTCGCAGAATTAGCAAACCGAAGTGACTATAGACTCCTGAGTCGTATACTGACGCTCATCTTACTGATAATAATGATGAGGTATACAAAAAAAGTTCTGTCTACTGTTATAATTTTTTAATTTTTTAGCTTTAAGCCGATAATATTAACATGACCTCTTACAAATAATAACGGACTATTATGCACTATTGTTTTTGCACACTAAAATAAATTAAAAATAATTGTCAACACTTCCTTTAAATCTTCCATCTTCATGCCAATTTTATTATAATTAATACTTGAAAATGTAATTAGAAGTTAATTCAACATATTTATAATTAGTACAGGTATATTTATTTATATGAGCCATTTCGTCTTATTATCATGTATTGTCGTCTCTTAGTTTGATATAAAACTTTTTATGTTGTTAATAAAATTTAATAAATTTTAAATAAAAATTGTTTCTCCGGAAAAATGTCGAAGGTTATCTACACTGGATATCCTTTAATTCGCCACATTGTATTTTATCAAAGTTGACAATAGTTATCTCTTGTGCATTTTAAGCCTGCGGAAGTTTTGCCAAATGTTTTATCAGCCTTGAAAAATTACAATCGAATTCATTGTCTAGCTTCATATAATAATTTATACGTTGCTGTACTATCATTTATTTGAACTTGCATGGAGGTATAAAAATCCTCTCATTGTTATATTTATTCATATCTAAAAGCTAGTTAGTTACGCTACTAACAAACCGCATCATTTGCTTTTAGGGGTCTAAAAATCCTCATTTTTTGTTATATTTATAAACGCTACTAATAAAACGCATAAAGGTATAAGAATGCTCTTACTATTATTCTTCCTACAAAAATTTCTAGAAGTACATTATGCCACTTACAAGACGCATCATTATTCTTGCAGACATAAAAATCCTCCCATTTTTACACCAGATATTTTTATGAAATCTATTGTTTTCGTGTAAAAAATTGGTATAGACTTTATAATGCACCTACTCGGTGGTAGGTACATATGTGAGTATGTTTTTCTAATATGTTTTTTATGTCGCACGGCATTGACATTATTCGTGTAATAAATTCGTGTAAAATAAGTATGTAAGTGCAAACACAACCTTGCCCTACTTTCGTGAAAGAAACAAATCTTATCTATCACTCACACATTGGCTTTGATCAATTGCAATGATCTTTATTATTAATTATCGTTTAAACCGCCAAGGTTAAACTTACACAAGAGTTTTTAGATTAAAGTATTTTTTTAATAAAAATTGGTGACGATAAGGAGTAAGAAGAATTGAGTAATTCATATAATTTATCAAAAGCATTGGCCAACCTACCTAAACAAACCTTGGAAAAGGATTAAGGTATCATTTATTATGGCTCTGCAAATGTTTGCTAATAAAAAAAATGCTACTGTATGTGATAATTTTGACTTAACTTAAAACTTGTTTTTGCATGATTTTGCAAACACGTCAGTCAGGGATTCAGAAAAGTTCATCGGGTAACTTTGATCCTATAAAAAAGTACGTTCCCGTGCTTTCATCTAAAAATACAACTAAAAAATTCAACGCCTGACATAAATATAACAGCAGTGAAGATTGAATAAATATTTTAACACCTTAGAAAAATGGGAGCGGACGAAGTCGCGGTCAAAGGATGGTATATCATAATATAAATTAATTACTTACTTGTAATTGCCAAACGAGGCGCAGTAATTGTTAATAAACAAGTTGAAATTTTTTTAAACATTTAAGTAGTAACGCTTGAAAATTTACAGATTTTTAATTGTTATTACTTATGTACATAATATTGAAAAGGGCAAACATCGTAGTTTCCTTTTAATTTCTTTTTTCACATATAATCGGCATTGCGTACTTACCGATGCCAGATTGTTTTCATAATATTTTTTAACGATATGTAAATATTTGTTAAAACAGAAATTGTAAGTGGCAGAAATGAATTTGTATATATTACAATACTAGCTTTTGCCAGCGACTTCGTCTGCTCCCCTCTCTTCTCAAGCGTTGATATTTTTATTTTTACATGATCCCTCGGTAACAGTACTTTTTCTGATCAAAAGTTACTAAGTGTCTTTTACTGTATCTGACAATGTGTATGCAAAAATTCATGGTGTCGATTGAGTAGTTAAGGTGATACAAGTCAGCTTTCCTCTATACAAACGTAGAATGATTATTACTCCGCTGTTTTATGTTTAATTTACAAAAGTAAGCATGATACCGATTTATCTTGTCGTTAACTAGGTTCCTTGGCATACAAATTAAAAAAAAACTATTAATTTAAAAGATATGAGCTTTGAAAAATCCATATTTTAACACAAGTTTTAATGCAACTTTGAGGGCGAATAGGTCACTCTAGTGTACAAAAACTCCAAAATACTTTGCCTACAAACATTGATTAGTTATTCAAGAGTTCAAATAACTACATGAAATAGATATATGCAGTATTTTTGTCAAAAAGAGTATATGTCCAAGGGTCTGTTTATCATTATTTTTTTGGTAAGAATCATTGTGCATCTCTTTCGACTGCTCTTCCCGCGCATTGTGCTTTATGAGACATAATGACGATAAGTTAGAGGCGCCGACTTGTGTCATCTTAAGGCGTGAAAGCGTAACAAACGAACAATTAGGTTTAGGTGTGACAAAAAATGTAACCGTGTATATTTGTTTTAGGTTCAATAATAGTAGTTGCATCCGCATTAGTCGTTTGGCTGACCGAATGGCAATACAAGTACTACATCGATCCAGCTCTGAGTATAGTGTTGGTTATCCTTATACTCGTGTCGGTGTGGCCTCTGTTGCGGGAGTCGGCGCTCATTCTCCTACAAACCGTTCCGACGCACATTCAGGTATCTTATCTGCAACGTTTGCGCATTACACTGTTGACATTGCAATTAGCGAACCTGCCTATTATGTTTTTGTCATTTTAATTGTGATCCCAGATCGGTCGTCGTTTCAACGTCGTCTCGGTAATCGAGAAACTGATAGAAATTTTACATAATTACGTGTGTATTATACAAAGAGACATAAAAGAACATATGTGATAGAAGTATTCTACCAAGAAATCCCAGTGCATTGGCAGAACTTAAAATGTCAATATCGTTCACTCGGCATGATACGGTACATGTCATGCCACACTTGTGATGCAAAATGACGTCAACACACTGTCAAATTGTCTTGATCAAGCCGGAAGATGGGCTTAATCGTGTATGGCTGGCATTACGATATTTTTATTCACACTTAAAAGTTAAAACTTTAAAGTTACAGGCCTGGGCCCTAATTCACTAACGCCACTTAGCGATTCCTTACTTCGAAACCACTACAATTCCTCAAATTGTTACGATATCCGCTAAAAATTTATTCTCTTACATCTATACTAATATTATAAAGAGGAAAGATTTGTTTGTTTGTTTGTTTGCTTGCATTGAATAGGCTCCAAAACTACTGGATCAATTTGAAAAAATCTTTCACTGTTGGGAAGCTATATTATCAGCGAGTAACATAGTCTATATTTTATAAAGTTACGCGGACGAAGTCGCGTGCAACAGCTAGTTTAATATAAATGCCATGACAAGACTTTGACAAGGTAACACAAAAGCGTGAAATCATAATTTCCATACAGAATCAGGGCCCTGAATTTGAATGTGTATCCGCTGCTGTGATGAACACAAATTTCGAGATATTCGTATAATAGATTATATATATTAATCTTTATCTATAGGTTTTTCATTTTAGCATTTTTGTTCAAAAACAGTGAATGTTGTAATATTAGCCCTACAAATCGGGCTTTGATAATATAAAGTGGACCTAATAGTTTTGAGTGAAATCGATGACACCAAGTACTAGTTAAATATAAAATCTAAAAGTTGTGGTCGGAAGGATCCGATTTGTTATGTTCGGCGAAAAGCAACAAGAAAATAATATAAATATAAACAAAATTGTTTTGGTTTTTCGAGTTACATTCGGTACGAAATATTTGAATTGCAAATTATTAAACAAAATCGATGCCACGAATAAATAGTCGCCCAAAGAAAGATTGGAAATTGTTTCTTGAACTTTCATCCAGTGAGGTTAAATTGTTTGCGTGTATTTACTTTCCAACTTAAATTACCAGCACAAATTGTTTTTTATTTCTCTCATTTATTCGTTTACGAATAAATTATGATTTGTTTTAAAATAGTATAAAATTTTGTTAAATTTGAGATCCTTCGGAATATAATGTATACTTACACAAATTTATTCCCTTTTCATCTTGAAATGTTTTTGCTAATGGCGATAATTGTTTAAAAATGATATAAAAACAGTTTCAAATACATTTTAAATATGTTTGATACCGACCTCGTTGGTGACCACATAGGTATAAACGAATTATTGAGATTGTATACTTACATATTATAAAACAAAGTCAAAAACTACTGCACCGATTTTCATGCTGTCTTCACCAATGGATAGAGTGGTTCTCGAGGAGGGTTTTAGTTTATAATTTTCAACGCGGGCCAAGTCGCAGGCACCAACTATGTACTAAAAATAAAGATACAACCCCTGAAAATTTTATAACAGCAAAGATGTCAGGCGCGTTATGTTGCTTTACACATTTAGTCAGGCGCTACACATCCTCTTAACGCGGTCGAAGTCGCGGGCACCCGCTAGTTTGAAATGATAAGACGATAACAGCATTGACTATTTGCGCAGGTGGACGCGATACAAACGCGCCTCTTGGAGAAAGTCGACGGGGTTCTGGCCGTACATGAATTTCACGTGTGGCAACTCGCCGGCGACAGGATCATTGCCAGTGCACATATTAGGTAAGGTACTCATGTTGGATTTTAACAGTTGTCTCTCTATTATGGAGTTTCTTAGCTCAAGAGACGGTTTAAAAACGTGTCCACTAAGAACCGTACTGTCCATGTGAGGTTTCAGACACGCCTCCATAGCAAAGGAGCGGAAGTTACTTGATATTTAGGTACATAACTACAATAAATCACTTAGCACTCATAAATCGATTTTATTAGCAGGTCTATAAGAAATAGCCGTCAAAAGTTTGCATTTCGCTTGAAGGGTTTTTGTAAATAGAAATGTTATTTTGTGAGAAGATACAATGGCGATTAAATTACGTACATTATTGCTATTGGCACTTTTGGCGCGCGTTAGTTTTCTTAATTTTTAGATGATCCCTCGGGAACAGCTCTTTTTTTTTTCTTGGTGCAAGGTAACCTACGTCCTTTTCTGTATCGCTGACGACGTGTATTAAAAAAAATCATAATGTAAAAATATATAGGAAAAATACTTATTTTGGGGATTAAAAATTAAGAACCTTCTATGCTTAGACCCTTGGATTATATTTTTTTAATACATCTTGTAAAAAGAATATTATTTTTCTGGGACAGTTTGTCAATAAAGATTATTATTAAATAGTGATATTATAAAGAGGAAATATTTGATTATTTGTTTGTTTAGATTGTACTACTGGGCCTATTTGAAAAATTCTTTCACTGTTGGAAGCTATATTAACAGCGAGTAACATAGGCTATCAATACTAATAAAATAAATCTGTAAGGGTTGGTCATGGAGTAAGTTACTTTGTTTTCAGAGATATCGTGTTTATAGGCTCTATATTACATGATACTGAAACTAAATTGACCATTTTTAGAATTCTGTATGTATGTTACTCCATAACTCTTCTTAAACGAATTAACTGATTTTCATGAAACTAAACAGATAAACATAAACATAGATAAACATTTAGACGTATAGGACACACAGGATAGGCTACTTTTTTCTTTTTCAACGCGCCATTTC
Organism: Synanthedon formicaeformis; assembly: GCA_945859745.1. Classification (NCBI taxonomy): domain Eukaryota; kingdom Metazoa; phylum Arthropoda; class Insecta; order Lepidoptera; family Sesiidae; genus Synanthedon; species Synanthedon formicaeformis. The sequence goes on from OX243957.1 coordinate 8,264,578, forward strand.
ATTTTATTATTTGCGCCAACATCGTGCAAACGTTCAGTTATTTTTACACGAAAGATGTTCCCTATTAATATGCCATAGACATATTATATACACTCATAGTAAATGTCTTGCTGGTGATTATATAATAAAACTTTTAATATTAAATTCAGCCTAGCATTATTAATGATCGTTTCATTTATCTTAAGTTGTCAAATATCACTATCAGTTGCTTAATAAATGCAGATAAAAAAAAAGAAAAATTAAATTTGTATAAATTTGTAAGTAAGATAACTTGTAATTAAGTGATAAGTGTTGACTTAGCGGCACCGAAAAGGCTTGAAATCGTTAAAAACAGCCTCTATGTTCTTAGTCTGTGAACTTAACGCCAGCGAATACAAATTTTCTCGTCTAATCATTCATACAATTAAATATAATCAATTTATTACTAATCGATATCGTTTAATTGTTTATCCAACATATTAGGAATATGTCGAGATATAATAAATCTTTATCAACATTTCTGATAAACGACGAACAAACATACAGGCGTGTTACACTTTAATAAAGAAAATATTGATACGACATATACTACCTAAATATTTTACACAAATTAAATTAATTGTTAAGAATCTATTGCGGCTTGAAATAATTCATTGCATCTACAAAAGGTGGCATATAAATAGAATAGATAGGCAACATGAAAACGAAACCAAATATCTAAAATAGTATAATATTTACATAGATTTTATATAGTACTTAAACAATAATGTCCCTTACACGCTATAATGATCGCAATGGCCCAGCTGACCCAATGCCGAAGTTAACACAAAAACAAAAAGAAATGGTACAGTTCAAAAATAAATTGCTCTTGGCTTCATACCAAACCGTTTGTCCCCGAATCAATGTCTGTGAACCAGTATTGGGTGCATGGCTTGACTCTTTTTATATTCTCGTAAACTGTTCACACATTAATCTGATGTGCTAGGGAATCTAGCAGCTGACTTGTGGCGTTGTTCAATTGATTTTGGCTTATATTATCTATTATATATAATGTATATGTATTAGCTGGTTCCCGCGACTTAGTCCGTGTTGAAAAATAAAAAATATAACACTTGAGAAAATACCTCTAAATATAACGCCTGTCGCCACTATTTTTTTAAATATTTTTATTTTAGACGATCCCTCAAGAACCCAACAATTTTTCTAACATATATTATATTATTAATGTTTTCTATTAAAAGTTCATAAATCATACATTCGTAATTCATAAATATAATTCATACAAACATTCATAAATCTTCGCAAACTTTCACATTTACAACATACATTAATAATAAAAAATAAATGTCATACTATCAAATATGTATTGCTGATAAAGATTCTTATCAATACTAATAATAAATTTGTAAGTGTACGTATTGTATATATGTATGTTCCTTCATAACCCTTAAACGAATTAACTGATTTTCATGAAACTTTATAGATAAACATTTAGATGTACTTTTTCAACGCAGACAAAGTCGCGGGCGCCAGTTAGCATGTAAATAATTTTTGAAATTCCTTTTCATAAAATATTTGAAAAATAAAGTTCTTTTTTTTTTTTTCATTTTTGCATGCATACTCCATATCTACAATCAAACTCGTACACGTTCCTAAACTCAGTAATGTTTACGGCACACAATCTTTCTTCTAATTCCCTTACCCTTACCCTTACCCAAAATTAGTATCGACCGTCTTGAAAATATTTAAAGGGTCCATAGTTCTTGAAGACCACCAACGTGTCTATTAACGCGACTTGTCATATATAAGTTATTTTTTATGTAGCCTTAATATAGTAGGTACCACAAAGTAGTTGAATATATTTTTATAAATAAATAAATTTTAAGTATTAAGAAACAATAGTCGTCGTTACCATTACAAATTCTTTATGTTACCGTCTTCATAATGTCAAGCCATTGATACGTTTTTCTATTGTTTTACCAAGTAAAAATAATATGGAGCAATTTTGAGCCACGGACTTTTGAACATTTTGAACATAATAGGATTATTTTTACTGCTAAATACTACAATGTTGTCTTATTTATACAATACAAAAGGTCGTGTGATTTGTTTACAGATGTAGGAATTTATCCGAGTACATGAAAATAGCTGAAAAAGTGAAAGAATTTTTTCACAACGAGGGAATCCACTCGACTACCATACAGCCAGAGTTCGTTGAACTACCTCAAGATGGAAATGAGGTTTGTGATACATATTTCAATCTGTCTTTGTAAAATTAGGTCTAGAATAAAGTTTATATCTGATATAAGTATTTTATATCAAAGTGTTGACGGACAAACAAGATTTCAGTTCTAGATAACGTGGGAAAGTGTCCGCAAATATTTGTAATAATTTTTTTAATACATAAATAGTGATCATATCAAATTATATATTGTATAGACTGTAGATAGTTTCCATGCATGCCAGAATCTTATAGAAATTTCATATTACTTCCACAGATTGCTAGTGATAACATTATTATTCTTGAAAAAACAAGTACATAATATTGTTGGTAACAACAGTCACATTCAAAATTGCTGTAGTAGTATTATCGGTTGTTACCTAAAGTTAGAATTTTATTGATTTATAAGCAATTATTTGTTATTGTAAGTAATTATTTGTTAGGATTATTTATTATATAATATACTTAATAATAATTCTTAGTTTAACCTATTTATTAACTTTGTTGGTTTATAGCAATAACTATCAAGCAGAACAAAATCGTTTGTAGAACAAAACCATCTGAAATATTTACGAAATAACAAATTAGAAGAGAATTCGTTTTCTCATACTTTTTGTACCGAACGGTTTTCTCAAAGCGGCACGAAGTTCAGCCATGTAGTTGTTATTAAATCAACTTTTAATAAAATCGTATTGACTTTTGACTTTATCGAAAAAGGCTATAGACTATAGAGAAAGTGGACGAAGTCGCGGGCACCAGCTAGTCTTGTTATAAAATTTATATATAGTGTAATATTGTTGTTTTGGCGTGTAAATAAAATGTCTAGACAAACCAATAATGGTTTACAGACATTGTTATCATCTTGTTTGTAAATACGTGTTAGATAATAAATAAGTCACCATATGGGTTATTCCCTATTAAAATACAAATAAAAATGTCATGTTTGGATGCCGAATGTCAACATTGGCGTTGGTTTAAAAAGAGGTTTAAAAATTAAAACATGGTTTAAACTATGTCAACACGAAGCACGTGTACCCGATTTGAGTCGGTCGAGTTATTGATAGCAAACAACTCGGTTCACGGGACAGTTGGGACGTTAATGTCCGTCATTGCAAAAAGCGTAACGGCATACAGTCATTATTGTTGATTCGTAACAAATAAAATAATGTAATATTTTTTGTTGCGTCCAAATTTAGATTAACCAGTGGAGTTGTGAGTGCATTTCTGACCGACACATTTATAAGGAAAATTCCTTAATAAATATACAGTATACCCGTTTGTAATGAAGAACGATAGATAAAATATGCCAATTCTAAGAATTACTAAGTTTATACTAATTACCAAATGTTTATTACCAGTACTACAAATGAAATATTAGAATATTTTATTTTTATTATTTTAAATAGCAACTCGTTTAGTCATTGAAATAAAAAACAAAATATTTCTAATCTATATGTAAATTAAAAAATAATCATATAGCAAGATTTAAGTGTCGTTACCACATACTGTTTAGATAAATTATTAATTTTAAAATCATAGTTATATTTTCGCTATGATAAAGTTTAAACTAATTGTAACTAGTAGTTATTTCGTTTAAGTACTAACTTTTGCCCGCTACCTTTTTTGACAATGTGCAAAATTTCATGCAAAATTCAATGCGAAATTTGAATTTTCATAAATTCAAAATTGTGATCAGTCGAATATTTAAAGCGTGAAAGCGTAACACACAAACAAACTCACTTTCACATTTGTAATATTAGGATCTTTCCAATTCTATATTCAATTATAAATGAAACAGAACAGAGTAATGAAAGTGTTATTTTTGTAGGCCGAAGATAAATTTATAAACTTCGAAATGTTAGTGAAAAATAATTAATAACAATTAACATACGATATTCATGTTTTCAAAACATATTAACGTGTATTTTTGTTTCCATTGTATTTCGATTTCGGAGAATAACTTGAATTCTAAGAGTGTTAATAATACAATAGCATGAAAAATTTATAATATATGGGTGTGCTAGCTAGTTAAATACAAGTGCCACCTATTAAAAAAGACTATTTCATTATTCTCGGTTGAGTAGTTGAAACGTGAAAAGGTACCTAATTTATAATATTGTCTGTTTGTAGGTTGTAAGCGGCGCTTCGGCCGAAGCCCCCTGCGCTCTACATTGTCCGCCCAACGACCTTTGTCACAACGCAACCTGCTGTGGGCCCAATCAACAGGTTAGTAAATAAATCTAGGAAATATTGACTCCATCGAAGCGAATCAATTGGGCCTTGCTGTCCAAGTAGAAATGGATGCAACTTTATCAGTCAGTACGAAACACAACTCTCATGCACAAGCAAGACTAATAGGATGGTTAAGGTACTCCTTATGTGATAGATGTGATTTATATGATACTAGCTGGTGTCCGCGTTGAAAAATATATTATATAAAATTTTGAAAAATGTGATGATGGTTGTACCCAAATTTTTTATATTTCTAGTCGATCCGTCGGCAACCTGACATTTTTCCGGGATAAAAAGTATTCTTATATGTTAATCCAGGTAATAACCTATATCTTATCCTATTTCATCCAAATCCGTTGAGAAATCTTTGCGTGAAAGAGATAGCGCTCTATATGCTCGACTCCATGAATTAAGTATAGTTGTGTCTTATCGACGAGTCCAGATTATATAATAATAAAGTATGGTAACAAAACATATAGCATGTTTTTTGTAGACGATATGTGTCAATAAAATAAAGTTATAAAACATTTGAGCATGAATCATGCTATGTACTCAAATGAACACTCACTCGTTTCAAAGGTTCATCGATATTACATATCTACTAGAAGCTTTTATATCAAAAATGCCACTAGGGACTCAAATTTTGATTTCTTAGTAAATTTTCCTGTACAAGCGAATTTTAAATGTATACATTATGTCTAGGATGTTTTTTGAAAATCATTTTTGGCTTTTAGTCTATAATTACAAGAATGCAACCCGTGAAATTGTCACAAATTTTGCACATTTTAGAAATTAATAATTACACTAGATATAAAATTAATTTCAGTTTTTTGTTTCCATCTAAACCTTCATATTACATGTCAGAAATGTCATACGACCAATAATAATGAGTAATCATGTAATTTTAATTACGTAATATGGAATTTTTAAAGTGGTTGAGTTCGAAAGTTAGCTCTTTATAAATTACATCTTTTCGATCCTATCAACCTCTATATCCTAAAATGTGTTTGGTGTAAAGAAAACACATTTGAGTTTAGGGAATTTTAAAGTCGGACTATAATGTCCGGTTTATGATTTTTTTTCTCTATATTTTTAATTTCAGTTTTTCGCTTTAGAGACGATAAGGGTTCGGTAATATTTTTCAAGGAAATAAGAAAAGTTGTGGAACAATTTCACACATCGCGAAAATCGAGCAGGGCCTTGTCCATTTCCGGGGAGTAATGAAGATTATAAATTACTTTGTTGGTATTCATTTTATATTTGTCTGTAGTTTTTAACGTAATTATGTAATAGAAATGTTGTTGTAATCATGAAACTTGTTTTAAAGTATACATTTATTGTATAGCGTTATATAGAAGGAGTAAATCTATTTTTATTTTTATAAATTTTGTTTTAGTTTTTAAATCAATTTATATATTTACGATGGCTATATGTGGGGGTCAGAATGCATAAATTTAACATTACAACAGTGACACATGCGTCTGTGACAGACAGACGCGGACAGTGATTTCTATTTATAATATAAAGGGTGTGGACTGTAATAAGAGCAATAAATTAAAAAATAGACCCTTTGACGAATCAGTAATTAATATCAAATGATTGCAATTAATTAAAATGAAAAACAAATTTACTGTCGTTTTCTAACAAAATTAATCGAGCCAGCAATGTACTACTACAGACATAATGTGTCCAGTCAGAGTACTTGACATTGAAATTTACGATCGTTCTCGCCCCAGTCCCCTGTACCAAGACATCTAACGACTGATACCCACAAATTAGCAGATTATGAAATTCATTGATTTATGTATTGTAACTTTGAATTGCTATATCTCTTGAGTATAAGCACTTTGGAGCATTATGATTAGGTTAAGGTAACTGCGTATACTCTATAGAACTCTCGTTTAAATTTATTGCTCTTATTAAAGGCCACACGCTGTATAAAGAAGTGACATACTCTTATATATACCGCATCATGTCCGAATTCGTGTTATTTATTCGGTACAGCAATAAATGCGATTATAATCTACACGCTAGATAAAAACGTTGGCAATTAAGAAAAGTCTCTGAACCGTCTATTTTTTATGACATTTACTTTACCTACATAATTATTTATCTAAAGCTTTAATAACACTCATTATATTATAAATACTTACATACTGTTTTGATAAAACGTGACACGAAAAAATACTTTTTTATTTTATGTATTCTTAAGAATTATTAATGCTACTATATATGTGCAAAATAGAGTTTTTTATACTTTCAACCTTAAATGTCTATGAAACCCCATTACCAAACTGTTCAACTGTTAAAACTGATGGAATGATCTCCATATAAAACTGATTGATCCTTGATTGAACTACATAATCAAATATACATTACTGGTGATGACGCTAATACGAAATTTATATCAAATTATTGATTTATTTTGTGAACCTGCCATTAGATATGTTGAAGGTTTTTATATTTCACTACAAAATGAACTTGTATACTTAGTGATCGATATACAATTCGCTATTCATGAACGATGTGACCTTTTCTACTATGTAAATTGCCTATTGAAGAAAGAACGTATATGTAAAGAAGAATTTCAAAGGTAAAAATTTATTACTAATGTACACAGTACCAAGAGAGAGCAAAAGCCACACATAATATGTTTGCGATAGTATTAAGTGGAAATGATTATGCCACTTACGAACTTTAAAGAGAATAAACATTTGACATTAGGACATAATAACAGAATAACTCTAGGGAAAAAAAATATTCAAATGTATAAATTTTTTGTGTATCTCAAATTATCACTGTGTTCCCCAATGCAATTAAAAGTAGTTTGGTTTATGAACATTTATACTTATTAACCTCAAATATGGAAATCTTTTAGCTACACATTTAGCACTTGTGCTAACGCAACTTGGAGATTTTATAAGGAACGAGACTTTTTTTTATCTTAGTTCGCTTTTTACCTAGAAAGGGTCGCAATATTAATTGACTGACATTATTGAATTTATTGAAATTTATTAAATAGCGAATCATCCAAAAGTAGTGTTCTACTAACAGGCAACTTCTCTTACAGATCTTACCAAGTTTTTAATGTTGAATTTAGACTGTTGAAATCCATTTAGAATATTGTTAATGTTAGTATTTAATTTGAAAGGGTCCTGGTTAACTTTTTATTTCATCTCAATAACATTAATTCTAGTCATAGTACCAAGTTTTTATTGTTGATTAAATAAAGTACCTACTTAATTTATTTTAGACTGTCGAAATTCATTTAGAATAATCATTTAGAATTTCTCCATAGTATTATATATTAATCGTTACAAAGTAACATTTTTATTTTGTCTCAATAACATTACAGGAACGCACCACGCCGTCTCCGGCAGTGACTCCATACCTTTGTAGGCAAAGGAATATGGGCTCGAGGACAGAGTCCATGAACTCGAACGCGGGCGCAACGGGCGCGCCCACGGCCACGCATTTGGATGCCCTAGAGTGCGGGTAAGAATTACTTTTCTTACTCTCTAAAATTTATTTATCAGCACCATCGAAGTACCCACTACAACTATGGAATTTGCGTCACAAATGCCAAAGCGGCACATGAAGAGTACGCCTAAAACGGAATCATGGCGGAGTCTTGCCTTCGCGCGTCAATGGTAAAAGGTAGTAACGACCAAGTTCTACTATTTATTTTAAACTCCAATGTGTTGACGTAAAGTCACATTTTTCTTTAAATGACAGATGTTTGGTTGGTTTTAAATGACAGTTCATGCTCTACGCATATGTCACTTTAAAATTAAATATTCCATAAATTTCGTAGTGTTTTCTATGGCGTGCAAAATCCATAGTTCTAGTACATTGATTATCAGCACTTATAAAAATCAGCCTAAATTCTAGCCAGCTACAAGTGTCATCGTATTCATTGCTTCGAATAGAATGTCACTTTTACTCGTATGTGCATTATTTCTTTGAAATTGTCTCGTGTTGTAGCAGTTATAAAAATGTACAAAAAAGTCATATTTGTTTTACATTTTTATCTTACACTGTGTATTGTTATTCTGCACTACTAACTACTAAACCGATTCTAAAAAATATTTCATCCATATTATAGTACAAAATATTTTATTTAAATGAAAGTAGGTATGTTTTAAGTTGGAAATTTCAATACCTAGAGATGAAATCGGAATTAAAACTTAGTTTCTGTTTTTACAGCCAGCACTTGGTCACACCTTTTGGTTGGTGTTCCCTTTGTCTGCTAAACGCACAATGAAATACAAATTCATGGCGAACTAAGACGCAGGGCACACCTAGTGCATAGATCTAATTTCGCACATATATAATCCAATTTTAATTAGTAATTTCCTAATAAATCCTGTAATAGTGAAAATCCTTTAATTTTCCTAATACCTATCCTTAATCCTACTATGGTCGGCAGCGCACTTGCAACACAGGTTGCGTTGCTTGTGTTCTAGGCGACGGTATCCACCTACCATCAAGTGGACCGTCAGCCTGTCTGTCGAACTAACCTTAAAAAAAATTACCACCGCATCGAAATGCCTGTACAATGAGAGAAGTACTCGGGGCCATGCGATTGGCATATTTTGCGTTGCCATTATATTATGACTGTTATTTTTATTCGTAGTTCGCTCCTCCCTTCGCCAACACAGGACGGTCGTCTCGGCGTGTGACAGTCAGCCAATCTTCGCGCAGTGACCGGGTAGCCGTTACCCGCTCGTCACACTTCCACGATCTGTGACAAATCACTGTGAAAAATCATTGTGTTAAATCACCGTGACACAGATATACAACATACACAACACACACACACGCTTGTTTCCATACAACATAATATAAATGTCGTTGGCAATGTCAAATAGTGTAGGTACAATGCGATTAAAATAAGAAAAGGATCGGACAACGGCCGTGTTGTGACGTCACCGACTTTGTCACATTTGGTACCACATTGCAAAAAAATATATATATTTTTTTTAATATTCAACAAATACATACAGTATTACAACAAAAATGAGTTACATTTAAAAAAATTTAAATTAATATTTAATCCAAATCCAAGACCTATTAATAAAGAATAGGTTAATGCACAAAAAAGTTACCTAATGAGACTAAAGGTCATTTTGCCATTATGGTTTAAAAAAACTATATAGTAAATTAAATTAATAAAATAAATATTTGTAACATTGTGTTTTTGCTGATCGTACTTTAACGAGTAAAGACGTCACAACATGGCGCCCGGTCCTTTTCTTATTTTAACCGCATTATAAGGGACAATGTTATAATTAAGCATTCAAAGGACGTACAGGGTGTTTTTTTTTTTATGTTATAACACATTTACTGTCAATTTTACATAAAAACTAGTGTACAGTTAAAATGGAATGGACAGTAAGTGTGTTATTTTTTACTCTGTTGGACAGTTGTTTATAATGTATGAAAGGGTTGAATACGCGTGATTCCTAGATCCTAGTACTTAGAATGCTGAACTTTACGTCACATGAATTGAATGAATCAACAGACTTTGTGCAATAAAGTGTTCAAATAAATAAATTAAGTTATATTTTCTTTCGTTTTATTTGTTTTTGTTTTTTTATAATAAAAAAAAACGCTCTGTATATCCAAAAAAACTCAAAGTGAAAAATTAAAAGTAATAAATTAGCGATGAGTATTAAATTTGATTCCCTTATAATGCCATATAATTTTATTTGATATTAAATTAAATTCAATTTGATACCATAATTGGTTACGTTACAGTATGTTTTAGTATTAAATTACAAGTGAAAAATAAAAAAAAATAGATAATTCTTTTTGAAAATGGCTAGAATATTTAAAACTGGACACCAAATAATATACCTCATTAAAATTATTCGCCAATGATTAGTACGTAACCGGGTCTTTTATCTTTTAAATTATTTATTTAATTTGGGACTTTTTTTTTCTGTAAATAAAATTCTATTATATATTCTATTTTAATATACAATCTCTGTTTTGTGTAAACAAACGCACTCTGTAAAACTTTTCTGTCATTACTTGATTTTCCCCTTAAAGGCTCGATATTATGTATATAAAATATGTATTTGTAAAGAATAAAATAATGTTACGTTAGAAAAAAAGAGTTTATTATATATAAAAAAGGGTATAATATAATATAGGAAGTAGGTCTCTAATGAACTTAGTTGCCTATAGAGCATTTGTCTCTCCAATAAATGCATAAGTTTAGTAGGTAGACAAAGAAATATTTGTTGAATTATGTTTTAATATTACGTTTTAAGTTTATACAGTTATAATAGGTATTAGTCGCTACTACTAATGAAGTAAATCAATGCATTACGTCTTCTAACGTAATATTCAATCAAGAGGAAGAGGACAAGCGTGTGATGTCAAGAATCAACGCTCAGGACGTCTTAATTATTAACCCTTTAGCCGCCAGAGTCGGATTTATCCGACAATTATTTTCGTGTCTGTTTCGCCAGAGCCGGATATATACGACAAATTCCTCTACTTGTATGATTTTAATTTTTAAATCATTGAGTTGCTTTCTCTTAAAAAAAATTACAATTTTAATCAGACATGATTTTTTTTCATAATTGAAATCAAAATCCGTTGCGTGGTTTAGAAGACCGATAAGTTAGCGAACTCAAACATGACAACTACAAAGTTATTAAATACTAGCTGTTACACGCGACTTCGCCCGCGTAACTTTATAAAATATATTGTTTTTGAGTTAATTCATTAAGAACATACAGATATTCTCTCTTTATAATATTAGTATAGACTATATTATTACCTGGTTATTAAATATTTGAAACGATTGAACATTCTGTAGGGCACAGTAGCAGAGCTTTTCTTTGATGTTTTCGAGGCTGGCTTTTCTTTGATGCAAAAACTTGAAAGTACTGGATCGACTCGCTTTTTACGCCGAAACCCTTTCTTTAATAAAGTTGGAAATATATAAGACTCGTAGGCACTACTCATAATAAAGCTTAGGAACAAGAAGAAACAAAATTCGCACTTGAGTCAGTAAAAGTCGTAGGGCTCGGCGAAATCTATATAAATAAAAATGAATCCCTAAATGTGTTGCTAAGCGCAATACTCGTGAACGGCTGGACCGATTTTAATTCTGTCTTAACTCGTGGATAGAGGGATAATCAGAGAAGGTTCTTATGTAAAAAAAATGCACCCCGGGCGAAGCCAGGAGCGGGTCGCTAGTATCAAATAAAAAATTATCCAACCCGAGCGCTTTACATTGGCTTAGTTAGTTACTCTATAATATTAATCCAGGACTTTGCCTATCTGCATATCAAGTTTCATCCTATTCATTCCTAAAACATTTTTCTCGTGTTTGAGTAACAAATATCTGAACATCTTTAATAACTTTCTTCTTTATGCATGTAGCTTATTACTCTTGCAACTATACACTTAGTTGTAAAAGATATATTTTGAACTGTAAGTTCAGTTTTAACAATTAAACTTTTTAGGTTCCTTTACAAAGGTATCATGAAATAATTTGGAGTCGCCCAAAAGGCCGCTAGAAGTCCGCTCTGCGTATGAACGTAGGTATAACCGGTACTCAGTACCTAGTTAAAATTTCACAAATAGGTATGGTCTTTAAATTGATTTTTGTCATAAAAATACCATTTAACATGCAGTTATTTTCTCTGCGATATTTTCCGGTCGAAAATCAATTTCAGAGCTAAGATGTGTTAATATTACCTACATCTGTACTATATACATTGCAAAGTATTGCAAAACTACTTTGTATGGCCATTAGAAGCTTCAGGGGTCAAAAATATAACAATGTTTTGAAAAAGTTCACTGACCTTTTTTATCATATTTGCCTCGTGTGAGCATGACGAACTTCAATATAATCTTATCTATTCATATTAACATAGTATAATCCCCTGAGTAGCTACACTTAGAAACGTTATATTTCCGATGAATAATAACGGTGAAATGTGGAAATAATGTGAAATTTAGGTTTTTTTTTCATTTGGTCAAACATTCAAATAGTTTTTTTAAATTTCATGTTTTATAAAATTAATACTGCGTCAAGCATTTGTAATAATAAACAAATGCTGGATGCCTACACAGTATATAGTAGATAATGAAGAACCAATACTCTTTGATAATGAAGAACCGGTGTCGTATTTGTTTTCATATTTTGTACAAATATAGAAATTTTACAAAAACGATTTAAAACAGTTGATCCAGGTGTACGAAAACAACTAGATTTTTTATAAGAAGCATTTACATATCTCAGTTATCAACATTATAATGACAGGAGCTTCCGGCATGGTCACATCACCCTGCAGCCTGCAGCTGTAGCAAGCCAAACGATTATTCTCGAAAAACTTTACGACGACAGCTTTTGAAACAGTAGCTTTCCAATGGCTGCCATTGGACATTCATGTTCAAATGACTTCTTTTTTTACTGAATGTTTGCCCTTTAGGTTTATGACAGTGTGAATATTTGATTTCGTTTGCTCTATTACACTTCGTTGCTGGCAGTATGTCAGCAGAATAGCTACATGTGGAGTTCTTTCAGGTAGTTTAAAACCAAGGCTTGCCTATTATAATGCATGCATGCATAATATATTGAAAAAAAAAAAGAAGTCTAACTCCTAACAAATTACTAGGCCATATAATTTTTATCTCTGTAATATGATCCATCCAAAATAAGTTATTATATACTTGTTAACTTTGGTCAAAAAATTATAATGTACTTTTGGATTTTATTTATTATCCCAAAAATTATTATTTAATTACTTACATATTTTTTTGATCAAATTAATTGTAAACCCAACGTAACTACCATTTTAAAGTAATGTAGAGTCGAGCAGATAAGTAGTTTAGTTAGATAGATAAATCACACGTAACTTGCAGTTTTGCATTTTTTATTCTCAACACGAACCTGAACCTGGACAATGAATCTGATCTTATGCGAAAAAGAAAACGTGGCTTATTAGCATAGAAGTAAAGTCCATAAATAATTTTATAAATAGGTACCTAAATGATTATTTTTTCTTTTGAATTCAAAATAGTCTTAATAGGTAAATAAATAGGCATGTGTATCAACCCATTATTTAAACTTAATTTAATAAAATTTTCTCTGACACACCTTTCTTATAAATATTTTGTATAACTACCGAAAATAAAAAAAAGATTAAATATACAACATTATTTTTATTATTGTTTTTTACTCAATATTTTATTTTTATTTACTTTATTAAATGTAATTATTTTCACCTTTAATCTTAAATAAATGTTAAAATTAACTATCGTCATTGGATAAAGTAAATTATTGTCAGAGGCATTGAGTTTGGCGCAAAGTTGAAACGTTAGTAGGTAATATAATATATTTAGTCTATTACGAGTATTATCTCCAGAAAATATTTGTTCTAATCCAGTGTCCATTTCTCTATCCCTTCCCAATCCCTCATCCTAAAGCTTAGTGATTTTTGTTTTATAGGCGAAGATAGCCACCTACCATCATGTGGACCGAGAGACTGTGCCGAAAAAAAAGAATCAGTTTGAAGGGTGGTTTCGGAATTCGGAGTAAAAATGTTTACTAGACTATAAAACCTGCATTTATTTAAAGCTACCTGTTAATTTGACACAACTAGTGAACTCACCAATTTCAATATAGTAAAATTAAGTTACCTAAGTAAATCTATTATTTCCATAGTTATTAAATTATTTGATAAATACATATATTTTAAATAATAATACCTAGTACTTTTATTAAGATCACTAGACTAACGTTTGTAATTTTGTATCGAACTAGCCAAATATTTTGTGACTAATAGTCAGTGCTCAACTTGTAAGGTTTTAGTGTTTATGTACAAAATGTATTGTAGTTTTTAATGTATTGACGTAACAATCATTGTTTAATTATATATGTGACGATTGAAAATATCTTTTTTATGTAATTTCACGAAATAATGCGATTCTGTACCAATATTAAAGGTACTCTCTATTTGTTATTATACTTTAGCCTTACTGATTCCTTAGTAAACAATTCTTTGATTTTTTTAAAATACTTAAAAGTGTAATATCCTGAATTAATTTGTTTAAAATTATTTAATAATAAACAAAAAAAAATTGCTTATCTAAGTACTCCCTTTGCCGGTTTTAATAATATTTAGGCCACATTATTCTAAAGTGCCCTAATAATAATCCAATAGTTGAAACACACTCCTGCTGCACCTAGTTAACAATATATTATAATACTATAATAATAATTCAAATCATATCTTTAATTTTAGATGATAGCACTTAATCGAATTGGTACTAAATTGGAGTTCATTTATAAAGGAGTTCAGTATCGCCATAGGGAAATTATAGCCAATGAGGAATCTGACATAGGCAGGTAGAGACAAAACTTAAACGCAGTTAACTTATTTCTTAAAATATATGACTGCCGTAGATGTCTAAATGATTTAAAGACTTATATTCTAACATATATATGTATAATTGTATATGTTATATACATATATGTGTCGTTCATTGTAAAAGTGGTGTAACTCCCTATTTTTAAAACCATCTTTTCTTGCCTAATGGTATCACATTTAGTCATAACTTTCAATATAAAAGTGAAGTGACTCCAATAGTTGCATTAAAATCCCATAGATGAAAACAATGAATGAATGCTTATATTTTTTTCCTACACTATAATTCGCAAAAAGCTCGTTATTCTAAAATTCAGTTACAAGGAGATAGTTAACTTTTACAATGAACGACACATATATCGCAGTCAACTAGTGCCTATGTTCAATGAATGGGCAAGACGAGCGCTTAAATTGGCTGTTTCAACCAGTTGACTGCGACACAGGGGCCCTAGACAAGTTGCATTCGTTCCGTAGCGATTCGATTCGCTAAAAATAAAATGTATGGGATTGACATATGCCTTCGCTAAATCACGTGATACTTCCCATACATTTATAACTATCGAACTTCGTTATCGTTATCGTTATGGCACTCTGTCTAGGGCCCCAGATATAGTTAACTATAAGGTACTTTTGTTTTAAAATTAGCTAGTATTATTTAAAATATTTAAGTTTTTAATTATTTATTAATAATAAAGAATGTTGGATAATGTGAGCGGTAGATAAATTTGTAAATGAAAATTTTCACAGTTAAATAAAAATATGTATAATGAGATTATTGTTTTATTTAATAACATTCGTAGGTACATTTATTATAAAATATGTTCTGCTCCATCTACTTATAATAATTAAGTGTTTTAGTGCGAGGTGAGTGTTTTTTAGAACAGTGAACAATATCTAATAGCATGTACGAGTACGGTTAGGTTCTCATTCTAATATTCAATTATATTGCTTGTAATAAAATATTTCGAAATTACATTTCTTTTAAATATAACGTTTGCAATAACATTTCCGAAAATATACCTATACTCTTAAAACTCATCTAATGCAAGCACTAAACTTTTTACCAAGTGGTATTGCCCGGTGTTGGAGGAAATGGGATCAACAATAAAGGTAATCAAGTAACAAGGGCAGATCGAGGGATATAATAAAAACTTTTTTTTCTCCTCCCTTTATATGATCGCAAACACAATGACAGGCATTACCTATATGACTTTATGCTGTTATAACATCAAATTACTACAACATGGAACACGCGTGCCATACAAAACACAACGAATTTTATGGAACATTTAAAAGTGACATATGCGTAGAGCATGAACTGTCATTTATAACAAACATAATAATAATAAGTACGTAATTTAAAGAAAATGTGACTTTACGTCAACCCATTAGAGTTTAAAATGAAATAGTAGAAGTTGATCGTTACTACCTTTTACCATTGACGCGTGAAGGCAAGAGTCCGCCATGATTCTGTCAAAGGCGTTCTTTTTATGTTCCCCTTTGGCATTTGTGACGCAAATTCCATTGTAGTATTTCGATGTGTTATAATTATTTGATGCATCAGATCGTCTGTGCTATAAACTTTATTTTATGGTATGATGCACCTAAACTTATGACTCCACCTCCCCCTGACTCGAAACTGAATCTGCCCTTGAATAAATAAGATATGCTAGACAGCTCTTATCTACTAAACAGTAGCCCTTCGCTTATAATGATTATCACTCGACCGAAAAATATATGTAGGTTCTATAATATTACCCACTAACATACACGTATAAGATAAAAGGTAAGGTATTTTCCATGTATTCAACAAAATATAGATCGAATGTTTGTTTATTTGTTTCTTTGATATAGAAACGCGGATGGAGTACGAACTGGTATCAACCTTTTGTCGCCGCTGATTGTATCGACAACCCAATATTCTCTCCCATTTATAATTTGGCTTTGTGAGTTGTGATTGTTCTTATATCTTGAGTTCCGGCCAAACAATGATTCGTAGGGAGGCGGCGGTATGCCATCGTCGTAATTGTGAATTTTTATCTTTTTATTCACTTTAACTTTCTTTTCCTTTTGTTTATTTTCCTTCTTTTTCAACTTGAAACAAATCCTCATTAATATCTGAAAGAAGACGAAATAAAATTTGATATTTCGTGATAAACCTCGACAGGCAGGTTGTTGTGATAATTATTGCTGTAAAAAAAAATCAAACCTCTATAATAAAAACTGTCACCGCAGCACACAAACCCACACCCATAATCATGTAGGTCATCAGAAGATCGCTATTGCGTAATTGTCGATCCTTCGACTGAAGATCTAAAGGACAGATCTTAGTGCTTGGCAGATCGCGATATTCGAGAAAATCTATTATGCCTGATTGGAGAATATATGAAAGGCTGAAAAAAAACATGATATCAAAACAAAGTAGCCATGGTCCTGTAAATTTAGTAGTAAGTTAAGTAAGTACCTAACACCTTTTTTACCGAGGCTGTATCAATTTAATTACAAGGAAATTGAATAGTTTCGTTTCCTCATTAATCATGAATTAATTGATTTATCTAAATCTACTTCGATACAATTTTATGACTTAACTTATACTTCAACTTAATTTATACTTAACTTTTACATAGATAGATATAAAACAAGCTTTATATAAGATTTAAGCTACACTGTCTCTTAGGCTCTTTGGTATATTAGGAGGACCCGAAAGCTGTTATTTTTATTTCTTTATTAAAGTTAAACAATATGTATTTCCACAAAAACTTACACGGGATTAAAAAGGTGTACAAGCGGACTACCCCGAGGATAAATGAAGCCTCTAAGCCTCTTCATAAAAGGGGTCGGGGCTATAACGTAGGTGCACCTATTCGCTTCTTCCACGCCCTCTTTGGCTTTAATCACATAATCGTCATACATTAGGTGTTCTATGGAGATCTGTTCTTTAACGAGCACTGCACCGGCTGCCACCAGAGGCAAATAATCTTGAGCGTGATTCACTTTGAGAAAATCAACTCGTCCTTCCGCCACCATATTGCTCAAATAATACAATTCTTCGTTAGGCTGTAAGATATTATTTTGTTATCATTGTATTTACAACAAAGCCCGCAGATAACCTGGAAGCTGGTATTGTATAAATAAATAAATAGAGGCGGACAGCAATTTTATTATTACGCCAAGCTACCTAGGTTTTGACATGTAAAAAGTCTTAGAAGAAAACCAACTGCGCTATTGTGTGAAGAATAGTTTCATATGATATACTGACATGTACTGTTTGTTGATATCATCGTGATTACCCTGATAGTTTCAATTTTATAAGCAAAAAAACTAAAAAAACAGCGTTTTTTCCATAAAATTGTTAATAAGAATCTTATAAATAATAAACTCGAGTGAAAAACATTTCATTATATCATATGAAACTATTCTTCACACAATAGCGCAGTTGGTTTTCTTCTAAGACTTTTTACAAAAAATGCTCACACCAAATCACTGCAGCTTGATCTATATATAATAGAATAGATATAGAAAAATAACAATGCTCACGTTGTTAATAACATACTCCACTGAACTTCCTTCAGGTGCGAACCACCTGTAGTGTTTCTTGTACAAGTCTTGAGGACTTTCTATGTCGAGAGTAAATTTAGACAGGGTGAGGAATGCAGTCAAGTTTGCCGTATAGAACGCTGACAGAAGAATTATAAACATCCACCAAGTCGCGAAGAGAACTCTTGTTGTGTCTGAAATCACATTTAGGTACGTTTTCTTTCTTTCTTCTGGCAGTTACAGTTTTTCTAACCGACGGACGGTTAGAAATCTACCGGGTAATCAAGATGACTTCTTGCCTCTTAGATAAAACTGTTTTTAGAAAAAAATTGTTTGTGATATACGAAATTGTATTACGTTAGACTATTATTTCGTTGAACTATGTAGGTACGTATGTGTTAACACATACCTATATACATATCGCTGCTTAAAAACTAAAGGGCCATAAAAGAAAAAAAATCCAAAAAAAAAATTATTGCAAAATACAATCACAATCCTTCATATTGTATGTTGCAAAAAGACTTATGGTTGTTTTATTCCATATTTAGTATATTTTGATCATTTTTAGGTATATATTCAAAAGAAACTGATATGCTTATATCTCTTTTAATATTCAGTTTATTATAAAAGTACTTAAAACATTTAATGCTACTTAAAAATACGCTTCTAACGATGTATAATATGCGTATATTTGATATATATCTAATAAGAAAAAAAAATAACAAAAAGTAATTTAATTTTTTTATAGATAATAGTATCTCTCCTGTAAAAAGTGTAATTTTGATTTGTGGCCCTTTTGTTTTTAAGCAGCGATATTTAAAATACCATACATACGTGCTTGTAGCTATATGTATATATCTATACTACGAGTAATATTAGAGAGAGAAAATTTGTATTTTTATATGTTTATAATGAATAAACTCAAAAACTACTGGAACGATTTTGAAAATTCTTTCAACTATAAAAAGCTCACTACAAGTATCACCGAGAAACATAGGCTATATGTTATAAAGTTAGGCGGACGAAATCGCGTGCAACAGCTAGTACATATAAAATTTCGGTAAATAAAAAGAATAACGCCTAAGGCGTATTCATCTATTATATATTCTTTTTATTACCGCACCCTTATAATCAAAGACCGCACCGGTAGTACGTAACTTGTAGGTAACTAAGTAATAAGCCTTACGTATAAAGGTATATATTATTTTTTGTACTAAACCTACTAAATCCCTTTAGTAACTAGGCTTTTATTATTAGTTAATAAAATACGAAAAATGACTTTTTTAATTGCTTGCTAAACAAAGATTTCATTACTCATTACAGAATTTCCTTCTACTGAAATTCTTGACTTATAAATGTTTTTGAAATATGTGTCGTTCATTGTAAAAGTGGTGTAACTCCCTATTTTTAAAACCGTATTTTCTTGCCTAATGGTATCACATTTAGTCATAACTTTCAATATAAAAGTGAAGTAACTCCAATAGTTGCATTAAAATCCCATAGATGGAAACAATGAATGAATGCTTATATTTTTTTTCCTACTCTATAATTCGTAAAAAGCTCGTTATTCTAAAATTCAGTTACAAGGAGATAGTTCACTTTTACAATGACCGACACATATATTAGTAAGTATGTCAAGTTTAGCATAGGTAGGTAAGCGAGTTCAAAATAAAAGCATAGCATTAATGTAATGATTAATCATATATTTGTGTGTGTAGGTAGCACTTGTTTGTATCGGTCGCTAAAAAAACATTACGAGGGTGTGACCAGAAAGTGATGAATGATGTAAGCCATTAGCGACGATAGCATCGCTCAAATAATGACAAGATTGACCACGTCTGTGATTACAACGTGTCAGGTTGATGGTGTTTGGCTGTTAGATATATTGAATTGGGGGTTGACATCGATTTTTACGCAGGGACCTATACGTTAACTATTACATTCATTATTATTTACCCTACCCTTAACCGATAAACTGAACAGAAATAAACAATTAATTCCTGAACTATATTTAACCGTATTGTAAACATATTGTAAAAGGGTTTATTACATGATGGTTTGTACCTAAATATAAAAAAAGTTACTGTATGAGGTATAGTATAGTTAAGTATAAATACACAGCCTCAATGTCGAAAATGCCGATATGATATCAATTTTTTTTTAAATTTATTTATTTACAACACACATGATACATAATTACCTAATTCAATGTATCTGTTTCTAATCTAAGTTAAAATATTATTTATATTACACAAATCAATTACCTACATAAATTTATAAAAATTACAAAATTTACAAAAACATGCACAAGAAACAAGAAATTAAAATAAACCTATATTTACCTACTCAACTAAGATATCACAAATACTCGTAGTCCCACCCTATTGAATTCATTCAGTGTGCAATGGAACAGGTCAATGGTCAGAGGAGCCTTGCCAAGCCGTTCTTGCGCGCGGTATGGCAAAGAGTTGTGGTTTCCGTCTCATGTATGTATGACAGCATGTGTTAGTATTAACTATTTTGAAAGCGGCAATGATTAGGTTAAAAGTCTGTCGATCATATCACGTTGTCAACAGCGGCGCATTTACACATTTGCCGCCCGTAGGCTATTAAAATTTTGCCGCCCCTATAGACCCCTCCAATTCGATACCCTAGTTCACAATCATAATAATATGAAAAATAAAAACTGATGTAATATAAGGTACCCCAATTTAGTCACAGTATAGGCTCCCGTCACTGTAGGTCACAGTGCGAGCAATTTCTGGGTCATTAGTATAAAATATTTTTTTTTATTTCTGTAAGACAAAAATATATTTTTTGACCAAATTTGCCGCTTCCTAAAATCTGTCGCCCTAGGCTCCAGCCTACTCAGCCTTCTGGTAAATCCGCCACTGGTTGTCAAATGAAACTTTTTTTAAAAAGTTTTATGTTACACTTCTGGGTGGCAAATTTCAAATCCCTCTTTTAGGATGCTGGAAGAGAAGATTGACTATCGAAATGTAGTGAATGTGGATGAATATTTTTTCCTCTCTTCACATAAAGCTCATTGAAACGTAGATTAATCTTATAGAAGGAAAAGAAAAAACCTGACTTACTAGCTTCCGGAGAGAGTGTGGTTCCCTGCTTGATAAATGCTCCGTAAACAAACCAAATGCTTGGTGAGAGTGGGATTTTCTTTTCATGATCCTTGACTAGTTTTGAGCGAAGCCATGTCAGAATCGTGATGCAAGGTCCGTACGAGATCACCGCCACGAGGATCAAATACCTAGTGAGTGTTTCTTTTATTTACCATTGACCTTAATAATGGCCACATCACAGTTTTAGAAATATAATAAAAATAAATCTCATAAAATAATGAAATAGAAAAAACCGCTGACCCTTCAGAAAAGAAAAAGCAGGTACATACCAAACTTTATTTTCGAATGGTGCAAGAAGACCAGAGCCCGCTGCAGATTCCTTGGGACGCTTTAACATCATCATCCAGATACCTTCATCAAGATCGTACGAGTAAGAGATAAAGTTTTGAAGCTCCGGCATTTTTGGTATAAAAGCTGCTACCATGTCTACTTTCTAAAACGAGAAATAATAATAGTACGTTGGCCCTACGATCTGTATACTACTCGACCTTGTGATGGCTTACTTTATGTTTTCCGGGTCGAGAAATCCGAAAATCGTGATCCGCATCAAAGTGGCCCAAAATTGGGAAAAATTCCACCCAAAATTGGTTTTTCGCGAATATCTCGAAAACTATTGCGAATTTTAAATTGCGGTTTTCGGATTTCTCGACCCCGAAAACATAAAGTGAGCCCTCAAGCGGAATCCTTATAGATTAAGTCAAGGTGAATCCGTAGGGCCAACGGACTATAATTGTAACCCTAAATTGATGGCTACATCAAATGTTGAATGTACATATGTTGAGATTACCTTGCTTTTAACCAGTCCGACTAAGGAATCATCGGGGTTATCCTTATCCCGTCCTACAATATAGTTTTTTTCTGGAAAAATTATTTCGTACGTGAAGTTAAATTTTTGACTCAGTATGTTCAATATGATGAATGCTACACCACGACCGACAAGAGTCCCATTTTCTTCCTTCTCAACCCAGTTCAGGGGATAGTTCTGAAAACATTTAGAACAATATACAAAGGTGATCAGATGCAGATAATAGACTTCTTTTAACAGTGGCAGACAAAAAAGACTACCTTAAGGACAATGTTTCCCAACTTATCCGCGGAAAAATAAAAATAAAAATAAGTTATAACCCAATACGCAAAGTAACGCACTTCGCTAACGGTGTAGCGATCAATATTAATTTTTATTAGACTAATTTAATAAACATGTATACATATAGAAACACCGCAACGTGAGTAAAATAAACCTAAGTAAGAAAAAATATAGCAATAAAAAATATTAAAGCTACTTTCTTGTTTTATTTTTAGGGGACCGTTACGATTTGATAATTAAGAAAAGATTATAAGGAAATATTTAAGTACTTACATTATACGTGGCCACTTTTAACACTTTTCCGTTGATTTCATGACGTAAACCAAGTTGTTCGATTTCTTTTTTTGATACTTGGTGGTCTGGTAAAAAAGATATAAAAATTACCTGATTTATATATGAATCAGTATATTTATAAAATCACAAAACTAGGATAAATTTACCCAAAAGATTATTGTCGTAAACACTTTCACAAAAAGTTGCATTGCATATAGATGAAATTATAAGATCTATTCCGGCAGCCATGGCATTAGAACTAACATAAGCCGTTCCTTATATGTGTTGGACATTTGGGAAATTATTTACTAGTATAAGTAGATTTTGTGGAAGCGAACTCGCCGCAGTGCAGCCGAGTGCGGGTTGCGCCAACTCCCGAGCAAATGAAAACCGATGTCACCAGTCAGTCACCACACTCACACCATTCTTTCATTACACGTTAGCTTAGAATGGATTTGCCCACTAATAACTTTTGTATTTGAAATTTGTATTTGAAATATGTGCATTTCGCAGTCATTTGGAGCCTGTTTGGTGACAGTAACGACCTCCTTACAAAAGACCAATAAGAACAAGTATAAGCATGTGCTGTTATGTTGATGTCTTTATGCTTAGATGATCCCTCGGTAATAGTACTTTTTTCTGGATGAAAGGTATCAAATGTCCTTTGCTGTATTTCTGACAATGTGTATGCAAAATTTCTTGTTGATCGGTTGAGTAATTAAGATATGAAAATGTAACAGACATATAAAGTTACTTTAAAATTTATAATATTAAGTACGTATTCATAATGAAAATATATTGATTTACTAGCTGCTGCACGCGACTTCGCTCGCGTAACTTTATAAAATACATATACCCTATGTCCTTTCTGGTGTCCCATAGTCAACGTGTATGTAAAATTTCATGGTGATCGGTTCAATAGTTTTTGCGTGGAAGAGTTAACAAATATCCATACATAACAACATGCCATACATAACGTTGTGAACAGTAACAAACTTTCGCATTTATAATATTAGAACTTAGAACGGATTTACAAGCATATTTACAAGAAGTGGTTTTCATTCATTTAACGAAAAAAACCTAAAAACGAAAATTTAGCTTATCCATAATAAGCTTCAGAGGCAACTATGATTCGCTGTCAATAAAAAGGTAATGAGTTTACGATATTACAGTAGGTATATTGGCAGATTGTTTAGCCTGTACATTACCGTATACATACCAAACATAATATGTAATGAATACAAGCTATAATTAAAAATTATAAACTAACCTCCCGAGACTTTCTATTGCGCCAAAAATCGCTATATCTGCTGTAACTTGCTGAAGAGTTGCGTACCCTGCAGAGTAGGTACTGAAGGTCAAAGTTATCATGCCATGGAAATACTACCGAAGTAATAAAATAATATACAAAGGTTTCACATCAATCACGCAATGTGAAAGTTAGTGAAATCCCTTCAAGTAAGAAATTGGCTGAAGATCTTCAAAAGTACTGAACAGATCTGATCTGAATGCGGTTAAATTACGCCAATATAGTTTCGTCTCCCAATTCGTATTTCAAACTGAGGCAAATGTAATAATATATTTTTTATAACTATTATTGTGAAATACCATTACTTTATGTTTTTTATAAATTTACTGTTCTATTTTAGTTTAATTTAATTGTATATTGTTTTAATTACAATACTTAAATAATCCTTATCCTTATTATACATATTATAAAGCAAAGTCCTTCGCCACATCTGTCTGTCTGTTCGCAATAAACTCAAAAACTACTGCGCTAATTTTCATGCTGTTTTCTCCAATGGATAGAGTGGTTCTCGAGGAAGGTTTTAGTATATAATTTACAAAGTTACGCGGGTGAAATCGCGGGCAGCAGTTAGTGTTAAATAAATTCATTGCAGTATTCGAAAGTCCCGCTACAAATTTTGAATGAGTAGCCGATAGATGGAGGATTGAGTCATTATGACTTATGACCACAAACTAAATAGAATTTAATACTGGCAAGTTTTTAAGAAAATAAAACAGTTCATAATATTAAAAGAATGTAATCATAAAATATATGAAAAGAAGATAGTAATGAAGTTTGGAGACGTGTAAAAAGTAGTAATGTTCTTTAGAAATTATATTGAAATGTTGGTTTAGTTTTAATAAAGATATTTACACATAGCTATAGGGGCCCTAGACAAAGTGCCATAACGATAACGATAACGAAGTTCGATAGTTATAAATGTATGGGAAGTATCACGTGATTTAGCGAAGGCATATGTCAACCCCATACATTTTATTTTTAGCGAATCGAATCGCTACGGAGCGAATGCAACTTGTCTAGGGCCCCAGGAAATTTATGATGAATCAATTGATTATGAGAAGCAATATATAAAGTTTTACTTATTTAACTAAATAATGATGTCAAGATGTTGAACGCAAAATCAAAAATAAATTCGATAAGACTTTCTTTGTGAGTTATGAAGATAGTGTTCTGTGTTTGTGTCAGTCTGTCAGTGTCAAAATGGTGTCAAATTTTATTTTGACATACAGCATAACCGCATACAGCAGGTTATTAACCATGAAAAAAGCGTCAACAAAACTTGCATAAACTTTTTCTATAACGAATTTAAATTATAACCATATGAATGGAATTATTTTTAGTTAGAAGAATAGACAGCAGATAAATTGTACAAGATGAAAGACGATGTTTTATCAATTTGTGAAAAGAACTTTATTTTAAAAATTGTTTCCGAGGGCCACGTGAGTTCTGACAGCGCAATGTTTTGATATTTATTTTTTCCTAGTTCGAATATTTTCTTTTGTAGCACTTTAATTTTTCTTTTTATAGCGCTTAGATGGAAGGAGTTACAACGAAAGCAGAAAATACGATGTATCATTCGGATCTGACTACGGGAGTTGTGTAGTATCTTTGGGAGAAACTAAGTAAGATCCTTCATTTATCAAATAATCGCGACCTGCCCTCGGCTTTTTATAATATAAACATTTTCCATCAATACTAATAATAAACCTGAACATAAACGAATTAACTGATTTTCATGAAATTTGGCAGATAAACATTTAGACGTTTAGGACACAGGATAGGCTACTTTTTTCTTTAACAACGCGAAGTCGCGGGCGCCAGCTAGTAATAAAATAAAATCTGTCTACACATTCTCTAGTTTTTGAAGCGTACACAAACAAACAACGTTTTTATATACGTATTAGCTGCTGCCCTCGACTTCGCCCGCGTTACTTGGAAATTATATACTAAAACCTTCCTCGAGAACCACTCTATCCATTGGTGAAAAGGGCATGAAAATCGGTGCAGTTGTTTTTGAGCTTATCGCGAACAGACACACGCCGGAGGACTGATTTCTAATATAAGTTCTGTATAACACTTCTGTGCCTACTTATGAAGTATGTTATTTTGTAACTTTCAGAGTTCTTGCACAAGTATCCTGTGAAATTGTACAACCGAAACAAATAAGGCCAAACGAAGGTATTTTGTTCATAAATGTGGAAATTAGTTCTATGGCATCGCCCCAGTTCGAAGTGAACAGGCAAACACAGCTCAGTGTTTATTTGAATAGGTTGCTTGAAAAATGTTATAAAGATTCTAAATGTGTTGATTTGGAATCACTTTGTATAGTTGTTGAAGAAAAGGTTAGTACTTATCACTGCAATTAGTTTTTTTTTATATATTAAATAGATGTCTGTCTACTATAGCTTTTTCCCATTTATATTTTTCAAAATTTTATTCCACTTTAAAAATTAGTATTTTTAATAATATAGAATTATTTTTGTGCCAATTTTGTCACAGCCATATGTATAATGTATATATATGACAAATTCCTCTACATGTATAATGTTTATTTTTAAATCATTGCCTTACTTTCTCTTAAAAAAAAAAGAAAATTACAAGTCAAGCGCTAGGGGGCCAACAACTCCTACAAAACCAAGCAGTTAAAGTTAATAATTTTTGTCTAGCATTTTAAGGTAAGAAAGGTAAAGATCCAAGCAAGGAAATCAAAAATATTGTATAATATTTCAGGAGCCCATTGGATGAGTGGTTAGGGTGCTTGTCTTGATGAATAGTCCCTGGCTGTATCATCTTTATAAATGAACTTTTTAAAGTTGGTTCTGGCCTGAATCTGGAAAGTAGTGGCAGAGCACACTGCATGTCGCAGACTTCTGGGTAGCCCCTTTTAGGAGCTGTTAATACCCCTTAATGGAAGACTACTATCGAATAACAATATGTTTCAGTGAGTGAGTAAGGGTAGCCAGAACCCATTTCTCTAACTAACCCGATCCCTTTTCCTCAGTCACACTATGGCGGTAGCGCACTTGCAGCACTATTGGTATTTCTTGTGTTAAATACTAGGCGATGGTAGTCACCTACCATCAAGTGGACCGTTAGCCTCTGTTGAGTTAAAAACAAATCGAAAAGTTAACAAGTTTAAATTGTTGCCATTTTCAAATTACAGGTATGGTCTTTAAGAGTGGATGTAAAAGTTCTCAATCACGCGGGCAATCTTATTGAGTGTGCAAGTATTGCCACAGTTACAGCGTTGGCTCACTTCAGAAGACCAGATGTGACCCGCAGCGGCGACATTGTCACCGTCCACTCGTTGGTCGAGAGGGATCCGATACCTACAGTTTTGTATCACTATCCAATTTGTGTTACATTTGCTATATTTGGGGACGAGTAAGTATTACAATTATGAGAATTTTTGCGAATGCAAATGCAAAGTTAAATTTTGACATAGATTTAAATTTTTAATGGCACATAAATCTAAATATGAATGAATTAATGAATTAATATTTTATTGAAATGCTTTATATTTTAAAATATAAAACAAATTTTTGTCATCTAAAAATATAAAAAATTCGGCGCCATTGTCGTCAATAGTGGCGTCACTGAGGAACAATCTTAATTAATTAAATTCACATTATTGCAACTTGTCTGAAGATATATGTAATTATGAATTTTCTTTATAAAACGAATTTATTACTAAGAGCCACCTGTTGGCCTTTTAAATTAACAAATGATGTAATTCAACGCATATTAAATTTTCTCAATAAAACTTGCACGTAATTTGCTTAAAAAATTTTTTCTTCTTTTTAGTATATTAATATCCGACCCCAATTTAATGGAGGAAACTGTGTGTACAATGAACACTGATGAAAATGTGAATGAAGCCCGCGGTCTGCTTGTCGTTGGCATAAATCAGTACAAAGAGATATGTTTACTCAATTTGTCTGGATCTGTGGTAAACGACTCTAATATTGTGCACAAAGCTATAAAAAGTGCCGCGACCAGGTGTAAGGATATTGTTAATTTTGTGAAGAAAACTATAATCAATGACGACAATCTCAGGTAATTTTTGTGTACACTTTTATACATAATTATTGCATGTGTTCGGCTTTGGTCCCTGGTTCAATTCCCGGCAGGGTCAACTTTGAAAATTAACTTCATGGTTGACTCTGGTCTGGATTTAAGCAGTGGCATTTTCCAAATATAAATGGTCTATGTAGTTCTACAGAACTATATGAAACTTTTAGGACAAGTATACAAAAAATTGAGTATCAGTCTTGTAATCCATACTAAAATTATAAGTTATAGATGCGAAAGTAAATCTGTTTGTCTGCCACCTTTTATAATATATAAAAAAAATCCTGTGTAAAATAAAATCATAGGAAGCTGCCACCGGGTTGCACCTTAGAGTGAAAATAGGTTATGTCTTTCAGAACAAGATATAGATTTTACCTCTATACAAAACATTTGTAAATTGGTGCTGTGTTATTTATGATATTATTTATGCATGAACCATAAATTTCAATTTAAGGCAAAAGAGAACAAAGGTAAACTTTGCCGAGACAATATCAAATGACCACATACTGGCCCTCACCAGACGAGATCTGAGCATAAAACTCAAGTCAAACGCTGAATATGATCAAACAGAAGCAGATCATATGGAATTGGATAAGGAAGATCCCGAGCCCACTAAATATGACGGTAATATCAGACTTATAATCCTTAGCGCCTCTTTCACCAACGTCAAGTAGGCTAAACCGTCACTTAAATTCACCTGTCACCGGGAATAATTTAGCATTTAGCACCTTTGTTTGTACGGTAAATGTCCCAAATATTAAATAGAAAATAATAATAAAAAATCGCCTATCGAATGATGCAGTGCATAATTCAATAAAACAGAAAATGATTTCTAAAAGTAACTAATCAACACTTTACTTGTAGTTGATGAAAGAGGCACTTAGATTAATAATTCTTAAGTTTATTAGATACTATATAGCTTTTGCATGAGACTTTGTTCGCGTTGAAAAATATAATATCTGAGAAAATATCTGATATCTTTATCACTTTGACGACAGTGTCGCCCAATTTTTAATAATTATGTCTCTTTAGTTCAGACTTTAGACGATCTCTCGAGTACATAACTAATCTCTATAAATAAAAATGAATTACTAAATGTGTTGCTGAGCCCAAATCTCTATAATGGCTGATCCGATTTTATTTCTGTCTTCTCTCATGGATAATAGAGGGATAATCAGGGAAGGTTTTTTTACGTAAAAAAAATGTACCCCGGGCGAAGCCGGGAGCGGGTCGCTAGTATAGGATAAAAAGTATGTTAATGCGAAAATGTTAAATATGTTATTGCGAAAGTTTGTTACTCAATCATGCAAAAACGACAACTGATTGGGATGAAATTTGGCACACAGATAGATTATTGTCCCGATTCATTTCCTTTGGAATTTTCAAAAAAAAAAACGAACTGCATAAAACAAAATCTAACGTACAATTGAAGTAATGCTACACCATGTCCAGAGTTTCGGGCTTGGGATTCCAACTGATATCTTCACCATTCTCATTTGTTGTCTGTTATTGTTGTTTCGATTCGATTTCGACTTCTTGCAGATTATTTCTCAACACCTGCATGATATGAAACGCCTATATTCGTCTTAAGAAAAACTTAAAGCCAGCGAACTTACGGCACGGCATGGCGAAATATTTTTAACCTTACTATAATGATTTTAGAACTCACACTCCTTTATTTCAATACCAAGAGGTCTAAGCATGCCGTGGCATGACGATCTCAATCTCAAATCCCATCAGCAACAAGTGCTGCCTATTATCACTAAATCCTAATCAATAATTTTGACAAAATGATATATCCACAAGAGACAACAAGCATATGTGCTGTTGTGTTTCGGTAAGTGAGTGAGGGATGTCAGAGCCCATTACCGTCAGCCTGTCTGTCGAACTTAACATAAAAAATAAAGTAGTCAATTAATGTTTTTTTTTTCTTTATTCCACAGTGAAACCAACATTACCGCTCACTGCAGAGGTTGCCTCGAAGGGAGCGTCGAAATGGGTGGAAATATCATCGGATTCGGAGGAAGATTAATTTCAAAAATACCAATTATTAGTTTTTTGTTAAGTAAAATGTAATAAAATTTCATTTTTACAAAACCGCTGTTGATCAATCTTCACAGTATTGTTGCATTCTCCTGTCAAATTAACACAATGTTAAATGTAAAACACAAAAGAATAATTTGTCTATGTACACAAAATGATAATAAATAAAAGTGAAATGAAAAATCTCATAGATTCATTTTCGACAAATTGCTCTTTGTTTTAATTTTTAAGTAAACAATTTCTTTTTTCCCAAGTACATCAAAAATAATAACAAAATAACTGATATCAATTACAATATGCAATTGAATAAGAACGTAGCCATTCAGTTACAAATATTCATGATCTATTTATTATAGTCATGCACCATACAACAGTCATTTGGAAGAAATAATTATAAAGGAATATTACTCTTTGCATTAAGTTTTTTTTTCGCCTGGTATCAGTAATGAGACCTCCTATTTTATCATTAGTTCGATTATTCACATCGCTCATCTTATATCAGTATTCAGTTGAAAAAAGCTCTTGTTCACCAAAGCACAGTCGACATTATATTTTTCCTTTTCAATCCATTCTCTCCGTCCAGTTTTTGTAGGTGTTTCTAACAAATTCAGTCTAATTATTTTAAACATTTGGATTTTATATTAATTATTTAGATATAATGCAATGTTTTTAAAACACTGTCTAGCTAGAGGTAAGAGCAAAATTTACAAAAACATTTTCTTAGTAATTATTTCTTAAATAAATATACTTTTTCACTCGACAAGCACTAACTGTGAGATCAGCGCCAAAAAATATTTACTACATGAACAAGTTATTTAAAACGTCATAATATTCTGGGCAATAGAATACTACTAAGGAGCAAACACTAAAAGACATCTAAATATATATAAAAAATTGTATTATGGTAATAATAATGTAAATATATAATTTG
Organism: Synanthedon formicaeformis; assembly: GCA_945859745.1. NCBI lineage: Eukaryota > Metazoa > Arthropoda > Insecta > Lepidoptera > Sesiidae > Synanthedon > Synanthedon formicaeformis. The sequence goes on from OX243957.1 coordinate 8,295,792, forward strand.
TTATAAACATATTTATAATATATAATTTGCAGAAAATAATTTTGTAAAATGTTATCGATGAGTTGTAATTTTTTTTGACAAAATTCTCAATTGCCGATATTATTTTAGTGCCAATTAATAAGGTTACTTTATAATGTGACAAATTATGAATGTGTCACCTCGATAATATAAATCCTTAAAACAATGGGATTTTTTATTGCATCCATCTGGGTTTAATAATGCATTGCCATAGAAACTGAATTCAAAGTCAACGTATTTGTATTTTAATATACATCAACCACACAATTCTGCAATGAAACATATCGGAGGTACTTTGTTTAAAAACACTACAACCATTTAGTTGACATACAGCAATAGATGGCATTGGACAAATTAATGTTACTTAGCTATTACTTTACAAATAAGTATAATCTAACTAAATTGTGATGTTATAAGAGTGAACAAATGCAGAGTTCAGATAATTTATGAGACCTAACTTTAAAGGTGCAAGGGAAAGTTCTGTCGTTTTTTTTTTTCTAAGTAAAAAAAGCAAGTAACGTCCGACGTTTGAAACTGGTTTTTGCTCAATTCGTGTGACAGCTGTTTAGCTTGCGATGTTACCACACAGACCTACCGGTCTGAATCATAATGTAATGATCTACTAACATAATGAAAACTGCTTTCAAAAACGATAAAACTTTCCCATATACCTAATGAAACAAATTTTGTAAACTCTATGGCATTAATATTTAACCTTAAGTATTATGTTGTTATTGTGAATAAATAAAATTAATTAAAATAAAATTTACATCCGTAACAACTATTCCCTAAAGTTAAAGTTATAATTGGATTTCATGAAATTGTAAAATTTTAAATTATTTTATATTGAGTCTGAGTTCATTCCATTTTTCTGATCTAATTTGTTTCCATTTGTTTTCACCATATAAATAAAATACGTCATTATTTCCTTTTCATTTACTGGTAATGATTTAAAGTGCTTTTGTATTGTCTGTAAAGAAAAAATAACATTGTTAATCTAGGATATTATAAAGAGGATATTAATATTGTGTTTGTTTATATGTGGAGGGTAATCTCTGGAACCACTACTTGAAAAATTCTTTCCCTCTTTAAAAGGTACATCCTTCCAGATGGGCATAGGCTATAATTATATTTTGTATAGTCAATCCCATAGGTATAATGTCAAAAATCATAAGAACACAGTGATAGTAGCTATGTTTATTTCTCCCCTAACTTCCTCCAAACCACCCAATGGATTTTGATGGTTTTCACTAATGGAAAAAGGGAAAATTGATTAAATACATATAATCCGGTTGCTAGTACATATATAGAAATTTTATCTATATCAATATACTAGTTAAACAATCTACTTATCAAACTGCTGTTCAAATTTATGTACCTATGAAATTATACAAAATAATTTATTAATCAAATATCTCTTTGCTTATAAAATTTAAACTTTTACACAGAATAATCAAATTAACCTTATACAATATTTTATTAGATCCATCCCATAAGAAATTCTTTCATACAACAAAATGTAACAAAACAAATTAACAATCGACTATAATACTAGATGTATATCTAGTATAATGTAATCAGATACAAAAAAACGTCCTCAGTAAATGAGCGCCCACTTGAACATTTGGGTGCACTTTTGCATTAGTATAATTATATCTGTTTAATCACAAACACCCTTTAGATGCATAATATATATTTTACAATCTTACAACCTCAGTGTATAAGTTTCATTTTGTATCAACTGTATGTAAATTTTAAGACTTTTTCTTATATTCTTTGTAATATATGAAGGATATCTACATATTGGTTAAGCGTTATGCCACTTATTGGGTATTGTTTAGTATGAGACTGTGTATCTAGTATTATAGTTGATCAAGGTATAGGATATTAAAAATGAAATAAAACTTACATCTGCTAACTGCACCTTGTTCAAGCCCGGTCGCGTTGACACCTTGAAATGTTTTTTATAACGCCTCAGCGTGTTAACTTGAAGTTGAACCCAATCTATTTCCGGAGAATCCTCCGCCTCGTTGCTGTCATCCTCAGAGTCTTTAGGCCGCCGTTGCTTTGAACGTGCACACTGTATCATGTTTTTATGATAGTCACAAATGTAAGTATGCCTCACCTGAAAGTTAAAAACTCTTTTATAAATATGGCCATTTTATAAAAGAAACCAGCCATGAAACTGCTAAAATACTAACCTGAGGGTCAATATTCAGTTTTAACCTCCTCTGTGTGACAGTTTTCTGAATACGATTGCTGTAAATGGCGTTGCCAGCCGATCGCCTACATCGTTCGCCGTCATCCAAAAGGCAACATATTTGATCGGAATTTCCTCTGGAATCTTCTTCTCCCGTACTAAACCCGTTGTTCATTTGATACTCCCGTTGAATCATATATAACAAATATATTAAACAGTTTCACTAAACCTCACACAGACTGTTCGAATATTTTGAAGAATTCACAAAATGTTCACGTTTGAGGTTATAACTAGTGACAACATAGACGATTTTTATAAAATAATCTAACTGAAAGCATGACAATGGGTCCTTTCGTATATATAGTTCACACTTCAGTGCACTGAGAGAATAGTGATTTTATAAACATTGCACATAAGCACAAAGATATACATTATTTTCGTTAGATTAACAAGTCGATTTCCTTTTTTATGCACAAACCACTTACAAGTGGCAAAAACCGTAGTTTCCCTACAAAACAATGTCACTATGAAGCGTTTTGATGAGTAAAGTAATTATACAAATTATTAAACGTCAGTAAAAACTCCGCATCAGCAAGTAACACTGGCAAGTAAGAAGAGTAACTGGCTGCTGGCTGGGCTGGGACTGGGACAAACAAGCAAAACTGCAAAACCAATACAACCAAGACAAGCTCACTGACAGAAGGCAATCAAAACAGAAAGAAACAGCAATATTCGATTATACTTTCTTTCATATGCACATCTGCACACAAACGCGAATGCGTATATTGTATAAATAGATTCCAATATTAATGTGTGTGTAAATGAATGGCATAATTTGATTCTATCGACTCATTCCTTTGCTCAATTCCAGATCAGTCAGTGAATAAGGCTATGCATACACTGCGAAAATAATTCGTTGCGAAAATAAATTGCCAAATTGTAAAATAATACCAATATACTAGACCGTGTCCTTTTTAAAAAATATTTAAAAAACCATGACAATTCCTAACTAATTTAGCCTAAAAACACCTTAAAAAACTACCACACTTAATTCAAAACCCAACCCCTAAAGGGGACCACAGAGTATACATAACCAATATATTATTGTAAAGAATTGAAATCTATTTCATCAAAATTATGCTCTCGATTATTTGATATTATGTACCTACCTAATATCAAGTAATCGAATCTTTAGAACTCATATGTTAGAACCATCATAATTATTAATCCTTACTAATAAATGTCAATGTGAGTTTGTGTTGATTGTTTGTTACGCTTTCATGCAAAACCTACTGAACCGATCACCGTGAAATTTTGCATACACGTTATCTGGGATACCAGAAAGGACATATGGTACCTTTCATCGTTCAACACGAACGAAGTCGCGGGCACCAGCTAGTATTATTATATTTAGCTGCTGCCATCCCTTGTATTTTTACAGTCCTTAAGCAGGCCCCCGTCACTCGCGCCAAGGAGCGTTTGAAATAGAAATACCTACAGCTAAGTAGCTCGCCGGCGATCCGATTATCCGAACGACAGTAGGCTGCCGACCGCAAGACTGAGTGCGCACGTGCACGTTTCCCGCTCAAAACGCAGCGATACTTACATATTTTATCATAAAATTCTTGACTAACGATACGATGGTTAACTATTGTGAAGTTTTTGGATGTCGTAGTTAATACAAATAAAAATTTGACTTTTTTTTCATTGCCAAAAGATGAGGAAAGATACGTTACGATATTTGAATTATAAGTACTTAGTTTTAAGTATTTTGATCTAAATACCTAGATCGTGGACAGTGGGTGTTTTAGATCGGGTGAGTCGTTTTTTCTATTAATGTGCTGGATATCTGTATCCCCAGATATCCGAAGAAAAAAAAACCCGTGTTACCTTTTGTCGGATCTTTTGCATTATTAAGTTTCATTACGTAAATAAATATTTACCTATACGTAAAGGTTGTAATAAAATGCAATGAAATCCCGTTTAAATAGTTTTTAAATGTTTTAAACATTTGTTTGTAAAAAATATTTTTATTGTAGGAGTTTTAAGTATTGTAGTTAGTTAAGTGGTAACAAGTACAAATAACTTGCTACCTTATAATAAGGTTCTAATTAAATTATCTGTATCTGCATTGAAAAAAAAAATGTAATAATCAGTGTAGAGCAAGAAATTTTCTACAATTTTTGTATGAAACTTTTTTTGTAACATCAATAGTTGCTGAGTTCCGTCGCTGTTTTTCTTTACTCGTCGGCAACTTTCATTGCGCTAGCGGGACATATTCCAATCGAAAAATCAATTAGCAGGATTTTTCGCAGACCGAATATCTAAAATTCTTGGACCAAGCCATTTTGTTCAATTTATGTTCTTTGTATATTTTGTACAACCCTAACTTTTTCATTCGATGACGTAATCGCGCTTTGTACGCGGGAATCTGGATTCTCGGCCCGCGTCCTAGAGTACGTTTCTTCTTGCAGGGTCTTTTGTAGGCTAAGTATTTTAGCTTTTGTATGGGAGTGACGCATCTGTTAAGACAGTAATTCTTATTTAATCTGAGCCTTAAGGTGGAAACAAACTATTCGGACGCGTCCGACTGCCGCGGCTTATGGACGCGGCTGACAGGTATCTGGACAGTACAAATACACCAAGCTGTGTATACTAGCGGACGTAAGTCGTGGACGTGACTTTGGACCGTCCTTGAGCGTTCGGACGTCCGCAGGAAATCTGGAGTACTGGGACGTGAATGACCGTCGTGCACCTGCCGCGTCCATAAGCCGGGCAGTCGGACGCGTCCAGTAGCTTGTTTACACCTTTATTTTTTTCTATTCAACTCTGTGGCATGAGTGCACTCATTTGTTGAACGTAAAATTTATAGTTCATTCATTCATTCGCTTGTGAAAGTGTGTGCGTACCATACGTAACTATTTTGTATTACTATACTATTTACTTATAGATATAGACGATGCATAAACAAAAAATAAAGCCGACGCTGTAATCTCATTGGTTGCAAAAACCCGCGGTTTTCAAATTAGACCAACCACAGTATTAATTCTACCATGAGACCGCCTGCCCCTTATTCAATGACAACGAACGCGAAGTTCCCTACGTAATAAGCGCTGAAATCGTGTGTTCGTGTTTTATATTATACACAATTTCGGTGAGTTTTCATACATTTTTATTAATATTGTGCTGAATCATAGGACCGTTGATAACCGGCGTTTCAGTGAATTAATATAAGTGGTATACCTTTATGAAATATATTTTTAGTTTTTACATTCTAATTTTGTAAGCAAATGGCTGCCCAAGTAAAATGACATGACATGATGATAGTATAATACGTAAGTAGCTATTCATTGATAGCATAGCAACTGTATAGGTATATTTATATATTAAGTATATATAGGTATTGTACAATAAATGTTATTGTGAATATGTATAATATGAATTTATGTAAATATTTATAAGTACACGTATTAAAACAAGATTGTTTACTTATACGTGCAGTACAATGTGCAAGGATTTATTTTTTGCTCATGGTGTATTAGGGATTTCATTAGATTTAATATTTTTTAAAGTATATTACATGTTATTAATTGAATAGTTGAACGCCGGTGATAAATGTTCATTTATGTACCCATAAATTAAAGAATGAAGTAATTTTTAGGTTATAATTCAAACAAAAATACTTGCGAATCTAGGTATTTATACCGGATTGAAAAACAATTCCATAAGTTAATGATTTGGTTACACTTTTAAAATTTGCAGAAGTATGTGTTATTAAATTATAAAATTGAATTATAAGTAATAAGTTACATACAAATAACTGATAAAATAACAATACCTAATATAAATATTTTCAATATACCTAAAATTAACTAGTAAAATCTATTAAAATAAGTTATGACATGGTTTTTTTAGAAAAACTAGTTTTAATGTTATATAGTAAAATTAAATCCTATTTATTTATATTATAATATATGATTCTACTAGCTGCTGCCCGCGACTTCGCCTGCGTAACTTTGTAAATTATATACTAAAACCTTCCTCGAGAACCACTTCTTCCATTGGTGAAAACAGCATGAAAATCGGTGCAGTAGTTTTTGAGTTTATCGCGAACAGACAGACAGACACAGCGGAGGATTTTGTTTTATAATATGTAAGGATAACTTATTATTTATCACACACATTACAGGACCATGTTTCAGTGTTTTACTTGCTTTTGAGAAAATGTTATTTTCCTAACCAGATAGGTTGACAGATCTCCTATATTATTTTTACATTGTTGTAGGGAAATACATATATTATGTGACTTCCAAAATTTGTCGCTGAGGAACTTTAAAAAAATTCTATATTTTCTACTTACCTGTTTTAAATTCAACAAAAGAATGTCTTTGGTGAGTTTTCTAGTACTTATATTACGTTCATTTGCTTGGCTTAATTTAATAGTATAATAGTTATTTTTACTATAACTACATAAATAACACAAAATGCTGGTCATCATCATCATCTTCTTATCACATGGGCATTAAAGGGTGGTAACTTTCAAATTGCATAAACTATGAGGACTTACGACAGTTACTATGTGATTAGGTTTCGGCATGGATATGAATTTTAAGTAAAGCCTGGATTTTAAGTAAGTAGGTACATACTTAAAATATTTTAATGAAGTCCAAAAAAATGGTGTGGTTTAAAACAAATTACTAACTAATATTTCCTCATTTGTTGAAGAACCTGTTCTCACATCACATTGCCATTGCGGCTGCAAGATTTTTTTTTTCAGCTACCATGAAATGGTCTATTTCATATAGTTCTATTAGTTTAGTTCAACATAGAACTAAATCAAATTCCGATGTCAGTTTGATCTACAGTCCACAGATACTCAAGATTTCTAACTGGCCAGCTACTTTGGAGATACTTCTTGTACAAATTGTATGTTGAGAGCTGTGGATTTTAAATAAATATATAATAAATAAATAAATGTTGTATTATGGTAAAAAACCGGGTTGGAAATAGATATTACTTGAAACATTAATTGGTGTAACCGGTAGAACACTAGGATAGGCTACTTGTTTGCTGATTGTTGATACTAAGCGCCTCTTTCACCAACTACAAGTAAAGTGTTGATTAGTTACTTTTAGAAATCATTTTCTGTTTTATTGAATTATGCACTCGGTTTACTGCATCATTCTATAGGCGAATTTTTATAATTATTTTCTATTTAATGTTTGGGATGTTTACCGTACAAACAAAGGTATATCAGCTAAATTATTCCCGGTGACAGGTGACTTTAAGTGACGGTTTAGCCTACTTGACGTTGGTGAAAGAGGCGCTGAGGGATTTTAATGTGTGTTGTGATAATTTAAATAATGGCGCGAAAGTATCTTCCAGTTTGCCAAATTGCCGATCCATGTAATACATCTTCAGGTATAAAAATCTAAATATCAGTGCGAATAGGGACACCATCGAAAATGCCCACTTAGTATGGGTTTCAACAGTTAGATCAGAATTGCTAAGATCCTAGTATTTTTGTAACTGTATAAAAAAAGTGTACTAAAATTTGACTAAAATGAACATAAATTTCCAAGAGACCAAATTGTGTTGGAACAGTTTAGGTTCACAATGTCCATTCCATTTTTATGAAAAGTGTCCCATTGTCCAGTTAGAATTAGTTATCTGAAATGTCAATTTTCATAGTCCAACCCTAGTTCGAGTGTCCAAATAATTTGAGTATAAATGATACCATTGTTCATTATTATTGTTCACATTAAACATAAATAATATTTATTTAAAGTTGTAAGTACATTTTTCAATGTTATGGTTGACAGACATGCTGACGGTCCACTTGCTTGGTCCAGGCCGTTTTTTTCTACTTACATAAAAAACTTAATAGCTGATGACCGCGACTTCGTCTGCGTTTAATTATAAACAATACATATACATTCTTTTTTATATTTTCAGATGTCCTTTTTTCTAGATGAAAAGGTACCCTATGTCCTGTATCTCTGACAACGTGTATGCAAGGTTTCATGATGATTGGTTGAGTAGTTAAGGCGTGAAAACGTAAAAGCCAGAGTTACCTTCACATTTCATGAAAAATCATCTAACTAACTGATGGTGAAAACCGAGTTAGCGGATATACAAATTTTTTACTTAAGGATAAGGATAATAATTGTTATTTTAGCCATAAAATGTGTCAGTATTATATAAAGTACTTAACGCATAATATTAACTTTGCTACTTTTTTTGAGTGATAATCACCCAATCTTATAATGCAGTACAAATGTCAATCAGAAATGTATTTAACTAGCTGGTGCCCGCGACTTCGGCCGCGTTAAAAATTATATACTAAAACAAGACTAAAACCTTCCTCGAGAACCACTCTATCCATTGGTGCAATAGTTTTTGAATTTATCGTGAACAGACAGACGCGGCGGAGGATTTTGTTTTATAATATGTAAGGATTATATGTTTTACTCAATTACTCCAAACATTTTATCTATTTAAGAAATGGAATCAAAAATATATTTTTCTATACAATTAAAACAGTATCATTATTGTGGAAATAAAACATAACTAGTTTATTAACTCAATTTGACTTTTTCAATTTAATTAATATAATAATGTACCTACACACGTTGTACTATCGCGGTCAATGGAGCAGACCCACTTTTCATATAAATTTGTCTAACGTTGAATTGAGGTTGTCATAGTAACGTCATAGAAACGTAACAAAGATAAATACAAAATGTGCACACGAAATTTTTCCTTACGGTGGGACTGCTCCCTTGACCGCGATAGTACATTTTAGCAGCTGCTTACTATTATTACATATTAAATTAGTTTTTTTTTTATCATTGTGTAAAAAATATCGACAAGTAACTCTTTTTCATAATATTATTTTTTCTTTCGCCCGCGGCGCCTTAAAATACCACATGAAGACTATAGCAGAAGTATTTCATATGAAATCATCCTTTTACCCATCTCTGGTTTTAGACTATCAAAGGAAATTATAGGTATCATAATATCAACAAAGAAAGTAGGTATTATGCGAGGACTATAAAAATATTTACATACCTATTCTGAATCTGCTTGTAATTAAAAATTAAAAACCGATTAAAAAAACCGAACACTAAAATTAAAATTTTCACAAAATCTACATTTTACTTAAATTTCTTAATTAAATAATTGTTCGGTATTTTCCGATCTTAGAGTAGGTGATCGGAAAATAAGATAACATAAGGTTCCGATTTTTCATGTCATACTTCTACATTTTATAACTAATTAGCGGGCCGCCTTTGGCTTTTCGCATTGAGCTTTTCGCGGATTTTTTCTGCAAATCTCAGGAACTACTGGTTCGAATTGAAAAATTCTTTTTGTGTTTGGATAGTCCATTTATCGAGGAAGGCTATAGGGTATAGAGAACGGGGACGAAGTCGCGGGCACCAGCTAGTTATAAGTATATAAAACCTTCCTCCTTTTAGTGCAAATCGCTTTAAAATCCGTTGCAAAGTTTAAAAGTTCTGAGCGTAGGTACATACCTACAGAGGTGGGAAGCGACCTTGTTTATGTTTTGTTTTATTACTATGTAAAGATGCGAATGGATATGACGTCAGAGATCGATATCGTAATTAGTTTATTTAAAAATTAAAAAAAAAATGAAATCGTGGAAATAATGTAATTTTTTTTTTTACTTAGGTAATTAACACTAGAAGGACCGGGGTTCATACTATACCTTCAAAGACCGCAGCCGTCAATTTGACGGCACTAGAGATTCAGTCAGAATCCTCATGAAATTATTGCGTATTTTGCTTTAAAATAAAATAAAATTAGTATCAATTTATTTTTTATTCATAATAAACAATTTTAGTACTTAAACTGAGTAACATTTGCAACAAATAATAGTTTTTTTCAAATCTTTTATACATTTTCCACAAACAGCTTTTTTACATATTGTGCAGTTTTCACACGTTCTATTTTTTTTTACATTATGATTTATTTGACATTGTCGCCTCTTATTGTATGTAGTACATCGTTCACTTGTTTCAGAATTACCTTCTTGTCTTTGAGCCGCAGCTGAAGTAGATTTTTTATTTAAATATTTTGCACGTAGATCGCTCACTAATTGAAGGATAAAACCATGCCGAGATATATTTATTCCTGTTACTTTTCTGTAAAGAATCCACGAGTTTATAGCTGCTAAATCAAGTATATTGTAAAAAACGTGAATGGACCATCTTCACTTATCGTTTGGAGTATGGCGTAGGCCCTGAGATTTCCCTAAGTACATTTTGCTGGGTTCGACGTCCTACTCCAACAGCGTCAGCAGAAATGCAAGTCCATTCTGTGCCGTCACTTGCTATTTGTAACATACCGACTTCTGGGACTGAATATGTCCTAGCTGAACGTCCATCGTGCACAGTTCGTCCGCCGCTAATGGATCTACGAGATACCCCGCGTCCTCTGCGCGAATTTATAATATTGTTATTTGTAGCAGGGGAATCTTCTTCGGATTCTTCCGATGAAGAACCTGTTCCGTTCCTGTGACCTGTTCCGGCTGAATTTCTGCATCACGGGTTTCACAAAGATTGTCTGATAAATCATCACTTTCATCACCTGACACATCTTCTTGTATGTTCTGATATTGCGACAGTTCTTGTTCTATTTCAGAACTATTGAACGCATTTTTATAACAAATCACGACTGCTCACAAAACGAAACCAACGTCTACTAAATGTAATGTAAACTAGCTAGACAATAACAACTTACTCAAAATTCAAAATAAATAAAACAAAAGTACCCGCATTAGTTTGTAGATCGCTGCCTTCATATGCCGTCACTTTGACGGTATGCGGTCTTAGTAGGTATTTGTAAAGGAATCTCATATACTACATATAATTTAATAGTATTCTATATAGATTTAGGCTAACAATAACAAATTAGGAAAAGTCATAAAATTTGAAAAGAAACAAAAACATAGTTTGTAAAATATTTAAGAATAACATCGCCGTGCCGTCAAATTGACGGCCTTGGTCTTTCTAGTGTTAACAAACAAAAGACTATAGGTACCTATATAAAAGATATCTTTAATCAGGCCTATTTATAGGCCAAAATTCATTATGTTTTGTTTGTTATAACCTAGAGATATTTTGTAGAAAAATATAATAAAGAGAAAAGAATTTGAGTGGCACACGCAAATGGCCGTGGCTTCTACGCTAATCGTCTTATTGACCGGTTGTGGACGAGCTTGTTGCCGGTTCGTGCATATTCGGCTTGTATTCGTGAACGTTCGATCGTTTTCGTGACTAGCGCTGCGCGTTGAGGTTGGTTCTGGGGCGCTTGTGTGCACTTGTTTAGCGTCTCGTTTCGTTTCGTTTGTGCGGCGTTGTCAAACTTATCGACTCGAAAAGTACGAACTAGCAAAGACAAAACGTACGCGTGTAGACTAAACTTACATTACAGCCGGCAGCTTTTTCATAAAAGCTCTAATCGTACTTTTTGTGTATAGAACGCACGAAATTGTCATCTAAACTTGCAATTATATCGTATGTCTTTAATGAATAGTAGGCGTTGAGTGTGTGTAACAATAAAGAAGTGTACGTTTGAGTGGATGTGTTTTTATGAAAAAAATATATAAGTAGATAAAAGAGACATGTATGCTTTTGATTATAATAAGAAAACGACAAGTGTAAAAGTATAAAGAAACTGGTTGGTGGTTCGTTAAGAGCGGTGATTGAAAAATGGGTGATCGGGGGGGCGCTTGGGGTGCGCGCGACGATGCCTCGTGGTGGTCCGCTAACGCAGGGGAAATGCAGCACCAACAGCAAATTAACGATGAAATCGCTAGGAGCACATCGTCGTCAACTCACCAACTGTACACTTACAAGATGACTGGCGGCTTCCCGAACAGTGGCGGGGACAATACAACCGCCAGTTACGACTATCGTATAATAACAGATTCCAACGCTAGGGAGGAGACTCCTCAACAGCCTTGGTGGTATGCGTCAGGTTCGGTAGAAACGCATCAACAGTCATCGTCGCCAACGGTATGCTTTTACATTACAAGAGTTAATACAAAGAAACATTATGCCTTTATTGTTTTAACAATATCATACTACATTATGAATTTGAATTGATTGACCCTAATTTTGAATAGAAACCAGCGCAGGAAATACTCATTTAAAATGTAGGAAGTACATACCTAAAGTGTATACAATATAATAATGTAAATGATGTAAGATATCTTGTCAAATCCTATGATACAATTTTTTTTTACAAATTACTAAAATACCTTATAATTGGACCCTAATTTTGAATAAAAACGAGCAAACGATAGTTATATATATATAAAATGTAAGAAGTAAGTGTTTAAATGATTACATATTTAGAGCATAGCATAGCAAGTACATCTAAGTAGTAGGTTTAAAGTATACTGGCATGTTTATTATATTTTTTCCTAGATATTAATAGGGATTAATTCGTATTTTTTCAAGTGAAACTATAGACAAAAGCTTTTGTAACCTTTTACTACATAGTAAACATTTCTAATATTAATAATAACTATTATATAGGGAAAAATCTTTGAATATTTAACTTAATCATTGTGCAAATTTGTCATAAAAATATATATTCAATTTTGTCTAATAAACTTATATTTAAAATAATATTAATACAAATTTTATAAGCAAACTCTTAAAACAATAATTATATAAATATAAAACAAAGTGAAAGTCAATTTTGTTGATTCATTCAATTCCTCGCGATACATTCTCTTGTTTACTTTTTATATAGTAGGTGTTTTTTTTTATTAAATAGGTATGAAATTATGCACATGTGAACCTGCTAAAGAAATAATTAATATTATGTTTGCTGGATGAATTAATTTATTTTTTTATAAATCATACAATCATCATTATTTATCATAATAACATTTAAATTTCATCATGTCACAATTTATACAAATATTTTGAATTTGAACATAACTGTGTGTGTACCACTGCCCCGTAAGTGCTTTAGCAAAGAGGTGGTTTCTTTTGTGCATTATCATGTGTTATTTTTTTCTTTTATTTACAGTCAGATTTCCTACTGCCATTTATACATATTAACGAGTTGTTGACTTTTATGTTTTCATCCATCCAAATCTATTAGGTTTAAATTACATTTTTATATGTTAAGGTCAGCAGACAGGCTGACGGCCTTCACTTGATGGTAGTGGTGGCTACAGTAGTCTATAACACAAGCAATGTCACAGGTGCTGCATGTGTGCTGCCAACTATATTAGGATAAGGGATTGGGATACGGAAATGGGTTCTGGTATCCCTAACTCACTCACCAATGTTATTTCATGCTGGTCTTTTGTGAGGGGTCACCCAGGCGAGGCAGCCCAAATGACTGCGAAACGCATTGTGCCCTGCCACTACTTTCCAGATCCTTCATTTCCCAAGTTGACCCTGCCGGGAATCCAACCTGTGAACCTTAGAACAGAGTGTTAAAGCAAGCACTCCAACCACTCATCCAACCAATGGCATGTCCTTAGAATACTCATCAAACCGTTAGGAGTAATTGAGAATATAACTAATGCAAAAGAATCTACTCTTATTTATTTCTGTAAACAATGCTCTTTTTTAATAAAATACTGTTATTTTATTTTATGTCAAGTGTAACTTCTTGTTTCATTTCAATTGTAAAGCATGGGAATACATCTATATAATAAAAAAATCGTTTATCCGACTATCAACACGTAGCCAAAACTATTAAGTCTGGAGAGCTGAAATTTGGAGCAGGAATTTTTCAAAATTTCAACTCTGCAGAGCCGCGGTGGGTTACTAATTTCATATTATTAGAAAAAGATCATCACATCTGTATTTGTTTACCTTTTAGGTTTTCGTCTGTCGCAAATTATTTTTTGAACTATTTTTTTTGAAACTATTGCACTGCATGAACTCTCCTCCAGTTATTGTTTCCATTATTCTGAGGACTTAGATTAATTTATAAGAACACGGCATTCTCTTTAGGCCTCCTAACTTGATATATTTTGCATTATCTACCTACATCTATAAAAAAAGTTTTTACTAAAAGGTCAGGAGGGTCAAGGAGTCAGAGGGTATTCTACTGCTGGTTAATAAGTATGAGAATCAATGTACATTAATTGGTGTAACATTAACACTAATTTGTGATTCGAGCCTCCACGAATGCCTTGATCATAAGTCATAAAAAATAGATATTTTAAAAAATATATATATGTTTCAATTGTTACAGCCACAAGGTCAACAAAGCCCGAATTCCGAGCAGAGTAATCCGCAGGCTAACGGAATACAACAAAATCATCAATCGCTTCAACAGCAACAGCAAGAACAAAACCAGGCTCTTCAACAGTTACAACAACAAAATCTACAACAAGCTCTGCAACACCAGAATCAGGCATTGCAACAGTCCTTGCAGCAGCAGCAACAACAAAATCAGCAGCAGTCGTTGCAACAGACATTACAACAACAGCAGCAAAATCAACAACAAACAATTCAGCAAACGCTGCAGCAACAACAACAGCAAAGTCAGCAACAAAGCCTTCAACAAACGCTGCAACAGCAGCAGCAATCTCAACAACAAACGTTGCAGCAGATGTTACAGCAACATCAGCAGCAGCAACAACAACAGCATCAACAACAACAGCAGCAGGCTTTGCAACATACTATACAGCAAACACTGCAAGTCAGTCAAGCCCAGGCTCAGGCTCTTGTCCAAGCTCAAGCTTCGTTGCAACAACAAGTTGCTCAAACATTGCAACAACAAACTTTACAAGATCACATTCAAGCTGTTCAACAACAGCAAATTCAAGCTGCTCTACAGAGACAATCTGCAACATTACAGGTGAAGAGAACAATTTTATTTAATATTTTTTAAACTTATAACCACCCCCTCTTACAGCTGACCACTGTGAAATAACACCATGTGTTTCGGTGAGTGAGTAAGAGGCCATTTCCCTTAGACGAGACCACCTTTTGTCTTTGAATTTTGCTACATGTCTTGTCCATTTAAATTTTTGTCGTAAGCTATATAAAGCATCTGTAACCTTTGTTTTTTTTTTTGTTGTAAACCTTTTTTATGATTCACTTATCCTTAGTATTAGTACTGAGGATTATTATTGATTAGTACTAATCTGTTTGTGTATTTATTAAAATTCAGGAGCTCCAACAGCAATCCCAGCAGCACAATATTGTTCCACAGAGCCACATAAATAAAGGCAGGATGCCGCGCGCGCGTCCGTTTAACAAACCGCGCGGTCGCATGACTGCGTACGCATTCTTCGTGCAAACGTGCCGCGAGGAACACAAGAAGAAACATCCCGACGAGAACGTTGTGTTTGCAGCATTTTCCAAGAAGTGTGCGGAAAGGTGGAATGTGAGTGGAACCTTTTTTTTTATATAATGTTTATTATTACTAGCAGGTGATAGCGACTTCGTCCCCATTGAAAAATGAAACAAAACGCCTGTCATTTGCACCATTATATTTCAGACGATACCTCAGGAATCTAACATTTTACCAGGATAAAAAGTGGCCTATATGTTAATCCAGGTAATAAATTATCTGTGTGTCAAATTTCATCCAAATCTGTTCAGCCGTTTTTGTGTGAATGAGTAACGAACGTCTAAGGGTCATAGCGTGATGATAGATATAAACCTTCCTGTATTGCACCTTTCTCAAAAAGCAAAAGTTTTTTTTGTTTCTGTTACAGTAATGTGATGATTTGGGTACCTTTAAATGTAAATGATGTTCCCAGACAATGTTGGAGAAGGAGAAGTTGCGGTTTCAAACGATGGCGGACCAAGACAAGCAGCGGTACGACTTGGAGATGCAGAACTACGTTCCGCCCAAGGACGTGAAGACGGGTCGCGGACGCAAGCGGAACCAGATCAAGGATCCCAACGCCCCCAAGCGATCGCTGTGAGTTATGGTCTCGACTTCTCTTACTATTGTACTAATACCACGACAACAACATCTCGGCTCCTTGGGAGTAAAATCGTGCAAATGCAATGGAAGCGTGTCACAGGAAGCCGAGATTTATAGAACGCGTTAACTTGTTACTGCATCCTAGATTCCTTAGATTTGTTTTACTGCCTTTAAATATGTTATGGATTAGTCACATGTATATAAAAGCTGTGTTTGGTCCCAATAGATCGGCGTTTTTCTTGTTCTGCAACGACGAGCGTCCCAAGGTGAAGGCCAACAACCCGGAGTACACGATGGGCGACGTGGCCAAAGAGCTGGGCAGGCGATGGGCCGCAGCCAACCCCGAGACAAAGTCTAAGTATGATGCACTCTCGGAGCAGGACAAGGCCAGATATGATCGGGTTAGTCTCTTTCATTCTTTCTCATTTCCATCCCTTCTACTACTAGCTTGTTACCCGCCACTTTCTCAGCGTTGAAAAATGAATAAAACAATACTTATCTAATCCCTGACATCTTTAAAGATGGTGGCGACAGTGGCGACAGTGGCAACCATACACTCACAACACAAACTTGCGCATATCAGTATCAGTAGGATGCTTTAAATGATTTCATTTATTGAGAGTAGTGAAATGATGTTATAATTTTACAAAGAGACGCTAATATAATATGAAGAAATGTAAATGATTCTTTAAATTGTCAATTGAAATTAAATATTTTGATTTTTAATGTAATATTGACGATTTGCATAAATTGTGTCTTTAAAGTCATGTAGTATACTAGCGACTAGTACCTGTGGCTTTGCACGAAAGTTGAAATTCTCAAAAATCTTTTCTTAATGCAACTGAAAAACTTTTCTTCCTCGCGAAGAACATTTTGCAATTACATATAATAATTGGAAAATAAATATATTTTTTTTGCAGGAAATGACAGCCTACAAGAAGGGTCCACTGTTACAACCAACGCGGACCGAAATACAAGAGGAATTTGAGGCTGAAGATGAATAAAAACTGACCAGTGGTTTAATTTCTTAGTCCGTGTATAGTTTTTAAAAAGACAGCCATTGTGGAGCCATAATGTAGCGTCGAACATTTGCTTATTGGTTATTTTTTAGTGAAATAGTTTTGAATATTATATTTTTTGATATATTTGTTACTTTGCCGTCTGCGAAAATTATTAACTGAAATACAATACATTTTATGTGCAATAGTTGATCTGATGAATATCTTTATTTCTCATGGCTGGTGTCATGATATTTTGGACCAGGGTTTTTTTTTCTAATGGGAATTTAGGGAGTAAACTACGTTTATTCAGCTCACGTTGATAAAATTCATGATTTTTTAAAAAAAAATCAAAAAGTCGGATTTATTTGATTTTAATCGGTTTGTTTTTTTTTAACATTTTGATATTTTTTAATTTGGAAGCCAGTTATTAAAATTAACAAAAAAACATTTTATTTTAATAAATCGTTCATTTTTTTTTAAACAGAACAGTTCCACATTACACATGTATTTGGCATAATTATGAAACAAAAAATATTATAAAATTTATCAAAAATCAAACAGTTCTTCTAAAATCAAAACACTTCTTAAAAACAAACACATTGTCATTTTTGTTATATTTAAAGAACAAAGAAAATAATTAGTTTAGTTTTTTCAAAAGTGAGACTAATTTGGCTGATTTTGCTGCAGTAAAAAGTATTGATTTAAATAATTGATTATTATAAAAAAAATCACTTGATTTTAATCGCGATTTAAATTATATCAACCCTGTAATCATGTCCATGAAATAAAACCTGTTTTGTATGGTTAAAAGTTTAATTGAGCTGAACAAATTTAGTACTTTCCTTATTAATAAAAAAATGACTCAACATTAAAACGAAATGCTCTTTGGCTCTAAGCTGTTGTTGTACTTTTAAAATCTTTGATTTTTAAGTTAACATTGTTTCTGTTAAAATGTTTATTATGTGAAATGAATAAAGTTTAAGTATTTTTAGAATTTTAAATGTTCATCGGTGTGTCGATATATTATACTTAAGAAAACTCGAATTTAAGGTCATATATTGTGGGATTGTGGCCTTATATTTGCAAGTGTTGAAACGATAATTTTAAATGTAAACCTCGTACCTTTACTACATTGTAAAAATCGCTTAAGTTAAAATTATTTTAAATCACTTGCTTCTAGGTGGAAATTGGTATTGAACTTATAAATCAGTCGCAAACTTGAATTGTCATATTTCAACGTATATCAACTAAATCAATTGATTTGAGTTAATTTAATTAAATCTAAAAATTGTAACATTCTCAGTGCACTCTATGCAAAGAAAAAAAAAACGTAAGATTCGCGTCAATCTGTTTAGAACATATGCAAAAATAATATATATACAGGCTGAATAATTCAAATGGGTCAGTAAGGTCAAATCTTAATTGATCATCCTGTACGCGTATAGAGAAACGAATCAACGAATATTTTGCTAGATTTTCGCAAATGTAGAGTTATAAGGTTTACAAGTGGAGTTGTTGGAAATGATTTATGGCTGATCTTGTATTGATCGGTTGTTGATAGCGTTAATTTTATATTAGTGAATAGTGTTTCACCATAGAAACTATTTTTAAGTAATCATAGAAATTGCTTAGGTTCGAATTTAGCGAGTATATAAAAATGGTTTGGACTCGGCCGTTTCGCCATCGCGATATTCTACCACTGATCTTATATCTAAAAACGGGAATTAGAAATCCATTCTAATAACACGTAAAACAAAGGACAAGTCTATCTAATTCTAAGATATAACTATTTTGGAGACAATTTTTGAATATATTGGGAAAGCATTCGTTAATATCCGGCTCGAAGGACCACCTTGCATATTTAATTATGCAAAAAAACTGATAATTACTTACTGAAATTCAGTTGTAACTCAGTGATTATGGTATTTTAAGGGAAAATAACGGATGCGTTTTCAAAATACATATATCAAGTTTTGTGTCTCCAACAAACACGCTATAGAGATCCAACTGGATCACTACTCTTCGGCCGCCTACGAAACCAACGCTACGTAACCAGTTACGTGACAAGAATTGTTTTTCTTGTTACGAAACCAGTTACGTACAAATATTTTTTTTTCTTTCAACGAAATAGCCAAATAGCAATGATTAACGAAATACAAAAATGTGTTTTGTCCCTTTCCCACAAATGCAGATGTGTCAGAAACTGGTTTCGTAGGCGGTCGTACGTAACTAGTTTCGTAGCAAGAAAAATAATCCTTCACACGTAGCCGGTTACGTAGCATTGGTTTCGTCGGCGGCCGAAAGCGATCACAAGATATCTCAATGTGTACCGCGAAATGGCCGCGTCCAAATCCCATTGAGATTTTATTTGTGAAGAAAATAATTGTAAATAGTTAGTTAAATTATTCCTTCTTTGCAAATATACGAATACACTTTCTTTAAAGTGAAAGTCTACAAAAGAGACTTTCCAGTTTACTCTTTTAATTATTGTTAGAAAACATAAATTATACTTATTTGACAAGTATAAATGACAAAAAATTTTGTAAATATATACGTGAACGAGGACTGGAAACCGTGATAGTACTTAAAAGTAAGTTTATTGCATAAACGTTACTGTCTCGAGTCAAGCTAGATTAAAGTATTCGCCTACCGACAGGTAGTAACTATAACATTTGTTTTGTGAACTTACCTTTGATCGTATTAAATCGTCTAAGCAATTTTACAAATTTTTAATTACTACAAAGAAGATGTTCCCGGAAGAATTGAAAAGTATTTTTAAGGTTTCGGAGTGTACGAGAACAATATTGTTTTGCATTATGATGTATTCCTCACTGTTCAAAACAATATAGTTATACTTTTACACAAACAGTCTTTTAATTTTATTCAATTACAAGTGAGTGTTAGCCACGGAACTAATGGTATTCTATTGATGGTAATAAGATTCTGTCAATTCACAAGTCACTTTTGTGGATATGTTTAACCCTTTAGCCGCCAGTCGGATTTATACGACAATTATTTTCGTGTCCATTTTGCCATAAGGCAAATTTCTCTACCTGTATAATATTTATTTTTAAATCATCGAGTTGCTTTCAAAATCGAATCGCGGGAAAAAGATAGTATTATATAAATTCCAAATATATTACAGTTTTAATCCAAAGCGACAATAATATGGCCTTGTATTATGTTTTGTTGGCCTAGTCTCAGTAGGAAGTTATGAATAAAATGTGTTTTAAAAGCAATCTGACTAGCAGAGTAAATATAATTTTTCAAACAACCCTTTGGTCTAAGTTCGGGTGTAGTGGGGCTTTGAAGAGGCAGGGCTTCACTGACTGTTTCTATCACTACATTTGTAAAACAAAGTCCTCCGCCGCGTCTGTCTGTGTTCGTGATAAACTCAAAAATTACTACATCGATTTTCATGCTGTTTTCACCAATGAATAAAGTGGTTCTTGAGGAAGGTTTTGGTATAGTCTGGCAAAAAAGTGTAGAAATTAAAAAGTGGCAATACTGTAGTGTTGTCTCGTTCTAACTATGTAGTTGATAAGAAAGAGACAACACTATAGTATTGCCACTTTTTAATTTCTACACTTCTTTGACAGACTGTAAAGGGAACTAAAGTGAGACAACTCATAGGCTTGACGTAAAAGGAATAAAAGCGAGTCCAAGCTCCGACTCGACATAAAGGGCCTCTTTCACAAACTACATGTAAAGTGTTGATTAGTTACTTTTAGAAGTCATTTTCTGTTATATTGAATTATGCACTCGGTTTACTGCATCATTCGATAGCCGATTTTTTCTTATTATTTTCTATTTAATGTTTGGGACGTTTACCGTACAAACAAAGGTACCGTACCGTAATTGACGTTTGTGAAATAGGCGCTAAGTGTAATAAAATTTCGGCGACAGATGTCGCTGCGCCCGCAGGTAACGCGCTATCGCTTCGTTCCTCAACACGAACTACAATTTTCAAACAAGATTAATATTTCTACCCTTTACACCTTTTGGTGTTTCTTGATTTTTTTGTATACCGGTTTCACTTCTCTGCGAATTTCTCCTTACAACTAACTGCTAAGCCGCTCGCCCTAAGTATTGCTCAAGAAATGCGATTGGTAAGTACTTATTTATTGTACCTACTGAATTATATTACGTCTTCAAAAACTCAAGTCTCAGGTTTAGTAAGGGATTTTAATCAAAATAAAAACAAAAATAGAGTCGTTTAAAAGGTTATTTATTTTATAAAAATAAACGTTTTGACGACAAATAGTTTATAATGTTCGGGGTCCTTATGAATTCTTGTAACTCCCGCCCAGATTCCCGCCAGAAATGTTTCAAGACATTGTAAAAAATTCAGTTTTTACAAAAGTTACTTTTTTATCTTAAAACATTAACAACATTACACATCTAAATCTAATAACGGTCGATCACTTTCACTTTACATAAGTAACATTAGCGTTTACGAAAATATTTTTTGAGTCATTTTTATACGACGACGCCGAACTCATTGGCTGGAATCATATTATAGACACAGCATTATAACGCACAGACGCATTTATAACGTCATATATAAATTTATAAAGATTGTTTTTTAATCTCAGACAAAAGTGACATTACATGTGACATGCAATTACATGGTATCATTGTATGCAAACTTGACATTTGCATGTGTCATTTTTGTCTGAGATTAAAAAACAGACTTTAGTGACATAGTATTTACAACAAAAGTGTTTCAAACAAAAAACGACCATATGCAATGCGAAATTTAACACACAAAATATTCAAAAGATGTTTGCTAATACACTTTAAGACCCTACAGACTAAAAAAATGCATACAGTTACTTATAGCCACCTACTTAATTTGAATCGAAAATAAATATTTTATTAACAAAAAATATATATACAATAAAATAATTTATAATTAGAACCAATTATTTTTTAGTCAGTTAAGCAGTTATTGTTCATTAATGAACTAAGCAAAATATTAAATTTTTTGTTTCCAATGACTCCATTATAATTACTAAATACAATAATATTACTATACAGAATACAGTCAATCGTTATAATTCCGTGTATATAAACACAGCGATCACACTGTCCATTAGACGATTATTAAAAGGATGATCTGTAAGCAAAAATATGTTTTATTGCAACAAAATATGTACACACATATTTTTGTTGGCCTATATGTTACCTAAACAAAGATTTAGCAATAATAAAAGTCACTACTTAAATTAACTTTTAAACATTAAGAAAACTCAATAAAAATAGTGTTCAATTATAATTATACTTCAATAAAAAAGAAATTAATAAACTTGTTTTATGAAAATTAAAACGATCGCGACAGACTGTGACAAGGTAACTGACGGCTTGATGTCAAAAACTGTATGTAAAATCGGCGCCGTTGCCTCACGTCATTTTGTCGTCACGCCAAACGCTTGATCGTCTATTTCGTCCATAACCATGAGTTCATAATGTCTATACTCGCTAGCGAGAGCTTAAAATATTTATATTGAAAATTTTAAATTTAACATTGACAATTTGTCAATTTTTTTTTTATTAATAAATGTTTTACGCTCTCGCTGGCGAGTGCGGTCATTATAAACTCATGGTAAAAGTTTTGGTGACGGTAAATATCGTGACAGATTCGACTTTCTGTACTATTTTTGGGATTTGAATATACGTCGAAGTTATCAATTAAATTTAAAAAAATTATAATACCAATATATTAAATGCCAAATGTTTTATAAACACTCAGAGCGAGGGGTATTATTCCCCGAACGAAATTTTTCCATCATCGCTTTTCGCGCACAAATGCTGTTAAGATGGTGAAATGTTGGGCGTCTACAGGGCAGTTTGGTCGCTGATGTAACATTACGATCCATTTTCACTCTGGTTATAAATACAAAGTATAATCAGGTGTTCACAGGCAGACATGAGGTTGATATCTTATATAAATATCTATTTATACTGTAGTTATGTTTACGTAGTAAGGGATGGCGATACGAGGGGAACATTAAACTAATGCTATCCCAAGCATGGGTCCTGTAATGCATTGGAAATGCGCTGCGAAATGTGTTTACATCTACCTATGAGTAAATCAGTTGACAATAACATTAACACCTTAATAGTTCCCTTAGAGGTCCTGCGGTAAAACTAAAAACTTCTTTTACACTTTGAGCGCAGAAAAGATGAACTATGACAAAACTACGGATGACACTCATTAGAAAAGAAATTTTTAGTCTTAACAGAAATCGTATTAGATAATGTTAACTAAAATTACGCGCCCGATATATGAGTAGGGCCTATTTTATTGGGTCGGCGCTGCCATTGTTTATAAAGTCTTTCGTCTTTGCGCTTTATTTATCAAACGCTCGGTTAATAAAGTGGGATTATCCGCTCTCTATGGAACGACTCAATCATGCGACAAGTTGACCAACAAATCCGATCGTTCGTCGAGTAATATTGCCGTTGACTAAGTAGGCAATTCATTGACTTGGTAGGCATTGGAAGGGCGCGCAGTTTAAGTTCACATATCTCCATCTTCAGACGAACTGCTAAGAAAAATAATCCTTTATACACATAAGCATTTATGCTGTTGACTAGACAAAATATATTTATGAGAGTCGAGTTTCATCTATTACGCTATTTGGATTCTCTTTTTAATGTCCGTATACCAGGCTAATGACGAAGCTCGATCCAATATGTTCTACATAATCTTAATCATACGTAATAATAACGATGTACATTAACTAATATCACGAAAGGCCATTATGCAAATTAAGCTTTTAGTCTATACGATACGAGATCAATTCACTAATTTTAATAATCAGATAAATGCGCAATAACTCCGATCACTACGTCTCTCACTATTTTTTTTATACAAATGACTGAAAATTCCATCGAATAAACAATATTAAGAAGAGAGAAGTAAATAAGGCTTGTCATTAGCAGTGAAAATACAGAAGCTCAGATCAAACAGTAGATGTGACGGCCGGTCGCCTCGCGTTGGTGTTTTAATTTAGTAGGTACAGTCGGGGTACGAAAACCTTCGTCAGTTTACAAATTCATTCTTATCAAGTCGTGTAGACTCTTTGAAACTAAATCACTAAGCAGACAACTGACAAGATGTTTGAAATGAAATTTTGGCAAATTAGCCTTGGTGCAAGCAAATTTCGACTTTAAAGGTGACGAACTTTTTCTTACCCCGACTGTATAATAACAAAGCCAGACAGACACCATTAGGTACTGTTGGCCGATTTTACTCATTGGCACGACTTAGTAAAATTTACCAAATTCTTATCCCCGTCACGAAAAGTTAGAGATTACGTGAACAAACATCCAGATTCAATTTATTTTTCTTAATGTTGTCTAATCATTTAAATAATTTTTATTTTTCCAACACTATTTAAAAAAATGTATAACCTAATACTATAAATGTCAAAGTAACTTTGTTTGTTACGCTTTCACGCCTTAACTACTTCGATAATCGTGAAATTTTGCATATACGTTGTTAGGGATACAGAAAAGAACATAGGGTATCTTTTATCCAGAAAAAGTACTATTCCCGAGGGGTATTTCATTCTCACATATTTCATTTTCGCATTTATAATATTAGTTAGAATTTATCAAGAAAAACTTCTTGATCGAAAAGTCTTTTATCAAACAGACATAAATAAAACAGCTTTCGCTAAAAGAGTTGGGTATGTAAAAATTATATTGGCGAAAGTATTGTTTTGTTTGTCTCATTTCTGAACTGTATGACAAATTTTTTAATTTTACAGTGACTTAAAAAAACCGACCAGTCGAATTAGTGTTTTGCCTCAAATTGCATGTCTGTAAGTCATTTATAGAGTGATGGTTGTTAAGTAATTTCTAAGTTGTCGTAATCAATCTATGTAGGTACAGTGAGCGGCATAATTGTCTGGTCATCTTCAATCCAAGGATAAAGATATATTATTATGTGACGATTACATAACTGATTAGTATAATTAAGTATTAACTATAATACATACTGTAATTAATTATAAAAAGGTTTTATTTTTATTTCTATGAAGTATAAAAAAGTAAAAATAAAAACTTGATTGTAGGTGGCTACCGTGGCCTAGCAAGCCTGGTACTGCAAGTGCGCCGCTGACCATAGTAGGATTAAGGATAAGGGATTGGGAAGGCGTACAGAAATGGGCTCTGGCATCACTTATTCACTCGCCGAAACACAACAGCACACATCCTGTTATTTCACTGGTCTTCTGTAAACCCTTTTACAGATTACTTTCGCCAAAAGGATAACCTAAATTACTGCGTTAAGGCTAAGTTACACAAGAAGGTTTCTTGTGCGAATTTCGAACGCGAGTGGAAAAAAATCATATCAGGCAATGAGCGAGAAGAGTTTAAAAGGGCGATAATTTCTTTTGAGAGGCGAAACTCGAAGCATTTTGTTTATACTAGCCGATAGCACTGTCTCACGACATATTGAATTCTCGCATTCGAGAAACTCTCCTTGTGTAACTGAGCCTTAATTCCTAAAATCATAAATTTTAATGAATAAAATCTTATTTGAAATCATTGAATCGAAAAGGACCAGCTATTTATGACGTTGACTGTACAAAAACCATTGCAAGTCCGGCGCGGTGTAATTGGTTCGCTAGGAATTAGACGGTTCGCTATGAGACGCCTCCGTCCTCCTCGTGAGGGTCGGGCGGCTGCTGCGGGATGTAGTTCCACCTCGCTCGCACCTCGGTGGTGGCAGTGGCGGTGGCGGTAGCGGGGGGCGCTGGGGTGGCGGAGGGCGTCGCGGCAGCGGCGAGTCTGGCGCGCACCACCGCCAGATGGCGCTGGATGTAATGCTCGTGAGGCGCGAGTGCCGCGGCTCTCGTGAGGCACTCTTCAGCGATAGCGAGCTTCCCTCGCTCCACCGCCACCACGCACAGGTTGTGCAGCGCTTGAACGTTTTCAGGTTCCAGCTCTAAGATGCGACGGTAACACTGAAAAAACAAAAAAAAAAATCTATATCCAGGTCCACAGACAGGCTGACGATCCACTTGGTGGTAGGTGGCTACTGCCTTGTGGTCTTGCGACTTGCAACACAAGCAACACCAAAGATGCTGCAAGTGCAAGTGGTAAATTATAATTTTTGTAGTTTAACAACTGCATATCGATCGACAATATCATGAAAATCTGTAGACAACTTATTGACGTCACGTATTGAGAAGAAAGTTTTACAGGCCGCGTAAAACGTGATCTTTAGGCCACGGCACGGTACAGTCTGTCTCCAGCCATTTCACTTAGAAAAACTGACCCGGTAGTCACGTGCTACAATGCATACTTACACTCTCAGCAGCATCCAGATCTTTGACGGAATTAATGTAAATGTCTCCTAGGAGCACTAGCGCCTTAACGTGGTCGGGATGGTGGCGCACAAGCTGCTTCAGGAAAGGCGCGGCTTCCAAGGGCCGCCTCCGATCGGCTAAGAGCAGAGCGAGGTTGAAGAGCGCCGAACGGAAGTCGGGCTTGAGATGTACGGCTGCGCGGAACCACCGCTCGGCGCACTCCGCGTCTCCCTCGTCCATGCACACCATGCCCAGATTGAAATGGACACGCTCGTTGGTTGCTGTCAAAATAGAGGAAACCATATTAGAATTGCCGTTGAATGACGGAATCCTGTCTATTTAAACCAATTATAATAAGAAAACAAATGTGTTATCGCATCCACTATATATGTATAATGTATATAGAACTATATAAGTGAGCTGATTTGTATACTAACCGTCTTTGTCTAGAAGCTTCAGCAGTCTCTGCCGAGCTAAATGCCTTAAATCGGCGGCACCTAATTCTTGTAGCAAAATCGCTGAATTCAATAATGCTTGTTCATGTTCAGGTTCCAATTCTAAGGCTTTATCTAGATACGCTAGTGCTTGAGAAGCCTTGCCCTGCTCTAGCAGAACGACTCCCAGCTGAAATAACGAACATAATTAAGATTTTAACTTTTTTTTAGGGAAAACAGGAAAGAATAAAAAAATGTGTAAAGTTCAAATAAAATGCAATTAAAGAGTATCCCCATAGTATCCCAATAATATTATAAATACGAAATCTAGTATGTTTGAGTGTTTGTTACTTAATTACATACATAAAAATGGCTGAACGGATTTGGATGAAATTTGTCACACAGATAGTTTATTATCTAGATCACACATAGGATAGTTATTATCCTGGAAAAATTAGAGCGTACAGCGCGTACGAAGTATACAGTTCTTAATTTATAAATATAAGCGTAAGAAGACGCGGACAAAAGCTGGCTTTTTAAAACTTGTTAAGGAATTAAGGAATTAAGGAATTAAACTTACGTTGTAGTAGATGTCAGGATTTCCGCTGTCATATAGCAGCGCTCTTTCGTATACCTCCTGCGCTTCCTTTGTCCTATTCAATTTAATTAAAATATCCCCCCTATTGATGTAAGCCTGCGTGTAATCCGCTCTCATGCTGATCGCTTGTCTGTAAAGCATATCGGCTTCCTCCAACCTCGTCGCGTTCTTCGATATCAAGTTGGCGAGATTTAAGAACACATTCAAATGGTTCGGCGCTATCCTCGCCTGGTACGACTCTCCCGGTTTCGCTTTCGGGAGGAGAGATTTGGCTCTGACGTAAGCTTCTTCCGCTTCCTGATATCGACCCAAGTGGTTGTAGGTTCTGCCGACGTTGATGTGCGCCCCGACATCGTCCGGTTGCACGTTCACGGCCGTGTTGAAGAATTCTAGAGCCTCGGCGTAACGGCCTTCAGCCTCTAAAGCGTGGCCAACGTTGTTGTACAGTTTGGCGTTGTTACGGTTCACCTGGAATTTAAATAGTGAGGGTAAAACTACTGAAATTATAAAGAGAGCAATTTTCTAAAAGAAATAGTTTTTTAAAGAGGGTTGCGATGCTCTAGGCCTCTATGAATAGACACTCAACTTTTTCTAAATGAGCTAAGGCACAAATAACTTAAAGCTAAATGAATATTTTGTTGGGTTACCTTCAGGCCTGAGGCAAATATTGAGTATTCAGTCTTCCAGTCCCAATTCCTGACATAGGTTTTGGCGCTAAAAGCTAGCAGAAGGAATACGAGAGAGGCCGCGGCCAGTTTGGCTCGCTTCTTAGCGAGCAACCTCCACCCGTGAGCCACGAGCAGACACCAGCCCATCGATGGCATGTACAGAACTCGCTCGGCCACTACGAATCCGACGGGGAAGAACAGGTTGGACGCCGGCAAGAATGGCAGAATCAGTAGCGCTAGGCCCTAGAAACAAAACATTTTAAAATTAACTGTTATTTAAATAACAATTAAAGTTTAAATAATATATTCTTAAGCAACAAAATGCTTTTTAATGAATACAAAGATTAAATTAAGCTTGTAAAGCTCAGTAAAAAACGATCGTATAGTTGAAAAAACTATGAAAGTTTCATTAAATATTTTTCAACTTCTGTATTACAGTACATACAAAACATTAATGGAATTATTTTTAATACAAACCAAACAATTCTCCAAAAAAAATTTCCATGGTAAACTTTATAATATAAATTATCAGCATTATATTACAGTTGTGTTTTTCAGAGCCTATTTCCCTATCACCTTCCCAATACATTATGCTTAACTTAATCCTACTATTTTCGGCTTGTAGCACCTGTGGTATTGCTTGTGTTATGGTAGCCACCAACCACCAAGTAGACCTTAACATAAAAAACATATTTTTAAAAAAATATGTACAATATCACTTTTAAAATAAAGAAATATTTAAAACATGAGCCTTCCTAGAAACTATAGTTTTTTTTTAAACTGCTCGACTTGTAATAATCGCTGATGCTACAATGCATCAAAAGAGCTGTTGATATTATATTCCTCACCATTGATAAAGCAGAAGATCGCGTTCTTAAAGCATGTATGGCCGCAGCTATAATGGCCAATGCCAACGCAAGTGTTGCGAGGTTGCGTGGATCCCTCCAAGATTTGACCAGAGTAACTGTTCCCATGGTCCAGTCGCAGCACAACGCTTCCGGCAACGTGAGGAGCCAAGCGTTCAACGCTGGCAAATATGCGAAAGTCAAGTGTCTGAAATGATAAAACGTTACAATTGTAAATATTTAATAATATAAACAAGTTCCATTAAAAAAAAAGTTTATTTTAAATATTATTTTCCAATCGCGTGTCTGTGCACATCGCGTATTTTAATCAGCTAATTTGAACTGCACTATATTCAAGCCATTGTTTTCGAAGCAAGATTCAAGTTACGAGGCGGGAAATAAATCGCGGGCAAGAGCTAGCCAGTTATTTTTAAAATTATTTTATTTGCTGTATATTTTTTTTATTTACAGATAAATAAATAAATAAAGAATACTGTCTGTATTTTTTATATATTTTAAAATACTATACACACTTACGAGTTCTAGTGAAGATCTATACCTATACCTAATGACTGAACACGCAAACTGGTTTAACCATGATGGAAATTTACTGCTTAAAAAAATATTTATAACGGAATGTAAGTAAACAAGGCCCGTGGGAAACATTAGCGCCTGCAATGAATTTGGGTCAACAAAAATAAAGTCAAATTGTCAAGAAAATCCACGAGCATTTGTGGCAGCAAAGCACAAATGACAGGGCTCGTAACATTAATGTACGTGCTTGTCATTATCAGACTATAGGTAGGCACGTAGCTGTCTACAGGCACCCATTATCCTTGTTGCTCGTCGCTTGTAAAGTAATATCCCTTGGACAATCGGCGGTAATACCGCTGTTTTTATCAGCGGCAGTTAATTGCACATTTATTACGAAATGTGGGTTTTATGATATTCATTATAAAACAGGCATTAAGCATTTTAATTTTTTTATAAAGGCAATTTTAATCTGCGTTAAAACTAGCCAGCTCATAATAAGGATACATTGTTTTACTCTATTAATATGAACTAGCGACCTCCGGCTTTGCACGGATGCAACATATAGAATACCTATTAAATATATTTATACATAAATTGGGAATTTTATGCTAAGTTCGACCGACAGACAGGCTGACGGTCTAATTGATGGTAGTTGGTTACCGTCGCCTATAACACAAGCAACGCCATAGGTGTTGCAAGTGCGCTGTCGAGTATAGTGGAATTGAGTATGAGGGATAATGATAGGGAAAGGGGCTCTATCTAGCATCCCTTACTCACTCACCGAAACACAACAGCACACATATATAATACAAGCGAAAATAAAATAGAAATATAAGGATAAGCTTACCTCGCAGGCGGAGACGCGGCCCCGGCAGGGTTGTCAAATCTTGTAAACACAGGCAACTGAGCTCCCATAACATGTAACCTCGCAGCTAACAACGCGAGTGTAGCACAACAAACTGTGGCAACCCTTCGTGCCGCCTCGCCGCATGCGCAGCCCCATCCTGAACCTTTACCCCAGGCTTCGAGCCATGACCATTTGCTGCTGCCACCGTTAACTCGTCGCTGAAAAGTTACAATGTACTTAATTATGCTAGTTAATTTTACAACCATTATAAAGTTAATTATCAAAGAATAAAGCCGGATTTTTTATTCTTTTTGTAACAGGACAAAATAAATATCCTAAATTTCCTTTTGACACACTTTATCGACAATTTCTGACAGAAATTATCATTGCACATGTACATTGCTCGAAGATGAAAAGAATATAGATCAAATTCATAATTTCATATGCATTAATTTTATTTATTTCTTTTTATATGTTAAAATTCTGAGTTTCAACGCTTACCGTTTTCAGAGGAATTAATTACGTCTCATAATGATCACATTCATTAATTAAACATTGCTTCAATGAGAGATGCGTATATTTAATGATGCATTTTATACTAGAGCTTTAGTTCGAGCAGTAATTAAAAGTAACATTCAGAAATTAAAGGTCTATTTTCCGTAAGAGTTGAAGCGCAGTGCAGTCATGTTGCTAAATTTAATTTATTTAATATAATATCTAATATGCAAAGTAGGTTTTGGTCTGGGTGTTTTCGTAGTGACACTGCATTTCGTTATCATAAATTGCGCTACCATCGCCTTACAGAAGACCACCTTGAAATAACAGCATGTTTTGCTGTTGAGTTTCGGTGAGTGAGTAAGGTACATAACCTATTTTCCTAACATCCTTCCCAATTCCTTATCCTGTTAAGCCCGACCTTGCAACCTGCTTCCAGAACCTGTTCCCTTGCGTGTTAATGACGACGGTAGCCACCTATTATCAAGTAGACCGTCAGCTCAGCCTTTCTGACGAACTTAGACAAATGAAATACCACATTTAGGACCATTGAGAACTATGATAATTATTAAAACATGTCAAAAGTTATCAGAAGTGTTAGTTATATAAGATTTAAAAATTTTGACATAATATTCTAGTATTATAAGCACTGCTGCGTATTTATAACGTACATACCTACGTTTGTGTACAAGTTAAGATTACCTTTTGTGCAACAAAGAGTTCATAAACGACGCATATGCCTGTAACAGTTATGCCTTGTTCTTTGCATAGCATCGCAATTCCCACACAGGCAGTGCACGCTGCGACATAACGCCAGTCTGCAATATAAAAAGAAAATGTCACATAAGTAGGATAAATGTTACGATGGAATAAACAGCAGGCAAAATAAGTAGTACAATTCGAAAAAAGATTAGTTTTTTTTGTAGGCGGAGGAACCCCATCATGGATACTGATCCCGCATGAGAATGCCCATTTTTGACAATAATTTGAACGATATATCAATACATATATTCTATAGTATTAATGAAATAGACTCATTTAAAAACCTATTTTGCACTATTGTATACTATAATTATACAATATATTGTATATATCTTAGGACTACAGCTTTTTTTTACCACCAGGCGTAATAAATGATTGTCTGTCTGTCTATCTTAGGGTTTTAAGGGATATGAAGACAATATTGTTTTTTCTCCATAACGTGCGACGTTTTAGTAACAAAGATTCAAAAAATAGACCGACCACAAATGTGTAGACCGAACACAATACAAACGTTGCATAGGAATAAAACATAAAAGCTGTGGAAGTGAGAACTGAAATGAGTGGATAAGTAGGTACCTATGCGAAACTATGCACAAGCGTAGGTATGTGGAGAGTTTGTGCCGGTTTTTCAAGTTGCATTTTTAAAGTGCAAACGGACACTTGAAAAGCATTTGCGCGCGCACTAAGCTATTGATGCGAGCGCGATATGGCACGCCAGCAATACAGGTGAAAGGACCAAACTTAGAACGGGCTTTGATCTTCATCCATCACTCATCTTACTAATATTATAAGATGTATGTATATTTGTTACTTTTTCATTTAAAAATTACTGAACGGCTTTGAATGAAATTTGATACACAGATATAAATATAAATTTAATATACTTTTTATCATGAAAAAATATTAGGTTCTCCAGGGGTCGTCTATAATATAAAAAAATGGGCGCCGTCGTCGTCAAAGTGATATATAAAAGGATGTCACGTTTGGCGACACGTTTGGTCTAGTGGCTAGTAACCCTAGCTGTTAACCAAACGGTCGCGGGTTCGAATCCCGCTAGGGGCAAATGTTTTATGTGTTAACATTTTACCTTTGTACCTGAGTCATGGATGTTTTTTATGTATAATATGTATGTATTTACAAAAAAAAGTAATCTATGTATTATATCAACTGTCTGGTATCCATAATACAAGCATTACTTGCTTACTTTGGAACTAGATGGTGCTGTGTGGAATGTGTGAAGATATTTATTTAAGATATTTATTTATTTATGTCAGGCGTTATTTAGGTAATTTATTTTTCAACGCAGACGAAGTCGGGCACCAGCTAGTAATTAATAAAGGTTTTGAACCGAAGATTTTTCTTACGGAAAAGCTTGGCAGAGAGTCTAATGGCCACTTGATGGTACTTGAATTTATTAATTGATTGATCAATTAATAAATTGGTTAGTTGTTCATCAATCAATTAAAGCCATCACGCCCAACATCAGGACGTATTGTACAATATGTTTACGATACTGATATGGTAGGTATGGTTTTACATTTTAAAAGTACGAAAATACTTTAACGGGGTGCTTTGAACAAACAAAAGGTTAGGTGATTTCCTATCTGAATGCCATTGTATTGTCGGTTACCATTGCTATATTAACTTTTGTAGAGATCCCAGAAAGGGCTCTGATACTTCTTAAGATTTGAGATAATATATTGTTTAGGCAGTTAGAAGAAAAGTAATTTAGGTCAAACGAACCATAAAATCACATAGCAATTAATAAAGCTGAAAATAAATCTTTTTCAGATAAATTGATTCCAATGATAAAGGTGAAAAGATTTTTTGAATTACCTACATGTGTGTAATCAAAACTATCAAGATCACCTTTGCATTTATATATGTTTGAAGTAAGGGACCCAAGTGTTTTTGTTATTTTTAAAATGTTGCAAACTATAAATGAAAACAACGTAATGGAGAAAAGAAATTGAGATAGATTTAGGTGCCTACCATCAATTATAATATGTTAAAAATGTACCTGTATATCTCCTTCTGCTTGCTGCCCTCGCATAGCACAATAGAGCACCCAGAAAAAACACAGAGGATAACATCTCTGCTCTACCCACTACACCGGTTACCTAAAACAAAAAACCTTATATTATTTTTCACGCCTTAACTATTCAAGCATTTAGAAAAAAATGATTATTCGCGAGAGAAAAATAAAAATCTAACGCCTAGCAAAACTATAAAAAAAACAAACAAATTTTATTGCTCATATGTTTTGTCAGGTGCTATATTTATTTAAAAGGGTGCTATATTATTATTAATGTATATGTTGATGACATTCTTTGTAGTATCTATAACTTCTATCTGTACTAGAAGTCAATTATACAGAGCGGGCATACAGCAAGTTGTCTAGGTTTAACGAGGTGTTGTATTGTCGAGGTGTCGACAATGTTTGCGGCGGCCAGGCGGCGGCACATACTGAGGCCTTTTGCGATTGTGAAAACGGAGTGTCTCCCTTGCAATACGACTACGCGATGCAATACGCCCACAGCCTAATAAATGAGTGTTCGTTAAAAAAAGGTGGGTGACATTGAGAGCAAGTCTATTAAAATTATGACAATACACGCCAAGCACGCAACACTATGGGCTATGTCTGAAATAAAATTATTTTGTAGATGATGTCTAGACGATAATACAGAAGGGTGCGGTTGGTTTGAGAGGTTCTTGTTTCCTATACATTTGTGCTTAAAATAATAATAATATTTAGCTCTTCTCCTTGACAATTATTCGTCCCCTCCACAGCACAACATGGAACATTTCTTATTTTATACGATAAAATTAACTGACTAATTAATAACTATAATTAATTAATAATTAACATAAAATTAATAACCAGATGTCCTTTAATTAGTTGGACACGTATAAAACCGTGTTAATTCAAACGGCACTTGCTTTTGACTCTATAATTGCATTTATTTCAAGTAATCTTGCTTAGTAAATGATCATTAGTTCAAATCTACAGACGAATTTTAAAAAAAGCAAGTTGCAGGCTCTACCGGGATGCGAAACTGCGTCCTACTTATCTGCAAACAAGTCTTCTGTCCATTGAGCCATCATTACTTTGCGAATTAGTAAAAATTATACTCAATAGATTAGAATAATGTAATATTATTATATTAGGATACACAATAAAAAGTTATTTTAATGAAATGATTTAAAATTACATCATAAAAATTGTAAGAATCCTACCCCCAAATCCGAGTATTAACAAAACTCTGTTTTTTTATAATGTTGCCCACAATTTTATTGAACACATTTTTTGGGGGTTTGATACAAAAAAATATAGCAGTTGTAGGTAGTATGTTTGTCTCCTATATTAGGAGTTGAAGGCGCTCTCGAGTTCCCTCAGACATAAAATCTGAGAAAATAGAAGCGACCGCGTCTTGGATGTTGACTCGGCGCGTCTATAAAAATAACAAACATAGTTAAGGCCTTAGAAACCTCCTCGACAGTACGGCCTTATCGCAAACAGTTTTGTTAGCGGTGAACAAATATGTAGTTCTACAATGATTTCATAGAAAATACATTTTAAGGAAAGAAAAGAAAGAACTTTTACTACACGTGGAGGTAAACATTTTTAAGGACGCTAAGTATGGACAAAAATTAATAAAATAAGGTTAACTATCTTCAAAAAAATAGTCGAGTTTGTAAATAATTAATGTGAAAACAAAAACGATAGGCCATTTCAAAAAGTTGTACCATGCCTGTTAGCTTTCAGATCTTAACTACTCAAGAGATCATCAGGAAATTGAAACAGAATACAATATCAGGGATACATTTCATTTTCCCTACTACATCCCGATTCCTTATCCTTAATTCTACTTTAGTCGGCAGCACACTTGCAGCACTTGTGCTTGTTGCCACCTTATTACTTTAATAGTTAAGAAGTTTATAGACAAGTGGAAGTACAACACTTAATCTTTATAAATTACGACACACTTAAAAACGAGTGTTTCTAATTGGAAAGCCGACAATAAAGTTTAAACATCATCAAGTTTACGGCTGACTGAACGTAAAATTGCAATGTTAGCTTGTTACTTGCACTAAAATGCACCCAGTGGCCACTGGCTGCACACTGCAATTGCAGCTTCGCTTAACTGCTAATAACTGTGCACAGTTAAAAATTTAATTATCATTTAGGAAGACGCACCAAGGGAGAAACGAGATTGGTTTGCCAGCGCTTGTAAACTTTAATGATTGTCGTTTTAAAAGAAGTTTAGTTTTTTTTTAAGCAAAGAATTACCTTATTTTATTTGTAAGTTTCTTTATCAGCCTTTACATTTCGAGATACTAATATTTAGAATTATATATATTATGTAATGGCGTAACAGGTAGTCATATTACGTCCCACTGCTGGCCTAAGGCAGGGTCTACCTTTAGAAGGATCAATTTTTTTACGCACACACAAAATGGGCCGGACCTAAAAACCTGTGTTCTCGGAGATAGCTGAACAGATTTAAAATCTGAAGATTTTTCTTAAATATTTTATATATATAAAAAAAAGAAATAAAAGTAGCCGATTTAAACTTTATTACAGAACTTATATTAATTAATATGCCTGAAAACAAAAGTAGTTGTCGCTGAAAATTTTTACTACTGCGACGAGAAACTTTTTTAAGCACAATTTTTCTGCTGAGATTTTTTTTATATAAACCTGCCCGTTTCGAACTTTTTCAATGTAGTCCATTATGCACTTTTATCTAAGATATGAATTTTTCTAAGAAGTCAAACTACGTGAAGAAAAGAAAGTTTACTGTGCAAGAGTGTATAAGGCTATTGGTCCAACACTCTTGACAACTCGGACATTTGTATCTCGTTCGGACATTTCAGAACTACTGTAAACACATAAAACGATTTTGTGAACCTTATCTGATTCGTTGTTCTTGAAATTCCCAGTCAAAACTATAGCAATCGTCATCCAAACGAAAGGAGATCGTAAAACGTGGTCTAAAGTGTCCTAGTGCCGAATTCTATCTTCATAAAATGCACAGATACAGTATGAGCTTACGTGTTTTGACTTTTACATGTTGGGGTGTGTACAGATTGTGTAGTTGGAAGCAACTTATATGATGACGTAGGAATAAATTCTTATGTTTATTGTAATAAAAACTTCTATTTATAAGCCTGGCTACAAAATTTACCCAATCATATCAGTCCAAATATAAAATAATTTAATAGAGATATAACACAACAAATTATAACACAACTAGCTAGTGCCCGCGGTTTCATTCGCGCTGAAAATCGCCGTGAGGACATTGGCACCGTAAACGGCGTTGTAGTGGAGCCCATTTTTTCAATATTTTTATATTTAGGATAGCAGTTGAGTTGTCAGTTACTTCTAAAATTATTACACGCGAATTTCAATCATTATTAATGAATTCTGAAAACATCTTTTAGTTTCTGTTTAATCACAAACCTTTTTGATTGATTTATTATTCGTATAGATAAAAAATAGTACATTGTTAAGTATGTATTATTTTCCTCTAATAACAATTTATTATGTTTTACTTTCCAAGACTTTGCTGGACCGATTTTGATGAAAATAATTTTGAAGAAAGTATGGAAAGGAATGAATAAATTTCGAACCGCAACCAGTTATGTTTTAAAAGTCATAGATTGAGTCCTCGTTCTGATTTGTTAAAGATTGACTTGTTAAATTGAAAAACACTAAATAAGCGGAATGTTATTTGGGGACTTGATTGCGATTGTCCCGATGTGAATGCGCCGACCCAATTATTTGTGACTTTACAACCTGCTTCAAAACGTCAGAGTGATCAAATGAAAAATACAAACCACACAATCGTAACAGATACAGTCGAGGAGAGAATACTGTGCGAGATTAAAATTTGTGCTCGTGGGAGCAGTTGAGCGGCTTGTATCGAAAACAAAATGTTTAATTCCGCGAATATTAAGCGCTGGCCGCCAGATAAGGTACACATTTACCGGATTCAAGTTTTAAAGCTTTTCAATACACATTGACCAAATGAAAACATTACGCCTTATACACTGTATACGAGTTGATTGCAACTCTTTGCAAGCAATCATCCTAGTTAACATTATAAATGCGAGAGTGAGTTTGTTTGTTATAGCAACGGATAAACAAAATGCCATAAAATGTAAAAATATCTTATAATATTTTCTCTGTACAATTTCATTTATACAGACACAGAGATACACGGGCACACACGTCAAACTTATAACACACTGTTTTTGAGTCGGGTGTCAAAAATTTATTGAAGATTGATTACACAATTTGTTATGTAAAAACATTTCCTAAGTTGTAATACTTCTCGTTTTTTTTTAAATAAATTATTAATATATTTAAGTCTACATAGTATACATATACCATCGCTCTCTAAGGACGCAAATGACTATTTCAATATAGGCACTAATCAATATAGGCACTCAAGAAAATATATAGATTAGCCTGTCTAACTCAAATAAACGGAAAAAGAGACGCAGTACGTAGCGACTTTGTTTCAAAGTAGGTACACATTTGTAGATTTGGGTCAGATGTAACAGAATATGCGACACGTATTTTCTATCTAACATAAAACATATCGGATGTCACGCGACGGATTTTCCATAAGATGCGGCTGAAGCCAGTCAGTCATGTTAGAAGATTGAAAATACTCACAGCTTCCGTATGTATCGGGTGTAAAGCAAACAAGATAGCGGCGACAAAACTTGCAAACTCAGGCAGGAACATTGCACACACCCTGGAACAAAAATATACCAATTTATTTTACAATCTTATTCTTGGATATAAAAGATTTGAGGATGATTCAAAATCATGACAAGTTTCAGCTGTAATAGACATGATCTGCATCTTCGCATTGTTTAGAAGTCTATTTCTCATCTTTTACTTTGCAATATATCAGAAGGTAAGTGGCTTTACATTTAAATTTTTAGGCATTTGTATTTTGATTAAGATTTTAATTTATTAATATCCTCTTT
This sequence comes from Synanthedon formicaeformis, assembly GCA_945859745.1. Classification (NCBI taxonomy): domain Eukaryota; kingdom Metazoa; phylum Arthropoda; class Insecta; order Lepidoptera; family Sesiidae; genus Synanthedon; species Synanthedon formicaeformis. The sequence continues at coordinate 8,334,463 of OX243957.1, forward strand.
ATAATATTAGTATATATCGGACATGAATTACAAATTCAAGGTATACATAAATATATACAGTTACTTTAAAAATACTTTTTATATAAATAGATGGCAGATAGAAAACAAATGATCAAAATCAACACAGGATATCCTAATACACACCGTGATACACTTTATTTCAATGACAATGTTGACTTTTGTATAGGGTGGTTACCGTTGCCAGACGCTGCATTTTATTTGTCTTCCAAAAAAAAAAATGTTATTACTAAATGTGGTAATTCACCTTATCTAGAGCTATCTCCAAAGCAGTTTTCAATTACATTTTCATTTTAATCCGGGTACAGCGAAGTTAATGTATAAACTAGAAATGTCCAACCAAATGTCTCAACCCCGTAAGTTTATTCCATTATATATTTAGGAAAGCCTCGAATCATTTATGTTCCTTTGTGTAGTGTAGTTTGCGTTGGGAGCGAGTGTGTTGTAACTTATTGATTTTGTTGTAAACCTTTCATTAAGTTTGGTCACTTTATTAAGTTTAATAATTGAGTGAAAGGTCTAAAAATATCATATTCTGGACCTAGAAAATGTTTCTTTGACTAAATACATTAATAATTACCCATCAAACACTGTGGGAATTTCACAACGATGTCTCAGGGCTGATTGACTAAAAATGTCTAGACTACATAAGTAATGTCAAGTTGGTTAGGTTTTTTCCATCTTATCAGGAATGTAACCCGGAAACACCGAGACAGAGTGCTTTATCCAAGGGACTCTTCAAAAAGAAAAGCTTATAAAAATATTTCTTACTTAAAATTAAGTAAGATGCTAATTTTAAATAGATTTTGGTTTTTCATCTATTTTCGATTAGTTTTTTTTTTACGTTTTCTTTTTATTCATCACCTAGGGGGTCAACATTTGGTACCAGTCCTACTTTTGTGGGACTTCAGAATACGTTAGATGTCGATCTCATTAGATGCCGCTCTCTTGAAGTAAAAACAATTGCTGTATCGATGGATACAGCAATCGAATAACTAATTTCTTTTTGTGTAGCATCACGTACGTTGAATTATAGAAAAGCGTTGTAGAGTAGTGTTAATAAATTGATCAAAGTTAGCGCAGTGGCGAAAGTGCGCCGCGATTGGCCGCAACCCGCCCTGAAACATTCGCTAATTGAGACTAACGCCACGGAGGTGCTTCCAACGGCCAACTTCGGTCGGAATTAAGGCACTCGTTAGGGACTTTTTGCGAAACTAGTGAAATCTCTTGCGAAGTTAACGAAAAAACATTTATAGGTAGTTTGTTCTCGACGGGCCCGGCTGACGTAATGAGCCTCTTCGGAAACTCGATACGTTTCTCTTTGATATTTCAACTTATTTACTTTTCACCTAACTGCAGATATCCGCTGTGAAGAGAAACTAATGTTGAAAACGTTATGTACATTACAGGCGGCGATAATAGCACAACTTTCCAACGGAGTTTTAGCTCTTTACAGTTTCCAACTTGTAGTTCCGACAAGATTCCGAGCAAGCTTTCAAAGAAGATAGTACTACGCTTTAAAAACAATATTTTTTTATTATGCCGATCAAGGAGTGGAAGTTTTAAAGTTTCATGTATCTGCCGCTTTAGTTACTATCCAATGTTTGAATTTAAGATATATACCTAAATTCAAAGGCGATCACCTACTATTACCTTATGTGAGTCGTGTTAGTTTCTCATATTTTATTCAGTGTATCAAATATGCTAAGGCTGCTATCTGTATAGAATTACTGCGGCCGTGGTTACTGCCGCCTAACGGGGTTCCCAAATGTCTGCGAAACGTAGTGTGCTATGCTATTCTTTTCCAAATCCAAAACATAGCCAACTTTGAAAACTTTATTTCCAAAGTTGACCCTGCCGGGAATTGAACCCGGGGCTCCTGAGACGGTGCGTTAAGGCAGCCATCCTATCCACTCATCCAAGAGGCTTGGTTAAGTGCCGTGGTGTGGCTTTCTATATCTTACTATCAAAGTTTTTTTAATATCCTTAGAGTTTTGTGTTACGCGGATTTAATGTGGTGAGAGTTTTTCATCAGTTGTAGAAGTTTGGTGGAAATGAATATCTTTAGGGACGATTAGTAATTACTTCCCTAGCCCGTCAAACGGGCTGCCCAAATGACTGTGATAATGTGTACATAAATAATTGGTAGTTTCCTGTGTGTGCTTTAAGGAGCATCGACTCAAATCGGCTTCGACAATGGACCTACTCGTGTAAATGATGATACTCGTGTGTGCGTGCAGAGTTTTAATCCAAACATTGCTGGTACGTTGCAACATGAAAAGCTAAGCAAGTTACCTTGCAAGCAAGTAAGCAAGAAACTTTCAAAAGCGCAACACTCCAATACAACACTGCAAGTAGGTTTAGACAGCAGCGAGTAACGAACCGTTAACTGTTCCTTAATGTTGTATGCGGTAAACAAACTTCGAATAGGTACCTATCGGTTGTCAGCACGGTTTTGTTTCAGGCCAAATTCAAGAACCTCACAAGCATATAGATAAAATAGGTCGTGCAAATAGCTTTTTCGTCTTTTACTTATGTACACAAATTCAAGATATTTTTTGTCATAGTTCATTTACATTACAGTTATGTCGATTATAACTACTAATATCGCGATCTTATTCCGTAATAGGTAGACCAGAGCGAGCTTCATTTTTGACATTAAAATTTCCGGACTAAGCACATATAAGTATAGTTGGTTGTGCGTTTTCCAGATCTCTCTCCTTCTTTGTTGTGTTCGTTTGCGTGACCACAGGTGGTTTTTTTGACGAAAAAATTTTATACCTACATCCCACATGAGTATGTGTAATTATGTCAAAATACTCGTAGTTATTTAAAATATTGCATTGATAATTGGATTAATTTCACCCTATTATTCCAATAAATAAGTGTACACAGAAAACAATGAAGTGTCAATTAGTGTCACCCTACAAATTGAAAAAAATGTATCACAGCGGTAGTGTAAGTGTCTCAACGCGCACTTGTACCTATGTTTAATTGGATGCGCTCCTGTGACGCTCCTGTGGTTCTCCAGAACGACTGTGTAACCTCCACACAATCAATCAACATGGGAGTATTCATTGCGGACCAATTTCACGGGAAACAACTCAATATCGCATAATAAACAACAGAGTTACCCGTGAAATGGAAGCAATAAAATCTATTTTCGTACATCAATAAAAGATCTCATTAATATTAATGCCGGGATCCGTTTTTACGCTTGTTGTTCGCCGTGTAAATGTCTTTTATTTTATGCGTCCCTTCTCTATTTGTTTGCTGGCGATGTGATTGGAACCTCAGATAAAATAAGAACTAAGATAGACCCCTGTGGACGGCAGAGTGAAGCCAGGATAACCACGCCTCGCCACAATCAAACTACGCCTTGCTTTATTTAAATATTGACTAGTGAAAATACCTACTATTGTGTAGTGTGAAGAGTGTAGAAACCAGTCTTCAAAAAATAGAATGCAGGATAAATCACATTATTCACACGTGACTTAAATTGGAAACCAATATTTTCATTAAAATAAAAAAAGTGTATTAAGGTAAAAACACAAGACGAAACTGGTTTGTGTTTTTACCTTTTTACCCTCATTATGACAATTTGTAATACTTACAATAAACAGCTGAGTGTATTGTAGGTTTTTTTGTATTTTTGTCCTATAGCTACTTACTTATTAAACTGCAAACCTGAATGGTTAACTATTTTTGGTTTCTATCATTGTGCTCACGACGAAGAATATTGGGGTACTGTGAATTATTATGGCAACATCGGTCTACGCACACAAGTTTATAAAACAGGCTTCACTATGTTGTTCGCAAAATTCTATCTTTAGCTCTTATTTGGTCTGAGATTGGAACTGTGTCCATGCAACATTGCCGCGAACGCCAAACATTTCGTGTCACAGAGCACGAATTTTAATTAACAAATGGCTTAATTATTTCGGTTCGATTATACACCGCCGTTATGAGTAAATTAATTACCCAATGTAATTAATTACGCACATGCGAGAATAAGACAAGGGGTCGGCGTAATTAAGGCTGGAGTTATGATATAGGCGCAGGGCTTGGTTATATTATGTACTATGAAAAACTAATTTAACTCTGCGGTAAAAAGTTATTCCCTTCACATTCCTTTGCTCGTAGAGAACGTTCGCATCATTATGTTACCAATTTACTTAACTGCTTTTATATTGTTAATATAAACTGCTTTTAACTTGTTTACAATTTCGCTCATAATAATTTACACTTTATGAGTTAAGTTACATGACATGACATGTATAGGATGTATTATATTTGCAATTTGCAATTCACGAATGCGCGTGCGCGGTCACGTTATAGCTATATAAGTAGGCGTTGAAAAGTAATAATAATAATATAAATAATCAATAATAATAAAAATAAACTTAAATGAAATTAAGTTTATATTTAAGTAAGTAATATATTTAAGTATAAATAAGGTCATTTCAGCAATGTTTTATTTATTTATTTCAGCAGAAGCAATTTCATAATGTGATGACACCAGTACCGCTGTAACTTACGCGAGTAGTATCACTATATCAACATTATCTAGGTCAAAATGTTCCCTAACTTAATGATATAGTGTGTAGGTAATATGAAATTGTGAAACAGTGAAATTTCGTTGTGCGACATGCCACGCTTTTCCAATAAAGAGCTTATATGTAGTTTATGCGTGCAGTATTCAACCATGAATTTAAAAGTAATTCCATTATAAGTTTCAAGTTGGGAATTTCGCGGGCTGCAAATAATGCGGGGGCCTAAAAGTTCGGTCTGATACACTAATGTGATTGGAGCGTGCTCGTGCTCGGCCACTAAGCATATTATAACTTTAAGTGGCGTAAACAAGTTGGTGCACGTCACTCTGAAATAAGAGTATATTGCATTAGCCGTATTTGTTACCGTACACGGAGTTGTTTATTGCTAGCGCCGTTTATAATATGTTAGGCAGCTTGCACACGATGTAGAACCGCAACTGCTATGCATCTACAGTTAATATTATTATTGGAACTTGATGAATTTGTTTAGTGTTCGTATAGTATAGACATTTCAATTATGTACGTTTTAATTAGTTTATATGCCTTTCTCGTATACTAGAGCAACTCACTCTAGTATACGTATGTATACATATAATGTAACTTTGAAATAGTAGAAGATTTTTTAAAGTTTTAGTTAGGTTGCATCATTTTCTTCGAAAGCTATGAAATTTTTCATTATAACAAAATGTAGTCACGCTTTTTGTATGTAGCGAGAAGCTTTATTGGGGCGCTCAGTAAAAGTTTTATTGTAGTGGGAGTGAGTGCTGAAACTGTGTTCGTTGACTGCGATATTGTTGATTATACATGTAAATTGCCATACCGATTACACCGAACTCAGTTTTACTCAAAATGGAAAATGGAACATTCAATTAAAATTGGGTACCTATTTAATGGGAGACCAAATTTTATTTAAGTTAATAAAAGTCCAAAGCGGAGAAGCTATCCTTAATGCATTTTCATCTCTTAATTCGACAGATATACCAGCCAGTTTGTTTAAAGTGAAAATTGAAATATACGAGTATATCTTTCATCAATATCAGTCAATCAATCATCAATACTAATAATAAATCTATATTTATGTAGGTATTGTATGTATGTATGTTCCTCCATAACTCTTAAACGAATTAACTGATTTTCATGAAACTTGGTAGATAAACATTTAGACGTACAGGACATAGGATAGGCTACTTTTTTTTTCTTTTTCAACGCGGACCAGGTCGCGGGCACCAGCTAGTATAATTATATTTTTTATGTGATGTTATTTCACTAAATGTGAATGAAACTGGACGGTCATTACTGATAATTTTCTTTTGTGTGTCATGTTTTATTTGTATTTCCAATTTCAAGTACAGTTGGCGTCATATTTTGCTGGTGATTTCCAATTCAAACGGACCAAAAAAGAAACTGGATTTGTCACCGATATACTCACTTAGTGGCTTGGATCCGCGATTTTATTTATGTGTCAAACAGGTACAATGTATACTTTTAGGACTTTTGCTATGCAAAATATTACATTGGAAAAAAATTATGATAAAAAATTACATTGACAAATGATTGTTTGGATTCCGTTCTCAAATAAAATGTGATAAATAGTTTAAAAAATAACAAAGAGAAATATTTACTATCACAACAGTACTAGGTCTAGTATACTTAGGGCCTTTTTCACGAACTACAAGTAAAGTGTAGATTACTTACTTTTAGAAATCATTTTCTGTTATATTGAATTATGCACTCGGTTTACTGCATCATTCGATAGCCGATTTTTTTTATTATTTTCTATTTAATGTTTGTGACGTTTATCGTACAAACAAAGGTATATCAGCTAAATTATTCGCGGTTTATTCGAAATTATTCCGGTGACTTTAAATGACAGTTTGGCCTAATTGACGTTTGTGAAATAGGCGCTTAATAGAAAATATCAAGTTCTGTAACAGAAACACAAGCTCGGCCACAATCGCATTAACAATTTAATTATCTCCGGTATTACGGTCACTATTCTAAAAGAATATCATAGCGTAAAACCTTTTTTATTAACGCCAAGTTAATACAAAGACTTGAAACAGGTCACGACTCGGCATAATAAATGACCTATTTTAGTCCTATTTACTCTAGGTCTTTTATTGCGAATTGTAGTCGAGGTGGAAAAAAGGCCTGTATTTTTTTATATCTGAATATTCATTAAGAAAAATGTGCCTTTTATAAAAGACTTATTTGATAAAATTACGTGAATTAAGATCATATTTCACATACTTCTAATTCAGAAAACATATTTCTTATTCTAGGTTCTTTATAATATAAACCCACAATGGATTTAGTAGATAAATGCGTAGCTATTTGTTATCCTAACATAAATTGAACATTTCCAAAATTGCTGCTTTACAAATTACTCATTTTATAATAAGAACTACTTTTGCGAATTAGTGTTTATAAAAAAAAATGAGATATTATATTAGGCATTTTTCTAAATGGAATTACTACAAACATACTAATGTTCTAAAGGCTTTGTTGTTAGAAAATAATATTGTAAACTATATATTATAAGCGCTGCAGGTCGACGGTGGATCCAGCCTGCTTCTGACCGGTCCCATTGCCTATTGGAAAATTTTAGCCTAGTCACTAGGCTAGACATTAGTCTAGCAGTGGAAGTCCTGCCTACGGTTGAGATGACGGGTATGATACCCGAGCTTTCAATGTAAACAAGACTCCTTTATCATTGAAACGAGGTCGATGTCAATAAAAATAAGGACAATCAACGTGATAGAACGTAGAAAAATGTCATTTTACATAATCCGCATCTGTGAACAATTGACACAAATGTCTTATTGCATGGCTGAAATAGTCTAAATGCATCAAATAGTCCATTGCATCAATGCTTTCATCTAACAATTGCTTTGGTTACAAAGAGGTTGTTGTACGACTTTGGTTCAAAAGCGAAACGGGATTCTGAAATGCTCACATCTCACCACACTAAATGGTTGACACGTAGAAGCCGAATCTGTAATGGGCTTTTGTGACTTTTATATACCTATTACTAAAGTACTTGCGTTAAGGTTTCTATCTGTTATGGTTGACTCACAGTAACAATTTCTTTCATTAAAATTTTAAATCCTACATATTATAAATCCCTCATGTCTGTTTCTCCGCTAACTACTTCTAAACCACCCAAGGATTTTAATACGGTTTTCACTTATGGAAAGAGCTATAAACGAGTGAGGTTTATGTCTATAAGAAAAAAATTGCACCCTGGGCGAAGCTGGGAGCGAGTCGCTAGTAAACCTACTAATTATTACTAATTATGTGCAGTGTGCAGGTAGCAAACATAGTTTTGCAATTACCTGACTCGACTCTTATTAAGAACCAGAATCGTTAATAGGATTAAGCTGGAAAATTGGATATTGAGCATAAGCTGGGTTAAGTTCGCGTTGGACACAACAAGTACGTAATTAGCAGTAACTAAGGGGATCGGAGCGGTGGCTGATTAAAATTGGCTTAACTCGTACCGTTTGCTTACTCGGTCACTACTGCGCAGAGAGTCAGGGTGTTAGCTGTTAGTCGACATCCTATACTTTATCAGCTTAAGTTAAAGCGCAATGTTGTTGGAAAACAAACTATGTACATACTAAAGGTGCCTGGAGACTGCTGTGTCTGCTTTATACTATCGTACGTTTGTTAGCACAGATTTCTCAATCAAGTTTTCATTTTGAGTAAGAGCATTGTTTGCCTTACGACAGATGTTGACTTTGATCAGCACATGTAACGATTGTCCTAAAGCGTGTCGCACTGGGACTGGGACATTTGAATGGCCTAATGTGGTTGGTTGACTCTGTGCATTCCTGTAACTGTTTAGAAGTTTTAGAAATTGCTGCTGCACTGAGGAACTTTTCAGAGTAGGTTCTGGTCTGAATCTGAAAAGTAGCACAGTGCTTTTCGCACTAATTTGGGCAGCCCATCTGGCGGCAGTAATCACCTCTTTACAGAAGATTATTGTGAAGTGATAACATGTGTCCTGTTGTGTTTCGGCGAATAAGGGATGCCAGAGCCCATTGCCCTATCCCTTCCTAATTCCCCTATCTATAATCCTACTAGGTCGGCAGCACACTTGCAGCACCTGTGGCGTTATTTGTATATAGGAGACGGTAGCCACCTATGATGGGAAAGTGGACCATCTGCCTGTCTGATGACCTAAGCATAAAAAACCCGAAAATAAATTGAATTCGCTGAAAGTTACTTTAGTTAAAAGTAATTTAGTTAAATTATAAAGGTTAGTTTCATCAGACGGTAGTTTAAGGCAAATTCGGATGAAGATCTTTTGTAATAACCTAAATGAGAGAGATGAGAGCTAAGTATGCGAATATTCAAAAGGCATAAAAAGTAAATTAAACGGCATTGTCGATGACACAAACAACCCAAAGCTGTGATCTGGGTGGGATATTGTACTGAATAATTAAAAGGGAGACGCCAGCTTTACGCCAAAACGACTGGATTATTGAGTCCTAACAATTAAGGGTTAACGACGCAGCTGTCTCTGATTGGACTTTCATATTAATTAGTTTCAGCTTACGCAAATATGTAGGGGAAACTATCACAAAACTCGTCCATAAATTTTAATCAATTCACAATTAGGACTGACACAAATTTCATGTTCAAAGTCAAGGGAAATAAATTAATTATACGCTCGACTACCTGTGATAGGACTTGCTAGATGAAAGCGATTTTACTATTACCCCACTTTCCGTCTTTTGATCTTTTGATAACAATCAAAAATTTATTAAAACAGCTTTATTTTTTACTAGCTGGTGCCCGCGACTGTCTGCGTTGAAAAATTAAAAATATAATAGCTAAATAACATCTTTATCGCTATGAGACGACGGTGGCGCCACCGCGGCGTCAGTGGCGGCCAATTTTATATACTTTTTAAACGATCCCTAGGGAACCAAATTTTTCCAGGATAAAAATATCTTACACGTTAATCCATGTAATAAACCATCTGTGCGGCAATTTTCATGCAAGTCTGTTTAGAAGTTTTTACGTAAAAGAGTAACAACCTCAAATTCAACTTTTGCATTTATAAAATTAGTAAGACAATGAAATAAAAATCATTCAAAATGGTAATAATCAGGGGGCGGGATTGTAAATATGAACGCCACATCAATAAATTGTTTGACAGTAAATTTACATAACGATCAGGAAAATGAATGCGGCTGCAGGACGTGGTAATGTAATTGCTGCGGAATTACAATGTGTGTTTTCATACTAGACTTGTGCAAATGTGAATAATGCTCCACTTACCTGTAGTATAGTAATGAGACAAGGGCGTGTAACAGTAAGTTGACTAGATGATATCCCGCTGGTTGCAATCCGTGGACCGCATGATTCCACCTGAATGTTAGTACGGTGAGCGGACGGTACGACTTATGGGATTGCTCCTGAAACAAAGAGAAATTCTCATTAATTTTTCAATCTATGCACAAGTATTCCAGAAATATCAAAGAAATGTATACATAAAGGATAAATACGGATAAATAACTAGTTAGTGTTTAGGCGTTTTATCATTTAAATGTCATGTAGATAAGTAGTTGTCAAAGGGGACACTAGATGTCGTTAGTTGTCTATTGCTATCGGTGTGTTTTGCTGCACGTCAAACGGCTTGTTTATATTTTAATTCAAATCATAGTCTAAAGTATGTTATCGTAAACAATTTGCATATCGGGTGAAGGAATATAACATTGAGTGTATGTGTGGTCTTTTATTTATCTCATTTGGACACCCAAAAATCTCGAACAACTATTATAGAAAAAACAAATATTCCGAAAGTCATTTTTTTGGGTAGGCACTTATGTGAAGCAAGCTAAAAGCTTGTCCTATCCTATAACTCTTCTATAAAACCCTAATACAGAACTAAAGACCTGGCTGGGGAGTAGTGGGGCTAAATCAACCCGGAAATGTCTAGCATCTCTCGGGCCAAAATAAAAAGACCATGAAGCTGGGTAGCGTATGCTACTTTCTAAAATCCAATTTTTATTATAATATTTATGACCTTAGTCCGTACTACTTTAGGTAGTTTGCAAAGATATACAAGTAGATGAATAAAATATTTTTGAGATAAAGTGTAAGTACCATTAAACGAATGTAATAAGTCAAACATACAATGAGCAATATTAATTTTGCTTCACAGAGCATGTCCAAAAAAGCACGTATGTGCAAAAATGCTCCTGTCTCATAAACATGATTCATAGACGAACAGAATTAGCGAGCGGGCTTGCAATATAACGGCTGGCTTCTTTAAATGAAATTCCATGTCAGGTGGTAAGGTAACTGTCGACATAATGTGCGGGGCATTTATCATGACTAGCAATAAGGTTATGGTGACTAAAATCATTCAACAAAAATTTTCAAAAAATCTTTTCGGTAACAAATGTCTCTAAGGTGTGTACGAAATTGCGAAATGTACGAAAGGTGTGCACATATATAATATAAGTGAAACACAGGTTCAAGATCAGTCAATATACAGTCAAAAGTTTTTTTTATAAGACTAAAATGTAGAATAATCATAAAAAATTAGAATATTTATGCTACTACATGTAATATTTAGTAATAAATGCTACTGAGGTTTGATCTTGTACTGTTATGTAAAGTTGGGGTACGAAAACCTTCGTCAGTTTTCAAATTCATTCCTTTATCAAAGTCGTAGACTCTTAATACCTTTTAAAACTAATGCACTATTCAGAGTACTGACAGACGTTTGAAATGAAGTTTTGGCGTGACTGACAATTGCCCTGGTGCAAGCAAATATCGACTTTAAGGTGACGAACCTTTTCTTACCCCGACTGTACAAGTGTTAAGACGAATGAAATGCTAAATTAAGAAAAGAACAATAGCGTTTTTTCTTGTTGATTAAAAAAAAGACACTGAAAGAGATGATGATTTTCAAATCATTACATGAAAAAAAAATTAAGCATAATTAGATACTTTTCTTTACACAAGTAAAATTTGATACGTGTGTCCGAATTTATGTTTTGGCCCTGACATATTTTTTCCTCGTTTTGCTACAAAATGACGCGCTTAATGAATAATAGATGGAGTCCGCTGATATGTGACAGTGTTTCGCATCCTCAAAATTGTACGAGTAATGTCATTGGTCGTGTCAGATCTGTTTACTGTGGCATGTGTTACCGTTGATCGTTTTGTCGATTTGTTTTAGGTATGACTGAGGTCGTTTTAGGTTTGTCACAAACAACATATTTGTCCATATAAATATCAGTACTTCATAGTAGGCACCTTACAAAACATACTATAAAGTATTTTGTTTATATTTAAATGGTCATCACAAGAGTTAATTAATATTTTTTTATACCTACTAAATACAAAACACAAGTAGCTACCTAATATTTTTAGTTGTGGACACAAATGACCAAAAGAATTGACATAAAGATTATTTCACGCTAACAACTTATTAAAAAAATCAGGTTTGGCATGAAGTAAGCGCTGGGAAAATCTAAAGCTAAACTTAAAGGGTCTATTATATGTTAGAACTGTGTTTGGATCAATATAGAGCTTTATGACAGCATATCATTGGCTTCTCTAAGATCAACTGTTGCCCAATAATTGGAAAATCGAAATAAATTGTTTAGGTTACGACACACGGAGCAAATTCTATTAGGTAAGTTGCAATTTACAATTGCCACTAGAAGTCGTATATGGTACGAATAATATATCTGCTTGCCAAGCGGAGTCTTTTTAATTTCCGCTGCGGAATAACAAAATTATTGTATTGCGAAATCTGTTTAGCGTTTTGCAATAAAATTGTAATAGAATTGATAATCTACTTTTACTCATACAAGGTTAGTATTATTATGTGAATCTTTATTCTTGACGATTTATTTATTTACTAGCTGTGCCAGCGACGTGGTTAGTTTTTTGAAAATCCCACAGGAACCTGGGCGAAGAATTTTGTAAAATCTTAAAAATATACGAGTATTTAAAAACGATTATTAACTTTTAACAAAGCAAGAAAGCGAGTTAATAAAAACATTTGGTAAAAATATACTTTATAAAGTAAAATAAAAGAAAATTGGTAGGTATTATAAACATGTCTTACACAAACCAAGATAAAGGTTTAAAGGCGAAACGTAACAATGTCTCTTGAAAATCCTAATAAAACCTGTTAAGTTTTCGGGACGAATCAGGGTTTTTATACTTATGTGGGACGAACAAGGATTTTTTTTGAATGTGGGACTCGATATTGGGAAGAACAAGGCATAAATCCTGCATAGTTTATGTAATGCCTACCCTTTTGTATTATATAACGATTTATGCCTAATAAAAAGGTACCCTGTACCATCAAGGAAAGAAGGTCACAAAAAATATCGGCACGTGGAAAGAAACCTAATATTTTCTTTAGCGATTTACCTTATTTTCAGCAACTAAAAATAGATTGATCTCATTAAGCGTTCTTTACATAAGGAGGCTAACTTTTTCATGTTTATTTGCTATACAAAAAGATAATGCGTAAAGGAAGTGTGAGGAGTCGCGAAAGAGCTGGAGCGGAAACAACGCCCTTAGCTAAAGGTCGCCTTTGAGTAATCCGTAGGTCGCCATGACACGAGTATGTTATGAAAGAAAAAAAAAAGCAATTTAGAATGTGATACAGAAGAGACACAGACAAAGCAAAGATGTAATGTACAGTCGACTTCAAAATTAGTACAATACAATTGAATGTGATTTTTGTAAATATCGCTGCTTAAAAACTAAAGGGCCACAAATCAAAATTACACTTTTTACAGGAGAGCTAATCGAAAAAAACATTTTTTTCTTATTATACTTATTATTATTAAAATATTAATACATCAATATCAAATATTTATACATCGTTAGAAGCGAATTCGTTGAACGAATTAAATTTATTACGCAGACACCATAAGTCATAGAATATTTTCACTTCACACAGACTTACTTATAATGTCTTACCTTGGTATGTATGTTATAATATAATTAATAGTGTAGCCATTAGTACTTCTTATACTTGCTTGAGGTTATCTAAATAACTGAATTTTATTATTTATCTAGCTGGCGCCCGCGATTTTGTCCGCGTTGAAAAAGAAAAAATAGCCTATCCTGTGTCCTGTACGTCTAAATGTTTAACTACCAAGTTTCATGAAAATCAATTAATTTGTTTAAGAGTTATGCAGGAACATACATACATACATACATACATACATACATACATACATACATACATACATACATACATACATACATACATACATACATACATACATACATACATACATACATACATACATACATACAGAAAAAAATTGTAAAAATGGTCAATTTAGTTTCAGTATCATGTATGCTAAACACGGTATCTCTTACTCCATCACCAACCCTTACAGATTTATTATTAATATTGATGATTGATGATAATTCGATAATGAACACATGTAAAAAGTTAGATGATGTATAATAGTCATAATTGAAAGAATCGAAATTGGTTTTTTAAAACGCTTGTCATTTCTTGTTTAAATTATAACCGGAATTATAGTAGGTATAATTTCTTTATCGTGTGAATATACTTAATAAGTTTTGGTTAGATCGAGTGAATTTAATAGATTTTTTGAAATTTTCTGCCTTTTTCAGTTGAAGACAATATCAATTTAACCTTTAATATAATTTTAATATAGATAAGTGGTAGTTATTGTTCGTTGTTCTACGTTAAGAGATATTTGCTTGTTATTTTCATAGCAAATTGTACTGTCTGATAAGAAAATATAAATAAGCGTTTTGTACGAGATTTATTTTCTTGTAGGTGCCTAATTGTCAGCCTTTGGGCAATTACTTTTGCTCGACTGGTTTTCTCCTTACGACAAAATTACACAACACAAACGAAAGAATAATCAGACTTTCCTACAGATAATAATTTCTTCATAAATATTATTACTAAAAATAGCATTATATATGTATTACTATCTAATTACACCTTACCTTATCATATTTAGTCATCTGAGAATTTTTTTTATGTAACAATTGACTGTAATTTATGCGAATTTACATAAGTTCAGAAATTTTAGATTCTTAAGAAAGCAAGGGTCTCTAGTGCCACTGGAAATTTTACTATCTAGTGATTCTCGATATACAATACATCGAACCCTTTACCGTACTACCGATGGGCCATACAAATCTGATTATTGATTGTGTTTTAAATAGCGTCGAACTACGCGTCAAACGTTAATATTCGTTCAACAGCACCCATCAATCAACAATGTCCAACAGCATTGTTACAAGCACTTGCAATCGCTACCCTCTATTAATATTCGTCCTGACATCGTTCCTCTTTTATTTCGGTTTTTGTTTACCGAAAAATTTTTACACATTTTTTTCTTAATCCAGATAAAAGCTCTCAACTCTCAGCGTACGTGATGCAAAGTATCCATTGAGAACAAACCCAAATTGAATTCATTCGTATCATCCATCAAAGTCTCCTCAGGAACGCGAATTATTATTCTTGTTTCAAAAGGAAAAAAAAAAACCTCTCATCGTTAAACAGGGAAAATATTTTAATGTCTTTCTTAATTTTGTTTACATCGCAGCTGATGACAAATTATTATTTTCACAATGATAAATTGTTACTACGAATACCTTCGTCGTTCTAGTATTCGTGTTTTATGTATTTACTTCGTTTAGA
Source organism: Synanthedon formicaeformis (assembly GCA_945859745.1). Lineage (NCBI taxonomy): Eukaryota > Metazoa > Arthropoda > Insecta > Lepidoptera > Sesiidae > Synanthedon > Synanthedon formicaeformis. The sequence continues at coordinate 8,349,718 of OX243957.1, forward strand.
TCTAAATCCGATGAGATTTATATTAATTTTGTAAATAAATCTACGAGTATTAATAAATTCTAAAAAAAAATAAACACCGAGCTATTGTTTAAGCTAATTCAAAGTTCGAACTCATATTCAACTAATGCAAAATGTTGTTTTCCAACTTCAAAAGTAGGTTGTTGCAACTCGTTGTTGTTTTTGTTGTTGCCAGATAGTTTTTGGTGAGAAATGAAAAAAGTTTCGTTCTGCGCACTCCCATGTCGGGCGCCATATTTTTGTTTTGCTGTTAGTAAGGTCACATTGTGTTTTATTTTTACTCAAGTGATATTATTTTTTATTATTTCTTTAAACAATATGAATGAATCTCGTTTATGATTTTCTACAATTCCCCAGACATGTTTTGCTTCCGTATTTTTCTTTTAAATATCCCATAAGTTTTGACTTTATGTTTTATTTTTGTATAGTTTGTTTTTAATTTTAACTTTGCAGTAATTCTGTTATTTTTTGTCTTGTGTTTCCGCTCTAACTCTCTTATTTATTATGTAACGTCTATCTGTGGACACACTTGTGAAATATGTGTTAATTCTATATTCTATGTTTCTATATTTTCTTTTTTCTATATTTTTGTTTTTAAATGAGCGCATATTCTTTGCACTTTGCTCAAACGTGAAAGTGTGAATGAATGAATTATGTGATGTATGTACACAATTGAAGGCAAGTAAAGTATAAGCGTTGATAATTCATAAAAAAAAAACAAATAAATCAATTTACATCAATAATACCATTGAAAGTGCAATTAAAATGTGGCTTTAATATTGTTAATGAAATTTGTGCATTGGCACATGTTCAGTTTTTCAGCTTTTGACCTTTTCGTGTCCTAGTTTTCTGATGCTCTTGGTAGTACAAAAGCGGGTTGGAATCACAGCTTTTATTGTTGTTCAGTTCGATTGTTACAAATTTTTAAATTATCTTTTGAAAGTGCCACTGTTACATAACAATTTAAAATATTCTTTGTGTTAATTCTGAATATAAATTCATGCTTTTGTATGAATACAAATATTATAATGTATGTAGCAACCTTTTTTTTCCCCAAATACTTGTCTAACTCTATATTATATGTATTCGGGAATGCATGGAAGTGTTACTGGAGTCTAAAGGAAGTAATGAAGAATACAGAAACTAAAATGTCCATCAAATCTAAATTGTACAACACCTGCATTTTACCAGTTCTAACATATGGCTGTCAAACGTGGGCACTCACTAAAGCACAAAACAAAAACTAATAACATGTCAGACTGCAATGTAGAGGAGTATGTTGAACATAAGGAAATCTGACAGAATAAGTAATAAAACTATAAGAAAACTCACGAAAATAGAAGACATAGCGACGAGAATCAAAAAACTTAAATGGAAATGGACGGGCCATACAATGAGAGGTATTGAGAAGTGTTCTGGTACCCAAGGAATAAAAAAAGGAAACCAGGTAGACAGTACCAACGTTGGGAAGACGAAATAAGGACAGTAGCAGGAAAAACATGGACCAGAAGAGCGCTTAACAGGACGGAGTGGAAGAATGTGGAGGAGGCCTTTGCCAAAGTTGAACAAGCAGACCAAGATGTCGATGTCAGTGGTTCACCGGAGCCACAAAATAAGAATGTATCAGTGTAAATTAAGTGCCTGAATAAAAAGATTTTATTATTTTTATTATATTATATTAGGTATTTGACATATTTCCTAGCATTTTATAATTGACTCCACTTTATTAAAATTAGGGCAGCCCCTTTCGATCATTGAAAGGGTTGACTTATAAAAGGAAACATTTTCTTCATAATTCCTATAAAAGGAAAAAATGTCTTCAAGAATACAAATGACTAATATAGGAATAAATATTTTTGACTTAATAGCATGAAAATTCCATAAAGTAATATAGGATAAAAAATGTCGCGCATTAGTTTTATTTTTAATTAAAATGGGCAACACAATTTTCTTCCTTTAATATTTTACGATCTATCTACTAATATTATAAGAGAAAAGATTTGTATTTTCGTAATGAATAAACTCAAAAACTACTGAACCGATTTTAAAAAATCTTACACCTTTATAAAGCTACGTTATCAGCGAGTAACATTAGGTTATCAATCAATACTAATAATAAATCTGTAAGGGTTGGTCATGGAGTAAGTTACTTTGTTTACAGAGATATCGTGTTTATAGGCTCTATACATGATACTGAAACTAAATTGATGATTTTTAGAATTTTTTTTCTGTATGTATGTATGTATGTATGTATGTATGTATGTATGTATGTATGTTCCTCCATAACTCTTAAACGAATTACCTGATTTTCATAAATCTTGGTAGATAAACATTTAGAAGTACAGGACACAGGATAGGCCACTTTTTTCTTTTTCAACGCAGACGAAGTCGCGGGCGCCAGCTAGTATTTTACAAAGTAATGCGGACGAAGTCGCGTACAACAGCTAGGTATTAATATGGATGGACCTATTTTAAGTGGGAAACTATTAACCAAAAATTAAATTACCCATTTTCTTTTATTTGAGAGTTAAACTCGTATTGGTCTTTCTTTCAGCGCACACCTTAATTTAATGTTAACCGAAACCTTCTCATGTTATCAATGAGAGGTACCAATTTTCTTAGAGTCACTTGCGTCGTGGACAGAGGAAGAAAACTGACACATCATTACGTGACTGGATTCTTTTGACCCCTTCGAGATTACAAGATATATACGAAGTCCCATTCGATACGGAACAATCTCGTGTCCCTTGTACGCAATAAAATAATTTATTACTTATACATTTGATTAAACATATCTATGCAACAAAGCGATAGTCATAAATGCATCTCTATTTAAAAGAGTAGGAGTTATAATACACTAATGGAAAAAATTTAATTTTTCCAAATGCTCAGATAAGTTTCTAGTTTTGGGATCTGTGATAAAAAAAAAATTTCAGACCTACATGTTCCATGATATTTTAGGAATTCTGTAGCAAATTTATTCCAGAACTGCTCTTAAATTTTCTGTGCGACCATTGGTTCTTGAAATATCGTCGATCAAAGGCAAAAGGATCCTTTTTGATTTAAAGTTCAAAATCTCAGTCAAAAATGATCGTACAGAGGTACTAAAAAAAGCAAATTGAAGCTGAATTAAAGCTACTTCCTAGAATTGCATGGAACATGTAGCTCTGAAAATTTTTTTTGACGAATTTCAAAACTAGAAATTTGCAGCTTTAAAATGCTTTTTTTTAGAACTCGATTCGAGCATTTTTCACTGAGATACAGGCGTTTTAAAAATCACTAAAAATTTTTGATCCTTTCATTTTTTCCATTAGTATACTTAGTTTCAGGACGGTGCTGGCCGTTGGTTCCAAATTCTCAATTATCCAAATTATTATTTTCCCATTGCTTACATTGCCTACATGCTTACATGTAATTTCCTTAAAAAAAAGCATAGGGAATATTTGTAGTACAAATTCTCACTGGTTATTTGTCTATTTCGATGGCAAACAGCATTCGTACTGTCATGGTTACTTCATATTTTGCGTGACAACGATGAGCGCTTGTAGCTTAGTGCGGAGATCACTTTGAATAAAAAACCCTATACAAATATCGCATTAAATATTCATCAGAAGCCGGGATGATACTGAATTCAGCAAACGTAAATTGTATTTGTAAAAATCTTTCTGTATCACCCTTTAAATGTGACACAATATTATTATATTAAATCCCACTGTTGGACACATACCTCTGCTTTGAAACTACGGCTTTAGTCATATTCATATCGGTTTCCTCAAATAGATTTCCGTCATCGTTAGAGTAAATTAATTTAAAATAATTATTTTAAGCAGGTAAGGCTTTTACTTCTATATTTAAAAACATTAATATGAATATGTGTCAGATATAAATAAATCACTCAACATACATACTACGTTTTGGTTTATAAAGGCTACTGTAACGTTTAGAATTTAAATCGATCGTGCAAATATCCGAGGGCGTTGACACAAAATCCGATTCCAATTTCGAGTATGTACGCATATTGTAATAAATAATTGTACCTACTGAGTCATCCTAGCCTGGTCGTGATTACTTAGGGTGAAACCAATATTTCACAGTTATTGCATTTCAATAATGCTACAATTCATCTTTGGATTCATTGCTACTGTCACTCTTGATAGGTATAATAAACGTTTTACGAATGCACTAAAACAGTTACGGATACCATATCTATATGTTTTACAGCTTAACTGTACAATATAAAATATTTACTCTTAACTAAAACTAAGGTCTGTTTTTAGCTTAATTTAGGTTTTTCGTATTCTTTCCTTTAAGATGGGCAAGTTTGTGATAGAATCATGACCTTGGAGTAACCAGTGTTCTGGAGTTTGTTTTGTGACCCAGGGAGGTGTCGTATGTAAGATGTCGGAGAATAAATAAGCAAACCTGAATTTTAGAAAACCTTTGCTCGCTATCAATCCTAACGTACTGCCCTTCGGAGACGCAGGGAGATAATCATCAGAAATAATTACATTAATACATAAATAAATAAAAAATCTAATACATTAATAACCTGAACATGCGTGTTACACCGAACATTTTTGGTTTCTTTATCTTAAGTCTTTAAGTCTTAAGCTACTGAATCTTAGAGAAAATTAACAAATTTCTTGAAAGCAAGTAACAGTGGTTGATGTGAGATAAGGAGAACTGTGTCGAACGGTGTCAATTATGCGGAGGGTGGGCGTTTCACTTCTTTGAGAAATCAAAAAATAATGCATAAAAGTAAGGGTGTCGTAATCTTTCTAGGTCTGTTTGAACCTTTAATATTATCCGATAGTCGATCAACAATCGTGTTTAAAATAAACTAAACCACGTAAACTACTAAAATGAACAAAACAGCAATGGAATAAGTTTTAAAATACATTAACATTAGACAACCGACCTTCCTCTGCGTAGCGTCGCTTAAAACACAATCAATAACTTGGATGAGGGAGCCATTGCCGGCGGCGTCTGCCAGTTAATTCCGTTACGACGAAAATTTCTAATATAAACATTCGATTACTCTGCCGTGAGTTTAATAACTCTATAATAACAAGGGTATACGTCGTTATTGTTGTATTACCAATTAACGGAAAACGTATAAAACGAAATTAACAGTTATTTACTGTAAAAAAAATCGTATCAAGATTGTTAAAGAATATTTCTGTGTACGACTGGATAAATTCTTGAAATTGTGTATTCTCGAAAGACTCGCGATTAATTTCTATGTTATCGTCAAATTGTTTTTTTTTTCTCATAAGCTTTATTGTGGTTTTATACATAGATATGTAGCTGTTCTTGCTTCATGTTTCTCTGCTAATATCTTCTAAACCCCAACGAGTTTTGATACGGTTTTCCCTAACGAAAAGAGTAAACGAGGAATAATTTTCAGGAAAAAATTGCATCACTGCGAAGCCGCTAGTATTTAGTTAATAAAAATAACTACCCAACGTAATATCCGAATCAGTACTAAATAAATTAATATGATTTGAATAGATATAGTGTACTTATTTATAGAATTAATATATCAAAACCAAAGTTATATATCTACATAGTTTTAAAAATTTGCTGCTAAACCTCAAAATACTGACAAGTGAAGCGTTCTGCCAACAGAGCTGCCAAAAAAAAGCTGTATAACGAGCCGAGGCTTTTCATTAAAATTTCAATATGTTAAGGAACTTTGACCAGGTTTAAGAACTTAATCTCCTTCTTGCCGTGTTCCTTGGCAAGTCTATTTTTTGTACTATTAGCATATAAATGAAATTCACCACTATTTTCCTTGCTAAACAGTTTCTTGTACCCGGCTACGAGGAAAGTTCATTAAATTGCTTGTTTCTTTAAAAAAATTGTAGCAAAGTTTTTAAAAATTACTTATGCATAAGTCGCACTTGTGAACGAAGAGGCCAAGGGAATCAAACACGTGTGTCCAAATCAATATAGTAACACTTGCATCTATTAAAAATTAATCACCATATCCTAGTTCTCACAATTATTTTATAAGTTATCTAAGAGTGATTATAATATAATTTGTGTCCAATAAAAAAAAATTGTTAGCATAAATAAGGACATTTGCTAGTGACTCTTTTATATATAATATAATAGAGCGGAAAGTTATTCCAAGTGATGAAAAGATAGCTATTGATTACCATTCAATTGTGACTTATAATAAGTAAAAAAAGCTAAAGTATGCATTTCTGAATGCTTTTAATACAAAAACATGTCATGAATATGAAGAAAACCGATCCCATAGGTAATCAACGGGAAATAAGTTGTAGAAAATTGATCAAGATATATTACCTAAATCCGCCTGATCTAAGAGGACCTATATTGCATATTGATAATACGCATAAAATTTACAAAACTGATAGAGTTGTAGATGTAGAACTTGTAGATCTCAAAGTGCTTATAAGATTCTTTCACCATTAACAAAGATGGAATGCTTCGATTGTAACAATCGGAATCTGCTTACAGACCTTGCTCATAAATGATTCCAGACTTTTAACTTCGCACTTCGAACAATAAAGTTCTTCCACGGTAGATTAAGACAAAGTTCTTCTCTTCGACAATTGAACGCGAAATTGGTAACCCCTACTACTTCAGTTACATTGTTCAACGTTTAGTTGGGCCCTAAATTTATGGGTAAACTTGATGACCGAATTGTGCGAGAGCGTAAGAATGGCGGTCATAAAACGATTACAATTCAGATACTGACTAACACACTCGAGTTTAATACCAAACGTTGATTTCATCGAATGGGCACTTCATCTTTATTGCATCGAGCATCGTAAACAGACATTACTGGAACTGGAACCGAAATGTATAGAGCAGCATACAAAATAATATGTAACTTACAGTTGGCGTTGTCAGTTATTTAGAGTTAGTTCTCTTCCATTACTGAACGAACAGGTCTCTCACATAGACCACGGAAGTGGGCCTGAATCTATTGTTTCCCTTGTAGTACTTAAAGAGGCCTGACTTTTGTAGTTACTCAGAGGTTATAGGATCTACAAGGTAAAGTGGCCTATCTTCTGTAATTATGACTTGCCAATTCTATGAGCTATGTCTTAGAATAACTACTGATGGGGCAATATTTTGTTTGCATTTATGTTTTGAATAAGAAAATAATAAAATTATCGGTCGCCTGTGAATTGTTCTTGTAAAATTGTGTAGATAAACTAGGCATACGCGCCAAGTCAACCCCGGAGGCAATAAACAATAATTTCTAACCAATGATCCGATATGATCTTTAGACTGAACCTCCCCTTATGCCGCCTTATCTAACACAGAAACGCCGCAACTTACTCGTATAGTTTAAACCCTTCACTGTAAGATGTTTACGTTAAAGTTTGCGTTATGCTCTGACCGTATCGCGAACTTTTAACTGTATTCAAAAATGATATATTTTGACGATTGTTATATACAAAAATTTATTTATTAAATTCCATTTATGTATGTGGTTTATTCATTTGAAAACGTGTTATCATTTGTCAAATTCTAGGTCCAGTGTATATGAGCTTGAGCGTGTAAAATCAATCTTCATGAAAATTGTTAGGTATTAATTTTCACTTAAGGAACCCATATTTACAAAAAGTTCAATTCTCGTAAAAATATCTCATTCACCCGGAAAGTACTGTTTTAATTTGGTACATTATGTATTTCATAGTCAATAATGTTTTCGCTAGTAATTTACAAATTTAGTCCTATGATTTTTATTCACCGTGATTGTATTACTGAAGGATTTATTTTCGTGTACACGTTCCTGTCAGACTTTCAACATCCGGTATTTTTTAGATTTACACTTTTTTAAATTCGGTGCGCTAACTGATTTAGAATTGCATAGTTGAGTTGACTAATTGAATCTCTAACTGTCCATTAGCCTTCACACTAGTCTAAATTCAGTCTTAACTCCTGACGAAAAAACTGGATGTTATAAGTTTGATGTGTGTTTTTGTGTCCGTCTGGACGTAGATGGACCGATTTTTTCGTTTGAAAGCCGATGTTATCGGGATTGTTCTTTATTATTTCAATTTTGTGCATTAAATTTGGCCAAGTGATATTCCCATTATCTCTTATGCAGCAAAAGAAGAGGTTGAACTATTTACAAGTAAGTTCCTGTTATAACAAAGGCGACAAACTAGTTGCATGCCACAATGAATGCTCAACGCCCTGCTGCACTCTACACTGTGCGACGTCTTCTGGTTAGACAATTTGTGGTATTTTGTAAAGAAATGCAAAATACTTTATTTGTATGAACGTATAATTAAAAAAAACCTAGCCCGTTGGATAAGTGATTATAGAGTGCCTTAACGCTCTTTTTCATGAGTTCCAGTTAGATTCCCATCAAAGTCCACTTTTGAAATGGACTTTTTAAAGTTCTAGCCTGCATCCGGAAAGTAGTCGCAGGGTACACTGCGTTTCGCGTTCTAAATTATATTGAAATAATTAGTAATTTAAGGCATCGCTCCTTTGCTGAATGTAGTTAAACAAATTATATAAAAAATATAGTATGTAGTTAAAGCTAGAAAAGTTTTACCCACGAATTCTTTTAATAGTTAAATGTATAAACAATAATATTCTCATATTTGCTTCACCATGCATGCTAATATTGTTATTTTTACTTATTTGGCGTATGTGTTTCTGTGAACCTGTATTTTAACAAAAAATTCTTACATGCGACAGTCATTCGCTCTTTGATAAATTAAACACAATATCAATCATTATTATGAAGTTATATTAATAATATATTAATAAATGCAAGCATATAAACAATATAGTTAGAACTTAGATCACTATAAGATAAATTCCTGTGTTGCGGTGAAAAGTTTCTGAAGCGATGTGGCAAGCGAAGTAATTGAAAGCAAGAGTTCAAGTCCGCCTTATTTCCTTGTTCCGCGATGGATTCCTCAGTCCGATCCTGATCGCATTGTTCCGGCCACATGCCTTTAAGTGTGATCCTTTGAGCCGTTAAGACGTCTATTAGTAGCGAGAAGCAATTTCAATAAACGCCTTATTGCAGTCAGATCGGGCGGACAATACCTTGCGAGCTTATATGGGCCACTGAATATATATGCGTACAGAATGCACTAAAACTAACATCGCAACAACGTTGACCTATTGAGTTATGGATTCATTTGTATAAATTGTTATAGTGCCAAGCACTATAATAATCTACATTCTACTAATCTCAATAATATCATAAATGTTTAATTTAACTTTTGTAATGAAAACGTAGACACCCTTTTAAAGGAATGGCAGGTTATCTACTTTTAACTACATGTATGAATTTCTGGTCGGTCAGATAATTTAAATAGAGCAGTGATTAAGCGGAACGGCTGTGGCAGGCGTGGGGCGCGTTGTTTGGGCGGAAATATCTCATTTATCATGCGTGTTGTTGCTAAATCACAATTTTGTAGCAATTTATTGTCACATCAACTTTTATCGATATAATGTATATCTAATCGATGTAGATTTATACATTTATACATATAGATTATAGATTTATACAGCAATGAAATTGAAGACAAATAAGTATTATAGCTAACTAAGCCTTTTGGTTTTGTATACGTAGGTACCACTTAATAAATAAATATTTTGGATAGGCCTATCATCCCGCAGAATGACACACCAGACAAGAAGATCCCTTTACAGAAGACCACCGTGAAATAACAGCATATGTGCTGTTGCGTTTCGGCGAGTGAGTAAGGGATGCCAGGGCCCACTATCCCATCCATTCCTTATCCCTTATCCTTCTATGGTCGGCAGCGCACTTGCGACACCTATGGCGTTGCTTGTGTTATGGGCTTGTGTTGTGTTATACCATAAAATGGACCGTCAGCCAGTCTCTCGACCTTAACATAAAAAAATACCCGTCGAAATAATAAGTGAAATGTTAATGTGAAAGTTTCATTACACGAGTTAGATCGGCTCTTCTCTATACAGTCACAAGTCTTAGTCAAAGTGATGAGGAATCAGTGCTTGTTTATGATAATCGAGTCTTGTGCCGATGTCTATAACAATGTAGTAAATATGCAATGAATCTTGAGGTTTAGGTGAGTTGGATTTCTCATTTATGAGACTGGTTCTCCTTAATGACTTATAAACGCTTTGAACATAGGTTCAAAGCTAAGGCTAGTAGGTACTCACATAGGTGAGTACCTACTATAGGATGTCATAATTGAAATTAATACGGTTTTTACGGGAAACATTCCTAAAGATACCAGGTCATACTCTGTGTAGTTTAGTAATCTGCTAAATCTAGGAACTAGCCGTTGTCGCCGTACTCTTATATCCAGATTCGCCTCAACGTGTAGGATCATGTGCACTTAAGGCCGAGATTAATCGTGAATTTTGCACGCGGAACCTCGGCATTTTCATATCCGGTAACTTTTTTATAAATACATCAAATGAAAATATAAAAAAGTTAGCGATGGATATGAAAAGAGGATCGTACAAAGGGTGTGTGTGTGTTTATGTCGTTAGAAGCAGTATTTACCAAGTGACAGATACAGTATCGCAACACAATACAGAAGCAATTTGCGCGACATGACGCGGGCGTGCGGACGAGATGGAGCGACGTACTGGGTACTTAACAGGAGTAATGTCTCCCTGGAGGCGATACGAGCATTTGTGGACAACTTTATCGGTGGTTACGTATTTGAGAGCATGACATATTTCGGGCGCATTTAAACAAGCTAACTGGGCCGAGTATACTTACCAGCTTTTTCAAGGGAAAACTAACTTTGTACCGCTTTTTAAGGCGCTCCAAGTAGACTTTCGTCGTCGCCTTCGTGCATTTACAAAACCGGTTCCCAACTAAGAAATTCAATAAGTGTTTTCTGGTATTGTAATTGGTTGTAGGTATGGTTTTTTGGCATGAAAACTAAAATTCTAAAATCATTCGTGGGTATTTGGGTTTCAGTGATTATGTGAAAAATATCAAAGTCCATTTCCCATCTTCTCCTTATCAATTATTCAGTACCCTATCAAAATTGGCAGCGCACTTGGAACTCCTATTGTGTTGTTCGTTTTAATAGCATAGGATTTACAGTTCAATTTATCATTTTCACTTTATTGGTGCAACTACGAGTTTTAAAAAAAATTTTTAAAAAAAAGTGAACCGCCATAATGTAAACACAAAATATAAATCAATATTGTGGTTTTGATAGGTACATAACATCACAAATCTAAGAAACGTAGGTCATAATAGGTTTAACCTGAGTTTTGTTCTGCAGTGAAGCTTTCAAGTTTAAGTTATTTTCATCTATCACTTTTATTCGAAACAGAAATACAGGTGGCAGGCCTAATTTGTCTTTGAAACACGAAGAATAAGCTCTCTCTTAATGGAGTGATCTCCGTGAAAAGAGAGCGTCCAAATTGGTGTCGTCACTTAGCTAATTGATGTGACCTCCTAAACGTTTTTCTCTCTTCTATACGTGAGTCTGCGCAACAGATTATCTGTTGTTATAATTAGTTTTTTGCTATCACCTTACAGAAACTATTTTTTTTTTAAATAGTCATAAACATAAATATGTGAAGCCTTCTAGTGTTCAGCTATTTCCTAAATAAAAACATGTAAACAAGACCAGAATTTTATTGACTTTCCATGTTTTTTATTACCCTAATGTAACTAAAGCATCTACTTAGCAAAAGAATGAAATATGAAGAGAGAGATATAGGAGTAAGTTTGTTTACATGTGAGGAAAATTATTTCATCACATAAAAGGTAACATTATTTTGGATTAATATAAAGTATACATAATTTTGTATACGAATACTCCAATTCGCACCCCTGCAGTCAGTAAACATTTTAAATGAGCGGCGAAATATACAAAGTTCATATTATTTTTAAGATCATCAAGACCATCAAGTATGTATCTTGAGTACAAGAATATGTTATTATGCCTGGTGTAATACAGGCGGCATATAAAATTATGTAAATTTATTAACCTATCTAGATGGACTTTATCTGCAACCAACTGATTCTAGCTGTTGTCCGCGACTTCGTCCGCGTTCAAAATGTTATAGCCTTTCTCGATAAATGGACTATCCAACACAACCAAACAAACCTTCACCTCTTCACCTTTATAATATTTGGATAGATTTTTAACGTTAACAAATATTATTGCGGATTAAAACAATTGAAAATTTTTTGCAGTGACTACAAATGAATTGAAACGCATAATCCCCTGTTTAAAATAAAAAACCAATCTTATCTGTTCATGAACAAAACAGTTTTTTTTAATATTGACTAAATATGACTCCAATCCGCCAATTCCAAGTATATCCGCCAAGTGAACTAACTAGAGTTAGTGACTGACTGAACGGGGCTTTGTATCGCCTCCGGGTGAAGGATCTGATACAGGCCCTTATAGTAAGTTCTTTGTAACACAAGCCCTCCGGCGACTCTCCGCAATTCGAAGTTGTGTTCTTTTAATACTTGCTACATCATCCCAAGATATATGCATATGCCTATAACATTCTTTAGAAATTTTATATCAAAAAGTATAATATTATCTTTTTCTTAGGGTTATACTCAAAAATTGCAATAGTAGTTCAGCTGCTAATTCAGAATAAATCCAAATCTTTGTCGGACACTACACCTTTAACTCTATACTAGTTTTTAGGCACAGACGAAGTTACTAGACTCTAACTTCGTCTGTGCCCCTTTTGCTTCGGTATTATTTTAGGACAATGCTATATATTACATTGTATGTCGTACTATTTGGCACTATTAAATACAAATTTGGGCATTGGACACACGCGAAAATGCTACAATATAGTTTTGGTAATGAAAAATGCATGGTAATATATTTCCTTTCGCATTTATATTATTATTATTACTTAGGTCAGCATAATTTTTATTATGCTTATTTTCTAATAAAGAACATAGAGAGGAAATCTGCACAAGTAAGAGTTGTAGGACTGAAGCCATTCTAGTTGAGGGGAGACATAATATGTGCCATAAATAGGATAAATATTCTACATAATAATATGACAATACAGGCTTAGGACTATTTAAAATGATTATAAAGAAAACATGATTAGATTGTCCATTTGAGTTCATCGCAAATTTCTTTAATTTAAACCCAACAATAGCATAGCTGGCTCGTTTCCAAATGGACAATATATAAAGCTCTGATCTTAACTCTGTTCTCGCTTCCTTTAGTTAAAAGAACATGGAATTTTAGATTCAATGTATTTCTGCAATGAATATTCCGGACTTACCACGTCACATACTTAAAAAAGAAAAAAAACATTCAATTCTCTTACAGTCTCACTCACAATTAAGTATTATCATAAACAATCGTGTAGTTTTTGTGTAGTGTAAAAGCAAATTGACACAAACCACATTTTTATGCAAAGGTCGGCAGGAAAGTTTTTTATATTTGATCCACTTGATATTTGGTCACTAGTTATTTAGTGAGATATTTACTTGATTGATTAAAAATCAAAGAAAAGACTTAAGATTAAGAACACAAATTAAAATATTCAAAGAAACCAAAATTAGCTCTCCTATGGTTTCCTTCATAGAAGTCCTAAATCTTCACAAGTTTTCTATTTCAAGTAAAAAAATGTGAAATACTCATGTTTAAGCTAAAGTAGTATGTAAAATAAATTAGTTTAAAATTAACTAAGCAGCTATTCCGCTTTTAAGCTAACGATGTCATCGCGTGATAACTTTAATATTAAATATTAATAGCTGCAATAATGTAAATTGTTAACTTTGCCTTTTGTATCAGGCGTCTACGTGCTGAGACAGTCCATTGGGGAAGTAGGTACGTAAATTTGTAAAGGAAGGGTCGAGATGTCCTTTCACGGCTTAATTCAGAAAAACCGTAAGATTGCCGGATCTTTATGTACTGTTTGTGAAGCCGACCGTCGATGTTTCAACCCTTCGAGGCTTTCAAGTACTTACTTTTAATACACACATTTATTTTCAAGAACTAACAACCGCGACTGTTTCGAATGTTAGAGAAGAATTTCTTGGATTAGAATTAATATTTGTGTATAATATTATTTAGTAACAATATAATTTGTGAATATAATATAGCTTGCTTATGAAGAGGTACAAAATTTACCTCTGTTATAATATTAGTATAGATATAGATTATACTAGATGACCCAGTGTAGAAGTGTCACTAGTAGAAGAACAAAGTAGTAGAAGAAGTTGTATAAGTCACACTAGTAGAAGTGGACCGGTGTAGAAGCAGACAAAAATCCACATATTAAAAAAAAAACTTATCCAATAAAGGATCCACATACACATATAAAAGAAATGTGGGCTAAAATTGTGCAGAAAATATAATATGTTGGTACATTGTAAATGTAGGCAATATTTTTTGCAATGGTGTATTTAATATTAAAATGCAACAAGTATGTTTCATTGTACGATTCCGCATACAATTTATTTCCTTATTTATTCCTTGCAGATTAGAGTGAAAAAAAAAATTATTTGAAACTTCCAAGAGTTGCAGTTCCGATAAACCGTAGATTCGAACATAATGAAATTCAGTTTTAGCGAAGGTTCGGTGACAGCTGGCAAACTTTCGAGATCTAGTACAAATTGAAATGATTTACAGAATTCACACGTCCACACAAATAATAGCTGTTAGTAGGCCGTTCATTGTTGAAGAAAATATTACATTAAATTATTACTCGAAAGCAATGTTAGATTTCTTAAACCAAATTAAGCGTTCATAATTCCTCAATGAAAATTTACCCATTTATCTATTATAATAATGAAATTCATTTATTAAGGAATTTCTAATGATATGTAAATTTAAAAAATGTACATGTATATCAAACGTATTATGTCGAATAGCCTTTGACCGCGACTTCGTCCGTTCCATTTAGGTGTGAAAACATTTTCTACAATCTTTGTTCTCAATATATTTTTCAGGAGTTAATTTTATTATTTTTATTTTTAGATCATCACTCCAGAAGAGTAAGTACTTTTTTCTAGATGAAAAGTATCCTATGTCCTTTTCTGTATCAATGATGTTGAGTAGTTAACGCGTGAAAGCGTAACAAATGAACACTCACTTTCGGATTTTTAATATTAGGATTGTATTATAATTATAATACACTAGCTGTGGCCGCGACTTAGTTCGTTCTTTCTAATCACACAGGAACCTAAGATTTTTCCTGGATAATCCTATATGTTAATCCTAGCCGGTACGAATCCGGCATAACCCCGCAATGTCCCCTACACTGCCGGATATTCAAGAGGATTTCCCAACGTTAAAAAAGGTAATCAACTGTGTGCCAAACATTTAAATTCGTTCAACCGTTTTTGCGTGATTGAGTAGCAAACAACCAAACCTACAAACTTTCACATCTACTTATAATGTTATTAGGGCCTCTGTCACAAGCTACAATTAAGGTGTTGATTAGTTACTTTTAGAAATCATTTTCTGTTATATTGAATTATGCACTCGGTTTAATGCATCATTCGATAGCTGAATTTTTTATTATTATTTTCTATTTAATGTTTGGGACGTTTACCGTACAAACAAAGGTATATTAGCTCCATTATCCCCGGTTACCGGTGACTTTAAATGACAGTTTAGCCTTTAAATGACGTCCGTGAAAGAGGCACTTATTATATTGTATTCATACATAATTACGTATGATTGTGATGTACCTATGATTTAGAAGTTTTGTTTATTAGGCCTCTTTCACCATCTCTGAGAAAACTGTCAGAGCTAACAGCCACTTAAAGTCACCGGTAAGAAAGCGTACGAGTTTCACCATCTTCGAGTAGCATTACTCAAGGTTAATTTCAATGAAATTGACATAAGATACTCGTAACATTTACTCCCCAATAAGCTTTACTTGAAAAGTAACTAATCAACTCTTTACTTGTAGTTGGTGGAAGAGGCCCTAAGTATTTTAAAAACATTATCCCTAAAAGAAATTTTAAAAGTCCAAAGTGAAAAATGCAAATTAATGAAGTCAATATTTTAAAGTAGAAAATGTGCAAAGAGGATTGTCCCAATTTAAGTGGTAGGAAAAATCCATTTGGTAAGTCATTAAACTGTTCAGTGAGGCTGCCCCCGCCTACCGCAAGTAGCGCCTCGGGCCCTGCTGGGTTCTGACATGGGCTGATTACAAAGTTTCAACAGAATGATGCCGAGAAAGATTTTTTAATGAATATTAATTCCATGCCAGTAAAACAAAGTTTACTCCAGGGCAAGAATCGGTAATTGCTTCGTTTCTCGTTTACGTGAAATTCCTTAATCCTCCCGCGGGACTTTAAACCATAAAATTTATAGCTAATGCGACATTGTTTTAATATAAAGTTTTCAAATTTTTCATTATTAAAAATTGACTCTTTGGAACTTCGATGGTTATTTGGCTATAGACGTTCTTGACTTCTGAAAATGTCTAACAAAGTATACTTTCTTGAACTTCGACTATAACTGTTTCTATTCCATAATTAAATAAATGAGACAAAAGAACAAGACGATCAGAGATAAGCCTTGACGCTAGATTTGATGATAAAATTATTTTAGAAAAGTAATAAGAATTTACTAGTAAATGAAAATATTGAGGTAGCATCCCTTTATGAACAAGGTTTAATCGGAACACAAAAAAATTTTATTCAATCTGAAAAAATTAATAATATTGAATTTCATCCAAATCCTTTAGTTTTTACATGGATGAGTAACAAATATACATATACCTCTATACATACATCTATCCTCACAAACTTTCGCATTTATAATATTACTTAGTAGGATTTAAGTTTAGAGATAATTTTGTCTAGGTCATTAGTCTGTAAAACTAATGAACAATTCCAGGAAGAGATAAACAGAGTAGTTAGACAGGTGTTAATATAAGCTTGCCTGGAAAATGAAATTCGTTGTTATTAATTTCGTTCTCCTGCTGAACAAAATTGCATTTCACTAGAACATGATTATTCTGAAATTGCGTACCTACTCGTACTTGCAATTACCGGTTAAATGCTCCACAGACTCTAGCGGAAAATATTTTGTTTTAGTTGCCCCGGTAAGAGTTGCTGGCACACTCGAAATATCTACGTGAAGGTACTGTACTTACTAAGCTTAAACACAAAATAGTATTCAAAATTGTTTTTTTTTCTTATATTGGTAGGCCGATGGTACACACGGTAGCTATGGCTACCGTCACCTAAGTACAGAAGCAACATCACGGGGCTGCAGGTGCGTTGCTGACCTTGTAGAAATTTGTTTACAGCTCGCTTGAAGAATTTAAGATAGGCGGAATTATTTGAGTAGGAAGACTCAAACACTTAAATTTTAAGCATTATTTGTATTTGGATAAAGTGTTCAAACACAAAAAAATTGTAATAAATAATTCAAAGCTGGTAATGAAAATGTAGTTCCGAATCTGGAAGTAGTATAAGTAAACTGGATTTCGTAATATAAATAATTACAAATCTATGAAATGTAGTACTAAATTGGACTTTCTAGTGACAGTGTAGGTAGGTACGAGTACTTAATTTTCCTTTCGCTGAGATCGTCTAGTGCAGCACAACTACTGCAGTCACAATCCTATGTCAAAAAAAGTGTGGACATCCTTACTCTTTCACATAAAAAGTTGTATATCAATGCAATTTGAAAATCAGATTCAGAATTCGTCCCCGGTGCACGGTATTTCAGAAAGTTTCTCATTGTTTTTATTCGCAGTCCGATTAAATCAACGAGCCAGAATAAAGCAAGCGCAGATAAGATTCCCCATTGTGTTTTAGATGAAAGCGTCGCGCACCATCCTGTGGTCACAATAGAAGGTATGGTTTCGATGCACAATGCCATACCACATCTCTCATCTCTGAAAACAACGCATTCCAACACTTTTATTGTACGTTAAATTGGAACAGGAGCATTCATAATCAAGTTGACAATGGTTTGTTTAACTGTGGAATACCTACACGTATACATACATGACTGTCGCAGGGAAGTTGTCCAGTGGCTTTACAATATTACTAGTTGAATTAAAACTACACGGACTTTTCATGATTTCAAAGGTTTATGCTTTTATGCTTCTGTAACAGCTTATATTACTTGTTACATGTAAATATTATCAAGACCTATTACTGGGTACATTGCAAATTGACATGTTTCTGTGGCATATTTCTGTGGCACTCCTATTTTTTAGAAAATCGCAAGTTTATATTTCAAAATTTGTAATATTAGTAGATTGTTCAGCTTATGCATTTAATGCAAATGCAACTTCTTTCGGAATAATGTGGACGTATGTATACATATTTGTTACAGGTTGACGTCATTTTATGTATAAAAAAGACAATGATTTATTTCCTCGGAAGAGTGCGTGATATGCTGAATCACTTTTGAATCTTATCGTAATATGCATATCCTTCTTGCGTAAACATTTTGATCCGTATTCAACGGAGGACTGACAAAAGCAGAGTGGGTAAACAGCAAACACCGACTGTGCTCGAACATCGCGGAATGCATAATGAGTTGTGTACGTAGTGATACGCGGCTACATAATATAACATGACGGCTGTTCACGCAAACAAAATTAATATATTGCTGGTTGCTGGCATGCACCAGTTATTTTGCTTAAGGATTTTATCATTTCCAGTTACTCTGCATGAGAAGTTTATCAGCAAGATTATTCTAAGTTTTGTTTCTTCTTTATTAATTACATAGTGTAATAAAGAAGAAGTCGTTTTCCGCATCGGATATAGAAACTATAGTTTCAGAAGAGATAATAATTAACATTCGATCAGAGAATCCGGCACGGACAAAAACAAAAACATACCTTACAGCCAAATATGGATTTTACATTTATAGAAATGTTCGTGTGTGTGTGTGTGTGTGTGTGTATCTGTGTGTGTCAGCTGCTTACAGTATACCTGTGTAATGAACAGTATACATTACTTGTGGATAAATATATTTTAATTGGTTGGTCCGAAGATTAAAGGTTAATCCGAACATTGTGAAAATACGTTGGAACGTTTTTCAAACGGAGAGCAAAATCGAAAGGCACGAAATTCCAACAGGGTAAAAATACGATTTGGTCGTGTTGAAAAAAGAAATTAGAGACAACAGAACTGCGCAAGGCTGGCTCATAAAAGTTTTAGCAACCGGCCGGTGGAGGTTTGTGGGCTGCCACTGGAAATGTCGAAAAATATTTGCCAGACACCTACTCTATTTTTCTATTCGTCTACCGATACTATGAAACTTCAAAGATATTTCGTCTATTTCTAATACATCTACAAAGAGCAATTTATTTTACAAAATTATAATTTATATTTGTATAACCATTTACTTCATATCCACTACAAAGAAGGTAAAAATTAATTTTGTTTTGATATGTTCAATTAAGTCCAGAATGATTTAATAATTGTAAGTGTTGCACCCAAAGTAGCATTCACACCCATAATCCTATCGGCCATCATTTTAATTTACATGAATATTGACTATTGACTACACAGGACTCGTCAGGCTTTAACTGTCAAGTATTTAGCGAAATCTAAGTCTGTCTCTTGTGGATAAGAGACGCACCTTCCTGGTATCCTTTAACCCTTATCCCCATAGCCTAGCAGCCATAAACGAAAGGCCCTGAAGAGACATGACATGATAAAAATATATTGCTAAAGAATAAATATTATCTTGAGAATCAGAAGACATATATATTTTCTTTGCAGCGATCCTAAGAATTACAAAGTATGGCTTCCGGGTATATAAGTGGAACGATTTTCTTTAATTTGTGTACTGCCAAAGTAAATACTGGAGCGGAAACGCGGGTAAATACGTAATCATTTGCGTAATAAGATGGCGAGTTGAATTTAGGGTTTTCCTTGACCGCTAAAGGCCATTTGATGTACAATATTGCGATTTATTGAACACGAACTTGTATTAAACCACTTTCAATTTCAAAATTATCAGAAATTGTCTTTGATCATAACTTTTATGTAAATGTCTTAAAATTTTGTAAACGGTTTTTTAATGTTATAGGTACTTGCTGAACCCGGCCTCGCCTCGCTGGGACGTGCGCGTGGTGCGCGCGCGTTTCTGGACACTGCTTTGTATAATTACAATTTTTTTTCTAAAGTAAAAGTAACCAAGTTACAACCAAGTAAAAGTTACACCATATAACATACACCAGTGAGAGTCTCGTCAAAATCGGATTAGCAAGAAAAAACAGATAGACAAAAATAAAAATAAAATGTTTTTTGTCATAGGTACTTTAGTAAAAACCCATTATTTTGACATTACAAACAGACATGAAAAAGGCAACTACGAAGATTTTTTTACCGTATTCTTATCATTCGTCCTTCAGAAGGCCGTGTAAGTCGAAAGTTATTATAGAGGGGCTGCGAGTAGCGAGCCACGTCGCGAGATTAATAATACAGCCATAAACTCCATTACTCCGTAATTAAGTTAAATGAATAAAATTTACCTAAACGTTTGGGTAAATAATAAATTTTTCCGCTGAAACATTTTATCAGTAAAGCGTTTGACTTCAGACCTTTGTGATTACGTAGCCGAGTGGGTGTACAGTTTTATCAACTCGTTAGCTCGAATTACCTGTAACATAGAAATGTAAATTGTTATTACTTGCGAAATATTTGAGTCTCTTTGCAAATAAATAAAATATCTTCACTCAGTCCATAAGAGTAGAAAGTTTATAAAGACATTTAAGTACTCAATCAATCAAATAGTCCAAGTAAATATTTCAAAGATTTAAATGAAACTTTGCACTCAGATAGACCAAGCAACAAACTGTTCTCTTAGAAATGAGCTAATGTGTGTAATATATGTGTAAGAAATATTTATTTATTCATCTACTATCTGGGGCCCGCGACTTCGTCCGATTCATAACAACAAAATTCAATAAATACGAGTATATCACCGGTTGTTGCTACGGGGGAGAAAACTGCAAGAAACCACTGTAGTTGCTTTTTTTCATAAAAATCTGCGATTAACAAAATAATTCAATAATAAAATTGTATAAAAATACTCTCAAATGCTCAATGCCAATAATCGACTTTTTGTCAGCAAGATAGTAAAATATACTTGAACTTTAAATAAATTTATACTATCGCCCCCATATATCATGGATTTCGATATTTATCCACACATTACAATATTTTAAATAATAATGTTTGCAGAAACAAGGAACCAAAAAAAAATATCAATCACATAAGCGTAAATCGAGAAAACTTATACAATTGCATTTTCATACAATTGTTGGGGGAGGTGGTGCTGCGCGTTGTCAATTATCCAGCGTAACAACATAAATCTCATAGAGTGAAAACATTAGTCACCCTCGCTCGAACTATTACAAGGAGGTGGTCAGTGCGTGCGGCTCTCTGGCTAGCTCACAGATTTATGCCTCAGTAACGTGCCCAAAAATAATTGGACCGAGACCGAAAAATAAATTGCCGACCAAGCCCTCCCCTCCCCGCGACCCTCCGACCCGACCGCGGGAAATAACCCTAACAATTTGTTATTGAGAATCCCCAAAATTACAAGGCGAAAGTGTAAGCTTCCCGTTATTTAATCGCAGCATATTTCTTACTTGCTCGACATTATGTTATGACTTGTACCAGAAGGCTTCGCAAAACGTTTCTGAAGCATGTCAGTGACATAAATGCTTTGTGTATTGTCCCTCTGTTCTGCTAATTGGACCCAAAGTATCGGTAACATTCTTATAAATGAATCCGATAAAACAGAACAAAATAAACCTTAAGATATGAAAGCTTATAAAGCAAATAATATCAATGATAAACAATTACACTAATTAAAAAAAGTGTTTGTTATTATTCCCAAAATTGTCTAATGACCGATGTGTAGGCCGATCGAGGCCTTTAGACAATAAGTTAAATATTAAATTTACAAAATATTATTTCAGAAATCATATTATTAAGGCCTGCTTTAATTAATTTACCCAAGGACTAAAAACGTTTCTGAGTAGAATATTCTTGAAAAGGTCTATTATAAAAATAATAAAAGATGATTTGGGTTTCACCGTCAATTGCGAGCTCTTAAATAACATATTTGCTATCCATAAAATAAAATCTTTGATAGAGAAAAATATTTGCTTCCTAATTTCATTTCTCTAGCTTTTATTTTATAAAATTCATGTGCTATGGTACAAGGTACGAGTATATTCTCAAAAATTTTAATTATTGCCCACTGCTAAACATACTGTTTCTGTATTATACTACAATAAAATATATTTGGCAAAGCAAATATATTACAAGCAAAGATTTAAATCTTTGCCTACAAGTTTGTTTGCGTGGTTAGCAAGGTGCAAAGTCTCTAGTAGGGGAGCCCACGATGCTAAATGTGGAATCACTCGAGCGTCGTGACCTATTGGTCTTTGAAGATTGGATGGTAAGAAGAAAAAAAGGTTATATTAAGTTTTTCATTTCAGCGGTGGGGTGAGCGTCTACAGGCGTTTAAAATTTTGTAAGCGCTGTATTTTAAAAAATCCTCCATGTAATTGTCAGATTAAGAATCAGCACGGTCAGGAAATCAGGCTGAACCGTCTGTATGAAAATCTGACGCGCTCGAGTATTACAAAATGGCATACGCCAAAAACTTTTTTTTAATTTTCAAAAAGCTTTTTAGTTGTAACGCAAACTAGTGGCAGTCCGAATCGTCTGTATTTTAAATGGGAGCTTATTTTGGGTTCACTTAACATCCCCTCTGAAAATCTGACGCGCTCGAGTTATACTTAAAGATTTACCCCCACCCCCACCAACCCCACCACCCAAACCGGCAGATGAATACATATCCGTTATAGGAGACACGTGGAGAATATACGTTGGCAATATCTGACGCGCTCGATTAAATCCAAAAATCCCCTCTTGGGCTCATCTACCACTCGCAAATGAATTGTCGACGAATTTTGAATCTAGGAGCATATATTCACTAAATACAGTACATTCATTAGATGGTTCGTGTTGTGTAGAAACAATTACATAGTAGAATTGTGTTAGAGATTGAGATCCATGTGCGCGATACAAAGTGATTTATTAAGAGGAGTCCAGCTGCTTTCCCATTGCAATGTAAATGAGGTCGGATTGCGTAACGCAATAAGCCTAGACATCTGTTTAGACAATCCGGGATATTGTTGTGCACCAAACGCAACACGGATTTCGAATTCGAGCATTGAATAACCATTACGTAAGTATTTATTATGAAATTCAATTTATAAATACAAATGCGAATCCAGCCCAGACTAATGTTAATTGTATACGTATGTATATGTTTTCCGTATATATTATAAGTTACTCTATGGTATATGTGTATTTAAGTTCGCTGCGTATATGTAATTTAAAAATGTTTAATTTTTATTTTATGTTAGTTAACTAAATTATTATTATTATTATTTCAAAAGGTATACCAACAGCACAAACAAAAAACTTACAGTAGGTAGGTATAGGTAACATAAGCCAATTTTAAGGCATACACAGATAAACTACAAACTAAAAATTGAGACGACACAAGCATAGTAACTAAAAAATAAATAACTGATTTTGTAAGGTGATTTTTAAATTTCGTTAATGCTTTTCTTTATAAAACAAATCAATTTATGTTATTTTAATAACATTTTAAATTTGAAACTAATCTTTAGGTAGCGTCATAACTTTACTAATTCGAACATATTCAATAACAAGGTCGTTGCTAATTTTCTTCAATATTATAGAGGTATTACGAATATATTAATAAGTATACGAGTGAAGAACAACTTTGACAATGTAAGCAAATTTTCGCTACGTAATTAAGTTAGTTTAATTAGGCAGTTTTGTTGCGATAACAAGATTAGTAGCAATAAAAGCCCAAGTAACAACAACACAACTTGTTCTCAACACATACTCAGAACTTTTATGTTTCCTTTATATTATGTACTTACAATATTGCTTCTTAATTAATTAACGTTCATGTGTTTGGTGTATAAATACATTAGAAATAATCTTCAAAAAATATATTAAAACTAGCTGGCGCCCGCGACTTCGTCCGCGTTAAAAAAAAAGTAGCCTATCTTGTGTCCCCTACGTCTATCTACCAAGTTTCATGAAAATCAGTTAATTCAGTAATCAGTTACCCAGTTAATTGTACATACATACAATACCTACACTTACAGATTTATTATTAGTATTGATGATAGCCTGAGATTTAGCCAGCGCGAATGTAGCTTTAGCAACGTTTTTAATCAACCTTACTAAGTTTTAAGTTTTTATCATTGACTACAAATTGAAGCGACTAATCACCTACCATAAAGTGCCTATAACATAAAAAAATTGTCTCAGCATTCGTTCATAGATTTGAAAACCGATAGAATTTTAGAAAAAAAAGAGCAGTGTTCATCTGAATTACTTGAATTAGGTGCCGGTGTCAAAGGTGTTTTAGTAACTTTATTTCGCGAACTCGAAAACTTCGTACAAATCTTTCTTTTGAAGTGTTTCCTACAAATTCGACAGCATACGGTCTGCATCCCCTTGATGTTGCTTATGTTCTTAGACGACGGTAGTCAACGTTATGGTCTTTTAAAATACTTTTTCTTTCAACTTAAAGGATAGCAAGTGGGCTAACTGTATCGTGTGCAATATGTGGCAAACTTGCGATATTGCTTGATGCCTGCCTCGTTGGAGGCCTTGTATTATAAAATAAAATAAAATAAAACGGTCTTGGTACACCAACTTAACCTCTGAAGCCTCACCTCCAGGGGGTGTAACCCGAGCTGTATATTACCGAACCCTATAGGACAAAGGATCAGATTGGGCTCTTTAGTCTCTATAATGAAACCATAATGAGGAAAGAAATAAATAAAGCGATAACTCGATTAAACAAATCTAGTTGTTACAGGTTCGGTACTCGTAAACATTCTACTTGTAGCTAGATGCATGTGACGTGCATCATACAATCCAATTTAGTTAAAAGCAAACGTACGCTCTGCATCAACGTTCGCAGTAATATTATTTCGGCTCAATATTTATTTGCATAGTAACAAACTATTGTCTAATTCAATCTGCGATGCAAAAGCCCCAATATCTATTAATCTATATCTATCTATGCATCTATACTAATATTATAAAGAGAGAAGACCGATTTTGAAAATTCGTTAACCTATAGAAAGCTATATTATCAGCGAGTAACATAGTATCAGCTAGTATTAAGTAAAGTGTGTTTTCCTTTGTCTATTTCTCCGCTAACTTCTCAAGGAAAGTTTGTGAATATAATATTCAATAGAAAATTGTAGCTCTGCGAAATCGGGTGCGGGTCGCTAGTGATTATACTCGTACGACATAGCAAAAAAGCCAATAGAAGTGTCAAAACCATTTCGACGTTTTACGAATTATTTTGTATTCAAGGCGCGCTAAATTTAATAGTGAAGGAAGAATTACCGGTCATCTTCCTAGAATCCGATGAACTATTATAGGGCTGTGTAATTTCCCTTTAACAGTGTTATAAAATTTTTGAAGACTTACTCGTTATTTTATCATATTAAATCTCTATCTTTGAGCAAGATTAACATTTCCTCTTGGGATTTAAAAGTTTAATATTGATGCACTTTTGCACTTACAGGTGCAAGACATTCCCAGGCTAAAGTGATGATTAAGCACTTCGGAAGATTGGAAAACTTAGTGGGTATTAGTTTTCTAATCCTGCAAGTATTAGCAAAGATGACTGGATATTTGCGAAAATGTTACAAATAGGTACTTTACTTTAACGCGCTAGGGGTAACTAGCACATGCTTCATATAAATTTAGTAGGACACAATGTCTAAAATCAAGACATTGTCAGGGGGTGTAACCGCATCCTGCGGCGGGACAAGGTTGCGTGTCTTAAATACGATCCTTGACCTTCCGCCCATAGACGGCGCCAGGAAACACCATGGGTTTTAAGTGAGTAGAAGTCCTACATACCCCACTGATCTCCCCATGGTCGGTTGAGATCTGTTTCGCAGATTTTACCCACGCAAAAAAGGGGGAACAACCGCACGTACAAACATTATAATGAAATCAATAATTTCAGAATACTGACGTTTAAAAGAATCCTCTTTACTAACTTTTAATATGTACTAGTTTGCTCATGCAAATATAAGTTGGTTGTTTTAACTTAATTTCGTATACCTTTGAATATTCAAGACGGTATTTAAAAAAAAATCCATCGATCTTTGATAAAATCTCCCTTGTCTGTTATGATAATAAGTAAAAGTAGGCTCTTCAGTAAGTTTTCCCGGTCATTTTATTACGTCCTCTCTTGCCGGTTGCGGGCCTCATATACCTACTTAGTTTCATAGATCATATTATGAAGGGCGAAATTTATTACAGCGTCATTCAACTAAATTTCACCCACAATGTGCAAGCCAAAGGAAATGAGGGTTGCCAGATGTTGCTCTGCTCCATATAATGTATAATAAAAAATGTCGAATATTAGGTCGTAAAGACGACAGTTATTAAATATCCTACTACTCTGTAATAAGAGGATGGGGATGAAAAAAATATGCAGCAGCCAATGGCACTGAACCTTTTTATGCTGTCTTAGATATCTTTTACTGAAAACGAATATCTTAAGAAAACTCATTTAATATATATAATATTTTCATAAAATATATGTATGATTGTACTGCCTTCGTTTATTACTATACGAGTATATTATGTATTCGCATTAATCATTATTATTATTCTCAGTATTATTCGCAGGCGACGATAATTTGTTAGGTGATTGAAATTATCATTTTGTTCAAGTATGATGTTGTTATAATAATGTAAAGTAATATGCCACTTAAATCTTTGTGTAACAGTATACCCAAACAAAGAACAATATTGAAAAGTTATTCCTGACAATTAACGGGTTAAAAAGCTAACACCATAAGCATATAAGCTATCTATTGTTTATGATGTCTGTTTTTAGGATAAATTTAGGTAGGCAGACTAACATTATAGCTATTTACTGACCCTAGTAGCACATAGAATATAGGGATCAGGTATGGTAAAGAGAATCCGTTCCCATATATATCCAGAGATATGTTCCTGGTTTGTGAATGCCACTGGATCGGCTTCTTTTCCACCAGAGATGTCAAAGGTTTTTTTTGTAAGAGATACCCTTTGTGTAGATATTTCGTTTCCGTTCGTTATCCAGTTTAAAATAATTCCATAACCTTCTCGACCAACGTTCGAGAATCCAGACGCTTTATACTGCGAAGTCGGGAGTATTGAAATACTATTTCTCTCGAGTTTCCATCTTCGATAACTATGCTTTGAAAGAATTTTTTTTTTGAATGATCGCATTTTACCTGCACCTGCACCGCATTTCAGATGCGATTATCTTGGTGTTATTACTAAGTAATTTGCGTATCAGTTCCAATTTTAAGCTGGTGTGAAAGCTTCGCTCTCTTTTTCAACTTAATAGGTGTAAGTTGAACTAAAAGCAAAGCCGTGTTTGAATTAATCAGTGTATTTTTGCAACGTTTCGTTTCAAATTTCTATCAGATTTTGCGATATTTCAAATAAGAATGTTATTATGAATTATAAGCTGTGCCCGCGACTTCGTTAGTTCGTATTTTGAAAATCTCACAAAAACTTTTTCAGGATAATAAGTATCCCATGTTATGTTAATCCAGGTAATAAACTATGTGTGTGCTAATTCATACAAATCCGTTCAGCCATTTTTACGTGATTGAGTAAGTAACAAACATCCAACCATACAAACTTTGCATTTTATAAATTATAACCCGGACCAATTTTGAGCAGAACTTTAAGTCAGAGGGTTAGTTTGTAGTTGGGTTAAGAAATTTTATTGGTAGTAATCAACCTTATTACACAAAACCACCGTAAAATAACAATATGTGTGCTGTTTCAATGCTTGAGAAAGAGTGCCAGAGCCCATTCCCATATTATATACTCTTACCTTAATCCTATCAGCATTGGTAGTGGGCTTGGCAGCGCAATTGGAGGCAGATCTCTTTGCTTGTGTTAAAAAAGGTCGGTAACTACCTACGATCAAATGGAACGTCAGAAGATTTATATTGCAGGATAGCAAACACTTATACCTATGAAGCATAAAAAAAGACTGTACCTAGGGATTCATAGGAGGGATATAAAAACACATTACTTACTAAATTTTCTTCCTAGATTGTCACCCAATATTAAAAATCTTTTCACCCAATACTAAAACACTGCAAATCTTGCTGAATTTTGTCGTATAATATTATAGATTTAGGAGTAAGTTGGTGCCGACGTCTTCTCCAGGGCTTGGAAGGGTGCGGGCTAAAATTAAGTCGGACAGATATGTGACGCCATGACAAGGGTCGAGTTAGGGTGCGGAAGGCATTGTTGGGTCTATGCCGCCTGCGCTTATGCTTTAGAAATATTGTTCACCTTTATGTCAACATATTTCAGACGACACAACTTCATTGTTTCCTAATTTTGATGCTCTTGCATATTCGTTTCTGGTAAAATCATATGCAGAAATAAGAATCTTCAGCGGGTTTAAAGATATATTTAGTATTACAAAATGAGTTAGTAATCATGAATACTGAAACGTTGTTTAAAAATAGGGAGTTTATCAAAGACTTCATGTAATATTTTTTAATAAACAAATCACAATTTAATAGATGAGCCAATTCGTCTCTCTCACAAATCTCATTATTCATTAGGTTACGACAATGTACAAAAATAAGTAAGTCATGGAGGCACAGTTGTAATGTATGAAACATTGGCAAATCTCATTTGGCTTTTGTCCAAGTATCAGTAATGAGGTCACGAATAAGGTTGTACGATAAATTATGATGGGCTTCCTGCTTTAGGTAAGCAGGAAACCCCTCACATTGTTCTGGATAACATTTATAAACGAAATCATTTTATTAAGGCAAAATATTTCTTGAATGTTTTCTTACAATAAATGTTTAAGACAAAATTAGATCATTTGGGAGAACTTTGTTACACTGCACTATTCTTCCACTACCAATACGTCTTTGTGCTGCATAACCGTCTTTTTCAGTAGTATAAAGATAAAGACTAGTAATCTTTGAAGACAAAGTCCTGTCAATTGCAGTGGATTACCGCGGTTGAATTATAATAACACATACCTCCTCAATCCTCACACAGAGTAAAGCCTGAGCATTGTACATAAATTTGTAACGTAGTGTAATATAAGTACGTATTATTTTTAATGCTACACGTAAACTTGTTCTTATGAAATTGGCGAATAGTCTTGAAATTATTACTGATATTTAAATGAATCAGGAATCCCTGCTTCCAAAATGCTAAACTGGCGTCCATGGCCGAATAAAGAAAGTAATCCGTTTGGCACGTGTATAAAAACGTATGTATAAATAAAAAAGACGTTTATTTTTCACATAGCAAAAGGTTAAAAAAGTAGCTCGGTTAAATCCACGAGATTTTATGTTCATCCCCTTGTACTTTTTCTTCAGCAACAAAACCATCACGGCAAATCTATCTGTGACGAACTGAAACATCAAAGAAATTCTTCAAATGAACCGTAAACCTGTCGTGTTTAGCGAACAATAAAATTGTTTAAAGGAATTGGTTAAACTTCAGCCTAGCAGCAGCTTACGTGACCTGAGTATAATATAAAATATGTATTAGTATAACAAAAAATATTCAAACATGTATGATTATTATTTGTTACCGAATTTTAATGTGTGAATATGCAGTCGGATCATTCGATGGAACTTGTAATTGAACATTCATGTAAAAAATGTTATGTATGAATAGGAAAAACATTGAATAAAATAGAGTTGTGTGGAATGCAATAAATAAGAAATAAGAGAAGTATGTATCTCAAAAAGAAGAGTGATGAAAATAAACAAAATCTCTGTTTTTTTTTGTTCATAAAGCGCCAGAAAGATATTACAACGGAAACGGAACGGTGGCTGCACAATTTGTCTTCAGAATTCTGTATGTCTTACTATTCCTAAAATGTAATAGTTTCTATCCCAGCTTATATAAAACATTATATTAAAGTTATACTCACATGACTTCTCCTTACAGTGACGAAGTATGCCTTTAATGTGAGAATCATTACATTAGCGCTCTGTGGATTGGCAAGACTAAACATTTTCTCCAAGATTGCTTATATTCTAAGACACACAAGTTTCCTCACGATGTCATTTCCAGATCATTATTTCTAAACCAGATATCAAAATGCTTGTGGTGCAAGAGCTTTTCCAATATTCGAATCGGAATTAGTCTGCCTTATCAGCACACTATCATATGATGACTGAGTAGACCATCACTGCTCTACACCATATATTTAGTTAACCCTAAAAGTAAAAACTAAAAGCGTTTGAAAACACGTTTTTCTAAAACAGTAAAAAATATATATATAGAATGATTTCTCTAAAGGGTTTCTAAAGAGCCAAAAGGAAGAGCCGTTTCGTTAGGATTACTGACGATAAAGTGCGCTACATTACGCGTGTGAACGGGCAAAAGTCACACGATTTAGATGAAAAATGTGTAATATGCGATACCGCACTTTACGTATGTTACGCTAGCGTGTGGAAGCTTTGCCCCAACAATACCAACCACTATTATCATTTACTTGTTTATTTTGATGTTCACACTCAGAACACATTTACTCTAAAAGGGTTTTAGTTATCTATTAGTGCAGAATAATCCTTTTAACATAATACTATCGAGTTTAGCTATTGTGTAATATCCTCACAGTCAGCTTAGTTTTCTCTTTTACTAGCTGTGTTGTCCGCAATTTTCCTCGAGTAGTATAATTCAGTCTTAATCCAAACCAAGACGATTAAAGAAATTGTTTTTCATGCTTATATCTATTTAAAATGGTGGATATCCTTAGTTTCATTCCCTAATTTACCCTTTTTGATTCCCAGCACAATTGGGAACTCACTTAAAATTAGATTGGGGACCCCATTTCATATCCTATACTAGTTTATCCACAATTTGACTTTTCTCTTTTACTTTTGTGTAAATTTATTTTTAAATTTGCGTCTTTTAGGAATAAATAAGGTTAAGGTGTGCAAAGTTATAATACGTAGTCAGACTTTCGCATTTACAATAATAAGTAAGATTTTCAAAACGTTATTATACACAATGAAGGCTATATATATATATATATATATATATATATATATATATATATATATATATATATATATATATATATATATATATATATATATATATATATATATAAAGGTATGTAAGGATTGGGAGACCATACGGCGGACAGTAAATATATCAGGCTGACAAGGGCATTCATCTTGAGGATGTAGCACGCCCAACCTTTAAACGATTTATGAGGGCCAATGAACGGCAGCGGTAAACACGATGATCGAGTTCGCATCGATAAATAACTCAATATTTTAAAGCCGCTTAAGTTATATTGTTTGGTGAAGTGGAAACATAATTCTCACATAGTTGTGAATAGATGCAAGAGTCGCGGTCAAGAATGCAAATTGTCGGAGCGCCGAAGCGGCGTCAGTTCGAAAATGTAAATTGAATGGTCAAACTTGGAAAAGATTCATGAATTAAGCATCCCTTTAAAACTTGCACATTTGAGAGGGTAAACAGGATCGGCGGGATGTTCTAATTTAATTTGCAATCTGACGAGCAGACCCTTGTCGTATTGTTGTCAAGCGACGAACGGATAACGATGTTCGGCCCGAGCTTGTGGGTTTGCGACGTAAGCATTTCTTTGTTTAAACGTCGTAGATTAGGGGATATTAATGAGAGCAAGGAAAGGTTTCCAACGTTGTATAATTTGGGCAACAATTACGTTTCGGGTTGCTTTAGTTTGCACAATATTATTGTTACAATTTCTATTGCAGAAGCGCCGTACCCCTTATCTGAGTTACGACTTTAAGTGCGATAGAAGATAATAATCCTTTCCGTAACGTGAATGACGAAGCTTCATAAAATATTCTAGTATTGAGTACTGGATAAAGCAAAAGAAAGGTCATTGTATTCGAATGAAATATGAGTAAAGTCACTATTCAGAGGGTATTGTCTGCCAGGACAAAAGGAGTGGCGTCATCCGAACTCCTTCGAGACTTACTAAATTTAATTTGTGCAATTTTGGAAACCTCCTCCGAAAAAGGCTTTGTTGTCAAAATCTTTTATGTTCCTCAAGTCAATGGAGGAGATATGGTATTGTGCAGCATTTGCACGAAATGACTAGCACATCTGCAGTGTTTCTGAACGGCCCAGTTTCGTATAAGATAACGTACAAAGCGAAATTGTCGAGGTGAATTGAACTATATCTTGTAAAGTTCCATTTTTCTGTTCATGTCACGAACGAATGTAGGCTTCAATAGCAATCTTGGCAGCATTTTTATAGTTTCTGTTAGCTATTCCGATAACAAATGTAGGTACATGTTATAGAGGTTAGTCAATGTCATTTGTCTACCACATAAAGTTAGTGTCCATTAACTTTTTCACTTAATGCTAAGTATGGCCGACCAGAAAAGTGCTTTATCAGTTTCGATAACAAATTCCATTCATTTAAAAATTCGCTAAGGCTTAGATTTGAAATAGGTATTGATTACTGATTGACATAATTGTCACTTTAAATTTTCAAAGGAAAACAGACCTTATCATTCTACAAAATACAAAGAATGTTCTATCTTAGGGTGACAAAGCACTTTATTTGTCGAGTTTACAAGCTTTTATTCGTAAGTTCCAGTAGGATTAGAATGTCCTACCAAAATAAATATCAATGGTACTTAAACACAGTAAAATAATATCTTGCCAATTTTTTTTTTTGAATCGGTCCAGTAGTTTTTGAGTTTATTCATCACAAACAAAATACAAGTATAGATCGGGCGCCACTGTCAGTGTGGCGGCGCGGCGCCACCGTCGTCACTGCGATAAAGATGTCAGATATTTTCTCAGATGTTATATTTTTCATTTTTAAAGCGAACGAATTCGCGGGCACCAGCCAGTGCAAAAATAAATTTTATTGACAACGCTTACGGTCGACTGAGTGAGCACCGCGCGTAATTAGTTTACAATATACGCGCGCACACATTTAATTATTTACAGGTTTAATGTGTCACAAGCACACGGTAATGTATTTTACCAGACTTTGAGTTTCAAACAAAGCCACACGGCGCTGTGAAATAAATTGTAATAAGTGTTCATGTATTAATCTCGAAATGTGTAATTATCGTCACGTTTCAAACTCTTCGCCCGAGGACTCCAGGGTATAATGTTAGCTTACATTATAGCTCGAGATTACAGAGACTACACGAGAAGTCTATTTAAAGTTTTGGGACGTAGGCTAGTAAGTACCGCCGCATTGTTATATGAATTACTTGCAGAAATAAACAATTTTAATCGCAGATTATACGTATTTTAAGTTCAGACATGAGAAACATTTAGCCCCAAACTATACTATTTTTTACATAGAATAGGTACGATGTGACATTATGCATGTTATTTTCCTTGATCCTAAATACGATTCAAAAATTGATTAAAAATGATTAACTAAATAATAATAATAATTCTTACTCGAATATAAATTATTTAGATATTTCAATCGAAATTTTTTTAATGCCATTTCATCATTCTTGTTGTTTGTTGATTGTTTGACTAATGTCAATTAATATTGAAAATTCACTTTATTCTTCATATAACCATGTATCTGCATATAAAGCTTCGTAGATCCATTTACTCATTTACTAAACCTAAGTTACCTAACGTAAGAAACTACATTTGTCATTACAAATTAATGCTGCATATGCAATACGTATTAGTTACCAAGAGTTTAAGACATTCATTTAATTTGTAGAAAAGGTAAAAGGGTGAATTGGGACACTAAATGCTATCCACGTCCCTACTTATTTACCACTCTCTATTTACTGGAGCTTTAAACGATTCACTGCTATTCAGATTCAATTTAGCGTCAAAATGGACGACAGGGTCCATTTGATGCTGTCCCCGTGTGGAGAGCTTGATAATGTTTAGCATAGCATGTGAGATAGTAATTGTACTTATCATTAACGCTCTGATTTTTACAAAAGATTTATTGCTTAAAATGCGAGTACAAAATGAGTTCTTAATTAAGTAATGTACTTAAAAATAAACATTCTGACATCAATTTTATTATTGTGGCTTACAAATATTAATTTTTTAATAACTACATTATAAATGACAAAGTACATTATAAATAGCGCCCGCCACTTCGTCCGCGTTGAAAAAGAAAAAAGTAGGCTATCCTGTGTCCCGTACGTCTAAATGTTTATCTACCAAGTTTCATGAAAATCAGTTAATTCGTTTAAGAGATATGGAGGAACATACATACTTACATACATACATACATACATACATACATACATACATACATACATACATACATACATACATACATACATACATACATACATACATACATACATACATACATACATACATACATACATACATACATACAGAAAAAAAAATCTAAAAATGGTCAATTTAGTTTCAGTATCTATAGAGCCTATAAACACGATATCTCTGAAAATGAAGTAACTTACTCCATGACCAACCCTTAAAGATTTATTATTAGTATTGATGATGATGACAAAGTTTGTGAGGATGGGTGGATGGATGGACGTTTGTTACACTTTTATGGAAAAACGGCTCAACGGATTTAGATGCAATTTGGCACAAAGATAGTTTATTACCTGGATTAACATATAGGATACTTTTATTCCTGAAAAAAAAAATATTAAATAGGTTCCCTAGGAATCATCTAAAAATATAAAAAACGGCTCTCTGATCATCAAGTTTTCATATAATATTTTCATATTTTTCATATTTCTACGCGCGCGTTCCAACTAATATATTTATCTTAATCTAAAACATTCTTGTAAAATTCTTTATACAAAAGTTACAAGGTGTTATAAATAGTGGACAGAGGCAGCTCGCGACTGGAATAATTACTATGGCTTGGAATGTTTTATTTCCCGTCTTAAAGCAATTCACTGATAACAAGCTGAAGGGGCTGCATATCGAGCTGATAATATCTAAGTTAAAGTCACGCTATACCCGCGCCTACCTAACTAGGGCGCCTGACCCAATGTTCTTTATTCATCGAGAGGGTGTCTAAAATTTTAAGCCTTATACCACAAACAAGCTTTGAGGCTCATACATATTAATGTTTTATCTACATTAACACTGTTTGAGAGTAATGCTCTTCGCTTTAATGTGTTTGCGGGAATTCTGCCTTAACCTGTCGAAGTTGTAATGTAGATTAGATATTATTTTGTAGAGAGAAACTCTCTAATGAGAATAATGGCAACATATTCCTCACAAATTGTACAATAGCTCTGACATTTTCTTCAGCCTTATGAATAATTCATGTTACATATACTCAAGTGTTTTAAGGCTAAAGATGATGGCGTAATTTGATTTCGTTTTTATAAAAGTGTATGCTCTCGCATTTGTACATAAATTAAATTATCCCAAATTACGAGTACCTACGATTTAAACTCGTGAGACTTCATTATATCACTGTGACTCATATAATATAAAAAAATGTGGAGTATTGTTTTGCAAAAAATGTTTTGTTTCGGTGCGTGAGTAAGGAATGCCAAAATCAATCCTTAACCTGATCCTACTTTCTTTATATGCCTCTGTAATTACGCAGGTTTATATACATAAAAGTCAACATTTTCTTTTCGATTTTATTACTAAGTTCCAATACAGTATAGTGCATCAAAAATGAGATTCCAAATAAGTATAAGAGTTGTAAAAGTTTGAAGAAGCACACCACCGAGGGAACGGACTTCCAACGATTTTAATATTATTGCTACTGGCAAGTAAAGTTATGGACAATTTGTGAAGTGGCATTTCTTCGTACCCGTTTTTATATTGCAAAGTTAAATGAAAGCAAAGTAGTTTAAAACTAAGTACCGCTCTGGTATCGTCGGTGTCTAATGGAATTAAATCTAGAGTCTGTTTAGTTTGCTTCCGTACTCTTTATGAGGCGGCGAGCTGCAAGATAGTTTGAGAATGTCTGCAATTTCCGTTGCCAAGTGCTGGTTTACAAAGGGATATTGACATTTTGTCGAGATTCCGGCGCGAGCGTCTTCTGGGGCGGCTCAAAAAAAGTGTTCTTTGTCGAGTCGGCACTTAGCCTTGAGTAATTTCCTTCCACAACTCAAGTGTCACTTCACTATATTTACAGTGTCGGGTCGGGTGCGGTTATTTCAGTGCCTCGCATTAATATTTGGTAAGGTTTGATATTCGATTTTCTTCCCTATAATATAAGTATAAATGGCAACCCTCAATCGAACTTTATATTTAGCTATGATTTGGCCTAGTCTAGCCTAAAAAAATGTATACTCTAAATTGACCTGTATCTGTCGAAGACAAACCCCTCGAAATAGGTTCAACTATTTCCAAGACTGGCCTAGATAAATACTAAAGTTTTTAAAATGTCATTTTGCAAGCGAAACCCGGTCAGTAGAAAATTCAACTGCAGAAACGGCAAACGAATTATTGAATCGCGGTTGAGCCTGTAATTTCTAACTAATTTTTGATGATATGAGTGGTTTGAATTTATTGCCTTAACTGTGGAAGTAAGTATCGCGAAGAGATCTAGGTGTCTTAGACGTAATAGCACTTGACTAAGACATGATAAGATCCTGCCAATGTAATAGTCGAATATTCTCTTAAAGTAATATATTATATCAATGTAATAAAGATATACATAAACTGATTAAGATACAAACTTAGCTGAAAATACAGTCATTTATAGCTCATAATCTCATATACAGTAAACTAAATTTATTACAATTTTAGATTCTTGTAAAAATACAAGTACTTAGGTACATTATCAATAGAACAGATAAGAACTAATATTGTTACATAAGGGGAATCGTTATTAATAAAGCATCGAATCAATAAAGAGTGTTCGATCTAAATAGAAAGAACAGTCTTCCGGCTCGAAGTTGCTTTTCGAATACGCGTTACGGTCCCTTGACACGATATAGGGCGATTTTTGACGAGCCTATTGGTCAGGAGGTTAACGTGCTTGCCGTAGAGCTCTGACACAGGAGTTCCGTGTTCGAATCTCGCTATGGATTTGGTTTGGACTTTGGAATTTGAACTTTTCAAAGTTGGATATGGTCTGAGCGTTTTATTAGTGGCAGGGCACACTGCATTTCTCAATCATAAATTGAGCAATAACCACCCCCTTTACGGAAGGCCACCGTGATATAACAGCACGTGTTCTAAGAGATGTCAGGATCTATTTCCCTATTCCTTCTTAGCCCCTTATCCTTAAACCTACTAAGATCGGCAGCGCACTGGCGTTTCTTTTGTCTGTCGAACTTTACATAAAAATATATTGCATAGTGACACGAGAATTGAAAATATTAATCGCTTTCTTAAAATCGAAAACCAATAATAACTGTTGATGAACAATGTTGATAAACTGTTGTCAAGTTGTTTATATTAATTTTCTTAATGTAATATCCATCCAGTGAATTACAGTTAGCGACTGTCTATGAACTTGACACAAAAAAGTCATTTGAGAACATGTTATTAGTCTGTCAGATATCATCGGGTTTTTAGCTTTCAATCGACTAGTATTTTGTAATCTAA
The DNA here is from genome assembly GCA_945859745.1 of Synanthedon formicaeformis. NCBI lineage: Eukaryota > Metazoa > Arthropoda > Insecta > Lepidoptera > Sesiidae > Synanthedon > Synanthedon formicaeformis. Next base: position 8,387,303 of record OX243957.1, read on the forward strand.
TAGTCGTTAAAAACATTTTCACTGAACGCACCTTGTTTGCTTTTCACATTAATTTTAATAGTACATTTTATTGATTTAACATACTTTTTATACGTTTAACAGAAATGTCCTGCTCTTAGTTATCGCGTGAGAAACTACACAATTTTGGTTGCTGTTGCTTGGTCCACTTTTTTTATTTTCATAAAGAGATCTCTTTATTTTCATTCCGCCTGGCTGCGTCCGCATAATTTTTGTTTTGTGCAGTGTTAGGGGGCGTTAATATGAGCCTTTGTTCTCGAATTCGCAGTCGAAACAAGTAAGAGTTTATGAAAAAGTTATAAAAAAATAAGCTTTTTGTAACTATATTACGATAAAGTTGATTTATCAAAGAATTCTTCATCAAAATATTTGAACGGGACAGCGCGCCGACTGATCGACCGAATTGACACGCGGCCGGGTGAATGCGAAGAATTTGAATGTTGGTTGCTTGATCAGTAGAGTTTAAACTTGCTTAAATTTGCTAAATTTGTTTAAACAAGGACGGGGCTAGTAGGTATGCGCCAACCACGCGGCGGCCGCAAAGAATTTTCCGCGTATGTCTAAATGCAGCCTTACGTTGAAATACACCCTTTTCATGTATCCGCAGACTAAAAGTCTCAATTTGTACGGGCCCTTAGCACAAATTAATCTGATAATAACCACGATTGTTTCCCCAAATTACATAAACCAGCACTGTTGCCAAAGAAAAACAACAAAACTACCTTTTGTAAGCATTTTTCTAACTAATGCCACGTCCTTAAGAATAATGAATAAAGGGCACAAGCGCAACACTAACCTTAATGAAGGTAAGAGGGTTCTCTCGAAGGAGTTTCGTAATGGCGACGATGATGGCGATATAAAATCTAATAGGGGCCGTAACAGTCGTACATTTCGAGCCGGGCCGCAAGCGGGAGAATTAGCGACCTACAGGCAGGCAGAGTGGCGTATTTCACGTATGACCCTGTATCACGAGGGTCGACTCATAACATGCTATCCAACTCGGGCGACATTAAACTTTAATAGCTCAATAATTTAAAGCTAATAGCTTTTCTCAGCTCAGAGGCAGCGGCTTGTCAAAGTTTTTGACTGACAGACAATTTCATCATACAAAAGCCAATGTACAATCATATTATTATTAGGAAAACAAAATTACTGTACCGAATTTATAAAACTATTTTGCTAATAATAACACTACGCTATCCCAAATAACACTAAAAATGACATATTTATTTGTGATACTATCTATTACTGGGTATACCTATACTATACTAGCGACCCGACCTGGCGTCGCACGGATGCAATCTTTATGCAAATTAAATACAGAAACCTTTCTCGTTTATCACTCTTTAAATTAGCGAAAACCTCATTAAAATCTAATATGGAGCTAATATGGTTGGCTAGTTGAAAATAAGTTAGCGGAAAAGCAGAAAGAAGCTGAGAGCGACATTATTTTGTAATGCTCTTACGTTATAGATATCTATAACGTTATAGAGATCTATAAGTATTTTGAAATTGAATAAAAACAAAAAGCGCTGTTTTTTTTTGAACATACACGAATTAAAAACATACACGAAAAATCACTCAATACATACAATATACCATTGTAAAAATGGTTGTTACATTAATTTGGATACTACTTATAAATTAATTATACTGTTTATAAATAACAAAATCAAACAGACAAAGTTGCGGCGGAACGTTAGTATAATGGATATGTAATCAATTGAAATTGATGCCATGGATCACAGTGATTTTATACAAATACGAGTAAAGTACGAGTAAAGTGATAGGATTTTATTGAAGTGAAAGGAGAGAAGGGAAATTCCAAATGTTAAAACACTCATAAGACAGAAGGAAATTGAATAAAAAAATTCTTGGGAGTTTTCTTGTTGGTTGCTGCCGTCAACAAAGTTTAATGAGACAACGGCACGTTATTGTCTGGTGCAGTTCCCTTATCTAATTACGTTCGAAGCTGGCTTTGCTTACTTTTTTGTTCTTTGTAGCTGAATACTATTGCGCATTTTCATCTAACGAAACGAATGAACATATTATTATCAATCTAATATATCAGATTATCTGATGTTAGATATTTATAATCTGACCTAGCTGTTAACCAAAAGGTCGCGGGTTCGAATCCCGCTAGGGGCAAATTTTTATGTGTTAACATTTACCTTTGTACTTGAGTCATGGATGTTTGTATTTATAATATGTATGTATTAACAAAAAAAAAACTTAATGTAAGTATGTAGTATATCAACTGTCTGGCATCCATAATACAAGCACTGTGTTGTTTACTGTGGAACTAGATGGTGCTGTGTGGAATGTGTGAAGATATTTATTTAAATTATTTATGTTATTTTACAGAGACATATATTTTATTATTCTTAGGCTCTTTTCATAGAGACAGAGGGGACAGACTTTGTTTTATACTATGGCGTTTTGCTATTATTATTTAGCAAAAGATTAAATTACTGTTGTTCAATCAAAACCAACACCAAACAAACTTTAAATTAAGAAAAATAATCTGTACAATAAAAAGTAAACGAATGAGCGGCCGCGTTATTATACGCTCTGGAAAAATGTCGCAATAAATTTCCCTTCCGCTGATAGAAAAAGTTTCTTTAGCATGGATGGGCGTTCTCTTGCCAAGTCTTCTTGCCCCTTGTTTTAACAGACTAGGCCTTTATATACATACCTACCCGATATTATTTATGTGCAGTTGGCATCGATATTACCATCGTCGAGATGAAACGAGCGAAACATGATATTCGAGCCTCCGTATCGCCGGCGACGCAAAAAGAATAATGGGTGGAAATACGAAAGAAATTAAGGGCCCGGCGAAACTTAAATCGGTGCCAAACACACAACGAACGAACTTTTAAATAGTTCGCGTGATAATGTTTAACTTGAGCAATAATGTAGTCATTACGTACCACAGAATTGTCGCTATATGACTTGTTAATAGAGAAACTTTTTGCGCATTGCCGAATGTATTCACCATTTATATTTTACAAGCGGCCCGCTCCCAAATTCGAATGGCTGTCATTTTTATTAACGTAATGCTCTTTCCTTTAGTGAAAACCGTATCAAAAACTGTTGGGTGGTTTATAAGTTAGCGGAGAAATAGACACGGACAGCGACTTTAATTTATAATAATACTAGCTGGTGCCCGCGACTTCGTCCACGTTGAACAATGAAAGTTATCCTATATCCTAACGTGTATGCAAAATTTCATGGTGATCAGTTCAGTAGTTTTTGCGTGAAAGCGTAACAAACAAACAAACTCACATTCGCATTTATAATATTAGTAAGGAAGTATGAGTACTAGCGACCAGCTCCTGGCATCACCCGGGGTTTAATTTTGTATATACACAAACCTAACTACTTCGTTTACCTACCCCTCTTTCAATGACACACGTTTTTGACATGTTTGGTCTAGTGGCTCTAGCTGTTGACCAAACGGTCGCAGGTTCGAATCCCGCAAGGGGCAAATGTTTATGTGTTAACATTTACCTTTGTACCTGAGTTATGGATGTTTGTAATTATAATATGTATGTATTTACAAAAAAAAGGTAATCTATGTATATCAACTGTCTGGTATCCATAATACAAGCATTAGTTGCTTAGTGTGTAATTAAATGGTGCTGTGTGGGTTTGACTTAAAATACGCAATGGATTTTAGGTTAGCGGATATAAAGACATACAGAAGCGAAAAGCGACTTCAAATTAAACGATGTAAGTTGTTGTTTTTTTTGTTATTATTCATAAAACGCCTGGTTGAACTTCAAGCGGAACGTTTACCAAATATCAGAGCGAATAATTGCATAGGGCGTAATAATAAATATCACTAGGGTTTTATTGCGGAGCAGTATGAATGTATTATGAGTTCTCCTTTGAGTTGGTTGATTTTTACGTTTATCTTGCCTAAAAAAACCCTTTGATATCCGTTTTTATATCATTCAAAAGCTTTGACTATGGATATTGTTTTTACATTTTATCTAGGCATACATCGATGAGTAAAATATATGAAACCGAGCGTATACATACATATATTTTAATTTTACTTTTGTAAGCATTTTGTTGTAAGCAGAATATTCTGTTTGGCCATAAAACTTGTGATTTTGTTAATTAAGTTATTAGTTGGATATTTATTTTATTTTATTTTATTAATGTATTATGGCATATAAAACTTTACCTTAATAAACTTATAACATTTTATATATTACGTAATAGTTTTTATTAAGTAATAGGTACAATAATTTTAGTCTTATTATTTCTATATCTATTCTGTGAGAGTTTGTAAAGACATTTGTTTTTTAATTACTTTTGCTTAACATGCGTAAACCTTTTAACGGATTCGGATGGAACTTGACGCAGTTTGACCTGTTAATTCTGGTACTAGTATAGGATTAAAACGTAGGAGACATAGGATTATAAAAGTAATGCGTACCCGAACGATAATTTTTTTTTTAAATGTTACATTAACTTCAGTTTAGATTTGAAATGTATCTACCAATAGTCAGAACAATAGTTAACCAAGTAATTAGATGATCAAATAGTTATTTGTCGTAGTGTTCTAAGCATGATAAGTATATTTCAGTTATTGAAACCTTTTTATTGTACGATTTTATTTAGTACGAAATGTGCGAAATGCCAACTTTTAAAATACATATGTTTGTAGTCATCTCGCAGACACATTATTTACTTGCGTGCGACACGACGCCTTCGGAAAATCTTAGTAGGCGATTGGCACACGTTATATTTTACTTAAGAAACTTTAAATAAAAGTACAGTACTGAACAAAAGTGATATCTATGGGGGAGTATTAATATTTTTAATGAAGTAAAGGCACACAAATGATCGCGTCAATAGTACTGCGTACATAAGCGTCACAGATAACATAACGTACATAAGCAGAGTCCGTTTGAACTATTTCGCGCTACACAAAGCACATTGGCACTTTGGCACTGTGCTTTGTGTAGCTTTCCAACCCGGCCAGTATTATCCCATTGTGAGCCCACTGTGAAACAAAAAGAGAGAGGCGCTTCTGAAAATAAATTCCGTATGACATTAAATATAATAATTGAAACGTATTCTCGTCCATATTTGCAGCATAACTGTGTTTTAAACAAATTAATATTGTCAATTGTTTTTGAAAACTTCTTAATTAAAATAATCACCTGCAGCAAAATTTTTGAGACGTATACCGTCTCAAAAATGTCAGATATTTTCTCAGGTTTCATTCATTTTCATTTTTCAAAGCTGACGAAGTCGTGAGCACCATGGGATTATAATACTCGTAATTAAAACTTACTTTTCATTTAATGAACCAGATGGCTCTTTTAATTTATTTATATCGCGCATAAGCATTGTTGGTGTGGTTCAATAATAAGTAGATACCAAAGGGATGATATTTCAAACCTTCGAGTCAGACCAATAATTGAATAAACTGAATACCAGACGGTGGGTTTCTGGCATACCTAGAGGTATAATTACAACAAGTAGGTAATCTTTAAATGTTCCAAAAAAGAAATATTGACACGAAGGATACCTTAAAGTTAATACCTTGTACAAAATATGATAATGCCTCTACCTACATAGAGTAATAGAGAATAGAAATTGTAATATAAATTCCAAAGAATGAAAAATGAATTCCATGGAATATAAACATCATCAGTATTGCGGATGACGAAGAAATAATAAGCAGTGACGGGTTTCGCCAATCATTTTTGATGGGAACCTGACGCGTTTTACGAAATAACTCCGGAGGCGGTGCGGATAAAGAATCACGCGTCACGTCAATATCACAATGAAAACACTAAACAGTAGAACGTTTAATAGGATATCGCTGCTTAAAAACTAAAGGGCTACAAATCAAAATTACACTTTTTACAGGAGAGCTAATCGAAAAAAAAAATTTTTTGTCATTTTTTATCTTATTAGATTAGATATATATCAAATATATGCTTATTATACATCGTTAGAAGCGTATTTTTAAGTAGCATTAAATGTTTTTAGTACTTTAATAATAAACTGAATACTAGAGGAGATAAGCATATAAGTTACTTTTGAATATATAAAAAATGATCGAGATATACTAAATATGGAATAAAACATACAATATGAAGGATTGTGATTGTATTTTTGCAATAAATTTTTGGATTTTTAGTTTTATGGCCCTTTAGTTTTTAAGCAGTGATATGTAATTATTTAAATTTAAGGGGAAAACGAATCTTGAGTATTGTAACTCTTCTTAATTTACGAATCTTTTCATAGAGATATCCTAATAGACTTTATCTCAAGTTTTTTAATTTATTTTAATTTACTAAATTAAAATACCTACATACGAGTATATCATTAGGCAATTAGTAGATCTATGAAGGCTTTTCGCCTATTCGTGGTGGTTCAAAGCAAAACCATAGATTATAACTTGCGATGGCACAAGAAAGGAGTAGTCTGTGAAGCTTAACGATAATAAATAAGATTACGTACGGTTCCTAATGTGTGCTGTGTCAATACCGTCAGTTGAGAAGCGGCAACGGGAGCAGGCACAATATCCATCAATCATTTGGAGACAAAAAGGAAAGTCGGGTGTTGATAGGGCACGACACTCGCCGCGTCTCACTTTGTCATAGTGCACTGACACAGCGATACATGTATGTACTTATACAATATATAATATATCTGCGCCTCTATGCTTACCCTTCTCTATGTGGATCTTTATCTTGTATTGTTAGATATTTAATACAAGCTGTGCCCGCAACTTCGTACGCGCGATTTTCGTACGCTTGGTGAGTATTTCGTTCGTAAACCGTTTGGTATGAAATAAACACTAAGCGCCTATTTCACGAACGTCAAGTAGGCTAAACCGTCACTTAAAGTCACCTGTCACCGGGAATAATTTAGCTGATATAGCTTTGTTTGTACGGTAAACGTCCCAAACATGAAATAGAAAATAATAAAAAAATTTCGCCTATCGAATGATGCAGTAAACCGAGTGCATAATTCAATAAAATAGAAAATGATTTCTAAAAGTAACTAATCAATACTTTACATGTAGTTTGTGAAAGAGGCCCCAAATGTTATGGGAAGTTTGCTACAATATATAACTAAGTGAAAACCGCATTCAAATTGGTTAAGCCGTTTCTAAGATTAACGTGCACAAACGCACAGACAAACAGACAGAACTTATAAAAACTATTTTTTGACTTCGGTAACATAAGTACAACGTGTAGTATAATTTCTTCAATAAATTCAAAATCAATGAAACAATGAAACAGTTATTTTTTCATTAAATAGGTTTTAAAGAAACGCAAGAAGCGTCAATTCATTTCACTGAAAGTTCGGCAAAAAACAATTAGCCAAGATTATGACCCGAAAGAAACTCAGGATACTATTTTTTTGTAATGATGGCTCGATGGCAAAATACTTCTAAAAGTCGTATATATAAACTTCTAAAACATTTAATTATGAATTGGGATACAACTTAATTTGTACCTTAAAAAATAAAGAGAATATACAGAAATAAAGAGAAAAAATAGAACTAAAGACGTAATAATTTTTAGCTTTAAGCTACCATAAAATAAGAAGCCAGTGTATTACTTAAAGATTAATTAGTGCCAAGTAATCGGAGCGTAAATAATATGCCTCGGTTTGAACTTCAAAGATGTTCTGCGTTCCTTAAATAAAAGCTCTACTTATTACTTTTTTCCTTTGTTAATGTAGGTACAGTTTGGCGTCCCAGTTCTGTAAGGTCACACTGTTTCATTCTATATTTTCCCTCTACACGTTATTGGAAAGGTTATTTGATCATATCAGCGGAAGGGGATGACCCGGAATTTCATCGCTGTGAGAGGTTCGATGTATGCGCCATTTATTTTAGTTTGCCCAGATACAGAGCCTATTGGAGGCTAGATATAGAACTGTCGGTACGATAGAATTTTCATTATTTCGTTTCGATCTCTTGTACATTCAATTTTATTATTGATTGAACCTACAAAGCTTTAAATTTGGTATTAAAGATCTATTTCTAATGCAATTACAGGGCTCAGTTTAAGCCAAAATCCAAATTATCTCTTGAAATCCCACGTGAAAAGATTTGTTAATTAATTTAAAGCAAAGTTACGCATATAGTGAGAATTAAACCTACATTTAAGACATAATAAGCAGCGAACTTGAATATAATAAGTATATTGTATTGCTGTCACATTTGTCTTTAGAATTGTTATTGTTTTTTTATAATTACAGTAAAATCAGCTCTTTTAAGTAGTTTTTTCTCAGAAGGTGTATAATTTGATAAAGCCTAGATGATGGAAAACATCTCGCATTCTATTTTTTAATACACTTTCAATACCGGAAACAAGATTAATTTAACATAGGCCGAACAAGGTCATTGTAAAAAAATCCTAAAACTTTCGTTTGATATATGAGATTTTTTTGAGCTAATTTTAACAAAACAAACTTCTTTAGGCCACAAACTTACACAATGGGCTTGTTTCTGGCCTAATAGTTACAACTACTCCTTCAGATTTTGCTTGTTATTAAAAAACTAGCTGGCGCCCGCGACTTCGTCCGCGTTGAAAAAAAAAGTAGCCTATCCTGTGTCTCGTACGTGTAAATGTTTATCTACAAAGTTTCATGAAAATCAGTTAATTCGTTTAAGAGTTATGGAGGAACATACATAAATACAAAACCTACACTTACAGATTTATTATTAGTATTGATTGACATTATAACTGATAATGTCAATTAAACTTCTTATCAGTAAGTACTTACATTTGATGAACATATTTCAATAGTGAATTTAATATGTACCTGAAAAAAAAAACAGCAATTAATAGTAAAACAATCATACAATACATACACACTGCGGTATTAAAATACAACGTAAGGAACCAGTGTACCGATTCTAACCCGCGGTTGTGAAGTCAGGAAATTATGTAGGGACGTCAAAGCAGAAACCTCGGCAAGGTAAATATTTGCATGTGCCACAAATGGCGAGGGTTCAGACAAAGCGGATGTTGTTCTCGCAAGAAACAAAAGACAAAACACACCAAATGGAAACACGAAGATGGAAACGCAAAAGCGGGTGCTACAGTTTCACGTTTTAGAACACTCAATACTACCAGCAGTTTTGTGCTTGGCACATTTAATAAGAACATCGTTTACATTGGATTCCTTTAACAATACTACGAAAAATGTATTTTTTTACTTTTAGCGCCTATTTCACGAACGTCAAGTAGGCTAAACCTTCATTCACTTAAAGTCATCTTTAAGTTTGTACGGTAAACGTCCCAAAAATTAAATAGAAAATAATAAAAAAAATCTCCTATCGAATGATGCAGTAAACCGAGTGCATAATTCAATAAAACAGAAAACGATTTCTAAAAGTAACTAATCAACACTTTACTTTTAGTTCGTGAAAGAGGCCCTTATTGTGATATAATATAAACGACACGGTTGGTCTAGTGGCTAGTAACCCTTGCTGTTAACCAAACGGTCGCGGGTTCGAATCCCGCTAGGGGGTCCCGCTGTGTTAACATTATACCTTTGTACCTGAGTCATGGGTATTTTGTATTTATAATATGTATTAACAAAAATATATCAACTGTCTGGTATACATAATACAACCATTAGTTGCTTACTGTGGAACTAGATGGTGCTGTGTAGAATTTGTGAAAATATTTATTTATTATTATCATTGTAAACACACACAGTCATAAATTTTAATAAAAAAAGTAGATAAATAAGCCAGGCATTGCATCTGTCTATATTTCAGCGAGACAACGTTTCTGTCATTTATTTGATATAGTTTTTGTATTGCCTTTGTCTCAAAGACTTCACTTTGTATCCCGGAATAAATTTACATCTGGAAACAGTGTCCGACGCTATGCAAGCCCTTTTTGGTTAGCACAAACCCTAACAAGTTTCCAACACGAAATGAGTTTTGAAATAATCACATTAAAAAATTGAATACAAGCGACGAGTTAATAACATTATAAAAGTTACAAAAGAGAATTTGGTTAAACAGCTGGCAAATTATGGAGAATTAAAGTATTAAGTTTCAACGAAAAGGTGGCAAATATGTTGAAATAATTAATAATATTTGCTCAATGTAATTAAAAGTTAAAGCGATTAATAAATAAATCCCTTTAACTGTTTAATGTTCAAAGGATTATTTTGTAAAGAGCAATTTTTCTTAAATAAAAAGTAAACATTTACTTCATAAAATTAATGGAAACAATAAGCTTTTTAACATATTCGTAACAACGCAGTATTGCCAGTATTATAAATGCCAAACACAGTACAAAACACACGTCTGAAGTTTTTATTTTTGTATTTATTTTTCGATCACATTTTTTAAGTAATTCGACTTTAAATAATTATTATATATAATATTTATATAATATTTATATAATAATATTTTAAGAAAATGGTTATTATATATAATATTTATTCCCTATTTATTCATTTTTATACAATATGTATTACACAAATAAAAAGATGGACGCAATTACATATACCTCAATCATGAAAAACTTTCAGGGCGGCATGACCGATTTTGACGAAATATTCACTGGCATATAAGGGGTAATTTGGGATACTTATATTTTAGAAAAAAAAAAAACGCCCAAGTCTGGCCGGGTTATTAGAATACAATAACTGTCTAAGCGCCTCTTTCACCAACTACAAGTAAAGAGTTGATTAGTTACTTTTAGAAATCATATTCTGTTATATTGAATTATGCACTCGGTTTACTGCATCATTCGATAGCCGATTTTTTATTATTTTCTATTTAATGTTTGGGACGTTTACCGTACAAACAAAGGTAGTTATTCCCGGTTACCGGTGACTTTAAATGACAGTTTGGCGTAATTGACGTTTGTGAAATAGGCGCTAACTGATCTAAAAGCAAAACGTAGATTACCAGTGACAACCCGCAGTAATATCAAATAACAAACATGAAGACATCAACTAAATTGGAACGGTTACAATTAGCCTCAACAAACAATCCTTATACTGATTCTGTGTGCGTAAGGTGAGAAGGGCGACATCAAGACAAAGGCGAAATATTGATACAGCAAACAAGCACGATTATAGTACCTTAATGTCTCAAATAATATAATAATAATAAAATTTATAATATTTCATTAGCTCACAGCTATTATAATTAATTAGACATTTGATTGATTCATAAAACGCTGTCTAATGTTATCGTATTTAATTAAAGAATTATTATATCGGTATAATAGTAACAGTAAAATTTCATAATAATTGTAAAAGCTATTAATAGTTTGTACCAATTAAGTATTAATAAAACAAAGATTATGTTAGCGTTTTAATAATTGTCAGTGTATTGGCTGATGTTTGTGTGTGTCGGCTGGGTCATTATTGTGTTTGGTTGGAGTCATGCGAGCATCAAACTACTACAACATGGAACCCGCGTGCCATACAAAACACTACGAATTTTATGGAACATTTAAAAGTGACATATGCGTAGAGCATGAACTGTCATTTAAAACAAAACAAACATAATAATAAGTACGTAATTTAAAGAAAATGTGACTTTACGACAACCCATTAGAGTTTAAAATGAAATAGTAGAAGTTGATCGTTACTACTTTTATGTGCCACTTTGGCATTTGTGACGCAAATTCCATTGTAGTATTTCGATGCGTGCGAGTGACAAGTGTAATTCTTGTATATGGTGAATACAGTAACAGAAGATCGTCGGATTTTAATTTCCAACATCCTACGTTTCTGAAGCTATCTCTATACGAAATTATTCAATGGGTACGGTAAATGTATATTATAGTGACCTACATTCTCGAGCCATGTCTTAATCCAACGTGTTTTTGTCCCTTGAAATGATTTATTGAACTTTGATTGGGTATTACATCAAAAGGAATATCGAAATTGTATAGAATATTTAATTTCCAAAGAGTCCTGAGGTTAGTTTATTATTTAAGTTTTGTGTTTTATAGAAGGAGGGTAGTGCGAGGGTGGATGAATAATTGATAGAGTCATTCACATATACACGCGTAACATTTCCACCACAGTCTAAAGAAACCTTGAGTAACCTTATTTTTCTTACAAGTAAATGTTCTACCTAAGCATTTTCGATGTATATAATAATAATGTTTACTAACGTAAGACCAAACTAAATAATAATATTAATTTTTAGGCACTGATTTTTTATGCGCGATTATGGCCTTTGTAATATTTTTTAATTTAGTTGTTATTTTTTAATAAGTGATTCTTAAATATTGTTAATAATAGTCACAAAAAATTGTTAATATCAAAAGAAAGTCAGTTTGGAACTTTGTCCGTATCTTGTCAATTCTAATTCTGATTTATTCAAAACAAGTTTACTGATTATTCAGCTTTCGGCTTCAGTCGAATTATAGGAGTTACGAAAAGACCATTTGGTTCATTATCAATTTTCGTTAAAGTTCACTCTTTGACCCTTATTAAATATTTATGAATTCGAGTCAGTGTCAATCAATTATAAGCCTGAAAGTAACGTAAGCTCCATGAGGACACCGAAACTGTTTTGCAAGAATATTTACCCTTTAATAATCGTTAAAGGTTATGAATTTATTTATTAAAAATGAAGTCTCACGACAAACTTTAACTTAAAAAATAATTTTTAATATTTTTTTTTTTACAGTTTTTAACTTTCATCTTTAGAAAAACAGGGATAAGAGCAGCAAAAATTGGTTTCTCTTTGTCATACGGGATGTTTTAAACTGTATTTTCTGCCCATATATTTCCCTTATTGGAAATCTATATATATCTGGAAACTATACATTTATTTATCTTTGAATACTCTGTTTGACGATATCTCCCCACTTCATACGAGTATAAAAGCCAGAGATACCAATTACTGTGAATGTAAATATGTCGAAATATGTGTTTTAAATGGATTTTCCCCTAGTATTATCTAGTCAGCCTTCCTTAGTTAGCATATCAACATAACAACGCGAAACTTTCGTTTCCTTCAAATATGTCATTGGTAAAGGCATCGTGTTCATGATCAAACAGTAATTTAAACTAGCTGTGTCGACGGATCACGCGTGTTGGCGGTTGCTACGCGTATTTCACAAGACTGATAAAATTATGTCGTCGAACGAAGTACATAATTCAAATTTAATTTGGAAACGAGTAAAATTGAGCATTTTGCCAATGAGTGTTTTCGAATTCCGAATTCTTTTATTTACGTAGGATCAAATTTTAGTGATAACAATATCGTCATATTCCAAATATCTCATTGCCTTTATATTAGGTACCACCAGTTCAGAATGTTGACTGTATGAAAAAGGTCACATTTTTCAATTGTTATTTTTTTTATTGAAAAAAAAAAAAATTAAAAAAATTGAAAGTAACTCTGTGTCTGTCTGTATGTTACCTTTTCACGCCTTAACTACTCAACCCATTATTATGAAATTTCGCATACTTGTGAATTCAGGGATACCGGAAAGGACCTAGGGTACCTTTCAGTAAAAAAAAAAAGTAGGTACTGTCCCGAGAGATTATCTAAAACTTAAAACTAACGCCTGGTAAAAGTTTAATAGCAATAAAAAAAGCGTTTTATTGCCTATGTTTTTTTTTCAACGCGGACGAAGTCGCGGGCACCAGCTAGTCTGCTATAAATCGTACAGTAGTTATCAATCCCAAAACTTTTCAAACACATAAATTGATACTTGAGAATACTGAGTCCAATGCTGGACATAGGATTTATCCTCAACGTGAGGAGGTTAAGGCTTATAAAATTTATTTTATGGAATCTAGAATAACATGGTTTGCTAAAAACTTTCTAATCAGCCAAATATGGAAAATAAAAACGAACGCCCGTCGGTCGCCTTAGTCAACTTTTTCTGTTAAGTAGAAAAGAAGAATGACTCATAAATATTCATGTCAGTTTGAGGCTCGAAAAGTCACCCTTAAGTCTATTTCCGATAAAACGCCGAAGTGCTTACGCCGACCTTTAATGGTGATTCCATTTCGTTCACCTGTCCTTTTCCCTTAATGTCTATAAAATAGCCAATATAGAATAATTGTGTGAGGATTGAGCAAAATAATTGAATTGAACTGAGGAATTTTAACAAGTGCGAAAAGACAGGTTTAGTGGAATTTCAAATTCAAGAGTTTATATTTAGTGGTTCAAGAAAATATCCGGCTTATTTAAATACGAATTAGGTTCAAATTGGAACACGACAAGTGAGAGTCGTTATCTAAGAGTTTGGAGTTTGCCTGAGAGAGCAGTCTCTGGTAAAGTAGGTCAACAACCTGATCCAGGCAGCAGTAATTGGAATGCTGATGTACGTACAATTTATCCCTCAAATATCAGAGGTAAGTAGATAAAAATCGACCATAGAAAATTTGTTTCATGCACTACGAAAAGTCTTCTGAAAAGCTTCTGTGACGTTTGCTAGATTGTATGATCTGGAACTATTATTAATTTTTCATGAAATGTCGTGGTACTTTTTTAACGACGCAAAAAGGGGTGTTATAAGTTTGGCGTCTATTTTCAATAGACAAGAACTGTCAAGAATTCGACTGATTGCAGATGTACACATACAAAAAAGACCTCTTATTGTAATATGCTGCGGAGATTTTTTTTTTTTATTAATTTATTCACATTTAAACATTCTTTTATAATATTGTATACTTCACTTATAGGCTAATTTAGCATGCATTAAAAACGAACACAAAAGACGACTAGGATAAATAAAAAATAAAAATAGAGAACCAAATCAAAATTTCTTCTTTCTTAGTTCTTTTCTTAGAACTCAATAGGTTCTTCTCAGAATGTATATTTCGGGAGTGGAATCATAATAATTAGGCATTCCACCGAGCAGAAAGTTCCCAAAGCAACCATCTACATTAACAGTTTCGACTCCATGAATATCAATTAAAGTTTACGACTTTAATTGGCTTTCCACCGATATTTAATGCTATTTGCATGTTGCGGGAGTATTAACTTGCTCGGCTTTTACACGAGCATAATTAAGTTTTGAACGCTTTCGAAGCAAGGAACACTGTTGTTCATTTTTATTGTAATAATTTAAAAATAGATTGTTAAAAAAGCCAGTATGCCTGTTGTTCTCAAGTTATTAGTTTTGTTAGCCCAAAAAGTTAAAATACCTATCGAGAATCAGAGATAAATTCTGCTGTTAGTTTACCACGTTATAATAATATTTAAGTATTTATTATGCATATATCAATGTCATATGCCTTTAATTTTGTCTATTTTAATCAATTTTTGATTGGTAATATCAAAAATGGTCATGAATAAAATCTTTATTTTGGGCAAGTTACACAAATAAACTTATTAGTAAACTTATGAAATAATAACATTTGGAACGTTAACCATGAATGAAGTAGACAAATGTATGTATGTATATTGTTTCGATTGTAAACTTAAGCTCATCCTTAAATTTATATCGAAATTCGAATAAATTTTGTCCCTGAATAGACGTAAATGTAAATACGAGTATAGACTCGGGTATAGGTGAGTTTATCCTTAGAAGTTGTTTTAATAAGTACCTATTTAAACTTGACAATACTAATTTAATTAAGCAAGTTTCGTGCTACAAGTTAGTAATGAACATAATAATTTATTATTTACGAAGAGACTTTTATTAAATTTTAGGCATATTGTTAAACGAAGACACTTGCTAGATGGCTGGATCAAAGAACAGATACGGAAAGCGGTACTTTTTTTTTCTCTGCAATTGACCGATTCTCGGCAGCAGCAAACTAATTTATTAATATTTTTGGTGTTTATGCATTTTGTAATTGAAAAAAAAGTAAAATAATTAAGAATACCTATAGATTTTCAGAAAATCGCAATAACTGAAATCAAAGAAATCTTGTATTAGAAATTAGAACGTGTCTGGTGTCAAAATTAAGTAATTTAACGTGAAACTCAGTTGAGAATAAACTGAAACGAACAGGGTTTCAGGTGTTTGCCTGAGTATGCCGTAAATAACAAGTTTAGGGTACGCTACAAGCTACAAACCTTTATATTTTGTCGCAGCAAATGGCTGAGCGGGTCTAATAACGCTTTTTGAAAGTGCCGTTACGCCTCCCTCTATTACGAGCAAGCAAGGGTGAGAGAACAACCCGTAGACTGGCCAAGTTAAAAATTTCAGGCTCACCTATTCTTTACAGATACAAAAATACACCTACAAAGTATTGTAATATACACGAAACGAAATTACTTTTTTTATTTATCACGACAATAACAAATTCCATTTTTTGCGAGTTTGGCGCCGCTATATATTTATGAATAAGGGACAAAAAAGAGACAAAAACTGGAATACTGGTTCGGATTACGTGGACGAAATTGATTAATGTGTAGTAGGCTGTGCGCGCAGAAATTTCACGGGCTTCGTAAGGCCGGGCACAAACCCGATATTACTTTCATAAAAATAGGCATGAAGCTAAAACATTGAAGGGATTCGTGATTCCATTCATTTTTCTTTCGTCTAATAATAATTTTATGACATAATTTCTGCGAGATTAACGCTATTCATTGTAATACATCAAAATTTTCTCTATCTATACAAATATTATAAAGAGGTGAGGTTTGTGTGTTTGTTTGTATAATATGTAGGAGGTAATCTTCGTAACTATTCGTCCGATTTAAAGGATCATATCTAAAATTGGCCGGCAGGCTTATTATCTAAATACGTCTGCTGAGCTTATGGCTAAAATGCGTCCTGTCTCACACAGCACAAAGCGCGGTAAGAGCAGTCGAGTGAGATGCACAATGATTCATACCAAAAATAAAATCATAAACAGACCCTTGGACCAATTCTCTTTTTGACAAAACTACTGCATATATCTATTTCGTATAAAGTTATTTGAACTCTTGAATACTAATCAATGTTTATAAGCAAAGTATTTTGGAGTTTTTGTACACTAGAGTGGCCTATTCAGCCTCAAGTTGCATTAAAAATTGTAATAAAATATGGATTTTTCAAGGATCATATCTTAAATTAATACTTTTTTTAAAGTTTGTATGCATTCGAACCTAGTTAACGACAAGATGATAAATCGGTATCATGCTTACTTTTGTAAATTTAACATAAAACAGCGGAGTAATTAACATTCTACGTTTGTATGGAGGAAAACTGACTTGTATTACCTTAACGAAATACATAAGATGTTGCAGTATAATGGTCTATTCGTTTAGTTCCTATCTCATTGCGCTCTCATGCATCAGAAGCGTATAGCGTCATCAATAAAGTCCTTGATGTTGCTGTAAGGTAACCCAGCTCGACGCCAAGCACTCTATCTTTGGGATTACAACACGACACGAACTCGTGGGGGAGATTTAGACTACTGATCTTTTAGCGTAATCTCTCCGTAGTTAGTGTATTAATCTGGGTGTTACTAAGTGAATAAGGAGTATCATCTGCCCCAGGCCTCAGCCTTGACGTCTTCTTATGATGATTTCATTAATTATGATAACAGGATCTTGTACGGCGTACCATTTACGGAATAATTACTTTGACGAGATAGATTGGTTACCAAGTGATTACTTGAGTAAATTAATATTGACGAAAGGTATATTATTTTAGTTAATCTTGTTTTAATTGAAGTCGATTCGTATACGGAAAGTATTTTGATATATTTTATAGCTAAGAAATATAACAATCACACAAACTACAGTCACCTAATTATCTTGTAATAGATTCATACTCAAGTGATTATTTGAGTAAATACGAGTATTGGCGAAGTTTTAGTTAATCTTGTTTGGTTACTGTATAGTTTTAATAGTCCATTTCTGACTTTGTAATAAATGTGTGTAGATGCTTTATAATTAGCGACCATACCCATAAAAATATATCAAAACGCTGGTTTGATGCATGATAGATTTTGATTACAAATCGTAATCAAAATCTACAAGAATTATTCGTCAAAATCGACAGACACAGTAAGCTACTTTTAGAGATTTAGTAATAATAATAATATCATTTTTATTGCCAAAGAATAAGGAATCAATAACAAGCGATGATGCGGTATACACCCGTGTCTTGCATTTTACCTACCATTTTGTGTAGCAAATCATTTATTTTGTTCATAACGAATTATTATTTGCGTAATCAATTATTTGTTTCTTTTCCGAAGGCATTCGAAGCAGTTACTCTTAGGACTATTGAGCATACTTCATCCAGACTATTGTCTGGGCTATGTTAAGTAATTCCAATAGGCCATTGCAGATTGGAGGAATTTCACTAGTCATTGAAGATTATAATTTTCACTGATACCAAAGCAAGTGAAAATTACAATCCATTACTAGTCTACACGCTAAATTTTGCAATATTACTTATTGCAATATTGTCAAGATTCTAAAGTTGTTACTCTTTGTTTCTTGTGTCTAACTTTGTACATTGTATAAATTTTTCCTTCCACTTCAAAGAATTTCCCCGATGTATCGAAGAAGAGTGGATTCGGAAATGCGATTTTGAATTCTCCAGTAACAGTAATGCATTTATGTCTCGAGTTGCAAATGTGATTTATATCTCTCAGAGGCGAGGCAGCGGCGGCCACAAGTTCGTTTGGAAACCACAACAAACACATTTAGGTGATTCTGTTCGGTCGCGAGTCGAGGCGATAAAGTTTGTTGACAATGACTGATGCGGCGAGTGTTCGGACCAGGCGCTGTATTCTCTCCGAATGTGCAATTTTCGAACGTGATGTTGAAAGGGCGAAGTTCCTTTCGCTGAAGATATTTCAACTCAATTTCTAGACAACAGTAGAATGCTCGCGCACGGATCCGATACGAGATCTGCACAAACAAAAAAGTAGTAGGAAAATTGAAAGAGAAACTTCGTAAACGGAGCTTGAATATTTTATGGAATATTTTCAGCTTACAAAGCAAACAGAGGAAAAACAAGTGTCATTCATATAATATGACCTGAGCTAGTTTTAGAAATGTACGGTTTTTAGTGACAACTTTTTTCATTTAGACTATAAACTAACATGAACAATTTTCCCGGTATTTGAAACTTGTTTTGTTTTATTTTAAACAATACTCACATAATATGATAGCGTTTTAACTAATCCAATAGGGATTTTTATAATTAGGTACCTATATCAAGATTTTTTAATTTTGAGATTTTTATTAATTATAATAAATAGCTTCAGAGTAAACTTAATTTATTGTGACATTAATTAAGGAAAATCATACAATATGTTTCTACACGAATACTTATTATTATTAAAAAACTTTTATGTATTTATTCAATAGCAGACCTAATAGCATATATTTTATAAAAACAACATTATAACGTTATTTACACTTTCACATTGCCTATACAAGGTTTGACAAAATAAAAAATTATAAATCAATACTAATAATAAATCTGTAAGTGTAGGTATTGTATGTATGTATGTTCCTCCATAAATCTTAAGCGAATTAACTAATTTTCATAAAACTTGGTAGATAAACATTTAGACGTACAGGACACAGGATAGGCTACTTTTTTCTTTTTCAACGCGGACGAAGTCGCGGGCACCAGCTAGTATAAGTATAAAGCTTAATCTACAAACATTACAAAATTAAATGTGAGTTTGTGAGGATATATGGATGTTTGTTACTCTTTCATAAAAACTACTGAACGGTTTTGGATGAAATTTGGTAAACAGATAGGTAGTATAGGTATTACTTGGAATAAACTATAAGATGCTTCTTATCCCGGAAAAATGTTAGGTTTTCGAGGGCTCTTAAAATAAACTAAGGTTTCTTATGGAATTGAACTGTAAATATTTTTATTTCGCCCTATATATTAATACCTAGATGTAGTAAATATAGACGGTTTGTGGTGGTGAGGGTGAAGTGGATAAAGTTGGTTGGCAAGACGCCTTGGCTCAGTTGCGCCTGTTTTGTGAGTTCGCGCCAACAATCGTTAGATTTACCCTGCTTGTGACGGCAGGATGTTTCGGAATATATTAATTATGCGAATGCAATGCTGGGCTTGCTTAGACAACGTTCCTTAACTTATAAATTGCTTAAACTAAATTTTCACGTGACTGTGGTGGGATGAGGAAAATTAACTTAGGTAGTAATTTTTTTGCACCAAACAATAAGTGATATACCTACATGATACGAGCCTGCAATACCCCGCAGCGTCCCCTACACTGCCGGGTATCTATGAGATTTAAAAATATTCCCCACGTTAAAAAAAAGTATTTATTGAAAACGAAATTCTACTAATCTTCTTAGTTCATCGTTCATATAAGAAACTGTTGGGTACATTTAACTTAAACAGATGAAATGAGAACATTTATGAAATCACGAACAGAACTTTCCCATTGTGCAAAAGGTGCTCGAGTACCTCACAACTTTGTTTACTTACCTTAAACTTAGTCGAAAGTAATACATAGAAAAGACTGAAAAGGAGTAGAACGAATTCAGTTCATACTATCTTCAATAAGAAAAGTTTTCCGGAATAATTCAATTACCTAGGTTAAGTTGAAAGTTGAAATAACTTTTACAAAGGAACTATTATCTCAGATCATTTGAGTAAGTAAATAAAAGGAATTCTAGTATTTGTGATGAAATTTTTGTTTTATAAAGCTAAATAATGAAATCATCATCTCTGCCGTATGATGTCCACTGCTGGACATAGGTCTCCTCTATATAATCCTAAGCACTCCAAAAGGACTGGTTAGGAGCAGCCTGCATCCACCGTCGACCCACGGCCATCAGATCTTCTGTGCCCCTTGTGGGTGGACGTCCCACGATGCGCTTGCCGGTCCGTGGCCTCCACTCAAGAACATTCCGACCCCAGTAGCCGTTGGCTTTCCTTACTATGTATCCTGCCCACTGCCACTTTAACTTATTGATCCGTCGGCTTTCGTACGAGGCTCATAATTAGAGACCACTTTTCAACGCTATATTAAATAATTCAGTTAACAGGACAATTTTTCATTGTGTGAAACTACGTCACAGACGTTGACTTTTTTAACTTTTCTTTAAGAGAAATGTTGTATTTACTTTATTTCATAAGTAATTTATCAATAAAATAAAAAACAAAAAAATCGTGTATAAGTAACAATAAGTTTGCTTTTAACATCATAATTTCAGTCTTTGAAAGTCTATGGCTAACAACTTAACTGATCGAATTACGGGTTCGTCACACACACACGTAATATTTTAACAATGAAGGAAGTTATTCGACAGATAGTTATACAAATTGGTTCGTTATTCGAACGAAAGATTTGCAAGTAATGAACGAAGTTTACCGTCTCCCGCGCATCGCAACCTCTATCGTTATAGAGGAGAAAGTTTTTCCCCGAACAAACACATTAAAGGAACCGACGTCCACGTCCGGTAGCAAAGCTCGAAAGCGCGATAAACTTAGTGTGCTGACGTTGATTTATGTCTCCGTTTGTTTGTCGCAGAGACACCCGGCTCGAGTCCCGGTTCATCCCGGGATACCGGCCCAGATAAGAAATCTTTAATGCCGACTACAAATTACCAACGAAATTGCTGTTACTTACACGTATGGTTAAGGACAATCTTAACGCGATAAGGGAATGTTTGGTCCTATATGTATGTGATTAAGGATAAAGCTTGCCTGACATTAATAGTTTGTAACATTAATGTCATTAACATCAGAAAGGAGTAACAGAGCCTGGAAACAGTATTTGCGCATCGAAAGGCAAATTGATTAGGTTTAGTCTTCGCGCACAATTTTATTTTACGTTCTAACTAGCTGGTGTCCGCGACTTCGTCCGCGTTGAAATAGAAAAAGTAGCCTATCCTGTGTCATGTACGTCTAAATGTATCTACCAAGTTTCATGAAAATTAGTTAATTCGTTTAAGAGCTATTGAGGAACAACATACATACACTTACAGATTTATTATTAGTATTGAATTCTAATAAATTAGGATCGTTCAATTGAAAATATTAAAATGTAATATACCTAGATCACACTTAAAAAATGTAAAAAAAAGTTTAGTAATCATAAGTCAAAATAAGTAGAAAGTATTTGCACGAATTGTCGGTGTACACTTGTTTTTGTAAAACAACTCGTTGTTCGATCCGACCTCTACTCTAGGTTAAACACAGCGTGGAATTTTAAATGTTTCAACCAAATATTAACTGGACGTAATTGCCATGTTGCACGCGTGGGGGGGTTTCCTATTGACAATAATACTTCAATATTACCACCTACGCCTCATTGCTGATGCTGACATTGTTGTTTTTTTAATTGCATGTTCATAATATTTCAGTATGTTAATTAAAAAAAAATGCACATTAATAATAAAAACATTGCAACAAATCTATACTGTATTGATTTTCTTTCTAATACCTATGAAACTTTTTTACTAAAATGCATTAAATCTCCGGAGTCCCTGCGTTTATTTGAATACTTCTTTCACTACTTAAAAGGTATATTATTCTAGATGGACAAGGGCCGCATCTTCTATATTTGAAGGAAGTAACTAGAACATGCGAATTGAAAAAAAAAAAAAAAAAACTACTTCAAATTTTGGCTAGTGAGCACAACAAAATAATTAGAGGGCTAAATCGTAATTCATTTAAAAATGTTTTTTTTAAACCAAGCACATAGTGAGAAACCCTGTATTGTAATTAATAAATAATGAATGTTTTTAACTAACTCGCCAAGCGCTTATGGCTGCGCGCGTAACTTAGGGCAAGTTCACACCGGAAAGCGATGATAAAAATAGAATATAGAACTTACTTACTTCGTTAACAAGCTATAATTAAAATTATAAACTAACCCCCGACTTTCAATTGAGCCCAAACAAACACGCCATATCTGTTGTAGCTTGCAGGATCGAGTACTGCCAAAGTAACAGTAACTATACCAGATTTCAAATCCATCGAACCTGTGGAAGTAAAACCGCTATCACACTATTCAATTTGAAGGAAACCAATTTAGGAACCTAAGTGTATAGTGAACTAGTTGATCACACTACACTAAATTGATGTCTAAATCGAAGATATAAAGTTGAAAATAGGTAATGGAATCTAAAACCTTCCGATTTCCTAAATTGGTTTAAGTGATATCTCTTCCTCAACTAGGAACTAGATCTTCTTAAATTATACCTAAGAACCATCCCGATCACGACAGCTTTCAATGATTCCACAGGCAGATACACACGTCAAATTTATAACACCCAGTTTTTGCATCGGGCGTTAAAAAGTACACAGTTCACTGACTACGCCAGTGGTGTAGGCGACTTTGTGCTGCGTCATTGAATTATTGAACTGTGTACCTTTTAGCGTAGTAAATAAGTGTTATATTCTATTGCTATTTGCTATCACTATCGCTTTCCTGTGTGAGCTGACCCTAAAATGACTCGTGTTATGTACGAATGAATTTCTTGAAAAGGTCGTGAAAATTAGAAGTTCACGTGAGGGCCCGGTCACGCAACCGCCAAAACTCTTTAATACTTATTTTATTATTAACAGTTTTGATAACAAAACTGACATTTTCTTTGCGGGTAGAGGTTACCTGCTTTCAACACACTAGTAATTAACAAATTAATATCTGACAAAAACGCACATACAGAATAAAATTAAAATTAAAATAAATAAAAAACGCCACTGCAGCTAGTGTGGTCTAAGCGCAATAACAGGTCTAATGAACTGTCCACATGTCATAAATATTTATATAATGCATCTTGCGTTCGCGGAAGCCCGAGTGGCTTGTTTCCATACAACAATGCAAAAGAGATGCGCTTCTCTGTTATGCTGGGTGCAGGTGAGCCCTAACAGTATTCTATGCACGATTATATGGCTAGCCGATTATATATGTAAGTAGGCCTATATGTGAACCGGTGCTGCTGGCTTTCTACGACTTGGGAATTCCTCAGAGTAAGTGGTTTCCATAAGGATCATATTTCTATTTTTACATAAGTATAGTACATTAGAATTTAGTTTTTGTTCTATACTGTTCAAGTTGCCTTTTTTTACAGGTTACAGGTGCTGCAAATGCACTGCCAACCACAGTGGGGGATTGAGGATAAGGGATTGAGATAGGGAAATGGGGTCTAGAATACCTTACTCAATCACCGAAAGACAACAGCACAATTGCTGTTATTTCGCGGTGGTCTTCTGTAAGGAAGGTTTTCACAGCAGTCTTCTACCAATACTTTTCAGATCCAGATCAGAGCCAACCTTACCCTGCCGGAATTGAACTCGGATCGAGATCGCTGAAACAGCACAGAGAACCGTTAAGGCAAGATCTTTCTTAACCACTAATCCAACGGACTCGTCAGTCGGCGTCGACTAGCTTATAGTTATGTGAACCGCTTTCTACGACTGTGGGTATCCATCTGAGTAAGCGGTTTTCATAAGGCTTATATTGCTATTTTTACATAATTGTTAGGACCATCATTATAATTTAGTTTTTATTCTAATAACAAAATGTGGACTGTTCAAGTTCTTTTAAATAAATAAAAAATAATAATATATATATAAAATATTTAACCCGTAATAAATCGAGAGCTGAATAATCGAGTGAGAAAAATACACACACGGAATGACGCCCCGTTTCTGATTTTTCATGTATAAGCAATGTACGTGTATGTGTATTACGTCATGTCGGTGAATAATTTATTCGCGATTGTCATCCGTGTTCGCAGTGACGCGTGAACAAAGTCAAATATTATGTAGTCTCCTGATGTTGTATGTATGTAGGCAATTATACAAATGCACGAGCTGTGTCCCCGCGGTTTCACCTGTCCTTTAATTTTAATTAACATTTTCATTCACGTTTTGGATATTCTCGGTTATTTAATAGTGAGCGTAGGTACACACTAGGCGTTTTGGAGCGCGCGCTTTGCTAACGCGCGCTTTGAGAACTATGAAATTCTCGCCAAGCGCTCAATGTGTACCACTCGCTCTAAGAACTTCATAGTTCTCAAAGCGCACATTAGCAAAGCGCGCGCTTCAAAACGCCTAGTGTGTACCAGCTCTTATGGGTGGTTTTCGTCTGCACCTAACCACAATCGCATAGCAATTGATCGAGTTCCAAAGATTAGCATATTCAAACAAAAAAAACTTAAGCTTTATTATAATCAGGTTTACTTACTATAATAATGACTTATTTACTTATTACCAAAGATTTAAATCGAAAGATGCGGCGTAATCTCCTCGCGCCATACTAAAAACACACCGAAAATTCTTAACAATGGGTTGGGCGCAGGCGCTCAACCCAACTACAGTTGCACGCCAGCTACAGTAAGTGACGGTCGCTTGTTGAGAGCATCGCTATCGTCACAGTCACGTTTGAAATAAGGAATGTGTTGTCTGTGTTTAAAAGTGTGTTTAGACAAAGGTATATGTATTTTATACTTTTGTCTTTAGTATAATGTATGTTGTATTTTGTAACACACTTTTGCTAGTAATGCCGCATCTCTCGATTTAAATCTTTGCTTATTACTTACTTTATTATAATTAGGTTTAGATTTCGATTTTCTGATTTCAGTACCTGATCATATATTTAAACAATTGATGGATTCAGTCTGCTTCTAACCGGTCCTATATGAAAATTATGCAGGGGAGGCCTTTTGTAAGTTGCTGGTTACTAACCAGTAACTACGAAACTCAGCGTGCGCTACCACTGCTAAGGGGTCTATAGAAAGAAATGTACAGATTGTGTACCTTAATAACTATATAGTTCCCCTAATAGTTACGAGTATATTATGTGTCCTTTTTAGCAGTGGGGTTGTGGGAGTAAGTGACATCGACCACCGTCTGTCCGTGCTAAAAGTTAGTAAACAAAAACAGTGGAGCCGACATTTCAGCGGAACGCAACGAAAAACTTGTTCCGTTGACATTGATGGATGCGAACGGCGGACGTGCCAACACCAACAGCCATTTTGTAAGCTAAAGGTAAACTCTTGTAGTAATACAAAAATTTTACTATTCCCCATTGAGGAAAATCAGGTAGAACAATCGATATTCACATTGCATGCTTCATGAAGCTTTCAAAGATTTATAAAATTCTTTCAGGCCCACAAATATTTTCAGTAAAAAAACATGTCAGTCATTGGATTGCACGTCAACACCTTTCATACAAGATTTCTATCTGAGCGAGACACTGGGCGAGCATGTCGCATGTCGGTCCGAATTTACTGTTGTAGTGTTATACCCCTAACCAAATTATCCATACAAACAACTAACTGCCCAAAACGCCTAGAAGTTTTTACTTTAAAATATACAAGAAACAAATAAATATAAATGGTAATTATACAAAATGCACGTTTCTCCACAAAGTTGGTAAATCTTATGGACCAACCTACGCTTTCAGTGCAACGCTTTTTAGAAATTTCCAATAAAAATCTATAACTACTAAGGTAATTGTAAAATATAATATTTTAAAGGAATACATAAGTAATACCAAAGGAATTAATGGGAATTTTAGGTGTTGTCTCGATCCATGCAATTTATTCGGCTCGCAAAGTAAAATGCTTACTTTGTGACAACTTATTTGCATTCTAAATAAAACATAAGTCACCGTTCGGCTAAGCTGACATGTGAAATGGCGTTAATCTCTTCTCTAAATACTTAGCATTGCGACGACCCCATCCATTGTATGTTGTCGGCAAATAGCCAGTGGGGATTCACTTTATTTATTAACAACGATCGGTGAGAATAAATTATACGGATATTTTAAACAGTAACAATACAAAATGCATCCGTGTAGAATCTGATAATACATTGTATTTTTAAAAGTATAAAAGAGTAATTGAGATTCGGGGTAGTTATGATTGATTCTAATTTTAAAAGACGTGGTGGACACACCGTCTGTGACTGTGACATTGTTTATGTTATAAGCGACGGTACAAGTTAATACGTAGAGGGCCTGACCTGCAACAGAAGACGTTTCATTGTATCTATCAACAGTTCGGTAAAATCTCCAACGATATTATCTTATATTAGCGGCCCGTTCCCGGCTTCGCACGGATGCAAATTATATATCAAAACCTTCCTCGAGAACCACTCTATCCATTGGGTGGTTGAAAATCGGTGCAGTAGTTTTTGAGTTTATCGCGAACAGACAGACAGACAGATGCGGCGGAGGACTTTGTTTTATAATATACATGTAGTGATATAAAATTCTCGTGTCACAGTGTTTGTAACTAACAAAACTCCTCCGGAACGGCTTGACCGATTTTTATGTTTTTTTTTGTGTATATACGTTAGGTCTGAGTAGGTTGTAAACTATTTTTTATATCCCAATTTTTTTGGCTAAACAACGTTTTCAGGGTCGGTTTATAATATCGAACGGAGGGAGTTTTTAATTTCATTTAAGGATTCTCTTTCAAGGATATCTTTATGATCCTGTTCTTTCTTGGCACGAAAGCGATGAAACACAATAAATATTTATTTATAAGACTAACAGGTTCCTAACTCAAATGCCCAGACTAAATATAAAAAAGTTTTCGTCGTTACTTTTGAGTTCTAGATAAACATAATACCAAACAAAACAATGGACAATGAATTACAAAATATTATGAAACTAACTTCAAGAGAAATTGAAATGACTGTACGTTGCATTATATCCCACTCAAACAAAATTTGCCTGATTCTAAATGGAGGAAGCAAGCTGAAAAAGTTCGATTCCTTCAGTTAGAATCGTAATAAGAATTCCTCAAGAAACAGATATTGTAATAAGTTACTGCTTTAGGCATAAACTAATACAATCAGATTTCTGTTTAGAGAAATTCGTTTATTCATAAAAGTAAACCCCTCTGAAGTCCCGTTTAGCGTGCAATTCCTTACGAAAAAAATGATAAAGCAAACACTCTCGGGGGAGCTTCAAAAACAACCGTCTAAAACACGTAAAATCCCCCATCCCTTTGTTCTTTTCTTAATCTACGCAGGGATTAAGATCTGACTTAGGCATGTTATCTGAATAATCACACAGCAACCGGAGCTTGAGGAAACAATTATTCTTTTTAACACTGTTGCTTTTGTTCGAACCTTGAATTTAATATTCTTGATTCTGTCTCTCAACTCAGAATTCTCTATGGATAACCAACCGGTCAAAACTATATCCAAATCTTTACATACATAGACAATTATCCGGACAATTACATCATCGAAATAATATATCTCTGAATTACATAGGCAATTGTTTTCCGCTAACTTTTTCAACCCAACGGATATGATACAGTTTTCACGGCTTGATGACGATTCAGACTCAGACACTGGTCCGAGTTCACTTTTTTATTTTCGTATTTTTTTTATTTCGGAATCGAAAACTTTAAAATAGGATGTTTTGTACAGTCAGATAGTAAAAGTTTTAAAATATAATACGTAGGTATGAAATGAGCGTTAGAAAAACACTACATTGAGATTGTTCAAAGCGGCATATTTTCGGTAACAAATTGTTCGGTTCACGGAGTGACTTACGATGTCAATGTAATGTAAGTCACCACATTAGGGAAAAGATCGATAAACGAGGAAGGTATGTTCTGGGCGAAGCCGGGGCGGGTCGAAAGTTAATTATTATAATCCATAAGTATGAATATTTTTTACTCAATAATTTAATACATCAAAGATTATCCATCCTGGCTTTGTTGTAAATTGACTAGAGGCCAATCTACACAAATTTGAGCCATTAAACGGCTCAAAATTATACAGAGCAAAACTGCTACACTTCACACGTATTAACGTGATTATAGAGATATTATATTGTACAGATTTCTATATCGTCAATTTGCTACAACTCAACTCACATAGAGGCATAATGACGCTTTAATCCCGACCCCGACGATGACATCACGAACCTGTGCCATTCATACGCTAATGAAACCCGGAATGTTTTTAAGAGAAAAAGAGTACTGAAACTTCTGTATTCGTTCGCATTTGTGATGATAATTTAACTATTTTTAAATACTTTTTATTTTTATACAGAAATTGTTTTCTTTCTTTCCACTGAATCAATATTTCATTAATCTGCTGAATACAAGGGCGCAACCTGTGTGTAATTTTTAGGATTACTAGGCTTTCGGCGTAATTCCAGCACAAAAACGATACCTACCTACTCGTAATTTTGTCAGTAACAACGCGGTACTGTTTGTAACAGCTGCTAGTTGCTTAATATCGGAATATATGTAAATTTAATTCAAATCACTTTAAAGTTTAACTCATCAAGTTCTAGTAGGAATCTACTTGTAAATTTATGTTGAAGTTTATGTTTATGGACCTTAGAAATAAACTAAAATTTTTAGACAATTACTTAAGGCAGCTTTCCTGGCACTTCGATCTATCTATGGTTCTAATTTGTAGGCCTTCTGTGCCAGGCTCACTAACACGCCAGGTAAATAAATGTAGACCGATCGGCTTACAAGGCATTCTAAATTTGTATGGTTTCCAAAGTCTGTCATTTCTATGTAAATCAACAATTCTATTGTTACTTACTTGATTGGCGCCAGATATATCTACAATCTACTTTCAAACATTTTCATTAAAATTCAGTAAACTCAGATATAGTTAATGCAAGAAAATTTAGTTAACTATCCCAAAAATGTCCCCTTAATAGTTAATTCAATAAAGAATTCATTTATTAAACTGGTTTAGTAGTGGTTTCATATATTTTTGGTCATTGTCTCGCACACTTTGGAACTGATAAATGGAGCTATTTTTAATCCCCGATAATCTTTAATTTTGGTTAATCTCGGGGATTTTTTTCGTATGGCTGTTTGGCATAAAATTACTAGCCTTCAGATTTAAAAAAACAACCGAATGGTAGGTATATAGGTAAGTATGGTCATGTAGTTTTTTTCTTATACTCAAGTTTTCGCTACGGCAAAAAATACCACTAATAAGCGTCCATCTATGTTATTTAGCAATAAGAGAAGTGCACCCAATTTAAACCCATCAATATCTGATCTCATAACTTTTCCACTTGCTTCAACTCAAGATTCATCAAGCACACCAATGTGGATAATTCGCCTTCAGATTAGATCACGTGAGGGCCAGATTATATGTAGGTAACGTGTACTTATGTGAAATGTGTTTGGTTTATTGAGACTAAATTAAAATAATAATAAAGGAATTTGAATAATAAAAAACGAAAAAATTTTTGAAGGCTTTTTAATATTGTTTTTTCATGTTTTTCTAGTAATTTCGTGAGTGAGCTTACCTTATGTATAGGCGTACCCCAAAAGTCGTTGAGAAATATATTCGAAATAGGTGTCTGCGGCCTCAAGTCCCTGTTTTCCTTTATGGCACTTATATCGTCAAAAACAAATCCGCAGTACAGGCAATTGTGGTAGACTAGGATGCAGGCTAAGACCAGGATGGCGCCGAGGCCACGGCGAGGTGCTTCTGGCATGTCTTCGTGCGCTTGACTCGGACCAGTCAGACGACGTCTCGCACGACCAGTCCTTGTTCTGACCGCCGACACAACTCCTCCAAACCTGCACACGCGATCCATCGCAACTCACTTGAGTTCCCGCATCCCACCGGTTTGATATTTATTGCAAACACAACACCAATGACCTCTGCGAGTCCGCTTTCAACCCTCGACTCATGTCTGAATAAATGTTTTTTTAGTCACTTTATGCTGCGAATTGAAATATCTTGGCACTAAGAGCGAAAACAGAAACACGGGTCACGAATACGGACTATGAATTTCGCTATACAAATATCGCTGTGTTATAACGGCAAAATATTAACGATACACAGTAATAGGCGTTTAAGACTAAATGTAAAAGGAAAGGTTTAGGTGATAAGAAAGCACATAATCACATTTATCATCGAAAAAATAAGAGTCTATCAGTCATGTGTGATGATAATGACGCGCGCGTAAAGACACGTACACACGACCGGCGACGAGGCAGATTCGCCGATGACTGCCGAAGGACACCGAGCGAATGCCGCGTCGAGTCACGTGACCAGTCGTTTTTACTGCGGGTCGTTCTGAGACGACGCATGCGCCTTTTGAACTGGGATTCGAAATTGTGAGGGCCCGGCGGCAATTTTTTTTTTATTTACAAATAGAATACGTTGCTACTGTTCCATTCATGAATTGGAATTTCTAAATCAATTGATATGACAGACTCATCTAGTATAGGCGCAATGGACAAATGTTATGACTAATAATAATTAGTAAAACTTAATAGAAGTATAAGTACCATTTTTTTTAAGGAACATAATTAAGTAGACGTGAAAAGAAATACAAGTGAAGTAATTGAATAAATAAGCAGTAAATAAATTGCATCCCTGATAGTTTGAGTGCAGGGTGCTCGCAATTTGATTAGGTCGACCCCCACGTGCTATGATGGGCGCATGCCCGCGGGAGATGGGAGGGGAGGGGTGGTAGAAGTAAAGGAGGGACGCGGGAGACGGAGTGAATGTTGATGACGACATTTGGTCGAGTTTGGGTTCGGGGGAGACGGGCCGGAGAGTCGAAGCGGATGAGTTGAGTATATAGTCATGTATTGCGATTCGCCAATTCCCGTTACTTGTCGCTAGTTTCGATATAAAATTTTCAAGTAAAAAGTCCAAATAATAACATGACTCCATTTTGCCTTGTTAGACTATAAGAATGTGGAGAATTTTGACAATTTATTTTCTATAATAACGTAACTTTTACTCACTTCGGCACATAAAATAAACGATAAGAGGGTTTCCTTGTCGCAAAGCTAGACTTTTATCCTTGGTGTAAGTTATTGCAGCCAATCCAAATAAAAAGAAATTATTTGATATTAACATAGATAAATATGACGAAAAATAAACAATTTTATTCCACACTAGCTGGCGCCCGCGACTTCGTCCGCTTTGAAAAAGAAAAAAGTAGCCTATCCTGTGTCCTGTACGTCTAAAGGTTTATCTATCATGTTTCATGAAAATCAGTTAAATCGTTTATGAGTTATGGAGGAACATACATACATACAATACCTACACTTACAGATTTATTATTAGTATTGATTGATATTGATTAACTATACCTAACTTCATGTATGTATTCTGAATAATATACTAAGTTCGTTTTAAAATGTAAGGCTCCATACAGGCTGACTTCTACTTGCTCAAGGTTTAAGTAATAGTGGTGACTTTTTTTCATGTTTTCGTGTATCCAAATACACATAGGTTTTATTTGGGAAGTTTTACATTTATTAATACGCATGTTCAATATTACATTACTGTCAATATTGTAAACAAGCTGCAATAATTGCATAACGAGCATAACAGCCATGACCATTAACGGTCCGTGTAAAGGCTTTAAACAAATAGTAATTTAAATTCGATGTGTATTTTATTTCCACTTCATTTCACGTGAAATTTATATCAACATTAACAATAATTATTGATATAATACAAGACTATTTTTGTTACTCTAATTGAATTAACAAGAGTTTGCAACTTGAAAAATCGATATTCCGATATTCCACAAACCAAATCATTTATTATCAGATCATTTATTAGTGCATATCTAGTTATTTAATGTCTGTCAATAAATCAACAATCATTTAGGTCGGTTTTAGAGCTCTTCTGACGTCGGTCTTGACGATACGCACGACAGACCGCGGTAGCAATAAACTCGTGCGTAGGCACGAGTCGGTCGAGCTCTGTAAAGATTTCGAATTTTCATACAAATGACAAGCGCGACCCACGTACGCACCGACGGTCGGTCGAGCTCTGAAACCGGCCTTAGTGCCTATTGTCTAGGATCTATATCTATACCTAAGTCTATACCTAATAATAACAATACCTATGTCAGCTCTATAGATCTCCGCTAATCTATTCTAAACCGTAAATGGATTTTGAATTAAAAACAATCTATAATTAAAATTATAAACTATTAAGCCAAAACATTGACTTTCTATTGAGCCTGCTATCTGCTATCTTGTTGTATATCTCCTGTAAATTGCTGAGGAGTTGGGTGTCCCGCAGAGGAGTCTGGTATACCTACTAACTTCTAACTAAATTAGTTCTAATGTATACTATTTTCTGATAATAATAGTTATATTTTTCATAAAGTTCTGTCTGTCTGCCTACTTACCTTTCATGCCTTAACTACTTAACTGATCATAATGAAATTTTGCATGTAATACACATTGTTAAGGTATACAAAAAAGGAAATTGGGTACCTTTCATCTGGAAAAAAATATGTTCTAGAGGGATCATTTAAAAATAAAAATCTAACGCCCGACAATATATATAACAGCAATGAAGAGGCCATGAGGTATTTTGTTCATATATTTTGTTATGCGTTTATTTTTTAACGCGGACGGAGTTGCGGGCTCCAGCTAGTTCAAAATAAAAATGAATCCTTTATCGACAAACTTATATTGTGTACAATGTTTTTGCTGGAAAGGACTGTGTAGCGAAACTGGGGCGGGCGGGAGGCGCCCAGCGCTGCTCCCACTGTTTATCGAACAAATTTAACAATATAGTTACTGGTTGGCTGCGTGGTATCACAAATGACAATTTTCCTTCTTTTTTTAATTCAGTTTCCTCTTTCAATTTTATCAGAAGCTCTGAATAAAAATTATAATTGGAAGAGCTCCTGTTTAGTGTTTCAGCTGCCTTATTGTTCGTCAACATGAAACAGTTTCTGCAACTTCTCTTGATTTTTAACGGTCTTTTTCTTTTTACATTTTCTATTTTCAGCGACTGAGAAAACAACATAGCCATTATTATTTCACACTTCTTAAAAATTACAATGTAATCTTTTGTAGCTTTAAATAGCTTACTTAGTTTTTTTATTTAAAAAAGGTTTAACCTAAAATATGGTCTCCTTGATGGTTAAAAGAGCAATTGTCACCTATATACTCTATAAAAATCTACTCAAGAGAGGATAAACGTACGGTTTTGAGTCCCTGAATGGATAAAATGTGCTTTGAACCTTCCATAATCAGCCACTGAAATACATACACATACAGTACATACCGTAGAGGGTGCGACTCTTGATGTTGTACAGGATTACGTCTGATTGGGATAAATTAATGATCCAATTAGGAACTCGAAAGGGTTCCTGAAAAGAACCCCTGGTCAGTGCATTAAGACAAGCACTTTGACCACTCGTTCAATGAAATCGTCAAATATTAGGCAAAGCCTGGATTTGAACTTTTTTCAGAAGTCGGGCAGACTTACGAGAGCTGAAAACAGAAATTAGAAATGTAAGGTTTGTTATATACTCGTATACATGCATGGTTTACTATAAAATGACTACTTGATGTTATTCATTACAAGCAATATACACGAAATTGCAGACGAAGCTTTGCTCTGTTCTTAACTCGTAAGTTGTCGAAATGAGATAACACACATCCTACAGTAGAACTAACATGTACTTCCCGTCCTGTTCTTAACTGTTTTAACAACTTAAATGTTAGAATTTCATTAAGTTGGAATTATACCTAAATTTGCAATAATTTTTGTTTTAAGTGGTTTCACTTTGATAGAAAAATTATTTTAATTTTAAACTTATGTACGTATTAAAAAAAAAAATTAATTCTTGGGTCAGTAAGTTGTGCCTTATAGACTAATAACAACACTGCCTTACTGCTAACAACAAAGGCCAGAGGTACTAATAGCGACATTAATTTTAGATATTATGTATTCAAAGCATACGTTTATCCATAAAAATCAATATATGTATATGTAAGGTGTACCTTTATTATACATTATCCATAGGACTTACATAACGCTTAATAATCTAGACGTTAGCATTTGATTGCTAAGGCATAAATAGCCTTAGGACCTCTTTCAAGAACTACAAGTAAAGTGTTGATTAGTTACTTTTAGAAATCATTTTCTGTTATATTGAATTATGCACTCGGTTTACTGCATCATTCGATAGCCGATTTTTTTTTATTATTTTCTATTTAATATTTGGGACGTTTACCGTACAAACAAAGGTATATCAGCTAAATTATTCCCGGTTACTGGTGACTTTAAATGACAGTTTGGCCTAATTGACGTTTGAGAAATAGGCGCTAAGTATCACTAAAAATATGGACGTTAGTCTAAAATAAACTCAAATATTATTACCAGGTGTTTTGGTAACAAAATCTAATAGGGACTGAAATTATTGTATGGTTTATCTCTAAAAAGTCAACCTCAGCTGTTTCTCTAAAGGACGACCTCTACGCGAGATTTTTTACGGGACGCAGTTCGTCAAGAGAAGTCGTGTCCTACGGGAACGATAGTCCCAAAAAAACTGGGGTTTCAGTGATTGATGGGGTGCCTCGGGTAGGCGTCGAATAAACATCCCGTCAGGTCCCTCTGTAGTGGCCCTCAGGTGGACTTGTTTTTTGTTTAAATCTGTACCGAATAATAGACTACTAACTCGGATCTATATGTCCATGCGTTAAGCTATTTCATTTGATTTTAACAATTTATTCAAGCACAAATTCTTTACGCCTATATAATCTATAATGTATTTTTTAAATTTATGGCTAAATAAATAAATAAAAAAAAAGGTAGGTATACCAAATTGCATTGCTTAATTATATTATCTTTTTATGATATCATGGCGTTATTGGTCAATTCTATTCAAATATCCTTTGATTAATACATCAATCAATCAATACTAATAATATGTATGTTCATCCATAACTTTTAAACGAATTAACTGATTTTCATGAAACTTGGTAGACAAACATTTAGACGTACAGGACACAGGATAGACTAATTTTCTTTTTCAACGCGGACGAAGTCGCGGGCGCCAGCTAGTTTTAAAATAAATTGAATATTCTATTGAAAATATTTAATTATTAAGCCAAATAAATAAAGCATTTGAAAGCGGTTTATAATACCGTATTTGTAAGTAATTGCAATACAAAAGTGATATTCAATAATTAAATCAGTTCACAATTAATTGTACATATATGCAAAAATGGGGAATTTATGTAAAACCTTATAACCTACATATTGTTGGGTCAGTGAGTATCTTCAAACCAGCTTATTTTTGACATTTTTTATATAATTAAATAAGAATGTCAGGCAAGTGGCTACCGTCACCTAAGGACTTTAGCAACACCAGGAGGTATTGCAGGTGCATTGTCTGCAAAATCCCTTGTAGTTGTTAGTCACGACTGCAGCGGTATTTTATCTAAAGTAGAACAGTGGTTGTAAAGTGGTATAAACTCAAGATAGGCATTAATCGGAACAACTCATCAGAGCTCTTACCATTGAATAGTCGACCACAAAAAATGTCGATACAAAGTTCTTCGTATAGTAAGGTTTCTATAAGACGAGCTGTTGTGTCGGCAATGGATCGTTGACAAGTCGCTGTCACATTTTTTAGGACACGAGCCATTTTCTAAGCTTGAAAAGTTTTCGACTCTTACTGTCTGAAATCAATTTCTATAAAAATTTCTTATACGTATTTAAAACGAAATTGTTGTAAAACTGTTTTAGGGAGATATTTAATTCGTTTAAAAGCTTTAGAGAAATTGCGAAAACCTCGATCCAAGTGGGGACGGTGATAAATCAAAACTTTGCTATTAAAACATTAAACCACAGGAGACCGCGACACCTTGGGATCAAGTTATTCCAACGTCACTTTCCTCACATCACTGGGTTGAAGTATTATTAAACATACTGTTGTTTTATTTCGAATCATATTATTCGTTAGTCGGGATCACGTTTTATGTGATAAAGAATGTGGAAGAATGTGTTTAGTGTACCCTAAATGTGCCCTATATTACATTGAGTCGAGGGGCCCTCCTACTTGACTGCGAAACCCAAATGGAATTTTTTTACAAGTATCAAAAAGTATCTAAATTATACCGACATACCATGCTATAATACTTCAATCGTCGTGTTTGAAAATTGAAGGGTAAGCAGCGACAATAGGATTAATTTCAACTACTTGTAAACGTCTCATGAAGCAAGTGTCTGAAATAGCTTCGGGTTTGATGTATAGCATTCGCTCCTCAAGGGATAAATTTGTTCGAAAACTTGCTGAATGTGAAAAGTTTGTAGCTCACTTCAATCCATTACACGAGTGAAATATTTCTTTGTTTTCTGGCTTCACTGTACGAGGACGCGACCTTACAAATCAGAAGTTTACCATTAGTCGGGCGTTTGTTGGCATCGTTATGGGGATCCCGAACTTTCCTACATTCCGGAACAATATATCTCCTTAATATACTCATCATTCAAAATGCGTAATGGATTTTTAAAACACTGATTGATGGAGCGGCGAATTGTATATATGAGCTTCAGGCAAATAAGGAGAGCTTGTAAAATTATTGTGTACATATATGATAGATATAAGATGGGACAAACTTTGTGAAAGCCTGTACATATAAATTCAGATCTTTATATAAATCCAGATCGATCAATCTTCGCTCTGTAATAGAAAACGATATGTTTGAAACATAATATTGAGGCGGTTTATTTAATATACGGTCCATCAATCATGAGCAGACAGTATATATCCTGTACATTGGTGACAGATCGCTGAACAACATGTATGTACAATATGACCTTGAATATTTCGTTTTTCTTTAGGAATTTTTTACTTTATACTATACTGCCGGGCTTCTTAAGTTCCTGTATTACATTAGCATATGATAGTTTTACTTCCTTTTGTTAAGTACTTCCATTAAGCACTCTCCCCCACAAATTCCATTATTTTATTCGAGCAATTCGAATTCCAGAATACACCCACGTTGAGTGTATAGGCAAAGTATGGGACAGAGTTTTCTTGGAATACTTAATTATTCCCAAAATGCCCCGAAAGATTATGAAAACCATCAAAAAACGCAAGATTGAATATCTTGGCCACGTGCTTAGACACGATAGATGTCTGCTACAATTGATTATGAAGGGTAAGGTGGAAGGGAAGAGACGAGCTGGGCGAAGGAGAAAGTCGTGGCTCAGAAATATCCGAGAGTGGACTGGGATTGCCTCGGTAAAGCAGCTTTTCCAATTGGCTCTTGACAGGGACCGGTTCAAAAAGTTGACGGCTAACCTTCAGGACTGAAGAGGCACATGGAGAGAGAAAATTATTATTAAACTGCGATTCCTGCTTTTACGAGTATAATTCATTGTAAACAAATTTCTGTGCCTTTATAAATATATTTTAGTGGGGTGCTAGTGGGCTAAGAGGTTTAGCTGATTGATGTCCGATAATAAAGATTTCTGATAATAAGTAAATAATTATAACTTACCAAACTACACATCCACAACGTTATGCACACCAAAATTCGCAAGACTACTTGCCCAGAAAGAAGAAGAACATCAAAAGTTTATTCCTAACACATTCTAGTGATCTATAATCGCTAGAGCCAATCAGTGAGTTGGGAATATCAAGAAACAGCAATTGTAGCTCGTGAAATTTCAGCAGTCGGATGATACAAGCACAGTAACTAAATAATGGCGATCTATAAATTCTCTGCGAACGACATGAACCTTGAAAGGTTACTCGGAAACAACAATAAGTAAATCAGTTTTGTTGGTGTAATACCTATGTAAACAGAAACAGAACAAATGAAAATAACAAAGCAGTTGTTGTTTTAGTTCGATTCAGGTTAGTAGGGCGAGTTTATTTTATTTCGAGAATATTATATAAAATATTTTGAGACATATTACAAAAGACGTGAACGGACAAAACAATAGTTCTTTGTTAAATTTATGTACTTATATTTTTGTATCAGTAACCTATACGTACAATAATAGATATTATTTATCTCACTTCCTCCAAGGTTGATGATTGGAAGAAATGTTATCAGATCTACTTTAATGTATATTTTAACTATTAAAATATAAAAATGTTTGTATTTATCTACACTTGGCAGGATTGTTAATAATTAAGAGGATCTTTTCGATAACTTATTTGTTTTCTTCAATAAAATATTAGCAAAACCTTGTCGACAATAATTGTAACGACGACGTCTAAATAATATTATTTCGCAATACATATAATTTTTAACCCCCGATGCCTGACGTAAAAGTGGGATGTTATAATTATGTACCATCAAGTGGACCGTCAGCCTGTCTGCCACCCCTTTATATTTTAAAAAAATATTATGAGATTGTTAAAATAATTCAATAGCATAATGTAAATGTCGACTAATGAACCACGAAAGCCAGTGGGGTGTGACATTGCTCCAGACACAACTATTAATTGACAGAGGGTCCAATGTGCGTGACATTTATTAATAGGTAGTCTCCCTGTCGATTGCAGAACGTTATTTACTGAAACGGAGCTCGGAGTGACACCAGCTAATAAATTAGACAAAGATTTTTCATTCAAGAAACAAGGAGCTATTACCAACCCAACGTATAATAGAAGAAGTACGCAAAAGAAATTATGAATAAGTACATAATTTAATGTATTTGCCACATTAACATTACTTATATTTTTTTAAACAGATTCAGTGATTTTTATTCGCAGAAGTTCTCTTTGTAACAATGTTTATTTATTGCATGAATTGCACGCGGAAAAATTAATCACACTAGCAATTTTAACAAAAAAAAGCAAAATAAATATTATGAAGTAAACAAATACATATTATATCTAGGCTATATTATTTGTATTTTTTTTATTAAAAAAATATTAACACATCGAAAAATATATTAACACTGCTGGTTTATGTGGTTCGTGATTGTTAATGACCCTTAAGCAAATTGTGCTAATGGTGGAAGGGATATTACCAAAATCTTGAATAATGTTTGTACTAAAAAGAGATCAGTATATCATAGCTCGTTTAAGGGTGTTTGAAACTTGAATAATTATTAACATTTCTTCTTAAGGTTCGTATGGAAAGCAGACGATTAGGCAAACCCACCGATTCGCAAACGTTTCCGAATGGAGGAGAGAGTCCCTAACGGGAAAGTTTTGATTTAGTGCTTATAGCCGTCCCAGTGGAGAGAGACCTCTTTAAACTTTTAGTCGGGTAATAGAATAAAACTGTTCGAACAATGCTCGTGCTCAAGCATTCATACTGTGGTTCGGTAAAGCATTATGGAAATGCACCAAGTTATTGCTGGCAACGCTCGAGACGTAAAATCTAATGTTGCCCGATAGAATGAATATTCTAAACTGGCTAGCGCTGATGCTAGGAATGAAGCGCAATCGAATGCTCCATCCATAGGGACGAGTGAGTCACAACTTTTGTATAGGTAGAGCGGTACAGATTCAGTAATGTCTCTCTTACCAATTAATATAATAAAACTATTCAATATACTAATAGTGTATAGTATTCTGTCGTATTTGCCACATTGTGCCGGCGTCGATTTGTGGATTGATTCCGACCAATGAGAGAGCTAGAGACGCGTGTAGAAAATGTACAGGGATGTATGGAAAGCTATGTCGTCCTGGTAAGCTGTGATGACACAGATGACAAAATTCATCATAATTTGTCGTTTCTTGAAAAAGTATGATATTATATTATTCTTATTTGTTGAGTGAGTACGTGACCCCCATCCATGCACCCTGTCATGCCACTCCTTCCCTTATATACATACGAGTAGGTGAGTACATATGTTTGGTTGCTTAAACATTTTCCTTAAGTTAAGTTTAAATAAAAACCTAACTTAAGGAAAATGTTGTTCTTTATTTACAATTCATAAATTATTATAAGCATTTTTATGACGTATAAATGTTTTTCATAGCATCGAACCATTTTGGGTCATCGAAAAAAAAGCTCTTAAAATTTTGCTAACATAAAATCTTGAGAATCATGAACGAAGATTAATTTGTTGAAAGTTTATATAAATTATTGAATTATTTCAGTGTAAAAGCGATATCTGTTGATTCTTCGGTGGAATTTTGTCTAAGGGCGTCAAGTTTTGAGACAGAGCTGTAGCGGACAAGTTTTAACGAGGCGCCAGAGTTGGCGCTTGTCACAAAGCTGCCAACTTAATCCTTATTTAAACAACAAAACTTTCGCAAATATTGTGAAAGTGCAGCGTTTATGTACACAATTTAGATCTTCTGCTATTTCGTTTCATATACATATATTCGCACTCAGTTAGGTATTGTATTGTAGACGGTACTGTAAATTTAATGGATGCAAAGTGAACTAACTCATTTCTAAATTCGCAGAATTTCGCATGTCTTTGAAGTTTGTAATCTTCTAGGATACACATGTTTATTGACGATGTTTTTATTTACGTACCTACTGTTAGATATATTAAGATTTTTTTAATAAGAACAGTTTTTATTAAGAAAGCGAGTTTGGCACCTTACATCCAAAAGTAAGTACCAATCCCTCGGAAACGCTAATTTTTATCTGGATAAAAGGTAGGTACCATATGTACTTGCCTGTGTATGTGACAGCGTGTATGCAAAATTTCATGTTGATCGTATGAGTAGTTAAGACGTGAAAAGGTAAAAGACTGACAGACAGACAAAGTTTCTTTCACATCTATATACATATTTATAATATTAGTATGGATTCCACATATTAAGGAGCTGCTGCGCATTGTCACCTAATCTTGAAATTTTATTCAACGGACGCAAAAATTGTCTAACAAATTCGTTGATCCCTCTACATCTTTAAGACAGTTATAAATATTATTCTTGAAGAATCTGCAGCGAACTCTTTGCAACATAATTTATAGGCGACCATTTTATGTTGACCGCCAGCCTACGTATCACTTTTTTCTAACCTACAAATAAACAAGATCTACAGATAAAAAGACATGTCTGTACTATGCATAGGTATGTATATATCTTGTTGCTCTGAGTGGAGAAAACCACAGGGTGTATTTGTGTATTTGCTGCTATCCCTAGCTAGTCTCTGAGGTTTAACTTTGAAGTGCACATCTATGCAGTTGCATAGACGTCACAGAGTAGTTACCGTGAAACAGAAATAAATGGCTGAGTGAGCCTTTTAAACACGTTAAGTTGAAAATCGAATGTCGAAATGTTATTTCACTTTCGATAAAAAAAGAAAACTTACTTACTAAAGTCTTCTAAAGAATTTTCTGGGTTGTTTTCTTAGTTTATCATCATCATGAGCTGACAAAAGACCGACAATTAGCTGTTTAGTTTAGGCTGTCCAATTTAGATGATAAAATAGTAATTCAACTAAATTTAATTGTTAGAATTGTTAGAAAGCCCATTCAGTGTATTAAAGCTTCAACACCAACACCAAATTTTTTTTTAATACAACGGTTTCGAAGCAGCTACGAGATGTAGAGATAGCACGTGGATACATTCTTCATTATAATACTCGTATAATTAAAAATTATAAACTAACCTTCAACTTTCCATTGAACCCAAACATGCTATATCTGCTATAAGTTGCTAAAGAGTTGGGTATCCCGCAGCTTACTTGATGCTGCAGCATCAGGTCAAGTCATAGAAATACCACCGAAGTAACAGTATATCAATTTTCACCTGTGGAAGTTAGTGATATCCTTTCGTCAAGTAGGAAGTGAGCTGATGATCTTCAAACACCTAAAGATATCTTTATAATTTAAAGTTTAAAACCATTTACCTATAGATCACGTAAGTTTTCAAACAAAAAAATAGGCAAAAATTTGTCCATTCATTTGGGAGCTACGATGCCACAGACAGACACAAACACACATGGGTCAAACATATAAAACCCCTGTTTTATACTCTTTTGTTTTTTTATGTTTGTCGGGGGTTAATAATGAGATGATAATACACCCTGTATTTATTGTAAATTTT
This sequence comes from Synanthedon formicaeformis, assembly GCA_945859745.1. Lineage (NCBI taxonomy): Eukaryota > Metazoa > Arthropoda > Insecta > Lepidoptera > Sesiidae > Synanthedon > Synanthedon formicaeformis. The sequence continues at coordinate 8,429,933 of OX243957.1, forward strand.
GCTTATTTTAGGTCAAAATTAATTGTTTTTCTTGTCTACAGACTTGTTTATACCCTAGGTCGGAATAAATGAGGCTATTTATTATTCGCAGTAATAGAGCATTCGAAAGTTAACTTAAATACTTTTCACTAAATTGATAGCTTTGTTACACTGTGATTAACGTTATTAAACTTTTATTTCAATTGCTATTCATTTGTGTAGACTTCTCACATTAGATATTCAGACATTAGCATTTTGTTAACTTAGATTATTTATCTTAGACCAGCTGGTGCCCGCGACTTCATCCGTATTGATAAATGAAAAATATAACACCTCAATAACGCCTTATCAACTGAAAAACCTGACATCTTTATCGCTGTGACGACGGTGGCGCCGCCGCTTCTGTTGACGACAGTAGCGATCCCTTGGGAACCTAACATTTTTTCAGAATAAAAATTATCATAATGTTAAAATCCTTTCAGACGTTTTTGCGTTATTGAGGAACAAACATACAACTATCACATTTATAATACTGGTATTTATAGGATGTGCTTGGATATGTTTTATTAGACATTTATTTCATGCATGGTTTGGTGACATAAGATCAAAAATCTTTAGAAATGCATTAGAAATATTGCTTAACTTTCTAATTTTATTAACAACCATTTTTACCTGTGAACTAAGTACCTTAAGTGACCTTAAGTAATAATATTGTTATCGTAGTATATAATTTTGTTAGAAAGCCGATAGAAACACGAAAAAATAGACTCCAATTTGTCAAGTAGGTACTCCCTTTGGTACTGTAATATTATCTTTTCAGTGTACGAGGCTTTGACGGTTTATTCACCTGTCATTTCCCAGACTAAAAGTACATTTAAATATCAAGCTAACATAATTTTAATAATGTAAACAATCCTCTACTACTCGAATATTATATACATATACCTTTAGCCTTTAGTGTATTGACTAAGACATATTTTATATGACATTAATTTGTTATAAAATATTTAAGTCACTTAATAAAAAACAATGTCTCATTGATGACGAACCTGTTGTTCGAGTGTTGTGACACAAAAAGCAGCCAAGCTTGGGTACCAGGATTCGATTCCTGGTAAGTTCAACCAAAGATACGAAATAACATCATTCAGACTTTGGAGAAATTGGTAATTAAAGTCTTTCTGTAAGTTCAGTAATTTCCTGTGAATATTTCATATTTATAAAGTTCAGATTAGAAATTTTATAGATTTCATAAATAAATATGAAAATGATGACTTGTATTTGGGAAATGCACGGTATTCTAATACTTTCTAACTGAAATATCTATATGAAACCTGATATTACACAATATTTTTCCAGTAACCAGTTTCAACCGTTAAAACGAAAATAAACTGATGGTCTGATTTCCATACAAAACTGATTGATCTTCTTTCTAATTTGTCCTTAGTCTGTGTCACTGTATTTCATCTAATATGATTTTATAAATATAAAATCTATATTAATACTTCGTGCTTTTTCAACTGTGTTTTGCATTCACACTCGGAGGGATTGTTTGCACTATTATTTGAAATGAGACGTTAGTTGGACAGAACAAAAAACTAAACCAATTCAACTTCACAAAACACAATAACCATAACGTAACACTATCAAATTTTAGTTTTCCGAATATTAATCCATCTAGCCTTTTCAATCCACCTAGCAGTTGAATCAACTTTTATGTCACAAGTACAATAAAAATTGCATTATGTGCCCCAGGAAAATATTGTCGTAAATAGAATTTCTCGGTAGTGCGAGTAAAATGAACTGGTGGCGTCTTTCAATGCGAACTCCGCGAGACATGTCCAAAGTGAATTACGGGTTGTAAAGAAAGTGACGCTTGTTATATTTAAAACATACTCAGACGTCAGTATTTTTAATTACAGATTTTCCCGATTGAAGATAAACTGGTTGATTGGTGGCCGCACATTGAATTGCACGAAGCAGATAAAATTTCTTATCCTTTTTGGGTCATAGGTATAATATGGGCAGTTACGTCTGTGTATTGTTAAAACGAATTTTTTATTCATTTTTATACCACTCACACATTAGATGTCATTGGTAAAACTAATGACACCGCCAGCAAATAAGTCATAAATGTACTTAACACTTATTTGTTTTTTAAGTCAGAATGTCTAGGGAAATTTTGCTTGTTCAATGATCAGTTCAGTATATGAATATATAAGTATATCAGTATATGAGACAATTATGTTGAAAATAGTAAGACATCAAGTGAGAAAATACTTCAGCTTACTTTAGAAGATTCGTTATCTTTACATCCCACTTTGTTCCTATGCTTAAGTACTCACGCTATTAACATCGGAACCACATTTGACTATTATTTGTTTAGTCTGTTCAGACGTACTCCGTACATTGTGAGTTATAATGTCGTTATAACTGTGTTTTTTTTTATTTCGGTACATTTGGATTTGAAATAACCACTACCTTTTTTATGGAATAAAAATACCGTTTTATTGCTCTTCCAATAATATTTCATTAAATTCTAAGATATAATTATATTTACATACTAGCTGTCGCCCGCGAATTCGTCCGCGTTGAAAATGAAAAAAGTAGCTTATCCTGTGTCCTGTACGTCTAAATGTTTATCTACCAAGTTTCATGAAAATTAGTTAATTCGTTTAAGTTATGGAGGAACATACATACATACGGTTATGTCGATTAAACGTTTCGATAAGATATTAAAAGAATTAAGCGCGTTTAGTGCCATTGTGCCACTTAAACAAAACGAATTACATTTTCTCTGCCCTTAATTAAATATTATATTTTGATAACGTGGGTGCCTCAATTAAATCTTGACTGTGTTTTAATAAGTACATCATAAAATACCAGGTTAAGTATCAGTCGAACAATTTAATAACATTGTAATGGTCGTTGAAAATGTCGGGCGTTGTATTTAATTAACCCGTGGGCCCTTTTGTTGGTCCCTCTTTATATACGAACCCTCAAGAGTTTTATTACATATTATTATTTACATGTAGAGACGTATAAAGTTCATTCCTAGATGACTCCGGGCGAATAATTAAATTTTGCAACTATTAAAAGACAAAAGGCCCTCTTTTAACTTCAAAAGGGCGAATACCCAGGGCAACAACGTAGAATAAAATGTGCCTATAATCTTTGGACCCAATTGTAGCCTACTAAGCAAGGTTGTTGAGGATGCAGACTGGTTGACGGCCCACTGGTTACCGTCGCCTATAACACAAGCAACACAAGGATAGGGCTCTGGCATCCCTTACTCATCGCAACACAACAGCACAGATGCTGTTATTTTAAGGTGGTGTTCCCATGATCCCGGAATCGAACCCGGGATCCCAGAGAGTTAAGGCAAGCACCCTAACCACTCATCCAACGCCTCCGTCAAAGTTACATTAATGTAAAAGATAAATTTTGAAAGAAAAGCTCTAAATGAGAGTAAAAATCTCCAAATAGGTCCACTTATTACTCGGTAGGGATCGTAAATTGGATGGGAATGTTATTTACTTCGTTATCAAAAGGTATTTGATCCAAACAAATGTAAAAAATATATTTTATTGCATGATTAAGATACACACAAACAAAATAGAAGACGTGAGTGGATGAAGGTGGTATGTCGCATAATTCCAATTTTGAGTAAATCGAGGTTAAATTTTACTTTTAATTTTTGATATAAGTCGCCACGAAATTGATTTTTGTACTAAATTATGATGCAAAGTTGTGTAAAGTTTGTTTAAAAGTTGTGATAGCAATTAAACACTTCTATTATTTAATTTTAAAAAAGTTAACATAACTCCCTCTTCCATTAACAAAAGTAAACTTTTCTGCACTCTTTGCTTTTTAAAATTAACTGTACAAACAACCCTTTTCAACTTTTTATTTTCCAAAAATATCTTAAATCAACGATCTTAAGGTCTGTAATCATTCATATGGACATATTACCTTCATCAACGCAAAAAAAAAACAAAAAAACCCAAAAATGTGTCATAACACCTTATCCACTCACGGCTTGAATTGTTAACTTTGTTGGAAAAAATATTTAATCACTAAATAATATTACCACTACAAATCTAATGTAAAGCTATAGTATAGAATCGGTTCATACATCTATAAATTAATCCAAAAACTAACAATTGGAGAACAAAAACGTATTAACTCTCTTTTATTATTAGCAGTAGGATGAAAGAAAAAGGACAAAATATTTATCAAAGAAACCATTACTGCTTCGCAATAGAAGTACCCAACCATGATAATATGTTCGCTTTGGTGTGGCGCGCGTTGCACAGAGAAGTTTCACGTGTGCGTTTGTTAACTCTTTCGGAAAAATTTAATTGTATACCTATGTATTCGCGGAGTCCCTGCACAAAGTCAACCTTTATTTACAACAAGACCGTCTCACTTTCACTTTTGTTGACAACTAAAAATAAAAGGTCTCTATAACAGGAGTTTATGATTGTCAAAGTATTTGGGAACCACCATCATTTTATTTTTCAATTGGGCCTGTCCCTAATTGTTTATCTTTCGCTGGAATTGTTTGAATTATTTGTCTTTGAGGGTTCGCGTTTTGAATAATCAGAGTGAAATCCTTTGAGGCGACGAGACGGTTTCCGATGATTGTTCGTTTACTTTTTACTGCGTTATTAACAAAGATCTCGTTAAAATATTTTATTTATTAATAAAAAGTAAGTCAAAATAATAAAATCTATGAATCTGCTAATATCAAAAATCTATGATCTATTATTAAGAAATTAAAGGATTATTGGCATCTACTAATATCAAGATATTCTATTTTTATAATCGTCACTGATAAAGTATTTGCTTAAGTGATTGTATTAGTTCTACCAGTAGATTTTTTGGAAAAACGTTAAAAATGCCCTGTAAAATGTATGTAGTGATTCTTTTATCCTAATTTTATGCTCTATTGGGGCCAGACTTATTAGTTAGGATTAAAATTATCTTGATTATTGGCAAATATTTGCTAGAGGCCTACAAAATTGTCACCATACATCCTTTTCGGTTTACCTATACACGCTTGGCTTACATTGAAGCCTTGAATGGTAAATCACTTGGGAACCACTTAGTAGTTTCGCAGTGAGGATCGATTAGCGTAATCGAATAAAGCGTGAAGCCAGCAGCTTAGTAGGAAAACCAATCCAACTTGTGTTCGATTATCGTGTTTGTGATTTACTACACTGTAATACGTAAAATTAAGACTGATTGTATTAGATGAATAAGTGGTGATGCTTTACAATCAAATTAGGTAATGTTTTCCTTAACGTTTCTTCTGATTACGTTCTCCTGAATACCTTTTTTAATATACTGCAATGAAATAAGAGTTCACGCCATCCTAATATAACCTTTTCGCGCTTTATCAGTCAGTGGACTCAGGGATAAGGCTACAGTCTCCTATTAGAAGCTGTATGCTCCGTGCAACAGCGTAAAACGTACGTCTGAACGTTAGGCACAGCGTCAGCGGACGATGTCTCGGTCACACAGTAGTCGATTAACAGGGTTTGCCTATGGTTATATCGCTGCTTAAAAACTAAAGGGCCACAAATCAAAATTACACTTTTTACAGGAGAGCTAAACGAAAAAAAATAAATTATTTTTTTTGTCCATTTTTTTTCTTATTAGATATATATCAAATATATGCATATTATACGTCGTTAGAAGCGTATTTTTAAGTAGCATTAAATTTTTTAAGTTTATAATAAACTGAATACTAGAAGAGATATAAGCATATAAGTTACTTTTTAATATATGTATATTAAATATGGAATAAAACAACCATGTCTTTTTGCAACATACAATATGAAGAATTGTGATTGTGTTTTTGCAATAAAAACATTTTTGGATTTTTTTGTTATGTCATTTTGTACTGACGCTAAACACGGCATTCACGTTGCAATGGTTCGAAATAAAATCTAGAGACGCAGCGCACACGCACAGCGTTTGAACGCCGCCTACGACAGCACAATCCTGACGTCAGCGTGTAAAAGTGAACGCAATAGTACATTTCTATGCTAAGCATTGTGACGCTGTAAGCGGAAGATGGCATTTATAGGAGACCATGGCCTAAATAGTTACTTTATTACTTTGTTACTTATTTTAATTTTAAAATACAATATCCTAATCCGACCCTAGAGAATTTTTCTAGAGAATTCTGAACAAAAACCTCCCAAATTCATTAGGATTTCTTTCAGAAATGAACTTTCACTCAAAGACTAATGGCTTCTTGAATTAATTTAGACAAAATTAACCGTTGGGACTGATTTATCGACATATATCGAATGAACATTCACGTGAATTGTTATTTATTGCGTACGTTAAAGTGGTAGAAGTGCTATACAACTTCATTAGCTTGAAAGGCAAACGTTATAAATCTCAATCCGGATGGTTTCGAGAAAGCATTGGAGATCAATGTATGTTTTAAGAGGATTTTACATTTTATTTCATTGCCTTTTATTATGGGCGTTTACTTCGACAAACGAAAGAGTACCTAGAAAACATTTTGAGATAGCTTTTTTTGGTACTATTCTATCTAATATATTATACTTTCTTAGACCGTTCAACCTTTTGAATGTCCAATCTCGGACCTAATCAAGTGAGACATTAATTCTTATGTGAGTTTTTTTAGCAGGTTTGATAACTTTTGTTATCATAACTTAATTGAGAATAGCTATAAGTAATAATACGTAGTAGAGCTTCTTCCGTCCAGATTATTTTGAACTGAGCATCTTTTGTTTTAATAATAAGCACTAGCTGGTGCCTGCGACTTTATCCGCTTTAAAAAATGAAATATTTAATGTCTATTACCACCAACAAACCACTTGAGAAAATTTCCGATAGGCACGGTTAGTGAAGCCCGTCCGTACTAATATTATAAACTAGCTGGTGCCCGTGACTTCGTCCGTGTTCTCTATAGCCTATAGCCTTCCTCGATAAATGGACTATCTAACACAACAATAGTTCCTGAGATTTGCGCGTACAACGAAAAAAAAAAACAAACAAACTCTTCAGCTTTATATTTTAGTATAACCAAAGTTTTTATGAATGGATGTTTGTTACTCTTTCACGCAAAAACTACTGAACCGAACACGATGAAATTTGGCACACACGTTCTCTGGGACACCAGAAAGGACATAGGGTACATTTCATCCAGAACGCGGACGAAGTCGCGGGCACCAGCTAGTTTTTTTTTATATTTTTAGATGATCCTTCGGTAACCTAACATTTTGCCAGGACGATATACTTATCGATATATAGGATACTTCTTATATGGTTAATCCAGGTAATAAATTATCTGTGTGCCAAATTTCATTCAAATCGGTTAGGCCGTTTTTGCCATCGATGTATTTTGCGTGAAAGAGTAACAAGCGATTTGCACGTTTTAAACATTATCCAAAAAACGATAAAAATTATGTGTCTGTGATTTGGTGTAGTCATCAAAGTAAATAACGCGAATAAGCAAATTCTAATGTGTCATATCACAAGTAAGCAATTGACTTTGTATGAATTCTTTGCTCTATGTCCACTCACAAAGTGTACAGACGATCTGATAAGGGCCGCGTGTCGACGGTAGAGATCCACCGCGTCGACAGCCTAGGGTGCATTATTGATTATTAAGGTTATATTTTAAAATCTTTATAAAATTAATTGTGAATGAATTTCCGTTTCATAAAAACTATATTTTTATAAAACTAACATCCATTCCTAACTGATTAAGCCTATAAATGCCCAAAAAGTTTAGACCGCGTATGAATACCCAACCCGAGGCCTATATCCAGCAGTAGACGTTCTGCAGTTCTGAGATGATGATGATGAAAAAGTGAATTAATGGTTACTAAAACAATTTTGATAATGCGTTTTCTGTTTACTTGAATTACATGACAGAATGACAAGAGAATTATTTAGAAACGTGACAAGGAACAAACGCCTAATCTAGATTTAGACGCGAGGAAACTAATTTTAGCTTAACGTCTATCCGCCAACATGTTCTATTGTCTTAGTGTTGGTGCGGCGCAGGTTAATGCATAACGGAACGAGGTTAGTAGCTAAGCACCGCTGAGCATACAATAAAGTTGTAATTACTCACAGCTACGTACGAATTAGGTCGACATTTAGTCTAGAGTGGGGTTGCTCACGACTCCCTCGCGTGTACCGTCTTTTTATCGAAGAAGGCTTCTTGTAACCTTTCCTTTATATATAAGAAATATGTAGCATATTCATATACTGACATGTGATAGAGTAACGCGAGTGGCATAAGTGATATGACGGGTCAATAATCTTATGACAAGATCTAATAAAATTTTATCCCAGCTGGATCAAAGTTACTTGCAAATTTCACACATAATATAGGTAGTATATTATACGGATTACCATATCGCTGCTTAAAAACTAAAGGGTCATAAAACAAAAAATCCAAAAAAGTTTTTATTGTAAAAATACAATCACAATCCTTCATATTGTATGTTGCAAAAAGACTTATGGTTGTTTCATTCAATATTAAGTATATTTTGATATATTTTTTTATATTCAAAAGTAACTTATATATGCTTATATCTCCTCTAATATTCAGTTTATTATAAAAGTACTTAAAACATTTTATGCTACTTAAAAATACGCTTCTAACGATGTATAATATGCATTATATTTGATATATATATATTTAATAAGAAAAAAGTAGACAAAAAATAATTTATTTTTTTCGATTAGCTCTCCTGTAAAAAGTGTAATTTAAATTTGTGGCCCTTTAGTTTTTAAGCAGCGATATAGGATATATGTTGACCTGGAAAAAATGTTAGGTTCTTGAGGTATCATCTGAAAATATAAAAAATGGCGCCACTGTCGCCGTGGTAGCGCAATCGTCGTCACAGCGTAAAAAATGCCAGGCGTTATTTTACTCATATATTTTATTTTTCAACGCGGACGAAGTCGTGAGTTCCAGCTAGTAAACAATCATTTGTTCCGTATTGTGTACTAGTAACTCTTTCAGCCTCGAACAATCCAACACTATAGTGATGCAACCATCCAAGGAAACGTTCAAACAATAAATTCCCTTGACAGGATTGTCGCCAAATGTTCAATAAAGCTTAGTAGGCAGTGGGACATTTATGTGGTGATATCGCACTTAGATAGTAACAGTTGGAATATGTTCCTACATAGAGAGCTACAAATACGTGTTCGGGCCAAGGAACATGTGTGAAGACAATGTATTTGACTAAGTGTGCACACAGTCAGGGATTCCGAACACTACACATATTTGTGTTCAAATATTACTCGTATCTTGGTATCGATATTCTCTAAACAAGTTAAGACAGATTTACAACATTCAGACAATTTAACTTATAAAGTTAGAGATTGTATTGAAAATATCGACACATTTAAGAATAAAGCTTTTGATTCAATATATAAATGCGTTAAACGCAAAAGATAATAATTATATGGGCGATGATCTATTGTTATAATATAATACTTAGATATTTTAGCTTCGGACCCTTTAGACCCACAAGTTTTGACCCTACCTGCCAAAAAGTGCCCATATGACCCGCTAGTCTTTTATATGTCCCGTTTGACCCGCTGTTATAAAAGGTACAGCATTTTAGTCGTTAGGAAAAAACATTTTGAAATAAAACGACATAATTGTCTTGTATCACTTAAATAAACTTAGCGCTTTTATGATCCTCTCTTATAAAATACTAGCGACCCGTTCCTGGCTTCGCATAGGTGCAATTTTTTTCTGCAAATTATATATTAAAACCTTCGTCTTGTACGAGTATCTTAAAAGGATGCACTTTTCCAGTTACACCCTTACAAAAAAATATTAACGAACATTGAGTCGTTATAAATCTATGAATTTAAATGATCAATTCGATTTAGTGCACCGTAGGTACAACGTCTTTGATCCACATTTGATGGCAGACTTCGTAGCATCGTGTACCTTAGGGATTCTTCATTTGCAGGGTATTCTCTGCTGCTGGAAACGGTCGAGTGCATTTCTGAACTTGTTCTTGAAAGGAATTTGCAATTAAAATGTCTCTGCATGTCCTCAGTTGTAAACTACTCGGTGTCTCCGTAGGCTGCAACAAATGTGCTGATATTATAACCACTAGCTTTTGCCCGCGACTACGTCCGCGTCTACATTTTCTTATTTTTATTTTTAGATAATCCCTCGAGAATACTTAGAACAAAGTGTATGAAATGATCTATTTCACAATGATCTATTTATTGAGTGTTAAGGCGTGAAATATTAACAAAAAAGCAAACTCACTTTCGCATTTATAGTATTAGCCTTAAAAATTATATATAATAATGTATTATTATAAAATATTATATTATATTATTATTATTTATGAAAATTTCAAAGAATAAAATTCAACTTTTATTATTATTTAGAATGTGTAAGAGAAATGCTTATTTTTTAATTTAATGATAGATTGAACATCGCACTGCTAGATGAGACAATTATTATATTCTAACCTGCAAACAGTTTTGATAAGTATCTTCAATCTCCCCAAAAGTACGTGCAAAATCATACAATTAGAACATTTAGGTACCACCGAGGAAATTGTTCAATATCCTGTAGCGGCATAATGTATATATAGGAGAGACCGCAAGCGACGGTAAATTTGCTTGATAGATACACAGAGAATCCCGCTTGGCGCATAGCTCTAACAATGAGTCCGTAATTACGGACGATATGCACTTTGGACGCGCCACTTATATGGGTCTAATAACAGTAGAGATTCTAATTACAAATTTTCATTTTACTTTGCAAAGTAATTTACCGAAAATTCAAATTTTTAATTCAATAATGAAGATTCCGATTTTCATATTTTTTCAAATAATATTATTGAATGTAATGTTCCCATTCAGTTGATTTTTTTATTACTTTACGAGTATTTTACTTTATGTTAGATCCAAAAAGTATAGGACTAATTCCAACATGATTTCTTGTTATTTGTACGTAACTGTACTCGCGGCTTCTCTCATGTGGATTTTGATTTGTAAGAAAATTAATTAAGTTTTGTTACATTTTATACATACTTATTTAAATTAAGAAAATACGGAAACCGTGTTAATGATCCGACAATAAATTACATACTCGTTGCTTTTTGTCAACACCTTTAAAAGTAATGTACTTTTACAATATACAAAAATATACTTTTAAGTAATGTATAAAAAGCAACGCGTTCGTTACCTGACGGCGCGTTATCGCATCATGGGTATTGATCTTGAATTTGATTTGTATGAACTTGAATTTTTAAAACCATATTTTAATGGACTATAGAACGTTACATAGAATATTGTATCGAGATAAAAATTAAAATTTCCTGCCTCTATACGAAATATCAGCATCAGCATAGCTTCCTTAATCCTAAATCTATTAAGTAATTCATCGTGCGTAAAAATGTTACCATTAATAAGATATCATACTTTTTAAAAATGGTATTGTGTATATGTGTATGTTACAGATACGGAACACCATTATCATGCTTGTCAATCTGCCGTCTAGACTAGGTTATTGTTGGGGCCAAATATCTTTGATTCGCATTCGTAGTGGCTCAGAATTCTAATAGAATTACTTGTAACAAGGACAGGAGAAGCCAAAAGATATTTCAAATAATATTAAATACAATGACATAAAATATTGTTCCAAACGTTGTCATTTATTACTTACATGACTGGTAATTTTTAATCCTAAGTATATCTTTAAATTAGCTCAAATCTATGCATGTCTACCAAACTATCAACTAACAGTAAGTCAAAATTAGTTTTACACCTAAGTACCTACTCTAATAAAAAATAAATAAACGTTTATAAAATGTAAAATATAAGTGCAGTCGATGGTGGCCTTAATATTTCATACATACCAGATATTGAAGGATCAATATCTGGTAAGTATAAAACCACTATAATAGACTAGCCTATGTTATTCGCAGATAATTAAGCTTTCTATAGGTGAAAGAATTTTCAAAAGCGTAGTTTTTGAGTTTATTCATTACAAACGTACAAAAATACAAATCTCTCTTTATAATATTAGTATAGATGATCTTCTTCGATATAGATAATTGGTATACAAATCTGTCTTTAAAATATAGTAGGTATATAATATGACCTTACAAGACATTATTATAAGTATAAATGCAGCAATATTAATTAAAAAAATGTATAATGCAGGATATTACCAATTACAGTTCTCAAAATAAGTTATTACACGAAATAGCTTTTAAATAACATAAGTACTTAATAAAAATTAAAAAGAAAGAATTTGTGCACTACTTTAGATATGTTATATGTTAGAACGATAGGTATGTTAAAATCTAGTGAACATCGTCTAAATATTTATAATTATAATATATGCGTTAAAATCAACCTCCAGAATGTGGTGCATACACATTTGATTATTGTGGATATTGCCACGTCTAAAGCTGGCTGGTTAATCAGCAACGCGCAGGTTGGCTTGGCTTAGTTCCAAATAATTTGAAACGCAAACTTATTAACCTAGATGTATTGACAGTAATATCCATTTGATACGTGTATCAGATGATGGAAATTGGTAACACACACGGAAGAGACACATTACACTGAACGACAAGCTTCTCTCAAATATGGAGACAAAACAGTAATTACCTGAGACGTTATGTGTGTACCTACGGAAATATTAAACATATGTTTAGATGTAGAACTTAGACAAAGAAAAATAAGCAATATTTTTTCAAAAAATTCAACTTGAACGTATAAATATTTGTTTGTAGTGAACATTCATTTTGATTTTGCCGATCGAACTTTAGTGATCTTTGAAGTGCCAACAAAGTCATAAAGACGGTAAATAAGTCATAGTTCAAAATCGAGGTTCAAAAGGCAATACAATAAAAAATAATAAACATACGAGATACGAGATAATAAAGTCTTTGTATTGTAATAATTAAAATCTTATTCGGTGCAAATAATTCTTGTAACGCAATAACTTAAAAAATTGTATCTCCATTTTCTGTAAAATATCACCAAGAAAGTGTTAATCAGTTTAACTGGAGTATTAATTTCAATAGGGCCGGTCGACGCTGCGTTAAATTCGTTTCTTTAGAATCTGTAAATTCGTTCGTAATACGAATCCGATTAGCTTGAATAAAATCTTTGAATCAATTTACGGTTCAAGAGTTCGCGGTCAGCTGAGATTTTTCATTATATATTTTTGAATTTATTAGGTAAATTTTTTAAATAAATTTCGACAGAAGTATTAAAAATCAGAATTTTGTAAAATGTATAGAAGATAAACATATAATAGAATTATAGACATAAGCAAATTAAGATAATAAAACAAGCATGCAATTTATATAAATAAATATACATTTTAAAAAGGTGTAGATATCTATGATATTGTATGAACAATTTTGATATAATTATTTTACAAAATAAACCGATAGGTTTAAATGTTATAGTGGTGAATAAGACACACTATGTGAATTTTTTTAATGGCTCTTCGGAGAGTGGCCGCCTCGTGACTCTTTTACGGTATCAAATAATTACGTTTTATGGCCCTGCAAATTGCGATGAGGAGCGACTTACATTAGAGCTATTCTAGTTTCAGAAAAAAAGGCATTAAAAAGTGGATAAAATTAAAGACTATAATAAAGTTAAAGTTGTAAAATATTATAGCCGCTTCTCACGGGACGTGGTCAATTGCGCCGAGTTGGAAGAAAGTGCTATTTTATCATAAAGTTGTTGTCTGCAAGAGTCGCAAGTAATATCTACTTATCATTATATTTAAAAGTGGCTCACTCGTTTATAATGTGACTATAATAATAAGTAGATTGATTAAAATATAAGTAAATCTATATAAATATAAATTAATCGCTAAATGTGTTGATAAGGACAAAACTTTAGAACGGCTGGACTAGTTCGGCTATTTTCTTTTTATACCCCACCCCCGACGTAAAACCTTGGTGTTATAAGTTTGACGACGTGTGTCTTTGTATCTGTGTGTAGAATCGTAGCTCCCAAACGGATGGACCGAATTTGATCCGTTTCTTTTTTGTTTGAAAGATGACGTGATCGGAATTGTTCTCAGCTATTAATTTATGAAGATCTGTTTAGGCGTTTGAAGACCATTTCCTAGTTGTCGAAGGGATCTTAATAACTTCCACATGTTCGATTGATATGATATTTGGAATCACTAATTTAATAATAATTTAAAATTATAATAAAACTGCCGTCGTGTCAAACTGTCAAGTAGTCAAACTGTAGTGTCTGGGTGACACTGGCTCGGTAGTTCACTGTATATCCGGTAAAAATCGCGTCCAATCTATAAGGTACAATATACTTCCATAAACTCCCGGCTCTGGCCCACGCAACCCCTCAGTGTGACCACCATTCAGTGTGTCCAACATTCGGTGTTGCCCCCATCGGTGTTGTCACCGTCTGTGTGGCCATCATATACAATGAACGCGAGATATATATAACTATGAGTGTATATAACTATGATTTAGTTATATCTATAACGTATCTATACACAAACACTACACTACCCACCCGGTTTCGTGTTTTTTAAGTACACAAACTCTTCCAGTTTATCTTTCTTTGAATTAGTGAAAACCGTATCAGAATCTGTTGGGTAGTTTAGAAGTATTTAGCGGGAAATCAGATAGACGTTTACAGTTTCGGCAAGTTGGTTGCAAAATATTGTTTTTATCTTTTTAATATAGGTACATAAAAAAATTATTACTTTTTATTATTTATATACTTATATGTATAAAGTTCCCGTGAAAACTTATAGAGAAAACTGCATAAAAATCTGTTGCATGGCTTAGGAGAAGTTAGCGGGTATACAGACAGACGATAGCGGAAAGAGACTTCAAATTATGATAATGTAAGGATAAGGTAGGAAGGAAGTGTATTTTTAAAAACTAGCTGGCGCCCGCGACTTCGTCCGCATTGAAAAAGAAAAAAAAGTAGCCTATCCTGTGTCCTGTGCGTCTAAATGTTTATCTACCAAGTTTCATGAAAATCAGTTAATTCGTTTAAGAGTTATGGAGGAACATACATACTTACATACATACATACATACATACATCATACATACATACATACATACATACATACATACATACATACATACATACATACATACATACATACATACATACATACATACATACATACATACATACATACATACATACATACATACATACAGAAAAAAAATTCTAAAAATGGTCAATTTAGTTACAGTATCATAGCCTATAAAAACGATATCTTTGACCAACCCTTACAGATTTATTATTAGTATTGATGTATTGTAAAACTTATTCATTAGAATATTTTTTTGTCTCGTTTGAAGACTTGTGTACTCGTACTGTTTCGACACGAGTAGGTATGTATGCATTGATGGATATATAGATATTGGTGAGATAGCAAGTATCAGTATTCAGCAGAGGCGAAGTTGCCTGGTGGTAAACAATTAACTGAAGTTAGGTTCGCGGCATGAGCCGTCTGTTTGCCTTACGTCGATGTTTGTCGACTATCAACATTCCTCACCGGATATTAGCCCTTGTCCGGATGTGTGTAGGAATGTGCCTGAATCAGTTTCCATTAGTTCTTTTATTAAACGTTCAGTAAATGTTATAACTTATTTCCTTTCAGAATAATTTGAATTTATTAGGTTAGTCAATTTTGTTATAGTGAATTTGTATTTACTTTGTAGTTACGGAAGCTGATGTAATTGCTTTTAAAAAATATGTAAAACCTGATGTAAAATACTGGATTTTGGTATGACAAAGACCTTTCTGTAATATTATTCATTATTATTTATTAAATTTATTATATTTAGCGCTTCTTTCACCATCTGTCAAGTAGGCTAACTGTCATTTAAAGTCACCGGTAACCGGGGATAATGGAGCTGATATACCTTTGTTTGTACGGTAAAAGTCCCAAACATTGAAAAGAAAATAATAATAAAAAAATCGCCTATCGAGTGATGCAGTAAACCGAGTGCATAATTCAATAAAACAGAAAATTATTTCTAAAAGTAACTGATCAACACTTAACTTGTAGTTGGTGAAAGAGGCCCTTAAATTATTTAAAAAGGGCGCTGAACCATCTCTCTCTACCTGATATAACAAGGGCTCTACTACGTTAACTTTCTTTTACTTCGAATAAATCCATTCCGGTGATTGATGATAATCTCACATATTTCTTAGAATAAGAAAATATAACTTGTACTGAAAGATTACAACTTATTACAGAAGCAAATGAACCGGTAAGGGTAGTATGTATCTTATAGTAACACGTCAAAATTTTCCAGGCCTTCAGTAGTAACAGTGATAGCCCCTTCAGGGTTCGTATTTCTTGTGAATAGAGGAGAGCGAGATGTCTAATTATTCTGGTCGTCGTATCCTGTGTCTTCCGCCTCTTCGTTCATTGTTATGTCAAGGAAATGGATTCCCGAACGGAAGAGTCAAGTGAAGACTGTTTTGCCTTCAGCATTGTGCTCGTTGGCGTTCAGATTAATATAACGCATACTATTAATCAAATTGTATCTTATTACAATATTCAATGCTACAGCATTCGAATGATAATTAAAAAAAATGTTATTAGAATTTGTTTTTAGTTATAATTCACTGTTTTAATGATTCTTAAACGACATCATTCAAAACCAAGCCATTTTTTTTTAAACTTTCACTCGGTAATAAGATTCTTAATTTCTTAATTCCTATTTGCTTTTACCCGCGCCCCTTTTAAAAAAAATATGACGCTTGACTACATATGAACAATAATAATTTATTCAATAATTATAGCTGTTATAGTTTTGCCAAATTTTTATTTTTCCTCTAGAACGGTACTCTTTTTTTGCACAAAATGTACCCTATGCCCTTTTCTGTATCCCTGACAAGGTGTATGCAAAAATTCATGATGATCCGATGAGTAGTTAAGGCGTGTAAAGGTAACAAACAGTCAGTTACTTTCACATTTTTATTAGTAGTAGGCAAGTTGTAACAACAGCACATTGTTACATTGTAAGTTACATAAACGTATGAGAGCGATATTAAGCAACATATTTGTCCTTAGCAAAAAAGTGTTACAGGTTACTTATACATTAGCAATTACATAAATAACTAATACAGTTATTTCGTGTATTTTTTCGGTGCGTGTATTTTAGACGGTAAAGTAATTTTATTGTACTGTTGCTGTTTGTACAATGTCATGATGTGTTTACGGAAAGTCAGCAATCAACGAGAAATGTGTTTGTTATTTGTACACGTACGTTTTTAATTTGGGACCTGAATATATTTATTATTCACAGTATTTTTGTTTCGTTTTTCTATTATCAAGGGGTACAAATAATATTGTATGATGTTTGGTTAAGGGATTCATGCCTACCTCTAAATATATGACGTGTGTGTTGCGTAGTTCTATTTGCATACATGTTATTTATTTATTTATTTATTTATTTATTTATTTATTTATTTATTTATTTATATTATTGTAGGGAAATTTACAGGTATAATTACATAGTAACAGAGGGGAGTAAATAGCTTAAACCTAATAAAAAATTTCCACTTATCGATAGCAAACTATAGTCTAATAACAACGATAATAAGAATAAAAGTAAAAATAAAATAAAAGTCAAGGTAGGCCACTGAAAAAATTATCGGCTATAATATTATAATAATTTTTCCTAGTAATATTATGAAGCTTGTGAGGATGTATGGATGTTTGTTACTAATATTATGCAAAAAAGGTTTAATGGATTTGGATGAAATTAGGCACACAGATAGTTTATTACCTGAAACTGTGAGGTTTCTGAAGGATCGTCTTATAAGTTTTAAAAAAATTGTCGCCATTGTGTCTATTTATGTCATACAGATCATAATTTATTTTCATTTCATATTTATATTTGTTAAAATTAGATTTAAAATGTCGATTTATATTTTTGTTAATGAATTAATTACATCTGTTCCTTAAATTAATGTTATATGTCCATTTTCTGTAACTTTACTCCTGCTCGAATTTATTTCGTAATTTAGACTAGATTTCTAACATTTTCCTCTGTGCATTGTTGTGTATTTTTTGAGTTAGGTACTTTATTAAGAGTATAAAGAGAATGATAAAAAAATAATAATTATACAGCATTTTTTTTGTTATTTTAAAGTAGTAAAGTTGCTTGCGACCTATTTATAAGGGGGATCTTTGTTACGAGTACGACAAAGTTTTGTCATAATATGTAAGCTATGCATCAGGTGCTGTGAGGCAAATTTCTGTTCTGTTTTCATAATGAATATCAAGATGCATAAACTTACTTGAGTATTAAATATTAGTATGAAATTATTACTAGCTGTTGTACGCGACTTCATCTTCATCAATACTAATAATAAATCTGTAAGGGTTGGTCATGGAGTAAGTTACTTTGTTTTCTGAGATATCGTGTTTATAGGCTCTATACATGACATGATAGTGAAACTAAATTGACGATTTTTAGAATTTTTTTCTGTATTTAAGTATGTTCCTCCATAACTCTTAAAAGAATTAATTGATTTTCATGAAACTTGGTAGGTAAACATTTAGATGTAAGTTTTTAAAGATAATTTTTAATTGTATAGAATAATGTTATGAACAATGCAAATGTAACATTATTTTTATTTAGGTAATAAAAAATTGGTGTAATTTTTCAATTACTAAAATAAAATAAATAATCTATATAATATGTACATATTATAATAAATGGGTTACCACAGTTTTTAAAATAGGTTTAATCTTACTACATTTAATTTATTATTAAATGTAGTAATCTTACTACATTTAATTTTATTATACTTTTACCTCTTTGTAAAATTAGTAGGTATATATATATGAAAACATATTACTATTTCACAACTTTCCAAGTTTATGTGACATATAAATATAATTAATTTTAGTGTGAAGAAGAAAATTTAATGGTGTTCCCCTATAATAACCGTGTTTTCGTCGAGTGAAATTTTCACCTAACTTGTTAGCAAGCACGTCTGCAGTTTGTGAACATTTCGTAGAATATACTCGTACAGTGCTTAATTATTTCATACTAACCGCGGCGGGGCCATATGAAATTCAATAGGGTGACCGAACCGAATATTCTTGTCTAATAATATGTTGTATTAATTAAGCTGAGTGGTTCAGAGAGTTGTCGTAATTGGATGAATGTATGTTTGAGGCGAGTGGAGGTTCTTATTGGGAGGTTTTGTTAGTTTATAGAAAGTGAATGTACAAACATTGCCACGAATGTATTTTGACTCATTAAATAAATGAATACACACACAATTTATTTTAATTAAACGGTAATTAATGGTGCGAATATATTTATGTAGGTACCTATTGTCATATTTTCCTAGACGTTTCGGATGTGTCACAGCGAATAAGGTTTCGAAAAAATTGAATTCGGATATCATAAAAGAAGTCTTTATTGTTTTTTACATAATCCTATCTACGATGAGGAAGAACAAGTAGAAGAGAAAGTTTTATCTTCAGGGGAAATACAAAATGCACTTTCAAAAATTTATTCAGGTTTGGACATATTGCAGAGTATAGACAATAATGATGACCGTGTCTTGACCGTGTGTCAAACAATTAAAAACAGTGTTGGGTGTTATGAACGTATTTTACAAGAACGTAAACAAAACGCTACCCAAAAGACAATAGATGTATTTTTCCGTAAAAAATAAGAGTATGTATTGCATAAAGTGTTCTTAGAATTAAAGAGATTGATTAAAATGATTTGTATTTTTTTGTATTAAATTTTGACTATGTTTAATCATAAACCTCGATAATACGCGAATTTCAGTTAACGCGATTTTTTTCGGAACGTATCCCTCGCGTAAAGCGGGGTATTACTGTATTTGTAACAAATTTAACCGCTTTATTGTTTCTTATTTGTTGTGACAACCCTGGTGAACAAATAAAGTTTATTGCTTGTCAGGGTTGTCTTTCGACCGACACACAAATAACATAAAACAAGTAAGTTTAAACAAGTATGATTGCAGCTATGAGAGTTTCTATATCAGATAGTCAAACATTTACTACCTACTTTACTGTCGAGGGACTTTTGATAGCGAAAGACAAAATTTCCTCAAGTGTGGAAAACTTCCTTTATATACAAAATTTATTTTAAGCGTGCATAGGTAGAGTCCTAACAACTATCGACCTCTGAAGTTATCGCAAGTTGTGTCACAATAGCTAAAATTAGGTATCAGCCAATCAGCGGGAACGCGTGTTTGTGCATTGATGTGCCTTGTCACGCTAGGCCCTGTCCGCACTGCGATATTTCACCGCGCGGTTTTTTCTCGCAATTCTGTAACACATTGAATCTTATACGAGTATCCGCACTGGCGATAAAAATATAATTCGAATACACGGAATATAATTCGCGAGAATAAAAACCGCGCAGTGCATGTGCAGCGCAATATCGCAGTGCGGACAGGGCCTTACTTCTATTTTTTTTCCGGGGACTCCCACGTATTTCTGTGTGGGCCGGTCTCTCGATGCCCTCTCGCTTCGCGGGGTTTTTAGTAAGCGGTACTTTTAGTCTCTTGTGTGTTATTCGATGCAGTTGTAAGCGATCTATATTTTCCACACTTCGGGGATTTTAGTCTTCCGTGAACAATACTCCCTCGTCTGTGCAGGCCCTAATAATAAAAGCATTTTCCAGGTAGGTAGAGGATCCAGGCAGGTAGGTACAGGATAAATAGTAAGATTCTGACAGGATAGAGGAATGGACTCACCGAAACACAATATGCACACACTGTTTCAGGATGGTTACTATACTGCGGCCTATTGAGCTAATTAGTTTGTCTAAATTCAATGGCACTCCTAAATTTTATTAAACATTTTCTAGCTAAATAAAAATCCCAATTTATTTATTCAATGTTTATTTATTGACGTAAAATAAAAACATGAAAATAAAATCATATGATTAAAAATTTAACTTAACTATAATACGGTGGTTGTACAATGACATGGTCTTTTATTTAAAAAACAAATAAATTATTCAAATTATATTATATAATTTTGTATTATAACTATTCATTACATATATTAAAATAATAAACATATTGTGTGAACAATATTATATTGTATTTGAAATTATTTATATGGCGTCACTTCGTCTTCTTCTTTCTTCACCGCATGTATGAGAACCATAGACATTACTCCATTCACAACCTGTTAAAGCAAGACAAAAATATTTTTATTATTATTAGCGTTTTTATTACCATTGGCAATTGGTAGTTTACTGACCACTAGCCATGCGGCTCCGTGTTTGCATGGACTTTGTAGTCCATGCGAACGAAGTCACGGACATCGGCTTAATAATATGTTAATAAATAATTTTATATAAAAAATAGATAAATATTAAAAAATAGATAAGGCGTAACTTTTAAACGAAAGGTCGATTCGCAAGCGCAGCGTATGACGTCCACCAATAAGGTGGATAGACCAATAGGGATCCGCAGGCTGCTTCTGACCGGTCTTATTGTAAAATTATGAGGCAGGCCTATGTCCAGCAGTGAACGTCCTACGGCGGCGATGATGAAGTTGATTAAGTGTCAAAAGTGATTAAGGCTCGGCACAAACGGGCCACCAACCACAGCCACTGGGGCGGCGAGCGACAGCGACTTAACACACTTTTTCATATATTTTGTATAGACGCGCCGCACACGTCGCTGCTTAAAAACTAAAGGGCCACAAATCAAAATTACACTTTTTACAAGAGAGCTAATCGAAAAAAATTAAATTATTTTTTGGCAATTTTTTTCTTATTAGATATAATTATCAAATATATGCATATTATACATCTTTAGAAGCGTATTTTTAAGTAGCATTAAATGTTTAAGTACTTTTATAATAAACTGAATACTAGAAGAGATAAGCATATAAGTTACTTTTGAATATATAAAAAAATGATCAAAATATACTAAATATGGAACAAATTAACCATAAGTCTTTTTGCAACATATAATATGAAAGATTGTGATTGTATTTTTAGAATAAAAACATTTTTGGATTTTTTGTTTTATGGCCCTTCAGTTTTTAAGCAGTGACGTGTAGCCGGTAGCGGCCACTCGCTACAGCTGTGTACGCAACTCGGCACTAGTGGTCGCTACGGGCCACACAAGACGCCGACACCCGCCACTTGCGTTGCTCTACCCCCGCGCAGTACCTTTGACTTTCTACGTATCGCACGCGTCACCATGGAGCACGACGCCTCTGGATATTGATACATTCATATCGGAAATCCATTCACGCTACGCTATTTGGGTTATAAAATGTGGCGGCTTCCGAACACCGGTGGCTGTCGCTCGCTTCTGACACTGTGGCAGTAGCGCGTGACAGCCACCGGTAGCTGTGGTCGGTCGCCCGTTTGCGCTGAGCCTTAATTAAGAACTTACAGCAACCATGCATGATGCAAGAACAATGCCTGCTAACCACGCAGTCTTCCCTTCTAAATACCAAGTGAGTTCGTCAATGCATCCATGGAAATAGGCATTGCCTGTAACGGAATCCCTGCATTCAGACGGCAATGGTTTTCGCATATTGATGTAATCCATAGGTCCATCTGCACCACAGCATCCGATCTGTAAAAATCAATGAAATTTCATATAATGGATCTTATCTTGCCTTTATTTCCAAATGTAATACGTGCAGAAATATTTAATTTATTATAGCATGAAAATATTTAAATGGAAGTCACAGGACCCGGGTACAATCTTGGGTTAGTATTCCACCACGTTAAGGAGGAATAGGCTATGTTTTTAGGCAAAAGCTCCTCAAGCGTTATAGAAGGTTGTATATCAATAAGTACATAATACAGATACACGTACACAATACAATAATACAGATTAAGTAATATTAAGTAAAAATATCATTAAATAATTGTACACAAAATTACTTATTCGCAAACCGAATGTTTTGTTAATTGGTCAAATTACACCGGTAACTACTTATGTGTTTTATGATTACACCTTTCACGACAGTTTATAAAATAATCTGTTATTAAATATTCTTGAATTTAAAAGCAATATGAGTAAATTGTTATTTAAAACATTTTATATTCATACTTTGTCTATAATTTTTTGATAATTTATATCAACAATGTTGACTGTCATACGAAGTCATTGATTTTAGAGTAATGTTAATACAATGGGTTCGCATTGTGTCCGAATAACACGACAAATGATATACCCAGACCGTTGGATTTGTAGAGCTTCTGTTCTGCAGGTTGTTTGTTAATCGACTAAAATGGACCACTGACAAAATTCAGTATGGAAAGGTTTAGCAAAAGGGACTCAAAAATTATTGTTTAAGCGAGATATACGTTTATCTAATTAAAGTAAAAAAAAGTATTGTCAATATCTGATTGTATTTTAGTTATATATAATTTTTAACATTTTTTTTAAGTAGTAAATCTACTAAGATTATTCAGTTGTTTGAACAGTTGATAGAATTTTAAATTTTTAAGCAGTCGACAGGACCACTTCGTAGTTATGAAAATCCCTGCGTGTGTTCTCGTTTAAACAATTTATCTTTTATTATTATTTCATCAATACTTTAGATCTAAAATTATTAAGAGTTGCCAACAGTCAGTCATAGATTTGTTAAAACTTTGTCAGTGATATTGTTTCGTTTGATTTATTATTATTCAAAACAATTTCGTGCATACATGTAAGAGGGTGCTCTATTGTCATTGAATTGAATATTATTATTTTTTAAAAGGTATTATAATTTTAAAAGTGTATTTATACCTACTGTGTTCGGAGTTTACTGTATCAGAGAAACTAGCGCCGTGTTCTCTATGCTGCGCTTTCTACGTCAACTGTCGATTTGACAAACACGTTTTGGTGTTTGCTTCGTTAGCTGTTCCGGTTTTGGGAGACTTTTTTTTTGTGAAGCGACTAAAATCGTGGTAGGTACTCAGCCCATTGTCAAAACGAATAACATGTGCGTCGCTTTCTTTTTACTAGACTCTGTATGATCTATTCTTTTTCTATTGATCAAAAACGTAAACAAATATAGCGTCGCCACTCGCCATGGTCACTGGACTGTTTTAGAGATGGGATTTGTACTATCGCGGTCAAGGGAGCAGTCCCACCGTAAGGAACAATTTCGTGTGCACATTTTGTATTTATCTTTGTTCCTACTTCAAAATACCTACTCGTATTATAACATTTACGTTACTATGACAACCTCAATTCAACGTTAGACAAATTTATATGAAAAGTGGGTCTGCTCCATTGACCGCGATAGTACATTAGGCATTATCAAAGAGAGCTGAC
Source organism: Synanthedon formicaeformis (assembly GCA_945859745.1). Lineage (NCBI taxonomy): Eukaryota > Metazoa > Arthropoda > Insecta > Lepidoptera > Sesiidae > Synanthedon > Synanthedon formicaeformis. The sequence goes on from OX243957.1 coordinate 8,454,238, forward strand.
TCAGTGATTAACTCATTTAGAATTTGTTCGTATTGTTTGTATAGTTCTATATCGTGAATTGTTTGTTTACCTTTTTGATCAATGAAAAAAGAATACAATATAGATAGGTTTTGATGGTATTTTCTTATAAAACTACTAAAACAAACACCTAATAATTATAAAGAGAGCAAACTTACGCCTTCCTGAACCATTCTTAAAATTTCCCTGCTGCCCTCGTGTTGGGGATTATTCATGAGACGCACTATAACATCCTTGATTAGTGGTTGAATGCTGGAGTCGTAAGTTGAGAAATCCAAAACCACACTAGCACCGATCAGGCCAATTACAAATACAGCGATCTGGGAAGCAATGTACTGAAAAAAAAAAATTCCGCAGTCAGTATTAATTTCATTTGTGGATTAGAAATATTGATCAAATTTTCTAACTGTGAAGGAAAACACCTGGACGAAACTTACGTGTCTTGTCTGTATCTAATTAGAAGAAGAGTGACAATCGTAAAAAAACATGAGATATCCAGATATTCCACAATTATCTAATGTGATGGGAGTACTTAGTGTCTAACATTCTCATAAAGGATAGGAGAAGAATTAAAATATAATTCAGACATAAAGTAAATTTAAAAACGAAATAGGATATTACACTAAATTCGAAATTAAATCGACAGTACTTTCACTACGGAGACTAAATGCTGGCTAGCTGAAAACACCATATATTATGATATACTTACAGCATAAAGTAGTGTAACATTTTCCATAAGGGCTGCCCCACAACCCAAAAATGTGACGCCCATGATGCCCAAGGAACCTATGAGGACTATGTAGATTCCAATAAAGTACTTCTGAAGTTCTAGGATTCTCATCCACTCGTTGAAGCCGGGTTCGATGCATATCCACAGGCATAGAGCAAATATGGAGACACCGAATAACTGTAAAAAACATGGACGTTAATCAGTGGTTATAATTTTGGGCAGTTCGTCTGGTGGCAGTTAACACACTACCGAGATATGAGAGTAAGTGATGCTAAGGTTCATATCGATCGGTATCCCTTCCCAATCCTATATCCTTTATCTAAGCTTAGCAGCGCACTTGCAGAACCCATGGCGTTGTTTTTGTTAATAGGCGTTATTTTTCGCCAACCATCAAATGGACTGTCAGTCTGCCTGCCAACCTTTACTAAAAATGCTTTAAAATCCTAACTGAATATCCTGAAGTAATAGTGCCAAACTGAGACTTTGACACTATTCCTTTGCTAACATTTTTCCATCCCACTAAAACTTAGATGAGGTTGCTTAAAACATACTTATTTGATCTGCTGTAACTATGTCCTTAGGTTACGGTAATCATTTATCATTAATTTAAACTGAATTAGTGATTAATGATTAAGTTAAAAACATATCAAAGGCTGCTATTTAAATCTATTAGCTTTTATTTAGGTAAAAAAAACTAACCTAACCAATAAATGATTGATCAGCTAAGAAACCTATTTAGTCAGCAAGTACTAGGATCAGTTAAAAATGTTGCTCAGCAAAATAGATATTTTGCGGATTGAAAGTATTTAATCCTAAAAATTGTTCGTCAGAATATTTTCTCTGTGAACTCGTTTATCTATGAAAGTAAAATAAATATAAATTTTTCCCAAAAAAAAGTCAACATTGTTTGTTTTATTAAGAAAGTAATCTCAAAAATTTTGGTTAATTTATACGGAATTCAATAATGCAATAATAGTGGTCCCAAAATTTATAAACAGAGCAGACAGGTTATGTTAGGTCGAATAAAAATTGGCAACTGAGATATAAATGGAACAGGAAACAACCGCAATTTATTGTTGCACATAAATTTGTATATCAACAGTTTTTGTATTCGCAATCACCATTTAAACTGTTAGCTTCAATCACTTGGCAATCGGTTGAATTGTTTATTGTTTCACAGAGAGAAGTAAATACTGCGTCCGACCATATAAACAACCTTGGAAAGAATGACTGACGTTTCTATCTGACTACTAGCTGCCTAGAAATCAATAAAATAAGAGAAGTTTGGTATGCGAGTAAGTTTACGGTGGAGTTAGTTTTATAATCTCATTAATGTTGGAGTGTGCCATCAACTTTATTTAGTAGGGGAGGATATCCAGAGATAACGGGATTGCTCAAAGTAATAGGCTTGTTTTTGCAATACGAACCGAAGAAAGGGAAATTGCTTACGTAATAACTTCTTTGTTATAGAATTATGTATTTTTTCATAATAATTTTGAATTATCAAATATTTTCTAACATTTTTTTTTATTTCAGTTAAATTAAAAATATACTAACAATGTAAACTTTTTATTATAACTTTTAAGGGCTAACTGAAATTGGATGTCGTGTTTCGGTGAGTGAGTAAGGTATGCCAGAGTCCATTTCCCTTTGCAGCGTGTTATAGGCGATGGTAGCCACCTACCATCAAGTGGAGCTAATCTATTGATCTAATCATGAAGCTCAATCAAGTGCAGAGTAAGTAATAAATACCAGAAGCAAGTTGCCCCACCTTGTCCCTTTTCTTTTATCCTAAGATCAAGATCAAGATCGGCAGCGCATTTGCATCCCACCAGTGTTAGGAAGCCTCCTATCATCTGTATTGTAAGCTTTTTAAGTAACATAAAAATTTTTTTTGTCCTTCAGCGAATTTACGCAAAGCATATCCTAACGCGAACAAATCACTACATTTTAAAACAAAGTTCTCCGCCGCGTCTGTCTTTCTGTCTGTCTGCACAGACACTAATACTGCACCGATTTTCATACTGTTTTCACCAATGGATAGAGTGGTTCACAAGGAAGGTTTTAGTATATAATTTACAAAGTAATGCGGGCGAAGTAAGGCAGCAGCTAGTTTTATAATAATAATTGCTAGTCTTGTGCTTAACATAGGGAATTGTGATGGTACATAGGGATTGTGGGCAGAAATAATGTATTTCGTTACAACTTTTTAAGATTAGTAACCAGAAAATTGGTATTTAGGTTATTCTTAATACGCTTTTTAACCTTCCTAAGGGCAGACAGTACTTGACTAACAGCTAAATGAGGTTTGGGAATTTGTAAAGGAATTAAATCTTGATTTAATTGAAATATTAAACGATTAAGTTAAACGAGCGACCACACAAATTTTTTATATTGACATTCTTCGTTTATCCCTCTTTGTATTAGTAAAAACCCTATCAAAATCCGCAGTACTGCAGTAGCAAAACGTAGTATCCGTTGGTAGGTTTAAAAGTAGTTAGCGGAGAAACAGATTCGGACAGTTTTGGCGACTTGGTTGCAAAATATAGTTTTTTTTTTTCTACTTACATAAAAATTAAATAGATTTTATTATATACTAGGTTTTGCCTGCGACTTCGTCCGCGTCCGATCGCTACCAAACTTCACAGGATTACTTGCTGGGACTAATCTAAAAATTTTCTGAAAATTTCATCAAAATCGAACACACAGACATAGAGACAGACAACACTGCGGTGGACTTTGTTTTATGAATGTGCAGAGTACAATAAAATAATCTTGAAATAATAAAAAAATGAGGTTATACAATTTTATAACAATAACAAATGTGCTCGGTATCCAATTTAGATGCTCCCAGTATACATCCTGTAAGTTTTGAAGCTGACAAATTACAACGAATCTATTCAGCTGCGAACTTTCAGCTCGTCATTGAAAGTTTTACAATATTAAGGTTTCATGTTGGCTCGCTCTTTGTAATAGACTTTTGTTGTTCTCTGCTTGAGATAAAACAAATTGAACGAGTGTTCAACAAAATAAGTGGGACTTATTCAATAAGCGCGAAAGTTGTGTACAATGTAGCAACGTTTTCGTATATATGTGTTGTTTTAATAAAAAAGCACACACACACTAATAAAAGAAAGCTCAAAGGACGTGTTACAAACAAAACGGAGAAAGAAGTTCTTTCTGTCTACGCATCATTATACCTTGTCTACAAAAACTGTTGCAGAGACAAGAACGCCGTTCGCAATCCATTAGGGCCTGGCGAAATGAAGCGGAAAGTTGACTTGTTCGTTTGTTGTAGGAAAAATCATATAATACTGAGTTTGCTGTAGCAGACCCATTAATGCTCGAATACACCCGCTTATACGCGCTCTCGCAATGATAAATGGGCCATCTGCGGACGATGTCTAATGAATTTAGGTAAGGATGCTTGCTTTTAAATACACTCGGAGATTGTGTGCACCAAATCCGATTTCCAAATTAAGTAGTTGACTTTTTGCTCGGAGAGGCAGACGGGTCAATTGATGGTGTCTACCGTCGCCTTAAACACAATCAACGCCACTGGTGCTGCAATTGTGCTGCCGATTACAGTAGAATTAAGGATAAAAGATTAAAAAGTAGAGTAGGGCTCTGGCATTAACTCATCGACACATACAAGAGACCGATACGACATCGACACCGTAACATAACAGCACACATGCTGTTATGCTGGTCTTCTGTAAGGGGGTGGTTACTGCGGCTAGACGGGCTGCCTAAATGACTGCAAAACGCAATCTCCACTGCCAATATACAAATTTCATTGTATGATAATTTCATTAGTCAAACAATCTAGATTTGGACTGACTACCTAAGTTTCGTTTGAAAAGATTTAAAGCGTGGGTGACTAAAGAAATATGGTAGATTGTATAACTTGCATTCATCATCATAATTTTCATAATCACAAAAAAAATAAAATAAAATTACTGTCATTTCACAGTAGTATTCTAGAAGTTGTGGTTACTTACGCGAAACTTGCCGTAAAAATGTGCTCTAGCCAAAATGGCAAATATACTTTTAATGTGACGAAATCTATTGATATTTCTGTTTATTTTACGTTACAGAGCATCCTGTTATATCGATTATAATAAAATCAAAGCCTGGAAATAATTATGTGATGTCCTGTCACATTTCGCACCACATAACCACGTGTACAGTAGCTGTAACCACGTAAGTAAAAAGGCGGATACGGGAAAACTATCAAGGACAGTTTAAACACCTATAATTTTATTTACATTCTTAGTATCTATTTAACCAACCAGTCTTTTGTGGCTTATATTTTTAACTTGATTGGCTGAATTAAATATTACGGTTTGTATCAAGTCTCAGAAGGATAAGAGTAATAAAGGGACAGATAAAATATGAAAATTGTAGGCAGTAAAGAAAACGCACTAAAAAGAGAGAATTACACGCAATGTTATGGCTAATATGACGTTGGAAAGACCATGGGTATTATGGGGACTTTTCTCTTAAATGTCTAAAGTAGAATGTATTGTACACGTTACATTCGCGAGAAACTACAAATAAAGGAATAACCGTTTGTTTTTGATACTATTTTTATATAGAAGTCGATAAGTATTTGTTTATTTATTTATTTTATTTTATCATTAACTATAATTAATAAAGTAGTATGACATCATTGTCTTCTTTTTCTTTCTTGTTATTAAATTCATAGCTGGTTAAAAGTAAAGAATGAAAATAAAGGTTAAAGTGCCATCACAAATAGGATAACAATATTCGAAGCATTCCAATAATGATTCTACGAATGATTTCACCAGTTATAATTAAAAACGTACAATAACTTTCTGTTGGGTTCTTCTTGCCTATTTTGCCTTTACGGTACTATTTCTCTACTCACAGCTACTCTACACAAGGACAGGGTCCAGGTATATAGGCGACATTCACTTATTGAACGGTCTGTCTGTCCGCTACCTAAAAAAGTTAAATACATATGTGTATGGTACGCGAATGTGTATTGATGCTAACAAGTACTCCTCAACTCAACCCTTTACGAAAGACTTTTACGTTTCTTTTTCATGTTAAAAATTTATAGCATCGTAAAACCTCACACCGACCCCTAAAAAGTCATATTTTGTGTAAAAATGAGCTCTAATATCATTACATTGTGTTTAATAAGCTTATGTATTATACATGTCGAGACATTATTGCCCAAAAATTTAGAATAGGTATATACAGTACTATCGACCCGCCTCCGGCTTCTTAAGGAGTTAAAATTTGTTCCACATCTTTCTAAACTTACTAGTTTTGGTAACGCTTTAATAGTTCATTCAGGATAAACGGTTTTATAAAGTACTAGCGACCCGCTCCTGGCTTCGTCCGGGTTGCAATTTTTATATATAAAAATCTTTACCCGTTCATCCATCTTTCCATATGTGAAAACTGAATTAAAATAGGTCTACCCATTCTCGAGTTTTTAAAGCTTACACAAACTAACTTAACTTTTATATAATACTAGCTGGTGCCCGCGACTTCGTCCGCGTTCTAAATGATATAGCCTAAAGTCTTTCTCGATAAATAGACTATCCAACACAAAAAGAATTTTTCAATTCGAACCAATAGTTCTTGAGATTAACGCGTTCAACCCTTAGATAAGTTCAACCAAACAAACTCTTCAGTTTTATAATTTTAGTATAGATAATATAGATTAATTGATGTAGAAAATGTGTTAAATTCTCATACAAAAATCAAGTATTTGAGACTTGGTGTTCTAGTTCGCGGGTAACAACGTCACTACCGTTTCCCCGGCTGTATCTCCTCAGAGACACCTGCGAAGCTGGAATAATAAAGACTTTTACAACATTTCAAAATGGGAGTTTTTCTCGCAATTCAACCACAGCGTGCACTTAAGGGATTTGAATATCTTATATGGTAGGTTTTATCTATTCCACGTAACTCCCCGCAGAAAAGATTCGTTCACATTTTGAGTCCTAAAATAATTCCCCTAACATGAATGGCATTTTAACGCGACGACGGTGTGCCGATCGCTCTTCGATTTACGATCTCAGATAAAATAAGAATTAAAGATAGAACCCTGTGGTAAGAGTGATACCAGTTAAACTACGTCTTCGCCGTATAAATACATTCACGGTTACATGCACGCAAATGCAATCAAACTACGCCTCGCCTTATTAGAATCTTTACTAGTGAATATGCAGGATGGAATCACATTTTACACGTAAGTAAACTTGGAAATCAATATTTTCAATAAAATAAACAAAAATTGAGGTGATAGCTTAGAACACAAAATCTCAATAGAGTAAACGGCTTACGCACACATATGTTTATAAAAACCGCCTTCACTGTGTTGTCGGAAAAATTCTGTCTATAGTTCATATTTGGTCTGAGTTTACGATTTTAAATTTATACCATTCTACGTTTGTGTTGAATTTTTGTTCCGAAATGGAGTTATTTCAATTTCGTCTAAATCGAAATTGTATGGGTAGACCTGACTGCTTTACGGGCACGCCCCCCAACTTAGCGTTACAGCGTTTACTGGGAAGATTGCGGAAAAATAAATTCCATAAATGGAATGAGACGCCACAGCGAGCTCCAGACACGAGGAATAAAGTGAAATTCGAGAGTTCAGCTCCTTATTTCATAGCTTTCAAACGGTTTTCTTTGAACTTGTAGTCTCTTTGCTTACCATGTCTTGTATTATATCAATTCTATGGATATATATCTACATCGCTCTCCGCCTTATTTCTCCGCTAATTTCTCCTAAGAGACCAAACATATTTTCATACAGTTTCCACTAATGGAAAGACCGATAACGAGGTATTAAAAAAAATCACAGAACAGACCATTGTATAATAATTCACTGAGTTGTAAAGTGGTTTATGTACAGAAAAAGTATAGGTATATAAATTACCGACGCTAGTTTAATTAATTAAAAACTGCAAAATTAATTGGGTAAAATATTTAAAGACGGTGAGAAATAAGCACAAAGTCGACGCTAACTTAAATTGTTGCGGTTTCGTTTGATTGAGTCCCGTAACTGAAGTATTCGCTTATATAGGAAGTTCACCCTTTCCTGCAAATACAAAGTTTAACAGTTTACTGTATAAGTGTTAAATTTATTTAACCGACACCACATACTGTTTAGCTTCTAAACAAATTAAAAAAATCACTAATTAAAGGTTAATGCCATTTAAGTTTTGCTACAAAATAACGTTTTTTTTTTATTATCTCTGTAGCCAAAATTTTTAAGGCACGGTTAGTATTATAGATAAAGTCTTAATACTTAGTATAAGGTTAGAGCCTTGTTAGAACTGGTATATTTGCTATAGATAAATTTATTTATAACGGTAGGCGAACGATGTTGCGGTAAAAGTATAAACTTAAATATGTAATAATATTTTCCAAAAAATATTTAGGTGTATGGTTACAATAATAATTGGTTATAAGCATATAGCATAATCGCTTGGTGTTAATTGTATAAAAATCTCATTTTGATACGGAAATAAGAAATTGACTTATTTACATTATTTAAACAGCTAGTAGTACGTTTAAAATATATAAATACCATTTATTTCTTTTTCCTTGAGCAACTAACTAGCCGTCCATTGCTGGTTTCAACAAATATAAGAGTCAGCTTTAAAATTACGAACAGCACAGAAAGTGCAGATGTTGAATGGGATTGTATATATAGAGCTTTTTATAATTGATACAATCAGAATGTGCAAGGCAAAGACTTGAAGCATACTCGCCGCACCTGCTTAATGAGAACCGCGCCTCCGCCTTGGCGTAAATCCAAAAGTCAATTATCGAAACCAACTTCAGCGATAACTTCGGCAATTATTTCTCATTTGTGCTGGAACATTTTAACGAGTGTTCAGGTACGGAGTGAACGACACTCGACAACGGCGGCGATGTCGGTTTTGGCAGCGGTGATGTTTTGTTTAGACACGATAGATAGGTATTATTGCTCCAATGGAAGTTTTGTTTTTTTCACTGAAGAGATTAGTTACATTATAAAAATAGTGCATGTTCATAAACTCATTGTGTCCAATGGTTGGTAAATATTATATTAAATTGAACCTATTTCAATATGGTTTATGAGAAACAGATCAAATAAATTTGTAGTCAGCGTCAACGTCACCAGCGTCAACGTCAAGTAGGCTAACTGTCATTTAAAGTCATCGGTAACCGGGGATAATGGAGCAGCTGATATGCCTTTGTCTGTACGGTAAAAGTCTATCGAATTATGCAGTAAACCGAGTGCATAATTCAATAAAACAGAAGATGATTTCTAAAAGTAACTTTACTTGTAGTTGGTGAAAGAGGCGCTAAGAGTTAAGATATACTCGTAAGACGGAAAAATAAAATGATCGATGAATGTCATACTATTTAGTGAAAATCTAACAACGTATTTTTCACATTTTGAACACAATTTGATACATTTTAAGATATCGCAAAAGTCCTTAGATATTCTTAACCTAAGGTCACTTTCTATATAATGTGATTCTGAAGTTTTATTGCACTTTAAAAGCTATAAATTGAATTTAAAAAAATGGGCCTAGAATTTAATAATTTAAATTAGAAACTATTCAATATGGAATTGAATTTAATAAATTATTATCCGTGAAAAAACAAAGCTATCGTGTCTCATGATAAATGTTATCTTGGGTAAGTGAGGTTTGTACAGCACAAGTTTTTTTTTTCTATTGCTACACTGTAACTTCTTAATCGCAAGTTAATTGTTAACATTTACAACAATATGGTGTAATTAAAGTAATTAAGTAAGCTCAATAACCGTTGTCCAGCAAGTTGCGGCGGTAAGTTGGGATTTACTGCTGACGCCACGTGCCGCTAATGTCTACTTGCTACTTCTGTGCGATGCGAACTTAACTAGAAATGTTGTTACTTCACACTGCTTAGATTATCATATTTATTAATGATTCAATTATGTACAGTCACTATGTTGATAACGAAATTAACTTTAAGTTAAAATAAGTACTCAATTATAAAGTTTACATTACATTATGACCAGATTTTTTATAACTTACTCACGTCATAAAACAAAACTAAACAAGATTATATGCAAAATTTTTGTAATAAACACACAGTATGTAGGTACAGTACACTCAATGTAAGTATGTAAGTACGAAGACTTGTATACTTTTTCTTATAAAAAAGTTAGTACACAATAGTTACACAGGCGTCATCATTATATCAACTGCGGAACATACACGGCTGTACATAGGCCTCTCTCCAAATTTCCCAGACAACCATCGATTATATTATGTCAAAAGAAGCAACCAGTATGAGTGAAAACTGATCAGCTGTAGTGTAGTGTTCTATACTTTGACTGGAATAAATTTGATTTGTTATTTCAAAACCATTTCACGTTATAACCATATACGGTGGGTGGCCATATTATTAGGGACAGTAGCTACTGAGATTTTTGAATTTTCTTGTCTAGTTGAATTTCTCTAATAAATGATGGGTTGTAGGTCTCTTATGTATTTTTTATTTGTATCTGTATTTTATTGGGATCATAAAAACTACAAAAAATTATATTGATTATATGAAACGGTGCAATCATGCATAAAAATGTAGTTGTCATTACCAGGGAATCGTTCATTGATTACATGAATATGAGCACTGCCTCTAATAATTTGGGCACCGATGGTATGTAGGTCTTAGTACTACTATAAGTATATACATATTTTCAATACCAGTTCTTTTTCCTTGGTGCTATCGTCTATCGTCTACTATCGTTATTATCTTCGCTACGAAGAATTGTACAAGGAAGAGCATTGACGTATTCGCCAACTTTCTAGGAAGGACCTCCCACCAAGGAAGAAAAATACATTGATGTATCAGGCCAGAAAGTGTGTAAATGTAAAAGAATTGATTGTTTACAAAATATTTTCAGCGTAAAGTTAACAATTGATGCAACATATGCACTTATATTGTAATGCAAATAAAACGCTATCAAACTACATGAAGTTTTTGTTATTTGTAAAATTACGAGTGATATCAATAAAGTTTTCCAACGAGCAAAATGCTATTGAGGAATGTTCCCGTTTCGTTAAAAAGGTTTCGTGTTGTTATGAGAGAGAACTGAATAAATTAAAATTTATTATGTAGTAGAAACGGTTTGAACTAAGTTTGTTTTGTATTCTTTGCTATTTCGACACTTGCTTGGTCGTTTCTGATTAACTTCGTTTGAAATCTGACTGTGCGGCCTGCGCTGTTTCTTCATTGTTGTGGAATAAATCTCAAGTAATGGGGGTCAGTTTTGACTAAACCATGTTTCCTTTCGAGAACAGGGTTAAAGAAATTATAAACAGTAACTTTATCTCACTGTCAAGCTTATTTTTAACTAACAACCCTCACCATGTTTCGCATGGATGCGAATTTTTCTCTTCAAACTGTATAAATACACAAACCTATTTATATTACATATGAGTATACAAATGACCTCGTTGGTTGACCTTAACGCTCCGTCTTAGGGAACCCGGGTCAACATTGGAAATGAACGTTTCAAAGTTGGCTCTGAACTGGATTTGAAAAGTAGCGGCAGAGCACACTGTGTTTCTGTCTGGGAGAACTAATCACCCCTTTTAGAAGATCACCGTGAAATAACAATATGTAAGTGAGTAAGGATATTAAAGCCCATTTTCCTATCCCTTCTCAATCACTTACCCTTAATCCTACTATGGTCGGCAGCATGCAGCAGGTGCTGCAAGTGCTGCACTTGATTGTAGCCAATTACAATCAAGTGGACCGTCAAGCTCTGTCGACCTTATAAAAATTTACTGCTCTTAGCCCAGTCAAATTAGAAAAATCAGGGGAATAATTCGTATAGTTTTGAAAATTGGTACAATTATACCTTAAGGTATCCAGTGAATTCTCAATGCATCGACATGGAGTTTTTTATGTTGGGTCGACAGATGGCCAAGCTTGCTTATTCTAAACTAAAAATGCCGATAAATAACGACGAAAAGAAAAACCATACCGTTTGCTTAAATGGTCTATTTTTGTGGACTAACCCAACTTACACAGCCTGTTAAAATTTTTATGTAAAAACTTTTGTCAGAAGTAATCATAATGCTATTCCTACAGATGTTCGCGATATAAGCAAAAACCTTTGAACCCCAACCTTTTGCACAGCCCCAACCCTTGAGGATTTTTAGTATATGTTTATCTGGATACCAAGGTATAATTGTACCAATTTTCAAAACTACACGAATTATTTCCCATGATTGCCCATATTCGGGCTTAATTTGACTGTACCTACTATCTTTCCATTAGTGAAAACAGTTTTTTTTATTTTTTATCGTACATGACTGTATTTGTATATGTATTATTTTTGATAGCATCTTTGGTTTTAATTATACACGAAACTAGGGACAATAAAAAATGCGGTTTATTGAATGAATTTACAAAGTTGAGTCATTTGATGACTCTATCTAATATACTCGGAAAACAGTGCGACGCATATTATCATTAAAAGATAAGATAATTCTTTGTGTTTAGTCCTGTTGTGTCAGGTTATTTCGGTTGGCCTCGTGAAAATTTAGAGAAAATATTTTTATATAGGTATTATAGAAAATTTAATTATAGAAAAGCATTCATGCCTGTGGATATAATATTTTAATGTCTAATACTACAATGTTAACAAACTTTTTTAAAATTCAATATAAATAAACATTAAATGGAAATATTTTTTTTTGTCAACTACGTGCCTATTGTAGTTAATATAATTTAATGAACTCTGTGAATGAAAAAAAAAAAAATTTTTTTTACAAGCAAAAAATATTTCGAAGTCTATATTCTCTATTCATTTGTAGCTATGTATATCATATCTATATACAAGTATATATATGTATATTAAAAATCGTGTCACATGTTTGACGCCAATGAACTCCTAAAACACTGAACCAATTTAGATAAAATGTAACTATGTGTAATTTGGTCCAATTTAAAAGATAGGATAGTTCTTATTTTGAACCCGGGTGAAGCCGGGAGCGTGTAGCTAGTATATTATAAAATAAATCCGCTGTCTGTTTCTCCGCTAAATTCTTTTTTGATATTCTACATAATAAACCTCATAGGAGACATTTCTTAGACATAGACTAAATATGCATAAATAAAGTTCATGTGACTATTAATGTAACTGAAACATAGGTATAATGATTTGGGTTGCATGCGTATGACTATCGGTAATCAGTAAATATTAAAAGCTGAGTGTCGGTTAATTAGTTTGTTCTTATAAGTTACAAAACTAATTTTGACGCGGTTTTCACTATAACTTCCACCATAAAACCTATCGAATATTTTATGCTGTAGGTTTACAAACAAAATTGTATAAGTGAACGGAAAAATTTACATATTTCAAACAACCTAATTCCCTTTTCAATCACCGTAGTATTTAATTATACCTCGGCTAGAAGTTACATGAGACCTTGATTCAACAGTGCAAAGGGTTGGACAAGTCTTAGTATAAAATTGTTGTTAAATCCTCATTGAATAATTTATTTATTTTTCATTTTAATAATAATCTTTTGCAATTAAGTTGACTCACCCACATTACGACGTTGAAGCAGAACAATGTGTACTTTATGCAATAGATCTGTGATTCTAGTTTGCCAACCGTGGTCAACGGACTATCTGCAGTACCGTTCCTCATTGTGCTCAACAATTTTTCACTTCACACCACTTATTAATGAAATTTTGTATTTTTCGTTGATTCTGTGACCGTTCGCAACGTCGATCGAAGTGTGACTGTTTCGTTATCTACAGATAACAAAGTGGTAAGCCATTTTTATCTGTGTTTGCTATGATAAAAATGTACGAAAGATATTGCGGTCAGCATTGCCACACCTGTTTATTGTTTAGCTGAGTACTATATTACACTAAACTTTGAGCAAGGTACTACTGAAGAATCTTCACTGACTCAGTTAGTCGATAAAGTATTACAGTAGAGGTAGTGGGGATAGTTGCAGAGGCGCAAGCACTGGTTGCGTGAATCAAATTCTGCTAAGTACTTTTTGAAGTATCGCTTCCTTAATTTTCCTTATTTACGATTTATTCTGTATTTAATGAACGCTACAGTTATATATGGACCCTTTGACAGATAATCTCACGGAAGGTAAAGCGCTAATTGGGAATATTTCCGTCATCAGTAGTTTTAACTAGAACTAAATTCGATTAGATTAGAAAATAGTTAGGTTAGCTTAGTTACCAAGATTGGGTTAGGCCTTTAGCACTAGATCTAGTTTTAATTCGTAAGCATTATATTGTCTTAGGGCCAACATCCCGAAAAATAATTTAGGAAGCTCATAAATGGCTGAAGTAACCATCCCCTTAATAAGACCCTCTTGTAGGATATATTTACTTACTTTGGGATCTATAAATTCATAGATCAGTTTCACATCTAATAAATTCTTCTAAAGATATATTATGTATATTACAATTTAACCACCCACTTTCGCAGAACTTGAGTAAGGGTAGCCTGTAATATTATTAGAGATAGGTTTGGATATTTTTAATACACTTGGGGACCACTCCACGTTATTTCACAGTCGAATTGATTTATAGCAAACTTTCAAAGCATTCCCTGATCGATTTGAATACTCTTATTGTATATTTTTGTGTTGAGATATATCGTCGCTACATTTCCAGTTATTTTATAAGGATGGACGATTATAAATCAAGTATATCTATACGGGGTTCGACCGAAACGTGTTCGAAATCCGATAAACGGATTCAAACTATATAGGAAATGGATGCGGCCGGTATAAGCTGTAAACATAAATAAGGAAGATGTACGATGTTTTAGAAAATACCCACGCACGAAGCGTTCGCCGTAAATCCAACACTTGCAACAGCATAAATTTTAGCAACCGTGCAGACCACTCGACTTTTGCAACTTCCAAAAGCCAGCTTATGAGGATTCTTAGGGGGATTCTTATTATTTTACACATATTCAAATCTTCTTCTTTTTAACGTGCCACTTCTCTACGAAGGTTGGCGACCACCATGGTTATCTTGACTCGCCATGCCACGGCACTATTAAATTTAACCTACAAGTTCAAAACACTGTTTACCTCAATTTTACTTCGAATATTTCTTGAAAATTACTTCATTCAAAAGTCTTCACTTGGAGGTGAAAGTTTATCTACACTTTTCCTGCGTGTACTTCAGATCAATATTGCCGGCAATAGAACAGCGGCGAACACAAAAGAACATCGGAAACAAAAGATCGCCCGCTCCCCTTACTTTCAATACAAAACTCGTGATGCACTCTCACTTAAAATTAATCTGCGAGAAGCCATTGCGGTGACTATTTACAAAGCACAGCCCTCGGAGTGTATTCCCTCTTGCCTCTTCATTTTGCTAGCGGATGAACCAGGGTTGTCGATTAAGAAATGTGAATTAATGTAACTTTAAAAAAAAGTTAAGGTTGAGAGACAGGCCCACAGTCAACTTGGTGATAGGTAGCTATCCTCGCCTATAACACAAGCAACGCAACAGGTGCTGCATAGCGCCTGTTGCGTTGCTGTTGCATACTCACTTCCCTATCCCTTCCCATAAGGGATTGAGAAGGGATAGACAACCGGGCTCTAGCATCCTTTATTCACGACGGTCTTCTGTAAGGGTATGATGCCGCCAGTCGGGCTGTCCAAATGACTGCAAGATCCAAAATTAGCTAGTAAAAAATAAAATGAAACCCTGATGATCGTACGTTAATGGTGATAATTTTATTTTTTGGTAAACGGGGATTTTGATTTTTTTCCCAACAGAAACAGTAATTAATTATATACATCAGACGTCATCGATCACTATATTAAATCTCAATGAAAATGATTTATCAATTCCAATTGGACATTCGTTATTCGGTTATTGATAAATAAATGAATGGAGAAACAAATTTATTTCAAAAGGAGATATACAATATTATCTGTGAAAATTAGAAAACGTATATTCCTTTTTAAACGCACAGCCCTATGTGTTTTCAACAAGGCTCAGAGTCATAGGTAAATAATTTCCCTGATTACCGTGCGACGTCTTCCTTGTGCAAACCGAGGAGCGGGAGAGGTCGTACCGAGTTCTCGGCAAAAATATTAAAACGTCCCAGACTCACAATTTGGTGCAGTAAACTTATACCTACAACTTCTCCCCTATTGAAGCCAGATAGAAGTATCTACTTCGCAAGTAAATTGATTTCCCGTTTCGTATTTCGAGAGTTGCAATTTAATGTGTTAAATGCAGGTGAGTTTTCATAACCTTCTGGCAAGTTGTCCCAGATGGATTTATTTGACAGTTTAAAGTCTGCAGTTAGAAAATAAGATTTCTCTCTAATGATATTGTTGTATAAATGTTCTTTGATATTATGTTGTTGTAGGTAAGTAATGCTGCATTACACTAATACATATTTACATAATATATTTTTATATTTCGTAGCAGTAGAATGCCAGCTTTCGTCATTTATTGAATTTTACTATAGTATTTAAACTTACTTCTACTGTTTGTAATTGATATTTTTTATTAAATTCCTGTTATTTTGATATTTCATTTTCCTATTTTTTCGCAGTAATTTTCATGTGTTATACTGTCGCAATACCTACATATTATGATATCCGATTACATATTATGATAATTGTTATTTTGCTCAGTGATTAATAAATTAACAGTAACAAACAAAACAATGCAAGTTCCGCGAGTCAACTAATAAAAACATAATATGTTTTTATTATTATGACTATTATATTATATTATATTATATTATATTATATTTATTATATTTATATTATGACGAATTGAAATTGAAAATTTCTTTCAAATTATGTTTTTACATGCTTACTAAAAAAATATTATATAATTTTTTAGTAGTGGCAGGGCAAATTTTGGCAGCCCGTTTGGCGGCAGTAACAAACCACCCCCTTACAGAAGACCACCGTAAAATTACAGCATGTGTGCTGTTGTGTTTCGGTGAGTGAGTAAGGAATGCCAGAGCACATTTCCCCATCCCTTCCTCATCTCTAATTCTTAATCCTACTTAGTCTTGTGGCTTTGCTTGTGGAGGCGACGATAGTCAACTTTAATCGAGTGGAGCGTCATTCTGTATGATGATCTTGACAAAAAGTCGATGATGTCATCAATAAAAGCTCGCTTAGGGACCAATTATTGGCAGTATTGCATAATGTCTTTAAGGATAATGAAGTTAACCATCCGTACACTGGGCCGGTCGCAAGCTTCATACACATCTAATTTTGCAGAATGATAACAATACTTAAGTAGGTACTTCTATCGTAGGTAGGTTAGAAAATCATCCCAAAAAAATACAACACATCTCGTCAGTCACTGGAAAAGGGAAACAACAACGTTCAGGGTTATTTGCTCAGGGTTGAATAAAACAAGGCTCGGTTTAAAGCAATGGCCTTAATATATAAGGGGAACATAGGTGGATAGCACAATTAAATTGTGCAGGTAGAGACTGGCGTCCGAGGAAATGTAATAAAGGTGTTGCTTCAGTCCAAATATTTAGATACCTTGTTCTATGGCCATGTCACTAGCGGCTTAATGTCGAGCTACTGGTTCATATAGTTACGACAGTGTTAGCATTAGGTTTTTTGACACTATCAACAACTTAGGGGAGTAAACTTTAGAGGAGAATGTTCTAATCTGTTACCCTACTCTATATGCGATACTTTGCTCTGTACCGAAATAGTTTTTCGACTTCAAAAATGTGATCTTGAATCCTATTTTTGAGAAATAAACGAATTTATATCTACATAATGTATCAAACATATTCATATATTCTAAGAGATATTGTATATCCACATATATCCCTTGAAATGTGTGCGTAAATGCGCATCGGGCAGCCAAGTCTACGAACTAAAGAAAGACCGCCTAGTGTGCATGTATGCTAATACTAGCCGGTGCCCGCGACTTCGTCCGCGTTTTGTAACCTATGTCCTTTCTGGTGTCCCAGACAACGTGTATGCAAAATTGCATGGTGATCGGTTCAGAAGTTTTTGCGTGAAAGAGTAACATATATCCATACACCCATACAAACTTTCGCATTTATAATATTAGTACGGAAGGATAAATGTCTAGTAATTTAATGAGCTTTCGCTTGTAAATTGTACTCGAAGTAAAAAGTACAAAGTCTTAAATATCAAGCTAATAAGAGAGAAGATGATGCTAAAAACGCAAACCCTAATTCGCCTGTTAAAAATACATAAATGTTATCAACAACAGATAGCGACTGATCCCGCTTTCGCCCTTAACTTGGGACACAAATTCACGCGTGGCTGACCGCGGGATAGTAAACGTATTCGCACGCCCGCCCGTCGCACTGTCCTGATTCTATTAACACAGCAATGCCTCCAATCTCGTACAATTGTCTCCTCTGGACTGTATTCTGTTTGTATTTATTATATTATATGGACGTGTCGCGTGTCCACCCACATATGTGGACGTTTCATGTGTGAAAATGCATATATTATTTTTGTAAGGATGTCTTTCATTTTATACCTATCTTGGAATACCACATCTAGGATGCACATCTGAAGGAAGATGCGTTGCTTATCGTCAAGTAGTGCCAGAACGGACGAGTAGAAAATGAAACATTCAACTGTATTCACTAACTAAACTGATGATACGTTAAGTGCGTCGAACGTAAGTACTAAGGTCTTCTTGTAAAGCCTTCTTGTAATAACTTATTTCAAAGGGCTTGATATTCAAAATAATTATTACACCACAAAATCACTTTGTACTGGTGAACGCGGAAACAGACTAGACTCGTAGTGCGCCAGGTTTAAATTCGTAAAATTTAAGGTCGTAGACGCTACCGATGATACGTCAGACGCATCTTATGTTATCAGACATTTTGAATTATTACTTTAAATCGTCCATGAGACGCAAGTTTAGTGTGCAAACTATAAAGTTAGTTACTTTTAAAATGACGAAACAATAGGTGATCAACTAAATAATCTAAACTTTATATAATAACCAATATAAAGTTAAGTAAGGAGTTTAATGAATGCTGCCTTAGTTCACTTTCAAATTTTACGTTTAGATTCCATTCTAAGTCTTTATTTCACCTTTTCCATTCGGCCGTGCAAACACAACTTACTTAATGTTACCCTGTTAAAAAGTTCAGCCGATTTTCTCCGGTCAACCGTTTTACGTCAGTTAAACGGATAAACTCGGATAGAACAAACACACTTTGTTCCATTTGGAAAAGTAAAATAATAATGTTGGAATACAAATTGGAGGGCGAGATTGTTATAAAAAGATACATTATAAAGAAAGATATATTTGCAATAGGTAAAATGGTGACTAAGCGGATGTGCCAATACTCATTTTATTAGTCGAGTTAGCGTCTGCTATTTATGTCGACTGAAGTTGATTGAAAAGTGCTCTGTGACATAAAAGTATTGGGATTCAACATATAGTGGTTTAATTAATGAACCCGAAGCTAACATAATATTATAAATATACTATATAATATATAATTATACTACTACCAGCTAAGTAGTATATAATTATATATTCTGACCGTATATGGAAGTAATTTTGACTTTTTGGCAGTCAAAGAGTTCATTCCACTGACTCATAAGTTATAGAATTTATTGAAGAAGTAGTGCTAAAAATAATATGACATTTTTATAACTATAAAATAAGAAGTAAAATGTTTTGTTTATTTGTTTACTGAGAGAAATGATTAAGTACACATACAACCTGTAGGTGTCTCTGTACATGTGGTGGGTTGTTGACAATATGCGGCACTGCGTGAAAGCTTACCCTAGGTGTTTACCCAAATGCCCTGCGGAGAACGTTCCGCATCACAGAACATCAATGAATCTTTGATGAACAAACAATATGACATGTGAATATTCCGAATGAACTACGACATATTATTTCTCTTTCAGTGAATTTTAAAATTTACTCAACATAATTCGAGTTTTCACTCTTGTTTTATTGAAAACATTATGTTAAAAGTCACATAATGTTAAAAAAAATAGCATTTCAACGAGTATTGCATCGACTTTATATTGTAGGTATCCCACTGGTGGCTATAATTTTCCGAACAACTTCAAAATCTAGGCAGTCCCAATAGTAATTATTGGGATTAATCATTAACCAATCCCGATTAAACGCATTAGAATGCAAAGAGATTTATAGAACAATATAAAAATGTTCTAAGAAGGCGATTTTCTAAGAGGAATATTTCCGAAAGTTTAACGTTATAAACAAATAAAATATAAAAAACAATTGAAAACAGGTGTAAGCTTTTGCTCAGGTGTAAGTAGTAATGTTTTAGGTGATGCCGTGACATATCAAGTTGTTCGCGCGTCCGCAATTTTAATGGAACCCGAGTGGCGTTAACGGGAACTAGAGCTCGAAGTGTTAGTTACATCTGTTACGAGGCATTATACATTTTACATTAGCAAACGATATAAATCCTTCACACCGCAACTGTACTAGTGACATGACTGTGTCATAGCACGATTCCTATACTTATTATCGAAATTATTTTGTTGACTTTTCAATATTTTTATACAATTGGTAGCACATTGCATCGCATCGCAAGATGCCCACTTTTTTGTTTTTGTCACAATTTATTACAAGGAATTTTCCAATATTTAAAGTTCGATTCTAACATTATATTTATTTTAGTAACTAATAGTTATATTCAAATATTTATTTTACTTTCACCGAATTATCCTTTAATTACTAGTACATAATGGGTTCTATGATTATTCCGTATAAAAGTGAACGTACTATTGATAACAAATAGATTAGGGCATAGTTGTAACCTAACGGAACGGTAGTAATACTAAATCTATGGTTGTAACGATGATAGAATTTACTCTTTTATTGATTTATATATTCATAAATCAATAATAATTATGATGATTTACAAATATAACAACAGGTTAGTATGAAACGTATTTAATTATATTTTTAATATTTTTAAACAAGTAAGGAAAAAATATTTTTTCACGAGTTATAAAGCCAAGAAAAAAACGGAATTATTTAAAAAAAATGTCCTATATAAAATTCTTTGAGTTGATTAACTGAAAGACATTTCAAAGACATTCATGACATTTAATTAGAAAATATTAAAAAGTACACACTAAAAGTGAACTGAAAAAGCTTTGAAAATGTACTCTGTAAAGTTGGAGCAGAGAACTTATAGTGCTTAATAGTAATTAAAAACAGAACTTAGTCCAAAGTATGGTAATTTCTCAATGCCGCTAGTGAAGTCTGTACATTTATATTTTTTTTACATCTAGTAAAAAGTTTCTTCTGTGAGTACCTATACCAAGTCAGTTTGTTAAGCAAACTACAGACATTTCTATTTGAATTTTATTGTTCAGATAGAAGCGTAGCGTTCCTTAGTGCAAACAAGCAGCGAATGATAAGCAAGAAAGAAACATTAGCGTTGTCTCATTCTCATCGCGAACTAAAATCTATTCTGGCGAGTTCCCTCGCCTTATCTATTACTAGAACGGGAGTCGCTAGAGCGAAACAAATCAGCAACGAGTATTCTTGATAGTCAGGAGCAAGTTTTTCATTAATATTCTATTCATATTCAAATCTGATTCGACAGGCGTTATCGTGGAGCGTTCAGGAATTCGGATCACGCGCGTCGCGGCTTCTCTCTCTTTGCAAAACCACAGCACGATCTCTAGAGACACCGAAACTCGTGATTGCCTATATTATCTACATTAAACACGTTGATATGATTCAACCGAGCTTTGTTTGTACTTGATTAACTTCAAATTACGACTTGTTGCTGCAGCTGCTGACAAAACGTTCATTGCGATTAGTTACATATAGATAGGTACTTGTTTACTAAATCTAAATTGTATTGCACCATTAATTAAGTTGACCGTCAGCCGGTCTGTCGATCGGAACATAAAAAAAAAAATTAACCCTAAGTAGTTGAGTGATACATATACGTAGCTGTTGAATTGTATTGTTTTCATTTAAAACTGAGGTTAACCTAGATGTTTAAAGTACAATATTATTCCAGTTCCACTACGAGTCGTGTACCTAAAATAGGAAAGGAATTCTCTTGCCGCACACGCAATTTCATAGTTGTATAAATTCTGAACGGCTACACGTAAGGAGTGAAAATTTACGGTAGTATTAAAGTTACGTATGAGCTGGAATGTTGGCCAGTAAAGTAAGTTGTAATGAAGGTGGGTAATAATGGTTATTTTAAAAACAAAACTGTCAAAATTTAATGTTAATATAGAGATAAATGGATTATTATCAGCCTGTGTCTCTTCACTGCTGGATGTAGGCCTCACGCATCACAGTATTCTGTCCTTCGCATACAGCCGCTTCCCACGAAACCTTTCGGGTCGTCCGTCCATCGTCTGTCCACATGGTCCCACGCTGTGCTTTCCGATTCGTGGCCTCCATGCGAGAACTCTTCTACTCCATCGATTTACTCGCTCTGTGACAGATAATTATGACCAGCCCATTGCCACTACAATTTGCAAATTTTCTTAGCAATGTCGATAACCTATATTTTTTCGGCGAATTCAAGAATTTCTTATACTATAGAATATTAAATAAATATTAATTACTATTAAATGATATTTAACTAAACTTTAAATATTTAGGTGAACATATTTTAAAGATTCTCTCAAAAGTTCGATTACATTAAATGTACAAGTCACAAAAAATCCCGTGGTAAATATTTTTGTGAAGTTCGAATGCTGTAAAATATTTATGATTCATGTTTATTCAAGCGACGCGCGCGATGGCGCTTTACAGCCATAAACCTTCGCCACTCTTTGCTGATTTATCCTACCAAACGCAGTATTATATAACTAAGTTAGCCCAAAATATAACATTTATCTCTATATATCGCTATCAAATATTTGAATCATACTTTTTAGTTGTGTGAACTTTTAATTAATTTTAACAAAATTCTTCAAATTTTTTAGATTAATCATTGAATTTAAAAGAATAACAAGCTTACCAACTACCCAGAATATCATCCACCACGTATTTAAAAAGATGTATGCGTGTTCTATTTCAATTTGACAGAGTTTGCAAATTCTGCACACTTAATTACAGATTGTTATTAGTAGCAGGATCTTGCAAACGTTTAAAAAATCATATTATAAGATATAATAATATATAAGTCATCGTTATGCTCACTTCCCATAAAGACAGCACTCGAAGGTCATAAAGTGGTGTTAACAGGGTGCTAAAATTGCACATTAACACAATACCGGAACTCATGTGAGGCTTATAGTGAGACGCCAACCTGTGTTCAGTGAAATATAGTATTTTCGAATATAAAGCAAATTTGGAAGCCATAATAAAACAATTTCTTGATAAAATATTGCTTAGGTACAACACAATTTTGATAGTTTATAGCGAAAATATATGTCCAACAACCTTAGTGTGGTTAATAAGCTAGGGCAGAAATAACTAACAGTTGGGGATAGGGAGGTCTCTCCCTATTAACTCCATCTTAACCAAATTTTATCTGCTCAGTATCAGTAGTACACTTGCAGCCCCAGATTTTATATAACCACTTATCTCTGATCTCAGAAGCATAGAAAGTATACCTTATAGGAAAAAGTAGCTTTCGTACATTTGTCTATTGTGGACTCTTAAGGCGATTTAATAACGCATTAAAAGTCTAAGAATGGTTATATGAGGCCACAATTTCTTAACAGAAAAGTGGTCCTTCGATCCGAATATCGGAATCTAGAGAAATTTTGCGAGACTTCCGGCAAGGCGAGCTACCAGTAAGTATCTGCAAACATAATTAAGTTTGTTTGAACCCTCAAGCCGCTACTCCAATTAGATCCTTTTTTTTTTCTACTACGTTTGTATCAGGCCATGAATATTTTTTCATAAGGTTGGTAACTAAAAACACATGTCTTGTCACAAAACAGCGCATGTGCATAATTTGAATGATACAAAAATTTCATGTTCTAGGAAAATTCTTTTAGCTTTTAAAACGACAAAGAAAAAACGCAAATCTGCTCTGCTCTTGAAATATATATGTGTATATTGTGGCGAGAAAGGCACAGACGTTAAACATGAAATATTCCCGGCAATATATTTGTATGCATGTCGTGTGGCCTAAGCGCTCGTTTATCAATATGCCCTTCGGCGGATCTCGACTAACGGCATCCGAAAACATCCGAGAAATAACAAAAGCAAGTTTGCGAAAACGGAATAACATACAAGTTTTTCTGTCACTTGTGCTTATTTGATACTCTATTTGTCGTATAAGCAAAATAATGTTTAGATTATCTTATATTTCATTCTCTTTTAGAACAGTTTTATACCATCAAGTTGACTCATTAGTGTGACTGACGATATTTAAATAAAAGAAGTTAATTTCGTCAAACCGAACTGTTTGTAGTAAACAGAAAACAAGTTTGATTTCATTTTAAAGCTAAAGGCTTCGATTGAAATGTATACGGAAAAATATCTGTATAAGGTGCTCTTTGACTGTGCACTTTGCAAACCGTTCTGTGGTCGACCAATCTTTTCAAAACTTTTACCACTGAAGTGAAATGCAAAGTGCATTTGGGAAAGAGGAGGCGAATAAAGGTTAACGTACCGTTTAGATGTAACTGAAAAGGTTATATTTTAAAAAATCTTAAAATAGCCTGACATAAGACATCTATAAATTAGAGAAAGTGGTAAATATTTATTTATTTAAATTCTTGTTTTCAATTTGTAAACATGTTAATCAATTTTCGGTTATGTATATTTAAATTACAAGTATATATGATATTATACTAACTTATTTTATGTTGATTACGTAGAACAATAGCAATGTAGAATTCGGTACTAGTATTTTAAAAAAAAAATACTATGGATCCACACTTTCATACATTAGTTCATACCACATAGTTCACATAGACTTAGCATTCCCAATCCGAAGATTACTTCTGAATCCGTAGATCCAAGATTTCGGATCCAAAGATTATGTAGACATAATTAAAAATATGACGATGACTTACTTTGTCTATTTAATAATAAGTATTTTGATTTGATTTGATCTGATTCTACGAAGTGAATTCGGTTACCTTTTGAAGTTGACGGCTCAATCGAGTTAAGTCCTTTTGAATGAATGCACAATTGTAAATTAAATTGCTCTATAATATCAGACAAAATATAGGGGCATTTATATTTGAAATATTTCATATATATTGAATATAATAATATCGAAATATTATATTTGAAATATTGAAGCATTTAGTAAGGACATTTTTATTTTAAGCCCTTTCAGGAATTTCCATTTTTTTTTACAGAATGACATGGAATATATTTCACCAATACTGTTAATGCTATCTCGGATGGGCAGTGTTCGGGAAGCTCTGAGACTTTTTCTCGTAATCCGACCGAGAATCGTAAAATAAGGAAGTCATTATTTAATTTTAATCTAATATATAAAATTCTTGTGTCACAGTGTTAGTTGCCATACTCCTCTGAAACGGCTTAACCGATTTTGATGAAATTTTATATGTACACTTGACAGGTCTGAGAATAAGTTTTTATCTATTTTTTATACGCGGGTGAAGTCGCGGGCAGCAGCTAGTTTTGATATAAAAAGTTGTATTGAGAAAATGTTAATCTCATATTATCATTTCAAATAGTCCGTAAACTTTTTAGTTTTATTGTTTTGTCGTATTAAATTTCTCACAATGATTGAGATACGCATTATCCTCTCACCCTTTGTTGGGGTCACCCTTGTCCCCTCTAACAGACGTTCGGCCTAATGGAAGAGACGTTGTACAATTATATTTCCCCAGAATCACTCTCACCAACTTTACTGATGAAGTACGACCGCTTTTCGTTACGAAATTGTACAAAAATTTGTCTTTTTATGACTTTTTAAATAAATGTTTGATGTTGACTTTAAATCAATAAGTTTTTGCTATTTTTGCAAATAGCCGAGGGAACCAACTATCTAAAAAATCTAAAAGTATAATGTCAGGGGTCAATGTATGTCAGGCGTTATATAGCTTCACATATTTTGTCCGCCATTTTTTCATTTTTTTTTCAACGCGGACGAAGTCGCGGACAATAGCTAGTAGATAAAAAAAATGTAGATGATTTTTTTTTTCTATAAATTAGTTCATTTGTTGAAACCGAAACGTTCATAGTAACATAGTTGTATGAATGGAAGCACTTTACTACCTGTTTTCTTTTCAGGCCGACATCTAACAGCGATTATGTGGTCATGAGCAAAATTGAATTTGTAACTTCACTACCAACTGTTGTTTCCCTGAAGACTGTTTAATGAATGCTGACTAATGGTTTATGTAGTAATTAGTGCCTACAACTCCGTACCTTCGAATGTAATGACTTTTAGCTCGAAGCTTTTGATAACTATTCATTAATTTTGCCTCTGCTTCCTCCTTTTGAAATATCTATAATGGATTAGCTGGCGGATTTCCACTGCCAGTTTTTTAGTTTCATTTCATGAAGAGAAATCAAAGCTAGGTTGAAATTTCTATTAGTTTTTATTAAAATTTCTCTCACAATAAACGAGGGCTGATAAAAAACTTATTATATTGGAATTTAGATTTTTTTATACTTTATTTTAAAACACGTATATTTAACGTAACCCTTGTATTTTTATAGGGTTTAGGAATTAGGAAGAAATGTTTTATTGGGTATAATTTAAAATTTTCACATAAAAAATAAGACATTTAATAAATGCAATGCTTATAGATATTAAATTTTTTTTATGCCATAGAGACAGAATGACATAAATTTTATTTCAATTATGACAAATTTTCACATTTTTTTCTATTTTTTACAATATTCCATAAATAACTTCTTATCTCTTTAAACGCAACTCAATGATAATATAAATATTTATTTATTATCATATTAAACTGTATACGAAATTAATTTTAAATTAAAATTCTAATCATCTTATAACAGTAACAGCTCAAATGATATTTTTAGTTTTTTTATTTTTTTTTTTACATATAGGTATCCGTACCAAAATAAAAAACACTACTTTTTGTCGTAGGATAATATCCAAACAGGTTACCTCCTAACGAATGTTAATTTTTTTTCAAATATCCGTACCAAAAAATAAACACCATTTTTTGCTGTAGGATAATATCCAGACAGGTTACCTCCTAAGTCTATTTTGCTTAATACGAGTGCTAAAAGCTTTCCTAATTTTATCGGGACCTTCGCAGCTGCTACCTAAAATTAATAGGAGCATAATCCGATAACATAGGGTGCAGTTTGGAATATTTGAGATTCGGATTATGAATTTGTGGGGGCGCAACGTGTGCAATTATCTTTATTTGTATATATTAATGTCAGATTGTACTAAACAATATGAAGTTTTAGAATACAAGCAATGCTGTCCGATTTTTTCAGTTTTTCCGCTAACTTTCCATTTTTATTAACGTAAAGAGCGATAAACGAGGAAGGTTTGTGCATTTGAGTATAATTTTCAAAAAAAAATATTGCTTTCTTGCAACTTAATTTTTTATGTTGCAACTTAACCTTTTCATTTGATTTCACAGATGCTAGTATTTTTTTATGTTACTGGAAAAATTGAAAACTTCCTTATAATAATTTATTAGCAATCCATTTTTTTATTGAAATAAAAATACTAATAATAAGAATTACCGGACTTCATCTAAGATGGATAGGGATTAAAATATTCCACACGATTTAAGCTCTGGCGTTTAAAACTTAGCATTTATTCTGTATTTTTGAAAATGCGAAGCTTTGTAAATGCGATATTAGAATAACATGAACATGAAGCGATTTCAAAATGACATAAATATTTGTTGTGTACCCCGTAAGTATATTTGAAATACATTTCTTTTTACAAACAGAACCTTTACAATCTAATAACATTCATGTGACTTTATAAACTTTCGAGACTAAATTGGATTTGCATGTTGTTATTAAATCTATGAATACGATTACAAGTTTCAAAGAAAAATGTGTTTGGGACATGTTTTCAATTTCATAAGCGTGCGATTATCACTGGCACCAGCTAAAGCAATAAAGAAAGTAAATTGTACACAGGTTCTATTAAGAAAGTGAAAATTCCAAGATTACATGAAAAGAAATACATTTTTTTGCTTTTGATTTAAATTAGTTTGATTTTATTTCCGTTTCTTATATAAAAACCGGCAATGTACGCTGACACGGTTTACTCGGTGGCACTCTTATCTATTGACACAAGTTATCATTAGGGTAGGCCTACATGGGGGTAGGCAAACCAAATTTAAAATTGTTAATTTTTAGTTATATAACAGAAAACAATTTTTAGTAAACTTCTTTTTCGCTTATTTAGGAAACATAACGAAAGGATCACAAAAAGGATCATTTAATTATATAAATATACGTACAATGGCTTTTAAGTTTAAAGAAATCATTAATAGACAAAGACTTTCAGATAACTCATTTCTTTGTTTTAGTAATAAAATTACAACAGCTTTTTTCCCTATTTTTCTTACTCGTCGATTAATTAAGCTAATTAGCTTCGTCTAAGGCACCTAAGTCTCTGTAGATGTTATCTGCGTTCGGGTCAGTTACTTCTCCGTCTTGTCCAATTTTATTGTTGCGACATTTTTATCTAAATGTACTAAATGGAATTGTCATTGCGTAATGTATCATTGCCTTCTGTTAATACCTACATTATTAGAAATACTAACACAGGAAAAGAAAGTCCGAATGAGAGCCAACTACCCTCGCGTTATTGTTAACGTCCTCGTAAGAATAACTTACATTTATTGACTAACGATCATCCTACGATCAATCAGCGCTGAATTATAAATAAAATAGATACTGAAATACAGAAAGTAGGACTACATTGCATACATAATAACTCATTAGGTATTTGGTACTAGCGTACTACAAGAATAATGTATACTACAAAAACAAATAGGTTAAACATTTGCATTCGTGCTAAGCGGGGGTAGGTAGTATATAAGTTAATAATCCATTTAACTGCATAATCGGTTTTCTTAAGAGCTATAGAAAAAGTGATTCGGCAAGGCGAAGTAGTCACCAAGAATAACCCCGAAAACACGATTCAGATATTCCATTTCGGATTCAAACCAATGTTGGCTACGAACGAGATTTGTGTTTGGAAATGGATTGAAGTCGACCATTGTTGCTGAAGCCCCGTTGACTAGAAACTAAAACCCAATATCGGTGTCTACGGATCCAATGGTATTTGTACCAAATACCTTCCACCGACTTAGCCAGCCGAATAAACAACCAATCAACCAGAGGATTTGCAGTTTTCTCTTCCTACTTCAACCGTCTAAACGTCTACAGCGAATAAATTTAGTTTGCATTGTATTTTTCATAGAAATTCAACTGGAAAACTACATTTAAATTATACTTAATCGGAATCCAATCCAGTAAAAAGAAAAGTACGAGTATTACGTGCACGTCAAAACTATATTTTAATATGCATTATGCAAAAGGTATTAAAAATTTGCTACAAGAGCAATATCTCCGAAGAGATAAAGCCCTAATGAAATTGGTTTCCACCAAGTCGGGCTTGCATATTAGAGATAACATCGGTAGAGAGTCAACAACACATTACTTAGAAGGTACTTTGCTGGTTTTATGTATGGATATTTTCATGAAGATATCCCTTTCGATATTAAAAGCTTTGTTCTCGGTTCAATGTATTGTTTTAAAACTTATGTATTGAAATTCAAGTAATTTTGTTTTACAAGTTTATATTTTTACATTCACAATTTTTTTTATATTAATTTAATTTTTCATTATAACGTTTCATAATTTTCACTTGGACCCAATTTTGGATAATTCGAAATTATGAACAATCGCCAAAGAAAATGTTCGAAGCGGGCGTTGCGTCTGCAGAAATGAAGGGCTCGGAGCCCATCAATTTCCGTTTGACTTCAATGAAGCGTTTTCTTATTCAGAGAGTTTCGTTAAATAACAGCGTCTATTAATTATCAAAAGCAGTAGTATTGAGGTTGAAAGGCGGCGTTGAAATTGATTTATCGCGACGAATGCCAGGGTAACGGTGGGCGTACACTGTTTCAACAATTTGTTCGATTGCATGCTTAAAAAACATTGCATTAAAGTCGTTTTTACTATTGTCATACCAGCAGTTGAAGAGGTTGTGTAAAATCCTACAGGTATATTAGGTACTGGGTTGACGTCCGATCGACCGTGAGTTCTATTATTCACTGAGGGCTGTCCTCTGTGCATTGAACTTGACAGTTTGTATTGTTCCTTTAAGACTAGAAATTAGAAATTTTCCTTGTTAAACTTTAAATACTTAGACATTTTTATTTGCTCCAAAAATTAAACATGACTAAGTTCTTGTCTATACTATACATATAATTATACAGGGTTATTTGACTCATAGTTCACCAATTTCAGGTTGGATAGGCTAAAAATGTCAGGCGTCAATGTGTCAAACGTTATATTGCTTTATATATTGTCAGGCGTTATTCTTTTTTTAACGCGGACGAAGTCGCGAGCACCAGCTAGTGTTTAATAAATTCAAATAGTTATTTTACCTAAGAGTTGGGTTGGGAGTTGGGAACCAACAGACACTTACGAGTTAGGAAACACCTAACAACTATTAAAGCCGGCCATTCACGGCAGTCACATTCACAATCCTGCATGAAGCGCCGAACTTCAAGGCGGACTGCCGTGAATGGCCGGCTTTAATAGTAGTTAGGTGTTCCCTAACTCATAAGTGTCTGTTGGTGAAAACGGACACCAGACTTACGTTACACAATTTAATTATATAATTAGGTAATTTATGTTATGTGTTACATTAGTGAATTGTGTCAGGTGTGAGTTATTATAATAGTAGGGCTCTGTTATTTCTCAGGTGGTGTATATTTTCTAAGGTTTTCCTACAACTTGACAGTTTTTTTTTTCTCTATTTAGAAATAAAAATATGAAATGTTCAAAGCCTGACAAATATTATATGCTTATAAGTAAATTAAAAAAAAAAAAAAAACCTAAGAAAAAGACAAATATCGCCTCAAAGCTAGTACCAGCTGTGTTATAAATGTCATAAATGTATATGAAATAATATAGAAATTAAATTGTAAAACTCGTTCGTTATGAACAGTGTACGCAAACCTGTAGACTAATATAATCGGATTGTGTTTCGGTCGTTCCTTGTGAATGTTTCAATGAATAATGAACGTTGGCTTGCGGTGACAGACGTGCAATTACACTTCACTATTTATTTACTCGTTTTGTTGTAGTGCGCCATTTTGAATCCGTTGTTGTGACTTAACAATTTGTTAGTTTTTTTTTGACGTCGTCATTGTGTCAAAATTTGGGCCACGAATTCAATGTACCTACGCCACGCAAAGTTGTTATGCTGATACCGTAGATTGAAGCAAAAAGATAGATTAGTGACTCAATATCTGCGCATGGGCCTTATACACTGAGTCCAATGAACTCAGTATCATTAAGTTGCCCAAAAGGTACAGTGGTATGCAAATACCTACACGTGATACTTTAAAAATACCGATGCAGTTTTTGTGGAAAAATTTGAATACATTTTTCGACCCCCTATCCTCGTCATGGATATTGGAATTGCAGGCTGTGTAATGAGTGTTTTATGTAGCTCATAGCTCGCGCACGCCCCAGCGAAGTGTGGCCGTTCAGCTAGTCAATACTAATAATAAATCTGTAAGTGTAGGTATTGTATTGTATGTTAAACTTGGTAGATAAACATTAAGACGTACAGGACACAGGATAGGCTACTTTGTTCTTTTTCAACGCGGGCGAAGTCGCGGACGCCAGCTAGTATTACAATAAAAAGAAGTGCTTAGGGTCAATGTAACAATTTTCGCAACCGTAAACAAAACTAATGTGAGCACGTTTACAGCTAGTTCGCATATAAAAGCAATACAATCAAGAGCTTTCAGTTGTTTATATAAGACACATTGCGATTGTCATTTTTCCAATAGATTTGTACTAACAAGACAAATACTGTTGGCGCAGGCCGAGCTCGCTGATCATATTTCGTTCCGCACCACGGCCACTAGATAAACAGGAAATTGTAGAAACGTAACGTTCGCAGTACATTTTCCAACAAATAATACTCGTAAATATTACCTTGCTTTACTTCTCTAACTATATTTCAGAAATTCGATAAAGTCACGATACACGACAATAAATGTAGGTTGCAATTTTGCTAAAAATAAATTCGAAGAAAACTACTATAATATTTCATATTAGATATTGTTTAGCTGCAAGAGTAAAAAGGCAAATGTAAAACTGTTTGGCGATTATAACCTGCAACTGACATGAAGGATCTTCATTTGAGTACCTACTGTATATTGACAACATATTGTTCTTAAAATTGTGATATTACTTTGATCTTGCCGTCAATACTAGACTAGATTTAGATAATATATTTTCGTTAAAGTTTAGAATTAACACCAAAAGATACAAGTACATAATATCGTATATTGAGTTAAAGAGTTTCGCTTAGCTAATTGTGTGTTAGCTGGTTTACCAACCAGTTGCAGATACTCATTAGTCGTTATATGGAGCCAATTTATATTATAATCATTCTACATACCAGTTAATGGCTCATAAAGTATAAGACATTTTGAAAACTATTATTACATTTACCCATGGGTGAGGTTGATTTATGATGCTTTCATAAATTGACCATAATTTCACTCATGACTTTAAAATTCTATTTTACGAATCTATTTTACTAGGTCGTAGCTTTCTATTTCTAATTTATATTTTACTATATCGTAAAGAAATAAGGTCTTCTCGTAATCGGATTACGAGAAGATCTTAGATATATCTCTAATATGTAAGAAACAGATAAAATAGGGATAATTAGAGCTTTCATGAAAGGAATAGGACTTACGCTAAGTAGCAGTTTATTAAAAAAGCCACCTAGGATTGCGGTAGTAAGGTCTATTGTACTAAATTGTCGGCTTTGTGACAATGACAGTTAAAACAAATATTATTAATTCACTCTACATTTAAAAAAATACCACTAAGCGCCTCTTTCACGAACGTCAAGTAGGCTAAACCATCACTTAAAGTCACCTGTCACCAGGAATAATTTAGCTGATGTACCTTCGTTTGTACGGTAAACGTCCCAAAAATTAATAGAAAATAATAAAAAAATCGGCTATCGAATGATGCAGTAATCCGAGTCCATAATTCAATAAAACAGAAAATGATTTCTAAAAGTAACTAATCAACACTTTAATTGTAGTTTGTGAAAGAGGCCCTAAGTCTGTTTAATGAAAAACATTATTTTATAGTTGCCCATCGCTGATAAAATACTATTTTAAAGTTGGTTCAAGTTTTAATCCGTTTATATCAGAATGGTTTTGACATTTTCTATTACAGAATCTTATTGTAGTTTCTTTATGATCAAGTCTAGCCGATAGGTACAGTGGGGCGCACGAAATACGGGGAAGCTGAAAATTGAATTTTTGGAGTATAAGGCCACATAATAATATCAACATTGGAAGATGCAACAGATTAATATTTTCCAATATATTCCTTACAATTCAAGGAAATGATGTTTTAACCATTTGAATTAGTTAAATCTTATACCTTATTATGTGAATTGGTATAAATGCCTTACACTAAATTCACATAATTAATGGTTGATTAATGATAATGTGTTAATACTCGTATTACAAGGCTTCATCAACAATCAATTTTATTTTATGACAAGACTAAGCGCCTATTTCACAAACGTCAATTAGGCCAAACTGTCATTTAAAGTCACCGGTAACCGGGAATAATTTAGCTGATATACCTTTGTTTGTACGGTAAACGTCCCAAACATTAAATAGAAAATAATAAAAAAAATCGTCTATCGAATGATGCAGTAAACCGAGTGAATAATTCAATATAACAGAAAATGATTTCTAAAAGTAACTAATCAACACTTTACATGTAGTTTGTGAAAGAGGCCCTTAACTAATAACCTTAACTATTAAATTTTGCTTTAAAGGGTCCTGTTCATTTTTGCTTCTTATATATGTAATAAAAATAATGTTGTTTCGATAATTTATTTATTTTTTGTAAGACGGAACTGTGAGTTAACTGGACTGTCTTTCTCTAAAGACAAAGAAAGAAAGAAAAGTTTGATAAGTGGATGAAGAGATGGACTACCAGTCTAATCGACAGTTAATATTTCTTTTGAATACTACATATGTCAGATGGCTACCATATATACCTATATATAAGTATGCAAAAGTTACCTATATATAAGTATGATGGTTTTGACAAACAGAAGCAGACATCCACAAACAAATGTTTCGTACAAAAACATATTGAATCAGAAGAACACCAACGTTATCCAAAAGACAAAAGTGTCATTTCTATTAAATTATTCTACAATAGAACAAGTTTTGCTACTGTAATATGCCAACTTTGTAGGCATTGTTTATGCATGAACTTTGAGATTTTCGTGCCAATCCGTATTAGGGAAAGGGTTCTAACGTACGAGTGTCTGTGGGTTTTTGTGTTGATTTGCATTTAAGCATATACCTTGGATTTATGCTGGCCCAGAAACTCAACGGTTTTTCTAATGTTTTTGGGATATTTTCACGTCAGCTGCTGTTTATTGCCCGCAGTTCAGATGGCCCATATTTTTTTTCGTTCGATACTCCTAATCCTAGTTATGTATACGATTATAAGGAGAATATCGCAAATTATTATATCTCAAGCTAAGATTGTTATTTTTTCCGTACTTAGAAATGTCATAATTTCATTACTCAATTAGATACTTATCTAAACAAACAACAAAGTAAATTAGTAGGTAACTAATAGATTCGTATTTAGTTATGTATAAAATAAATATCCTTTTTATAATGAAGTCTTCGTCTGCATAAAATAAGTCTTCGTTATTCTAAAAACCAACGCTTCGCGACATCAGGGAAGGTCAACGAAAGTGTGTAATTTTTAAAACAAAACCATATTTTTTAATGTATAATTTCCAAGTAGAAAAAGTATTCTATTTTTGAGTTAGTTGGTACTCTCAACAAATAAAAGTGTTTACCTTAGTCCAAATTTAACGAATGCTTCAATGTTTAATTAAGTTAATTCTTAAACGTCTAGACCGATATTCGTCCATACGTAATTCAGTTTGTCGGCCATTATTTACTTTGGTGTTCACAGAAAGGTCTATGGTTGCCCTCAGGAGCACGCATTTAATGGCTGCGGCTTGTTTTTTATTCCAACCCTTTTTAATAGTCTGTTTTATGTGAACCTGTTTTAGATTCATTTGAATTTGTTTTAAAGTGGTTATTTATGTTCAGTCATTAATTAACTTCCAGTACATACTGAAAGTCGAAAATATATTACAGTAATAAAATTTATAATGAAGTCAATATATTGTTTGCGTTTGAATTGTTTAATGAAATTGATGCAAAAAGGGCAATCAGCCAGTTTGATGGAATGTTTGCTGATATTTTTGTGCAACACTATAAGCTATAGATCTCACAGGAATCAAGTTGATATTAGAAGGAAATAAAATCAGTATGAGGACAAGGAATTAGGCTCTTGTATGCACAAAATATAGAGTAATCTTACAATGGTTAACTGTTCTTACAGTAAATGCTGGTTATTTTGTAACGAAATAGAATAACTGTCAATAGGGTTAAAAATTTATGAATTTTATCTGAATTAATACATTTTATTACAATCCTGACGTGGGATCTTTGGATTTTGTAAGGTCTAGTCCACAACCATACTAGAAACATTAGTCTGCTACATTCATTTTACATAGTAGTAATGTTATGAGTTTGACCGTCAAACGCAAAATCTTGTAGCTAATATGTTTTTGTCCAGAAAAGTTTGTTGTTATTTGGTTTCAGAAATAAGGATTCAGAACCCGTAATTCAGAAAAATGGTAAAATTTTGTAGCTCCGATATAAATATTTTATTATAAAAGCTTAACGGTAACTTCTGAAAAACGTTGATGTATTTATAAACAGTACCTTGGTTGTATAAAAAATCACTTGCAATATCTCAATGGGAAGGCTACTGTGGAACATGACAGCACAACAAGGAAGGCGATTTTATTTGTTTTTGTGTTTTCGTTATCTAATCCTTTTCTTTGTTCTGAGAAGGCCTCGGGCAAATTTTGTGTGCTTTATTAGACCAGCAAAAAATAGAGGCCGTTCAACGAGCCTCTTTAATGTAGGTAAAAAACTGCTTTAGGGAAAGTTAAAGAAATATTTTATATATATTTTTTTAATTCAGTATCTATTGTAAACCGTATATAGAAAAAAAAAAACATGAAAATGAGACCACCAATAAAATATTTAAGAATCGTAAGCATTTTGTTATTCATGATATCTGAGTGACTAAATCTAAAACGATGTTTTCAGTAAAGAGCCTTTTTAATGTGGGTAAAAAATTGTTTCAGTGAAATATAAAGAATTTTTTTAATCAGTAATTTCTTATTATAATATTTAATTTAAAAAAATACACGAAAATGAAATCACTGATAAAATATGTAACAATCGTAATCATTAATGTTATTCATGTTGACAGAATCTAACACGTTTTCGAAGTGAAAACTTCTTTAGCATTGGGTATTTTTGAGATGGGAAAAAACCATTCAACTCGCGACACTGTTTCCGTAACCGACACCTCTGTATAAGTATGTATTTTCCTGACGATTCAAAAATACACACGTAATTGGTCAAGTTTTCACTTCGGTCGGCACTCCCGGAGTGCCAATGTTTTTTATTTAAGAATTATAAAATTTCTAACTTTGTGTTGTATGGCGAGAGTTAAAAAGGGAAATAGCTTAGACACCTATAATTTAGGTAAACAACATCATAACCCCCCGAAAACTGTACCTCATTCGGCATAATGTCTCCATCTCTAATGTTTCCTTTGTTTACAAAACAATATTTTTTTATGTGAAAACTTTTTAAAGCGGAAAAGCGAACGGCGAATGTATTTTTACAGTTCCGTTTTTGCGATAAGAATGAGCGATTTATAACTGGTGGCGATAAAATCTACCGCATTCCGAAAGCGGAGTTGGGTAATCTGTTATGTGATTTTTAACAACTTGAAACAGAAAGAAAATAATGAGGAATGGGGAAAACATTTCTCAGACAGGAACCAAGTATTGACTTCAAGAAGTGATTTACGAAAAGTTCCTCTTTTTATGTGTTCTGAACGTTAAAGAAACAGAGGTTAAACCCAAAAGAATAACCACATATACGCTACTTAATCTAAATATAGTGTCTTATTATTTTTGATAGGTATCTCAGATATTATGAAAAAAAAAACGAAATATTTTGCAAATAATCATTGACAATCACACTGTCCATTTGTTGTTTGCAACGACTGAGCGCTCGTTCGACAAGCTGCAGTAGATAGATATCGAAACATAAGGCTACAAATTTATCTGTTAAGTTATAAGCTATCAGGATTAGCAGTTAAGAATATCGTTCATGACCAGACCATAAAAGTCTTCTAAAATTTCAGTAATTTCCTGTAATTCAAATTTTTCAGATTGTGTAAATAGGGATAATATTTAAAAAATAAAAATTCATACTTTATATACTTTCAAACTATTTTACAAGAGGAATCCATCATGGATATGGACAAGGAACATAGTACTCTCTATATGGATCATGCCTGAGGACAGACCGGTGGGTTTTGTCGGACTCCCGCCCCGAGATGGTAGTGGGGTAGGTAACCCCACGTGTAATTTCCTAAATGACACTATATTTTCCTATAATTTATTTTTACCTAATGGTAAAAACTAACAAAGTAAACGAAAATAAACTAATGGCCGGATCTCTATATATCGGTCGTTTGCAACCTACCATCAAGTGAACAATTTACCTGACTGGGATCATCAGACATATAAAAAAAAGTAAACAAATAATACAGCCTCATTTACAAAAAAATTTTAGTTTATTTATTTTTTGTTACTAAGTGAAGTATTAGTAGAGAAGAGTTGGTTTAAATTTAAACTTTGTTGCATATATTGAGCAGCTCTTCGATTTAAAAGTAATTTTCTCGAGTTCAATTTTCGAAACTCAATCATCGTTAAGGCTTGAGTCTGGCTGTGCAAAACTACGAAATAGAAGACAAAAAACAGTTCGCGCGGAGAGCTCCTCCTCTGCCATCCTGCGTCGTAATTTATCAATAGAATGTTGCTCTACTTATGGCTTTTAATATTTTACTAGTATTTTATAATTTCATGTTATTGAAAATACCCAATTTTTAACATTTCTAACAGTCGGCGCGCTAGCTCAGAGAAATTTTAGAAATTTTGACTTGTTTTTTAAAATTAGTTTTAGTTAATTTAAAATTTAGAAAAGTTACTAGCAGGTTATCGATATTGTTATTGTGAATAAGGTTGTGTTCATTATTAGAAATTGAGTTATGGGCGTCGATAGAATATAATATAGATACACAGTCTTATACAAAACAAAACCCAATAAGTGGCACAACGTCTAACCTATGAAGACGTGAGTGGATAAAGGTGATATGTCGCATAATTCCAATTTTGAATAAATCGAGGTTAAAGTTTTACTTTTAGTTTTTGAGATAACATGTGAACATAGTGAACTCTTCCATTAACAAAAGTTAATTTTTCTGCACTTCTTGCTTTTTAAAATTAACCGGACATAACACCTTTTTCAACTTCTTATTTTCCAAAAATGTCTTAAATTGACGATCTTAAGGTCTGTAATCTTTCATAAGGACATATTACCTTCATCAACGCAAAAAAACGAAAAACCCAAAAATGCGACATATCACCTTCATCCACTCACGTCTTCCTATCTATAGGTGTATCACATCTATTACAAACTATATAAAAGTAAGTCTTAAAATGTACATACAGTTTTTACAAAATGAAACTTATACACTAATGTCATAAGATTATAAAACGCACGACAGTTTCTATTACTTATTACTTTTTGTTTATAAGAACAAACAAAAAATGATTTCAAGTGTCATCTTTGAACGTAACTTGATATACACTAGAAATTGTTATTGTATAATGAACCGTAATATGTAAAGCGCAAAGCAGGAACTCAATTTCAAACTAAATTTCGAATAGAGAATATATAAACCGAACAAGTGTTGGCATGCAATAACATGAATAATACGTTCAGTCAGTATCAATACAATTGATTCGTGTTATACTCCCGCTATTTATTACTAATAGTTCAAGATAATTAGAATAAAAAATGACATATCTGCCGGGCATCAATTTTTTTTTGGGATCAGTAGAGGGTCATTGGAAGTGCCTAAATCCCCCGGAATCCCCCGTATTTTTGGATTTTTTGTTTTATGGCCCTTTAGTTTTAAAGCAGCGATATATATTATATTATATTATATTATATTATATTATATTATATTATATTATATTATATTATATTATATTATATTATATTATATTATATTATATTATATTATATTATATTATATTATATTATATTATATTATATTATATTATATTATATTATATTATATTATATTATATTATATTATATTATATTATATTATATTATATTATATTATATTATATTATATTATATTATATTATATTATATATTAGTACAGGTTCGGCGCGTGCCAGGCTTTTGGCCGTGGGTACGCATGAGGCCGGCTACTGGCTTCACGCGTACCCTTCGTCAAATACAGGAACATTTCTTGAGCCTGACACGCTCCGAATCGCAACCTGTCTACGGCTTGGGGTTCCGGTCTGCGCTCCTCATAAATGTCCCTGTGGCAGTGATGTCGACAAGCTAGGACATCACGGACTGTCATGCCAAAAAAGTGCAGGCCGCTTCTCGAGACATGCCGCACTTAACGATATCATCCGCCGGTCCCTTGCCACCGTCAACGTGCCAAGTCTACTTGAGCCGACTGGTATTGCAAGAGACGATGGCAAAAGACCGGACGGTATGAGTTTGATTCCATGGAAGATGGGCCGGGTGCTGGTATGGGATGCAACCTGTTCAGACACGCTGGCCCCTTCCCATCTACATGGAACCAACAACAGAGCTGGTGCGGCTTGTGAAGCGATTGAAAAATCTAAAACATTCAAATACAAGGGTCTAGGCTCCGAATATGATTTTGTCCCATTCGGTGTCGAGACCCTTGGTCCGTGGGGTCCTAGCGCTATAAGGCTTTTTAAAGAAATATCAAAAAGGTTAGTCGACATCACAGGAGACCGAAGAGCTGGCAGCTACCTCGGACAAAGAATTAGTCTAGCCATTCAAAGGGGGAACGCTGCCAGTATCTTCGGAACCTTGCCCAAAGGGACTCCTTTTAATAATATATTTTAGGTATTATATTATATATATATATATATATATATATATATATATATATATATATATATATATATATATATATATATATATATATATATATATATATTTTTTTTTAAGGTTTCTAGTTTTACGTTTAATAGTAAGTTTTGTTTTTTATTTAGTGTAGTTATTATATCTATGTAGTATATCAAATGTCTGGATTTAAATTAAGAATTATATAATATTTATAATTTTGTTATTTCAAGTTAAAAAATCTAAGCGTGAGTAATTATATTATATTATATTATATTATATTATATTATATTATATTATATTATATTATATTATAATATATTATATTATATTATATTATATTATATTATATTATATTATATTATATTATATTATATTATATTATATTATATTATATTATATTATATTATATTATATTATATTATATTATATTATATTATATTATATTATATTATATTATATTATATTATATTATATTATATTATATTATATTATATTATATTATATTATATTATATTATATTATATTATATTATATTATATTATATTATATTATATATTAAAATATTTCAATATTTTCAAAAATAAAGTTTAAGTAAAAGCTATTTTCATTAAAAAAATTATGAAAAAAAACCATTTTAAAAATATATTTAAAATTAAAAATATTTAAATTTAAAATAATATTTAAATATATAGATTTAAAATGAACAAATATACGAATATTTCAAAATTTATTTCACAAGTTCATCCTCCAGTACAGCTGCTCTGTCCGCTATTGTGTTCGGATTTTCTTCAGTAATAATGGACAAAGACAACTTCGGCGCTTTATATCTCAGGTAATATATGAGTTATCGAAAAATGCTTGATACAAAACTTGTTGGAAATAGAGTCCTGCACAAGTTTTATTCGAAGAATTTTTTGATAAAATCGAAAGGGGCCAAGATAATTGACAATAAACATTCGTAAGCATTAATAAATGGCACTTTTGACATTGTAACTTTTGTTTCATTACAGATCACAAAATTCTTTAAACAAAAGTTGTAGAGCATATTATTCCCTGCAAAACTAAAAAAATAAAAATAAAATCCAACCACCAGGAGCCGAGATATCGACAATTACCTGTTTTTCAAGATGGCTTCGAAGCACAAGGAAATTTTGTTGGATTCCGGGGGATTTAGGCACCTCCAATGACCCTCTACTGATCCCAAAAAAAAATATTGATGCCCGGCAGATTTGTAGATATTTGCCACTTTTTGATCTAATTATCTTGGCGTATAATTAAATTAAAAAAATCATGATTTTTACACTATATTCTTAGGTAAATATACAATATTTCGATATATTTATAACATATTTCGATTATCAAAAATATTAATATGTTATGATTACAATAATAATTAATATGTTTTAAAGTGAAATTCATATTTTTATTGATAGCATATTATTGACTATATTTGCACTAAAGTACCTATTTGTAATTATTTAAAACTAGCTGGTGCCCGCGACTTCGTCCGCGTTCTCTATAGCCTATAATTCCGCGATAAATGGACTATCCAACACAAAAAGAATTTTTCAATTCGAACCAGAAGTTCCTGAGATTTGCGTGTACAACTAAACTAACAAACTCTTCAGCTTTATATTATACTAGCGCGACTTCGTCCGCGTTGAAAAAGAAAAAAGTAGCCTCTCCTGTGTCCCGTACGACTAAATGTTTATTTATTTTCGTTTAAGAGTTATTGAGGAACATACATACACACACACACACACACACACAAACACACACACACACACACATACATACATACACACATACACACATACACACATACACACATACACACATACACACATACACACATACACACATACACACATACACACATACACACATACACACATACACACATACACACATACACACATACACACATACACACATACACACATACACACATACACACATACACACATACACATATATACATACATACATACATACATACATACATACATACATACATACATACATACATACATACATACATACATACATACATACATACATACATACATACATACATACATACATACATACATACATACATACATACATACATGTACATGTACATACATACACACACATACATACATACATACATACATACATACATACATACATACATACATACATACATACATACATACATACATACATACATACATACATACATACATACATACATACATACATACATACATACATACATACATACATACATACATACATACATACATACATACATACATACATACATACATACATACATACATACATACATACATACATACATACATACATACATACATACATACATACATACATACATACATACATACATACATACATACATACATACATACATACATACATACATACATACATACATACATACATACATACATACATACATACATACACACACACACACACACACACACACACACACACACACACACACACACACACACACACACACACACACACACACACACACACACACACACACACACACACACACACACACACACACACACACACACACATACATACATACATACATACATACATACATACATACATACATACATACATACATACATACATACATACGAATATAAATTAATAATGCTTATGGTATTTCATTTGCACTCATCTTTGTATTCTATTTCTTTTCATTAGTAGTACATTTTACTTCAATTTCCTTTTTCTTACACAGGCATATCTTTTTCCTTTATGACCCATATTATATTTTAATAACACACTATTTAACAAAAAGTTCAAAAATAATATTAAAAATAAATCAAGTAAAGCAACTTTCAATATGCGAACAGAGGCACAAAATCTCTGAGAGTGAGCGAGACAAAGATATTAACACGGAGAGAGTGAGCGAGACAAAAACACGTAAAAATTTAACACGGAGCACACGTCCGACCGCAACGACCGTTCACCGGTCACTGAGGAGTTTTGGTTGCCGGTATTTTCTTATCAATAAAAGATTACTTTTTTTGATATTTATACAGAAAACATAGCTTTTTTTGTACCTACCACTTATATAATAAATGTTAATTACTAATATTTGTTACGTAATTATGTTATAAAAGGAAAAAAAATAATAGTGAAAAAATGTGATAAAAGACAATTTTTAATGTTCTTAATTAAGAAAATGGATTAGTTTGAGAAAAAAATAATCAGCAAAATGTAAGGACGACCGCATAAGAGAAACTTATTGCTAAATAGATTTTACAATTTATCATTAGTTGTTATGTATTACGTCCGTAAACATAGCTCAACATGCTGCAGGGCTTGGGAGAGGTCTATTTAACTCTATTTTTACCTAATAAATACCCTATAAACAAACGTTTAAAAAATACGTAACTGTTAACCATATTATAAATTTTCCTTGGTTATAAAAATATTTCTAGTTTTTCCCTAAATTAGTTTGAAAACAACGTTATCAGCAGCGCCAAAAAATCGACGAGAGTCAATTTTTAACGGACTGCAGCCTTAAAGCATACAAAGAAATGCAATTTCCAGTGAAAGCAAATTTCCTTTACAATCAGCCATCAGCAATAAAAGTACAATTGACCGCTTGTGACAACCGCCTTCCGGGATTTAATTAAAGTAAATGGCTTACCGAATCCCGGTTAAAGTTTCCAATCCGGATAAACTGTGCAACCCGAGCCCGAAATTTAAACTTCACTGATAAATCATTTGTTTTGTATAATTGCATTGGACTTGTGCTCCTAACTTCAAGTTATTATCAGTAACTTTAACGGAATCCTAAAGGGAGGACAAGTTTTGAAACGACTAAGGTCGTCCTATTTAGTTGGAAACGTTTAGTTTATTAGGTTCTCATCTGACTTTGTACCTGAGTTAAGGTTGAATCAGTGACTTCATTTATGATTTACGTTTTCTAACATTTATATTCATTTATTATATTAATTATATATACATAAAATTGGAAATAAAGGTAAACAAAATGATGATTTGTTTTTCAATGAAGGTTTGTTTTAGAATTCAATTCGTTGTTATAATTAAAACAAATATTTTATTAATGATATTTGTTAATGATAAGCAAATAGATATTTTAAACAGGTATTTAAGTCACTATGAAACCGAGTTTTTTATCTATTATTTTCGTTTTAACAGTTAAAATTTTTAGGTACCATTAGATAAGAAGATAATATATTATAAATTTTACTGGGAAAATATCGTGTAATTTGTTTATAAATTGTGAATGGCAATCATAAAAAATGACAAACAGGACCACTAAGGTTAATGACTAGGACCCTAAGAC
The DNA here is from genome assembly GCA_945859745.1 of Synanthedon formicaeformis. Lineage (NCBI taxonomy): Eukaryota > Metazoa > Arthropoda > Insecta > Lepidoptera > Sesiidae > Synanthedon > Synanthedon formicaeformis. Next base: position 8,498,678 of record OX243957.1, read on the forward strand.
ACTAGAAGTTTCTCCCCCTATCCATGGATAACCACACCATGGTGTAGTTAGTTATAAACCTATAAATTCTTATTTTGTAGGAAATACCATATAATTTGGTGTATATATAGACTTTAATAAATACTTCCGTTGCAAGAAAGATCAAACAAGTTACTATTACTTTTAACGTTGCTAATATTCATCAAGCACAATTTGAATTTAATATTCAAGCACAATTTGAATATCAAAAATATCATGTAACTTAAGTTTTCGGTGGCAGGTTTGTTACCCGAAAGCACCACGAACAGACATATCGATGTCATTTGGATTTATTCGGCCATGAAATTAGAACCAACTTCACTGACTCCTATCACAATTTATGTTTGCCTGATCTTGTGACTGATGAAGGCCAAGCCACCTCCTATCTCATTAACGTTTATGACTGTAATAAACCTCCAGAGTAGTAATTTATCTTTCCCTATTTCCATGACTATATTAATACCTATTTTAAGAACAAATTAAATGTAATATGGTTAAATACACCAATCGGAATATTTATAAATTATAATGCACTTTTTGGAGATTTAGAGGCCATTACGTAAATCATTACGTTAATACAATTTATAAATCATGTAAGTAATGCGATTTCCCAAAAGTTGTATTTTTTGAGGTTTTGCTTTTATATTAATGAGGGTGCGTTATCTAAATTCGGTTCTGTGTTTACAATAAAGGCTACTGTAAAGTCTACATCTCGTAAAAGTAATTCTCACATTTTTATGGCGCCTTTCAAGGAAATAACAGACGTTTGAAGACAAAGAGCTTTCCCTATTTTTTCCTTCCTCAATACAGAGAATGTATTCTCTAGTCCCAGTAAATGGGTGGGTGTAAAAAGCCTTTCCAATCTGAACCTCTAAAGAGAATGAATAGAATAAACAATAGTACCTTGGAGAAACGAAACTTTTCTTATTATTTAAGAGATCCTGCATGTTTAATGCATGAGGGACGATTTATTCGACTGAATAACGACAAGGTAAATTTTCGAATTGTGCTCTAGCGCGTTTTATTTCCGTCTAAACAGAGATTATTATTCTCATTCTAAAACAAGATATAATGAGAAATTATAAACGAACCCAAACATGCTATATCTGCTGTAAGTCGCTGAGGAGCTGGGTGTCCTGCAGACTACTTGAACTTGATGTTGCAGCATCATATCAAGGTTACTATGAGCATAAGCATATATTGGAAGTATAAGCAAATCTTTCGAATGTTAAACCGCTATTCATTTTGAAGGATACCAATTTAGGAAATCGGAAGGTGTAATCGCAGTTAGTACAGATTGGATCCAATTTAGATATTAGATTCTATTATCTATTTTCAACTCTATATCTTCAATTTAGAAATCAATTTAGTGTAGTGTGATCACTAGATTGAATAGTGTGATAGCGGTCTTATCCTCTTATACAAAATCTGAAATATTCACAGAAAATTACTGAAATTAAGAAAGGCTTTTATTACCAAATTCCCCAAAGTGTAAGTAAAAAAAAAACAAAGGCCTGGTTTTGAACCATTTCCTTTAAAGTTCAAAAGATTTGAGAGACTATCTACTGTAGTAGTTACTGATACTGCGCTTCCATGGCGTGGCAGTGAGTGGAGGTTTATACATTTTTATCGTTGCAGGTGGCGATTTAGATTTGGCGGCGGAGTTTCATTTTCGATAGGGTCCGCGCAAAAAGTGGTGGAGTCGGTGTGTAGGCACGATAAATTAGGCTCGTTATAGCAATATAACAAAAGCTTGGGCCGAGAAGTCGCCAACTAATAATATATCACGTGCCGGGCTGCGATAAGAGCGCCCACCGGGATTTATGTTGCCGATTTCCAAACGATACGTATCCAAACATATACAACTAAATTTACTACTAAACTTAATACAATGTACAAATAATAGTTATTTCAGATTATGATTGTAAGGGGTCTATTGATTGTATGTATTTTGTAATTTTTTGTAAGTATTTTGTAAGTCAAGAGAAAGCTTTGTACGAATTTTTAAGCATAAATTTTAAATTTTTAAGCATTTTTTTTTTTTTTTTTTTTTTTTTGTTCCTCTCTTTTATCTGCCATCAGTCCTTGACTATAATCAGATGTGTTATCCGGTCATTACACACTGTGAGTGCCCTCTCCATCAAGAAGACTACCCGTTTGTTTTACACCAGCTACTCTCTTTTGTGCAGCTCCATTATGTCAAATCTTTTAAGGCGTTTGTGATAGCCTTGATCAATAAGTTGCGCCGCCAGTTCGTTTGGGTGTCTGGACAGTCGCTTCCTGTACTCCACTGCTGTCATTCGGATCTCCTCCTTGACAGTGTTCATGTTGAGGTGTTGGTGTATTTCAGAGTTTGTGATGTACCAATGAGCACCACTTATGGCTCTAAGTATAGAATTTTGCATTCGCTGGAGCATGGAGATGTTTGTGTTGCTGGCAGTACCCCACAGCTGTATGCCATACGTCCACACTGGTTTTAAGACTGATTTATATATTAGCAACTTATTATCAGTAGACAGCTTGCTATTTCGACCCAGTAGCCAATACAAGAATTTATAGCGGATGTTCAGCTCTTCTCTCTTTGTTTTTATATGCTTTTGCCAGGTTAGACGGCGATCAAGGTGCATGCCAAGATACCTTACGCTATCGTTTTGAGGTAAAATTGTATTTTCTAACTGTACGGGTGGGCAATCATCTTTTCTCAATGTGAAGGTCACATGAACTGACTTAGTTGCGTTGGCTTTGATTTTCCATGTGTGAAGCCACTTATTAATCTCATTCAGTCCTCCCTGCAAGGTGCCAGATGCAAGCACTGGATCCTCATTACAGGCAAGAATCACGGTATCATCTGCGTAAGTTGCAGTAGTTAAACCAGATATTTCAGGGAGATCTGCGGTGTATATCGTATACAGTATAGGACCCAAAATGGACCCCTGTGGAACCCCTGCTAAGATATTATGTGGGCTAGACATCGCACTGTCCTCCACGACCACAAAGATCCTATCCGTGAGGTAAGAGCTCATTAGCAAATGAAAGCTATGTGGCATGCATCCTTTCATCTTGCAGATGAGGCCATCATGCCATACCCTGTCAAAAGCTTGTTGGATGTCAATAAATGCAGATGAACAATACTCCTTACGTTCCAATGCTGTTCTAATAGTTTCATAGACTCTGTGTACTTGTTCAATTGTGGAGTGCTGCTTTCGAAATCCAAACTTGTGCATTTTTAAAGATGTAAATTTTTTTGAAGTTATTATACGGTTGTACTGAAAATTAATATATATGTATGATGTATTAATATGTATGTATGTATGTTCCTCCATAACTCCTAAACGAATTAACTGATTTTCATGAAACTTGATAGCCGGTTAGCAGGATAACCGAAATACAGCCACTCACTAGACGTTATATTCAAACTGCAATTATCGCAAGAAGTAGGCTTTGTCGCTAAGGATTTTTCAAGTCACGGTTGGATTTGAAAATTACAGTATTACTGTATGCATTGCATACACACATAAATTAAGTAATGAGTAAATGTGTTGAAGTATCTGAACTGAAGTATGCAATATACTTACTTATACCAAGTTTCTATAATACAAGTGGTCAGAACGTAGCTACAAAAACTAAGCGCATATAAGTATAATGTTTAACTTTTCCGATTTTACTATGACCGTAATTGGTCATTTGGAGTTTTTACGAACAATAAAAGAAGCTATAAAGAATTTTATTTCATTACATAACTTCTTGCTGCTACTAATACATCATGTTTCTTTAGTTTACAATCGGCTTAATAGTAAGTGTTCGAACTCGAATGGACTGGCCGATATCGTTTCAACTCGTATAAAGTTAACAACTTCATAAAGTTTATAACGTGCCGTCTATAATAATAGCAGTGTTGGATAAATATTTTATGGAAGGTTTTATTACTGAACATATACATCGTGTGTTCGATGCCGCAAAGCCGTTAAGATAAGGGGAGAATCACTTGTAACATTCGATTAGGACTTTTTTGCATATTAAAAATATATTTAGCCAATTTTTTTTTTGTTATAACTTGTTTTTTTTTTTCTGCGTCATCTTTGAAGTTTGCAAAAGAAGATGAAAAGAAGGGATATTTACCATTTTTTAGACACAGACAGACGCGGCGGAGGACTTTGTTTTATAATATGTAAGGATTATGTGTTTCTTACATAAAATGTTGTCCATTAAAATAACACATAGCTAGTATTATTATAACCGCAAAGTTTGTATCGATGGATTTATGGATGTCACCTACTTTTTCACGCAAAATCTATTGAATGGATTTTGATGAAATGGCTAGTTACCAACTTACCATCCTCATCTTGTCGAAATTCGGACCAAGCGTTTTGAAACATCCTTTATAATGCGCACTGCCAAGGTTTAGAACTCCCTGCCTCTGTATTTCCGAGCTCATATAACCCTAATCTTTTCAAAGTTTGAGTAAATAGGCATCTTCTGGGTGAGCTCGCTCCATCTTAGGCCTCATCCTTGCTACTCAGCTGGTTGTTGGCCAAGAGCAAACCCATCTCTAAAAAAAAGAATACGTTAGGATAAGTTACAGCCTGTAATTTAATAAGTTACGGGGACGATGTGTCAGGCAAAAGTAAGTTATAAATAGGATTTTGTACTCACTCATTCAAAGCCATGCAACAATTAACCTGTATGCCAAATTGATAAGACATTGAGCTTTTATTAAGTACTAGCGTCCTGCTCCTGGATTCGCCCAGGGTACAATTTTTATATATAAAAAAACCTTCGCCATTTATTCCTCTTTTCATAAGTGAAAATCCAATTTAAATCGTTCCAGCCATTCTTCAGTTTTTGCAAGACTAATGCATGGTGATTGAATTTTTAAATATATAAAAAAACATATAAAGAAGATAAGATAAGATCGATGCATATTTTCATGCAAAGTTAAACCAAAACATCTGCCATACATCAAAGCTTACCTACCTATTAACATTATAGCTGAATAAGTCTCTGTCTTAGAAAAAGTCCTAAAGTGAATTACAACTTTGGTATTCGTTTTAAAAATAATCTCGTGATTTTGGGATCATGCATTATTGAACGAATTGTTAGAGAAAAGTCCTTGTATTGCTGATTGACGTCTTAACTTTTTTTAGTTCTTTTAAAGTTTTTGTTTAAAATTCATAAGGTATATAATTGAATAATAAAACTTGTTCTACATTTACATTCTACTCAGTCGTAAAAAAAAAAAACTTTCCTTTAAATTTCTATTAAAAAATATTTCATCTTAGATAAGATATTGGTAGCTTCAGAATTTTCCCTTCGTTCGCATTCAGAATCTTAAAAATGCGTTGAAACAATGTGTATTTTTAACGAGAAGAAAAAAAAACTACCGATAGCTATCATTATAAAGAGTTTGCTCCGTTGAACAGAAAAAAATGTCCTCTGCAAATTGCGATTTCCGTCCGCGATCTACTGTGAATGAATGAAGGTCTTAAAATAAAAATCCAATAATTTTGGTTTCAGCAACTGGACAATAATTCCTCCCTTTCGTGTTCACAATGCTAATTGTTTTGTGGACTGTTTGTAGCTTTCTCACCGAGATAATAATGGAAACAGGTATAACTACTAATAACCACTAAAGACTATTATCATTGCGGAAGCATTTTGCACATCAATTTCGCTACCAATAACATTTTTTACTTTTTATCAGAGATGTAGATGCCTCAAACCTATTAGTGTTTTATAGCTACAACCCTGTTTATGTCATCAAAACGAATGTAATCCATGTCTCACTTGCAAGTTCCCAATGTCTGTTAGTCTGGATTGTACAACTATCTTCGATTAATCGTTTATAATATGGTAATAATTTAACTGTCCTAAAGCCTCGTATTCACTAGGAGACAAATGTCCCGCGACACGTATCGCTCGACAAGTCTGGCAACATTGCGCGACTTGTTCCTGGTCGCCGCGTCGCTTCAGTTGAAGGACAAAAGTCTCCGAGTGTAGACGTGTGTTGAGCAACAATGTGGACGGACGACGTAGTGCTGCATCTTATAGAACTTTATCGGTCCAACGAGTGTTTATGGGACACACAAACAATAAGTAAAAGAACAAAAATATGAAACAAGACTCATGGGAAGAAATTTCAGATATATTAAAGATTCCAAAAAAGACATTGAACACAAAATTCACATATTTCTGGAACTATTCGGCCAATTAATTGCTTTGATATTCTGAACGTATAGGATAAGGACGTGAACGAATCTCCACTTCCGAGGTATCTTAGCGTAACAGCTAGTCTAACTGCAGCAGTCACAGGTTCTCGGAATTTAGTTTGTTTTTTAGTTATCGATGGGCCAATTTTACACAGTACCTAATATTTCAAAATGTGTAGATGATATTCGCGTGAAATTACAAAATGAGCCGTCAGAAATACTCAGATCACTGAAGACACTTTCTTTTTGTTGAGAGCTGTAAATAAACTTTTGCAGGGTAGGCAGCGCACTAGCACTCCCCTTGGTGTTGCTCGTGTCCTTAGGCGGCGGTAACCACCTACCATCAAGTGAGCCGCCTGCCTGTCTGCCTCTTTATTATAAAAAAAAAGTACTTTCTCGTCCACCACCTTTTCTTCTTCTTTTTCATATGATTTAAATGCATAGTTATATAAGACGCAGCTAACAACACTAGCTCTTCCGGCGACATGGGTGAATCAACTAAATAAATGTGGACGAAAAAAGTCCCGAGACATCCCGATGTCGCCCGACATGTCGCGGGACATTTGTCCCTTAGTGAATACGAGGCTTTAAGGTGTTCGCTACCACAACCCTCTTGAATAAACGCCACCACGCTCTTGGTTTGTTGTGAAAATAAAATTTCGTTTAAAAAAAGAAAACTATGATTTATACCATTTAATCACTAAAAACGTCATCTACATATAATAATAATTACTCATCATAATATAATATTTATTAACGAATATTTCTTACGGAAGTAAAATTACATTGTTAATACATTGTGGCGCAAGTGTTTCACGAGAGAGACTTTGAACAGTTTGTTGCACTTTGTGAATCAATAACCTTTTTTAAGCTTGGTGACCTGAGATAGACTGGGAAACAAAGCCACATCGAGAGACAAAAGCAGGCATTTTTTTTTACATTCTGGTATAACGAAGACCAAAAGTGATTAAAGAAATTAAGAAATGTCGTAAAAATAGATAATTTTCTATTGCTAAGCACCACCTGCATATTGCCGCGTAAAGATTTAATAGAGTGTAGTCTACTAACGGGCAAGCGAACTCCATCTTCGGCCTCACCTTCACTTACCATCAGATGAGATTTAGGTTTTTTTTGACACATCAAAGGGTTTTAGCTTGTTGTTAACATACTAAGCGATAGGGTGTACGTTAAGTTTATCGAATAATAATACCTATAAAACAGAACCTTTGCGTTCCCAGTTACAATCTCATAAGATAAAAATTTGCAAAAAGTTGTTTAAATGTATATGATAGTTTAATACAATTGCTGAACCTATATCGAATATTTCGAAAATTCGTTATATTTCAAAATACAGCAATTTTTTTTCCTCATCGATAACACGTGTTTTGTATTCTATCCACCTAATTCATTCAAGTTTTAATAGTTAATCACTTATTTTTAGAACAAAAGGCTTACACACGCTGTTTAATACACACCGAGTGACTGATGGGGAGCGGCTCAGCAGTAAGTTTAATTGAAAATATAGTCACGCAACGCTTCCACTTTACGTGTTACTATTATTTGCTCACCGCCATCTTTGAGGCCAAGTAAACATTGTCTATTTTTAGCAAACCTATTAACCGCTCTGAATATTCAAAGCCACACCCCGAGTTGCTAAAAGACAGTGTGAAGTAGCGACCCATCTAAGAGAGGTCAAGTTAAATATTATGCCACTGAAAGATGAACCGCCAGTACGTTTGAGAGGTTAATTTTTTAAAAGCATATTATTGGTTCTAGACAGATTGGTTCATGCACGATTTGGAATGCAATGAAGTTTTTTAAGTAAAGGTTGTTAGATAGGTTGACGGCGCAAATCCTAATCACGTGTCAAATATGCACAGTAACTGATTTTGGGAGTATTTGTGAGTGAAACATATACTTTTCAATTTTATGTAATAAAAATAAGTTTATATTGATTACTAGTTGGTGCCCGCGACTTCGTCCGCCTTGAAAAAGAAAAAAGTAGCCTATCCTGTGTCCTGTACATCTTTATGTTTATCTACCTAGTTTCATGAAAATCGGTTAATTCGTTTAAGAGTTATGGAGGAACATGCATACATACAGAAAAAAATTCCGAAAATCGTCAACATCAGTTTCAGTATCATGTATATAGCCTATACACACGATATCTCTGAAAACAAAGTAACTTACTCCATAACCAAACCTTACAGATTTATTATTAGTATTGATTGATGATAAAGAGCAAAACTAACAGACGATAAAAAATGGGATATATTTTTACTCATCAAAACAAATAAATAAGGGAAGATAAAAGAAATTATGAAAGCATTTCACAACATAGCGATATATCATTCACATGAGAATTTTTCAAACGCTAACACGAGCATTTTTGGTTCAAAACATATTTTTCCCGATGAAGAGGAATATTTTTAAACAACTCCAGTCGCCCGCGAAGAACGTTTATGTGCAATAAATTTTATCACAGGTACGAACGAATTTTAATAAAAGTTTTTGGTGCAATTATTTCTATGAACTCATATTTATCATATTTTTTAAATTTCTAACAAAAGGAGCAAGGAAATATGGATATATTGTCTATGGTATAGGAATTTTCGTCGTTACAATATCAGGTAATCAATCATGATTCGTTTCAAGGACCGTTCCAAGTCACGTCAAGTCGCTGACCTATAAATCGATCCCAGAAATAATTGGGACGTAGCTAAGCCAACGAGTGGAAGATACAAAGTCACGAATCAGTTGTTGAGCCTCCTTATTTAACGGCGATAAAGGCAAAGACCCCATCGTCGCCAAGCGCAATAACCTGATCTCTCATCTTTATTCTATGTTACGATGGCACCTTCATTTTCCGAATTATTTATACAGCCATTATCCTACTATGGTAAGGTTTGATAAATGAGTTCGTCGCTGAACTGAAATTAAGTTTCATCCGACTAGATCCTTACTACGTTTTAATAATATTATGTAAAGTAAAACTTTTAGTAAATGTGATGGTGTAACGTTCAACTTTTAGAGATATTTTGAACTCTATCAGCTTTTATCAAGATGCATTTTATGTCGTCTCATTGCAACTGCATCTGTGATTAGCAGATGTTTACGTTGTCCACCACACTTAGGTCACTGAATTGTAAGACTTCATAATAATGTCTTTGTTAGACTACTAGTTAACTCTGATTGCATTACATTGTGTGCACTGCTACTCTCATTATGCCATTTTTGTGCTTTGGAAAATAGAATTTTACTTTTTGAGTAAAACATTTCTATCCTTAAATTAGATTCGCACCATATTTTAGAAGCGATCTTTTCATCTACTGTAAATTGTTTATTGGATTCAATAAAGGTCGGATCACGGAGTCAATGGGAGCCAATTTCAGACGGGAAGAGAGTACATTTGCATATAGAGATGCAATGAAATTTCCTGCGATATTGAAACAAATTTGTTTCAGTAGAACAAACACAAAATGTTTGATGTAATTTAAGTGTGATTTCTTTATATTTGCTATGAATATTATTTTATTTATTTTGTCAAAATTGCTTACTTTATTATTTTATTTCATTTTAGAATGTTCAAGTAATTTCAATCTAACAATGTATAAGCCATGTTTTTTTATAAATTATTTTAGATTACAATCTAGTCATAAGAGTTATGAGCTCATTAAATTGAAACTAAATTGCTAACTTACGAGTAGCTTAACTATATTTTAATAACTTGTTCTTTTCAATATAACATAAAATATTTTTGATTATAGAGAAGCTTAGCTTCAACAATTACATGATGATGAAATCTTTGTTGACGAATTGCATATATGTAAATTAATTAATAATTTTATAGTTATGTTGTTGTCAAATATATCTTACCCAGGAAGCTTTTCATAAATCTTACCATTCACCAGGTGGTCATGTCTCCCAATAGTGTCGGGTTAACAAACATTCTCGCCTTTGTCGATAAATCATGAAAATAACAGCAAATACCTATATCCGGCTTAATCATAAATCACAGATACGGGTAAAATAGCGGTAGCTATTCCTTTTATTTCCACTTTTTTATGCGAAACTTCCTGGAATGTAAGAAATGGTTTATTTATACAAGTATTCATAGAGTTGCTTTCATTTTTCATTTTCCGTGTGAAAATCTCTGCTTGAAACATTGTTTATCTTGAATTTAAAACACAAAGAAATGCCGCGAACATCGGGATTAACATTCGTTCTTTATCTCTTCTATTTTTGTTATTAAAACTCTGCGCAGTAACTATACTCCTTGACAACGTCCCCTACATTTCCGTTAGTATTTTAAATATTTACAGCCAACCTAAACTAGATGTTAAACGATCTGAGAAAGGTTTTTTTTTAATATGTAAACTTAATTTTTGGAATTATCTGTGTTGAATGAGTTAAAAATCACAAAACAAAAATACTAATAATACAATGAGATTTGTGTTTTTAATTGAAAAAAAAAAAATTGTTCAAAATAATAATATAAGTATAATAATAATAATATTATATTTAAAATGCAAATGAATAAACACGATAACATTTTTTTTTATTGTGCTTTTAGTGAAGGCCTTTGTAACCAAGCTGTTCGGAGGCCTCAATCGCTGTATCGCAATACAATAACCTTATGGATTAAATACTAAAGCCTGAGTTTAACGACTAATTCGGCCAACAGTTAGGGTAGTCGTTAGCGAACATGCCTGTTGCGCAAATTGCCTGTGTTTTCATTGTTAACGAAACAATTGTTCAGTATGGATTAAATTTTTTAAACTTATAAAAGGATCTGCCAATCTACACTTATTTGTCACTCGATATTAGCTACTAAATATGCTGCAACCAACTAAGAGGAGACCACTGCTGGACTTTTTTCTGCTTCACATCTCTTAGGATTCGCTAATATTTACTCGTTGTTTTCATCACTATAAATGCCTGCGATCATTGCGCAAAAGTGCATGTCGACAGATTTAGTCATCAAATAAATGCCCGAAAAGCAACACACATATACTTCAAAGTGTGTTTCGCCAATAAAAAAGGGAACCTTTGAATGCAATACAGGCTTAACTTGGGAGTATTACTTATTAAATACCTACGAATACTATACGTATACGTATACCTACGTATCCTGTCTGACAGCAGTAATCACTCACTTACATAAGATCACCACATGAGCTGACACGTTTCCCTATATGCCTCTCTCTCATTTTACTCTTCTCCCCTAAATCCTTTATTTCTACAATAAGCTGTCGATTTCTACTTCGCACTTGCATACATGCGGTATTATATATGGGAACAGTAACCACATATCATCGATTGGGCTGTCAGTCAGGCTGTGGCTGACAGCTGACAGTTAGCTGTGAACTCGATAAAATACAGTCATATTAGTTCAAAATACTGTTGTAGTTAAACTAAAAAAGCGTGAATTTTCCGGAATAACGGTCTGGGGAAAGTTTTTATTACGTACGAGTATGAGGAAGTTGTTATATCGGTTCACTTGATTCCCTTCTCCACTTATGTTATAGGTGCTCGGAAGCGTTTATACTTAACCGTAATGATTATGGCAACCATTCACCCAATGAAGCCAAGTGAGCTAGCTCCCTTAATTGGATTGCCTTCATTGATTGTATGTTATGCATTCAATAGTTTCCTTATAAACATGATGATTTAACTGGATTGGTTGGTATATTAATTTAAACAAAAATTCTGCCTTTTTCAGTTGAATAAGAAAAGGTATAGCTAAGAACTGACCATAAAGTTATTTCATGTTTTCTTTAAAATTCTCAATTTTGTAACATGTAAAATCAATTTTCACTATGTAATAGTGGTAGGTTGTAACATTGATCATTAATAACAATATTTATTGATAACTAAGCTTTTCGCGTATGAAAACCATATCAAAATTAGTTGGGTGGTTTAGAAGAAGTTGGCGGAAAAACAGACACAGTTGGCGGAAAATAAACCCTAAATAGTGCATGTAAAACAAAATATGAAGTACCTGTCAATTCCATTAGTCTGTTTTTCTGAGCTACGAAATCAATGGGATTTTTAATGGGGGTTTTAACCGGATAAATTATAACATTTTCTAAAATATATTATAATCTGGATGATATTATATTTTAGAAAATAGTTATTTGTAACAAATTTTTATTCTATAAATAAATCCTAAAGAAATATCGATATGATTACAAAGTACCTTCCGCTTAAATATTAATTGAATAAAAGTTCACGCGTTCATCTGAGCGAAGCCGGAGCAGGCAACTAGTATATAAAACGAATTTAGTAGTTTCTTTTACGAATTATTCAATAAGAAGACTTGTATTTAGGCCTGTTTATCCTAAAAGGATGAAATATATCCGCTGAACGAAACACGCTTATGTCATATTCATGTCAGCGCTCCGCGAGAACGTATCATAATATTATGGAGAGATGAACTTTTCCGATCAAATAAGGTACAAAATGTAAATGGGTGTGTATCGCTCGCAAGCTAGCGTTCGCCTCTTGACGCCCACCGCCATAAACAGTCATCAGGAGCCAGCCCTCGCCGAGCATCGGACAAATTCCTTTGATCTTGTTTAGGGTAAATCTTTTCGATTTATATGTTAATTTATAAATTTGAATTTTCCGCGAGCCCGCATTCCGGGATGTTACTTGTTAATCTGAGCCCTTGTTTGCGAAGACTTACCAGTATTTATTTCATTCTTTTCAATTTCTCATTCTTAATCATTTCCAAGGGAAGAGGAATCTAATTTTGCCCTTTGTGTACGTTAATCTGAGGTACGAGCAGTGTATGGTATTTTGTGACTCAAGCAAAACTGTTAGGCTGGCATGCAAACGAGTATGGCTAAGGAAAGTAAGTGGAATTTCTTCGCGCAGCACGAATTTTATCGAGGACACGTAATTTCCTTTGATCCCTCATCTTTATTCAATGATCCGAGGACCGTAACGCTTCGTAAGCGAATTCATTATATCCGTGTGCTCTTACGTAGATCACACGGTAATAATTTACTTTGTAATCGATCGGAATATTATTACGAATTGAAGAGACGCCGCGGATTATGTGAGACGTAGGTATTCATTTACCGTAGGTATAAATCAGATTTCAGATTATATGAACAGGATATTATCATGTTGTGTATGTTGGATTAGAAAAAAAAAGTAAAATAGACTAGAAGTACATAATAGATACCCAAAAAATGGTTAAAGAAAGACAGGGAAACAGGTACAGATTTTCTAAAGGAAATTCCTTTTGACCATGAATTTCGTATAAATTATAAGTCGGATCATTATAAATTTTGATTTCACTAACCAACCGTAGTCCAGTTATGATTTTAACATTTACTTACCTACAACCTGATTAGCTACAGAGTAATTATTATACAAATTTGTTTATAATTTTAAATAAATTTTAAATAATAGGTGGGATTCTAATTATTTATCTATTATTTATATAACATTCGAGAAAAATATTTAAATCTTATGACACAAGTCCTAACTCTTAAGTCCTATCTCTAGTCTGATATATAACAGGTCTGACCTACACCACAAATCTTTTCATCACCACAATACAAAAAATTTGTATTGGTAGTAAGTATTACAACTACGGTATTACCCATTTTGTAAAATTACATAATCGTCTTTAATAAACTCGTATTTTATACTAACAAAAGTTTTAGTTAAATATATCTTGTAATAATATGAAGTGATGTTGGAAGATGCTTCGAGGCTAGAGGCGATTCAAGATCCCATTTAAATCATATTTTAAGTGTTTCCACGACGCGCCGTCAAAGACACTCACTTCAAATGTAGAAATTTGTGCTAATAGATTAATAAGTCTCAGGTAAAGCGCTTTCTTAACTAATGAAAATATTTTTAAATAATCATAGGGGCTTAGCTTATTGGTGCCATATATGCCATATGTAAACTACATGCGTAAAGTAACATCCATAAATTTCATCCTTTAACTATTACCACGTGACAGTCAAATTTATGTCTTGGGTCTAAACTTGCAAGTGGATATATATGAGCTGAGAAACCGCCGCTGTGACCGCACCGACCCATCCCTGCATAAGACATGAAGCCTTTGTCTGACACTTCGCGAGAATTAGGTCGCCTACCTCTAAACCAATTTAAAATTATTAACTTTCTATCACATTTGCTAAGATTGTCATTTCGTTTTGTAGAATCCTGACGGAGATAACAGCACTTGTTTCAGGTCGTGGATAAGGGAAGAAGAACCCATCTTTACCTTGTCCTATTTTCTGCCCGAATTGTCTGCTAGTATCATCTAAACGAGACGAGAGCAAACGACAGACGGATAAAATAAAATCATCAAAAAAGTTTATCCACGGTAAAACTAATTGTATAAAATTTCCAAATTTTTGGTCCTACATTATTTTTGGTCTTTAGATGACGCCTTTGTGACACCGACATACGACGTATAGGTCTACCTAAATGATTTTCGCGATTAGCAAGGAATCCGTTACACTGGCTGATCCTAGTGGCTGGCCCAGCCATGTGATTGACACGAGGCACCGAAATATAAACATTAAGCCATAATATAGTAACACAGCAAACCGCTTAATGCCCCATAAATTTTGAATTGCAATAAACCTCCCGCGTAAAGATCTGTATATCAAGGAACGTGACATTACCCAGTTTTATGTTCGCAAAAAACTCCACATCGTTCAGTGAATCGTTTTTGTGAAAACAACGGAGGCAATAAAGGGTCTTATTGTTATCCTTTGAATTTATATCCAGATATTATCGCTCTCACAAATTGCTACCACGTACGTTTTCTCCAAATCGGATGCTTGAAAAAGTGACCGGGGGATAACCGTATTATTTTATATATGTCTCCAATAAGTGACTCCTAAATAGACCCGAAGCTTCTAAAGGATTTCAATGCTTGTCTTTTATCGCCTAATTACAAAGGTACTGTGCGAAAAATGTAGCAGATACAAAAATATTAATGTGCGTTTGGGGCTACGCAACATCTGTTTTCTAATTGAGACATTAGGCGTCGGATTGCTTAAATGGATCTCCTTTAATAACTCGCATACGTTGCTGATGTCGAGTGAAATGTACGGCATTATAAGACCGGCGCCCGGTCGGCTAAATGATGCCCATTGGCCGCAATCGTCGCCGGGGAAAACTCCCAGATAATTGACACGAATGTTACGAAACGACCGCTGAAATACGCTCCGCTGTTTTCGTGTGCGGTCCTCAACAAATTTTCTTGTCAGAGCAATGAACTTGGGACGTCGCGTCGTCGACATGTTGTCCCAAATGTGTTTTTCTGAGCAGTAGATAACAGAGTTACGTGAAATTCTTGAGGCTTTTTTGGGATAATTCTATTAGTGTTCGGCCATATTGCACTCGTGTACGAGAATTCTTAAAATTATAGCTCGCAAATATACCAAAATACGCCTAATACTTAGTCAAAAGATGTCAAAAGACACGCAAGGTCACGCACTAAATGTATTGAACCAAATCTAAGTGTTTCAGAATATTCTATCAGAAATTACCATTTAGGATACAAATATAGGTGACTAAATGAGGGTGCTGTACGGGTATGAAATATAACTGATAAGGTTTTATTACATTTAGCGCCTCTTTCACCAACTACAAATAAAGATTTGATTAGTTACTTTCAGAAATAATTTTATGTTTTATTAAATTATTCACTCGGTTGGGTGCATCCATCGATAGCCGATTTTTTTATTTATTTTCTATTTAATTTTTGGGACGTTTACCAAACAAACAAAGGTATATCAGCTCCATTATCTCCGGTTACCGGTGACTTTAAATGACAGTTGGGCCTACTTGACGTCTGAGAAAGAGGCGCTTAATGTATTGAATGAGATTTTTAAATAATGTTAAAATAACTGATGTAAGTAAAGTCAAAATTAACAATTACCCTGCGAAGGCTTGTTTATCGGTTTGGTCTAATATTATCGGGCTTTGTTTAATTTTTGCATTGAAACAAAATCGAGTTTCATTGAATTACTGAAAATTAAACCATTAAATTACAATAAATCAGTGTTTGTATTATATGTGTTATTTTTTGCTACTCTATTCCGTATGTGTTTGCTCCACATTACAACGCGAGAAAGTGATTTATCATAAGGCGACATGCTGCGGTTGATATCAAGAAAAGTAATTCGGTTTGTATTAGAGGAGAAGGCGAACGTGTGGAGACGTTTTTTAGAACACATTTGGTAAATGTTTGAATAATAGTTCACCTTAACTTTAGTAACATGCAACGTATTTCTTAATGGTCTTAATATCGTTCTCACATTACCAGCCAATTACACTTGAGTTTTACCAATTATCTAAGGATTAAGTGAGTTAGTAAGCCCTAAATGTTCCCTAGTGTTTTTGCAATAAAGGGCGGTAGCCATGGCGAAGATTCCTCCCTTACTAAAGGAATAAAACAGAACAACATATCGCTGCTTAAAAACTAAAGGGCCATAAAACAAAAAAATCCAAAAATGTTTTTATTGCAAAAATACAATTACAATCCTTCATATTGTATGTTTCAAAAAGACATGATTGTTTTATTCCATATTTAGTATATTTTGATCATTTTTTATATATTCAAAAGTAACTTATATGTTTATATCTCTTCTAGTATTCAGTTTATTATAAAAGTACTTAAAACATTTAATGCTTCTTAAAAATACGCTTCTAACGATGTATAATATGCATATATATGATATATATCTAATAAGAAAAAAAATAGACAAAAATAATTTTTTTTTTTTTGATTAGTTCTCCTGTAAAAAGTGTAATTTTGATTTGTGGCCCTGTAGTCTTTAAGCAGCGATATTATGTGCTTTAAGAGGTTATATACTTCTGTAAGTGGATGGTTTCTGTTGTCATACGAATTAAGGATAAGGGATAAGGAAGGGAAGGATAATGGTAATGGCACTTATTGAAATACAGCTATATATATAGCTTTTGAAAAATTTAAAAATATAAACTTACTAGTATCGTGAATTTACCATGTAGGTATATAATATCTAAGTAACGATAATACTACTAAGATGTTATGAAGTCGTTTATACGCTTCATGCGTTTTCTTATTTTGAAGCGTCCTAAAATAATATTTTTCGTCGCAATAGAATTATTTCTTTTTATCCTCGGTGTCCATGAAAAAGACATAACAGTGTGCGTTGAATTTATTGTAGTAGGCGAGGACCCAGATGGCTTTACTCATAAAATACTACGAGTGGCACTGTTGGTGGCAAAGCTATATACTTAAAGATAATCATAATTTACGAGAAAATTTTACCAGAATTTGGGAAACACTTTCGCTTAGTGAGTAATGTGGGCAATTACTGTTCTTCGGTGTAATGTGAATTGCCCCTTTAAAATGGCCATCACCTTTCACTTCATGTTCTTGTTAAATTTGCGATTCTATGTATTTTTGTAATTTAAAAATGAACTTTTTTTTTAACTACAAATGGACAGCCAGTCCCGTTAATAAGTGTAAGTGACTGCCCTCGCCTATATATATGTATATATGTATGTAAAGGTCTACACAGACTAACTAGAGTCTCTTGTCAGCGAGGACAAAAATCTAAATTAATATTATGTAATGACTAAATTAAATAACATCTATTATTTGAAAGAAAGAAATAAGAAAATCCTAAGATGACGTCAAAACAAAATCGATGGCATCGGCTAGTGTTATATAATTATGGACGAACAAAGACAAAGTTAATCTTTCTCTATGTTCATTAATAATTTGGCGGAAATCACACTGGCAACTTTGTTACGTAGGTACGATGAACTCGTGCGCTTAGTTCACGGTTCAAACAAAAGTTGCACCCGGCGTTATCGAGCTAACTCGAAGTGTTGGTCCCATTATCTTACTTCGCATTCACAAAGGACCTGTCACAGTGTAACCAAGCTGGCAGATCAGCTAGCATTCATTACTCTACCAACACATAGACACGACCAGTAGAAACTAACTCGTTCAGATTTTGATTAAAGTTCTTTTATTGAAAATTTTATTACATCAAAAGATAAAGATACACTTTCTAGGAATGTAGCAGTATGTTGTTGTAAAAGAGTTGAATTTAAGATTACATTTTTGAAAATATTTATGAAAATATTTAGTAATTTGGTTTGTAGCCAACCTATCCTTAAAATAAGTATTGTAACTTCAACATAACGTCAACTTAATTTTTTATAACAAACTTTTTGTTTGCAAAATATTTTAAATGGGTTAACTATTGTCATTTGACATAATATTTAACTCATACCTATCTGATATTTATATAAAACACAATTCATTTTGTGAGTTATATAACTTGGACCATCTAGTCGGACTGTGTTTTGTGTAGTACACGAGTAGACATTATTGAATTCGCATGTGGTCAACCAATGCTTTGTGAGAGGACACCCGAAGCGCCTCCTGAAGTACATAGCGTAGCAACTATTGTTATGTACTCGTAATATGGAGGCATACATAATTATTTTAGGATTGTGATAGTTTCATTTAAATGAATTAAATAATTTTGGAATATATCGTCGTTGTCAAACCATGTGAAAAAAGATACATACTTTTTGGTTATTTACAAAATAAGTTGTCCTGTAAAAATTTACACGAAGGTTAAAAAAATCATTTGAAACATGGTCTCAAATTATGTCATTTAAACATTAAAATTTAATAGTTTATCTATTATTTAAATAATAAATAAACTTTGCACATTACAGATAGCTTGTGGACAAGCATTTTTTAATAAAAGGACGTAGTGCGACAAAGTGCTCATAAGCACTTAGCAGTTCTTTTATACGATAGATAAGGCAGTGAACTATTAAATAAGGTCAAAATGTTGGAATCTCAAAAAATTGTACATAACCATGAAATCATTGTACATAAACTGATTTTTGTTTGACATGACATGAAATCCACATTAAAAAGCACTTAAAAAAAAACGAGAAATTCAAAATGCCACAGGATATCTAATAAATTTTTAATTATCAAAATCTGTTTACCTTTTTTAGAAGGATTCATTTATTAATTATAATATACACAGTAATATTAATAAAAACCATAAACCTACTAAATCGTTATTATATGTACAAATAAAGCTATAATTGGTCCATTTATGGCTTTATTTGCCTATATACGGCTGTATTAGATTATATAATGCCAATCAAAATAGTCGACCAAATAATTTAAGTAGGTACCTAATATTCAGATAATTAACAGCAATGCCAAACCTATCATTTAATACTAGTATGTACATTGTTAGAAATTATTAGAAAAATTAAAGGAAAATCTAGTCCATGACTTAAATATTAATGTGGAAGATTATGAAGTCAACAAAATTCATCGTTTAGGTAAGAAAAACAGGGAAAGTAACAAGCCGAGACCAGTACTATGTTCGTTTATAAGCAACTTGAAAAAGAACGAAATTATAAGAAATAAAAAGGACCTAAAGAAAATAAATATCAGTGAAGATTTCCCAAAGGAAGTGTTAGAAAAAAGGAAAATGTTGCAAGCAGAGTTGGTTGAAGAAAGAAAAAAAGGCAATATAGCATATTTAAAGTATGACAAACTAATAGTCAAAAAGAATAACAACAGCCAAGAGAAAAGAAAAAGAGAATCATCTATTTCACCCTCTGCTTATAATGACCAGGTTAAAAAACAACAGACTGTATCTTCGATCAAGTCAAATAGAACAAATGCTTTTGATATGATGCGATCAAGATCTAACTCTCTTTCTACTAAAAACCAATAACAATTAAAAATCGGCAAACGGAAACCAAAACCAACCAAAGAAACTAGTATCAAGGAAACAGGAAAACACCAATCTCCCCCAAGCCGACTGGTCCTCGTGGGGGAAAAAGACCACAACCCTCCAACAAATAGCCTAAACAAAAAGCATAAATATGAAAAATTTAAAATCTACATCGCAGCCCTTAATGTACTTACCCTTAAAAATGAAGAAAATCTTTCAGAACTAATGTTTGCGTTAAAACACATAAAATGGGATATTGTTGGCCTGAGTGAAGTGAGAAGAATGGGTGAGAGTATCATATCTAATCCAGATTACATATTCTACCATATAGGTGAGACCCCAGGTCAGCATGGGGTTGGATTTATTGTTAAAAAACATACAACAAAATATTTAGAAGGATTTGTAGGTATCTCGGAGCGTATTGCGATTATGAATATGAAACTACCTGGATATAAAGATCCTTGGTCTATTTTACAAATATATTCGCCTACTGAACAATCGAATCTAGAAACAATGAATGCATTCTACCATGATCTAAACAAAGCGATTCAAGAACACGGTCATAAAAACCTTATAGTAATGGGAGACTTTAATGGCCAAATTGGGGCTAGGCGCCCAGGGGAAAACAAGGTACTAGGACCATTCATATACAACAACAAAACCAGAAGTAGGAATGGAGAATTTATGACGAACTTTGCCCTAGAAAATAATCTAACCATCTTAAATACAGCGTTCTTGAAAAGCAAGAAAAACATGTGGACCTGGATATCACCTGACGGTAAAACAAAAAACCAAATTGATTTTATAATGACCAACAGGAATGGCTACTTCACTAACTTTACCGTAATCAATAAATTGAACTTTAACACTAACCATAAACTGATAAGAGCCGAACTGATAGCTACGCAACCAAAAAAGCCTAGACCAAGACAAGAAGCAGGAAGTGCGAAGCTCGGAAAACATCAGCTAGAACAAATAAAAACTACTTTAAAAGACAAATTCACGGACTTTGAATTTAGCACAAAGGAATTAGGAACACAAGAAAAATACAATTGGATAGAGAATACCATCAAAACTCAGATACGACTCATTGCAAATACCAAAATCGAACCGAAAGAATGGCTAACGACTAATACCACAAAACTATTAGAAGAAAGAAACCACTTAATCAACGCAAGAGATACACAAGACAGAAGGAAACTGTTAACAAAAATTAATAAAGAAATTAAAAATAGCATAAGAAAAGATAGAAAACAAAACAGAATGGAAATTATAGAGAAATATATAAGTAAAACGGGTGGAGTCAAAAAAGCATATAAAGAGTTGAAGAATTCAATGGATTGGATAGTTAAAATGAAAAACAACAATGGGACATGGAATCATCGCAGAACAGATATATTAGGCACAGCTACATCTTATTATAAGAAGCTGTACGAAAGCAACAAAACAGATGGTGAAATTGATTTGGCTGAAATATCAGACATTCCTAGTATTCTTCAAGAAGAAGTCGAGAAAGCTATAGATACCCAAAGGTTGGACAAATCACCAGGTCCTGATGGCATAAATAACGCAATTATAAGACAAAGCAAGCAAGTATTAACACCTATCCTTACAGACATGTTTAACAATATCATAAACACTGAAATAATTCCTCAGCAATGGACAGAGTCTAACATCATCCTGTTGTATAAGAAAGGAGATAAATATGATATTGGAAACTACCGGCCCATCAGTCTAATGTCCAACATATATAAAATTTTTGCTAAGATCATCCTAAAACGTATTGAAAAGACACTAGATGAACACCAACCCATCGAACAAGCTGGATTTCGTAAAGGCTACTCTGTGATCGACCATATTCATGTAGTACGCCAAATTATAGAAAAATACAATGAATATCAGCTTACATACTACATCGCATTTATCGATTACAGTAAAGCATTTGACTCTCTACTACATAAAAACATATGGGAAGCATTAGTGGAGCAGGGAATCGAACATAAGTATATTCGACTAATAAAGAACGTGTATAACAACAGTACAGCCAGAATACAATTAGAAAAGAGAGGCGATCCAATCAAAGTGGAAAAGGGGGTTAGACAGGGAGACCCTTTGTCGCCAAAACTGTTTTCGGCGGTACTAGAATCAATTTTCAGACGACTCAATTGGGAAAATCTCGGAATCAATGTGGACGGCGCATCGCTTACACATTTGAGATTCGCCGATGATATAGTGCTATTCGCCAAAACACCTGAAGCCCTCAACAGGATGATAGAAGATCTTGTGATAGAGAGCGAAAAAGTGGGGCTGAAACTCAATCCGGAGAAGACCAAAGTCATCACAAATGGAAACAAAACAACGATACAGTTAGAAAACGCCGAAGTCAGCTACACTGATGAATATATCTATCTGGGACAGCTCATAACTCAAAAAGAACCTATGCGTAAAGAAGTGGACAGAAGAATTACGAACGGCTGGAAAAGATACTGGAGTTTGAAGGAGGCTATGAAAGACAAACAATTGCATATAAACATCAAAAGTAAGCTATTTAACACCTGCATACTACCCGTTCTTATTTATGGCTGTCAGTCATGGACTTTAACTCAAGAAATGACAAGTAAACTCGCAACTTGTCAATACGCTATGGAAAGAAGTATGCTGAATGTCAAGAAATCAGATAGACTAAAAAACCATGTCATCAGAAACAAAACAAAAGCCATAGATGTAAAACTGAAAATTAAAAGACTCAAATGGAGATGGGCTGGGCACATGATAAGAGGTCATGACAAATGGAGCAAGAAAGTGACATGTTGGTATCCGAGAGAAGGTAAAAGGAAGAGAGGCAGACCTCAGAAAAGGTGGGATGATGATATTAGAGAAGTGGCAGGAGTTATGTGGAACAGGGTGGCTCAGGAAAGATCAGAATGGAAAAGGTTGGAGGAGGCCTTTGCCGATTGGCAAACAGATCTTCAAAAAACAAGCAAGAAACAAATACTAGCATAAGTTTTTTTTATATCTATAATCAATTATTGTTATTAGGTTTAAGTTGATCTGATTAAAAGGCTATTATTATTATTATTATTATATGTACATTGTACACTAAACATACATACCTACACACATGAAGTTAATATTTGGATGTAAAATATTTTTGTTCAATATTAGTATTTAATTAACGTGTCTATTCACAAAATGTGTTTTTGAGTTTAAAGGTGTTTTAGGCATATATATACCTAAAAAGTGCGGTTATAGCGATAATGACCTACAAGGTAGTTTAACCTGTTTTTTGATTCATAGCTTGGTTTCCAATTTAGCCTGTATCATAAAGCAACTTAACAGTCATTTAATATCACTAAGAACAGCCAAAAGCCAATGACTGCATGATAAATCCATCTTCTTCTTGTAAATTTAAAATGTAGTATCAAACATATTTATAATATGTGTTAATAAAAAGATAAAGATTTCAAATATACAACCTGTTTTTAGTAGAAATATTTTTAGGCATGTAAAACTTCAAACTCATTTTTCTCAAAACTATCATCTTGCACTTAATTGGTTTTTGCAGTAAGGGGATGATATATGTTACGTAGGCAAGACTGAAATACCGGCCCTAAGTCGCTTTCAAATTGATCTCTGTCTACGGACTATCAGCTACCAGTCATCTGTATCGTGTAGTACTAAGTAATGTATGATTAATTGAATAAGCTCTACGCCAATATTCGCTTGTCACATGAGAATGTTAGAAACAAGACAGCTAAGAATCATAACACAGAGACGTGCAATTTGTTTGTTTATTGTTTAATTATGTTTGTTTAAATATCATATAATTTCTATAAATGTTCAACTATTTAAGATGATTAAAATTAATTAATCATTTATTAATTATTCAAGATATTTAAGAGCCCATTTCTGTATCCCTAATGCTACCATGGTTGGCAGCTCACTTGCAGCATCAGTGGCTTTGCTTGTGTCATAGGCGACGGTAGCCACCTACCATCAAGTAGACCGTCAGCCTGTCTGTCGAGTTTAACATAAAAAAGATATTTTTCTTTACCCTTGCTTATAAATACGACATATTTCAATTCGTTGAATATTTTTCATTTAGTTCATTCATTTAGTAAGAATTAAAATAATCTTGAATTCTAGACTTTACAGCCTAATTGTGAACCTGAACGAAATTGTTCCGGAATAAAACTCTATTGTTCCAAAAACTTATTTATTAAAATAAAAACAATTCAAAAATTGTGTGTATATGACCGATGTATGTATTTACCTATGTTAAAAATAAGCTGTATAGCATTAATGCTATTTATGTACCCTAACATTTAGAAATTCCAACCCAAAGCAGACGCAGTCACGAGTAAAGGTCAGTGATCTATAAAATTATATACATAACAAATAAATACACCCGTAAACCAAATAACGATATTTTATTGAAATACGTTTACAGGACGCCGTACGGTGTAACACATTACCATAAATATTGAAATAACGGTTATTTGAAATTGGATTATCCTCATTGATATTCTGAACAAAAAACAAAATGCTACTTCATGTACTAAGAGATTTATTTACCGAAATGTATTGTAAAATGAATAATGGCAAATCCTCTTTCTAATATCAACCAAGAGCATTGTGTTCTTACAAAATTATCAAAACAGTTTTAAAATTAAAATGCATTGACAAATCATATTTTTCAATGACACCTGAGAAAATATCTCACATGTTTATCGCTGTAAAGATGGCGGCGACACAACGGAGATAGTGGCGACATTTTTTTATATTTTTAGATGATCCCTCGGAAACCTTTCAAGTTTACTTAAAAAGTATCCCATACCTATGTTAATTTAGGTAATAAACTATGTGCCAAATTTGATCCAAATCTGTTGAGCCGTTTTTGCGTGAAAGAGTAACAAACATCCATCCATCTATCCTCAGAAACGTTCGCATTTATAATATAAAGTAAGGATGTATAATCCAACTATAAAGTAAATTATATTCAAAGAGCTCTTTCTAAAATCAACTTAAAATATGTTTATTTATCTCAGCAAACGTATAAATTAATACTAAAATAAGAGATGTTTTTCAAATTATTACAGTGCCACAGACATTTCCGACATACTCGTAGTTGCAAATTATTTCACATCATATCAAGGCTCGCTAATTGATATTGCTGGATAAACAAAATTATAATCGTGTTTCAACAAAATAGTTTACGCTTTAGCTTTTAACTAAATGGATTAAATAATATTCATCAGCACAGTGTTCGATAAAATAATAATTTGTGTTTTTAATCGATTTTATTTACTTTTTGCAACCATTAAGTTTCCCGGCAGGTTCAACTTTGAAAATGAACTTTTCAACGTTTGCCCAGTTCTAGATCTGGAAAATAGTGGCTGGGCACACTGTGTTTCGTAGTCATTTGGGCAGCCCGTCTGATGGCAGTAATCACCCCCTTACAGAAGACTATAGTGAAATATCAGCCAGGGTGCTGTTGTTCGCAGTAAGGGATGCTAGAGCCCGTTTCCCTATCCCTTTCCAATTCCTTATGTTTAATCCTACTGTAATCTGCAGCACACTTGCAGCACCTACAGTTGTTATGGGGGACGGTAGCCACCTGCCATCAAGTGGAACGTCACCCTGTCTGCCGACTTTAATATACAAAAAAATTAAAAAAAAGCATATAAGTATAAGTGACTGCGCGGACAAGTATTTCAAGTCCATATTTTAAAAATTTCAACTAAATAGTTTAACAAAAAAGTTATGATAAATTTTCTCATTTCATTGAAGTCAATGAAAGCCTCGGCGAAATCGCCATAATTTATGATGGAATAATGTACGTATATTTAAAAGCCTGAGTGCTTTCTCTTGTATTGAATGATGGCTCTGTAACTTTAGTAATTAGTAGATATATAATAACCAATAGCATAAAAATCAGTGATAGTCCAAAGAATTGTACTCTCAGCCGCAAATACAGTAGAAGTAGATTGAAATTAGTCACGCGTTTTCGTGGTTCTGAGGTAAGTCTAGTCCAGCAGTGGACGTTTGTTATCTAATTTAAATATCTGATGGGATTGTCAGACCCCTTTGTGTCCAGGCGACGGTAGCGCCTTCAAGTGGCCATAAGCGACCTCATTAAGTGGATCACAATTGAAATCAATCGGTTTTGAAACATTGGGACACAGCTAGTAAAATATAAAACAGAACACAATTGACCCTAATATCAACATTAAAATAGAACATACAATAGTCAGAAACAATATAAACAATAAAGAAGGGACGCAAAGTGGGCCCAATACAAGGTGCGTAAAATTATCGCTTGCCATCGAAGCGGAGACCCGGCCAATATCCTCTCACGAGGCATTACTCATGTTATGAGGGGTCACAAAGTGAGGGCGGCGATATTTGGAGCCCTCACCGAGCACCCTAAGAAGGTGAGGAAAGTTCACATAAAACCTAAGGAAGCAGGTGCAGTCCATTTCTCCGGTAGCGAAATGTGCGAGTATTTCACGCTTCACGCGTCGTTACAGCTCCTTACAACGTATGTACACTCGCGCGGTGTGTTACAACAAAAAGGGAACGTATAATAATAAAAATCTTACTGCACGAGAGGAGCCGAATGAAGTAGGAGTTCGTGTATGGCACGAGTGTTTTGGCTCGTTCTTGGCAATGGCTTCGTTGATTTTTATGTTGAAACAAAATTGTTATAGACATTACGGCTCCACAAATAAAATCTTGTTTTCTAATTGGGAATATATTCATAAGCATGGAGGTCACAAGGTACTCGTACTCGTTATATCATCTAACTAAATAACTTGTGGGTCTAAGATTCCGCTTCCGAAACAGCTGAATCCGAAATTCATGACTTTTTCGATTTCATGTAAAATTTAAGGGTAAGTCCACCAGGATCCATTAACTGAATCCCCCAGGGGATCCTGGGGAACTGCTTAGTTCATCAGAATCTCCTCAGGATCGACATATATGTTGCAGTTCACTAGGATCCCCTGCTTGCTTACGAAGTAAAGATGTGAGAGTAAAGCTCAATAGTCACTGGCTCTTACGTAAAACGCTGAGGCAAAATTGTGTGTCATTAAGTGATTGGGTGTCATTAAGTAAAATTAAGTGACACATGCATAGTATACACGCACCCACACACACCCACACACACACCCACACACACACACACACACACATACACAGAGAGAGAGAGAGAGAGAGATAGATAGATAGATAGAAATATATAGAGATTCATGAAAGTCTATCTCTATATAGTCCTCTGATGAGACCTCTGTTGTTAACAACATTCTGTTATTTAGTACAAATTGCCCTTTTTGTAATTATTTCACTTGCGTGAAGCAGACGGGTTATTAGTTAATTAAGTAAGTATAAACTATATGATTTTAATTCTGAACAAGATATGACTACAAATATATTGTTTAGTTAGAGTATTGCTTATAATTTTGTGCATATAAAAGCATAGAGGTAATTATGTTTATTTTTATAAAAATAAAATGCACAAACATAAATTTAAAAATAAGGCGAATTAAATCTCGTAGCTGGCTCATTCTGAGTATACATCAGCGTTAAAATGCAAAGTGAAAGGAATATAAAAAGGCAGAACTGTAGTATGGACATAACGCTCGGAGCGAGAAAAGTGGTTCATAAATATTGACCAAAAACTTTTTGCACGATTTAAAATCCATCACGTTTTAACCGAGATCAACGAACTTTTTTAAATTTATAATTAGATTATCATTTTTCTGAAAACAAAAAAGCGGTATTTATAAAACTGCTATTAACATTTGGTGGACTATCAAATAATATTTGTTCTCTCATATCTTTGAACTTTAATTGCATTGTTATAAAAACCTTCCTTGTCCGAACTGCTAAGGAGTGGAACTCATTGCCTGCGTCCGTGTTTCCTCAAAATTACAACCTCGGGGTCTTGATTGATTAAATAAAAAAAATAAAAAAACTAAAACCGAAACTTAGTCAAATCTTTGACTGGAAATTTTGTTACACATTTCAAAATTTTCATTTTTGGATATTTTTTTAACGTTCAAACTACTTTTAGTATGTTCCAGAATCATTATTAGAAGACCGGGAGATTTATTTAGAACTAGCTGCTGCTCGCGACTTCGTCCGCGTTGAAAAAGAAAAAGTAGCCTATCCTGTGTCCTGTACGTCCAAATGTTTATCTACCAAGTTTCATGAAAATCAGTTAATTCGTTTAAGAGTTATGGAGGAACATACATACGTACATACAGAAAAAAATTGTAAAAATGGTCAATTTAGTTTCAGTTTCATGTAATATAGAGCCTATAAACACGATATCTCTGAAAACAAAGTAACTTACCCCATGACCAACCATTACAGATTTATTATTAGTATTGATGATGATTAATGGAGCACAAATAAAACATGATTTTTCCTTTCAATAATATATTATGTAAAAATTCTGTTTTGAAAGTCATAATACAGATGTTTTAGTAAAAATACTTATTTGTTATCGGCCTGTGAGGTTTTGAGAATTTTTAATATAATAAATTACGTTACAATATTTTATATAGGTACATATTATTATAAAATTTGAGGCATTACTTATGAAAAATATGTTTAAACGAACACAAAATTATTAGATTGTGTGTTTTGTAATATAATAATAATAATGTAAAACAATTAAAAAATCTTACTCATTTTTACAATATTTTCTTTTCACAGACGTATTTGACTACTATTTTTATTTGTCGAATTTCTATTGCGTCTTTGTTCCTTGGAAAATTGTAATATCCTCTCTACTTAGCTTTGATCTCTTCAATCAGGTTCGCCTAGCAAGTACGAGTTAAGCAATAAATTACATAAATATAACTTTATGAACACTTATATATTTAATTGTAAGAGAAAAATTATACAAACACATTGAAAGCAACACTTCAACGTGAGTTATAAAAAAAAGAGTATCGCGTGACCCTATTATCGCGGATTATGAATCGCTGTAGATAAGGCATTCAACGCGTCCTCATTAAACATGGAATAAAAAAAACAGTGAAAGCCCGTCTCATTTGTCAACTTCCTAGCATTGCATGCAGCGCCTACATCACTGAGGAGTGGCCGACTTTATATTCATTCCACTTTTACGGCGCACACCACTTTAATAACGCAAAATGAAAATACGCTTCTGGTGATAACGTTTTCATTACGTTTCATTTGCGAGCTTTTACGCGACAGAGATAAGGGGAGGCGCGTAAGTGACGAAATAAAGAAAGAAATTTATAATCGTTTCAACGTTTGTGTACAAAACAAATACGAATGGACGAGAAAAGTTTTCTGTATATCCATAAAACACTCTTTGATAATCACGTTTTTTTTATTAAGGAAAAGGATACGAGTACTAGCGTGTATTCGTTACACTATGCATCTAGTTGACTTACGACTTATTTGGACATTTTTTTGTATTTTTTTTAATTTTTTTTTGTATTTATTAATGAAACCCTATCATTGGCAATGTCTATTGTATGTTATTTTGTTTTGCTGTAGGGTTATGTTAAAAATAAAATATAAATAAATAAAGGGGTCGTCAGACTAAAATGAAAAAATAATCAAACTAATTACAAACATAAATAGATATAAGTATCAGTATGAATATAAATAAAACATTTATAAAACTGTTCAATTTAGTTCCGAGCATTTCAATTAACCGGTCTCGCTGTCACGAACCATATTGCTTTTCCATGTGTAAATTACTCGTAGTTTTAAAAATTTATTCAGTGTTTATCAAGGCTCTTTCACATTGTATGTCGTTATTGCGATACATTAAACGTTTAACCATTTAACTAATGGTTAAATAATCGGACCAAATAAGAACTATAGACAGAATTTCGCGGATAACATAGTGAAACCGATTTTATAAAAAAAATGTGCGTAAGCCGTTTAATGTAACGAGATTTTGTGTTCCAAGCTATTATATAACCTCATTTTTTTATTTAATTGAAAATATTGGTTTCCAAGTTTAAATTTTGATTAAAACTTGAAAATTTTGGATACTTGATATTTTGGATACTTGATGGTAGCCACTTACCATCAAGTAGACTGCTAGCTTGTCTCTGTCGACCTTGACTAAAAAAACTTGGGAAAAGTGATTTTTATTTTTTCGATGACTGGTATTTTCACTCTTTCACTATGCATTTCGGTATTTTCACTTGTAAATATTTGATTGCATTTGTGTGCGTGTAACCGTGTATGTACACAGTATATTATGCCGTTCATAGATCAATAGTTTTTATTTTATCTGAGGTTAAATAGTAAATCGTTAACAGTTTTCGACAACGTAACCCTAAATGGTTTGAGCTTCGACGTTGAATCTCTTTGAATTTAATTTAGTTGAAGATTTTCATAACTAAACGAGAATGTCCACTACTGCGACATGAAGAATGGATTCACGTTTAACTATTCATTTAATTTTAACTACATTTTTCATGGACTGTTATTATAGCAATGTCTTGGAATACCTGTATAAATTATTTCAGTAGGGGAAAAACTATTTAAATTAAATTTAAAGTTATCTTGTTGCAATAACTATCAACTTATATTAGACAAACAAAATTTATGAAGATTATTACATTGTATTACAGACTTCGTATGCGTTGTAGTTCGTTTTTTTGAAAAATCCCACATGAACCTAACATTTTTTTTGTATGAAAGGTATCCTATGCCTTTTTTACCTCTGACAATGTGTATGCAAAATTTCACGGTGATTGATTGGTTAAGTAATTAAGGCGTGAAAGCTTAACAAACAAAAAACTCTTCAGCTCTATTATGAAAGTATAGGAATTGCATAAATATAGGCATGTATAAAAATACCAAATGGTAATCACCATTACTACCGAACCTGAGCGGATGTACTATAAGAAAAAAAGGATGTGATGGTTCTGAAATGCCATATTTTAACATTAAAATAACAAGCTTAATATTAAGTTAATAAACTAAAAGGCCACAAATCAAAATAAAAAATAATTTAAAAAGTGTAATTTGTGAAAATAAATAAATAATTTTTTGTCTATTTTTTCTTATTAGATATATATCAAATATATGCATATTATACATCGTTAGAAGCGTATTTTTAAGTACCATTAAATTTTTATGTCTTTTATAATAAACTGAATACTAAAGGAGATATAAGCATATAAGTTACTTTTGAATATAAAAAAAATATCAAAATATACTAAATATTAAATAAAACTCCCATGTCTTTTTGCAACATACAATATGAAGGATTGTGATTGTATTTTTGCAATAAAAACATTTTTGGATTTTTTTGTTTTATGGCCCTTTAGTTTTTAAGCAGCGATATGTAATGTATTACAAACAAAAAACATATGGTCTATTTATCAGAAATAAACGTTTATTATTAATATTACTATATGTATACTCAATACTCATACACTAATACAAAAAATTTCAAGTGAAGTTTTTTCAAAGCGGTCGTTGACGGGTCGCTTGTGAAACGCACCTTGTCATGCCACTATTACAAACATATAAATAGATGTGTTAGAAATCCACACTAAATCTAATTGAATACACATGCGTTGGTATACGACAAGGTGAAGTTGACAAATAGGATTAATTTAGTACATTTTGTAAGCCGTGGATCTACGTCTGACACGCAACGTGACACTTTCATAATTCAGTGCCATAATAAGCTTGCATTAATTAGATACAACACGTATAGTATAATAGGAACGGCTGGTACTCACAGTTTTAAGAAATCATTATCTTAATTACCAACTGCCACGAAACATTATTTACTTTACCTTTACACGGTATATTGTATTTTTATACGGCCAAAGTAATAAACTGTTATGATTATTTTATTCACTCGCGATGGTATCAATCTGATTTTGATAAAATTGTTTTAATTTGTGGTTAGTTGCTAATTCAAAACATGAGAAATATTTTTATTAAATTAATTTTGTCCTTAAAAGTGAGTGAAATAAATTAGTAAAAGCACTGATATCAAATCGTCCTTCAGGTCTTTTTTAAATTTCTTATCTCTTTAACCGCATTTATATTATAAATTACAAGCGACAAGCAATTTTTTGTAAATTATGGATTTTTGTTTCACTCTTTCTATTAGTGAAAATTTTATCAAATTCCGTTGAGTGGATATGACATCATTTTATAATATACTCGTAACTACTAGCTGAAGCTACTAGCTACACGCACACGCCTTTGACAAAAACCGTGATAACTGCAAATATAAATATCGTATTCATGAATTGTACATATAAACCGTCCTCAGAAATTCCTCTTCTCATCAGCACAACTAAAACAAAGTCCGTTTACAAACCTAGATTAGCGCAGACATACAGGCAGAGAGAAAGGAGGACTCAATTTTATAATATGTAGTGACATAGTATATATACTATGTCTATATAATATACTAGCTGGCCCCCGCGACTTCGTCCGCGTTGAAAAAGAAAAAGTAGCCTATCCTGTGTCCCGTACGTCTAAATGTTCATCTACCAAGTTTCATGAAAATCAGTTAATTCGTTTAAGAGTTATGAAGGAACATACATACATACATACATACATACATACATACATACATACATACATACATACATACATACATACATACATACATACATACATACATACATACATACATACATACATACATACATACATACATACATACATACATACATACATACATACATACATACATACATACATACATACATACATACATACATACATACATACATACATACATACATACATACATACATACATACATACATACATACATACATACATACATACATACATACATACATACATACATACATACATACATACATACATACATACATACATACATACAGAAAAAAATTCTAAAAATCGTCAATTTAGTTTCAGTATCATGTTTAGAGCCTATAAACACGATATCTCTGAAAACAAAGTAACTTACTCCATGACCAACCATTACAGATTTATTATTAGTATTGATGATTGATATCTATCATAGTATAATATGAACTAAATTAAATTAAAAATGTATAGGTAACTAAACAAGATCTCACTTTTAAAAACGTCGAGGTGAATTTACAACGTGCCTTTGTTTTTGTAACCGTCCGACGTTCCTTTCTTGATTTAAACACACAATGGAGACACCCCTCACGTCCCGACAATGGTCCCGATAGCTTAGAAATGGCTCACAATAAAAACGTACAAGACAATAAAATTTTAATGGAAATGCAGATATGAATTACTTCTGTCATTTTCCCTTCCTTTTCCTTACCAAGTAATATTAATATCGGTCCGGAATTATCTGTACCTCAATGTTCGTTGCCCAATTGTTTGCGAAGTCTATTCAGATGATATATTCTGTGTACATTTTATATTTATATTTCATGTTGTAGCGTAATGTTTTTAGTAAATTTAGATATAATTATTTTCAAATATTACTAATTTATTTATCTTCCTATATTGAGAACTTATTTATATTTTATTTTTTAATAGGTTTTGCCCGCAAATTTGTTAGCGTCCGATCGCTACCAAACTTCACAGGAACACTAGACTAAGATCTGAATCTAATCTGAGACTAATCTGAAGATTGTCTGAAAATTTCATCAAAATCGGTTCAGCGGTTTTTGAGTCCATACACACACACATCGCCTTTTATATATTAACATTACAATTTTGGTTATTAATGGGAGGTAAATTATTGACAGAAAAAAATAATCAGAAATTAATTTTTTCTGTCAATAATTCTAATTAATCAGAAAAAAACCCAGAAGAAAAGGGTGAATACACTTTCAAATAATTAATTTTTTTTTTCGGTGCCAATACGTCAATATTGTCAAATAATATTCCAATAATGCATAATTAGAATATAATTTTATTTTTCGTACATCACAACCCTAAGTCTGGTTGTAGAGGTTGTAGTGGTTGTATTTTTCTTAATCCAACAACTTTTGTCCACAAAGTAAACACTTACTTAACATGTTATGTTTAGATTATTGAAAAAGAGGGAGCTAGTGTTCCATAAATCGTACCTGTTGTTCGATTCTAATAAAGTTCACATTTTACGGCTTCTCTAACTGCTGCCAGTCACCATCAATTTAATTTATGGGCCGGTAAAGAAGAGTAATTCTGCTTATTAATTTTGCAGGCGCGTTCCGAGGTGCGGCTTCCCTGCTTACATGACTCGAGCTCTTTAATCACGACGCCGCCGTCGAATAAAAAGTCCTATAATCAGCTTTGAGCCTTATTACCATCTACATAAGTATCAATCACGAGCTATATTGCTTCTCTACTATAAATAATAAGATCGCGCAATTTATTCTTTTACTTCTCGCATTTCATCCTAAATTTTAGCTCGTTATTCCAACTAGATTTTTCTTTATGTATAATTAAACTCAATTTCTTAACCTTTGAAGTATTCTTTTACGAATTTACACAAATTAGTATAAAAAAATATAATGTTAAGCTTCTGTTTCATTTATAATTTGTTTGGATTACAAACTAAATTTTTTTGATAACAAACCGCCAACGCATACGCCTCCAGCCTTTTAATAATTTGATTCAATATCAAGAGTTTTATTAAAATATTACTTTTATCTATTAAATACTCAGATTACAGAACAAAATAGAAGGAGTTACTCCACTTATATTGAAGCAACAGAAACTACGAGTATTCTCCGTTAGAACTTTTTCTCACTAGCTATAGTAGTAGTGTAAATATATTTTTCATTTCTGTCTTAAGACAATTTATCCTGTAAAATACCGCCTGTGAAAGAAAACATAGATAGTAAAATCTCTTTCATTTGCGAATTGTTTTGTAAATATTATATAACAGTCGTCTTATTCTCTTAATTCGTTGTTTATTCTATGATTTTAACAATAAAATAATATTAACTGTACCTATTACTGAATCTGCCTAGCGATACTTATATGTACCTAAATTGAAAGTATCGGTGAATACATAAAAAAAATAGAGCCTATTAAAGAATGATAATTATATTACCTAGATAGGTGTGAAGATGTGAAGAAACATTTTGATGTAATGAATGAAACAAAATGCAATAAACTACAAATAACTGGAATAAATTACAGACAGTACTAAGTTTAATTTACTAATGTTCATCAACTTTCTCTTATCAAATTCCCGTTGATTCCCTCCATGATACTGTAATCAAAAGGCACGAGGGAGTTTGCCATTGTTTTCGTAACACGTAACGTATCAGTAGTTTGCTTTGCTGTAGTTGTGGTATTTTCTACTGAACTGACACAATTATTATATAAACAGCAACTGATCTCAACACCTATTTGTTGAAAATCTATTTTCAAGGATAAACCTACATCTAACCATTGACTATTATGATATTGTATAATATGATAACTATTATAAAAAATATATTAATAACTTTTTGAGGAACTATTTTTATGATTATACTAGCTTAATACTACCACTCGTGAACACGTGTGTTACTAAATAAATATGTATCTTTTGTTATAGAAAAAAATATATTTATGTATTTGTAAAAGCTCATACATGTAGTTATTGTTCTGAGTATAACATAATACATTAAACTAATATTTATATTATAAACAAATAAAAAAATATTGTAGGACATCTTGATAATAATAAGCTAATAATTAGTACTTTCTCATTTATAGTATCAGAATGATTATTATGAATAATTTTAGATCACATACTGGGTTTTAAGTTTGTAATGTTCAAGTGAAGCGTGTGTTATCAGACGTCTCCAACAATCCCATTGCACGCGACTCCTGCGCCATTTGCGCCAACCGACGCGATAAAGCCGGGGGTAATTATAAACATATTTCAAGCAATCTTATGCGGTTAAGAGAGCGTGTAAACATTCGCTTGTGCCGTGGCATGTTTCAACGTTCAAAAATAACAAAACAACACTCTAATTGGTTCACGAAGTTAAACAGAGTCGTTTGTCATTTGTTTTAGTTGTTTCTGCCTACAGTTTTCTTACAAAATGTAAAGTGGAAGGACATTCGTCCGTGTAAAGTCATAAATAACAAGGGCAGTATACGTTTAGTCGTAGTAAACTTTTTAATTAGTCTTATTTTGTACATTTTGGTTCGGATCGCGATAAGTGGAAGCTCACGCGATGCGATATACGCGGGCCTTGTTTAGGCCTCGCGCTAACACGCCCCTAACTGTCTACCTGAAAAATTACACACGGCCTAAAAAGCCATTTAACTACAAATGAGCCCCCATACGTCTTACCCGTCAACTATGACCTTTTTAGTTATTATAATAAATTATGAATAAACTGTAACATTGCTTTCTAAACGAAATTTAGATCACAGTGTGACTTGACAAGTATATTAATGTTTTTTAAGAGAAGTATTTAAGCTGACAAATTTCAAGGCAGACAAAGCCGCAAGACACAAACTATGTTCGTATTTTATTTTACCCCACTGTAGAGGGCAGATCCTTACAATTTTTATTTTCTACTGAAAAACCGCATTTAAATCTTAAAGAATAAAAGGACTGCCTTCCTTGTTCTAATCGATAAAATAGATAACTATCGTCACTCATTGACACGAACAACGCCATAGGTGTTGCAAATGCCTAACAAAAAGTAAGCCACAAGAAGGGGTCCTGTTACTTCTTGTTGGTATTCAGTAAGATATTACTGACTGTGGACATTTTTCTTTCAAAATTGAACTTGATATTTGAAGAACGCAATTAATGTTATAATATTCCAAGACTTCTCTTCACATTATGTTTTCTTTTTTCACCGTTAGATCAAAGGATAATCCTTCCAATCAAATTGAAAGCCCATCTTTGCAGTCTCAACCTAGATTCAAATCTGTCGGCATTTTATTTTATGTTTATTTTAAATGTTGGTTTCTAAAAAAAAGAAACAGTAACAGTAAATCTATTCAGACTTTTATAGGTGTCGTTAAAAACTAAAGTTGTAGCGCGAACCAATGTTTTAAACAGCTCTGGTACGCAGAATAATGTCTTACGACACGCAATGCTCTTTTAATATCGCCCCTTTCGCGACGCACGAAATTACAAAATAAATCAGTTTTTAAATGAAACAAAAAAGTCTCTGTATTCAACTTCAGATTTCAAAGCGAACCGTGAGTCAAGCGCACAAAGCTACGGCTGTCGTAGAGCTGCTACGGGCGTGCTACAATAAATCGTAGCACTGCTACGTGCTACGATAATGCTCGTACTTACTTGTTAAGTGTCATTTATTTATTACTTGCTTTTACTTGTGGCATTCATTGGACCGTAAAAGTAGACTTGGCATATTAAATATAATTTAAAATTTAGTGTAACTTTAAAATTCTTTCAACTTTAGTTAAAATGTTTGTATTGCTCTTATTCGATATAGTCTCTGAAAAAGGTTTTTTTAGGCGTGTATGTTTTTTAAAAGCTAGTACTAAAAAGTCGAGGGATTTGGTTGTAATGGACCGGAAGCGACAAATACTAGAAAAACGTAGCAGGGGCAGGAGATATAGATACATATATCGCAGGAGATATTATAGGAAAGTATCCAAGTTCAAATTTTGAAAAAGTGTTCCCAAAATTATTGAAACAAAAGTTAATTTTAAATAACCATAAGTTGTCCTATAAACACTAGTTTTTGTACTAATTACAGTACTCACAAAAAACTACTTAATTTAAAATCATAAGTTTGCGATTATCGGCAACTTATCATCATTGTCTATAAAAGTATCTGTATCAATTCTATCTCCTCTGTCTGTTTCTCCGCTAACTTTTTCTAAACTGAGCAATTGATTTCGATACAAGTTTTCATAGTAGAATAAGCAAGGAACAAGGAACCTTTGCGTGTATAATTTTCAGAAAGAAAAATGGTCCGGGAAAAGCCGAGGACGGTTACAGAAGAGATTTTCAATATCGTTCGTTGAAAGAACGAATGCTTGTTTTTGAACATAAATTCCCTTCAATTCACATGTGTTGCCATTGTTAAGTTAGAATACCAATTTAATGCTCAACAAGCAACGGTCTGCGAGACCAGACAGTTAAATGTGAGCGTGTAAGTGCTTACCCAGCGAAATGTAGATTGCGACAATGTAGACAAATAGGGAGATGTTTGAAATGTGAATAAAGCAATAAGCGGTGAAATAAAATTTGAACACGATAATAGTTTCCACATTTTGACATATAAACTATTATAATATATACAGAGAATCTAAGCAAGCATAGATATGGGGTTACTTTTTAAATAATACGAGTACTGAGCATTGATACTTAGGTTAGTTTTGATATCGTAGAACGTTTTGAATTCGTTTGAAATTGGTTAATAGCTGTGGGTGGCTATTTTCGAATTCGCTTTAAATTTGTATTTAATAATTGTGTAACACTGTGTAATATAAATACCCTTAGGGAGTGTAGCGTTTACGATTTATTTAGAACTAAATGCATTTGAAATGTTTAACGAGTAAACGTGTTTTACAATACAATTTTAACAAATTATATGTACAAAATTTTGAAATTAATAGCTTTAAATTTCCATTTAACATACTCGTAGGTATAGTTCAACATTTTTAAGCGATTACTTTGTTTTTAGGTTGTCTTAATTTGAAAAGTTTAAAGTAGAATTTGTTTGATTTATATTTTGAGAATTTTAACTAGTTTAAAAAATCATAATTATATTACATTATTACGGGGCAAGCCGAAGGTCCACTTGATGGTAGATGGCTACCGTCACTTAAAGACAAGCATAAGACACAAAATAGTGGCTCCCTTTTCTAACCATATTTTATACACCATGACCATTGAAATATAAGTCAACGATCATTTGGCTATAGGTCAAACATTGAAACTTGGTCACACATTATGGTAATTGACAATAAAGTTAATAAAGAATAATGTCGATATCTTTTATTTCTCAATTTATTTTTTGTTAATAAACAATAACAGTTAACATAAAATAGTTTACAGGAAAGCATCTGAATATAAATATGTATATAAATATTCTACAATTTTACTGACAAAAGGTTGTTTTTAGCAAAATTATACATATCAAACCTCTTAAGACGGATGTGAGCATAATTCGTAGCCAGTCACAGTTTTTCCAAATATATATTGACTACTTAATAAAATGTTTACATATAGATGCAGATTGCAGTACAATATATTTAAAGCAACAAACTAACTCGCTGACATTTATAGACATCGCCCTGTATTTATGTTCTTTTAATGGCCTCGCACATTACCGAGGAGGAGACGTTACGAAAGAAAACATGACTATTGTGACGCAACCCCGACTAGTCTTCCGATTTATTTGGCAATTTGTAACTTTCAACGAAATCGTGTTCGGTTTAATACACACGTTTGAATTCTCGCTAGAAATACTTTTTGTATCAGTAAGTTTTGATAGAAAATACGCAATTTCTAGCTGTATTTTTCGTTATGATTTGAATTATTTTTCGTTATCGTTATGACATTTGATTTTGATTTAAAAAAACGAGCCTATCATAATTAATCCTAGTATAATATAATAATTATTATAAATATGAAAGTTTGTATGTTTGTATGCTTGTTCCTCAATAAGGAAAAAAACGTATTTGGACGAAATTTGCCACACAAATAATTTATTATCTGTATTATTAACAAATGGAATACATTTTATACTGAAAAAATGTTAGGTTCCCGAGGTTAAAAAAATCGTCTAAATATATAATAAATAGTGGCTTAGAGCCAGCTTTGAAACTCATAATATTTTCTCTGGTTTTAAAATTTTGATTTTTCAGCTAATAGGTAAATTTTTAGGACATTCCTTCGAATCAAAAACGGTTGACTTTATGCTAAATCATTTTAAAAATCATTTTAAGACCACTGTTATGTAAAATAAAATGGACTCCGACCCATAATAAGATAATTTATATTTATGGAAATAAATAATTTTAATTTATATTTAATCCATATTAAAGTGGAAGTAGATACGCGAAAAATCTCTTACATCCCTTATTCACATAACGAAACATGAGACTGTCATGAGTTGTCTGTAAGGTTGTATAACTACCACACATCCATAGTGGTAGGTAACCTGCTGCTATCGGATTGCCAAGTGTATGCCTTCAGGAAACAGTGTGCCTCACCGCTACTAGGAAAAATGTCTACATTTTTGTACGACGCATTTTTTGTAGAAGCTTTTTTATGTTATTTTAGTAATTCTGTTTAGTTATCGCAAATTTGTAGGTCAACGATATGTCAGTAAAATGATTAAGCGGATACCGATTTGTAGGGTCATCTTC
The DNA here is from genome assembly GCA_945859745.1 of Synanthedon formicaeformis. Lineage (NCBI taxonomy): Eukaryota > Metazoa > Arthropoda > Insecta > Lepidoptera > Sesiidae > Synanthedon > Synanthedon formicaeformis. The sequence goes on from OX243957.1 coordinate 8,538,945, forward strand.
ACGTCAATAAATCACAACCAGCCGCTAGACGTAGAACTGGAAATTGACATTTTTTTAGTTGGGATCGAGTTATTATGATACATGTTAACAGATACTGTAAAACATAATTTAGAGACATAAAATTTACCATCTTAGATAATACCTAATTTATTAATTTATGGTTTAAAGGACTATTGTAATGTGTATGAAATACTGTATCCGTCTAAATAGATTTTCTAAATATCACGTTATATGTATAGTAAGATATAGTATAAAATGGGTATAGTAAGATATCCTTACAAGAAAGACATAATATTCCATCGCGGATTTTTTTGTAGACCTAATTAACAGAGAAAAAATCCAACTATACATTGTTTTATTTTATCTCAAACGGATTATGGTAGCGTTTTTCATGAAAACTCCCATACGTCATGATTTTTTCCGACATCATAAACAATCATCGTCATATTTCAACCAATTTACACAAAATATACACCTACATAATATATTTCTTCTTCAGGAATCACTCTGTTGATAGATAAAAACCGCATGAACACCATTCCGTAGTTTTTGAGATCATCGCGAGCATACAGACAGGCAGATGTGGTGGGGGACCCTGTAAGGATAATACAAATTATATAAGGATGCGAAAGGGACTATATCCGTCACACGACAAACCAACTATGATTTTGATTGACATAATTTGAAATATTGGGATGAAGAGAGTATTTAGGCGGGTGAAGCGCGTAAAAGGTAGTTTGAAATATGCGTAAAAGGGCATACAATTATTCGCTCCATATAAGCCCATGTGACGTACTATCGGAGATAAAAACAATAATTCAATTAGGTGGTCCGACTGGTAGGTAATTTTGTCCGGGGCCAGCCGAGTTTTATGGATGGCCCGGATAGAAGCGGCGCGGTGCGATCCCCGTGCCATAACATTTGGATTTATTCAGTCGTGAAATTAAACAAGCTCCGTCGCTGACTCTCTCTGTCTCTCCCCCTCTCTCTCTATCACAATTTACGTCCGCACTAGATTGTAATGGCCCTACGTTATCCAAGACGCCCGTAACCTCTTATTAATTGGGGCAGTGCTTAATTATTAACTTTGGTATTAGATTATGCGAGTGTAATAATATTTTGAAAATTTGATGGTAACAAATTGTTCAACTAACCAATAAATAACTTGCCTGTGGTAAGTGCCAGAAATTTTACCGAAAAAGGGAGTAACTGAAATAATTGTTGGTGATCGATTTTATTTTTGGTCGGCGGCGCCACCACGATTCTTGTTTCATAATCGATATGTTTTTAAAACTAACGAAAAACAATAGTAAAGTTAATTTACCCGAACAGAAAAATAGACAGTTAAACATAGTTGATTTTTAAAATTCAAAAAAATCTATCGAGTTAGTCTGGTTTTTTAAATAATTATTACAGTTAAATAAAACAAGAAAAATTTCCTTTATACATTTAAATGACTCTTGATTAAAGTTAAGGATTACATATGAAATATAAAAGACTCGAATAAAACTTCTTTTAATTCAAGTCAATCATCAAATAAAAACTCTTGCGTTTTTTACGCAAGAGTTTTTACACTTACATTAAACGGAATAAATTTCATCAACTATCAAACGTGGGATCCGGATCGAGGAATAAAATAGCAGCTCTATTTCACTCATAATAAGTATGTAATCTAAAAAGTAAATCACTTTTATTAAAAGTGATTTTAATAAATAATGGCTACAGAAACGTCATAGTCTCATATAATCTCGATCACATTCGCGTCTTATATTACCGACTCATGTCTTGTATGTATATCATGATAAGGGTGCGTAACTTATAGCGCTTGAGGAACGTCGTAAATATTCATTATGCTACATCGAATTCTTCTTTCTGAGAACCTTAAATAGACACGCACTTTAACAAATTAGGTTTCTAATTATTTTTTGTTTATTAGCATTCGGGACCAACCGGAGAGAGAAAGAGAAAGAGAGCATTTCTATGTATTTATTGTATTATTCAAAAATTTGAGCAAACGTTTAGTAACAATTGCCTTTCACTGATACCTTTATCTTAGATAATATTTTCTTTTATTTTTAGGCATTGTGTATTTATTTTCGATATTATTCTTTAATTTTAGATAATACAATCAGTTATGAAAACTGTGAATGATAGTTTACTATGATAAATTGGATCTTCACACACTAATGGTTGGACACCTGTTGGAATTGCAACAGAGCTTCTCTTGTGGATTTGTGGATGATGTGGAATAAGAGAAATGATCATGTTTTGACGCTGACAGTTTTCCTTTAGCATGAAGGAAACCTTGTAGTCGCGAGGAAACCACTATAAACGAGAAAACTAGTGGTGATTGAAGAAATATGAAGTCATTCCATATCAAAGCGAGCTATCTTAGTGGAACATAATGAAGAAAAACATAATGTATGTCATTCATGTGTAAAGGCAGATACAAAGACAGAATTGATTTTCCTTATATTAAAGATTCTCTCACCAAACAAAAGCCTCAACGAATAAGTACAATCTATTTATTTACATCCTAAGTTGTGTATCTTAAATTTCAGCATCGTTATATAGATAGGATACATTAAAAACATTCCAATTTCAATGACAATTTCATACTTATCATAATATCTGTCATATTACTCTCACATTTTCGATATCAAAGTACATAAACGCTAAGAAATATTTCTTCGATAAACTATAACGACTCTTACAATGTTACTCACACAGTGTATCTGCCGGCACACGTCCCAAAACAACATTTTCCTAACACACAAAGTAAATACGTTTGATGGCGCCACAAAAGATTTGTAAACACTTCTCGTACTCGGTTTGCTTGTGAATAAAATCTGATGCTACATGACATCTTTTATAACTACGCTCGGCTTTGATGTTTGAGATTGTAGCTCCCGTTCCTTTCTACACCTTTATTTGTTGGCCCTATAAAGAAAGAAGTTCGTAGCGGAGAAACCAGTTTTGTTTGGCATTTCCTTGTAAACTTCACATAGCTTCGGTAATGCAATGACTGCACTGCACTGCAAAGATTTGTGTGACCGAGTCCCGTTGGATTTAGATGTGATCAAACCAATATAAATGTCTAATACTGAGGTGGCTACAAAAAAAAAATTGATACGTCTCAGCTTCTGTATATTCTTTTTGAAACAAATTTACCAAATATCCTACTAAAATTTTAAGTGCAAAAGTTTGTGAGGATGGATGCACGCAGATATATGGGTGTTTCACGCGAGAACATTGTTTGTTTGATTTGATTGAGAACTGATTTGGATGAAGATTGTGAACTAGCTCTTAAAAAATTACTGTAAATTTTGTAGCCATTTTGACACATGTCATCTCTGAAATAATTGATAATTATAATACAGCGAGGAATTTTATTCTTGTATGCCACGACGATCTCGCAAACGTCTGTAACGATTTTGACGAAAATCTAGGATTAGGGGTTTTTTAGGTCTAGAAATCGATCTGTCAGGGTCTTATCTTCAAGAAAATTCGTTTTGGGTAGTTTTTTTTAATGGAACGGTTACCGCTTGCTCGTTTTATAATACAGATAACACCATCTAGCGCCGATCGAACAAACTTAATACTTTTTTTGCTACTAAATAACACTATTTGATAACAGATGCCGTTTATGTTTCATAGACTTTCTTTCTTACATGTGAAAAACTTTAACCTTTCATTGGCCTGAGCGAAGCTCGGTCACCCAGTTTAGTTATTATAATTTATGTCCTAGGTCCAGATTGTCCAGTGTGCATATGATTTCCCTTGTAATTGAGAGGACAGTTAAATTATTGTTTCATGCATTATCTTTATTTTATATGATTGTGTTCGTGTTAGTGTAACAAATGAAAATTGCGACAAATAACATATTTTCAAAATGTTCAAGGTAGGTGTTTCAAGTGTTCTTTCATCAATCGCTTCGCTTTAACGTGTCGCTCAATTTTATTAAATTTGCTTCCATAGTGGGAGGCAATCAGGAAACAGATGATAACAAAATTGTGGGATACAATTTGCTTTACCTACATATCAACTACATCTAAAATTCAATTGCACAACTCGATAGCTAGAGGATCAAAGGATTATATATATATATATATATATATATATATATATATATATATATATATATATATATATATATATATATATATATATATATATATATTCACGTAAAACACACGACCGTGTTTAGTAATTAATCTCGAAACAAACAAAAAAGTGAAAATGTCTTATAAAATAAATACGAATGGAAGTTGTGATAAAGCCACACAATAGATGAGGACCGCGGGCGATACCGTCTGATTTCGTTTTCAGTTCGACCAAAACAATATCGATATATTGAAGAGTGAACAAACTGAATCGCGACTGCAATACACGGGTTCTCTTATTGAATATTTACTTTGTGGCCAACGGCACTCTCCTGTTTTATATTGTCAGCTTTTATTGTACGTTATTTCAGTCCGGCTATGAAAGTAACATGCTGATCGGATACACAATATGTTCAACCGATTGCATTCGACTGATTTATATAAAGTATTTTTTATTAACAAATTGAGTCGTTTATTTATTTATTCAAATTTAGAGAACCCCACACAGCTAGGTAAAGCTAAAAATATTTATTTGTATGCCCAGCCCGAAACTGTCTAATGAGTAAACTGGTGAATTAGTGAAATTGACGAGTAAGGAAACTGACCAGTGGTACGCTAACTCCTCTCTTGTAGCAATGACAGTGGAGATTTGCTTACATGTAATTATTACCAAATTAGTGTATTTATTAGCTTAAGGCGAGATTTCATCATACTCTGTTAGTATTTGACATAGCTGTTAAGTCATTTAACAGACGTTTACAGTATGCGAGTGACAGCACTAAATGACAACAGCGATGTTACGAGTAAATAACATGCGATGTTAACAGAGTAACTAAGTCCAAGGAATATATATTTGCATTGAATAGTATATTTCCACTATTGATGAGACGGGTGGACGGTTAGTCGGGACGATGCCAAGCGAATTGTAGAGTCCGGGAGTCATTTTTGCGTAGCAAGGAGATATACCCATGTACATGGGTAATATTATTCATTCATATTCATATATCATGAATAGGCAAATAGGCAATATCAACTTATAGGGACTTATTACGTTGACGATATTGAGAGCGAATTAAAAGCTAGGCTAGAAGCCAGAAAACTAGCTGCGAATTCAGGTCCTGCGCACAGTAAACACGCCAAGCGGTCTTGGAGCGGCACAGGCTCTGCTCTCGTAAGGGAGAGTGTAACATGTTTCTTATGGCGTTATACTGACACGAATTCGAATCGCTATTGAACTAGCTGCGAGCATGCTAACTTCTTGCCTAATTTTTAACTCACTTGCAAATCGCCGCAAATCGCAAATCGCAAACCCCACATACGTTAACCTCAGAGTAACTATTTGAATAAATAAGGTATCTATTTGTTGCTTAAATTGTTTATTTGTTGCACGACCGCTCTTTTTGGCTTTTTAACACCTGGATGCGTGTCAAATAAAACTCGTTCTGCTGTGCAAAAGATAATGTTTAATTTTTGGAAACTAGTGATAGCCTCACATTGGCGACTGTTATCCAATCATTGCAATGGTCAAAGAGTCGGCAAGATATACAACTAGTGAAGATTACGTACTGCATATTTCTTGGCTGCCTACATTCCGAAGCATGCTGTATTTTTGGGACTTTTCTCTGTAAGAAGTTGTTTACTGCCTTCAGATCGAATGCGGGTTACTGGTAATCGGGTTTTTTTTCCTTATGTTAGTCGCATTGATTACAGTGAAAGCTGCTCGTTTACAACGTTGAAGTAAGCTAGAGTTCAAACTCTCTGAACTCTGACTATAACAGCCTGCTACACTTACTAGTTTATAATTAATTTATTATACAATGAAATTCAGAACTACTACCTCCAATTAAACTAATCACAGCGACCAAGGATTTAATTAGTTTCCGTTTGTTACCTGCAGCGAAGGATTTACGTGAGCACAGAGTTAAAACAATGGGTGCTAATTATTATGGAAAGCTATGAGGTCGCGTGTGGGGCATGGCGACGCGATTATGCTAATCTTATTAGTCAATCCACTTCGTTCCATGCAGTTTTATGTTACTGAAAGAGATCCAGTGCTTATATTTTTAGGTAATTGTGAATTGAAACAGTGTTTCAACAGATTCGGGGAGTTCGTTTAGTGAGATTAATATACGAATTTCCTCAGTATTTTGTATGCGGTATTCTTATGCTAATGTATTGCTTATGTATTGCGGTATTCTTGTGGATCAATTTTAAAACCTTTCAAAGATTTCGATATTGCCATCATGGCAGTGGCATATGATTTAATCAGTGGCATGAATTGCCCTCGATGAGCCTACATCCAATTTTGTAGAGGATTGTAACATTTGTAATTGACTTTCTAATTTGTAATGACATTTGTAATTTTACTATTAACTACCTAATTCACATTACAGTTATTTTGCCTCGAATCGTGTTTATAAAAGTGGTGCTGCCTTTTACATACTACGTGCCAGACAGTTAAATAATAATATACCCATTTTAAAAAATAAGAACTATGTTCAATAAAATATTATAAATAATGGGCTAGACTTACTGTCAAATATGAATATTCTTCCTAGTTATTCAATTAAAGAGAAGCTATTTTGTTATTTTCTTTTTACATTAAACATTTTCTGCGTTTGAAGAGTAAATTAATTTTTTAATATAAAAATTATGAATAATGAAAAATTTTGGTAGAGCACCTTAACTACTCAATATTACCTAAATACTATGTGCAAATTTCGAATTTGTGAAAAGTATTGCAATGCTCTGTGGGTAAAATAGTCAAAATTGTTTTTTGTTACTGCTATTTTACTACTATGTTGTTAAGAGGTGGAACTGTCGTTTTCTTTTTTTAAATGTTTTCTTCGCTAATAATTTCAGTCGCGTTGCTTACATAGCGTGCGCGCCCACCAGCCATTAACTATCCCATTATCATAGGTATTAAAACTCATTTGAATACAACGCTATGTTCCAATTTCGTAGCGTTTACCCGCTACTTACTTACATTCTGTAGAGTAGTTACAAATACTTTTAAAGAACAAAGTAGGAAAGAAGGAATAACAAGTCAAAGGTTAATACAACAACGTCCCTAAAAGGCAACGTGGAAAAAGGAAACAATTTTTTCAATCGGCCAACTTTTACGACGTCAAGAGTAAGTACGGATTTAGAGCGAGAGCTCCTCCTTTCTAACTTAGGAAATTTCACTTAAGAAACAAAAGTACTCAAATAAAAGAAGAACAATCATAAAAAGGGAGATGTAAGAACGCATTCCCTTAAAAAACGCCGCTCGCCTCCGCCGACGTATCGAGTTCAGTTGAATACAGTTATTTAAAGATCGTTTCACCACGTCTTGTATATTAATACCTATGTATGTATCGAATACAATGTTAACTGTGCAAAGAATGTAATATTATTTTATTCTAATAAATGAAGTATATTATAAAATCTCATATGCATGCCTATCTATATGTCGAATTCGTAAGAAAGGTTCAAAACAATGTTTTTATATACTACTATTAAGATTTGTCCGCCTGCTGTCGTCTCTCCTCAACTTCTTTTAAACTATTGAACGGATTTTAATACGGTTTCCACATATAATTAAAAAAATAATACGTTTATATTATTTATATTGAAAACGAGAAAACACGTTAACAATATAAATTTGTCATTGAAGACTCCTTTTAAGCGAGAGCCTGTGCCAGGAGCCTATGCTATTTCATAAAAGCTAGTAACGAAAATTTTATTAAACAATTATATTGATTATGTGAATTGTTAAAGTTAAATCTGATGACGTAGTTTGTGTTATTATAGAAAAAGGTTATTAAAAATATATTTGAAGTCATGTTACTTGTTATTGAATACTTCTTGTTATTGCGCAAAAAAAATCTTCTAGGAAATCTTTTTATGCTAATCGTGTTATTACTTCGTCGTTCCTCAGCAAATCTAAAATTCGTCTGGTGAACCATCGGCATTTATCTTGGCCTAACAAATCCCTCTTTGTTCTGTGGAATTAAAATGATTTGTTAGGAATGACATCACTTTGTGGAAGTTCATTGTAATGTCGCAATTTCTGACCTAATACGATTTCAAAGTAAACTAGGCGAGGTCTTATTTTCTCTAAGGGTGATTGAATAGACTTTGATGTAGCCCAAACAAGTTTAGACAAGGTACGATCCGTAACTGACTTTAACCTAATCTATCTTTTCTTTTATTATGTAAAAATCTTTGAGCCTAAAATTTGTACTTATAGGTACATTTTTAATAACACTTTTCAAAAATAATAATTTTCAATAAAACTCTTATCTTACTAAAAAAATTATACTTGAAATTGCAATAAATAAAAAAACAATTTTTTTTGTATGTATTAAATGTTTTCAACGGGCTGAATCAATAGTTTCAATATACCAAACCTAGCTGTTAACCAAACGGTCGCGGGTTCGAATCCCGCTAGGGGCAAATGTTTTATGTGAACATTTTACCTTTGTACCTGAGTCATGGATGTTTTGTATTTATAATATGTATGTATTTACAAAAAAAAAGTAATCTATGTATTATATCAACTGTCTGGTATCCATAATACAAGCTTTACTTGCTTACTTTGGAACTAGATGGTGCTGTGTGGAATGTGTGAAGATATTTAAAAAAATAAATAAAAAAAAATATACGATTTATTATGAGGTCTCGTATGCCTTAACTTTGAACTAAATATAACAATAAGAAGAGCAAGCAAATAACATTGTAATATTTACATAAAGAATGACCGGAGTTACACTCAGTGTAATTAAATTCAACATCTGTGAGAATTGCATCAAACATTTTAGCGCAAAAATTCAATTTGCCTCGGGTAAAGCACAGAAAGCTGCAGGTTTGAGCCGCAGATAATTTGATCAAGACCTAATCCCGCTATCGCCCCTTACCTAGCTGTGATTACATTGAAATATTATTAGGACTACATTCCATTTTTCAATTAGGCTAGACTAACAAATTTTACTAAAGGATATAAAAGAAAATAGTACTAGCTAGATTCATTTTTAACGAAGATTTTCAAAGAGTTTTAAGTACTTTTAGAGAGATTACAGCTTATTAACTTACCTTGCAGAAAAGACAGCAAATTGAGAAGAATACTTGTTCTGTCATAATAAATTACCTACTGCAATCCTAATTTGATATATATTAATATATATATATATATAAATATAAATATATGATGTAAGAAGTGAAAACTTTAAATAAACAAACTGAAAATTTACTCTGTTTAATCCTTTTCAATCAAGAACATGAGTGTATACTAGAAATGAACAAAAATACGTCCAACATACTTACGTAATTTCATGATTTGATAAATATTGAACAGAGAAAATATATTTTTTGATAACTTTTTGCAATAGAGAAGAATTTATTTTTAAATTTGATATTTAAAATTATTTATATTACGAATTATAAAAAGCCATGGATCTGGATGTACCTAAATTTCTCTATTCTTGCTAAATACTGATACTATGTTCTCTTGTAGGTTCCTTATTGGCCTATAAATTATCAAGTACATAATATAATATGTACAATAACGTCATAATTCTACGCAATGCTATCGAGATGAAGCCCATTGTACACATCTGTCCATTACAAGGCGTTGACATGTATGCGACGACATGACAAATATAGAGGCTATGTAAATGGACTGTTCGCATATATGTTATGTTACTGGTATATAGTATATTGTAACTGTAAATGAGGAAATTGCTTGAAAATTCATTTAATTTTCATTATTTAATTATTTCCTTAAATGTTTAGGAAAATATTTAAAAATGCTTTTTTTATAGAAATATCAGTGATTTTATGGTACTGTTGTTTTGTCACATTAAATATTCTATAAGTTTCATTCTTATAGAGTTCGCATTAAATAGCAGATTTTATTAAAATATGTATATTTTGATTAGCTGAATATTTTTTAAGCTGAAACAGTGGTGTTAAGTAGATGATATATTTCCAACAAGAGAAACAAAATCGCACATAATAACTTTTTTAGTAGAGAGAAAATTACGTAACACAATAAAATCCGAAATATTTCACACGACACAGCATATGATTTTTGGAGCACTCCCAGTGTGACGTCACTACAATCCTCTTATTTCATTTGTCACGGTGACGCGAACGATGTCCGCCGACGCCGCTGACAATGCGCAATCTGTCAGCCCGCAAGGGAACATACATACCAAGTGAATGGATCAAGACTGATTGTACACCCAACGCTTACGTTGCCGTTTTTTCCGGCTTTGAGGGATCACCGCTCGGTATCCTTAAAACTCTTCCTTTCACGCGGATTTACGAGTTATTCGATTGAATTTCGCTCAAAAATCCCTTTATACAATACTAGTTGGTGCCTGCACCTTCGTCCGCGTTGAAAAATAAGAATATATAACGCATGACAAGATAAACGAGCAGTTTTGAGTTGGATTTATATTTTTAATGATGCCTCTGGAACAGTAATGTTTTATTGCTAAGTCGACAGACAGGCAGTCGACTTGATGGTAGGTGGCTACCGTCGCCTATAACACAAGCAACGACATAGGCGCTGCAAGTGCGTTGCCAACGATAGTAGGATTACTAGGATAAGGGATTGGGAATGGCTCTGGCAACTCACTCACCGAAACACAACAGCACACGTGCTGTTATTTCAAGATGGTCTTATGTAAGGTGGTGGTTGCTGCCACCAGACGGGCTATCCAAATGTCTTTTTCTGGATGAAATGTACCCTAGGTCCTGTATGGAAATTTTCAAGATGATCGGTTGAATAGTTGAGGCTTGAAAAGTGAACAAACAGACACACAGACAGAGTTATTTCACCTTTCAGTTTGAAAAGTACCTTATGTCCTTACGTGTATAAGTAGGTATGCAAAATTTTGTCATGATAGGTTTACAGAATTACTTTCACATCAATAATATGGATAATTTGGCACAACGCTTTTTCGAAAAAAATAAAATAACAAATGTGTTAAATCTGGAATTTTATTAACATAAAACCACTTCTAAAGTTAAACTCAAGATTCTCGGACCGAGTAATGAATCTGTTAAAATACTCGTATTAAGTCCCAAATGACGAAGTTTCTTTTGTTTCCCCTGATGAATATAAGTTGGTCTTCTCGGAAAGTTGCAAAATATATTCCCATTATTTCGACAGCCTTTTTAGCCGTTAGTAATTTGATATTGGTGTAAATTTGGGGGAGAACGAACTTCGCTTGGGGTTGGCGAATAAGAGAAAAATATCATGTAACCTCTGAAAATAACATCGCGAGCTTTAGGCGAACTATACAATAAATCACATTTATCTCATTCATGGACATACATTTCTTATGAAAGTAGAAAAATAATTACGCTAGCTAATAATATTACGTCTTAAAAAATATTATTTTCCTCCAACTATCATTTTTTGTGATGTTTTCATTTAACCTTGAATAAAATAAAATTCATCAAGTCGATGTAAGCCGAAAAACTACCCACTTAAAAAATTAGACATGTTTTTTTTATATACATATATAATGGACCTTAAGAATAAGAATTATAGACAGAATTTTGCAGACAACATAGTGAAGCTGGTTTTATAAAGATACGTGTGTAGTTACTGTATTGAGATTTTGTTTTCCAAGCTAATACCTAAATTTTTGTTTATTTTAATTGAAGATATTAGTTTCCAACTTACTTACGAGTGAAATTTTATCTTACTTTTTGTTTTTTTTTTGTTTTTTTTTTAAACTGCTTTTTAACCCTTCACTACCCAAATTGGCACTAGTACCTAAATATTTTAATAAGATGAGGCGTAGTTTTGCCGCCTTTACTCTTTAGTTCTTATTTTATCTGGGATCTTAAAATATAATTTCACACTTTTGTTTGTTCCTTAAAACTCATAATCATCCACATAATTTGTTATTTTATAGTTTTAGCACAGTTGTTTTTAAAATTACCCCTAAAATTTACATATAAATAGCTGTTGGATATTAGTGGGAAGTTTGTTGTAAAACCGTGCATATTAGGATCATAAAAGAGTGGCTAATTTTGTGGGTTTGCGTTTAATAATAATTGTGGATTACATTTATGTTAAACTATGTCTGGTAGGTACGTTTTATCATTCAAATTTATCCTAGATAATCTGGGATTATTATTGATATATTATTCTCTTTTTTTATAAATCAAAATGTTAAGTTGGTTTGTTTACGATTCGGAAACTCGAGAATGGGTAGACCGATTTTTGTACTTTAAAATCCACCCCGAACGAAGCCGGGAGAGATTTACAAGTTGATATTAGGTAAATGTTTTCGTTGAAACAAATCATTATAAACTCGAATGGGCTTAAGAAGTTGTTCTTCTGCTTTTAGTAATTGAAAAGGTAAGTATTTTAATAAAATAATATAAATTTTGAATTAAAATAAATTACATTAGACCAGCTGTGACTTTTGTATCATTTTCCTTTGTTTGGTAAGTACTAACAATATTGTTATTACGAAAATGTGTTACTTATCCCGAAATTTATGTCCCCTGTGTAAGAGGCTCCCCTCCTCTCCAATAAAGATATCTATTTGCACCGGTTTGTTCCCTGACTTAGCTTGCATATATTTCTCGAGGAGTCGTGGTAGGGAGGCCGCCAATTAACGCGAATATTAAGGCGGGTTTATCGGGGGGCGCAATTTGAACACGGATCATGTCTTCACCGAATTAATATCAACAGTAACTAACCTCACTGGTCATGAATAACTACGAGTATCTTAAATTATAATATATTTGCTGGTAAAAGGATACAAAATTCATAAAATATGTTAGTTAAAACTATGTAAGTATATGTATAAAACAACTTGTTTACCTATAAATAAATGTGATCTTTGGTTAAACTCAGTTATAATAAGGTTTATTATTCTCAAATAAAAAAAAATGTGAAAAGGTTAAGCTCGATAGATTTATTTTTAACAAATGTTTGTCTACCCAATTTTCGAAAAAAATTACCAAAAGAATTAAGAAGAAATATATAAATCTCAATCTGTAATGTTATTATTTTTTTTATTCATATTTTGTCAAATTAATATTTCTTTAAAAAAATAATGATGTCATTAATTGCTCTTTTTCTTTCCTGTAGTTTCAAGTAATGCATTTTTTATACTAACTCTTTATACATGTGGCTCATACAAAGTCACAAGTTTTATTGCCACTAATGAAGTTTCATTAGTAGCAATAAAATAATTGATTCCATTTCATGGAATTTTATATCGTCTATGAAATCACACATTAAATTTTACTGGTTATACCTACAAATAAGATATCTTATACCTAATTAAATTTAAAATGTTTAGAACGAATATGTCTTAATTAAAGATTAAATTAAATCCCGCATGTTACATTGTTAGTGATTTAATTAAGAGTATCATGTAAAGCGGGTAATGCTTTGAAATAATTATTACCATAGAATTCGTTCGCGTTTATTAAAGCCCATAGATTTCGCGGGTCGCTCGGGCGAAATTACACGAACATTATCCCTAAATTATTGCTACTAATATGTCGGTGAACAACTCCGGTGCTCTGTTAATGTGGCCCTGACACTGAATTTTATTGGAGTCTCGCGTTCCCTTTGAACATGCTAAATGGGACTGAAGCAAGAACGTTCACTTACTTTAAATTAATTCTGGATCATTCTAACAGCAATAATCCTCACCATAAAACCATACTGTTCAAGGATTCCAATCTCTTTTATTGCGCGCAGTATTTACATACCTATATTTTGACTGCTTGCATATAGGAGAGGTAGCGAGTTACGTTACTCACTGAGTAACATATTTTGTACCACACAGTATAAAATCTAAATTACAGACATTTATACATATACCAAAAAAAAAAACAATAAAACTCGTAAGTAATATAAAAAATTGAAACTTGCTATGAAGTAATTATATATAGATGACTTCGTTTTTGATTTGCATCCAATTACAACTAAAATTAATAAAGATGCAGTTTGTTTTAAATAATTTATTTTTATCTACAGCTAAATATTCATTGTAACGTAACCTTATTTAAATTTATTTTTCACTTGTCGTTTTTGTTTGGAATAAGAATTTCAGTTTACATAATGTAAGTAAGTAAGTAAGAAGTTATATGCAAAACATTGTAAAAATAGCCTTGTTTACATGTGGTTTCAAAATGGATATGCCAAACAAATTAAGTTTGTTCGCCAGTTTTGTCCTACGGAACAAAGTTCTGAGTGCTGATTCCTGTAAGCGGTGAACGCGGTTTCAACTCACTAAGCCACAATGTGAAATAGACGTAGAATGGAACCTTTGAATTTTTAAATCATTTAGGAAAACGGGTCCTAATAAGCATTTTAAATTAATGTTTTAGTTAACGGGATATATCCTACATTATAAACAAGTTAAATACCTAAATTTTAGGTGAAGCAACACTTTTATGAAATCTTAACTAATATTATAATTTTTGTTTGTTGTTACGCTTTCACGCCGTAACTATTCAACCAATTTTTTTAAGGTTAGGAAATCCTCTTGGATACCCGACAGTGTAGGGGGCATTGCGGGGTTATTCTGGATTCTCACCGGCTAATAACGGGGGGCGGGGTCGCGTGGACGTTATGACACGACTTCGGTGCCCCGTCAAGACTATCCACAGAACCTCGTCGTATCTGAAAATATAGGTGCGCCGACCATCGGGAGACCTATACGGAAAAAAAAATACTTAGGGTAAAGGGTAACACTCATCTAGAAAAAAAAAAGTACCCAGTGTTTCCGAGGGATCAGTACTTTTTTCTGATAAAAATATATGAGCATTAAGATTAAGTAAATGTTTTAATTACTTAATCTTAAATCTTAAGATTAAGTAATTTTATGCTGCTTAATTAAGTAAGCTCATGCTGAGCTTCCTATAATTGCGGCGGCATCCGCCCTTTGCTAATTATTTTGAACAGTGTGTTACTGTTGGATGTCTGCCTCGTTGGGGGCCTTGTATAATAATAAATAATAATAAATAAATAAATACGCCACGATCTTCAACCGCCCAGGTCCCGGTCCGGACATAGGCCAGCCACCTGAGCACGAGATTTCGGCGGATTGGCTTGGAGAGGTGATCCTCTTGTTCAGAACTTCGGAGCCAGAACTCGCACCAGAACTTCGGTATCCAGCTCCCATGGTGGGTGCCAGCCAGTTCATACACCTTGAAATCCATACATCCTTGAAAGAGATGTTGCGGTACTCGTTTACAATCCCTCCGAGAGACACCTACCATCAATTGAACCGTCAAGCTATCAACATGAAAACCGTCTATACTGAGATTTTGGTGATTTTTTTTTTAAATTTTATTATATTACAAGCTTTGTAAAAAAAAATCATTCGATTTTAGAGTGCGTATCATCTCTATTGTATCAGTAATCATCTATTTTAAAATCCGTTAGCAAATATTTCCGTTTAAAAATGCTATATACTTTCTACTGCTTCTTTACTGTGCTAAAGTTGAGATGTGTGTCGCATTATTTGTGTGGTCGAGTTTCTGGAACGCAGATGAGATAAACTTTCAGCGTTAATGATAAAGTCAGTTTTTTTGTCATTGTTTTATCGACTCGAAAACATGTTCATGAAATATTTACTCGATTATTTTTGACACGACTGAAGAACCATAGTTATTTAATGTATAGAATCAATCATCAATACTAATAATAAATCTGTAAGTGTAGATATTGTATGTATGTATGTTCCTCCATAACTCTTAAACGAATTAACTGATTTTCATGAAACTTGGTAAATAAACATTTAGACGTACGGGACACAGGATAGGCTACTTTTTTCTTTTTCCACGCGGACGAAGTCGCAGGCGCCAGCTAGTTAATAATAAGATTATGTAGGATATTTAATAAAATGCAAATAATATATTTTGATACAAACAAAATAAGTCAACGTTTAAGTGGTCACCCTATGACATGTCTTCCAGAAGTAAGATTTTTGGTATTTATTTACTTACTCGTAAATAAAAAAAAGTTATAATAACTCGGAAATTGAAATTATATTAAATCAAATGTTATATGTTTTCTGTGGGCTAAATTAAATTTTAATTTTCCTTTATATACTTTCACAGAGTATGTATTCATTATATCCACCTACATATTTATATTATTGCTTCCGTTATCAACAGGAAAAGTGGATTCAATTTTAATTACACAGTAAACAATTCATAATGAATATTCAAATATTCATTATGGTTTCATTTGGAAGCAATAATTAAAGATCGAAGAAGTTAGTCTATATATCACTAAATTTAAATATTAGTATCACTTTTTATAACTCCTTTACGTTTGAATAAAGTCAATTTTAAAATCAACATGTCGTAGAAAATAACCGGTATGAAGAGTTAAATTTTTAAATGGAAAACTATTTAATCTGACACTCCTCGAATAAGATAGTTTAGAATTTCTGATGTGGATATGAATAGTAAATTCAATTTTTAAATAACATAAGAAATGAATTCATATATGACATTGCAAGCAACAGACTAAAATAAAGGTGTCACAGAAAATAACTGGCATAGAGTTAAATTTATTTATGGAAAACTATTTGTTCTGTCACTAAAAATCCTCGAATAGAATAAAGTTTAGGATTTCAGAGCCCATTCCCCCTTTACTAAAGTTAACAGCGCATTTGCAGCACATGTGGCTTTGCTTGCATTAATAGGCGACGGTAGCCACCTACCATCAATTGGACCGTCAGCCTGTCTGTTGACTTTTGCATAGTAAAATAAAAACACTTAATTTTAATTAAGTTTCAATTTTGAAGCTCACTTGTGTGAGACATAAAGCTGAGAAGACATAAAATAATTCGGTTCTTTGACTATCAAGTACTTACCGAGAAACATTAAAGAAATGTTCATTGTAATAATTTTCCTTAAAATACTTAGTTGCACCTTCGAGTGGAATTGCCGAATATTCAACGTTGATTGCGTAGGATGTCTCAATTAAAGTGATGTAAGATGCGTAATAAAGGGCAATTTGGCTGATTTATTGAAACATTCATTATAAGCGTTCGCTAGAGGTTAATTGTGGGCTTACTGTAACTGGAGTCAAGAACTTGGAGGCTGTGCCACTAAGCGCCCCTAAATTGATGTATCATCAAAGGGAGATGATTATTTTGATTATTTAAAATAAATGTTAATACAGACCAGTTTTAGAGACTATTTAGAAACTCTACACCTGAGACTCTTTGAAGTTGAGCGGACTAGATCTGGAAACTGATGTTAGACTGTATTTTTTTTGTATTATCAGTTCAATATTTATAAAGTGACTGTCGATTGACACTTGTCATATATCGTCAAGAATTAGCAAACTCTTGTTTGGCTCCAAAGTTGTTTTGCGATTAATCTTCAACTTTTCAATCATAATAATAAAAATAATATTTATCCAGCAATGACAGTCTGCAAGGTAATATTTACTAATCTAGTCACGTAGAGAAACCCCGCGTCAACCCTTTTTAAATCACGTCGTGTCTTAAATTTTCAAGTTTAAAAGTTACAGCCCACATACTTACTCGTATCATCAAAGTATTATTCACAGTCAACAAGTAAAAACTCGTTTAAATGTGAGCTTGAGTTCAATATTTTTTGGTATACGATAGTCATAAATATCCGTCTACCATTAATTAGTTTAGTATAATCCTTTACTTTACTAAATTTCTTAATAAACTTTCTAGACAAATTATATAAACTGTCAATTTAAAGGGAATTTTTCAGTTTTATGAAATATTTATGTTCAGAGAACGAGGTCGATCTTAATGGATCGATGAAGTTCATTAAGTCGAGGTGAATTTATAATTTATATTCTGACCGTTAGACTTTACAAGATGGGGTTAGATCTGGGTTAGATAGATAGAATATTTGAGTTTCGATCAAAGTACCAATGCAAGCAGGTCACTAAAGTTTATATTTGTAAATTCAACCTACGTTTTTTCTCGTGTGTTGTTTACTAACTGCCTATTTCTTGCTCTTTCCAATTTACATACAAGCAATGGAGATATATACCTACTTATACGTAGATATATTACATGTATAATTATGCCCTTTTAATTATTTTTTTATTTAATATTTTAAAATCGCACGCGGTGTTCTTATGTAAATACATAAATGTTTTACTCATTTTTTATAAATTATCTTGCTTACTTATCAAACCTAAGTGTATTAACCTAGCGTAAGTGAACCTGCAAATAAATAAAATACAGTTCGAGGTGCGCAGCAAATAGTAACTACGTAAGAATTTGTTGTACAAACATTGAAACAAATTGAATGGCTTGGTCCTAAAATGTACTAGACAGGGAGTAGAGTAGTATATTGCGCAAGATGTTTGTTTAATTTGTAAGAAATGTCACCTAAACCAAGCTTTACGGTGTAGTAAAGTAATAGAATTCAAAATAGAAAAAAAATAACTGTTCTCTATAATAGTTCTCTATAATAATAAGATATATAAAGAGAAAAGTTTTTTTTTGTAATGAATAAACTTTTGATTCTGAGGCCGTACGAAGTTCACCGGGTCAGCTAGTTTAACATAAGTTTACACTTTAAAATACGGTTCGTGCCAATAAAAATCAGTAAACTGTGAAGTGGGTCACTTATAACAGGCTTAATAAACTGAACAATTAATTTACTTTATTAGAATGAACACTTTTTTCACGACTGACCCCGATAGAAAGTCGACAATGTAAAAATATAGGACATATATTTGTCATTATTTGATTAAACTACGTTTTGATTACTTTCAGTGATAAACTACTATCTTTTTTATTGTTACTAATTTTGCAGGCATTGTGGGTAAAGGTGCAATTCCGCAGGATGCGGCAGACGGAAGTGGCAGACGGCGACGGCATGTGCCGCGACGACAGACAGCATTACTTTGCAGTATTCACTTGTATGAAACCTATTCCGACATACGTCTG
The DNA here is from genome assembly GCA_945859745.1 of Synanthedon formicaeformis. Taxonomy (NCBI): domain Eukaryota; kingdom Metazoa; phylum Arthropoda; class Insecta; order Lepidoptera; family Sesiidae; genus Synanthedon; species Synanthedon formicaeformis. The sequence goes on from OX243957.1 coordinate 8,557,981, forward strand.
CAATTGCCGGCAATTGCCATGTCCCGTCGCGCGGCAATTGCAGTCGTATGTCGGAATCGGTTTCATACAAGTGAATACTGCAAAGTAATGCTGTCTGTCGTCGCGGCAAATGCCGTCGCCGTCTGCCGCGTCCCGCGGAATTGCACTTTTGGTACTAACTAGTCGTTTGCGTTTTTGTCAATATAAGAATTAGGTATTTTACATAGTAGCCATATTGCGATGTAGGCAAAACTACAACTAGTCAAATTGCGTTCTAGACCGTCTGAGACCCACCCCTTAACAGTAGCAATAAAAAACAAAAACATTTTTTTGTCTTATATCACAAATGTTTATGGCGAGTTTTTTTCTTTATAATACAACTCTTCGTTCGTAAATTTCGCAGTCTTTAATCAATTCGTTAATCAGTAAAAAAAAGCCTCACGAATTCCTAATCAATTTTTGTTATTTCATTTATTGATATTGTTATTTTCTTTTTTTTTTTCTAAATTATATTGTATCTATATCTACTATATCTACACAATGTTACACAAGACAATATTGTGTAGATATAGCTGTAGATACCAGTAATTGGCGTACAGATGTAAACATATAATGTGTAACTTGTGAATATGACCTGGATGATACTGTGTGCTGTTGGTGTTTCAATAAAATAAAATAAAATAAAATAAAAACTTCAGCAGTAATCAAAGTCGGGTGTTAAATTGATCATTGCGTACAAAACTTACATTATTCAATTGTTAGTTACTAGTATAAGAAAATAATTCCGCTGAAACATTTTTCCACGGCTCCATCCTAAGGCAACGCTCTAGATAAGTGCTCCGTTAGCCCGTCTGCCACCTTAATAATATAAAAGCAGATATGCGGTGGTAAGATCACATTTAGACAGTATCTATTCACCTTAAGTTTCTACCCTAACACTAGTCGAACATTCAACATATTCTCATGAGCGTGGACGTGGGCACAAACTTTACTATCTCTAAAACTTTTCGTACCAACTAAATAAGTGCTCTAGGAAATTTATGATTTGTCGGCCCCTAAAGAACGGAGTTGAATAAATTTTATTAAATCCCGGGAACAGTTTACGACCAGCTACGTCAGCGCTGCGTCTCATCTACTAGGATAACGTAGGGTTTTTAATATAATAAATGGCTGCTTTCTCTGGCCCAGCTCGGACGAGAAACGTGAACACGCTGGACGATCTAACTGATTGGTGGCTTGTCAAAATTACCTTAAAAAATTCTTATTAACTATTAGATAGTATGGAATGAAATATATAATTTTAACTGGTTAGTAAGGTACAAGGTATTCAAAAAACAAGTTACTCAACACGTATTCACTGATATAGAGAGTGCAATTTTTGTGAGTTTTCGTGTATGTGGAAGATAATCTCCGAAACCAGAGTTACTATTTGAAAATTTTAACAGCATTTTAAAAGTATATCTCTCCAAATGTATATGGGCTACACTTTGTTTTCTAAGTCCCAACTGCAAACAGAACAAAAAAATTATTAAGGATTAACAGTATTTTATAATTACTATTTTAATCCAGGTTCATTGGATAAGCTTTGAATGTTGTATTAGAAATCTCAAGATGGTTTCTAACTAGTCTGAGAAATATGTCTTTGTAAGAGATATTATTTAATACAGATATTAATTCAAGAATAAATTATTTAGACTTAGTTCAGTATTTTCAATTATGTTTTGAGAATTGATTAATAAAACATTGCAATTATAATAACTTTGATAGAAGCTAGTCTCATAAATAATCAAACATTATCAACAAAAAGTTATTAGCTAATCATCATCAGTCCACAATCGTTAAGATATTTTTTGTTAAGCTTTTTTAAGCTTTGCAAGCTTTATGGTCACTAAAACTTTTCTACCATAACGACTACCTGAATTTGGGCAATATCGATGATTTCGGATTTCGAATATTATATCCATGAAAGAAATAGCTCCCATAGATCGCTAAGTGCCTTGCGATTTGTGGATGGCGAAATTTAAAAAATGAAAAGTATGAAATTAAAAATGGAGACTGCGATTATTTGTGTATTACTTTCATATTATATTAATATACTAGCTGGCGCCCGCGACTTCGTTCGCGTTGAAAAAGAAAAAAGTAGCCTATCCTGTGTCATGTACTATCGCGGTCAAGGGAGCAGTCCCACCGTAAGGAACAATTTCGTGTGCACATTTTGTATTTATCTTTGTTCCTACTTCAAATACCTACTCGTATAACATTTACGTTACTATGACAAGCTCAATTCAACGTTAGACAAAATTGTATGAAAAGTGGGTCTGCTCCATTGACCGCGATAGTACGTCTAAATGTTTATCTACCAAGTTTCACGAAAATCAGTTAATTCGTTTAAGAGTTATGGAGGAACATACATACATACAATACCTTCACTTACAGATTTAATATTAGTATTGATTAAGAAATACAAAACGTTTTTAGTTCTTAAAGTTTAACTTAGTCTATTCACATTTGCATGGATAAATTTATTTTTAAGGTACTTGTCACAGTGTTTTAAGTAATTATATACATAGTTAAACGTGCATACTTAGTTCTAAGTATGTTAGAATACTTAGAAATGTACCGTGGAGCAGCTGTGAATGTTTATTAGGTGATATAAAAATATTTAACCGGTAGCCTCTCAGCTGAATCCGGCCAGCCGGCGCCTGATCCACGCAAACCGCAATTTGCCTCCAAATTCGCATTCCTGTGAATTTTTGCAGCATTATTTTTAAATTACCAACACCGGCTTGATGGCGATTTTATTTCCTGGCGTCGGTGTAGGAAATGAGGAAAACAAGGATTGCCTTGGCTTTGCGAATGGAAATTGGGATGGTCGTGTTTTTTTCATTTGAGAAAACATTTTTCTTCTCGGTGACCGTTCTGACAAAGCATCGTTACTTTTTCAAAGAAACCGAGAAACTTTGAAGTAGATTTAGTGCCGTTGTGGCAGAGGAAAAACGTAAAGATTTTCGTCATTAATAATTCTCAAACACTGCAGTGCTGATACTGCAGCTGCTACGAAAGTTCGCAACGTAATGTCGCCGTTGCTAGGAGGTGTAATTGACAGCAAAACTTGAACGTGACCCGAGGTCTTATGTTACAATTTAATGGGACAACTTCATGGAACTTACTAGACATCTCAGAGAGCAGAGGTGATCGCACAGAAAATACACACGGCTAACTTATATTATAGTATCGACCAGTGCCTTATTTGTGTTACTATATTAAGATAATGTCTATCCGGAGCAAGCTCTAGACAACTGTCCAATTTGGTCGAACTCTAAATAATAACTTTGTGGATTTAAAATTTTTTGTATACATTTAAATTATAAAAAGAAAATAAAAAACGTGTCTTGATTTAAAGAAAATACCGAGGTAATACGAAATATTTTAAGTCTAATCAAGTATGATAAATAAAGCTATGCACTACGAGCTTTGCAATAAAAAATAGGATCCACACAACCTCCACCATAATAGTACCTAAATAAAGCATCAAAATCTTTACATAGTATAAAAAAGTCGCTTCCCGCTGTCTGTCCCTCTGTACGCTTAGATCTTTTAAACTGCACAAAGGATTTTAATGTCGTTTTCATCAATGAAAAGAGCATTGAACGAGTAAGGTTTTTATATATAATTCAACGTGGACAGAGTCGCGAGCACTAGCTAGTTGAGTATAGAACTATTGTTGCCAATTTCATTATTCATTGCTTGCAAATCTTGTTCCCCGTACCAAAATACTTGTGGTCCCATTTGTCAAATATAACGTGATAAAGTTACATTTTTAAAAAAGTTAGTAGTAGCAGTATGAAAATCATAAAATAGAAATGTATTATTAAAAAAAAAAAAACTTCATATTCCATTATCACAGACTCCGCTCCAAAAACCATACTGCGTAAGCTATTTCCGGTGCCACAACTTCATTCTACTCCATTTTTTGTTTTTATTTTTTATTTTTTATTTTGCTCTTATTGCTCCAGTGTTGTTTGGTAAAAGCATAATGTTTCGGGATGCTCAAAGTATTTAAGACTTAAAAAATTTTGTTTATTCAAAATTTTTGTTTAAATTATATCAATTGCCTATCTTTTACCAAGATTACAAGACACCTTTAGCAGTAATATAAATAAAATATATTAGTATATGAAAAATTCGTGGGTGACATTGACATTGACTATTAGGTTCAATGCTTAACTAATATCGAAAGGTGGTAGGATTGAAACCCATCCCCCCCTAGGTGGGTCATGACCGTGTAGTGGCTTAACCCTCGGCGATCCGGGCCGTTGCAAGGGCCGGTGGGTCATCGGCCTTTGCTTGGCTGATCGGATTGTCGCTGGGGAACTACAAGACCCACGTGCGTGTGCTCCGAGCGGGCTCCGATCATCGGAGCTCGTGGCGGAGCATCTGTTTAGAGGCTCCAACTGTCCGAGGATCCGTACTCGGCCCAAGCGGGTGTTGGCCGGTGAGAGACTGCACCCCCGGTCCTTGTGCATTGGACAGTGGTATGGGTCTTGGTTCTGCGCACGAAGATCGACACGGGACGCAGCGGGCGCATTCTCTCGGTATATTTATTTATTTATTTATAAAAAAATTATATATTTTATAATTTTTCGAATATACAAAAAAGTAAATTAATATAAAAACATATTTAAGTTAGTATATCTATAGGATAATATATTAATTTATTCTTAAAATCCAGCGTTTATTACACTTTTCGTTAGTCAGTTTATATTAACACTGTATTAAATGATAAAAGCCATTAATCAAAGCAAATGAGACTTCACTTTAGAATCATAAAAGAAAATTTCATTTAATCCGAAATAATTTGTCTCGACTTTGCGCTCGAAATTCACCTACAGCAAGAAGCACGTTTAATCAAAATCTTATGAACAATAGAGTAATCAGAAATATAATTTTCGTCTTCATTATAACTCCATCGGGGGGGAAATTGCTCATGGCTGACTGCAAATGAAAAGATCACAATCGGACTTTATTACGTAGACTGGTGACTAAGCATTGGCTTAGCTTCACGAAAATTTTCTTTCTCATTCTTTCCCCTTACTGTTGGTACTAGCAAATCTCTTAAGCTCTTAATTGAGATACACGAACCACTGAGGATGGAAGCATATTTATACTACAGTGAGGTGAGCTTGATGAATTTAGAATTAACGAGAAAATTGGTAATATGGGGAACTTTCTATTGTCTTCTATTACGTGAAAAGTTGAATAGTAGTCTATGTCTAGGTATCAAGCTGCCACTTTGCATTGGTTCTTCTAATACCAACAGTTGAAACACTGAAACAGTTTAATTCTGATATTACTTACTTTCCAATTTATTTTTTTAACTGTCAAGTATACGGTACAAATGTCAAATTTAATTAATAGAAAAAAAAAAACAGTAGGTAAAAGTACCTTAGTCTAATCAGTATCATGTGTTCGCTACACCTATTCTTATTCTTATTCAAAACACCCATTCTTTATTCTTATTATTTTTTTATTTAAAGCATTTCACAAGCAGTTAATATAAAGCTATGTTGTAATTTAATAAATTACACAATCTTTTTTAAATCACTTTAACATTGATACTAATAGAAAATATTTTTGCTAAATCGTTTTGTTTTTACATTTGCAAGACAATTATTCATAGTTAAAGAGAGTTGATAGTACAACTATTGTTTCACATAAAGTTAATCTCAATATTAAAACAATTAAATATTTATCACATTAAGGGCATCTTTCACCAACTACCAATACTTTACTTTACCAAAAGTAAAGTGTTGATTAGTTACTTTTAGAAATAATTTTATGTTTTATTAAATTTATGCACTTGGTTTACTGCATCCTTCGGTAGGCGATTTTTTTAAATTATTTTCTTTTTAATGTTTGGGACTTTTACCGTATAAACAAAGGTATATCAGCCCCATTATCCCCGGTTACCGGTGACTTTAAATGACAGTTAGCCTACTTGACAGATGGCGAAAGAGGCCCTAAGATGAACTAACTTATTTTTCCAGATTATCTGTTACTAATATAATACGTTGAAAAATAAAATATCTGAACATTTTCTAGGTAAGCTATGCTATTTATGTCATTAGTTGGCCATTTTTACTATAAATTGAGAAAAATAAATATATTGCCGCAGATTTATGGCAAAATGAAGTCTATGCGCAAATATTAAGCAAAAGTTAAGAAGGGATTATTTATGTCATGTAAAAACCCCAGGCTGTTTTTACAAGTCTTCCAGTAAAAAGGGACGATGAAAGTTATGAGGGTAGGGGAAACTCTCGTAAATAGGAGAAAAGGAGAATGGGGATAAAGGAATAATATATCAATACGAATCTTTAATATTCGCTCGCCGGTGCCGTAAATCAAAACGAATGAAATTGTGTTATAAATCAAGCGCGTTTTTATACGCTCTTAACGTTGGTTGGGGCGGTTTTAAAGCATGCCATTTACAACTTTCGTACAATTCCAACTTTAACACCAAAACTATACATTCTAAGCAAAACAGGCGCAATACAAACAGTGTCACTGTTTTTCATACTATTCTATTTATTTCTTTAAAAGGCAGAGTCGGTGCCTGCCAATGCCAATTAAATTAATTATAGGACTGAAGAGAAATGCAATATTAAAGCTTTATTTTTTCCATATATGGCCAAAAAAAATTCAGCCTTAAAAAATAAATAAAAGATAACAATGTGGTTGTGTCGTGGACTTACTTCATTTCTATTTGACTTGTAAGAAAAATGGATCAAAAGCCACTAAGTATTGTATTTAATAAAATTACAATAAAAGAGAAGAAATAACTACTCTTTGTATTTTTTCTTTTATTTCAAATTCAGTTAAAATATTTTCCATGCACCGTTTTTATAAATTTTAAAAGCGCTCTACATTTCTTTGTTGTTATGTCATAGATAAATAGATAGACGCGAATGACACATTTACATAGGAATGAGCAATTGAGGCCACTTGCATACTCGTTATTTCGCCGAATACACCGTTTGCTTAAAATTTCAATATGAAAAACCAGTAAAGGGAGCTATGGAGCGCGTTTGAGACGAGCGAAAATGTGACTTTTATTCATGCCACCCTACAGGGTTGAATAATAATCGATTTCGATATTAAACCAGTCAAAAACACAATGCACGGGCGCCGTCAAAGTTCGTAAATATTTGACATTTATAATAAATATCAGCATATTTTAATATTTTGTTCACATCCATCCGAAAATAAGTACATAATACTGTACGCGATAGACGATATTTTAATTGAAACTGATTTTAATATGTCAAAAACAAGTACGAATTTTATAAAAGAATGTTGTAATACAAAATTCATTATGTAAAACAATGGAAAAACTTAAACATTTGGAATTATGAATTTAAAAAGGAATTGTAAAATAAAATCTCTCCCTTTCCCTGCTATTTTCTTGTAAGCCACGCAACGGATTTTGTTACTGTTGCTTTCTTTGTGTCGGCCTGTCAACTTAACTAGCCTATAACTGAACTTTCAATAGAGTTTTTCCACAAAGTTCCAGCAAAATAACGCTAACGATATCTATAATAAATAAATAGATATCTATAAATATCTTCACACATTCCACACATCACCATCTAGTTCCACAGAAAGCAAATAATGCTTGTATTATGGATACCAGACAGTTGATATACTACATAGATTACTTAGATATTTTTTTGTAAATACATATTATTAATACAAACATCCATGACTCAGGTACAGTCGGCCGCATAAGTCGATTAACACATTCAAAAGTGCAAAACAACTGAACACTCAACTTACTTACTTAATTACTTATTTACTGAAGCTTTTTACGGTCGTTTGTACGTGAAGTTTATTTTGTTCTTTAGTCGTCACAACGACTTATGGCGCGTTAAGTGTTACGTTGTTTTGCACTTACGAATGTGTTAATCGACTTATGCGGCCGACTGTACAAAGGTAAACGTAAACACATAAACATTTGCCCCTAGCGGGATTCGAACCCGCGACCGTTTGGTTAACAGCTAGGGTTACTAGTCACTAGACCAAACGCGTCGTCATACATACATAGATGCTACAATATATTGTTTTTATGCATACATACTTGTATACTTGTACTTTGTATGTATAAGTATACATTACAATAAAACATGTGTTTTTTTTTCTGGTGTTTATATTATTGCGCTGTCTAATCCTTAATGACTTTGGAAATATAAAAAGATTTAAATTCCCCTTTAGCCAAACACACCCACGAAAAGCTGGGGACATTCGCTATTGAAAACTAGTCAGAAGTAGAGTACGCGTGCAGTGAGTAGTGTACAAATTCAAAACTCAGCAGGTTGATTGATGGGGGTGCCGTAAGTTGCAAACATTCTTCCACAATGTTGACATTGCTCGTTTACACGCCGCGTGTAATTGATAGCCGGCCCTTACACCATTTAACGGAACGACTATGATATGTTGAGCTGACAGTGACTGAGAGCTCTAAGGATGACATATTCATGCGTTAGCCACAGTAGCCGCAAGCGACGCTGACGTTTTTGTCTTTCTAACCTAGCTGTCAGAATTATAGAAGGTTTCACGTTAGTGATGTCAGAGAAATATTTCGGTAACTTAGTTACTGATTTAAAGCGAAGTCCCAAATAAATATTTGTCCCAAATACGAAATCACTAGTTTTTAAAAGTAGAAAGTTTAATTTTTTTTCATAATTTTAATAGGTTGACAGTTATTTTTGTGTCATTTACTGTCATAACTTTTATCAATAAACGTTTTTATTTAATGTGCAATTCGGCAGGAAGATGTAATGTCGAGAATGGTTGGTGATTACCGTTGCCTGTTAACATGAGCCACGTTATAGAGTTGGTAATAAAAGATAAAGTACAATGTAGATATGTATGGTAAGGCTTAAGGAGAACTAGCTTAGGCATCCATTGCTAAGGATTAAGGATAACTAGTTATAATTTCACAGTGATCTGTCGTCACTGTCGCAAGACTAACTGCCAAAATTATGATTGCACAGATTATGTACTGTCCTGTAACTGATTGGCCAAAAACGCAATCACATGTTCGCGGTGAAAAGGTATAAAGTATAATAAAGTACAACTTACTAAAGTATAGTAAGTTAATTCATTATAGTAAAGCTTCAACTGGTGATGATGGGCAAAGTCGTTGGAAAGAGAAAAGTTGGAAGAAAAAAAAATCTTAGCTAAAGAACATCAGAGATTTGTACCGGTATATATCTAATATATTTAGTTGAGCTGTTCCGAGGAATAAGAGACGGAGAGGATTGTTTCAGGCTGATCGCCGACCTTCACCAACCTCTACATATCAAAAGTGCACATTATTAATTATACCTATGTAAAAAAGGTAACTTTGTTTCAGCTTCCTACTAAATTGGTTTTAAATTCTGCGGTTCTCAAATTTACCACCTGTTAAACTTAAACTGTTTTACCAGATCTCAGCTATCCCGTTTTGTAATAAGGAATATACAATAGTGTTAGGTCTTTACTCAACTCTTCAGCTTATACAAACTGTTTAACATTCTTTACATATTCAACAGTCTTTACAGACGTTCATATTTTACACATATTCCGTTTCTGAAATCGTCACTAGGACTCATGTATGGCCAATTATTTTATGTACTTACCTACATAAATGTAACAATTTGTTATGTTAACTCGATTAAACGGATTTCGATAAAATTTCTTATATCTATAGACACATTGTATTTTTTTAATGATTTATATATGGTATTTTTTTTTTCATTAATGTAAAAGTTTGGTAACTTCATTACATCTAAATGAAATAGGCCCATAGACCTATGATGTTTCATGTGTTAATAGGTGACGCTAACCAGCTAACACTAAGTATATTACTCTATGCACTAAGTGAACCTCAGTCTACATACTGATATACATAAAAATGTAAGTAAGTGATTTAAATAAAAATACTTTTAAAAGCGCCATTAATTCGTGAATTGTTACCATTAGAGTTGGGTATAAATCGTTATTCAGATCTATTCAATTTCTTATCAAAAGCAAATTTGAATAACGGCATCTGGAACTTGAGTTTGTAACAGGGAACGACTATTGTGAAACTTCTCTATATTCAGCGACGAAATTTATTCTTTGGCTACTGGAAAATAAGCCAAATGCTCTCGATAACATTCAACTAAATTTATTACGTAATTGGAAATGTCGTTATTGAACTTGTAAAAGGTGTGTTGGCGCCATGAAGGAACTTGAAATATACTTTGCAGTGATTGATTGGTTGTATTATATATAAGGGTAAACTTATAAATTTTTTTGTCCTGACTGACTCAACATACAGCCAGAACTACTAAGTCTAGATCCCGTAGACAAACTGCTTTCTATTTTTATGGGACAATGTAAATATTATTAAGATAACTTTTATGTATAATAAATATAGTATAAATAATAATAATAACAAATAGAAGGCTGAAATTTGGAACATTTGGAACATAGGTTTATTTTATAACGGGTATAAAGCTGGAGCTAGTAAAATATAAAAGTTTAACTCTTTGAAAAAACAACAATGTGAGTTGGAATTGACTGTTTTTTTAATCACTCATCACGTCTTGTGGATTCCGTCTGTCTCAGGACAGGATTTCACCTGTCTCAGGAAATAAGTATTTTAATAATTTGGTTGTTTTCGATAGTTGGATTGATTGGTCGTGTTCAAAGCGCTAAAATAACATTCAAACACATAACACAATCAATGTTCCTATTTGGGTCCGTAGCGCAGTTGCAGTCCCTCTCGAGTTGTTTCTATTGAGACGACGATAGTCACTTCCATCGAAAGGAGCTAATTTTTTTTTGTGATTTTAGCTCATATTTTAATCACTGAGAGAATAGCCTTAACCAGACGAAAAAAGAATATTTAATAGGAAGCTATTTAAGGAATGAAGCCATAATAAGGCAATAAATTCACAAAATAAAATCGTAACTTTTTTATAACACGGTGATAAGACATTCTGCCTACAGCCTGTATATATGAGTATATTTAATTAGAGACATAAGAATTGTCATTAAAATAGTCTAGACTGTAGCTAGACGGTAAGATAATCTTTATATCCCGGAGTTCCGATAAGCGTTAGAAATGAAGAAAATAAAAATTTAATAACGTGATTTTAGACATTATTTTCAACCGACACACCATACTGAAAGACAATTTTACGTTTACAAAGAAAGTTTGTAACTTCAAAGGGCAGATTGCAAGTGAAACTTTAGTGGAACCAAAATGCATTATGTACAGCTCTTTTATAATTTAATATTATAACAATAATATAAAATATTATAACAATAATTGAATATTGTTTTTAAGCGTGTTCCGCTGTCTTAAATTGGAGAGCATTGGAAATTGACTGAAGACATAAACGATCTGTTTATATAATAACCGCACGTGTGCTACACTTGTTCATTGGGTGACCCTCCTTGGGTGTATACTACGGTTTATAATCGACATTATTTTTAATGACCTGATCGTCTGTCAACACAAAAATACACAAAGAATGTAATTTTATGTCCTATTGTAATTATTTTTGTAGCTATTAAATTCTGAGAAAATTAATTATGTGATTTAATCTCCATAAATGAGGACCAATAAAAATATTCTCTCGCATTTCACGTTTGACAGTCACTTACGATTATTTAGAGAATCGTAATATATTTTTATTGAAATATACATAAAAAACCATCCCTATCTACAAAAAGAGGGGAAAGTTTATGTTGTAGCTTCCAGAACTTAAAACCTTTTCCGTTATTGCGTTTTTCTAGGGACAGTCCCATGGTCCCCTGGAGTATCGAAAACACATCTGTAAATTGAAATGGAGAAGGGTCGAAACTCGTAACGGCAATAACTATAAGTTTGCGAATCGTAGGTGAGTGGTGGAAAGTTAGGACGTCACATGTAAGGTAGGACACGATTTATAGTAAGAATGCGTAAGAAAACCATTAACACAACCTCGTTTATTGCCATTTTCTCGTAACGCTTTTGACGAGTCCGTTAGATAAGTGGTTAGGGTACTTGCCTTAACGCTGAATTCCAGTGAAAAGTGGTTCGATTCCCGGCAGGGTAAACTTTGGAAATGTACTTTTCAAAGTTGGCTCTGGTATGGATATGAAAAATAGTGGAAAAAATAGCAGGTAGTTGTTTGATATTTACTGTTGCACTTCCGGTTATAAAATCATATTTTTATTAGATTGAGATCATTTATCACAGAGGCGTCACTGTTTTAATAACACTTCATATCATAATATAAATTAATATACCCAAGAATAAGGAAGCAAATAGCAATGCTAATTTCCAAGAAGTAAGTGTCGCTGGTCTGAGATATCTTCCGGTGCCCCCAGCGGCTAGTTTATAGCTGTCAGAGACAGATGTGCTTTCTTTGAAGCACTGGTTAAATGAAATAGATAAAAATAATAGTTTTCACCTATAACATATTATCTCACAAATGTTACTCGTATCATTTTTTCTGTCTGTATGATCACTGTATTAGCGTAATGATTTGATTATTTAAAAAATATTTTAAGCAATGTTCAAAATATAAATTACTACTAAAAACGTTAGAACTTTGAAACAAAAGTGTACAGAAGTGTCCATAAAATGCAATTTTTTGTAAAAATTTCAACACAATCCATTGGTCACTTTTCGACTTTTTTGGACACACAATAAAAATACTATATAATATATGCTGTATATTTGGATGAAATTTATGTGTTTTAATTATGGTTTTTAAAGAAGGAGGTGTGTTTGTTGCACTACTGCTACTTTAAACAAATTTCTTTTTTACTAAGCCAAAATTAACATTCCATCTGTGAATGTATACAAAAATGAGCTCTAGTCAGTCCCACACCCACAACGCAGAGTACTGTACACTGAAATCGGATTCAATTGACTATGTCTCGACAAAATTGCGCCTCGTGCTTGATTGGGCATTCACACGTAAATCATTACTCGTTCGTTGAATACTTGATTTGCATATATGAACACATTTCTCCATAAACTTCTTTCTGTATTGTGGTATTGAAAAAACATATCTTACAAAACTGTTTCATATTATTGTCATACTATCTCTTATGACTTGAAAAAATCTTCTTTTTTATAAAAAAAAAAAATTCAGTCACATTGTTTATTAAAGTGTAGAATAAATCTAATTGAAAATTAATGAAGGAATAAAATAAAATTAAGTAATCTATACAAATAGACAGAAAGTGTCTCCCGGATCTCTATCGGTTTTGCCTGTCTCCCGATTAACAATTTTCATGAAATTCAATTGAAAAACCGCTCATTTGAATTTAATATTATTTTAATTTCAGTCCAATTTTCATTTCGGAAATACATTGAACAGACGACATTAAAAGGAAGTTGACCAAACTGTTTTGCCTCACAGCCGACAAAGACTTTCTTCAATAAAACAACTATTCTCCTGAATTTATCGAAAATAGCTGTAACCGCGAAGTACACTTCCCGTATTATAGTTATGTTTATGTACATAAATGTGAATGATGACTAAAATGCTAAGCGCCTGTTTCACAAACGTCAAGTAGGCCAAACTGTCATTTAAAGTCACCTGTAACCGGGGATAATGGAGCTGATATACCTTTGTTTGTACGGTAAACGTCCCAAACATTAAATAGAAAATAATTTAAAAAATTCGGCTATCGAATGATGCAGTAAACCGAGTGCATAATTCAATATAACAGAAAATGATTTCTAAAAGTAACTAATCAACACTTTACTTGTAGTTTGTGAAAGAGGCCCTAAGTGTCTTTATTATTAACCTGTTTAGTGTTTAAATGAGCTGTTTTATTTAAAAATAACATTTTTTTAATAGAATAAAGGGTTGTGAGTTACATAAGTCACTAACACTTCAAAATATTTTCTCAAATAAGTTGGTTAAGTATATCTTTAAAAAGTTTGTTCGACTTGAACGCGGGTCTGCAACCTTCGAGTCAAAGCGCTTAAACATCAACACTTAATATAGTTAACATTTAGTGTGTAAATGAACAAACTATATTTTTTTGTAAATAATTCGCTTGGGTGCTCTGTGTTTATTATTACTGGCATGGTGTTCTATCCACACGCTTTTCTGTCCCCGGTATCCGTTCCAATATGAGCAAAAATCAATTTAGCCCGTTCGCGGCTGAATGCGTCTTTTGTGCGACAATGAAAGGTTATCGCTGTTCGTTTTCACGGCTCACTTCTATCATAGTAGCAATGAATGAGGACAGTAGTTCGTTTCGTACTCATTTTTATAAAAAAGAAATATCCATGTCACAGCAAATGCAGTTGGTGACCGTCATTGCTAATTTTGATTGAAATCAAACTCTAAGTTTGAACCACTGTACTGTTTAATGACTAAAAATATACAGGTTACTTTTTTTTTACCGCACTTGGAGGGAAACTACTCTTAATGCTGGAGATAGCCCCTGTACTGACATCAATAAGGATAATCGTAACAATCAAATCTCTCTAAATGGTATATTAACTATATGAGGAAGACGTCTAAAATTGCTGTCTTCTCGGTCTTGCTTGAGGTGACTCAACACATTGAAGCCCAATTAAAAATATATATTATAATAACGTGACTGTTGTCATTTAATTAAATTTCCAAGGAAGCTTTGAATTTAACAAAGCTCTGACCAGAAACATCCAATATAGTCCCATAATCTCTTTTATGAAATAAAAAACCCTAATAAAGGCCGCAGCTCAACGGTGGATCCAGGCTGCTTCTGACCGGTCCAATTGGAAAATTTTGGGGGAGGCCTATGTCCAGCAGTGGACGTCTTTTAATCTCTTTTATTATTTATTTATGGAAACATGTATCTAATCACATAAAAGTGTCACATGTAAGTATTGTGAAATATATGTCATTTGTTTAAAGAAATTTAAATACAGAAAAAAACATACTTTTTATTAATCAGAGCAAGGAAATAAAAACAGTGTTCTTATTTTCAAGATACAAGTAAGTTACGCTACTGAATATTATCCGAACTTTGTCGGGCAGCTGGCATGAGAGGATGATTCCATTCTAACAAGCCGAGCAGCCACTTCCGAATGGGCTCCACAATTACTGTACATTTGCCGTCCAGCGATAATGGATTAATGTCATCACTTTTCATACTTTTAACGCCCATTAGAGATGGATAAAGGAATCTGTCGCCGCTTATGGATAAATATAGACGTTTCATTATTAATTTTTAACTTTGTCTTATTCAATCTTCTTTATTTACAGTCTTTATTCAATCTTTATCGCTCAAATATTTCTGTCAGACTGACTTTTTATATTTTTAGATGATCCTTCAGGAACATTTTTTTTCTGTGTGGAAGATACCCTATGTGGGATCCATTTCTGATAATTTCATTATGTTTTAATAACTTAACAATGAATATTTAAATTTTTAGGTAGAAACTGTTTGGTAATTTATAAAAGCCATCTATCGTGGAATTAATATTTTGTGGAATTGCAAGTAAACATTAACCTTTAGAAAGTCCAGACAAGAATGTGTGGGACTTACGTATACCGTGTTCACGCAATGCAGCTCATACGAAGGGATTTTTTTTAGTCTGTTTTGCGTGTGTTTTGCATATAGAAATCTGCTAAACTAAATACTAATATAATAAGATTGTTTTACTATAAAGAAAATGATACAAATAGGATGAACGCAAAACTAATTCACGACCTTCAAACCAAATGCGCCATTTAAACGAGGGTTATTCCCTCCGTAACCCTTTAAGCCTTCTGAATAGAACTGAACACATGTGCTCTATGACATTTAGAGAGTTATTGCTCTTCATTATGACACCCAGGCGGGCTGTGATATCACACTTTTTCGGTGCCCGGTCAGCTTCATAAAAAGTTTTATTAATACCTCCAAGAATATTTATAAAGTTTTGTAATATTCAATAGGAAATTTTTGTTTTTTATGTATGTCATGTACCTACCTACTCAGTTTTATGTACTCTTATATTTATGAATATAAATATGTTTAGGCTTCCGAAAACAATATTTGAATTGAAGCTTCAACATCGATGTGAACAGTATTACTAGGTATTTAAAGGCGGACTAGGATTAGTATTTAAAGGGGTATTAGTCGTAGTACTCACGTTTCTGGAGTGAACCACGGGAGACGATTCTTCGACGCCTTTCTGTCATCGAACGCGTTGAACATTCTGTCTTCTTTGTTCACACAATCAGAGATTTCGCGGCCCATAGTGCCTGTAGCGTTGCTGTCCATAGTAGGTTTTAGGATAAGGAATTAAAAAGGTGGAAAATGGTTTCCAGCAACAAAGTTAATGAATTGTCTGGATTAAATAAGATAGATGAACACAAAACTTCCATAAATTTTCCTGTAAGTATATTTTATAATCTCTGTTCTGTTGTGTCAAAGTGTTTTGCGTAAAACCTTTGTCGGCGTAAACTTTAAAACATTCAAATTTCACAGGCATGCATATTAAACTGATGGGAGACAAATTTTTAAATTGAGCTTGAAATGAGAAAATCCCACGAGAAATTTTCCCGGCACCCCTCCCGACAGTTTAGAAGGACCGGTAAAGAGGTAACTACTAAGCAAATTGCATTTACCGCGGTAGATTCCCTGAGTCAAGTGTTTGCCAAAAATATATTATTAAACTAAAATATTCTCACACAAGTTGGATAAAAATTTCATTAAAAAGGCCACTATTAAAAAGTGTTAAAATGAATGTTTCAATTTCAAAAACATGTTGCTCGGTAATATTTTTATGCAAGTAACAAATATTTCGCCCCGGGAACGCTTCTCTCCCGTTTTAATCAAAGCTGCAATAAGGCTCCGTTTTATTTCTATCTTAGTTCCAAGTTTCATAAGAGATCCTTCCCTGAAATATAGTAACAAAGCACATAGCTTGTTCGTTCGTTAAAATTAGATATGAGTTACACGGAACCAACAGTGGATATATTTTATGAACGGAATTTTTCATTCCATATCTGTTTTTACATTTCACTAGTTCCTTTTCTTTTGTGTTTCCTTTGTTATAGTGCGGAAATAAGTTTGCAGAGCAATTATGAAATATGCATAGGTCAGAACATGTTGAAAAAATGAAGCAGAAAATTTACATAAAAATACCCAAATGATTAAGAATAATAGGTTTAACTTTATTATTATATTATTTTAGATGATCCCTCGGGAACAGTACTTTTTTCTGGATGAAAGGTATTCTATGTCTATTCCTGTATCCCTGACAACAATTTTAATTTATTTTATTTCCTAGATAGCTTGCATTTATCTTAGAGGTCTTGTAATATTTGACTCACTACGTTCAATAGTAAGTATAAGCATTTTTTATTATTATTAGAACCTTACTATCATAAACGTATTAAAATATAATTTTTTTTATTAAACATAACAAACCATTGTTCGAATGTAGTGCCAATTCGATACATTTTCGGTCCATTGCACTATCCAATAAAATAATCTCCTTCGTTCAGTGATCCGTTTGAACACAACCAGCTAAATGACGATAACAAAAGCGGTTGATGCAACATCCACTCGCGTTATTTCAATTTGCAACCGATATATATTTTCAACGAATCGAATATTTTAGTCAATTCGACGCCAATGCACAGTTTCCCAATTTGGCTAATTGATACAGGAGACTGTTGACGATTAGATAACACCAAATTGGTTTTTCATGTATATTTGTCATAATATTATAAATATATTCATATTTTGTTAGAAATAACATCACAACACAAGCAAGTTTTGTTTGAAATGTTATTTTAAAAACAATAAATTGGCAGTCACGACATATTTTTTTGTTTGATTCTTGCGTCTTATAATTTGCAACAAATTATATCCAACATTTATTCATTAAATGACTTTAAACAGCATAATTCGTTGTTTAGATATTGGAATGTGCAATATATATTGGAAAGTTGAAACAAACTCAGATTGGTACAGTATAAAAGCAATTAATAAAGGGAACCAGGGAACTGCTCGTTATTATGCAAACACCGCAATCCTATGAAGATGTCGTAGCAATATTCAAGTCATTAGTGTTTGCAGACCACTGCAACGCTACAAAAAGGCTCTGAACCAAGACATAAATTAAATAGAAATGTTACTAATGTTTATTTTCGTATTGCATAATGCAATGAAAACTAAGCAAACATTATATTTTAACTTTAACATTAAATTTATATCACGAAAGTATTTAATATTGAAATTATCTTTACACTTTTGTAAGATAAGTTTTACGAGTTTATGCAGTTGTAATCCTGTTGTTTGTACTATTGGCTGACGACGTATTAGGCTAAGGTTCGAACTCAAAACCGATAGTGCATAACACCTTTATGCACTATCGGTTTTGAGTTGATTGAGTACTTTAGATCGGAGATACCTAAAGTACTCAATCAATCCTATACTAATAACCTGTTTTACTACTGTTGATAATAATAGTAACTACTAACCAGTACTTATTTGATAAGAGTTTCGCCATTAAAAATATAGTACGTGTACGATCAAAAAAGTGATTACAATTTTTCAAAGTAATAAGATATTTTCAATACCTAATAATATGAATAATATGCTAATATTATTAATCGCGAATAACGGCGGATGCGTTGACGAAGTGAAGAGGCGTATGGCAATTTCTAGGTCTGCAATGGACAAGTTGCGAAAGATATGGAGGAATCGCAACATATACAAAGTCACAAAAATCCGGCTAGTTCGGGCACTTGTATTCCCCATTTTTCTGTACGCCGCAGAAACGTAGACGCTGCGGGAAGTTGAAAAGAAGAAGATAGACGCCTTAGAGATGTGGTGCTGGAGGAGAATGCTCGGAGTATCGTGGACTGAATTCCGTACCAACGAGTCTATACTTCGAGAAACTCGGCATCAAGCAGCGCTTGTCATCTTTGGTACAGTTCCGTATCCTCACGTTCTTTGGCCATGTCTGCCGCCGAGGGGAGGTGGCTATTGAGCGACTTGTGGTCCAGGGAAGGGTTGAGGGTACCAGGCCGCGGGGAAGATCGCCTATGAGATTGACGGATCAAATAAAAGCTGCGTTGAATGGCTCACTGCAGGGGTGCACGAGGAAGGCGGCCATCAGAGAGGAATGGCGGCGTGTTGTGAGGCTTGCCACCAACACCTGAAGTGATAGCCACGACCACTCTGTCAAGAGTGAAGCCGAAAAAGAAGAAGAAGAATTATTAAGTAATAATAATATTATAAGTCTCTACAATCGCTGTATCTGTGTGACAATACCAACATCAATGTAAATGACAATTTAATAAAACCTCTGCTTTTTGCTACGGAAATAACGAACGCTTTTATAGGATTTGAGTTACATTTTAATTTCACTCACTCGTTAAGGCACAATTAGCAAATTGTTATTTTACTTTGGTTTAAAATACCTCTTTTTATTTAATTACCAAATCTTTAGTAAAAGTGAAACTTCTATTGTCAGATATCAAGTAAACAGGGAGGTACAGCGAATATTTAACTACCTTAGAGTTGATAGAGGTAGATAATTCGACATAATACTCGTAGTTTGTATCACAGTCATAGAATTATATTACTAAGTAAATGTACGAACGTAACGTGGGTGTGATAGAGATAAATAACCTAAAAGAAAAAAGAGATAGCTATGAAATTACACTTAAGGATTTTCTTATTCTTAAGGGCCACATTGAATGGATACCTATTCAGTCGCCGATATTCCTCGGTGGAACACTAATACATTTTATTGCATACTAAAGGACCGGTGGACTTCGTACCGCCTAAAATTGATTTATTTGTAAATCTTTATAAGCTACTATCAATTGTAATTAATTTTCTTGACCGCCAATTGTCGATTGTCGAAAGAAATGTGATTATGTACTCACTTTATTGGTACTTCTAAGTATGACTGAGGAAATCACGTCTATTTGATGTATCATTGACGAAGTCACCTTAGGCTGCAGTGATGAAATTTTTTTTAGAGAAAACATGAAAAGGAAAAGAATTTACTATGAGATTTTTGCCAAAAATGTGTTAGAAGTTCTTCAAAACAATCAATTTCTATTTGACTCTTTGAAGTATCAAGTCTTTGATCTAAACCCATTAAGCGATCGCAGGTATTTGCTTATGAAAAGTATAATTGAAATTTATTTTCTTCAGCGATTGAAGCACGAAAGCAAGTTGTTGAAATTAAATTAAGTTGAAATTAAGTTCCTGAAATTGAACTAAGTTATTGACTAACTAAGTTGTCAAACGTTATTTGGAAGTTGAATTGAAATTGAAAAAAACCGAGTATGTGCTGTTGTGTTTCGATGCACACATCGTAAATGGGCTCTAGCAACCCTTACTCACAAGTAAGGGTTGCTAGAGCCCATTTACGCATTAAACGCACTGAACAATACCTTTGATTTCAGTGTAGTAAATATTTTGTAAAATATTTTGCTATCCCTTCTTACTCTCATCTTATTTTGTATTGTAAATAGATTCACCACAGTTATTTTGAACATTGTTTCCTTTAGAAATGCTATTAAAATATCCCCCAATTGTTTTCGGCATCTGATTTGAAACATTTGTTATACAGATACACCGAAATTGAAGGGAGCCGAGTGCTATTATTTCATTTAATTTTGATTAAATTCATCTTTATTTATAAAGGTCGGCTATTTGCAAAACATCCTCTCACGAATTGTTTTATCCATTCTGTTATGAAGTGTTTTTATTAGATACATTTATAACTTTCTGTTAATTAATCGTGATTTGCTTTCAAATTTAGATTTATTTAATTTATTTATTTAATTTTCATGATTTGATTTTTACAAATTTATTAAGTTTCTGGTATGATAATAACAACTCGTATCATAGGTCCAGACATAACTGCAGACGTTATGTTGTAGCAAACATTTTAATATGACTGTTATTGCTAGCAATATTTCATTAGGCGTTTGAGACTCAACCGAATTTACTATTTGAAAAACAATCGAAAATAATTTTCATATATTAAGGTAAATATATTTACTCATCGAAAGTCATACTGCACCCTGTGAAGCAATTTAGTATAAAATAGTATTAAAATATACATTCGGCAGTCTCAAACTAGGCGAGCAGCAATAAACGCTGTCTTACTGATTAATATACTTATGAACCTATTGTTTCGAAGTTGCATGATTCCATTTCCAATTATTCTTATTGATTTTACTTTTTTATATATTTCATTTTGTACTAGTTGGCGCCCGCGACTTCGTCCGCGTTGAAAAAGAAAAAGTAGCCTATCCTGTGTTCTGTACGTCTAAATATTTATCTACTAAATTTCATGAAAATCAGTTAATTCGTTTAAGAGTTATGAAGGAACATACATACATACATACAGAAAAAAATTGTAAAAATGTTCAATTTAGTTTCAGTATCATGTATAGAGCCTATAAACACGATATCTCTGAAAACAAAGTAACTCCATGACCAACCCGTAAGGGTTTATTATTATCTGTAAAGATTTATTATTAGTATTGATTATTTATGTAGTCAGGTTCTGCAGTATTTGCACTTGCATCCTCCTTTGATGTTGCCAATGTTTGAATAAAAATTATATAACCGTTATTAAAATAATTATTACTTGCCATTTTTTTTCCAAAAATATCAGCTTTTATGCGCCAACTTTTCAGTTGTTGGCTGTATGTAATCACTTCCACAAATTTCCTCTTATGGATATGAGCACTTCTTGTCCATTTCTGCTTTTGAACAGTTCGTTTGATGACTACTTCAAGTACACTGTGAAAATAAGTCGTACGAGAATAGCTTGGATAAAAATAAAATATGGTCAATACAGCAATAGTGTATATGATTACAACATATTGTATTATTATTGCTCGGTACATGTAACAATTCAATTATAATAACAATTTGTTTATTCCAAAATGCAATATTTATGGCATGGCCTACTTCGTGCTGATATATCAATGTATGACACATTTTTTTTTGTTTTTAAATAAGTTTCTGTTCCCTAACCGATAAATCCTTAATAATCAATATATTCTATTTGTGTCTACACCTACGGACGGCGCATACAAAACAATTGAGTGACAGGGGCGTGTCAATAGAGCACTTTAGTTTTACTGACAGCGCATATAGGAAACAAAAGTGGTGCGTTTTTGCTCCAAGGAATGCAGTTCAACAATAACTAGTCACCACACGAAGCTTATATGATTTGTTACATGCTAAATTATAATACACACACTAGTAGATATTTCGCTATATAATATAAGCTATGAAAGATTACACGAAAAACTAGCTAAGTCTATCAATCGAAGAAGTATAATAGTGCTAGGGTACGTTCTTTTGTCACAAACTTACACACTCTGGCTCAACGTCCAAATACAGTCTTTTACAGATGATGATAGTGAAATAACGGTATGCCGTTTAATATCCATGGGTAAGAGATGTCAGACCTCTTATACTTATTTTAATAGCGTCCCTTAACTTCTGTTATATAAAACTTCTATAAGCATAGGTACTACACTGTTAGCACCCAATTGTATTAAAACAATAGATTTTTATTTTGTTGTACAAACAGTCATAATAATGGATAATAATATAGATTTAATTTATAAGAAACTAACGATTTTCGGGGATTTTAAGTTTTCAATAATCCTTTCATAGTTTATAAAATAAACCTATGTTTAAAATTTCACCTTTCTAGACTTAGTAGTTTTAGTAGTTTTTATAAATAAATAAATAAATAGCTGTGCGTTGATAGTCGGTAAGGACAAACGATTTTATAAGTATAAATAAAAAATAATTTTAACTATTCAAAAAAAATCATTATTTGTAATATTATTATTATTGATATCGTTACCTACTAATGTTGTTATAAGATCCACATATTATATTTTCGTTTATAAGTTAACAGTCAGATTATTTGGAAAGACTTATAAAAAAGTTTTTAGTAGAAATTAGTTTCATTTTCCAGAGAACTGTACGAAAGCTATTAAGGTTACGCCACGGAACAAAGTTCTGTGTGTGTCGTTTTTGTCAAAGGCCTGAGCGAAACCCGCACAAACCCTTTCACAGCAAAAAGTTGCATATACATACCTCCCAGCAGCCGAGCCGAGCGCGGGTCGTACGTACGTATGCGTCCAATTACATAATAAGCGTACGGAATAACGGGGGTAAATTGTAAATTCTCGTCTCTGAACGCACCCAATTTAAATGTACCCCCAGCTACAAATTCACTTGTGATCTTAATGCTAATAAAAACGGATCGTAAAAATGTCAAGTTTATGCCCGTTCTTAGAAAATTCCGTGTTTTTATAATTGAAAATTTGCTCAGTAACTTTTCAATTTTACGTTTTTAAGTATTAAGTATAAGGTATCCCACTTAATGTAACATAAGTTTCTTTGACGGTTATAAATTAAGCTAGAAAAATTAAAAGAAATAGGTAATATAATTTCATTGCCGTCATGAAACATTTTAAATGAGTCACCAGCTACTTAGGTTTGCTATAAATGTCATATAAAAAAATCAAATGTTTTTGAACAAAAGCATTCTGAGGCTTTTTTTTTTCGTTTTTTATCGCTAAATTGATGAATGTCAGTTTAAGGATGAACATAATTAAGGCGCGATTTGCGTTGTTCTACATAATTGATTATGCCAGTAGACTAAACGGATTATCTATTATTGGTTTATACATAATCTCTGCATTCATCATGACGTGGCCGCTGATTGCTTATGTAATGCTCAGCAATTAAGGCCCTGACAAACATTCCTCCGATGGTACAGTATACAGTATACATACATACTTAGTACCTATCTAGATATTATCAGTTTCAGCATGTTTATTTTATTGAAACAACGGGTGGAGGGGTAAAGTTAGTCTTTTCTGCGGTCTTTTGAGAAATTATCAGTGAGAAAATATTGAGAAAATAATTTTCCGGGATGCATCTAAATTAGAAGTCTTATTCGTTATTTTCGATGGTCATCCTTAACAGAGAATAGCTTTTATAAGTTAATATTCCCATTATACCTACTTTATTTGTATCAGTTAATATGCCAAAAAGTTTAAAGGACAAAAGCCTAATTTAACACAATAAAAGTGAAGTACACTTGAAATAAAATGAAATGAAATTTGGAGTTCTCTAGAATTAGACGTTAAGTGATTTATTTCAATGTGGTGTTAAATTAATATTTATTGTTACAACGAGGCTGTATTGTGAAAAAAAGTAATGACTTATTGTCTTCTAGGTCACGAATAATTGTGTAATATTTTTGACATTTAGTAGCACATAATCAATATCTTCATAATCCCACACATTTTACTCCTAATTGCTGTCAACGTAAGTAACGGCGGTGCTTACTGAATTTTGCAGCCAATGAAATAACCTTTTACAGAAAGCCGTCTTGAAATAAAAGCACTTGTGCTGTTAGTAATATGTAACATCAATATTGATCTATCTTCATCTTGTTCCTTATCTTTCTCTGCTAGGGTATTTTTAGTATACTTTGAATTTTTTTTGCTCCTTTCTAAAAAAATACAAAAAACATTTCTAGTGTATATCTACTTCAATATATTAATAAATTTACTGAAAACAAAAATTAAATAGGTTTTGGTAAAAGTCGATCTTGGTCCATTTAACTAAATACTGAACCTAGTTGCACTTCATTATACTCTATTTGGATAATTTATTAGGTGAAAATGTTATCTTTACAAAATATAATGTCAATGGGGTTAGCTACCTTTACTTCCTAGTTCGTCGCTTTTATGAATCACCCCACAAAGCTTTGTGATGGTATTATCTAAGCCCATCACCGATAAACCTTTCGTAAATAGCACACCTATTGAGAATTCAGTCCCCACGCAACTCCGCTCGTTTACGTTTCTATCTAGATATATTCAGTACATGACAGGAAGGTAGAGTAATCAACGGGCAAATTAACGTATCAAACATGAATATAAGGTATATTATGCTACAGCAATTTCAGTTCTTTATGAATGGGTAAAAATGCCTATGTTGAGTATTTATTTTAGACATGCTGTATATAAAATAATATACATATAAGGTGTGTATTATTGTAACATAAAGTATACTTTTATTTTATATACTTACATGCTGTCATTTAAGCAATCAGCATTTCGGTTTTAATGGGTAATGGGTTTAATGGGTTTTAATGGGTAGCATTTAAGGTACCTTATATAGGGTATATCCCTACCTTATAAATAAGTTTGTGGATTGTGAAATTATTTTTTTTTTGATTGTTCTTAAATTGCAATGTTATTTAGTATTTCTTCTTAATTATTTCGCAATAAGTTTTTGATGTTTTGAAACTTAGACATTAAGAAATAATTAATATACCTATATTTTTACTAGCTGGTGCTCGCGACTTCGTCCGCGGTAAAAAATAAAAATATAAAGCCTGATAACTACATTGCTGTTATACTTTCTCCAGGCGTTGGATTTTTATGTTTAAATGATGCCTCGGGAACAGTACTTGTTTTCTGAATAAAAGGTATTCCTGACAACGTGTATGCAAGGGTAACAGATTTACACATTTATAATATTAGTATGGATTAGTATGATGGGAATATATAACAATACCTATTTTACATGGGCGAACCCAGGTCGCTAGTTAAATATAAAAACACTTGTTATAAATAAATCTTAAGATTAGAATATTAGTCGTTGCGATGGGTACGGCGAACGGTGAAGCACGTCATAATCTAGGATTGGCAGCGAAGAAAGCTACTTAAAGTTATTAATGGTGGTGCTCATAGCAGCCACTTCCGATTGCTCGAGGTGTGCTTAGAATTTAACAATTCATTTGAAGTTATTTTTTATTAATATCTGTATGATTGAGTATAGTTTTAGTTTTGAATTCTCTTGGAATTTCCAACAGGTCCAACTATGGAAATAAATTTTTCAAAGTGGACTCTATTCTCTGTCTGTTTCATGATCATCCCATAATATAAGCAATGAGTGCTTACTTTGGGGTCTATACAATTGGGTGCAATTAGTGTGTTTATTAGATTAAGAGCCTCTTTTACAAACTACAAGTAATGTGTTGATTAGTTACTTTTAAAAATAATTTTCTGTCTTATTAAATTATGCACTCGGTTTACTGCATCATTCGAGAGCCGAATTTTTTAAATTATTTTCTGTTTAATGTTTGGGACGTTTACCGTACAAACAATGGTATATCATCTCCATTATCCCCGGTTACCGTTGACTTTAAATGACAGTTTAGCCTACTTGACGTTTGTGAAAGAGGCGCTTATTCATTTATTTCTTTCTTATAAGCAATTTTCTTCGCGACACTTTTCTTCACTGTTTGGGCAAATTATACGGGATTATAATTTTACAATTATAAAATTGCGAATAGATTGAGTAATAAGAGCTTAATCGAAATTTGAACCCGCATTTGCAGTGTCGAGCGTTTGTCTCGCTGGAGATTAAACGCTTTTTACTATTTTTAATAAGGCTTTAAAGAAACAGTTTGTATTTTATATTTAAAATGCGATATTTATAGATATTGCTTCACCAACTCCACACGTAGCGTATAGAAAAGCATTTTGCTTACCCAGCGGTATAATGAACGGAGTCAACAATGAAAGAGAGACAACATGGAACAGTGCAGAACGATGCAGCTGCTTGGCGCTTAACAAAACAAAGAATATAATATGCATATTTAGAAACGACAATTTGTATGACCGTTCTCCATTATATGACCATAAGCTTTGATATTAAAAACTTGAACATTATAATAAATGCAGTAAAACTGTGCAAACTGCAAACACTTCAATTGGTGTGTTTTTTGTTGGTATATTATGTTTTTATGTTAAATTACTTTAGTGTAGTAACTTTTTCTAATCAACTGTACGTTGATATACAGATACAGATGACTAAGTAATAGCTAAATTTACGAATAGCGAATGTGGTAAAAAGCGAAGTAGATAAATGGCGTCAAACTCATCCATGATAGACCATAAGAAAAAATATTTCAAAACATACAGAATGTATATTACACTATGATGCCACACTGGTTAGGTATATACTGACTGTGAAATTTGAACATTTACCTAGATATACTTTAAGTATTTGTTTTTTTTTCGTCATTCTCAAGTCATTTTTACCTTTTTAATTAAATAACGTAAAAAGGAAATCTTTTATAAGCTACAAGATATTCTGTTCTAAATTTGCACAGGTTATTTCATAAGAAGGTCGTAGCATAGCCAAACATTAAATAAATATATCTAAATCTAAAAATTAACCCAATTTCTAATTTCAGGCTGGGCTATTTCGGACAAAAAGCTGGCCTATTTGATAAATTGCTTATTTATTATTGAAGCAAAATAAACATAGCAATAACAATGTCAATAAGAAGTCTTAGGAAGCTTCATCGATCGTGGAAACTTATACGAAGAAAACGGAAATTAGAACAAAACGATGACGACAATGGCTCAGGTCAATCGACTGAGAGCTCTTCCGTTATTGATCTTTGCCAATGGTGTCGACCATTTACGGAACGTTCTCTCAAGAGGGCCGTGAATACGTAATGTGATAAAACGATGCATAGTTAAAGCAAATTGGTGCGCCACAACACTAAGCCCTGATTAGAAACTATTGGATAGTTGTAACTTCAAAATTATATGCCTTGTTATAAGTTAAATAACATATTTTACTTTATTCTACCTGTAATCTAACTTGGTTTATACGAGTCAACCAAGTTGGATCTACTACAACATATCGGGCGATACATCAATATATGTACTTCTAGGTCAGTATGAGGCTATCCGGAACTATAAAACATTTACTTACAGATTTTATTATAGGCAAACGACTGATTTATAGCATTAAAAATCTCACTTAAATTACTTCATTGCCAAAGTTGATTAAGGAAGTTTTAATCAAAAAATATTGCTGAATGTTGAATTTTGTTTTACTCATAGGGTAGATCTTTAATATTTTATACTATTCGTTGGTCGTCGGATGCAACAGTCTAGTACTCTTTGCTTGACCTAAGTATTAACTTTAACCCGCGCCCATGTTAATTATCTAAGGTTTCTACTAAATGGTTGACAAGCTCCTTGAATCCGTAAACCATAATGTCCAGTCAAAGTATATAGTTCCACCAGCCTATTATGACTTAAGTTTCCCTGACATGGGTTCTGAAACTCTATTCGGCAGCACAAAAAAAGAATGCGTTGTATGCTAGCGTAGTGGGTATAGTACATTAATATTAACCTTTTCATTCTGTATTCTCATTAAAAAGTCCGCAATTATCTTTTTCTTTTCAAAGTACTTAAATTTAGCTATTCGAAAGATGGCATGAAATGAATAGAGCTTCCCGTGTTACAAATTCGTTCGGCAACTCAAATGCGTTTTATTGGAACATTTGAATGGGCAGCCCAGCGATAAAAGTGGAAGACCTGACGTTATAAATCTAGATTTATTCCTTCGTCTGGGGATCAGGAGGCGGCGCCTTTAATATCGATACGGGGTTACAAGACATTCGCCACGCGCACTACGATCCAAGAAATTATCCCTGATTTGAATTCTCAACGTATCATTGAGAAAGTACTCTTTCATTGAATATTGTACATTATTATTATATTATGTGTAAAAGAACATATATCTAGTATATATACTAGTTACTTTAAATATTATACCTTGACCACATCCATACTAGTCCATTACTAATATTACAAATGTGAAATTAACTCTGCCTGTCTGTTACCTTTCACGCCTTAACTACTCAACCGGAAGAAATTTTGCAAATATAGTCATAGTTTTCCAAATGTAAACTACATTCGTAATGAAATCAAATTGTTCAAACATTGCCTTCTATATCCGCAGCGTAACGCACGTACAATGTTGCCATTTAATAATACGGTAATCGTGATTAATGCACACCCACCGAACAATCACTCATACCCGAGGCAATAGAGCCATACCCTTACTGTGACCTCATTCAATTAACTCACTTCCCACACAACCAGGCATACATCAAATAAACATTCAGGAAGACAGGTTTGGCTTGTAACGCGTTGAGCGTGAAAATCGATAACTTTAAGTTATGCTTCAAAAACCTTACGAACGAAGCTTCATAATGTTCCTAATAGACACGTTCTGCCTTTCCATAATAATTTCAAAATATGTGTGGACTTTAGTAGACGAAATTTACTCCATAAAGAGGCACTACTTAATCTGCATTTGATTTGAATCTGAATTTGATTTGTCTTTGTCATATAAAAATGTCATATAATCTACATCCAATTTACCCAACTATACACGGTAATAATTGTGTAAATTGATCGATTAATTTTCCACGCGAAGACATGGCACTGTAATCACCTCATTTCTAGAAAATAGCTATGTACTGATAAATATTACTTTACATAATCCCGCAACTTAGCGTTAAAAAAAATATAACATAAGGTACCTGACATCTATTACACTTGCCAGGCGATAGTTTCCTAATTTTAAATGATTTCTCGGGAACAGTACTTTTTTCTGGATGAAAGGTATCCTATGTACTTTCTTGTTACCTGACAAAGTGTATGCAAAATTTCATTATGATCGGATGAGTTGTTAAGTTGTGAAAATGTAACAGACATACAGACAGACAGTATATAGTATAGATAATATGGATATGGGACAACTATGGATATAAATTTGTGTTTCATAAGAAATCTATTAGCAAATTAACGAGTGCCAAGAATATATTCGGTAACATTTCACAATACATGCGCCGATATTGATCGCATTGATAAATTGTAGCAATCAAATAATGTGTAGGCAATTAAATGATACTGTGACCGTGACAGATCGTGTGTTAGGGAACACAATGAAAATAGTTTAATGTTTTTAATGGCGCATAAATGGCGTGCGCGCTTTATTTATCGATTGAGGCGAAATAATTGAGCAAGTCTATTTGGTTAATTATACATACTTAAACGCGGAACTAAAATGATTACAACAAAGTATACAAAAGTAATACAATAAGTATGATCATACAACAAGTATGATTACTCTCAAGTAACCACTTAAGGCGCAGTTAAATTTGCATATTGCTAAAAATGACGATTTTAAAACGCTATTATAGTAACTGTATTACAGTTTCAGCATATCGCACCTTCGGTAAAAAAAGGACATAACTTACAATTATTTTTTAAATGATTAACTCATTAACTTAAAATATATGCAGAAATGTCTTAAAACATTATTAAATTTAAAAAAAATATTTACAAGACTATGGGGCTTATTTGATGAAGAATTGTTTAAAAGCAATATAAGCAGAAGAATACGATATTGAATGCAAAAAAATTAACTTTAAATGGCTGTCCTGTAAAATTACTAAAAGTGCAGTTATGCCCTTGTCTTGCCGAAGTGCGATATAATCATATAATATGCAAGTTTGAAGTCATACTTCTGATTTACTAGGAATTCTATGCACCATTGAAACTCAAGTCTTGATGTTGTCCTGCCACTTGACCTAACTCCATTGTGACCACAAGTCGTTGAACTTTGTTGCTGCGAAGTCCAAACTAAATTTACAACTTTATTAGCCAACGGCGTTTAACTGTACCACTACAACTGTAATATACAACTTACTTGTTCAGCTTCTGAATAAATTGCATACCAATAGCCGTTTGCGTCTTTACCACAAAGCACAGAGTTTGTCCATTTTGTAGCACTATTTTTCCTCTGAGTGAATTCCTAATAAATTCATTATTTTATCTCTACAAGAATGAAGTTTTATTAAGAGAATAAAACAAACAGCGTAATACAAAATATTATTTACAACTAGCTGGTGCCCGCGACTTCGTCCGTGTTAAAAATGTTCTTTATATATAAAAATATAGTTTATTAATGTTAAGTCAAATCAATTTTATTTTGTAATATTAGATTTCTAAGGCCTTTTCTGTCTTGTCTTGTCTGGTTTATCGTACACATTCATGCAAGACATATTATCCTCAGTCTTTAGCCACAATTTACGGAGGATTTTGGAAGGGTATAAATACTAAAAGATATATATAATTTAGGTATTATTTTTCTTTGAAGGAATACGCCAAATAATCTAAATTCTATAAGTCTTTTCTTTCGATGTAAGTTGAGAATCAAAAAATATATCTTCGAAAAATCTCAAAACTTGTCACAAAGTATCTCCAGTTTACGTATATAAAAATGATACAGTTACCATTTTCATTTTTACTATTTGAACGTTTAATTTAAATGTAATCGTGGACACTACACGTGTTTTCGCTAACGCAGATGCGGCAAACTTATTTACAAAGTCTAGTAGATGTCGTGTCTAAACAAGACGTCTTGTGTAGGCACGACATCGAACATTCAGCCGACAAAATGACTAGAATGCGCGTGTCTTATACGGCATAAGAAAAAATATCATGTAATATGTATGGTCTCATATAACAATCAATGCGACTGAATTTCTTATAAGACATTTCTCATAAGACACAAGATATTTTCTTATAATGTGCAAAAGGCCTAACGCCGCCACCGCTCGCTTTCAATAACCACCATCTAAATATGCATGGCGCTTTTGACCATGACAAACTTAATGAAACAGATTTATACAAAAGGGCTCATAAATTAATTAACAGTCTGGTTTTTGGACGACATTGTAAAGTTTGGGTTTGTAAGAAGTTTTCTTATAAATTCGTAGTTAACTTAGGTAGCAACATTTTTTTGCAAAAATTAAGAGTATCCTTAAATTTATTCATCATTATTTGATTACAAAAAATAATATGGTTGACCTATGAATTCCGGCATTTGTAGGCATTATACTCATATTGTTCCTACAACGATAATTTAACAAAATGTAGTTACGTTGGTTGTTAATTTTAACATTCTTCGAGTACATTTGAACACTCACGTTGTTAGATGATAAGCAGCGAAGGTCCTATGTTTCACAACTTACATCATGGCCACAAAAAAAGCGATTAGTGCTTATTTTTAACGTAGCGCAAGCTGCCCTTAGAAATTTGTAATACGGGCGAGTAGAAGAAGTATGTTTCATGTTTCCTGAAAAAAGCATACTTAGGTACATACTTACTTAAGAGTAAAATTAATTAGTCAAGCGCCTCTTTCACCAACTGTCAAGTAGGCTAACCGTCATTTAAAGTCACCTGTCACCGGAAATAATTTAGCGCGCCTCTTTCACCAACTAAAAGTAAAGTGTTGATTAGTTACTTTTAGAAATAATTTTATGTTTTATTAAATTATTCACTCGGTTTAGTGCATCCATCGATAGCCAATTTTTTATTATTATTTTCTATTTAATGTTTGGGACGTTTACCGTACAAACAAAGGTCCAACAGCTAAATTATTCCCGGTGACAGGTGACTTTAAATGACGGTTAGCCTACTCGAAAGATGGCAAAAGAGGCCCTCTTAAATTAAGTTAGATTATATCATAATAAAAAATCTCACATAGTTTCTGTTCCTTATTGTTGTTAAATAATATGAAGGTTTCATTAACGGTGTTTTTTTATCACTGATTTAAACTATATGAATGTTATGGGTATATATTACTTAACTTTATGTATGTGTTGTGAGAAACAAAACGTCTAAAATATTACGCTTTTAATAAATAGGCCACGAAGTTTTAATTTAAATTGATTTTCCTTAAATTATAACAAAAGCCTCGTCTCTGGAAAGAGATGATTGCCATTTTTGTTTGTTGACACAAATTTTCACCTAATTAAAAATACTCCATCGAAAATAATATTTCTTTTAGATTTTAATTTTGTTAAAAAAAATTGTAAGTAATTTTTGCTAAGGTTTAAATATTTTCACTCAAAACATTTAATTTACAATAACTAAACTAAATTAGTTAACAGATTCCAATAGATTCCGATAAAATTTATATGGAAATTCGGATAATAGACAACCCCTTTTTGAATTCCATGAATTCGTTGTATCGACATGTAATAAATGTTTTATATATACCTACCTGGATTAATTAAATATTAATTCCTCAATTTAAATATTTGTATGTTTTTTACTATACTTAATTAATAATATTAGTATTATTATACATATATATTTACTAACACAACATCAGCTTTTCTATATGGGAGCTTAGTATAATTATGTTATACACCGTCGATTAAGATAGTAAAAATAAGAAATTATGCAAGAAAAAAAAGTTTTGTTTTTAAATATAAATTCGTCGTTCTCGGATTCTTTTATTTTATTTATTTATTTTATCTATTATTTTTAGTATAGCATACTTATTTTTACTCAATCGAGAAAATCAAAGTAATCAAAGTGTATAATTGTACCTAATAATTTTTCATTGCAATGAAAATGCTTGTTTTAGAATAAATATTTATTTCATGGCCCCATTCATATTCAAAGTGCACGAATCCCTTGCACTTGGTGTTTCACAATCTCCGCCATTGTCGTGAATCCCATTCTCTGCAAAACCTAAACAATTACACGGGAACTTAATGTTCTAAAGTCTGTAATAAATGTCCGGTGATTTATTTTGTACACCTTAATATTTCACCTGCCTAATTTTACCGTAAACAATCAAGCCCTTATTAAAATTAATGAGATGTAAATAATATTAATGAAAAAACAATTTTGTATATTTGTAAACGTATTTCTGGACCTTTCTTTTATAAACCACAATGTTTCTTCCGAGTCCGTTTTTTTAATCATCTAAGTATTACATTCTACAGTGAAACATTTTTCTTTCTCGTAATCAGATTTCTACAGGTTGCACACTATGCACTTACTCGTACCATACGTCTTCGAAGTTTTAGATGTTGCAAACATCACTGCAAAGAACAGACATTACAAAGTTGTCAGAAGTTAGACCAATATAGAGACGAGGAGGAATGGTTAAATATAAAACGAAACTTTTCAAATCTCAGCTCAAATCCTAACAATAAGAAACTGTATGTACCTACCTCCAAATTAACTAAGTTCTTAACTTTCCATCGTTCCGATTTGCTAAGTTCAAAAGTAGGTCTTCTCTGAAATTAGCATTGCTTTAGTGTGTAAAACTCGAAACTTTGTTACTACTAGTACTTATGTAAAGTTAGGTTTCTATTTTGCACTAGTGTGGTTTGTGCAGAACTTTGTTATGGTAATTAGTAATTTACTATTCATTTGCTAATAAAGCTTTGATTGCCAAGTTACAAGTTTGACTTATTTAAATATAATGTATATGAGAAAAAATCACGTGACATGGTGAAATTTATAAAATTATACCACTAAGACCAAACGAATTTGGATGAAATTTAGCATATATTTAGTTTATTACCTAGATAGTTTATTACCTTTTTATCCTGGAAAAATAGATAGTGACAGTAACCACTTACCATCAAGTGTACTGTCATTCTTCCTGCAAACATTTACATAAAAAAATAGTTTATTAGCACAACAAACATATAAAAACACTACAAAAAATACAATGGAAAGATTATACGAAAACAATTCTTATGTTGGGTTTATACTCGTATCTGATACGACATTGATCCATTTTATCTGGTCCATCTACTAGATTACCATCTGGTAGCCGGACAGTGTCAAAACGCTAACTGCTGACATATTGATATTATCGAACGTGATTGAGTGTTTTTAAATAGAACCAAACGGTAATTAAACTCTTATAAATTAAGACGGATACATGCGTGGTAACATTCATAGCCAATTTGTATCTTTTTTATTAACGCCTTCCTTGGCCTGGTTAAAACAAAAACAGTAAAATTAACTTTAAAGTTACATAATGTATAGTTGCCAATCTCAATAAAAAATATATTTTATTTAGAATTATTGGTTGGAAAATGGACAGTTAAAAGTTACTAGCTGGTGCCCGCGACTTTTCTGCGTTGAAAAATGAAATATAATGTATATTACCTGATAAAATAACGCCTGATATTTTTATTGCTATAACGGTGGTGCCGCCACTGTTGCCACCGAAATTTTTAGTTAATAAATTTTTAGATGTTCCCTGTGGAATCTGACATTTTTCCATAATAAAAAGTATCCTATAATGTTAATCCTACCTGTGTGCTAAATTTTATAAAATTCCGTTCAGCCGTTTTTGCGTTATTGAGGAACAGACATCCAAATATCCAAACATATAAACTTTTGCTTTTATTTCACGCCAACATGACAACAGTACACTATATTCATTATTAAATTATTATTAAATTTAAGGACGCATTTACATCAAAAAATAGTCTTTGTCTATACGAATTCAATTAATGCTCCAGAAAGATTAAAAGTATATCATATTACCAAAAATTCACTTCATACCACCCACTATCAACATAATAAATGAATATTAATTCATAACTTCGTAGCTGTTTGAGATAAAAAGCAATTATAGAGTCTATTTTAATATAATTTATTAAAAGTCTAATTTCAGTCGTATTGGATAAATATTGTACACGAAAACAAACAACAGATGATATTGGAAATTTCGTATTAAAACCAGAAATAGGGTTTTGATTGTGCATTATTTCATTGATCAGTCTTTGTTCGCGAATTAATTTGCATTCTTTGTTTACTCCATAACACATTCTATACTTTACATTACAGTATATTCTATTTAGTTATAAAAACATAGTTAAATTCATTGACATTAATCGGATTCATTTATTTTTAACTTTAATATCGTAGTTATGCCGTGTGTGCCTTTCTGCCTTTTTTTTGAGGAGGTGAAATGACGTTTACGCACTATCCCTTGTCGACGGGGACAGTCGACGAGGGGGAGTGTGGGACTCGCCCGGTGAAGTGACTTATCACCGGGAATACCCACTAAACCCGGATACCACCATCAGCGGTGATATGTGGGTCCGAGATGACAGCCGAAGCCTTATTCTCGGATCCCCACACACCGCAGTGGACTATCAGCCTGCCTGCCTTCCTTTACATAAGATATTTCCTAGAACAGGCTTTTTTAAATCATAAATAAATACACAAAAAAAGTTCTGTTACCTCTTTAATATATTAGTGATGTGAATATAACTGAGGTCAAAATTAAAAATTCAAACTCAAGTATTTTATAAAGATTTCGAAATATTTTATAAGGACATAGTTAAACTAAAGCTTTTGAATATGTTTACCTACTAAAGTTTGTGAGCTTTCTTAATGAAAATTTCGAGCTCAAATTAGTATATACTCTCTACCTACGCTCTCTACTCTTGATATTTGAGGCGTTGGCCACATTGTTTGCTTGTCGCTAATGCATATCTGATCAAGTAGGAAACGACAATTTCAATCTATCGATGGCTCACTAACGTAACATAGAATATTGTTGTCAGATTGACACACCAAATAATAACCTTTATGTAGAATGTGACGCGATGTCTTCCTTATCAAGTTCAATGGTCCATTGTTCTATAATTATAGTGTAAGTAGGTACCTACAAGATAACGTTTTCTATGTAATTCTGCCCGTTCATCATGTTGTGTTCCTGGCCCACCTGTTATATATACTAATGTTATAAATCTGAAGAGTTTAATTGTTTGTTTGGTTCAACGCGTTAATGTTAGGAACTACTGGTTCGAATTGAAAAATTCTTTTTGTGTTGATTATAACATTTTGAACGCGGTCGAAGTCGCGGGCAACAGCTACGTTCTATAAAGTTATTATACAAATTCTGATATCTACAAATTCTGTAGAAAAAGTGTATGTACTCGGACAAAGAATTTTATAAATATTGTTCTGATTAGGGTAGCATACTCATTTCATATTTGGATGGTCAATGAGTTATTAAGGTTTTAGAGATTACCATGTTACTGAATAAATCTCAGACTAAAAAAAACCCTAAATAGCTCTATGGTTGCTTTTGAGTTGAAATTTCATGATTAGATTCGAACAGAACTACATAAGAAATTCATAAGAATTCTTGTGAATGAAGTGAAAACTAAAATAAAATGGAAAATTAGATCGATTTTATTTTTATAGATTTTTTTGAGCATCTTTACTACAATAGATAATATTCACAAAAGCCACACTCGTAGCCTACTCCAACTTCTAAAATAAATAGACGACATTAATGGATTAGATTAGAACGAATTTGAATTTCGAATACGCGAAGTTTATGTATTTTGTTTTATTTAGGGCCTCTTTCACCAACTACAAGTAAAGTGTTGATTAGTTACTTTTAGAAATAATTTTATGTTTTACTGAATTATGCACTCGGGGTTACTGCATCATTCGAAAGGAGTTTTTTTTTATTATTTTCTTTTTAATGTTTGGGACTTTTACCGTACAAACAAAGGTATACCAGCTCCATTATCCCCGGTTACCGGTGACTTTAAATGACTGTTAGCCTAATTGACAGATGGTGAAAGAGGCCCTTAGTCACCTATTTCTTTTCTAATTAATCTATTTTAACCTAATTTAATTCAGTAGATCAAATTAACAAATTCTGAGAATACATTTAAAAGGTAACATTTTAGTTTAAAAGTCATATTATGTCATAATAAATATTTGTATTAACATACAAAATTAATTATTAATAGGTAATTCTTTAACTAAGCATTTATTGAATTATTTGTCACGATGTCGTTTCTGATTCACTTGTCATACGATTTCATCCGGTAGTTTGTTCTCGTTCAGTAATCTCCTGTCAGATCCACGAGAATTTATAGAAGTTAAATGAAAAATGTCACAAAATTTTAACTCCATGGTCTGTTAGTGACCGCTCACTTTTTAACAAATCATTTCTGACACAGGTATCCGTTTGTGACCAATTATTCTTTTTCAGTAACTACAGTAAAAAAAAAAATTATGAATGTATAAATTATTGATTTACGAATTGATAGGCCCCTATTTAAATTATCTTTATTGAAGCCTTTCATACTACTTAAATTGACTAGTTACTTCATAGGGCGAGATCACAATATTCTCTGTTTTCTATTTTACGTTCTATATCTAAAAGCCAGAAAAGACGTAGGTAACTATAATATTTATATTAACATAAATTATATTATAGCAATACATATTACAATAGGTATATTTTCTATACATAGTATTTTTTTAATTGTGTATATTTTAGTAAATTGTTATTTACTTTTACAAATATTTTTTTGTTTTTTGTCCACTTGTTAGCGAGCTGTTTTTTAGCCTAGAAACACGAAAATACACAGGCAAAGAAAAAGCCTTCATATCCTAGCATACAAATAAGGACAGGAAGTTACTTGATAGCACATTGATAGCTAGAAAAAAATACTGTAGCATCTCTCACATCAAAATACAATGGCTCTCAATATAATATTGAAGCAGGTATCCACTTCAATATTCTATTAATTGTACGAGAATATAATGAACGTCTGAATCAATAGATATTTTAAATGATTTGATGAGCACCTATCACGATTATCGACTTTAGCAAGAAGTACGGCACGAATGCAATTTACAAAGTTCAATAACATCTGACATCGCCGCTCTTGCCCTTTTGAGTGAATTGCGACCATGAGATGATAGGATAATTCGTATCGATTTACCTGAATATCCACTTCACAATGTCATTCAAATTGTGACTCGAGTAGACACAGTGTTATTTCAAAGAGGATTGCCCCTACGACAGATACATCGCTGTGTATATAAATTTGCACTGCAATTTGTAGATAGAAAACGAGTGTGTCGCCGTTACCATGACCAAATTAATCAAGTTGCAATGTCGTGTATTCTAGGAGTATTTCTAGTGCTGCCTGACTTGGCAACGGTTACAATGACATTATTTTCGTTTATTTAATGTTCTACATAAATATTGGAAATGTTCCTGCTTTGTAGTAGGTAAACAAATTTGCTTTCTTTATTGTGATTTTATTTGTAAATTAACACGTATACTTTTTTTTTGTTACCTTAAATATTTCGGAGACTCAAGCGTGAAATGCTGTGAAATGAATGTGATTACACGGACCATTATATTTTAACGAATTATAATGTGTAATAGTAATCTTTTGCAGTTGCTTTTGTGATCATTCGCTAAAAGATAAAAATAACGAGCTTGTACATTATTTTGCAGAGTGCTTTAATCAACGTATTAAGTAATGTTGTGATATATTTTATTCATTTATTCAATTTCAATTATACATTATACAGTCATCACACAATGATACAATACATATTACAAATAAAATTGTTTAAAAATACATTTTGAAATACAGTAAAGACTATATATTATTATTAATATCAGAACGGTTAATAATCTCATAGTATATGCGGTGCTTAATAATATATATATATGCATGTATCTATACTTATTACTCTGGAAGTCGGATTGGAAAAATTCTTTTTAATGACCCAATTTTAGAGGAAGATTATAATATCTCGAGGAGCCAAGCAAAACGAAAATAGTCAGAAAAAAGCTAAGCGTAAACGAAATAATAGTGCAGGTAGACGATTCGATGCGGTGGATCGACAAGAACCGAACATTACCGAGACTTACAGAAAGTGTATTGTCACTACTTACATATAAATTAAAATATAAAATTCTTCTTAAAACATAAATTCAAATATACCTATTCCTATTCTAATAAAGTAACAGACTTCTATATATATATATTTTTAATTAATAACCAATAAACAAAAATTTCTAACACATTCATTATTTAAAATGCATTATTTTGATTTATCACCAAAGCCGTCACCACAAAATAAAGCGACAAAAAGTAATTAACAGCATTGTAATTAAACGTTACATTTCAATACAATTATAATAAATGGTTTGTAACATTCAATATTGTTACCTATGTGCTCGGTGTAGATAATTAAGAATCGCTACCAATTTCCTGCCTCGAGAGGTGTATTTGTATAAAATTGATTAAAGACTCAAGGATGGCTAATGGAAAGATATATAACATTGTATACGCTTAACTAGTGAATGGTTTTAAATTGAAATGTATCAAATACTAGCGATCTAGCGTGACTTTGCTTTATTAGCGACAAATATTCAATAGACTAAAGGGCAATTTTAATTTACACTGAATTTCCAAGGCAATTAAGGCTTAACTTCCACTGTGCAGGCGTCCGACAAGGTTCATTTTTTGATTACTTCTCTCTCGCAGAGATATATTATTTCGATGACTAGATTATAATTTTATATTTTGATAGATAATTCCAAATTTATAATGGGTAGTTCTTTTTCTCTACTGTAACTATTTTACCAACAATCAGAAATTGATTGACTATACTAATTTTTAGACCTCGATAACATAAATGTGTACAAATTTTAAGACGACTCGTATACAATTTTATTATAATATCTATTGTTGGGTGAAAGAACAAATTCATTTTTGAAACTGGTATCCACCTACCACTAAAAATATCTTAGGCATGGGTCGATCTATAAGAGATATCCGATATATAAGAGAACATAATAATTAGATGGAACATATAATGATAAACAATTTTATAGCTATACTTACAATAAAAGTAACACAAACAAA
Organism: Synanthedon formicaeformis; assembly: GCA_945859745.1. Classification (NCBI taxonomy): domain Eukaryota; kingdom Metazoa; phylum Arthropoda; class Insecta; order Lepidoptera; family Sesiidae; genus Synanthedon; species Synanthedon formicaeformis. The sequence continues at coordinate 8,598,419 of OX243957.1, forward strand.
ACATACTTACAATTATGTTTAATATTCATAGAAATTGTTAGAACATGCGAACTTAAATATTAATAATTTAAGCTAAGCTTTTAAATGAACTAACGTGATCAAATTATTAATTTACAACCTATTATAGTGTTGACATTTATATGGGCATGGATACTATTCATTTATTCCGTCTCAATACCAATTAAATTGTATGAATTCAAATTGGCAGTGATATCTAAGACATATGGGCTGTTAATTGTCTCATTTTGCCCTTTACAGATAAGTATTGGCTACTGTTTGTAACCATATTCATATGTGTCAAATTGACTCCTCATAATACTATACATGGATTTAATCGTTGCATTTGATTTAAAGCGAATTTTTTCATAACACCTGGTAGACGAAAATTTAAATTGAAAATTGAAAGTGTTATAAGTAGTTGAATGATTGTGCACATGAAATTGGTAATAAATTTCTTAGAGAACTTTGCTAGTAAACATAGTGTAACGCTGTATTATATTCGATAGATTTTTAAAATTTAAAACCTGCAAGCAATTTCAACTAGAAATAAACTATTTAAGAATTCTAATCTCAGAATAATAATTGAAGACGTGAGTGGATGAAGGTGATATGTCGCATAATTCCAATTTTGAATAAATCGAGGTTAAAGTTTTACTTTTAATTTTTGAGATAAGTCACCGCGGAACTGATTTTTGTACTAAATTATGAAGCGAAGTTGTGTAAACAACCTAAAATACCTAAAATATGGTATAGTAGCAAGTAAACACTTCTGTTATTTAATTAAAAAAAAGTGAACATAGCTCCCTCTTCCATTAACAAAAGTAAACTTTTCGGCACTTTTTGCTTTTTAAAATTAACTGTAACATAACACCTTTTTCAACTTTTTATTTCCCAAAAATGTCTTTAATCGACGATCTTAAGATCTGTAATCATTTATATGGACATATTACCTTCATTAACGCAAAAAAATGAAAAAACCCAAAAATGCGACATATCACCGTCATCCACTCACGTCTTCAATTATTGCTTCTGTCTTTCTATGTGTGTGTGTTTTTCTGACTTTTTGAATGTGCAAAGAATTAACTAATATTCTACTTATTAAATTAGATTAAAAGAAAATATTTCTTCTTGTTAAATAATATACTATGTTTACTTTCCTTTTCAAAAGTCCTAGAAAAGTATGCATTGTAAAGTAATTAAAATCGAAATAACGTTCTTCTTTGCATGTATCATCAGTGCTTATAAGATGCCTGTAATGTTGAAGGAAAACTTCTTGAGAAAATTTGTATATACCCGAGAAAACTAGCGATCTTCGGAAGCATGTGAAGCCTGTCACATCTTCAAAAGAACGGCTAGCATGGCGGACTATAAGATCATAATTCTGTGAGGAGTGAGAGTCGTCACAAAAGGGAAATATATGTGCCCGGCCGACTGTAGAAAATTATGAGTGATATCTAAATTGTGATTAAGATCTAGTCAGATAAGTCAGAACTAAGTCACTATATGCCCCAGCGTGAATCCTATATTTAAAACGCACCGACACTAACATTGCTTTTACCTCATGCAGAGAATTAGTTATTTTTATCTTTACTAGCGTTATTTCTGTGATTCTTTATGGTACAAATAGCCTTGTTCTCGTTTTACATAATTACAAGTACATACTTTATTTAAAACACTTAATAGCTGGATGTTTTAGCTTTTGTATAGACTCCACTATGAAATAGTTAACTGACTGTTGATAAACTATTAGATGGGGGAAAACATGATAAACAAAAGATATTTTATTTGTTGGGATCCATTTCGGGCTAATGGCTTTTCTATCCTATAGACCTAAAGGATACGCGTCACCAATATGAAATAAAGTACATAATCATCATTATAGCTTACAAAACCAAACATTTTGATTTGTTTTATTTCTCTGTGAAATTAGATGTAAAGGGGGTATTGTTTAGCTACGTTTATATATTGCCAAAAAAGTATCTCACCCTTCTTCCATTCAAAAATTTATTAAATTTATTAAGTTGAAACTTCAAAGAACAACAGTATGATTTGCCCTTTAAATTAAGCAAGGCTTTTTATATACCTAGTTTGATTTAAACTTGATCTTTCCGTCTATAGCTTTATCGCAGTAGGATCAATGATAAAACTTTTGTGTGTACTAAAGTATAAGTTCTAATAACACTAACAATCATTTGATATAGATATACCCGAATGATTATTTGCAAATGGAATAGATATGTATCGACATTAACCACCTTACTTCATAAGTTCACGGTCATTGACTGCCACAATTACTTCAATTATGTAAGTGTTATTAAATAATCGAGCGATCGTTGTACTAAGACTTGTTACCAATAGGTACCATATAGTGAACATGAATATATTTAAACTTATCCTGTATTATATAATAAGTCATTCTGTAAAACATTTTTATTTTTATTTTAGTGAACCAAATTTGGTTTACACCAATCTAAAAACCGAAGAAGAAGTTCTCGCTATAGTCTAAAAATATAAAAAATATAATTTTTTTTATTAATAAACATAAAATAGGTGTATTGTGTCCGCTACATTGACTTATAATATGTCAACTTACTACCTACATGCAATTAGTTTTTTTATATAAATGTTGTTATTGAATTCGACATTAATTCACATTCACATCGTGTCAATAAAAAAAAATCAAATACAGTGATCGAATTTATTAACTAGATCGTATCGAGTTAAGAATCGAATCACGATGCTTTGAAATGAATGTCTCTATTTCAAACGTGACATGCTTCAAATGCCAGAATTAACTAAAGCCTAATTAGCAGTTCACATCTGTGTTAATTAATGGAATGTATACAACTGGTGTAAAGAGACCTCTCTCGACATTTATACCGATTCGGATAACGCGAATTGGTTTTCTGGACCTATTATTGCAACGAGCAATAAGTATATGTATATAGTAGCAATATGTATACCGCTTTTAAACTTCAAAAGATGCAAAGCGATGTAACTGTAGATAATACTTTGGTTACGTACTATGCATAATAAATCAGAATCAATGTGTTATTGAGAATTTAGAATGTTACTGTGATTCTTGATAATATTTATTAATGCTTCTATTCAGCAGTATGAAGAGCCAAGCCTTTACTTGTTAGTTAGGATTAATAATAAATACCAAGCAGGGATTCTCAAGGCAGATAATAAAAGATATGTGAATTGTGTGTAGGCACTAACTTTGATCTATTTATATACCTACCACGAGAAAATTTATACCTCATTATTTAAAGGGGTCATGCGAGTGATTGCTGCGAACACAAATATTTCCAAAAAGTTTTTTAAGAGATTCGTAGCAACAGTCGCGTAAAATAGTCAATGTTTTATACGAAATATGGAGGAAAGACAAAATTTGCTGACATAAAGTCTGCCGGACAAAGTGGATATCGCGTATCCGCGATTATATTCTTTTATTCTGTTCTATCGAACAGAATGCGGTTGATTTTAATGAAAATTGAAGGTGGATGAAACAAACTTGTTTATATAATTAGTTGTAACTATATAAACGAAGACGAAGACGCTCAAAGTATTCGCAGTTACATCTATATTACTTTGTATACTTACATATATAATAGATGTAAATGTTGTTTTAGGGGTATTTTCACTATATACACGATTTTAATCCAGCATTCAATGAACTTACCATGTTCTCAGTCTACGTCCGCCCACGCAGGTATCATGTCTCTTATCAAAGGCCACGATTTCCTTCAAAACATTAGTTATTTTAAATCAAAAGTGGTAACTCCTTAACAACGCATTGTACAATAAGTTGGTTATGCAGAAGACTTGTTTGCTTACTTACAATTCTCTATTTCGCTCTATTATATGAAACACAAATAGAAGTTCGCCTCACAATTGTTCTCCATAAACAAAACATTGAATGGATTTTTAATTAAGACGACTCTAACGGAAAAACGAAATGAACAAGAGAGCAGTGACTGAATGAATTTTAATTAAATCCTTTTTCGTTTTAATACCAATTACATCTATTTAATAACAGGTTGGTTTATATTGAATTAATTATATTAAATATATAATTAAAAAGTCTTTTTAATTTTCGGATATTGTGTTCTGTAATGGGTTAATTCTTTACTGTTGCCAGACAGGCTGCCCAATTTTTGATTGCGAAACTAATAAGAGTAGATATTTCATTAAAATTAGTTTTATTAAATTAAGAATCAAAAGAATTCCTAGATTTATACTACATGCAAATATATTTAGATGACGTAACATAATATCTACGGGAATAAAGAACATAAAGAAGATTTTGTTCCATTTACGCCGCCCGGTTAGCGAATCACCGCTGAAAATGCAATTATTAGTTGGTAAGATTTTTAGGTACATTTTTTTGTGATCACGCTCCTGTATTTTTCATATCTGTCAATGACGATGGTAATAGACAATGGGTTATATCGTGCATTAAATTTCCTATGTAAATATGTATAAATTCTAATGTTATTACGGGTTAACTGCATAATTTGTTAGGTGATTGTATAGCCCTAGGCGGGTGTCAGGGCTAACAGTTCATGGTTTCGCTGCCTCATTACAATGAGATCCTACGTTTAGTGGGCGTCGCGTTAACAAAACTTGATGTGAATTATGGACTATTTAAACCCAACTGTCGTCAGAGCGTTAACAATTGATGGTTCTCATTAAAGTTGAAACAATAATGTATTGCGCATACCCGTCAATTTGATTTACTAATATTATACGTAAATGTGAATGTGAGTTTGTTTGTTTGTTTGTTTGTTACGCTTTCACGCAAAAACTACTGAACCGGTCGCCATATAATTTTACATACACGTCTGGGATACTAGAAAGGACATAGGGTACCTTTCATCGTTCAACGTGGACGAAGTCGCGGGCACCAGCTAGTTTGATATAAATATTAAATCATCCTTTAGTTTTAGACGGAACACACAGGTTCGAAGCACAAGCTTGTATCCTATTATCGAATGCCACGTGAAGATTAAAAATAAGCGATTTTCACACATTAAGTAAGTTGGGGAAAAAGTTATAAACAAATTCAAGATATTTTTATCATAATTTAAAATATTATATATGTGCCATTTAGTTCGATAACTTGCCTTTTTATAGGTAGTGACATAATATCATTGCTGTAGAATCTAGTGTGACAAGTAGTTTTGTGAATTAACTTAGTGGATTAAGTAAAAACACAAAATTTAATAAATATTCTTATGAATAAAGTGTCTACAGAAAAGAACAGTTTTTATAAGTTTTAATAACAACCTTCTTTAATAAAAGATACTTTTATAAAAGGAAAGAAATATTTAAGTATTTATTGGCAATAAATAACTAAGCAAATTCTAAATAAAATGTTAACCAAGTTTTAGACACGTGGAAATGTAGGCGTATCTGTATAAAGTTTCAGGATAAAGTTCATGAAAATGATTATTTATTGCCCTTCCATAATGGATCGAAGTTTTGTAATTGTTTCAAAACATGTGGTGTTGATTAATTTTCCACGAGGTTTGAAACGTTTATCACAGATTAATACACATTTTTTTCTCAGCTTACATGTATTTTTAAGACTATGTAAAAGAAAAAATGAATTATATAAATAATACATTGTTTCTATAAAGGCCTATATACTTTTGCCTATAAAGGCAAAATTCTATTTTTAGTTCCTAGTAACTGCAGATAGGAAAGAAGGATACACGAGGATAGTTCATATTGTGTCTGAAATTATTTGTATTTATATATACACGGTTTTTTCATAACACTTTAATATGATTATAAGTTTATTGAAAACATATCCTGTCAGATAAGGCAATCGGCTATGTTAGGTGGTCTATTCATCACCGGCTAATAGACGCATGAACTATTTGAAGATCTACAAATTAACACAGTTGTAAAGACCCCATATCTATGTGGAAAGATTCTTACATAACTGTTCTGGATTGAATTCCTCTGTGTATTATAATAGATAGATATACAACGCCTGTCTACACCACATTGTTGCTTACACCTTCCCCCGCACAATGACACGGCAAATTGAGCCGTCTGTCACCACCATTCCTTCAATATTACATCACGTATCACACCTCTTTGAACCAAACAAAGCAATTGCAGGAAGTGTATTGTTTTAAATCAAACGTTTACTATTGTTGGCCAAACTGGTCTGGCAGTTGGTGTAGCCGGGTTCAAAAATCACGCCTTATTGCAAGCCAGTTATGTAACAAAGATCACGTCTCATTATTATGTTTATACAGGCTAAAAACATGTGAGCTTTGTAATTTTAAAGGACGTCGTTCAAAACCGGGCCATTGCTTTTTTAACTTACACTTTGGAGAATTTGGTAATAAAAGTCTGGTAATAAATTTCAGTAATTTCCGTTGAATTATTACAGATTTTGTAAATAAGGAAACATCCGGAAATTAAAAGACTTTTTTATACTTTCATACTTTTTATGCTTTAAAACTTTTTAATACTTTTAAACTTAAATAACTATGAAACCCCCTTACCAAATTACACGATATTTTCCCAGTAAAATCTACAATTTCTTATTAGCTAATGGTAAGTTTCAACCGTTAAAACGAAAAACCTGATGGCCTGATCTCCATACAAAACTGTTTGATCACCTCTCATGCTTCAATGCTTCAACTCTCAGAGTATAAAGGATAAGAGGTAGTGACGATAGTGGGATGGGTTTTATAATTCCATATTTTATATGTCACAGTGGACATACCAATTTCACTTCGATCATCATCATCAGCCCGTGTCTCTTCACTGCTGGTTGTAGCCTCACCCAAGGCTCGCCACCAGCATGCATGAACCTTTGCACTTCGCATCGAGCCGCTTCTCGCGAATCGGGATCTACCATAGGTCTTCTGTACACTACCATCTCGGGATAGGAGACAGACATAACTCACTGGTCTGTCCCCATGCCTGTGGGTATCTATGATGGATTCCACTTGTAAAAAAGGGCGTTCCACGCTACGAGGAATCATTAAAAAAGAGGTTCAACTCATCCCATGTCCAAGTATTTCATTTTTATGTGATACAATTTTCGAAACATCTCTGTATTTTCCAGAAATCTCCGAATTATTTCTTAAAGCAGACTTTCCTTCCCATTGTACGAGGCAACGTTAGCTCCTTAGTTTGATTTACGACGCCACAAATCTTGACTAGTGTATTTTTTGGCGTTTGGAAAATAACAATCCGCTAACACAAAAAAAAAACTATAATAAACTATAACAATAATAATTGTTATAATCTCGTGTATTTTTAAAAATATAAATATATAAAGCGAACGGTCTTAGTCTCCCGAGGAATCCAGGTCATTTTTCCTGATAAAATAGTACTAAGCAGTCCATATTATTCTTTGCTATTAAGAAAAATAGAATATATTTAAAAGAAAAGAAAATAGACAAAGCATTGCATTTAAGAATATTTGAGTAGGACTTATGTACCTATACATAACCAATTTAATTTAATTATTTCGTATTTCATCATGTTGAATTCATGAACGTGTGAAATATGCATTTATGTTACGATAAAAGCCTTAAGCAAATATGTGAGGCACGTCATTTGCGAATTAACATCAAAATGATGCTTTGACCCAGTAAACATATTATTTGTGATAATGATTCATATTTGAAGTATGCCATTAGTATTGATGTTTAATCTATTTTCCAAGAAAATTATATTTTTAAGGCTGACCTCTGCTTTAAACTTAATCGTACGATTTTTTATATTTTTTAATTTATCAACCAATATTTACTATTCCAATGTAATAAAGTATTTATATACAAATAAACAGCTACATGCTCCCGGCTTCGAACGGGTTCAAAATAAAAACTATCCTATCTTTTAAGTTGGACCAAATTACACATAGTTACAAAGTTTTATTAAAATCGGTTTAGTATTTTAGTTCATTGGCGTCAAACAACATGACACGTAATTTTTAAAATTATGTCCATTTAAGTTATTTATATTATTAAAAATCATGATTTTTTTATGTTAAGGTCGAAATACAGGCTGACGGCCTTCTTGATGGTAAGTGGCTACCGTCGCCTATAAAACAAGCAACGCCATAAGTGCTATAAGTGCGCTGCCGACCATAGAAGGATTAAGGATAAGGGATAAGGAAGGTAATGGGCTCTGGCATCCCTTACTCACTCACCGTAACACAACAGCACATATGCTGTTATTTCACGGTGGTATTCTGTAAGGTGGTGGTTACTGCCGCCAGACGGGCATTGATCTGAACTATAGATGCGGCGTAGCAAGCAGAAAGCCCCGAAATCTATGGTAGTATTAAAATCCTACTCGCACTAGCGAGCGACAGTGCGAATTCGTCCACTTCTCTCTCTTTCTCTCTCGTGTGGACAATCTCGAGTGGACGAATTGTACTACTACCATTATTTACGGGCTACGCCGTGTCTATACTCCCAAATATACTTATAAAGTCTTTGCAGACGGGCTGCCCAAATGACTGCGAAATGCAGTACCACTACTAAACCTACTTAAAGTCTAACTACTAACTTAGTTACCTGTATTATCCTTTGATTTCAATTATTTTTTTTATGTGAACTACTGCATCTTTAAGAGTTGCAAAAGTTCGGTGATTTGTATCAACCGAACATTGCTACCCAAAAGTTGCCCTAGTTCGATCAACCGGACTAACAACCGAATTACTGGTACTAAACCGTAATATCTATTCTTTTTATTTTATTTTATGAATATTAAGTTATTCCCTAGTAACAAATGGCATACCAATTGTGTCATCTCATAGTTCATTTAGGAGTGAAGTAGATGACTCAATTTTCAAATGAATATTTATTTCTTTTGACACTTGTCAACCATTAAATTCTATTTGAGGTTCTTTTCCTCTATGCAATGAAAGGAAAGGACAATATCAGTGTCTAAATAAGTACTTACATATTTTTGTTTACACCGTGTTTTCTTTGTTTCACGGTTCCGCGAGACAAATAAATTGCAAAATAAACATGGCAAACAATACCTACATACGGTAGGCGTTAACGTGGATTCTATCACCTGTCTCGACCGAAAACAATAGGCAATCATTCAAATGTTCAAGTATTCAAAGTATTTGAATAAAACAACACACATTGTAGGCGTTGAGGAAATATTTACTATTCGATGGGGTAAAAATAATATTGAAATGAACTTTAAATTTTTTTACAACGGGTATTTTTCCACTTGTAAAAAAGACACTAAGGTAAACGGGATTAACAATTTTCAGTTGGTAGCTTAGGGTGTGTCAAAGATTTTTTTCAATTAAATGCCTAAATTTAATGCCTGGAGACGGTTTCTGAAAATATATAATAGCACATTATTAAACTTAGGTTTAGAAAAAAGAAGTAGTTAATAACTCATAAAGTACCAAAATATCGCATGTTTTTATTTTCCCCCAATTTAAAATAAATTATTAAAATAATTTCGCATGTGGGAGGCGAATAGATTTAAAATGATTCGTGAACTGTCAATGTGCGTGGCTGCGACATTGACAGTTCACGAATTATTTTAATAACACAGATGCTGTACACAGATAAGCAACTTCATATCAATGTTAAACTAATAAGAATGTTATGGCAAGTTTATTAAGTTAAAGCAAATCTCAACCCACTGAATCAAATTTGAATAATCCAATTGTAATCGGTCCATTGTCAATGGCAGCCAGCGGGTTATTCTCTACTAGAAATGGCATTTTATAGGCGACCATTAGGCGCCGATAAATTCCGATCTTCAAGATTGGGAAATTAACAATACATGTAGAATGTAGACTCCTTGGCACGCGTACGCATAAAAATGTTAGTCAATTTAATAAAAAAATGTAATATTCACAATCTCAATACCAGGTTTAAAAATTGATTTAGATAAAATGCGTCTCCACAAGATAAGCCATTAATTTTTTAAGATAAGTTAGGGTATACGATTTTATAACCTAAAAAATAGTACGAGTAATTGTATATTTTATTTTGAATGCTCAATTTACCTCGGAGTTTCAAATAACTTTTTCACTGTATTTTAAAACTTTACTAAACAATTCTTATCATATATTTTCCTGGTCATCGTAACTGCTTCAAACAAATATATCTATGTCGATTATTCATCTCAAATTATTCTTTTTAAACATACTAATAGCAAACACTAATATTGAAAGTCATGTCCAGTTGTTTTATATCTATTGTATTTAATGAGAACAGTAGGCAGCGGGGTTAAGAATTGATACCTTGAGCTTGACTTCCCAGCTGCTTTGTTTGATTTGAGTTGACACAAAATAATAACACATTGAAACATTGAACTAAATAAAAAATAAGCTTCGAATTCAGTTTCAGTATAAACCTATAATTATTACGTAGGTATGTTATGTCCCAGTGTTAATAAACGCCTGTCCCTTCTCTTTACAACCTTCTTCTCACGTTGGTGATTGCCTATAAACTACCATGGATTGGCTTTGCGGATTGGAGGAATTATTCATTCCATAGATTGGGATATCTATGGAAATGGATGAAGTTGTATTCTCTGAAAAGCAGGTTTCTATCTTCATTGTCAATTTCTAATCTAGAAATGTCCTTGGTTTATCACACTGAGCTATATGTTTTACTAACATTATGTGGTGAGATCATTAGGATGATGAGTATTCTGATGTAGTGGGTAGTAGGTGTACACATACACTTAAGTATATTGTTATACTTGTTATGTAATTACTTGTTACTATCAAGTAGAAATGAAATCAGTGGCAAAATTTCACACATTAATATTTAATATCAGAATTATTCATTCAATACAATGTTTTGTGAGGGAAGTATGAATGGTCCTGTATTTACCAACAAAACGTCCGTTGAACACGACATTGATGTGACATTCACGAGGTGTTATATGAGTGCCATCACGCGACGCGTCGAGTCGGTTACCACTTCACTATTATGCATTGTCACTCGAACGTCGGACACTTCATTCACTAAAAGGCACTATATTTTTAACTATTGCTTTTATAAAAATGCACTGAGAAAAATATGAATGTTCTAAACGTATTTAATTAATTAAATACCTGTAGATTTAATGTACCTGTCTGCCGGCTTGTGCCCCTTGTATTGTATACCTTGTATTACCCCTGCAGCAGATTATATTTCTGGTTTTCAAAACCATAAAAGTCAGAAAGACTATATACCTATAGACATGTCTAAAAATTTAAAAAGTACCTCTATACATTTGAAATTATGACTTTTAAAGGATACATTAATGAAAAACATTTTGCTCAAAATTATCAAGACTAATGCAAAATGCACACGCTATTGTGGTTAATGCATTCAGTTTATGTATAGAACTAAAGTTTCGCGATTCTAAAATAGAAGATTTATTTCTGCCTTGAAAGATATTGAACGATTTGCATTCACGTTAAAAGTAAGCGTATCCCACGTTACTCTATCATTGTGTACTACAAGTAATAGTTAAACATGCACCTAATTGACGTTTTGGTTAATCAACAAGTAAAACTGACCAAGCAACATGGCACTAGAGAATGGCAAGTAAACTAATTTGCAACAATATTTATTGGGCATTACAGCATGAATAGCTAGTTATTCTTGCGAATGAAACATGGTCAATTTGGTGCATCTTTTCTTTTAGTTCAGTAAATACAGACTGCAAATAAATAATGATTCATTGATTTATTTATTTATGATGACAGAACTAATTTCTAATTTATTCTTAACTAATTTCTAACTGGAAAACCATTTCATAAGGAACCATTTTGAAAGGTATGAGTTTAGTTGTGCTTAATACTCGTGATAGGTACTCCTTTAATAAATGAGCGAAGGGGACAACTGCACGTTAGGCCAATTATATCTAAAAAATATAGTCAACAAGGTTCCATTGTATTCCACAGAGTTCTTATCTAAATAAAAACTGATTTTGAAGATTTTTTTCATCTACTCTACTATAAGAAAATATTCTGCTTCTGTATGCATTTGATGATTTCTAATTTGAATCAAATATATGAACATAAACCTTGTATACAAAAAAGTTTTGGACGACTAAATGGAACATATAGTAGGATACAATGCTAAAAGTGGGATTCCCCCGAGCTTTCATCTCCCATATTCCCTTCAGGACTACTTTAAAAAGCAGCAAAGAGCTTAATAATACTCGCTGTAATTTCGTCCCATTTACAACTGCATACACTGAACCAAGGGATTCGTTTTTAATGTATAATTCTTTAATAAGTGAGGTTCCTATGCAAGCACAAAGTTAAAAAAAATGTATAAAAATTTAAAAGATTTTAAAGTCTAGTGGGCCGCACAACTGCGGCTCCAAATTGCAATAAAAAGGTATTTGGGAAAAATCTTGGTATATTATTTGATGCTATAAAACATAGGGACATCTATATGAGTATCGTTAGCTGGTAAAAGGTTTATATTTCATGAGTATAAAAACGTCTGTCTATGATTTTGAATTAAAGTTTTTTTTTCCTTTTTACTAATTTTTTGTAAGGGACTAATGAAAGATGAGGGCTTTGATTTTTTTTTTATTAAGGTTCACAAAACTGGTATACAATTCCATGTACAAGCAAAATAAATAAATAACTAGAACATACAAATACATCAATTAATTCGGAATGTAACCTACTACATGTGAACACAACATACAAAAATAAAAACGTACTAGACAGACAGTTACAAAAAAAAAAAAAACAAACAATTAACAATAATTATAAAGTTACATATTTATGAATTGATTTCCTTGCCGAGACCGCAGAACCATAGAATAAATCAAATTCGTTTCGAATTTCATTATATGAAGAGCACATGCGATAGAGTGGACTGTGTTGACCGAGATTAGTGCGACATGCAGGTGGAGCAAATGTTTATAGTATAGTACCAAGAATAAAATGATTATAGTAGATAACCAAAGAAGAATTTTTTTATTATCTATTTAGAATTATGTGTAAAAATAAGATAAAACGCTCAACTAAGAAGATAGTAAGTAAAACACTTGATTTGTAACTAGTTTTTTTTAGCATTTTAAAAACGTTTGCCAAGCAATCTATTGAAAACTAATGTAACCGTTAAAGTTTTTTTTTATTAATATTAGCACTTGAGTTGTAATATTTCAATAAAATAAATATTATAAAAGAAATATTAATCACAGCTTAGGCGTGTTCAGTTCATGTTTTATCACACTTTTAATCACATTGCAAGAGAATAAAAAAAATAGTCTAGGAGTGTTTTCTAACACCAGTGTACAGTCAGAGAATAAAGTGGAAGAAATTATTTTATACTTACTCTTTTATCATGTACGCTACCAATAGTATATTTCGATAAAATCACTATATAATAACACTAGTCTCGTACTATATAATATTATATAACTAGCCGAAAACGTCTTCGCATCGCGCGCCTTTATATTCTTATATTATTATAAAAGTACATAGTCCAAGTTATTCCTTATAACAGCAGCTATCTGCCAGTGAAAGTCCCGTCAAAATCGGTCAAGCCGTTTCGGAGTTTAGCCGGAACAGACAGACAAAAAATTAAAAAATTTTTTTTGTTTGTAAGTAGGTACTGTATATGCTTTGATATTCATTTAGTAAAAAGCCATTATTTAGCAATTAGTAATGTAAATGCTTCTTTTTACTTTTTTTACACTTGTGTAAAAATAAACAAACTCACTTTTGCATTTATAATTAATATATCTTATTTAGGATTTAGAATCACCTGAACGGCCCGTATAAATGTTTTAAATATTTTTTATTAGAAATACCAAAATATTGTTGTTACCGGTATAATATCAGTTCTATGTATTTTTATGCTAACACTACTTTAGTAGGTATAACTTTCAACTATTTTACACCTTGTTAATGCGAAATCGTGTAATTTAATATTAACTGAACACAGACTGACATGAAGGAATTATTACATTTTCATCAAACAATTTCATTGTTTCTGATGAAATGTAGTGGAAGAGGTTCTCCTTGTTTACCGTATTCCTTCTGGTGATAAGTGATAATAGGTTAATTAATAAAGTCAATTAATAATAATAAACCACATATCCGAAATTTGATAAAATTTGGATTAAGATCTTTTTATTGATACATATTACCCTAGACTTTCGTTGAAAAATATAAGATTATAACGCCTGACATACTTTTGCTAATAGCTGGTGCCTTCCTTAAATTCTATTCAAACTATTGGTGGAAGATTTTTTTTAAATCGGATGAGTAGTTTCGAAGGTAACCTCCTACATAAAAACAAACAAACATGAAAACTTTACTTCTTTACTAGCTGGCGCCCGCGACTTTTCAACGTCCGCGTTGAAAAAGAAAAAGTAGCCTATCCTGTGTCCTGTACGTCTAAATGTTTATCTACCAAGTTTAATGAAAATCAGTTAATTCCTTTAAGAGTTATGGAGGAACATACATACATACAATACCTACACTTACAGATTTATTATTAGTAATAGTATAAATAAAGATTAGTTTAGTTGGTAGGTATAGATAATTAGATATTGTATTAAGTAAAATACAAATTGAAATATGTAATTTTTATTCCACGACATCACAATACTACATATTTCATCTGGTGCTTGCAAATGCTACTTCTAAATAAAAAGAATAACCAATTTTATTTTCACTCTTTTTAAAAAGCTTTCTCGTTTATGATTCTCCAGCGACATATGGATATCGCAAATATTATCGTTTCTGTGACGCTTTTTGCTGCCAACTATAAAATACTCCTTCGTATCTCGAGGTAATAAAAATTTCAAAGACCAGTAGAACGCCATTAAGCCAGGTTATAAAATATTAATATTACCGCGTGTAATAGGTACAAAATTAGGTACACGGCAGTGAATTCTTTTAGCTCAAAAACGCTTTGTGTATTTTTTATTACATTAATGAATTATTTATAGGCTAATGTGAAATAGGTCAATGCTGTCAGCAAGCAGGTTAAATTCAATTCTTTATAAGCATTGACATATTTTACTAGCGTAAGGACCGGGTCAACTGCGCGGCGAAATGTCCCCAGTTCATTGGCCCTAATATCTCAATTTAGAGCCAACTCGTCCGCACAAGATTGTCGTTTGTGGTTGAGAGAACTTTTTTATTAAATTATTATAAAAATGCCTAGTTGCGCTGTAAAAGGCTGCAATAACTATGACACTAAAGTTAAAAGTTAACATGATGGCGGCCTGTGCCGCACGCGAAATAAAATAAACGTCGTTGATCATACGTGTACTAATGTTTTCTAACAGATGGCGCTACTGTTTGTCCATAAGAAGTAAAGATTGTGTAAAATATTCCGTTAGGCGTATCCTTACTTTGAAATCATTGGTTATTTTTTTTTCTGGTTAATTCATTTTCTACCTCTTGTACACGATATTTTATTTAGATAATTTTTATATCTAATTAAAATATCGCATCCTGAGAAACATGTCTGAGAAAAAGTTAACAAATCTTTGAACACAAGTGATCACTCATTCAGAAGAGCAGTAGACTAATTAGGAGACAATCATTCAGCAAAGATTCAACATGAAATAAAAATAAAATCTAATATGTATAAGTCCACGCAGATGTAAAAATATCGGTACTAAAATTCAATTATTATTTATTTTTGAAATATAAAGTTTTCTAAACTTAAAAGTATTTAATGTCTGTCAAAACTTTCACCAATCGCATAAATAATGCTCAATATAAGTCAAAAAAGTTTTATAAATATCAGTTTAAAAACTTGGAAATTTTCCGTTAAGCCTGAACACATATGAAGAACTTCAAAATTTTATTCTTCCAAATAGTATAGATTTTATAAGAGCTTACAATATTGTGAGATGATTTTTCAGAAAGTTCGATTTTAAAAATAATTTTTAGATTTTTTTTGTTATAAAAATTTAGTAAGATAAGGTTTGGAAGGAAAAGGTTTAATACAGTGAAAGTTAAACATTTTAATCAGTTGAAACTTCTCCTTAATGTAGTGTGATTTGAAGCTTAAATGTGCAATCACGTGGTTGTCCTGCGGGAAAAGGCTACGTATAAAATTATTACGAACAATTTGCTATGTATTTAATCAGAGTGATGTGAGCGTTGCGGACAGAATTATTCGAATTCTTTCTAAAACTTGTTCAGATCAATTCATGTTCCATCGAGCGACGAAGTAGCAAATATCACAGTCGTGATGTCGACATATCACGAAATAGCTTAATTAAAATATACATACTCTGCATTAGATAAATTTATTTTCAATAAATACTTAATTTTAGCATTAATTAGAAATATTTTTTTTACTTTAAACAAAAACTTTAAATACAAAAACTGGGCAGCTTGACGGGCAACCGTAACCACTCTTATACTAAAATCTAGCATATATGTGTTTCCATCAGAGTATATAAATGTTTGTAATATCCCATTGTTTTGTAGAAAAAGTATAGGTACTAAAATTATCACTTCTACTATATGACATGAGATTTTTTTTAAACTTTCCGATATTGATTAGGTTATTTACTATTTTTATTAAAGGTGACACTAACTTCGCCAAGTCTTGCCTAGATACACCGAAAAAAATATAAGTCGAATATCTGAAACAAAAAAAAGTCGACATTAATATCTTTATTTTTGTTATTTACTTTTAAATTAAAACACAACGAAACGACCGCCAATTAAATGGTATGTCTGCTGTAATCCTCACCAATACAAGCTAGGATTTCACAAGGTCGATATTGATAATGCGTGAAAAATGTGTAGCGTAAAATAAATATGCTAAGACACAAAATAGTGAGTGCGCCAATTGCACTTATGCGTAGTTCAACCCCATTAATTGAATAAGCATGGCACAACCTTCTTCTGTGATGTTTCCAATGACTTCTATATAGGACAAGGCTAACGTTCCTAGTACGTGGCACCGATGCGCCGGTGTCAAAATCGGAAATTGGCACCAATGACGAGTGCCAATTTCCGCGCAATTCTGTGCGTAGAAAGATACGAAAATGCCTACTTACCAGTGATATGTCCAACCAAGCAATGAGAACACTTTACAATAACAGAATACGCCAATAAGAAATAAAAAAGTATTAAGAAGTATTAAGTATTAAAAACAAATTATTTTTAGTAACTAGATGTGCAAATTAGAGGACCATTTTTTTGTCACTAGTAATATGGTAAGGGTGCATCCTCTTGTTTAACATATCACTGGATGTATCCTTCTTTCTAGGACTGTTTGTTATTAGGCCTGTAGGAGATCTGTTAATAAATTCTAACCGAGTTTTAGTAACTCCCAATCCCCATTCAATGTTTATTACAAAACAGTATTTTGTATAGTTACTGCACAAAGCAATAGATCTGCTATATAAACAGTAGTAAACACGGGAATACAAAATTTACGACGTATTGGACTTGGCACTGCATTCGCTTCTAGACGTCTAATTTTGCTTATTTTTTCTTGGCAAAATTTGTTACAAGCTGCTGAAGAAACTGTAACACGTATAAGCGCATGTTTCACAAACTTCAAGTAAGCCAAACTGTCATTTAAAGTCACCGGTAACCGGCGATAATGGTTACCGGTGAACGGTAAACGTCCCAAACATTAAATAGAAAATAATAAAAAAAATCGGCTATCGAATGATGCAGTAAACCGAGTGCATAATTCAATATAACAGAAAATGATTTCTAAAAGTAACTAATCAACACTTTACTTGGAGTTTGTGAAAGAGGCCCTTAGTCTAATATTAAACTTAAGACACAATATTTAAGTATGATTTTTTTGTTGTTGTATTTGGGTTAAATTAAGACTTAATACATGATTCTTTATGTGTTACCATCCCCTTACACAAGACCACAATGAAATAACAGCTTGTATATTGTTGTATTTCGGTACGTGAGTAAAAGAGTGCGAGAGCCCATTCCCCTTATTCTCTACTTATCCCTTTCTTTCATCTTATTATCGCATTTGCAAGCCTTATGCTTGAATGTAATGGGCGAACCGTCACAATGCCTGCTGATTTTTTCCCAAAAAAAAATTTGAATTAAACGTATTTCATTTTTAATATCCACTTATCAAGTTCATTGAACTACAGGTTGTTCTGGTCACTAAAGTAATAGCATATTCGTTGAACACGCGACACTCTTACTAGTTGAAAACACGCTACTTTAGTTTTAGCTTGTAGATCGACTTAACTGTTAACGCTGTCTGCACGTTACTAAAAAAACTATATAAATGGGTAATTTACATAGACACATATAGCATTAAAGAGAGAATAAGGCATTTGTTCTTATAAAAAGTATTATATTTCTTTGAATTTTATATGCATCATATTTTAATAGTTAACAAAAACAATTCTCCAATATTCTCCATCTCTATACAAACAACTTGCCCAAGCCCACCTAAAGAAATTTTTAAACTATACAATTTTTTTCTTTAAGTTAATTGTTTAGTTTTTACTACTCATAATGATACATCCTACGGCATCCTATTTGGCAAAAGTGATTTGCAGAGTGGGTAAATATGCTGTTTTTGCAAATAAGATAATCGATATCAAAGTTCATTTCTATAAAATATCAAAGTCGATAACTCATTTGAAACCTTCTGACAGTGCTTGTGTTCATAGACGACGATAGCCACCTACAATCTAATGTTCATTAGATTAACGTTATAAAAAAGTCTACCCTGTTTTTATAATTAACAGAAGTTATTTATGTGAACAGTCACCAACCAGAAATAAACAAACAACCAACTGCGTAGTTAGAGCCTCATAATAAGATAATTTATGTAAGGGTACAGTGTCTAGGGATTAGGTACTAAGTACATAGCTCCTTAGGCAATTTAGCTAGAATTTACTACAAACTATTGAATATTAAACCAAAATATTTATTCTGCGTATAATTTGTTGATTAAGAATAACATTACTATTAATCAATAGTGACGATTTTTTAAAAGAGAAATGACATTAAAATGGTTTTGACCAAGTGTGGGTTATAAATATCTTCTTTAACAGTTCAAATAGACCAAAACCAAAACTTTAAAAAATCAAACTTTCATAAATAACTTTTATGAAATTGATTATGATAAATCACAAGCCATCATATAACAAGTTACATTAGTATATATAAGTAATATTAAATTCGTTAATATTACTTATATAACATGTCAGAGCAAAACTGTTTTCAAACTACTTGTACTAGACTAGATCCAGTATTGAAGGCCGCAACAAATATCTCATTTCCATTTACAGCTTCACCTTCCGCGACCTTACCCGTCAAGGGATATCGTCGAGGTTATCTGACAATGTCACTCGAGCCTTAGGCATTGGCTTCATTTTCATTCTTATCTAAGTGCCCTAATTTATTCGTAGTAAACTCAGAGTGCCCTGTAATCCATCAAGCTGAAATACCCGGCCGTTGCTGGTGATTTATACCGCGCTAGGTGCATACGTAATCACTTTTTTAATAAATGCAACAGATTCAGAGCTCTAATGGCGTACTAGCCCCCACTAGGCACGTTTCCCCACACATTAATGCGGGCGTGCCACCTTTGAAACTGTTTCATATAATCTATAAGCTTAAAACACAATAGACGAAGAACAGTATAAAAAAAAACGCTATTATATAATTGTTCTGTCAATTCCTAGTACATATATGGCCAACTTTAATAAGTTCATTTCCAAAGTTGTCCCTGCCGGGAATCGAACCCGGGAACCCTTGAACAGAGCGTTAAGGCAAGAACCCTAAATAACTTTCTCGTATAAAAACTTACTTTGTTACGATTACCTAGAAGAGAATGAAATCATTTTAATTTTTAATTGAAGATTCTATACTGTTTTTTAACTATACCTTATTTTTACTCTAAATAATCCGCGGCTTTAAAACGCCCACATAAAGGGGAAGCGAATAAGCTGATTATTATCCAAAGTCTCATAAAATTACTTTTATTGTGTGAAGCCGGTGAATTAAGGGAGGATTCAAATGTAATTAAAAAGTTATGAACGGTGTTTTCTGTTAGCCCGAGTGAACGGGTTTTTCATTAGTTCCAATTTGTGCGAATTCAAGAAAATTTGTACAAGGTATTTATCAAATAAAATCTTCAAGCCAAATATTTTTAAACGAAATATTAATAAAATATATGTTGCTTTTGTTTTACTTTTGTTAAGGCTGAAAAGATACGCGAATTTAACCAAACTCTTTTAAAGAATTATAACACCTTGATTGACCACTCGGTTCATCAATATACAAAAACATCTGATCGCTTTACGAGAAAATGAATGTCCATTTTCAATATTTAGATGTCAAATAATATTCAAATAAATTCACCGATGTGGGTTCTTTTTGAATAAACATATTTTAGATTTGTAAGTCGTAATAAATATACACAGTTATAAATTGACTATTCATTGCTCGAAATGCGCTGAGGACGAACAGAATACGTGCCATTTGCGAATTCGTTTCAGAGCCTCTAGAAATTTCGTTAATCTTCCTTTCGCATTCCAGCAACATGCAGTTGCCGGTCAGCTACAATGGCGGGCGGTGTGGAGACCACAGTTCCGGCGTGGCAGGAAATGGAGTGGCCAGCGTGCTCCAATTCTACACGATAGATTCACTTAACCTCACTACAAATGCACGGAACATGGCAGACCTGGAACCGGATATGCGCGGTGAAATGTGGAAGTAATCGATGAAATATAAGAAGGACGAGAAGAGGAAATGAAATATAATATAATATAATATAATACATTATGTAACTGTAAATATTAGGTTCAAATAATTCAAATTTACCAAACATTAATAAAAAAAAAATTGTTAACATTTATCCAATAACGCTTTTATGAAGAACTAGCTGGCGCCCGCGGCTTCGTCCGCGTTGAAAAAGAAAAAGTAGCCTATCCTGTGCCCTGTACGTCTAAATGTATATCTACCAAGTTACATGAAAATCAGTTAATACTTTTAAGTGTTATGGAGGAACATACATACATACAATACCTACACTTACAGATTTATTATTATGATGAAGAATACTTTCATTCCAATATAATATTATATGGACAACTAAAAGCGAGGACTTTATGATGTTGAAATTTGATATTAGAAATGTCCTTCTCACAAAACATTAATTTTATTAGACGTAACAAAAAAAAACATTAATATAATTACGGTTGATCATGATGGTGGTATGGTGGTTTTAGGCGATCAAAATTTTACAGTGATTACATTACAGCATTTTCTACATTACAGCAAATAGTTCATAAAATTTATCTTCTTAATCAATACTAATAATAAATCTGTAAGGGTTGGTCATGGAGTAATTTACTTTGTTTTCAGAGATATCGTGTTTTCAGAGACTCTATACATGATACTGAAACTAAATTGACGATTTTTAGAATTTTTTTCTGTGTGTATGTATGTATGTAAGTATGTATGTTCCTCCATAACTCTTAAACGAATCAACTGATTTTCATGAAACTTGGTAGATAAACATTTAGACGTACGGGACACAAGATAGGCAACTTTTTCTTTTTCAACGCGACGCGCGCGCTGAAAAAGAAAAAGTCGGCGCAGTCGGAGCTGGCGCCCGCGACTATATAAAAGGCGATGTGTTCCCTGTTGATAGTGAAATTTCATTTAACAATTTTTATGATGGAATTTCAAATTGGATTTCAATTACTATTTTTAGCTGCTATTGTTACACTAATATAAATAATAATTATTATAATGATGAAATTCTTTAATTTTCTGTCTACAGGTTTTCTGTTTAAAGTATATATAAATCGATAAAATTGAAATCCATTAACAAATCCCCTCGAATGAAGACACTCATACTATAGCAATGTGTCGAGGGTTTAATGGTTGCAGCTTTTAGCGGTTTCTTATATGTATTATGTAAAGCCTTTCATTTCTACGTTTCACAGGCCTTTTCTTAGAAGCATGACATAGTCCATACAATCCAAATAGCAACTTCTTAAGCTTTGAGAGAAAAGGCATCCCTTTTTCTCGAGAATTTTCGAGATTTTTAGTTATATGAATAATTGTGCCCGAAAGATTGTCTCTACAAATTATAATACTAAATAAATGAGGGCTTAAGCTTAACCTTTTGATTAATATTTAATTTATTTTTTAATATAAATGGGAAATTAAAAAAAAAATTGAGATTCTTTTATCGCCACTATTAAAAATGTCATGTTTCTGATCTGGGTAACTAATATTAATAATCATCACATTAGGTACTTATTAACATTTATACTCAATATTTGTTCTAATACAAAACGTGATAGCGAACTAAGCTGCTAGGAAAAACATAAACATTTACAATGAAATTCACATCCATGACTGTTTTGCACGTAACTCGAAGCTCTCGAATCACCGAGGCATTGTTCTTTGACTTTCGTTCATTAAAATGTTAAAGCGTACTCTCGACGCGTATCCTCGTCAGAATTAGCCCTCATTTATTTAATACTTGTGACAATCAAAAACATCGGAGGCGAAATAACAATCTGAGGCATCGCGTCGTCCCATTACGTGCTCCCTTACTTTACTCAAGTCAACGCCAGAAACACGTCATAATGTATTGCGAAACGAATTGGGAATGGCAAAATATTTCTATTTCGTTTTCGTTAATGCCAATTAAAGGCTTAATGACTCAAACAAATATTTGGCTGATTGTGAGGTAGCAAGTGTCGTATGATTTTTTTAAAATGTTTCCGATCACCTATATGTAACATCCTAATATAATCATATTATTAATCATATTATAACTGTTAAACTGAATAAATGTTGTTACTTACACAGAAAAATAATATATATATTTTTTATATTATTGTGTTATAATGTAATTTTAATCTTCTTATATAATATAACAGGCGATGTGTGTATGTATGTCTGTCTCCTATAGACAGCTGAAATTTTGATGAAGCTTTCAGACAATCTTCAGATTAGTGCAGCGGGTGTTCCTGTGAAATTTAGTAACGATCCGACGCGGATGAATCACGGGCAAATACTATAGTAACATATAATTAAGATTATTTGATAAATAAATATAGAGTCACATTATATGCTGTCACAGTGACATTCGCAATATATATTTCAGCAAACTGTCGCTCCAGGGCTCTAATTAAATGAAAATAGTTCACTTTCAAAATCTCCATGTCTCGTTAGAGAGCATGCAACATTAATCAAGTGTCAGACTGTCTGTGCATTTTAATACACCTGTATTGCGATATTCGCGCACACCTTATTAAAACGCCTTTAGATTACAACTGGCGACTCGCTTCGCCCAGGCTTTATTATACATAAATGAATTCCGTGAAAAATTATCTAAGTGATGGTGACAACCGCATCAAAATCGGATGCGTCGTTTAGGAGATAGAGCTACACAGATAGACGCGAAAAGCGACTTCGAATTATACTATGTAAAGATGTTATATAATAGAAACCCTCAAGGCTGTTGGATCTTCGATAAATTTTAAAGACTTAATGAAAAAATAATATTATATTTATATGTTTGTAATAAAACTAATTAAATTAAACAAGGCTCTGACATTTTTTCCCAGTGTATAAATAAATTTTAAATCGTTTATTAAATAAAAAGGCATGAGAAAAATATGTCTCACAAAGTTACATCCACCACTGGCCTTACGTGTTAGTTTGATAATTTTATTTTTGATAGCTTGATTTATTATGTTTGTTCAATACAATTACAGTTAACAGAAAAAAAAATATTGTGTTTTTCAAATATGAAATATTTTAGTTTCCAAAACTTTTGTCTGTAACTAAAACACATTTTTAAAGAACACTGAGCTGTCCAATTTGTTAGGTAACGTGGTTCGGAAATTTGAAACGTTTCACGTTCATGTAGGCCCAGTTCGTGCTTGTGCGATGAACACTCGAATTCAGCCTGGAAATAAAACTGTAGATTTTGTAGTCAAGTTTCGTTGATAACTGTCACGTGAACTATTCCACGTTTTTATAATGAATATTGTTTTTTATTTATTAAAAAAAATACTAAAAGAAAAATGTGTGTTTTGTCATTACATTAACATGAGGGAAGTAAACGAATTCTCCTCAGCTTCAACTGGGTGTAGTATATCTACTGAATACTTAAATTATATATCATGTGTCGATATGAAATAATGTACAATATTTCATGTGTTTACTGATATTAATCTTCTTATATATATATTCTTATATAGGCAATGTGTGTATGTATGTCCCCGTATGTCTCCTATAGACTCCAAAACCGCTGAACTGATTTAGATGAAACTTTTAGACAATCTTCAGATTAGTCCAGCGGGTGTTCCAGTGAAGTTTGGTAGCGATCGGACGAGGACGAAGTCGCGGGCAAATACTAGTTTCTGATAATAAAGAGTGGATCAACCACTTTAATGGGGGTCCTTCTATACAGACATAAGAAAAACGAATACAATGCAAGTGCGCATACCATACAGTAGGTATTATATTTTTGTTTTGTTTTTTCATATTCTTATTACTACATATTTATTTATTAATTTATTTTTATATTATTTATAAAAAAAATTTTATAAATAAATATGTAGATTTGGCTGTGCGTTGATAGTCAGTGACATCAAAGGAGATAATACTAATGTAAACGTGACAGTTGTAGTTTTGAAGATTATCTTTAGTATAGAAACTGTTGCCAAAACTTTTTTTCCCTTGTATGACATACTTGGCAAACAAATACACTACCTACCTTATGCTTATCGCTCGTATAATTTTCTTTTTATATTAACATTTGGCAAAAGACGATATGGTTCCCGCATGATGGATGGTTAAAAAATGTTTAGAAAAAAAAATCCTCGAAATTAGAGACAAATATTGTAAAACACTCTGAATTTAATTTAAAAAATAATATTAATACATATCTTAATTCTAATCTACGTATAACAATTAAATATACATTCTAATGTGCAAACCGGATCGGGATTCGAACCTGCATCTACAATTTCATCACTAAGTTATCACTCCTAATATTGTTTTTTTTTTATTGTAATTGATTTAATATATAAAATAATTATTTAATATTATAAACTGTTAAAGTTTCTTTGTGGAGGAAAATCTCCGTAACCACTGTACTATTTAAAAAAAAAAAACATTTTAATGAAGATTAGGAGACGCAGATTTTAAAATGTAACTCAAAAACAAATTGGTCATACCTACATTTAATTTTAAAAATTATCTTTAAAAATGCAAATGTGAAAGATTGCTGTTTATAAATATTATGAAATATATAATAGGTACCTGCTTGTGTATTTCTTCAAATATTTCGGTACATTTTATATATAACATTAATTAATTATAATTAAATTTAAATTAATTCACCAACTCAATATTCCCTTTTAACTGTGGGACCACACAAGGTCATTAATCCCCTGAGAGCTGCCTGTTACCTCGTAAGGTGACGAGGATGAGGTAGGGTCGTTACTTACGGTTAGTGTAGAGTGCATTCTCTCGCTTCGAATCAACTAAATAAAACTGACAGTAGTGTATCGTCTTTCCGATAACCAAAAAACTGAAAATATGGAACGAACTGTTCTGTGCCTAGAAATGTATCAGTCAGTACTGAGTACTGTAATAACGGTTAATAAATAATTAGTAAATGTTAAAATCGCTACTGTCGTAGCTATACATTGTGCTCTACGACAAGGCTGTTGTGCTGCATTAATGAAATATTTATGAGTGTAACCATACCCTAATGTAGAGATTTTACTGAACTATGAATACAAATTTGCTTCCCAGTTACATCTTCAGTGTTATCAAATATTCTCTCTATATGCTCTATATGCTTCGGATTAATTTTACCTAAAATTGTAACCGGAATAAGTCTGCTTTATAAGTAGAAATGTTACAAAGTGACAACCAAATATCCATATCATTGTCACGCTCAAGTCGCTCAGTAGCTGACATAAAAAACTTTTGGCCTAAGACCAAGATATATAAACCAGGATACCGAATTACTACATAATATTATAAAACAAAGTCCTCCGCTGCGTCTGTCTGTCTGTCTGTCTGTTCGCGATAAACTCAAAAACTACTGCACAAATGGATAGAGTGGTTGTTGAGGAAGGTTTTAGTATATAATTTACAAAGTTACGCGGGCAAAGTCGCGGGCAGCAACTAGTTAAAGATAAGACCGAGATATTACTAACGAACTAAGCGCACTTATAAACAAATTCCTGTGGTTAAATTTTTGGTCAATTCTCTAGGTTTATTTATGACGTAAGCATCCTAAGAGAAGATTTTTGAACATTTCTAATCCATGCCGAGCAGAGAGCGGGTCGCTAGTATTATATATCCTAGTAAGTATGGAGTTACTCGTATATTACTGTCACACGTGCCGTCATCTCTAGTTCTCAGACACATTTACCTCAATGCAATTCGAGAGTGAAATCAGTACGAAATGGAGTTCGAACAGGTCAACGGTATTATGATGCAGTGCTAGTAACCATTCAATCTCTCACGGATGAACGATCGCGAAGAGCCACGATAGTCGTCCTTGGTGAATGTCGGAAAAGTTGATTAGTGGCTTACTTCACGAAGTAATACGGAGTGAGTAGTGCCAACACTCGAATTGGAAAATTTTATATCGGCCCATAAAAGTCTTGACGAAAACAAAGTGCATACTTACTCGGAAACCGTTCTGCATAACAGTTGAGTTAAAGTACGAAGTTTTGTTCGCTTTTATGTTTTGAACGAATGTTTGTTGTTCTGATTGGAGTGGAATGGAAGCTCTCCCTCTTCGTTTTTTGTTCGCAGTGGAGAGTTTCGATGACTTCAGAAGCTACTAATGTAGGTACTCGTATATTCTGCTTGTATTTTTTATTTTTTATTTTCAGCTACACCTTATATGAAAATAAAAATATATATATACCGGTGCCACTAAGCTTTTTTTCTATGCTAATATTATAATGAGAGAAAATTTGTATGTTTATAATTTGGTTGGTAATTTGGTAGATTTTGGTAAACTCAAAAACTACTAGACTTATTTTTAAAAGTTACGCAAACGAAATCGCATGCAACAGCTAGTAAAATAAAAAACTTAATTAAGAATTTGGACAATTATAGTAGGTACCGTATAATTTTGGTACACATGGTGGCTCTACAAAAATGGGTAGGTACTTTTATATAAAACTTGAATAAGTACAGATATTATCTACTTGAACCACGGGTTTTAGAAATTCATAAAAGATTTGAAATCAATAATTTTGAATTCAAAGTTTTTATTTCAAAATTGTTATGAAAAATGCACATCCGGACAAGGTGCCCCTACGCGCAGTCCGAATAAGTAACATAGAAAATTTATTTCACGGATACGCGCCCTTCTGGGGTGTTTCCACCTAGCTACAATAAGAGCTTCTTCAAGCGAGCTGTAAACAAATAGTCCACAGGGTAAGCGGCGCACTAACACCCGGTGTTGCTTGTGTCTTTAGGCGACGGTAACCACAAACCATCAAATGTACTGTCAGCCTGTCTGCCACCCTTATAATATATAAATTAAACTCATATATTTCACAATAATCTGTTAAAATATCTGGAATAATTTATAGACTTGAATTTGGATATAGTTTTGATGAATTGATATAATATAAATTATTGCCTTTCCTTTATTATGTCGATATGAAAGTAACTGGTCATACACTTTTGACAAATGTCAACCGATTTTGGTTATAAAATTAAAAATATTTTATATCTTGAATTTTTTGATAAAATGGGGTTTGGATTTAGCTTTAATTGAAGTTTTTGGTATTTTTATAATTATTTTTTTAAATTTTGATACCAGAAAAGATTTCAAATGACTAAATTTGTATAAAACAGAGTCAAATTATATATTTTTTTTATTTGGGTTGTCCTAAATACATTTTATTCAACGCTGCGTCGCGATTATGTCTACAAAGTTTCAGAAAGAGAAAAGCAGTAAGTAAATGTTGCTTCGATACATCAAAAATATAATAGAAATTATTAAGAAATATCGAAATAAAGTGACAAGACCGAATCATTCTATAGAATGGGATAAACGTACAAAGAAAACGTAGAAAAACTGACTGAAGAAAAAATTCAGTCACTATGGGTTTTCAATTGATTGCCCAGGCTTTTCTAATTTTTTTTTATATAAAGTGGATAAGTTGGAGATATTGGTAGATGTTGGGTATTTTTTTTTAAATATCTAATTTACTATTACTGTAATGCCATCTGAAGGCCATACATACATACAAACGTACATTATGATTTTTCTGTAAATTTTTATTAGCAGTTGGTTCAACCCCTCGACTGACGCCCCGACCTACGGCAGCATCTGCAGCACGTGCCAAATATTCAACAAATAGAAATGTCAACGTACATCAGCCATCGGAAAGGCCATCTCCTACACGTTCACAGACGTCATCTTCCTCTTTTAAGGTCTTTTAAGGCGTTCATTAGGGAAGGTCGACATTTCCCTAATGAACGCAAATTTTTCCTTACAATAATTTTTATGGGTCCAACCTCATGGCTATCAATAAAAATATAACAAAATGCTCAACAACTCGTCAATTCAATGACTTAAACGTCAACTTTAACGTGTAAAAGTCTGATTGTACAAAAGTTAAATTGCTTCAACGTCAAAATTTAGGTTTATTGGTCAAAATGTATCGGAATGAGTAATTGTTACAAATAATAAACGACAAATCGTCAATATGACAAAAAACGTCAGTGTGAAAATGTATATGTGACAAAATGTACAACTGGTTAATGAGTAACCAGTATGAAGATGAGTAACTCCAGTATGAGTAACTCTTGTATGAAGAGCTTATAACAAATTGACATAACAGATGAAATTAAAATTCACTTTGAGGCGATTGCACATTTTGGCGTTACAGTATGCTGGCATATGATTTATTAAGGCCGTGAAAACATTATGACACAGGAATGTAGTACATTTGGATGTTGAAGCAATTTAACCCTTGTACAATAACACTTTTACACGTTAAAGTACCGCCGCCGAGTTTTTTTGTATTAGTACATAGGATAGCGATTTTACCTGAATGGTAAGTGACTTCCCCTGAGTCACTTACCATTCAGCTAAAAGATGATAGGATCCGTGTAGATGAGGTCAAAGGAGATGAGTTACTGTGCACACTTCCAAAACTTTTCGTATTTTAAATTTAAAGTTGTAGATATGGACTTTGCGTCTGTTACAAAATAACACAACTAACAGTTAATTTTCCAGGTGAGAAGTCCACCTCTCCGCAATACCCCAAAAGTTGATACTCCAAAAGTAGATATGAACCCCGAAGCGAAGGTATTTAATAATACTCGTAGTTAAGCATTTTAAGGAATGAAGATATGTATTTGATTTTTTTTAAACTTTTCTTTTAACTTTTTCAGGCGATTCCTGTTTCTGAGCCTGAGCATAATTTGGATAATTTTGTTGTGAGTGTAAACATTTTATTCCCAAAAGCTACCATTGACAAAATGTAACAACTTTTGCTGATATAATTGGGTCGCGCACGTTTATATAGCAACTAGTTGGTACCCGCGACTCAGTCCACGTTGAAAAATAAAAAAATATATAACCGACAAAATATATGAGCAATGTAATGCTAGATATATTCATTGCTGTT
Source organism: Synanthedon formicaeformis (assembly GCA_945859745.1). NCBI lineage: Eukaryota > Metazoa > Arthropoda > Insecta > Lepidoptera > Sesiidae > Synanthedon > Synanthedon formicaeformis. The sequence goes on from OX243957.1 coordinate 8,628,035, forward strand.
TCCAGTTGCCAGGATTTGGATTTCTATTCCCTTGGGGACTACTTATTTCTTTATTTTTTGGATAAAAAGTATCCTATGTCCTTTTCTGTATCTCTGACAACGTGTATGCAAGACTTTATTACGATTACTTTATTACTATATGCAAGTTAAGGCGTGAAAAGGAAGCAGACAGAAAAACTTTACACTCACATTTTATAATATTAGTATGTGTTATAGATAAACTGTACTTCATGGCTCAGATTAAATAAGAGTTACTACCGTAACTCACGGTTCCAATACCGGTACAAAGTACTTTTTGTGATACAAAGAAATTTTAATTTTGTATTACAAAGAAATTTTACTGAAAAAATTTTTAAGGTACTAGCGAAACAGGAGTCTGATACATACCTGACTAATCACACTTCAACTGTTATCATAGAGGAAAGTTCTGAGGAGCGTATAAACTGTGATAGAGCAGATAAAGTGGAAGCAGTAATGTGCGGTATGATTTCTTGTATATACAAATTTTTCTGCTTACGCTATTGGATGTATTGATATTTTAAAAACATTTTCACTAATATATTAGAAACTTTTAAATCCACTTTTAAATAATTAAGCAAATAAATTGAAGTATTTTTTTTTGTTTGCTATAGACGGGAATCGAAGTCGCCCCTATTCTCCAGTTGTAAACAGCCGTCCGGCAACTCCTAGAAACGCGTTGAGTAGACCAAATACCCCTCATGTGACTAGTAGACCACATACTCCTCATGTTACAAGTAGACCGGTGACTCCCGCACACCCTGCGCAGCGTTGCACAACACCAATTCATCAGGTTCAAACTCCTCCGCGTATACAGACTCCCAATAAGCAATCAAACTCTCCTGCCTGTAGCCGAGGACAATTTTCATCGTTAACACGCACTCCCACGAGTAGGCCGCAATCACCTGTAAAAATAGAAGATCTGAAATCTGCGTACAATGAGAAACAAAAACAGTACAACCTAATGAAGAAAGAGTTGGATTTAAAGCAAGTAAGTCAGTATAGTTTTAGAAGATAAATTTTAATTGTGTTGTTAACAAGAGGAAAAATAGTTATTGTGATATATATTATACTAGTTGGTGCCCGCGACTTCATCCGCGTTCTCTATAGCCTATAGCCTTTCTCGATAAATGGACACAACACAAAAATAATTTTTCAATTTTAACCAGCGATTCCTGTGATTGTTCCTGAGATTAGGACCTATTTTCGGTTTTCGCGCATTTTCGCGTAAAAAAACACGACTTATCCTTGATTTCTAAGATTTTTGTCAAACATTCTAAACAGGAAACACTGTTTACAGGAAAACTCAATCCTGACTTAAATGTTAGTGTTATTTTCTTTGTATTACTTTCATTTCAGCAAGCAGTTTTGGAAACGTTTGATTGTTTACGGGGTATGCAGGAGCGTATGAGACGAGAAGGCGTATCAGGCAGTGGAGAAGGTTTTCAAGAACAAGAGTTAGTTGTGTTTAATGTAGCTGATTGGTCCACGCAAGAAATAGCACAACTCTGTCGCGATGCTGCTGCGTCCTCGTGTGCAGATGGTGCTATAGAACTTATCAATACAACTAAACCGATAGGTATGTAACCTACAATGACAATTTAAAGTTGTTATTTAATCAGCCTCTACTTCAATGTATAACCTTTAAAAAAATTCCAGATGAAAGTACGCTATCAGAGTTAGATGCTAAAATAGTTGTCGTGCCGGATCGTTTTGCTAATCTTTGTCTACAGGCTATAAAGGGACGTCAAGAAATCATAGATTGGGTGAAGACGCTTTTGGAGGTTAACGTTAGTTGCAATATAATTGAATATTTATAGTTATACACTTGGCCCCCTCCCGGCTTCCCCGGGTTCAAAATAAAAACTATCCTACCTTTTAAGTTAGACCAAATTATACATAGTTCGGAAGTTTTATCAAAATTGGTTCAGCAATTTAGGAGTTCATCAGGAACAAACATGTGACACATAATTTATATTATACTAGCTGCTGCCCGCGACTTCGACCGCGTAACTTTGTAAATTAAAATCTTCCTCAAGAACCACTCTATCCATTGGTGAAAACAACATGAAAATCGGTGCAGTAGTTTTTGAGGAAATAAAAATGAAAATGAAGGCAAACAACATGAAAATCGCGAACAGACATACAGACGCGGCGGAGGACTTTGTTTTATAATATGTAGTGATAAGGATTATCAAGTAACTATCCTTTGTTCTCTCGGAAATATTACTTCTTGTCTGGAAGCTAGGTAGTTAAGTTAACGCGTTAATTAGTTAGGACAATTAATGATCGATTGTATTTTTTTAGGACGATGGCAGCGGGGAATCCATACAACGCGTAAGTCGTTATAATGAAGAAGGACAAGAGCTGTGTGAACTTTTGAAAAAATTAAAGAATGAAGCTAGTGATTCTGTTCTTACTGCTTTGCAACTATCAAAGTAAGTTTATTCACTTTAATAGGTTAGTATAAATTTTCTAATAAAAAATAGGAAAAATACCTATTCCTTAAAAAGGAACTAAAATAAGATGCCAAAATGATTGCGAAACGTAGTGTGCCCTGCCACTAAAACTTAGAAGTTTGTATTTTTTTGTTGTAGAAGAGCATTTAGAGAAAGAAACGCATTAATTGCTGTTGGAGAGTCATTAATACGAGAAATAGCTCGTCTTCGACAAGATATTAAAACTCGAGACGTTATAGTTACTGAAGCTCCCATGGATGGAGAATTAAAACATCAACTTGAGGTACTGGTAACACTAATCTTAACTGTCCTAATTGGTGAAAAATCAATTTTAAAAAACCTAGTTTTATTACAGGGATTACGTCAAGAACTTGATCTACAGAAAGAGACGAACGCAGCTTTGAAAGAGAAGTTAACGTCCACTGAATCACAATTGCGAAATGCACGCGCACGCATCACCAAAATGGATAGGCAACTAAGAGAAGCTGATTCGAGTATTGCAAGCCTTACTGGAACTGTCAAGTCATTGGAAGATCAGGTTTGTCTACATATAGAAGATGGAAGTTAATGATTTTTTTGTCATCCAATTTTACTGGTTTCCATTTTTTTCACCAGAGCCGCCAAAAAGAAGTACAACTTGAAGCACGTGCAAGAAAATTAAAGGAGTCACTAAAAACTGGTGAGATTACTAGCGGTCAATTGGCACAGCAGAGGGATAACCTTCAAGCGGAGTAAGTAAATTCAAGCGGAGTAAATAAGCGAATAAGTAAACGGTTAGTGGAATTTTAACATTAAACTCCCTTTTAATTTAGAATATCGGACCTCAAAGAACAAATCGAAGTAATGACAAATCAGCACAAATCAACTCTTACCAAAATAAACAACGAATTAAAAGATTGTGAGCGTGCCTTAGAAGAACAAGAAAAATTAACACAAAATGAATTGAAAATCAAAGAGGAAATTGCGGCCCAGCTAGAGGAAAGTCAATTTATAATTGAAGAATTAAAGGAAAAAAATACTAAACTTGAAAACAGCTTACCTAATCCTGGTAAATATTTTTTTGAAAATGTTTTTAGTCTTTTCTGTTTGTTTTCAACATTTAAGTTATTTTTATATTTGCAGATTTACCAACAGAAAGAGAAATGGACTTATGGGCAGAACTACAAGCAATAAAAGAGTCACTGCGTACGGCCGAAGAGGAAATCACTATTTGCAAAAGGGAGAAAGTCCGATTTTTGGAAACACTCACAAATATAACTGTGATTACTATGTTGATTTTTTATTGTTTTTATATTTGAACTTTTACCAGGGACACAAATATTTTTTTGCAGTCATACATACCAGATGAATTTTTCCAAACTACGCGACAACCAGGTGACGAATCGATATTGGTTTTTGGCCACTTACGAAAGATGTAATTTTCAGGGACCTGATAATAAAGTAGGATTGCAACAGAAGTTAGCAGCTGAATTAATGAGTAAAGAGGAAATAATGGGAAATATGCAAATGCAGATAAGAGAGCTAACAAAAAGCATAAAGTTGAAGTAAGTTTGTCTTAATAATCTTTATCTTAATATATAAAAGGCCATATGTATGTCTCATAGACTCCAAAACCGCTGAACCGATTTTGATGAAACTTTCAGACAATCTTCAGATTGGTCCAGCGGGACGCAAGTTTAGGCATATTTTACACGTAACTCGTCAAGACTGAACAAAATAAATATATGTATTATTGATCAAGAGGACAATATCCTAAATTTTCAAGACCAAATTTCCTTTGCTTTTTGTTTAGTTTTATTGTTACTGTTTTTTTTCCTTTATGCAGTGAACAAAAAGTAATTCAATATGAACAATATGTACGTGATTTGCACGCTCACAATAAGGCATTATATGACAATCAAGATAATGTAAATGGACTCAATAATCAGGAATTGCAAAAAGACGTGAGTGTTTCAATGTTTATCAATCGATCTCTTTGAAAAAATCAATTGCTGTTCGTATGTCTCGCTAAAATTCGAGAACGGCTAAACCAATTTTAATTCTGTCTTCTTTTATGGATGGACGGATAATCAGGGAAGCTTTGCACGTAAAAAAAAATGGTCCCCGGGCGAAGCCGGGTGCAGTCACTAGTTTTTAATAAGAATACACACATGAAAAAATATTTTTGAGTTTTTTCTTGATTTTTAAATGTTTTTCTTATTAATTTTACATTTATCTTATAAATTATTTCCTAGATTTATGCGTAAACATTAAAAATGTAAATAAAGAGAAATGGAGACGCTAATATAAGATCAAATTGTCAATTTTCTCGTTTGATAGCGCTCCGTCATTTTGATTGAAAGAAAATATTATGTTGACCGAATATTACTACATGCTCCCATATAAGAGAAACTTTATGTTAATATAATATGTATATTTTCAATGCGTATATTATAATATAATATATTTTTTGGAATAGATAAAACGCCTCGCAAAGCGGTGGTTCTAGGTTCATCTGTCGTTTTTAAGATGAAATAACATTTTATTACCATGTATTTTTTTAAAGGTTATTACTTTGAAGATGAGTCTTCTCGAGGCCGTTCACCGTAACGAAGAGCTATCCGAGATGTTAATGAATAAGGAGCAAAAAATTGAACAACAGGAGAAGACGTCAAAAGCCCAGGCAAGAGTCTTAAAGGTACTCCTCAAAGCTTATGCCAGACACATTACGCGACTTTAGGACCAACACTGCTATTGCGATTTTTTTTACGAGCGAAGAAACTTTTCCAAACGTACCTTATGACAAATGCCGCATGCAATGCAAATAGGTTATGTGTGATTCTTACCGCACTAAAACAACTCGAGATGGGGATGGTTCAGTCCTGAGGGGACTTTGGAACCGTCACCGGACGTCGGAGGGACGAGAAGCGCCTGGCCACTTTTGCGAATCGGCGCGAACCGGACACGTGCGTCTCTCTTCCATGGGAGGAATGGAGGAGAATATCGCAAGAGCCTGCGCCGAAAAGTAGCATACCTATCGCTTTTCTATCGTCTGTACTATGGAGAGTGTGCGTCCATTCTATACGATCTGATCCGGCCGGAACCGTTCCACTTGTGGAACACGAGGCGCAGGGGGGGTTTCATCGCTGCGTAGTTGATGTTCCTCGGTCACGCACGAAGCGTTACAGTTCCACCTTCCTTGTCCTCCAGAACCTATCCTCCAGAAAACCACCGTGAACAGCATACTGTGTGCTGTTGTTTCGGTGAGTCCTACTGTAGTCATTAGCGCACTTACAGCACTACCTTAACATTATAAAAATATCTGTGATCCCTGTTTTGTGTGTTGGCCCTTAAATCCTCTAAAAGGAATAAATGTGTCTACTTGTTTATATTCATAGGTACGCGAGGAGTTGATAACCATGCTTAAGAATAATGAGACCGAACATAATCGTGAACTTACGGCATTACAAAAAGACTTGGAACAGCGTATGGAACTCGTGGATGATGTAAGATTGCTTTGCAGTAAAACCACAGTATCATATTTCTATATGATAATTAATTTCCAAACTTCATTAGATTGTATTTTCTATACCAATATATAAAGCCAAAGTTTGTTTTTTTGGTTGTACGCTCTAATCTCAGGAACTACTGGTTCGAATAGAAAAATTATTTTTGTGTTTGATAGTTCATTTATCGAGGGAGGCTTTAGGCTATATAACATTTTGAACGCGGACGAAGTCCCGGGCACCAGCTAGTTTTAAAAATAAGAAAGTAAATAAGGTTTATTCATGGTATAGCGATGAAGCAAATGTTGTAAGCTGTCTTAATTGCAATGTCACAGGTGAACAGACAAATAGAGGCAAAGGCGGGTGAGATAAAGGAACTTTTTGCCACATTGGAGAACAAGCAGCAACAAATTCATCGCCTGGAGAAAATAGTTTTGTCGTTGGACGAGCAACAGCGCCGGACTCAAGCTCAGCGTACCAAGCATGAAGAAAAAGTTGCTGCGTTGCAACATGAGTTGGATTCTGCCAATAAGCGATACAGGTTAGTTATTAATTTAATTGATTTCCTTGAATGACTTATTGTTTCTTTACTACTAGACCCGTTGATGTTGGGAATGCCAGCATCTAATCTCCGATCTTCGTAGGTATACTGTCCGTTAACTCCTAAAAGTGATTGTTCTATGTATTAAATATTTTTTTTTTATGAGTAATTGTTATTGTGTTGCTTGTGTCCCTGGGCGAAGAGCTGTCTTAGCGCTATTATCATTAAATATACTTTTTAATATATTTTTTTAAAATACTTTTTAGTACATCCATAAATCTCTTGATCGTCGAAACGCTATGCTAAGAGGTTGGATAACATTGAGTAATTTTGTACCCTAATAATTAGTAATTTAATGTTTGTTTTTGGATTGTTTCAGAAGATTTCTCTTCTTTTAGCACTTCTCGACATAAGTAACGTGTAAAAGTGGTGTAACATTGAAATGATGATTTGAATTGAAATTTAAATACATGGAAATTTTGTGTATTGAATGTTTTGTTTAACTTGTAATTTGTAAATAAAATCTGAACCCATTTTTTAAAATGTTATTCCTTATATTCTTATTAAAAAAGTGAAATAAAAACCAAATGCAAAAACTCGACCGGAAACAGTTAGATGTGAGCATTACGTCGGAACCCACGTACATTTGGTTCGATTCTGTAAAATCGAGACAGCGCATTTTGTGATATAACAAAATGTGTGTATTTATATTCTGATATACTTTTTGCAATTATAAATTAGGTATTTACCGTTATACTCCTAGAATCTATGCTTGCAATAGACCCTACGTCAACACTCATAATGAAGAATGTACTTTATTTTATATACGTTACCTTAACATTAACAAAATTAAAGAGGCGTCCCTATTGGGTACTCCCATAGATCAAGTATTACTACCAAGGGTACTCTATAGTACCAACGTGTATGCAAAATTTTCATGATCGGTCTAGTTAAAATTCAGTGACATACACACGCACAGAACAAATAAATATATATAAAGATATATAAATCAATTGCTGTTCGTTTGTCTCGCTAAAACTCGAGAACGGCTGGACCGATTTTAATTCTGTCTTCACTTATGGATAGAGGGACAATCGGGAAAGGTTTGTACGTAAAAAAAATTGGTCGCCGGGCGAAGCCGGGAGCGGTCTTCAATAAAATAGACATAATCAAAATTACCTCTATAGCTGTTGCACGCGGCTTTACCCGCGTAACTTTATATATATGTTACTCGCTAATAATATACCTTCCTAACAGTGACTTGACACGTCTTATAAGATTGCTGCTCCTCTCGGACATTGCAATATTTGCTAGGATAATGTTTCATCATGTTCATCAACCTTAACCTCAGTGTTCAATGAAATGGAAAAGATGGGCACAGGCTCGATCAAGTTCCAAACTTGCGTCTACTGTATCAGCAGCTGAATGTTCTCAAGATGTTTTCCAAGAAATACAAGATCAATCTTTTCATTTGCTAGGAACAGATAACTTTGAAAATGTTATTCCCTGTGTATTTGCGTTCAAACTTTTGTAGAAGTTAGTTTTCTGAAACATTTTCAACTAAGTATAAGAACCAACTGTTGTTTAATATACTTAAATAAGTTTCGCTGCTGTACTTATATATTAGTCTCTCCTTCAAGTATAAATTTCACAGGCTATGCGAATATTAGTTATGAAACGGAACATCACCAAAAATCTATCGGTGAACAACGGAGGTTTGTTCTAATCTGTTAGAATTAGGCTATTAGAGGCACAAAATTTAATATTTTTATCAGTTTTAAGAACAAAACATACAAAATTCTTAACAATAAACTATGATTTGTAAAAGTGAACCAGCAATTAAAATTCCAATCGATTGAAAATTTATATGTAACGGCGTCCATGCTATGTGACAAATCGAAAAATCATAAATTGTAAGGTAATGATTTCAATTGAGACCAATTTAAAATAGGACGGCATTGAAATATTTTTTTCAAGCGCTTTCCCATAGGAGAATCATAGACAGGCCTTTATAAGAAAAAATATGTTAACTATTTACTAAAATGGTAATAATCATTAAAGATTGTTCAAATTTTAAATTCCATCATTAAAATACTATAATATTTTTTAAGACATCATTGACAAAATTTACAAATTTGAAAGCTGTCTCCTTTTGAAAAGATTTTTTTAATAATTCAGCAGATATTATGTAAGCACCTATAAGAACTTATTATTATTATTAGATCATTATTAGAAACAACAGCAAAAAATCAACTTCGTTACTCTGTGAAGAAAGTAAATAAGATCCGTGCTACATCTATCGGAGGCCGGCTATTATCATGGCTATCGTCCTAAGCTTCGAGGCGGCCGCTCGAAACAGCAACCTTCATACTTCGGCCGTATCGGATTTTTGAGCTAGGAAATAAGTCAGCTAAGTACCCGGCTTGCTTCTACGAGTACCCCGTATTTTCTCCTAAATGATCAGATGCACAGATCATATTATTCGCCGCGCATGAATATCCAAAGTACTCGAGTTCTGTCTTTTAATTCTGATAAAGTTTTTCTGACAGGTAAATAATGTTTACCAGTCAATTACAGATAATTAGAAGAAAATTATTCGTATTCTTTTTTATGTTACATATCAGTCCATTTGATGGTAGTGCCTATAGGTAGCTACCGTCGTCTATAGCACAAGCAACGCCACAGGTGCTGCAAGTACGCTGTCAACTATATGAGGATTCACAATTTGAGATTGGGAGGGAATTTGGAAATGGGCTCTGGCATCTCTTAGGGCCAGTTTTATAAATGACATACCTTTTTCCCGTTCGTTACAGTACTGGTGACGAACGGTAACGGTCCGTCAAACTTTCGGTAGCTGTCCGTAAAAAATACGCCAAAGTTTATGAATATTGTCGATGGTTTCGTTGTAGTCTGCTGTCAAGAATTGTCAAGTGTCGCGTCACAAACACATTTATTTATAAAAAATAACATTCTAAAATTTCTAAACTATAATATTTTCTAACCTCAACTTGTCACTTTGTCAAAATAAACTATACGTAATATAAACTGACCCTATTATAGTCAGTAACGAGCTAATAAACGCTACCTGTCAATTTATACTGTTGATTAACAAACAGTTGTTAATAATCTAATATTATACTATTAGATTATTTTTTCTTCTATTTTATGTAAAATTTAACTAACGGATCGTTATAGGTAAAACTGGCCCTTAATCACTCACCGAAGCACAACAGCGCGAGTATTGGTATATCACGGTGGTCTTTTGTAAGGGGGTGGTTACTGCCGCTAGACAGGTTTAAAAAAAAACATAGCATTTTTTAACATAATGAAAAACAGAAAAAAAAATTCACCTGGGCGTTTCACGTAAGTAAAACGTTTTAGCACACAAAGGAGGGTACACTCGAGGAAATTACCGGTTTCCAGTTTCGCTGTGTAAAGCACACTTGTGTACTCCACGGTACGTCGTCAAGGGCCCTTCGAGCCCAGCCTCGCTAGATTGCTAGAATTTTTTGTACAACATAATGTCGCGTTTTGTCGTCTAGTTAATACAATTTAGTGTGTTTGTGTGTGTGTATGTGCCAGTCCTAGCAAACTAATTTTTTTTTTTTCACTTTTATTTTCACATAAAATTTTTGATAATTAGAATAAAATATTAAATCAATTTGAATTGAATATTTTTGTAAAGAATAGACTTAGTAACGAAGTTTCTTAAGTTTCAAATTTAAATAATTAATAATTTACTTCAAAACACGAGGTATTTTGTTCCATTACTAGCCGCGTCTGGAGAGAGTTAATCACGCTCTTGCAGAAAACTATACCTAATGGACTGTCTGTATGGAGTTAGTTCAACTTGTTCTATGACAATTTGACAAGTTTTTTTTATTTGTGAAAGGGATTGACCTCAATCTGACCTGATGGTAAGTGTACATGAGGTCGCAGATGGAGTTCGCTTGTCTTTTAGTAGCCTATTCATTCTTTTCTTAAAGAGTTTGAAGATGTATATTTCAGGGAACATTGAACTGCAACAGAATAAGTAGTTCTATGGATTTCCCTCATACATCGCTTAGAATAATAATAAAGCTATTAAAGTCAGGGGTTGTTACCGTAAGCCTGCTACAAATTTAATACTAGTTTTCACGTTGTAGTTAGCGCAATTCAACACGATACTATTTCAAGCGGACAAAAATAATTCCATTTTCAGTTTATTTCAGAAGCGACCGTTATAAAATTGCTCCACAGCATTTTAAAGTACAAACACACATGAAAGAGCACAAATCGACGTGATTTGTGACTAGCTCGTTGCCCCGTTGAACGAGTTACATACATACCGTTCTAGAGATCTATGAACTTGCCAACATTCGAATTGGAAAATTGTATATTGGGCTATAAAAGACTTGACAGGTACAAAGTATTCAATAGTTTGGTATCTTTGCAGTCTCGAGCGCGAATATTCACGATATTGTAAAAATTCCGAGACACGGGATACCCACTAAGTCACGTTTTCTCTGAGCGCAATCCATACTATCGATACTAGCCAATACTAATCCATACTTCCATACTATAATATTATAAATGTAAAAGTAACCTTGTTTGTCTGTCCGTTTGTTACTTTTCCACGTCTTAACAACTCATCTGGTCATCATGAATTATTGATACCGGAAAGGACATAGGGTACCTTTCATCCAGAAAATAGGAACTGTTCCCGAGGTACGAGTATCATCTAAAATAAAATAAAAAACTAACGCCTGGCCTATAGCAACAAGAGGCTAAGCGTTAAGTATAGTGCATATATATTTTTTTTATTTTTCAATGCAGACGAAGTTGCTGGCACCATCTAGTCTAGATATAACTTGACTTTATTATGTTATTCAATTATGACTTACCAATTTATTTATTTCATTTTATTTTTGTGTAAATAAAAGTAAATTATGAAAAATATTTCACTGAGCATTGTTACAGTAATTATTCCATTTTCGAATTCATAACAAAAATTATTTCAACTTTAATTATTTCTTTAAAAAAATGTTGGTATTTTTATGACAAATATATTACGAGCAACTATTTGATGTTATTCTTAATATTCTGTTAAAAATACCTAGGTCTTTAAATACTTGCAATTACTTCGAAGGATTATACTGACTTAATACCAACGTTTATTTTAACTGTAAAGACAAATTAAGTTCAGATGACTGTCACAATTACTTAAAACTTTATCCAATAATCTGATTAAGTGCGTTGAAGCCTACACAAAGTTTTAGGGACTCACTGAAACTGATACTTGAACGTAAATATCCTTTTATTAGAACATGGTAGTTTGTTTTAAATTTCTCAACTTCATCAATGGTGTATAATGTAAACAACATGAAGTTTCAAATGTTAATATTATGTATAGAAACCGTAAGAGAAAGCTGGCATTTTTTTAATACTATTTCTGAAAAGTGAACACACTATTTATTTTTCTTTAATCTCCAAACAGAATATATTTATTTTAGTCGCGACTTCGTCCGCGTTGAAAAATTAAATCTCTTTTTAAAAAAAAACGACTTCAAACCGTCTTATATGGTCTTTTCTCGTGGATACCATTGTCATAACTGGACCAAATCGAAATGGAACCACACGGAGAGCACCAGCTTTCAAATAAAAAAAGAATCATCAAATAGTTTAACCCAGTCGAATGTTCTGAGGTAACAAACATAAGAAAATACAGTCAAATTGAGAACGTCCTTTTTTGGAAGTCGGTTGAAAAATATTTGACATCTTTACGATGGTGGCGCCGCCGCCGCCACGGCGACAGTGGCGCCCATTTTTTATATTTTTAGACGACTCGGGAATCTAACATATTTCCACGATAAAAAGTAATATATGTTAATCCAGGTAATAAACTATCTGTGCGCCAAATTTTATTCAAATCCATTGCGCTCTATTTGCGTGATTGAGTAACAAACATCCAAACATACAAACTTTCTCATTTAATATAATATTAGTCTCACTATAACTGTATATTTTCCATGTTCTATGTTTCAGATACATAGTAAGCCTAGCTATCACCTTAATGAATTTAACAAGCAAGATAACATTTCAAAATCAAATGATCTAGGAAACATTATAGTACCTACATATAAAAAAAAGTTTAACATAAACTTTTCTTATTCAAGACACTTTTTTAAACAAAAAGAACAAAAATCTCCCTTTAGATTTAAATCTTGCGGTCATTAGTGGCTCAAGTTAGCATACATTTTAATATTACGGGACAGCTGCGCCTCTGAAATAAAGCTACCTTCTTTTGCAAGATGTCAAACAAGCTCATTTTATTTATATTTTCTCCACACTCCATTTCTGCTTTTGGATTTATTGTCGCAATATCCTTTGTTGAGAACGCTAGATTTAATGTCTTTAGCGATCCTTACAAGCTCTATTAATGTGAATGTGTACATTGTTGTGTTATATTTGTTACTAGTTGTTGCACGGGACTTCGTCCGCGAAACTTTATAAAATACTAGCTGGCGCCTGCGACTTCGTCCGCTTTGAAAAAGAAAAAAAGTAGCCTATCCTGTGTCCCGTACATCTAAATGTTTATCTACCCAATTTCATGAAAATCAGTTAATTCGTTTAAGAGTTATGGAGGAACATACATACTTACATACATACATAATACATACAGAAAAAAATTGTAAAAATGGTCAATTTAGTTTCAGTATCATGTATAGAGCCTATAAACACGATATCTCTGAAAACAAAGTAACTTACTCCATGACCAACCCTTACAGATTTATTATTAGTATTGATGATGATGATAACCTATAATATAGCTTTCTATAGGTGAAAGAATTTTTTAAATCCCAACATTTACGGATCTGATAACCAGACGTTTAAAAGTAGAATAATCAATCAACTTGCAAGACCTTAGTGTGCTTCCTATTCGTAAGAAACGTATTTCTTCAGTCGTCCATAGCATCAGTGGCGCTTCATAGTGGGATCATGAATCACAATTCCTTTCTACATTGTCTAATTTATCACTATAGAGGTTATATTTTTTTTTATGTATAGGACCGTAGGCAGGCAGATAGTCCATTTGATGGTAGGTGGCTACCAAAGGATATTAACGATCATTAATATAATAATCTTATTTGTAGTTACAATAGGTATTGCATAGGAAATGAGATGTAGTTAAAAAGTTACAATTTTCTTATGTATTAAAAGGATATTCATAGTTTATAGTGATTGTCATAGTTAACATTAGTTCGCACATGAAAGATAAGTTGACAGTAGAATAAAGTATAAAATAATATGTGGAAATTTTCAACACATGTAATTCAGAATAAAAGTAACGCCATATAAAGCTGAAGCACTGTAAATAAACTTAACGACAGTCTTCTATAAGTATCTTGTTAACTTTAACAAGTTTATTCCTGCGCTCCCTCGAGCAAGGCACTAAAATAAATACATAGGTAAGTAAAACTATAAAATCAATGTTTATTAAATCCAGTAATTATACGCGCGCATAGACAAGCCCGTGCTATGTGAGCGGATCACGGAACATGTTTACTGAGCGCATTAGTAACCTAAACATCGCAACTAGTCGATCCATCTTACGTGACACCTCGTGCTTCATACATGTTTCGAAGAAAACAAGTGTTTTCTGTATCATCGGGGAGGCAAATGAGTTCAAGTTACGTTGGTAAGTCTCCGCGTACAGTTCCGACGGCGACAGAATTAACTGGAGTGGGTGATGTTTGACTGTGTATTATTTACGCAGAGTAAACTTTAAGCCGGGTCGTTGATTAAGAGCCATTGTTTGGTCTTGGAAAATCAAAACAAACCTAAATAAATCCATATTTAACTAATATTTTATACCATATTTGGCGCTTAACGTTATACCTATACCTATACCTATACCTTAAAAAGAAGCTTTTTTTGACGAGCTCCTTCCCTGGTCCAGTGGTTAAGGTACTTGCTTTAACGCTCTATCTAAAGGGCCCAGGATTCGATTTTCAGCAGGGCCAACTTTGCAAATGGAGTTTTCATACTTGGCTCTAGATCTGGAAAGTAGTGGCAGGGAACACTGTTTTGAAGTTATTTTCATGATTTTTTGTAGTTTTTACAGGTCATCATCATCTCAACCATAGGATGTCTACTGAGTCCTCTTGTTGCACTCTCGAGAATCTTCCAGCCTTAGCGCACAGTGTGACAAAGAGCCTAGTTTTGTGACATGGTCTTTTTATATCAAATTCTGATAGTCTAAGCCGGTATAAATGCAAGAGTAAAACACCTAGGTGTTCAGCTTATCTAGTTTTTGAGATATAATTTTTTTTAAGTAGAAAAAATTAACCGGTTATTCATAAAATATTCAATAGCTTTCTAAAGATACAAAATATTTGAAAACAGTTCAAATATTATTTGTGCAGCATTAAAAAACATCGAAGGAATCGCCAAATTTCTAAATCAATTCATTTCGAAGTTATTAAGATTTATATAAGAATTCCTAAAATTTCTCCTTTTTCATACTAAACAGGGTTGTGTATAAAAATGGATGGTATAATTTTGCGGATTTTTCGAGAAAAAAAATAAAAACGAAAATTATATAAATCTTAATAACTTCGAAACGAACTGATTTAGAAATTTGGCGATTGCTTCGATGTTTTTTAATGCTGCACATATTATATTTGAACTGTTTTCAAATATTTTGTATGTTTCTGTTCATTCAGTTTCATTTTCTGTACTTTAAAAAAATATATACGAGTATATCTCGAAAACTAGATAAGCTGAACACCTGAGTGTTTTACTCTTGCATTTATATAGGCTTAGCTTAGACTATCAGAATTTGATATAAAGAGACCATGTCACAAAATCAGGTTCTTTGTTAGACTGTGCAGCAGCCGTCGGATCTCCGTAGGTACTATGTGTCCTGCCCATCGCCACTTCAAGTTACTGATCCGCCGGCTTATGTCGGTAATTTTCGTACGTCTATAGATCTCTTAATTTCTGATTTCGTCACGCAGGGTAATCCCGAGCATAGCCCTCTCCATAGATCGTTAAGCGACGAGCTTTTTATGAGATCCATAGTTAGAAACCACGTTTCAGCACCATTTGTTATTACTGAGGAATTTTGGACGTGAAGATGTCTCGGAGCTTCCCGAACGCTGCCCATCCGAGTTGGATTCGACGGTTGACCTACTTAATATTCCTTGTCATATATATAACTTGACTAAGCTGAGGACGATTTCCAATTAGTATAATATTAATTGAAATTGTAATTGTGATTGCTAAAGTGATTATTGTGACATAGAGGAGAACATAACATAGAGGTACCTTAATCCCGCGACAACTCCATCATACGAACATAATTATAATTCAATGTTCCGACAATGGGACAGTACGGTTTCCTGTTATACGGCTCGCAGTGACATAATTAACTTGTCTAATTATAGTGAGTGACGGGTAAAGGACCAATGGGACGGCACTAATGTAGCTCACGGCTGGTTTGCTGTACAATCGCATGTCACTTTGACCACAAATTTTACATCAAGTTTAGTCTCTAAAAGCATAGCTAGTTTGAAAATACCAGTATATTTTTTAGCGATATTTTTAAGTATGAAACCATAACCTGAAAGGAACCGACAATATTTAATTAAAAATACTAAACATTCTCTGATGTACAAATATGCACTCATGCACACAAACAACTATGGAGTTTTTATATTTCAATTTTTATCGTAAGATTGTTTCATCTCTAATATTTCCGAAAAATTGAAAGCAAATGTTATCTCAGATTATTAGTTGTCATAAAAAGAGCCCGTTTCCCTCTTTCATAAATGAAACTTCTAGAGTATGTTATTAAAGGCATAATAAAACGCTTTTCTATCGATTTCCAATAGTTACTATTAGATATTATGTTTTCCCTGACAATACCTCACAGCCGGACTTAATACTTTAGCAGCCCGCTTCCTCGCCACATTGTCTGAAGAAGCCATTGTTATGGAAATATTACGTTTACCTACTGTAAGATCAGTGTTTTTATTATGAACAATAATAAATTTTGTTTTCAGATAAATGGTGGAAGACACTGTGATGATCCTCTAGATGGTAAATGTGATTACCGTCACTTATTCTAAACATGAGCAACGCCAGGGGAAGTTGCAAGTGCACTGCCAGGTTAGGTAGAATAAGGGTACTCACGGTATCCCTTTGAAAGTGGGTGATAAATATTCATTAAACTGTCTAATTTTTGAATAGGTACAGAATGTAATGTGTACCTACTGCTACTCCAAAATTTATTTATTTTTATTTAAAGGACTAAATATAAATGTCAAATGTTAAGTAGGTACATATTTTCTAATATTTTTATTATACATACAATGATTCTACAAACAAGTTGGTTAGTTGATTTGGCGTACTCACTGACATAGTGGTTCCTGGTTCGGTTTCTGATAAGGTCAAGCAAAGATTTTATTATCAAAGTTACCTTTATAAGGTTTTGGTGCCAATCTTGTGCAGTTCTTGCAATATAAGCCATTTGCTTAGTTTATTACGAAACAATTGGCATGTAAAAAGATTTATTCAAATAGTAAAAAGAAGTACATAGTACATTTGTTTATTCAAATCTGTGACGAACAGTAATATGAAAATTTGTATTTCTATTAACTAAGTATGTAAATATAATATTGCGTTTAATTCAACCTTAAAATATTGTACACAATTTCAAAATTTTATAGTATCTGTTTATACAGACGAATGTTTGAAAAGCTACGTTACATGATAGCGCAGATTTTGTTAGGATAGTGATGGATTTTCGTTCCCCGTCGCGTTATTGCAACCCCTAATGGAAACAGATTGATCTATTCTCCGACCAACACATTTTTGTTTACCTATGACTAGCTTGAATTTCAATTTCACTATGCACTAGCTCAATATAGCATAAGGCTCTAGGCTATTTCTACTACGTGGAAATCCCTTACATCCCCCTTATATAATTTTGTTTACACTCAAATGGTGCAAGATTTGAATAATATATATAAGCGCACCGATAAAATCGCTGGAACTACTAGCAAGACTTTCAAAGACCCTTCACTGATTTGTTTAGTGATAAACTTTACGTGTATACCTCAGGAGTCGATTCCTTGAGGAATCTGACCTTAAATAACAAATTTATTAGTAAGTTGCCAGAATTTTTTTTTTAAGTATACATTCTACAAAGGTTAATTAATATTTAAATGTTATCAATAACTTTCAAAAGAAATAAATGTTTATTTCTTTTCAATTAATATGTTTGAAACTTATATTTTACGTTTAATTTACTATAGTATATATTTTCTTATGTTCAATAGAATTTTTTTCTCCAGTGAAACACTTTATAATAAAAACTTTTAATCTGTACTAATATTATAAAGCTGAAGAGTTTATTTGTTAGGTTGAACGCGATAATCTCAGGAACTACTGGTTCGAATTGAAAAAATATTTTTGTGTTGGATAGTTCATTTATCGAGAAAGGCTTTTGGTTATATGACATTTTGAACGCGGAAGAAGTCGCGAGCAACCGCTAGTATTTTAATAAAATGGACTTACTATTCTTATAATTACAATTATTACTTCGCTAGTGAAGACAGTAGTACCAATTTTCATGCTGTTTACACCAATGGATGGAGTGGTTCTCACGGAAAGTTTTTGGTATATAATTTGCATCCGTGCAAAGCCGGGAACAGGCCGCTAGTGCAAAATAAATTGAAAAGATCAGCGATAAATTTGATCTAATTTGTTAAGTTAGCTAAATTAGTAAATTTCTCAGATCATCTTTACCTATCTGTCACTTGTTCGAAAGCCCTTATCCAACCCCAAGAGGTGTTAAATTGCAAATCCCACTATGAGAGTCCATAAAGCGTCCCTTACTCGTGCGACCGTCACATGCAATTCGTACTTATTTGCATATCTTGCTTCCAACGGTTTATGGTTTAAATCATTGTTAGTAATTTCAGTTTGAGAGTAAGATATTGCTCGCGTAAGTTCCCAATGCCGGCAATATATTTGTTATGCAGATTATGACAGCTCAGATTTGGAATAATCCCATCCCAAACATTCGCCTGTCACTCAACGATACTCAAGTAATGGATCTGTTAGGGTCGTCACAGGCCCATATACTCGCCATGTTCATTAGCCTGAGAAAATAAGAAAAATCAGGGGAAATAAATCGTGTAGTTTTGAAAATTGGTAGAATTATACTTTACGGTATCCAGATCAACATACTAAAAGTCCTCAAGGGTGGGGGTTGTGCTAAGGGTGTAAGGGGGGGTTGAAGGTACCTTTTTTGAGGTTTTTGCTCATATCGCGAATATCTGTAGGAATAGCATTATGATTACTTCTGACAATAGTTTCTACATGAAATTGTCTACAAATTTAGATATATTCATTTTTACTCTACGATCAATACTTTAGGGACTACAGGCTGTGTAAGTTTACAGATATATAAAAATAGACGATTTCAGCAAACGGTGTCGTTTTTTTTTTCGGCGTTATTTATCGCCATTTTTAGTTTAGAATAAGCAAGCTTAGTCATTGGCCTACCCAACATAAAAAAACCCCATGAAGATCCATGGAGAATTCTAAACAAAAAAGATGATAATGTAAACAAGGTCCGATGGTTCAAGATACCGTGTGCCCTTAAGCAACGAAGGGCGTCAGCGGGTCGTGGATGGTGAGGTTGAGGTCCATGCATACCACTGAGGCTGAATCGACGTCTTTTCTACTGCATATACAAACAGGCCAAGATTTATAGCTCAAAAATGGGTTCGATCCGCAAAAAATCCTGCTATTTGATTTTTCGATTGGATTATGTCAGAGACTGTCTCCCAAGTATAAATCCAAGTTTGTGTCGCTTGAAACCGCGAGCGTTAGCCGCCATCTTGAGAAACGCCTTTTTGCAAATATCTCGGCAACGGTGAGTTTTACGTTAAAAATTGTAAGAATCTTTTTTGTAGAGAATAAAGTTTCCCATCGTTTTTATTTGAAACGTTTTTCTCTACTGTTAATATTTGCCGATATATGGTCGATTAAAAAAACCAAATTTTTGTTTTTGAAAAATATTTCGATAAATTTTAGAAATACGAAAAAAATGTGATAATCAAAGTTGTAGAGCATAAATTTTTCTATAATTTTTGTAGGAAACTTTTTTTTGTAAAATCAATAGTTGCTGAGCTCTACCGCAATTAATAGTAAAGCAAAATAAAAGAAAATCTTTTTTTTTAAATTACCGAAAAAAAAATTACCAAAAAAAATTAATGCCGCAATTTCAAATGGGAAACTTATATTTTATATTTCTGTCTTGTGTTGCTTTTCATAAAAGTTGCCGTAGCTGTTTTTTTTTTTACCTGACGGAAACTTTAATTGCGGTAGAACTCAGCAACTATTGATTTTACAAAAAAAAGGTTCCTACAAAAAGTATAGAAAAATTTATGCACTACAACTTTGATTATCACATTTTTTTCGTATTTCTAAAATTTATCGAAATATTTTTCAAAAACAAAAATTTGGCTTTTT
Organism: Synanthedon formicaeformis; assembly: GCA_945859745.1. Lineage (NCBI taxonomy): Eukaryota > Metazoa > Arthropoda > Insecta > Lepidoptera > Sesiidae > Synanthedon > Synanthedon formicaeformis. The sequence continues at coordinate 8,648,065 of OX243957.1, forward strand.
TAATCGACCATATATCGGCAAATATTAACAGTAGAGAAAAACGTTTCAAATAAAAACGATGGGAAGCTTTATTCTCTACAAAAAAGATTCTTACAATTTTTAACGTAAAACTCACCGTTGCCGAGATATTTGCAAAAAGGCGTTTCTCAAGATGGCGGCTAACGCTCGCGGTTTCAAGCGACACAAACTTGGATTTATACTTGGGAGACAGTCTCTGACATAATCCAATCGAAAAATCAAATAGCAGGATTTTTTGCGGATCGAACCCATTTTTGAGCTATAAATCTTGGCCTGTTTGTATATGCAGTAGAAAAGACGTCGATTCAGCCTCAGTGGTATGCATGGACCTCAACCTCACCATCCACGACCCGCTGACGCCCTTCGTTGCTTAAGGGCACACGGTATCTTGAACCCTCGGACCTTGTTTACATTATCATCTTTTTTGTTTAGAATTCTCCATGGATCTTCATGGGGTTTTTTTATGTTGGGTAGGCCGATGACTAAGCTTGCTTATTCTAAACTAAAAATGGCGATAAATAACGCCGAAAAAAAAAACGACACCGTTTGCTGAAATCGTCTATTTTTATATATCTGTAAACTTACACAGCCTGTAGTCCCTAAAGTATTGATCGTAGAGTAAAAATGAATATATCTAAATTTGTAGACAATTTCATGCAGAAACTTTTGTCAGAAGTAATCATAATGCTATTCCTACAGATATTCGTGATATGAGCAAAAACCCCAAAAAAGGTACCTTCAACCCCCCCTTACACCCTTAGCACAACCCCCACCCTTGAGGACTTTTAGTATGTTAATCTGGATACCGTAAAGTATAATTCTACCAATTTTCAAAACTACACGATTTATTTCCCCTGATTGCCGATCTATGGCTTAATTTGCCTTGGTTACATAGAATTTTGCTTTTATTTTTTTTTAAATTACAAATTTGTTGATAATCCTCTGTTAGGTCGTTTATTTCAATATTTAATTAAAGTATAATAATAGTAAGGGCCTCTTTCTCCAACTACAAGTAACGTGTTGATTAGTTACTTTTAGAAATCATTTTCTGTTATATTGAATTATGCACTCAGTTTACTGCATCATTCGATAGCCGATTTTTTTTTATTATTTTCTATTTAATGTTTGGGACATTTACCGTACAAACAAAGGCATATCAGCTCCATTATTCCCGGTTACCGGTGACTTTAAATGACAGTTGGGCCTACTTGACGTTTGAGAAAGAGGCGCTAATAGTAATAAGTATACAAGTCCTCTTCTTTATATAGTACTAGCTGCAACTCGCGACTTAGTCCGCGTTGAAATAGAAAAAAGTAGCCTATCCTGTGTCCTGTACGTCTAAATATTTATCTACCAAGTTTCATGAAAATCAGTTAATTCGTTTAAGAGTTATGGAGGAACATACTTACATACAGAAAAAAATTCTAAAAATGGTCAATATAGTTTCAGTATCATGTATATAGCCTATACACACGATATCTCTGAAAACAAAGTAACTTACTCCATGACCAACCCTTACAGATTTATTATTAGTATTGATGATAAAACAAAGTCGCGTATCCCGCCGTCTGACCTTCTGTACACTTAGATCTTTTAAACTACGTAACGGATATTAGTGGAGTGTTCACTAATAGAAACACAAGGCAGGTTTAGATACGAGTATATGATTTGCACGAAAAATAAAAAATAAATATGGTTAAATGATATCAATGAATAAATATTTTATCATCAAATAACGAAATTAGGGTCATTAGTAGTAATAAATAAAATTAGTGTATACTAATAGTAAAATATAACACCTGAATAAAACGGTGTTTTTTTAATTATTTTTAGACTAACACGCCTTCGGTGGCTCGAAATATAAATTTTCGCATTCATAATATCATTAAGATAACAAGTTAAAAACAATATACTTGTTTGGTAAATAGAATCTTATCTTTGAAATAGATCAAACTAAATGTAACAAAACCGACTAAATACTAAGATACATTTACGTTGGACACAAAGAGATTTGTTGCAACCCTTACTTCTAGTTCGCTTACAATCCGATTTGTCCCTCTGAGATCCTTGTTTCTTATCTGTTCCGGTCAAAGTGAACTTTAATCGTGTTCAACTCCGTTTTAATCGCATTTCAAATACTAAACTTTATTAAATACTCCTAAACCGAACATCTCCAATGGGATCATGTTGGAATGGGTACAATATGTTTCAATTCAGACTTTGACACAATAGTACCATCCCCCCATTTTTTCTCTTTGTGCATACGGTACAGCGGAATAAAACTAACAAAACAATTTCAAACTAAATTACCATTTTTAAAAGCGAACTTTTTACTTTTCTATTTTGGATTTGTTTCGTGAGCATTCTATGTTTACTTTTCTATTTTTATTTTTTTTGCATTAATTTTGTTTGAAAGTTGTTTGAAATGTTTATTGTTTTTTTTATTGAGGAATAAACAAAATAAATGTTTACTGTCATTTTAGAACAAGTTTCAAATGCCTAATGTATAAAAGTATAGTTTCTTCTACTTATTAGATATCTCGAAAAAGACTTATATTTACTTACTATAGCTTACTATAGATAACCTTTACTAATTCATTGACTAAAGCATTTTGTCGTTAAACAAAAGTTTATAGTTATAGTTGTTACAGTAGGCAGTCAATTACAAAAGTGAATAGCTTAAAAATACAAACTTTTCTTACATTATCCACTTAAACATTGGATTACTTTGGCGTCTAATTACTTGGTAAATAATTACTTGGGAAAGAACATTAGATCTTTGTGGAAAGTTGTTAATTTAATATACCTAATTATAGGGTGTAATTCAAAGACTGTTGAATATATGAAACAATATGTCATCAACTTGAAAATTTCAGACGCCAAATAGACAGTCCCTTCTTATTTTGTTGACCCACATAGCTTCCTGTATGAAGATTGACAGAGAAGATTATCCGGCAGAGAACAAGGTATTAATTGTATTATATAAATGAAATATAAATGAGTAACATTGTGAGCTTATAGAACAAGAGAGCGCGGTAAAGTTACGATCAGCCAGTGTCAGTGGCATATTGCGGTTGCGGGCTTTCGACTCGATGCCACAACTTCTTGCGCGTGACGGTTTCAACATCCAGTTAGCTGGTGTTTCTGTCTAGTAAATAAATTAAAATACGACTTCTTTGTTAATGTTTATTAAAAATGTACTACAATATTGTTCCTTTACTTTATAGTCTGGTCAAATTAGACCAAAAAATAAGAGTAAAACTACCTAAATTCAAATTTTATTTTTAACCATATTTTAAACAATCTTACAGATTTTCAGCTTGATGGGAATTTAGGTAACTTCGAATGTCTAGATTGACCGGTCTATTAAACCGTTTCAAAGAAATTAGTAAGCTTACTTAAGAACAAAAACATTTTAAAATATTTTAAAAAATTTAAGCACGCCGCATGTTTGGTTGGCAATAGGTTAGCAATACGCCGGACCGGAAAATTTTCCGAGTCGGTAAAACTGTCGGAAAATTCAGTGTCTGTACAATTTATATGAAGCTGATCACATTATGCTGGAGCTGGCATAGGCCGGGCGTTTTGTTTCAATAGTCATTAGATTAAGAATCAGCATGATCAGGAACTGAACCGTCTGTATGAAAATCTGACGCGCTCGAGTATTTCGAAATGGCAATCGCCAAAAATCTTTTTTGCATTTTCAAAAAGCTGCCACGAGTCTGCGTTACATGATCCGAATGGTCTGTTTTTTAAATGGCTCTCATTTGGGTTCGCTTAAGCATTCCTTCTGAAAATCTGACGCGCTCGAGTAGTTTTAAATTTTTACCTCAACCCCCATTAACCCCACCATCTAAACCGGCAGATTACCACATATCCGTTATCGAAGTACATAGGGAATATCTGACGTGCTCGAGTAAATAACAAAATTTTCTCTTGGGCTCCCACAGGAATAAAAGATATCGTGTATTTTTCATACCCATATTATTATTATTTTGGAATATCAGTTTACTTTTTCCTTCCCGTGCATTACATCAAAGTGGTTCACAAATTAACATGTGTGTAGAATTTACCTACATGTGTGTATAATTATAATAATGATTAACGTACGTAATGATTATTATTTGTCTTATTCTTATTTACTTATAATACTAAAACAAAAGTTTTAAGTCTGTAACTTAGCTCAACAGTTTTAAAGTTATCACTTTAAACAACATAAATTAAAATTCAATGCGAAGCATATATGAGCGAAAAATTCACAACCATTTAATTAGTAAGTACCTAGTGTTTAACAAAATGACAAAGCTACGATTTTGATTATGAATGCAATTTGATGAAAATTGAATTTATATTTACTGTTACATGTGATTTATGTGAAGTGCATATTACAAATCATTTGTCAATAGAATAGCTTATCGAACTGGCTGTAATTACTAACAGGGTGAATATGGCATAATACCTAAATGCATAAATTTAGAACGGTGGAGAAATAACTTATCAGAGTATCAAAATGCATTTCTCGATCGCACTAACTTATATCTACTTAAATTTTAAATACACCTGAAATTTTAAACTCTACTTGACTGATATTTTTGAATAATTTTTAAACATGTCATGCCACTCTATCAATATTGGCCGGAACCGGCAATAAAAGCATCAACAATTTATGGTATAAATTTTTAACCCATTAAAATAATATGCTAAGAAATATGTATCCGTTGTATAAGGCTCAATAAGAGAGGGATTTTATGGAACGATTTTAAGAATGTAGAATTCCTCAATTTATTCATATAAGTTTCCGAACGCAAATTGAATTTTTTTGGCCATGTCTATTATCTAGTAATGTAATTCATTCCTAAAAGTAATAAAATTCATGGCTTTCATTATTTAAAAAGCCGTATTTGGTATTGAGAAACATTATATTAGAACATGTCACAACAAGCGAAGAATCTTTGGACGTGAGAGGAAAACGTGAGCTAGAGACAATTTAACAAGCTATTAGTGTGCTCCCCGACCACTCCCCGGTCGAGGGAATAATTCATTACAGTCTAGGAGCATGTGCTTTTATTGTGTACATGAAATAAATAGTTTAGAATACAATGCTATACTTAATAATAGCAACCCACATATCGTTTTGCAATCTTATCGTGGGCAGAAAATTCTCTTACGTGAGACCAATCGATTAAATTGAACTTTTCCTATTGTTTTACGGTGGGCCAGTACGTAATGTCAGTAGATCTCCTTATTTCCCTTACTGTTACCCCTATCCGAGTCGCTAGCACAGTTATATCACCCCAAAGTTGATAGTGTTTTGCAACTATAACCTACGATCATGCCGGTATTCAGCCTGCGTGCTACAGATGACCATTAAAAATAAAAGAAATTTAATTTCTCTGAACTTTAGCATTTTCGGGACACTCAGCTACAAATAGTAATATCAAATATATGAACCGGGATTTCAATCAACTTTTGTAGAAACGTTGATTGAAATTCCGGTTCAATGTTTTGTATGTTGCCGATATGTTTTGTATATTAATATAGGAATGATGATCCCCTGCTCACACTGTACGGATAAATATCGAGATTAAAGCAGCTTTCGTGAGAAACAATAGGTATTCTAATTATTGTACAATCTTTTCACATAAACGTAAAATTCAATGGAGGACTATAGACATAGAGAAGAGGCCTGTGCAGACAGTTGGAAGTAAAAATTAAATTAGATTTAAAAAAAGTATCAATTATTTGACAACAGCTCTTAGACTAGAGTGACATAAACTACAACGAAATAACACGTGAAGGTGACGCGCCGCCCAGTCACGGGTGTTCCATCTTTAGCACACATGACCCTAAACATGCGATAGAAAACACTCATTGTTAACGTAAAAAAATGGTATATGTATAGTTAGATAATAGTGGCAATTTAGAATACAATTCTAAATAGCCATAAGGGTGTAATAGCCTAATTCCAGTAGTGTTACTTGTGCCGCTTGCTTTTAATAGTAATAATACACTTTTAAAAATTATAATCATAATTTTCTCAGTCATAGACGTCTACTACTTGACGTAGCCCCCCCCCCCCCTGCATAATGAACCAGTAGGACCAGTCAGAAGCAGCCAGGTTCCTGATCCGAATTTATAATATTGTAATATTATGATAGATAGATAGGTCTTTTAAATGGACAGAGAAAATTTGATAATTAAATTGGCAATGAAAAACCCGGCAATACCTATTCTTTATTCACTATGCATATGTATATTTTTGTAAATATTTTCATTGTCAACACTAAGCAGTTAGTAACTAAAGTATTGAAAAATAATTACTTTAGTAAAAAGTTTTTAGTTAGCGATAACATACAACAACCACCTCAATACTTACTTCTTTGTGTCGTTGTTACCTTTTCACGGTTAAACAACTAAGTTGAATTTCCGATATTTGGTATGTATGTATTTTTTGAAACTTGGTAATAACTTGTTTGGGACGATGACACAGTTCAAAAGCTATGGAAACGCCGGCTAAACAACGTTTAATACTTCGATGAGTTTAGGAAAGTTAACAAAATAATGAATAAGCTTTGAGAGAGAAAAAAAAACATTTCAAAAACATTCTTCGCGAAAGAAACTTGCAGAATCGGGACATTCTTGGAGTACTTGTCCAAGAAATTCTTTATCTTACTTCGAGCAGCGACTCATAATTTTTAGAGTGGGATAAAATTTGCACAATTGACTTTTCTTTAAAAGTTTTAATTACTTGACATAATTTTAGTATGAAAACTTTAACGGAACTTAAAAAAAATCACACATGACATCCCAACAGAGTACAGACATATTTCTCAGTAAAGCTTAATGAGGTTGCTCTGTATAATTACTAATCGTCACAGTCATGTCTATGTCTAGGTGTCCACTCTTGAGAAGTAGCATGAGATCGGGTACGTCTTTTTCTTTGCCTTTTGTGTCTTTTCTCTTCATCCAAATCTTCTCTCTGTTCAATATGGTGACGTGACGGTACTTTCACTGTTAACTGCTTAACTGGACACCTCTTTGTAGATTTTTTATAAATGACACTCTTCATAAGACCCACTCCCACCACACATATAAGTATCAGGGAAATTATGCAGAGGTATATAATGTTATTGTTGTTGTTGTACTCTGGTTCCGGTTGTTTATGCACAAGCATAATTTTCTATAATATTAGTCACAATTCAATTTGAATACAATAATTTGTTGTTATAGCACTTATTAATTTAGATAATTACATTTCGCGTTAATAAAACAAAAAGTTATTGAGACATTCGTGATGACAGCTGTTGCCTTTTATTAGACAGATAAAATCAAAGACAACGTTTAACTAGTTTTAAAAAGTTTCGTAAATCATCTGCAAATCCAATGGAGTCCTAAACTAGTGGCGATTTTGATAAAACTTCGCCACCATGTGTAATTTGGTCCAACATAAAAAAATAAGATAGTTTTTATTTTAAGCCCGGGCGAACGAAGCCGGGAGCGTGTAGCTAGTAATCTATAAAAATGTTTTCAATGGTTCATATACCTATATCAATTATTAATCACGTATCATCATCATCTCAGCCGCAGGACGTTCACTTCTGGACATAGGCCTTCCCTATAATTTTCCAAATATTATAAATGCGAAAGTTTGTATGGATGGATGTTTGTTACTCTTTCACGCAAAAACTACTGAACCGATCACCATGAAATTTTGCATACACGTTGTCTGGGAAACCAGAAAGGACATAGGGAACCTTTCATTATTCAACGCGGACAAAGTCGCGGGCATCAACTAGTTATTAAATATGTTCAGAAGCAGCCTGGATCCACCGTCGACCCGCGGCTCTTTTCAGGTCATCTATTCACGAGTACCTATGCGAAAATAAAATAAATATATTATTTATATATTTACGTTTACATTTTATGATATTAAGCCTTTAAATTCATGAAAATACAGCTACTAGGTTAGGTATAGGTTAGTAATTTTTGTTATATTAAAGTACCACTTACATGGAACTACAACTTCAAATATATTTTTTTAATATTCACAAAGCTGAAACCGTTTTATGTACGCAAATAATTGCAGCTCTTGGTTCAAAATGGTCGCTAATTAACTTGATTCAATTAAAAGATACCGTACCTCGTAATTTAACGATAACAGATAAATTATTTCTGGCCTGTTGATTGATTATCGGTTTTTACGAATTTATTTTAACATAACCTTATTCAATCAGAGCATATTAAAGTTAATTCAAATGTTTTAATCTTAATTATTAAAAAATGTCTACATTGGAAATTTTTGCCAATCCTTAAACCAATTCCAAACGCAGTTATATTAGCGTACACTTCCTAATAGGAAAATTGGAATTTCTTACAATATGTTGCAAATACGTAAATTCCTTTTTACTATAGTTGTTGAACCATATCAATTTCATCTTTGTTAAGAGTATCTTGCTCTGCTATGTCATCATTATCACCTCTACAGTGGGACGTCCACTGCTGTACAGTCAAGGGCAAAAATATCTGTACGTTTCCAAAGCGGCAAAAATATTTGTACAGTTGAGAGGCCAGAAATATATGCTCGATAGTTCGGTCAGAAATATGTGAGCATTTAAAGGGTCAAAAGATCTAGACGTTCACGTGGCCATAAATAAATGTACAATGTCAGTCAAATATATGTAGACAAATAGGAGGGCATAAATATCTATACATGAAACTATCATTAACATTCATATGAGAACAAAACGAATTTCTAATTTTGAATTATGACAATCATTGAAAAGAGTACCATTCTGTCATATGATCGGTTTGTCCCTTTCATTTTGGTCGTGACGTCATTAGCGTAACATTTGTTTCACCTTTCATCCTATTTTTTAGATTCTGCTTCACAGCGAGCGTTCACAGCTATCATATACGATTTTCATGTGGCTTTTCTCGTGAATATTATATAAGCGTTTTTTTAATGCTAAATTTATGTCAGTATTATATTAATACTAGATGTAGCGATGAAACGGAAGATATTTATTCGGAAGATAAGTAATTTTACTATATTAGTACGAAAAACTTTCGATTACGCTAATGTATGTGATTTTACGAATGTGGCTTTGCCATTAAAAATAACACTTAGGTTTTTACTATATTTTCTAGTTTCCATTCCTCTTTGTGGTGAGACTGACGTTTATTTGACCCGCGACTTCGTCCGCGTTGAAAAAGAAAAAAGTAACCTATCCTGTGTCCCGTACGTCTAAATGTTTATCTATAATAAATACCAAGTTTCATGAAAATCATACATACATAAAGAAAAAAATTCTTAAAATGGTCAATTTAGTTTCAGTGTCATGTATTTTGTTATATGTTCAGTTGTGAGTTTTCGAACTTGACATTCGATTAAATTATTTTCAAAATATGTACGAGTAAGTGGCCAGTATCTAAACAGAAGTGCCTTTTAAAAAAAGTTTTAAAGCGAATGCTAATTCGAATTTTGTGTGTTACTTATCTCAATTGAATAAGATGCATATTTGCATACCTATGTGGTAAGTTTTGACTATCAAATACATGTATAGATAATTTTGGCACGCGTTTTGTTCTCGTGTATATGATAATTGCGTGTATAGAAATTTTTGACACGCTCTTTGTTCTCATGTATATTATAATAGTTGCGTGTATAGATATTTTTGGCACCCGTTTTGTTCTCATGTATATGATACTTTCATGTATAGATATTTATGCCCTCCTATTTGTCTACATATATTTGACTGACATTGTACATTTATTTATGGCCACGTGAACGTCTAGATCTTATTGACCCTTTAAATGCTCACATATTTCTGACCGAATTATCGAATAGATATTTCTGGCCTCTCAACTGTATAGATATTTTTGCTGCTTTGGAAACGTACAGATATTTTTGCCCTTAACTGTACAAAGGCTTTACCAATGATTTTACAATTGTCAGAAGCAGCCTGGATCCAGCTATGGCTTAGGGCCGTATTAGGTTGTCAGTCCATATGGACTGTCATCTATTTACATATTACATAAATACAGAGCTATACTATCTAACTTATAATTTCATATATTGTAAATTATACTTATAATTTCATTACAAAACTTCACAAAAAAAAATTGTATCCCAACTATGTTGGTAAAGTATCAAGAAAATGCTAACAAAAGATACCATCTGAGTCTGAAATTGGAAAACAAATTTACATTTGAAAACAGCGGAGTGAAGAATGGAAACGTTTGGCGCTCCGTCTCACGGCAGATATATTTTCCACAATGTAAGTTTAGATGTAGATTGCGTTTGTCCAATGCACTTGGCAGAGCATTCGCTGACCGAGCCGCGGCATGCATAACTAAGCAGGCCAGTCGTCGCGACAAACATGCTCACCGAGACAGAACAAATATTCGGCCCCGGTGGTGTATCGGGATGCCGAGTGAATTAAAATGTACACTGTTTATACCTCTCTACTTTTTTGAATATGGCAACAATTGTGTACCCGAAATTTTGAGCCAATCAAAAATTTTTTGAACCATATTAGTTTTGCTCTCACGTTAAAGAGTAGCAGAGCTCTTTCAAAAAACACCCTGTATGAGTATTGGAATAATGACAATATGTATGTCAACCTCTCGGTATTAAATGTGTAATCTACTATTTTGTCGATGATCTTTACAACGTTAATTTAGGAAGTAGCATTATGCCTTTCTGTGTGTTTTCTACTAGCTGAATAATGAGGAGGACTCCAGCAAGATTTTAAACTTTCATCAGAAAATCATAGCTGTTACGTATACGCATATATCATAGAAAAACATAGATACGCTAAGTTTTGATGAAGTTCAATGAAGTTCAACAAACTTTTTGAGGACTTATGACCATTCTGCTACAATATACCGCCTTTAAAAAGAGCTGTACTGTGAACACACAAACTATATGGAAGAGTTAGCAACACATATGCATCTAAGGACAACAGCCTTAGGATAATTACGGTCTATTGAGTATTAGTTCTTTTAATCTTTTAGTTTGAAATCAAAATTAATTAATAAAAAGTTCTATTGCCGATATTCCAATCGAAACTTACTCGTATTAGGAGACAAATAATAATTTCCAAACGCAATAGAATACGTAAATGTTATAATATTTTATTTAATATAAGTAATAGTTCTTATTGACGTATGAAGTACAGTGTAATTTCCTGTGGAGCGTCACAATTCAATCTCATACAATATCTCGGGTGATTTGCACCATCGCAAATTCTGAACACGCACTGTTACCTGACAAATTTATCACTTTCACGCATTTACTGGTGCTGGTACTCGCTCGTCTGTTACACAGTGACATATCTTATAATTTTCACGTTTTCACGCTCATAGATACATTTGCATAATTTACACACACTCTTATCGTATCGTACTTGCTTAAGAGTATAAATGAACTATAAAATTTCATTAAAATATCAAAAGCAAACTTCCAAGGGGCCGATCAAGAACACCTAAGCCATAAACCCTTTGGTAAGGTTAAACAAGTTATTTAGTATACAGCATAAGAGAGGTTACGTTATTGGCATTGTTATAAGTTGCCATTGATCCTTGATTCTATTCTACAATTATCGAGATCCAGGTCTATGTATAATAGTTCCTTATTTTTATTTTATAACCTTAAATGTCTCTCTGATATTTCCCTATTCACGTAAAATAAGTCTACTTATGTCCTGCCTTCGACTATTTAAAAATTCATAGTATTTTTGTAACAACTTGCCTACATAATATATAGCTAGTTTATAAAAACTATTATTTTCGAACTATTAAATAATGTTTTGGTGTAAAAATTGCTTGTTGACAAATTTCTCCATAATGTTCTCTATATTACAGTATAGGCTGTTGGCCGACACGTTCATTGCATCGCCCCATTCGCGACAACTTGCCTGTGAAATGGTTCATATCCTGTTTACTCGTGCTATGGTTTTCAATCTGATGCGAGGGTTATGTTGTTATGTTTGGTGTGATTTATTGTCCTTTATGCACCTACAGCTCGCGTGTAATGATAACTTTAAATGCCATAACGGTACATAAGGACGAGCATAATATATTCGTGAAATTACATATTTTTTGGATACTTAAAATTAACCTAATATATAATGCAAAAAAGTATAAAGCTATGATTAGGCATATTTGCTGCAGAGTTTCAATGATTGTTTTTACAGATTACAGATTTATTCTCGAGTCTCCTGTAAAATTCGTAAAACAATGTCGCTTAAGACATTTCTCTTGCAAAGACTCAATATACGAGTACCACTCACTTTCCTTCGGAATGGCCTCATCCAACGCATAACATATTTCTATGATTACTCTATTAAAGGTTGTGTAATGTAAAAGCTTTATCGCTACGATATATTTTTGATTTATTTGTTTGTTAATTGTAATTTGGATAGCGACACATAAAGATTTGTATGCACAAAACAAATTTAAAAATTTACTTTAAATTGAAATTTAAATAAGTTGATTTTTTCAACTCGTATAATTAAATATTACTTAAGACAGGGAGCAAAGTTTATTTGCAAATCGTTTCTCTCTATTTATGTGTTATGTGTTAATTGTGTTATATAAATTGCGAATGCTAAAAAAGCATTAATCTAAAATGACACTTTATCCTTTTAAAAAATCATTCGATACAAGATTAATCTAGAATTTTTCTAGACTATGCAAGTTGCAGTGTTTCTTATGTTTAGTACTTATTCTATTACCTATTTTGTGTGTTTAGTTAAAGGATGACAACGCCAATTCCACCTATGCTATTACTGTGGTATAATATTTTTTTCTTTCTGTTATATCGCCTATTAGCGCTATTTACGTCGCCACTAAAGTGTTAATAAAAGATGTTGTAATCGGATTTTTTTTGCTAGAAATTCAATAGCTTTTCATATTTTATCTCGCAATGGTAGGTCGCATATGACAAGCCCTTCTGTCCTTAACCCGAGGCGTGACGAGTCGACCTTCCACCGTCGACTCCTGCAATAATTCACATTGTCCGACCTGGGTGCGTCCGAGTGCTATGCAGTGATTGTCTCTTCTCGATGCATGCAACCAAGGTTATTGCCACCATTTGAAAACCAGTCAATGATAGGTACCAAAGTTTAATTTACTTACCATTAGATAACCTTAAACCACATAGTATCTTATTATTTACTCTCTCAATAAAAATTCCTATTTTCCGGACCATGAATGCCTCACTGCTAAAAATGAAATAATATCACTTCGGTTTATGTATTTGAAGGGTTACCAGAGTCAATTTCACAACTTTTTTCACTTCGGACACTTCTGTTTGACTTATATCCGCCTTATGCTCTTATTGCTTACCTACTGCATGATTGATCGCACCTTACTATTGCCACAATTATCCTGATATTCCTGCTTAACGCTGCGACTTCCTGTTCATCCCGCATCATCACAAAGACGATTACTGCGCTATATTATATAATTATAATAAAGAGTATTTTTATTTCTCTGAAAAATTAATAAACTGTAAAATATGAGAGCAAGTATTACTGATTTTCGAGACATATGTTTTGTTTAATACTCGTATTTACATGAAATTCTAGTAAAATTAGGATATATAAAACTACACCTGAATATCATCATAATCATTGTCTTAGCCGTAGGACATAGGGATTCTCAATAATTTTTACAGCAGGACCTATCTGAAGCAGACTGGATCCTATCCAGGCAACAACACGCTACTTAGACCTACTGATCCATGGTATTTTTAGGCTTCAGTAGCCGACGGTTCCCCGTTTTATGTGCTCTGCTGCCATTCTCCGTCGGGTTATGTAGGTGACTTTCGTTTGTCTACGGATTTCTTCATTCCTGATTCGATCTTGCAGATTAACCCCTAGCATCGTCCTCTCAATTATTAATTAAGTCACGTTGAGCTTTCTTATAAGATCCATAGTTTAACATCATGTACTACAATTATGTCATCGCTGGGAACGTTTGTTTGGAGACACTAAGGAAGATAAGGAAGGAACTAAGGAACATATATCTGAGCTTCCTAAACCCTGCCCATCTGAGCATTTAACCTAACGTTTAGTATCTTATATGTATATAACCCCCTTCTAAAATTCCATCATACAGTTTCAATGCAATTAAAATTTCACTAAAACGCATTTTCTGTTATTACTAGTGTGGTGTTGAATTTTAGTTCAGACTTACATCCCTCTAACTTTCAGAAACTAGCTTTACGAACACAAGAGCAAATAAAAACAATGCGATTTAATGCCAAAAACAGTTCTGCTTCTGTTGGCTCAAAAGTTGTGAATTTTATATTGCTTGGAGGACTACGAGTATTATCTTTACTTTCATTAATTGCCAACAAATTTTATTCCAATTTCATTACTCCTATTTAAAGTAATACTACCTAATTGTATTAGTTTTGTTTGTAGCTGGTTATCACATCTATAAGGTATACTGTTGAACATTATAATTATATCGAATTTGAAACTTTGTCATTCAATTATGTATTATTGTAATATGAATATCAATTGTATATTAAGTAAAGTTTTTATTAGATTGTTATTAAAATATGTCTTGAAGTTAATAGGTTTTGGAATGTTAGAATTTAGAATTCATTTAGTGAACTGTCAATCCGAAACATACAAACAAATAAATTAATCAGATATAATATCTGAATAATTTTACATAAATAATTTTTAATGAGTTCGCTGATTTTCTTGTCTTACTTTCGCACTGTTTTCATTAAAAATAAATTGATTTTTTAAACGAAAATGTAAGTAATTGTGATTGCAATACGGATAGCATTCCGTTGTACAATTGATGTCTATTAATATTCAAATCGCAATCGAGTGCAGAGACCGCGAACAAAATAGAATATTGCATTACGCTACTCACTATCAGCTGGTTGGTATATGTCGAATTTGTTTTCAATTAGCAATTCAATTTGCATTAATATTTGATTGTACTCTATTCTCATAATGGAAGTCTAATTGTGTTTTTATCTATTTAACAATAGCTATTTTACGCGGTTTCTCCTGCTTTATGAATTCTATGTTGAACGATTTTTTGGAGGGAACATAATATTATTTGGTCAATGTCTCAAAACTTTATTAGTACTTATTTATTTTCGTACTTATTTATACTTATTATATTTCGTAGTGGCAGGGCACACTGCGTTTCAAAGTCATTTGGGCAGCCCGTCTGGCGGCATGCCCTTACAGAAGATCACCGTGAAATAACAGCATGTGTGCTGTTTTATTTCGATGAGAGAGTAAGGGATGCCAGAGCCCATTTCCTTACCCTTTTCTAATCTTTTATCCTAATATAGTCAACAGCGCACTTTCAGCACCTGTGGCTTTGCTACATTGTTAGCCAGTCTACATAAAAACATAACATTAAAAATAAGGAATAAAATAAGAATTCAATATATATTTTTTATAAAATCATAGAACGAATACAAACACAAACGAAAACCAATTCAAAATAAAATTGCATTCACCTGGAAATGCAAAAGAGATACTCGTACAATTGTGCAATAACAAACCTTTCAATAGGTATTTTGCCAGCAATGAATTTATTTCTAACTTTGTTTCGAATTCCAACCAATCGTTTTGAACGTAATTTATATATTTACCAACATTGGTTACACAGATTATATCGTTTACTTAAGAATAGACATTTTCAATGTGATTTAGATTGATTCTGTCACGACCTTCTCCTGCTAGACACGACTACTTTCTACTAAGGTGACACTAACGTTCGTGACATACGAGAGCATTAAATAAGGACCTCGAAACTCAATATCTCTTGACAGATTAAGAAAACGATAAATAGAAACTTGTAAGTTGTAGTAATTGGACAGTATCCTCAGCGTCAATAAAGGTATTCAACCAAGGTATTTTTAACTATGGGCGTCATAAGAAAGTTCCATGTCAATCAACAAGCTATGCTATGGTAGGGGTTACTCTGCGAGAATCCACCCGTAGTGAGCTTCTCCGAGGTGGCCGGCGTACCTCCGCAGTCGGGTACGCCGAGGTTCCGACAGGGAGCGTAGCCTCTCCGTTCTGGACAGCAGTGGTGGGTAGCAGATGACGTCGTTGGATTTTAGCCGGTAGGAGGCCGGCTGATCTAAGCTGCTTCTGACCGGTCCTACTGGAAAACAAGGGAGATTTGTTCTCAACTGTGGAATTCCTGGTGCTTTCCTAAGCTGATATGGCAGTAATACGATTTTTTTATATTCTTATATGTCATTGAACATAATCTACAATATTGAACTTCATATAATATTATTACTGTGAAACCGTGTTGGATCAAATGTACGTTTGAGCTCAAACTTACAATAAGCGTAGGACAAAGCCCTAATAGTAGCCATACACAAATGTGTTGGTATAATTTGCGAGTGCCGCGTGTTTTTGTGTAACCACCATAACTGGCCACAGATTGCAACAACTAGCGCATCCCGAGCAAGAAGTGACCAAACAATATGTGGTCTGTGTTTTGTACCGGATGGCTGGGAAATCGCGACAAACGTTAACTGCTATGCCCGCGGCCGGTTGCCTACATTAAATTCTAGTTTCTGCTTCTTTATTATGTTGTGTTTATTATACAATTTTTATGTATGATTTTTTGATATTTGAAAAAAAAAAAAAACAATATTTTGTAACCATGTCGTCGAATCTGTCGCGTCTAGCGTCTGTATTTTTCTCCGCTAACTACTTCTAAACCACCCAATGGGAATAAACAAATAAAAAATAACAATATAATATGAAGAATAAAGGGTTGTGTATATAAAAAAAATTGGTTCGCGGGCGAAGCCGGAACCGCGTCGCTAGTAAAATCAAAATATATCGCACCTTCGGTAAGACAAGGGCATAACTTACAATTTAAAAAAAAATGATATATTATAAAAAAATATCTTATAATTGTATATATATTTATCTTATAAATGTATAGTACTTATATCAAAATAAGTAGATTTAAGCAGGAATGTCCTTCTTATAAACTCATTAATGTAATAACGAAAATATAAATAAAATTACTTTTACACAAATTGAACTTAGGTATACCTATTTCGTTGTCTAATAACATTTAGAGCAGCCAACCGTCGCCATTGCGAGTTGGTGCTAAATCTTATGTCCTCTCGTTCGTGACATGAGCAGCAATCACATGTAACCGGCATACACCACTCATTTAAAAGTCAGTATGACATCTATTCACTTTATTTTAAAGACATATGACACACACAAATATTGTATGGTAAATCCCTATTATTGCTAACACCTTATCACTGACCTGGTGAAATGATCCTTGTATGTGACGCGAGCGCATATAATTGCGCTGATAGGCGTTACAGATTCGTGAATGCGTCTTGCAATTGAATGTGCACACTGTCAATTTCTATTGTGAATTTTGGGTATAGTCTAATTCTTCGAGTAGAGAACAGACAAGCACAGTATCAGGAAGAGATGGTACTAATTTTCTAATTTTCTGATTTTTTTAGAAAATTAGAAAATTTCTAATTTTAAAAAATTATGTATTTTTTTAGAATTAAGACCACCTTACCTACTGGAAGTATGTTTATATACTTAGTGTACAGTGTGTCTGGCTGCGACCGATTCGCTACTCAGTCACGAGCGAAACAACTAATTTGTCAGCGATGTGAACACGAATCCGAATAAGAGACACTTGTAGTTACGAATCGCTGACATTTGAACTTATTATATTTAGCCTTTTCCAACGTGAAAAGATAATGCGATCTAAACTGAAATGTCCAAACTTATTATTAAACTCCAGTTCGGAACACC
This sequence comes from Synanthedon formicaeformis, assembly GCA_945859745.1. Lineage (NCBI taxonomy): Eukaryota > Metazoa > Arthropoda > Insecta > Lepidoptera > Sesiidae > Synanthedon > Synanthedon formicaeformis. Next base: position 8,665,890 of record OX243957.1, read on the forward strand.
GAATAGCCTATCTAAGAGAATATTGTGCCTCCCGATTTTTCACCTGATTTTCAGAACGACAAAGATTTCCCATTTTCGGTCTATACGTATGCATGCGTTTGCTTATGCAAATTTGCTGCCAGATTGAGAATGGGGCAGACGGAGAATTCTTCATTTTTAAATTATAAATAAATAAATTTATTTCACAATTTCTTAGGCTTTTCATCTGAGAATGATACTTTTTTTAAAAAATAACCTAGCAAGGTCGGTCAGTATAGGCTATCACGAAGATCACTTGATCTTCGTGAACTGAAATAAGTTTTCTCTCATTTTAAAGATTTCAATAAATTCTACATGTAATTTCAATAAACTCGAACTTGTCTAGAACTATTACGTTGTCTAGAATTCTAAAATCCAAAGTCGATAAGTAAAGTAGAGAAATTGAGATTCTTGTCTTACATGAAATATTTCACTTTCAATAGTTTAGGGAAGATTCGCAAGGAGTTCGTATCCTGGTTATTTAAACACTTCCATGTGACGAAGAGTTTTGAATATGGAAATTTCTGAACTCTATAATTTATAAGTAGAAAATGTATCAAACTAAAATTTTAATTGACATTATCACTATTATGACTTCATAAATATCAAATATCCTTATTATGAAGTCGAAAACATGAACAAGCAAAGATGATCTGTATAGGAGAAAAATTTCCCATAAAACATGGCGATATCTTATGTGGGTTCGAACTCCGATTGGGCCTGTACTTGCATGAACAACTGGTCATTTTTGATACGCTTCTATAACCGTACAAGAATAAAATTAGTTTACAGCTATTTTTAAATATTTTTACCTTACCAATTGTATGCAATGTCAGGTCACATAAAATACGTAAAAGATAAATTACACATTTTAAAAATTATCATTTTTTCCTAAAAATATAGAATTTAGTTATTAGACAACCGCTATAAAATTTATTTCCCACGAGTATTGGGAAACGGATACAAAACTTAATAGAGTCCAATATTGAAAAATGCCTTTGAATCACCTAATTTCGGACAATCAATATGAACATTTCCGGGGTTAGGTTTCGTTCGAATAGACCTTTATATCGCAAATAGAGCGTCAATAAGCACAAATTGAGTGTGCGGAGCGACACGAAATGTTTGCTAAGCGATACCGTCCAAGTCACGACGGAAGCTACAATTTACGATAACCGGCGTTCGTGTCAAGTGGACTTTAGAAAAGTGCATTATGTGATCATTACAGGGGTCAATTCTTATAGTAAAAGTATATTTAGATATTATTTCAGTTGAAATATTTTATCATAAGTTTAAAAAAAATCCTTTTTAGTTTTTTTTTTTTTTAATGTGAAACTAAAGTGATTCGTGTGGGTAAATTGACCTTATATTAAGGATTTTTTGACTTTTGATTCAAAGTCTAAATTCAAAATAATATTTTTTGCTTGTTTCGGTCTTGTCAGAAGTCTAAGCGCCTCTTTCACAAACGTCAAGTAGGCCAAACTGTCATTTAAAGTCACCGGTAATCGGGGATAATGGAGCTGATATGCCTTTGTTTGTACGGTAAACGTCCCAAACATTAAATAGAAAATAATTTAAAAAATCGGCTATCGAATGATGCAGTAAACCGAGTGCATAATTCAATATAACAGAAAATGATCTAAAAGTTCTAAAAGTAACTAATCAACACTTTACATGTAGTTTGTGAAAGAGGCCCTAAGTCAAGAAAGGATATGCGAAACTACTTGTAAGTTTTTGGTCAAAATTTCAAAATAACTTCAGCAGCGGTATCATGTCACTATAAACAAAATAGCAACCAGATATGACACGTATAAGTAGTTACAATTACAATAATATAATACAATAGTTTTTATAAACTTTTTTTATAAAGTCTCTAATTTTTACAGAATCAATAAAATTTCCCCCAAACTAAAATTATTTAATTATTCCTGAAGTAAAATTGATATATCGATGACCACGTGTCGCATAGTACAAACCAGTTTTACAATAGTGTCAAGAGCGTTATTACATATAGTTTTACAATAGCGTCAGCCTGTCTGCCGACCTTAACATTTAAAAAAATTGTATGTAGGAAACAAAGCAAATTAAAGCATATGCTAATCAAATTCAAATCGCCGTCAATAGCCAACAATTTGCCACTTAAACGTTATCTGTGGACAACATATTTTAGTTGAATATAGACTAAATATTTTTGCTTGATTACTAAACGAACTTATCTATTAAACTATGGTTATAAATCTGCTGTAAGTAGAATACGTGGTATGCTATTTGGGGTTGATATAAATCGGCCCAGTACAACGTATTATCAGCACATTGAGTTAAATTTGAATTGTTTTGCAATTCAATATTCACGTTTAGCAAATGTGTGGGATTAATGATTAACATATCCGTCTTGTTTGTCTTAATAATGGTCTCATTTGTGTAATTGATAAGAATAACTAATTTTAGTGGGTATTGATAATCAAAATTCGGGTAACGTGATGATATATTTCTTGACGTGAGAATTACAGAATTTAGAAAATACTATACAAATTGCAAAAAAAAAACTGCGAAAAAGCAAACTTTTGATTTAAATATATACAGATTTTGATTATTTCGCATTTTTAAAAATCACTTAGAACTACTTAAAATTTATTCGCCATAGACAATACTCTGGCAGTAAAAGCTCGGCACTCTCATTGATTTTTAAATATTACTTTCTGATTTTGTTAATTATTTGATTATATTTATTAAACATTCAACAATTTTATACACATTTTATTAACATATGGAACTATTATAGATAAATACTCGTCGACTTCATTACGGTGTATAACCAAAGCTTACAATGCTATGAAAACTAACTATAATTATGATTCTCCTAATTCAACTGGGCTTTATTTATTTCACTAAAACCCTGAAGAATACGCGATAATTTTAATTGAGCACTAAGTTACACATTAATACTAATAATAAGTATGATACTACAAAATAAGACCTCAGTAAGATGACTGTAGTATCATCTAATAATACGAGATAGCTAAGCATCCCATATTAAATTGCTGAATTGATAAACAATATACGGTCTGTATATTTTCGAGCAGTTGAACAAAGCACGCTTGCCGCGCGCACCGCCGAACGCCCGTCACAAACTCGGGTGCCAAGAGAATGCAGTCCATGTGCAAATTGTTATTCCACGAAATATTTTGAACATTCGCTAGTTGTCGACGTAAAGAGCAGCCTCCGAACAATTTTATAGCTCACGTGTGTTGTGGTGGAAAGATTGCTTGTTGAATTTGTATTATGTACTGATGTCACAGATTTATTTGAGGATGACGAATGTCTCGTACATACTCCGGTGAATTGTGACATAGTTTTTATTTTTATTTTTCAGATATAGATAAAATTTAATTTTATGGTAACTTTTTACATGTGACTACTTCACAACAACAACCTCATTAGTGTTACATAAATATTCATATATATGTTTAATTTCTACTTATTAAAAAAGATTATTATTTAATTATAACCCAAATATTTAATTATGAAATATCGTGCAAATAAGTAGTTTTTAAGTAGATTTTATGTCATAATGTCGTAGAGTCTAAACACTGTATCTTTTGACGATTGAAAAGCCTAATTGAGTAAAAAATTATGTAGGTACTTACATTGTTAGCTTTCATTAGAAAAATGTTTTGTTGATAACTACAAATAACTTAATTATATAACTTAGCGATTGGAGCATTCTACTGTCAAAAAGGATGATGTCTATTCACTTAGAGCCTATTAATACAACAATTCGTTCAATGAAAATATTATTCTTAATTTCCATAACCTTTTTGTTCATAATTAAATTATTTTCTTTATTAAATAATTCCATAAAAAGGGCAAAAGGAAGTCTGGCACTAGGAAGATGTTGTAGGTCAGTAGTAGCTATGAAATTTTCACTTCGGGAAATTTTACAAAACTGGATAGTTTAAATAGTTTCATGATTTATTCCAATTTTTTTACAGATTGTTTCAGTGATGTAGTTATTGACGCGTATTTTTTACTTTTTTTCTAGTATTCATGAAACAATATTTCCATACTAATTGATCAGGAACTCAAGAACATCCATAAAATTTAACGGTCCTCCGATAAAATTACTTGTGCATTCTAAAACGCAAGTCTCCGCGAACAAAGGATTCAGTTGGGCGTGAGTAATGCCTACTGACTGCATTAATAAACTTAGCCAAGTTTTTTGGCAAGAAACTTCCTTACTTGGTTCAAACTCTCCGCTACCGCACTTATTGGAAAACCACATCTAAAAATTGTGAATAACTAAACACACTTACAAAGTGTGTTCGGGGTAAAACTTGTCAATTTTAATAAAAAGAACATTGATTATATTACGCAAGGTTCCATCTTTTTCCCAAAACTTGTTTATGCCTAAATTTCTGAACGATAGGACAAACAAATTGCCGGAAATATTTGAATAAGAATGGGACATTTTCGGGGACACTAATGTGCGAGGCGGGAAGCCCGGTCGGTGAGGGTGCCCTTAATATCTGTTTTATTTTTTCCGGATTTGTATGAATGAGGACAACAAACAACTCTTCATTGTGGGACGCGCCACAAAAAATAATTCACGGCCGATATTATTTGTGTTGATAATTTTATGACTTTATTTGTTGCCGTTGTTTTGATGTAAAATTAGACGAGGGCCGGAAGTGGTAGCATGTTAACATTTCAATGTATCTAAAGTAAAATTTTACACAAACCCTTATCAACAGTGTAGACAGCCATGAGCGGTAAATTACACCATTCTTCAAATTTTCATACAATTCCATTACACAGATTGTTCCTCTGTAACGGAATTTTTGTAAAATTCTGGAAGTATTCCGTTGATGTTTTTAAGCTAAATTGAAAACAAATTCAGACTGTTACTACTTTATGTTCCCTATATATGTAACAAACTAGCTAACCGCTCCCGGCTTCACGCGTAATTGAAATTTTCAAAAATCCTTTCTTAGCGGATGCTTACTTTATAAAATAAACATGTGACCCTTCAGCTTTCTAGAATTAGTACTGTAGATTGGGCTATGCGGTGATAATTAGTCAGGACAAACGATTTTATCAATATAGTTAGCAAAATATTCTGATTGATAATTGATCGAGAGACAATCGGCCGTTTTGGTTTGACAAAAAAGTTATAGAGAGTAAATATGATAAAATAGAAAAGGTAAAGAGAAAACGAGGAATAGATCCTTGGCATTCATTACTTATGCACAAGACGTAACAGCACCATGGCATTTTACAGTAACTGTCTGTATGGGGTGATCATGTAACAACATAGGGCATTTTGTTGTCAGTTAAGCTCTTTGCCATTGAAGAAGGGCTGCCATAAGAGAACGAACTCTCAAATAGAGTTTCAGAAAAACATAGAAAAGTATTCTTTTGTATTTGTATAAAAAGTAAACACGGTAAAAGAATGACAAACAAAAGTTCGTACGTATCATCCCGAAATAAAGTGGTAAACGATCCAAGACCACAATACAAGTGGATCGCTTCGCACGCTTTCTTTCAATATTTCCCAATTTGATACGGTATTACGCCTCTTGCGGCGAGACAATGGAAAGTAATCGACGGTGACAGTGGAGGGGCTAAATTTCGTTAAAATAAAAGCGTACAGAGAACGTAAGATATAGCGCCTACGTGGTCGCCGTGAGACCCCGAGAGCTCCTACAATGGAGAATTGGAAAAAGCTTTTATAATCCGCTACGTGACACACATGCTCAAGCAGCCATTGCTTCGTACATATGCCATACTACGACTCCAACCAGGCGTTCACATTTCTCCCTTTTATTATATTCCAGTGAAGCGATGCTTCACCCAGTTCGTTGAGAAGTTTTAAGTCTATATAGGCCGAATATTCAGTTGCCGCTCAGGGAACTGTGTGCACAAAAGTTACTTGATAATTGTTGGAATATCCAACCATTTATAAATCAACTTATAAGTATAGTTCTGGCAGGTCACACTGGTTTAGTATGGTGGCAAAAGCAGCAATAGACTCGCAGAAGACCACCGGAATTATTAAGTAAAAAAAAAACCAGTATTAGCAAATTCTGCAGATAATAATATTATAAACCATCAACTTATAACATCTGCTTCTGCTTCTGAATCTGCTTCTGAGGAAAATTACCAATGCGGTTCTAATAGTCATAAGTTTTAAAAATATATATTTCGATTATAAAAATGAAATTGGTACCTTTGTGTCGATATTCAACAGATATAAAGTCAATGTCATATGCCATTAGTCTTTTTTGGTTGTCGCAATGGCTACAAAAGCCGGCTTTTCACGGTACGTGGGTGTCGGTAATGGATAATGTTACTTTTGCGGTGAATTTATGTAAGGGAACACTAATGTCGGGGCACGATAAAATACTCTCGAATTTTCATACTACCTTAAACATGTGATAACGATAGTCGTCACTTAAAATTCAGTATTCCCACTTCTTTTCCGATAGATCTTCTGCGAGGTAAAAATCCTGTTCTAGTAATTAATATATGTTCACCTTACATAGTTGTTATTTTACTTTCCACTTACCTCCCTCTTGCTTGATTTACACTGTAAGATATCGTTTGCTTGAAAAGCAATATAAAAGCGAAAACAGTATTTAAAAAAATACAATAAAATCTTTGTATAGTAACATATTCCATCACGTTAAGGAATATCTGAAAAAATTCGACTCACTTTGCATAATCTCTTCAAATTGAATTGTTTATCCAAATGAGATATGTATGTTGCAAGATAATAAATTTAACCAGAAGCTGTTTTGTTTGAGACTAGCTTTTTAATATTTTATATTCTTTTCTTACAAATTGAGTTATTGTGCCTAATGTATATATGACTTTTTAAGTACTTTTAGGTAAACGAACTTAACGAAACGCCTTGATGTTTAAGGGTTCTAGATCAATAACGTACTGCTGATATAGGTATATACCTATTGTATGAAAATTTGTATTATATCTACTAAAACTATAACTTTTCAATTATACATTTTTAGGAAGATTACCGAATGTTTTTGAGCTGTTGTATGGATAACTAGCCTGTCATAAATTCGAAACCGGTCTGACGATTTCAATGAAATTGTGTATATATATGTAAAGAACACCACTACTTCATAGTGTTGTCTTTAGTTTAAATTTCCGCATTACCGCGTTACTAGCCTAACTATATTTTCACGACTGACCACTATGAAATAAAATAATGTTTGGGTATTATTAAAAACGAAACGAATGTGTGAGCTAAAAACAACAAACGTTCAAAATAAGTAATAATTATAAAGAGACATACTAAAGGCTTTAAATGTTGTTTCTCTCGTTTTTACAGGTTAGTAAATAATATAAACTTATTATAATAATATTGTTATTGATCAAATTGTCAACATATTTTGTAAATAAACTCTCGTTTTTACAGAAACGCAGTCTCGCCTTTATTGTTTTTTATTTGAGTTTTCCAACTACGAGTATAAACTGTTACTGTTACTGGTTTTATTATTAATATACATATAGCTATTAATCATTGTAGCATTCTACTCACAGAATATCTTGATTTTACTGCGCTGACGTTATTAAATAATAGATAGCATTCCCGGCGAGCGAGATTCGGTCTCCCATCAATACCTCACTTTTAGGACTGACAGTCATCATAATTCGTTCTCCCATTCGGAATGTAATGGATGGACGGCATGCAGCTAGTAACAGTTATGAAATGGAGTGAAGAGAATTATTCTATGAATTTGTGACTATAGGTAGATTGGAATTCTTTCGAATATTTACTTATTATTTAAATTTACCAGACAAAAAAATGAATTTAAATAGAAAAGGCCGACATTCTCTGCAAGCAACGAGAGACCTTTGTGCGGATAATAGCACTGTTCTACAAAATTTTATGAAAAGCAGCTACGGCTGCCGTGCGCCAACTTTATTGCATTACGGCGCATACATTTTTGTAATCAGACTTTGAATTCGCACGAGTACCTGCCTACGACAACCTTTTAGAAGAGTATGTACTTTTTTCTCTTTAATATAATATAATGAAATATCCATTCTTTTACCCCGATAAGGATTCTCTCTCTATATTTACTTTAGATACTAGACTGAAACGTTGATAAATATTCAGAATGGGAAATCCTATACTGCGAAAATAGTCCTAACTCCCTACTTTAGAAGAACATAGAGTTTAAACTTTTAACGTAACATGAATTAATTAATTTTATGCGAAAACAGAGTATAAAATAAATAAAGAAAAACAAAGTATAATAATTTTACTGTCGTGAAAATTAGCAATAAGTAAAACTGAAAACAATATTTCAGACGCAGACACATTAATTTATTGGTAACAATGACATAACTTGGGTTGTTGTACCGTTTGGCTGTTTCGTGCATAAAGTAAATGAGGTTCATTGAATTTGTCTGACGCCGGCGGATGCGCTCACCATCCACCTTCTGTCTGTGTATCTTCCGACCAATCTTTGTACATTATTTCCGATTCATTATTCGCATAGGTCTTCGCTTCATATTGTGGAATGGAATATGTGTACTTAACAAAAAAAGCTAGTAAAATAATTCAGTTATTGTTCTTGCGGTAGACGTGATGCTCAGGAGAAATATAATTAAAAATAGAGGTAAAAATCCACAAAACAATTATTACTTACGAATTTTAGGCAGTCTGATAAAAATCTTGATTATGAAACATAATAATAAAGAAACGCGAATATATAAATTACAACAAAATTTAAATTGTTTGAAGAATTAAGAGAATAAATTCCTAGAAGTAATTTCGTTATGAAATTCTAATGACGGCTCTAATGTTTCTTCTTATTATAACTTTTTGCTAAAGTTTTTATTAATTCGATAATATGTAGAGGTCAAATACAAATATACGTAACAAAATAAGGCTACTGTTACTCATAGAGCCTATTGACCGAAAGAAGTAATTTTTCACTTCACATATTTTAAGTCATTTTTGTTCGATTCTCTTGTTGCATTTGCATATTTCACGGTTGCTTTTATACTTTATAAATTTCGTATGTAGGTTGGTGGCTTTGAAAAAATGTGGCATACATTTACTAAAGTGATACAGTTGCAGTGGAATTTTCTTTTCAAGATAAAAATTTCACTCTCCCTTCCTCATTAGTGAGCGGGAACCTTTTGACCGAGTGCATCCCGCTTCGCGATTGCAATTCACTTTCCGCGTTCTGAGCATTTCGTATTTACATGTTGGATTTCACAGGTAAAAATTAAATGAGACGGTGTTCAGTAGAAAATAGGAAAAAATAACTTTATATGCCATCTAATTAGGAACCCACTAATGCTATCTCATAATTAACACCAAATTATAAAAGAAGACTGTAAAACTGTAGTGTGAATTTAAGAAATTAAAATGTGTTGTAAGCTTTACTTGTGTTAATAGGCAAAATCTTGCAATATTAAATAAAACCTCAGATAACTTGAATCCTGAAAGAATATGAAAGTCTATTTTTTAATATTTTTTTTTAAAAACAATAAAATAATTTTTCACAAGGGTATTAATACCTAAATTTTTTGTACGAAAATGCCTTCTGAGAATACTGTGTTCCAGCCAATTAAACTGAAATATAAATGTAGAAAATTGTAGAAGAATAATTATAGGTGCCCGATCCAGTGCACTGTAATTTTACTACAATTTGTGATTGTCCATACAACAATCATTGTTTAATTTTCGTAGTGCTTCGTTATTGACAATGTTCGATATTACATGTTGCGTTATTTCCAAGTAATAGTTACCTGCTACAATAACCTTTTTTGTAGTTTACTTTTTGTTATCTCTTGTGTCAATGTGGAACCATAAATTCTAATGCCTGTTTCTATAATTAAAACAACGAGTGGGAAGTAACGAATTCTAAGTATTTTTACATATATTTTTTTACCTTTGACGCCCTACGCAAAAGTGGCTTGTAATAAGTTTAACCTGTGTATCTGTGTTTCAGTTGTAAATGGATAGAAATAGATCGCTATTACCGCGACATGTTTTTTTAATCCGATAATAGGTCAAGCTTTAAATGTTAAATAGTCTCTTTCAAACCTTCTTTCAAATCTTGTAATCATACAATATGATTGTGTAGTGAGAAATGTACATTGCCTGAAACTTCAAAAGCGCGGCTCAATACCCTTTACATGCTTTTTTTAACTTTCAAACAGAATTTTTATGCAAACCAAGAGTAACATGCACTAGTAACTGCACTTGTAGCACTTATGGCGTTACTTGTGTTATAGGCGACGGTAGCCACCTACCATCAAGTGGACCGTCAGCCTGTCTGTCGACCTTAATATAAAAATAAAAAAAAACGAACATGGATAAGCTAATTTGTTTTGTGCATACTACAATAAAGTGCTAAAGGCAATGATGTTGTCTAACAAGGCGTTAATTGAACCGCCCACGTATATAAAGCAATATAGAGCAATTTGTATGCAATTTCTCAATAGCTGCAATTAAAAGCATACGCTTATAAATTTAAAATCTGTCAGAACTAAATATTAAATGTTAATGTTATGTTATTATTATTATTTTATGTTAAGCTCGATAGACAAGCCGACGGCCCACTTGATGATAGGTGACTGACTACCGTCGCTTTTTACACAAGCATTTCATCCCTTGTCCACTCACTGGTGACTCACTGAAACACAACAGCACACGTGCTATTATTCTATAAGGGGTGATTACTGCCTTACAACCTTGATTAGGATGGTGTAAGCAATAATAAATTAAACGAATTTTTCTCTAAAAATATTAACTTTATTATAAAATTAAAAATTCTAAAAGAATCAAAAGACCACAACCGCAAGAACAAAGCCCTAGATTTAATTATTCACCGTTTTTGCTGTACACTATTTCAGTTCCCGCAACCTGTATAATGGAGTATTGTACACAAAAAGAGGCTTGGTGACGCAGCCATTATGTATGCAATTATCTACAATACCAGCAGCATTTACGTAAGCCTAGTGCCGGCGCCGGGTGTCGGTTGTCACTATCGCATCCTGTTAGCCTCGCCACACCTTCGCCTTTTTTCTTTCTCTGTATATCTAGTTTTTCCGCATAAAACTAGTTCTCTATCACCAACAGGATGTTTTATTGGTTCGCATTAAATATTTATGGTTATGTGTCTATAATAAAGATAGATAACGCTCAAAGTTTGAAATGGTTTAAATTATTTTTTTAATGAAGTTTTATTTATATGTTAGATACCATTATGTAATATAAAGAGGAAATGTGTGGTGAAAAGCGTCATGCAATGAATTTAAACTCTCACTGCCAAATACAAGTTAAATTAGATTAATTACAATTAAATTTTTAGATCAAAACTATTGAAGTCTATAAGTAAATATGTATAACTATAGTATATTCATAAAATATTTTCTACGTACATTTGTTGTAACACGTTTTAAGTAAATTGTAATATACTCTTTCTATTTACTTTGTTAATCCACTAATTACTATTAATTATACGAGTAAGAAGATAATTTTCAAAGCAAACATATGACAAAGATCCTTTTGAAATGGAGCACATGTATACCTACACCAAGTTATTAACAGTTTCAACGTAGGTATTTTACAATACCTATTAATTATATGGGCGTAATTACACATGCGTAAATTTTTATGCGGTCGATCATATATAAATTTTATTTTAGTACAGTCATTAACTTACTTACTTGTTAATTATAATTTAAGAGGCAACACATTCAACAACCATTATTCATTTCTTTCCTAGGTATATAATATATATTTTAATTGCAATAGAAATTAGCTATGCATACGAAATGTACTCCAATGTGAATTATTAAAAAAATGTTTTTATAATGATTAACTACATAACTGATTTTTTGAAAGGATGTGTGTAACTGAGAATCCGGGATGTAAATTTTATTTGCAACCCTTAGGGCCTCTTTCACGAACTAAAGTAAAGTGTTGATTAGCTACTTTTAGAAATCATTTTCTGTTTTATTGAATTATGCGCTCGGTTTACTGCATCATTCGATAGGCGATTTTTTTTTTATATTTTCTATTTAATGTTTGGAACGTTTACCGAACAAACAAAGCTATATCAGCTAAATTATTCCCGGTGACAGGTGACTTTAAGTGACGGTTTAGCCTAATTGACGTTCGTGAAATAGGCGCTTAGGATAGTAAATATAAAATTTCCAGTCCAGTACAGTCCAGAGTTTAATGTACATACAATACAAAACAAGAATTTTTTGTGTTTTTCCTGAAAATTTTCTTACTGTGGAGGTGAGCTCGCAAGTTTAATAGAATAGCTCGAGAATAAATGATATTTTTTACTTAACTCCAGACTGTTTATCTCCTGCTAAGAAGAACGCTTAACATAATACATATTTTCTTCCAGTCGCCGCGGGTGAACGTCACGCGGCAAGTGAGCCCATTATCATTAATCTTGTAGAAACACCGGCAAAGATAGCAGATGCTCTCGGGACTTCCGATAGAAAAACACTGTCCAATACACGAACACGTCGCGGAATAACATGATCCTGGAGATACGATGTTATTTTTGTAGTTAGTCTTTTAGATTAAGACGACGATAGAACGATGACAAAGTACGCATGTTACAACAAAACGACAACTGATTGCTACCTACTAAATTTTTCATAGCTCGATTCCTGAATCACGGTGAAGTAAAAAGTTCAGTTTTGTGACATGTTATGGGCATTTTTGTATAATTATTATTTTTGCTAAACATGTCTATGTTATCCCTAGTAATATTCATAATTAACAGATAGTGTGATAAATAATGCTGTCATTGATCACTTGGTTCAAAACATAATAATAGACATTTTTAAAGTTAGGTATGAAATGAAAGCTTAAGTTAGCTATGAAACTAAAAATAAAATTGATAATCAGAAACATTGGGGACTTGTTAAATGAGTGATGGCTGATTTTTGTTCTTTTACTATACAGTGTGGAATGATATATAAGTCGGGCCCTGGAGGGAAACTACCTTAAATCCTTAAGTTGGCTCATTTTACATAAAGGAGACAATTCTTCATTTTTTTAAAAGTTAGTAATACTGCATTCAAAGATTTTCTAAAAATTACTTCTTTCGTCTGGAAATCGAACCGACTTAAATGTGAAAAAAAAAAACACTCGTATTTTTATGATGCCAATCGAAAGAGTGGACAAAAAATAATAATTCTTCTTAAGTAACATAGTATCTTAAAAAAAAGGAATAACTTAAAATGTTTAATTCAAATTTCAAGAATATTATTTATTGCCGACGACTATAGAAAATTTTAGAAATTTTTAGAAAATCTTTGAATACAGTTTTGTTTCTTTTTTAAAATAAAGGAATGTCTCCTTTATGTAAAATGAGCCAACTTAAGGATTTAAGGTAGTTTCCCTCCAGGGCCCGACTTATTTTTCCAAACTGTATAATGCAGTTAACCTATTTCGTACGAGTGCGAGACGATTACTTAGCCATAATATTGCAAGAAATAAACAATTTTCTTGCAAGTTTATTAACTATACAAGACTAGCCTTTCTATTACAAATGACTACCTGCAATTGGAATTTGACCTTATTGCACTTTTGTTTTGATAGGATTGTAATTACTTCGAGCAATACTTTTAATATGTGGGTCAAAGTTGACTTACTTGACTTATATTCCTGTGTACCCTAGATGGGGCAAAGGGCCTCCACAATGCGCCGCCATCCCGTTCGGTCTTGAGCTTCGCGCTTCAATTCGCTCCAAGTCTTCCCTATGTTCTTCGCCTCTGCGATGATTGTCCGCCGCCAGGTTTGCTTTGGGCGGCCACGCTTACGCTTTCCTTGGGGATTCCAGTCTAGGGCTTGCCTCGGTATGTGATTAGGTTCCCTTCGGAGCGTGTGGCCGATCCAGTTCCACTTGCGGCGTTTGATCTGCTGGTCGATCGGTGTCTCATCGCAGCGTTCCCACAGTTCTATATTAGAGATTTTCTCGGGCCAGTAAACACCAAGAATACGGCGAAGACAGCGGTTGATGAAGACCTGGAGCCGGTGCGAGATGTCCTTAGCAACCTTCCACGTCTCACATCCGTACAGCAACACGGTTTTCACGTTGGACCGGAATATCTTGAGCTTAACTCTCCTAGTCAGCTTCCGTGATTGCCACACAGGGCGAAGCTGTGCGAAGGTTGCTTTTGCCTTGGCGATTCTCGAAGCGATGTCCTCTTCGGTCCCTCCAGTTTCCGACACTACGCTACCGAGGTAAGTGAATTTGTGGACCCTTTCCACAGCCTCTGTACCAATGAGCAACGGCAAAGAGCTTGTCGCCCCGCACCTCATTTCCTGGGTCTTCCGGGTGTTGATTTTCAGTCCCATCTCCTTCGCCTCTCGCTGTAGATCGTCCAGCTTGGCTTGCATGTCGGTTCTTGTGTGACTCAGCAGGCATAGGTCATCGGCATAATCCAGGTCTTCCAAGACGCTCGATAGTCCCCACTCTATGCCGCGACGCTTGTTACATATTGTATTGCTCATGATGCCATCGAGAACAACAAGAAACAGGAGAGGCGAGAGAAGACACCCCTGTCGCACGCCCGCATGAACCGCTATATCCTCCGAGACGAGGCCGTCGTGTGTCACTCTACAGGAATACTTCCCATATATGGCCTTGATCATGTTAGTAATTTTCTCGGGGACCCCAATTTCACGCAATCGGTCCCAGATGCAACACCAGCTCAGCGTATCGAAGGCTTTTTCGAAGTCCACGAAGGTCAAATACATTTCCCTCTGCCATTCTGATGCCTGTTCGAGGATTATGCGCAAGGTATTGATCTGGTCCGTACACGATCGGTTGGGTCGGAAACCAGCCTGTTCTTTGCGAAGGAGAGGTTCAACGGCCCTCGATAATCTGTCTAGGATAATCTTGCACAGCACCTTAGACGGGATCGAGAGCAAGGTAATGCCTCTCCAATTGCCACATTCACTGAGGTCTCCTTTCTTAGGCACGGCGATGAGAAGGCCCTTATTCCAGTCGTCGGGTAACTCTTCGGCTGACCAGATGTTCCGCAAGAGGGGTGTCAACGCGTTCGCGGCTGTAGGCACGTCCGCTCTCAGCATTTCCGCCGTGATGAGGTCGACTCCTGGGGCTTTGCCGTTTTTGAGTGATCGGATGGCTTTCACTACTTCCTCCTCAGTGGGGGGAGACACGTCAATGTCGAGGCTTTGTGCGGGCAAGCTGGCAGCAGGGTCAAAGTTAGAATTTGTATATAGAATTAAAAAAAATATATTATAAATTATTATATTAATTTGATGCACATTATTTAGTGGCATGGTATACTGCGTCCTACATTGATAAATTGGGCAATTTGTTTGTCCAACTTCACAACTTACCATCAAGTACAGCGTCACCCTGTCTGCCGATCTTAGCATAAAAAAATTAATAATAACACTTTTGAAATTGCTTTGGAATTGCAAAAATAAACAAGAAAACGTATATTTTAAAATTTTACAACGAAAAGCATTGTAAAGTTTTGGCGCTTTTTCATCTCTGTGTTGCCAGGCATCCAATTTATCTCGTCAAAAACAATCCAATTATTTTTTCCGCTACCAAATAGACACATCTCGCTCATACAACCTCGTGATAAATTCGATACGGATGCGAGTGCCGCTCCGTCGATTTTATTTGCTCTTTTTTAGTATACAATATGACGATAGTTCGAACGATGTTTAGGGCCAGTGCTTGTCCATAGACTGCCAGTTTTATTTGCAAATAAAACCACTGAGAGCAGAAAAGAAAATACGATGCCGATTATTAAAATAGAAAAACAAGCCGTATGGTTCAGATGTCCTTGTTCAGTAAATGAGTGTAAAAAGGTGAATTTTATTTTATGATAACTATAGCATTCATGTTAATATGGTATTGGTTAAGTAGAACTAGGTTGTCCGTAATACCGTGATATAACCGTGATGAACCACCTTTTTTATTAGAGATGGGTTTGCTCTTGGCCAACAACCAGCTGTGTAGCAAGAAAGCAAGAATGAGAACTATGATGGAGCGAGCTCACCCAGAATATGCCTGAATAGGCATATTCTGAGTTCGAGTAAGTTCGACTGAATCACTCGAACTTTGAAAAAATTTGGGTTATATGAGCTCGGCTATACAGACTACCTCCTTACAGAAAACCACCCTTAACTAACAGTATGTGTGCTGTTATGTTTCGGAGTATAGTAAGGGATTACAGAGCCAATTTCCATATCCCTTTCCATAATCTTTGCACTATCGTCGGCATCACCTTTGCACTACCTGTTGCCACCTACCATCTAGTGGTCCGTCAGCCTGTCTGTCGACCTTAACATAAAAGACCTAACATTTAATATTTTTTTAGTCTTGTGGAACTCCGATAAAAGCTTGTGCGGTGCATATCGATATAGCATACATTTGGGATTCGAAACAATAGGTACTGAAACGCGTCCGGCTTCCACGAAGTAAATCCAATTTTATTACGCTAATAAAAGGCAATCCAATTAAAGCTGGGGTTTTTTTACGTACGCTGCCCGCAGCCAACTCTAGAGCTCTCGACTTAAGAGTCTTAGCTGCAAACTTCGATGCCACAGGTTACAAATGTGACTGTTACTTGTACTTTATGCTTAAATTAACGTATATACTCTATTGTACTTTAGTTTTTTTGTCGTTTTATACTAACCCTAAATAAAATGAACTTTAAAAAAAAAAATTCATTTATTTACTTACCTCATCAAAGCAAAACTATTAAGTGATTTTCAAGCTGATTTACTGATACTTATCAGGATAATACAATTATAACATAAAAAAGTACAATTTACTTATTAATGTAAAAAACATATCATTTGGAAAAAATATAACTTGCTGCCTTTCAGCTATTAAGTTAACAAGAATAAATTATATGTAATTACATATAAACTCCCAAGTTAAAACTTGATCGACGAAAATATGACTATTCCTAAAAACTTCTTAACCCCCATTTAATAATGTCTGGAAAGTTTTAGGTACCTTATTCGTTCCACATAGGATTCCACACATGATAGGAGAGATATTATGAAATTATTGATTATAAATTATCTTCTAATTTGAAAACTATGTTTACTTACTATTTTTTTTTACATATACAGAAGAACGCTGTTTACTCGACATGTAGGCGGAAACGTAGTCAACATTTTCAACCTAAAGATTTATTATCTTAACATTGTTAACTGCGTTTAAAGTTCAAAATATTTAGGTTGTGAGTAAGACTTAATCAATACTAATAATAAATCTGTAAGGGTTGATCATGGAGTAAGTTACTTTGTTTTCAGAGATATCGTGTTTATAGGCTCTATACATGATACTGAAACTGAATTGACGATTTTTAGATTTTTTTTCTGTATATATGTATGTTCTTCCATAACTCTTAAACAAATTAACTGATTTTCATGAAACTTGGTAGATAAACATTTAGACGTACGGGACACAGGATAGGCTACTTTTTTCTTTTTTAACGCGGACGAAGTCGCGGGCGCCAGCTAGTTATTAATAGATTGTGTGAACTGACAATCCTTACATATTATAAAACAGTCCCCGCCGCATCTGTCTCTCTGTCTGTCTGAATACAGTGTACCTACATTGGCTGTGGCTACATTACAATGTTAGTACATTGTATGTTCGCTATGATCTCAAAAACTACTAAACGGATTTTAATCCGTTTAGTATCTATCAACAAAATGAGTTTTATCCGGGGAAAATGTTATTTCCGAGGGTTTGTAAGTCGATGATGCACAGGTGTATCACCAAGCAGTTCTACTCGATATTATTTTTTATTTCTCCTAGTTAGAGGTAGGAGGTAGAGGTAGGTTCTATTTTCTGGTGTTTCATTTAAACTCACTAATAAAACTCACATTCAGGCATGTATCTTTCTATCTTGTTGCATTTCTAAGATACCATTACTTGACATATTCATATAAACTCAAGATAAACGATAGACGTATTATACTTGACAAATAATTAAACAAATTACTTGAGCAATTATCCCAGTAAACAATTTTCGTTATTCAGGCCGTGATGTTTAAAGTTAAATAAGGTTAATTGCTTTCATTACGTTATTGCACAAACTACACAGCACCTACTGTGTATATGAAAGTAATTTCTATTTGCGAAATACTTGCGTCAACTTTTTATTCACATCAATTACCAGTATGTAATCGGCAACGAAACTTGTTATACCAATATTATAAGTACGAAAGTTTGCAAGCATGTTTGGGTACTGTTTTACTAAAAAACTACTAAACTATTTTTTATAAATTGTAAAGTTCATCATTACTGTAAACAAATATTGTAAGAACTGACTATTTAAGTAATTTTGCATACACATTACTTTACAATAATTCATTTATATCGGCTTATATTAAGCTTTAACGTTTGGTTTTAATATAAAATAACGATTTTTAATTTAAAAATAATTTACCCCATATTTTGCGCCACAGTTTTAATCTTTAGCCATAAATTACGAAAAATAATATGAGACCAAGAGTGCAAGAATATAACGTATACCTTCAGTCTGGCAACAGAGTTCACCTCACTCAACTTATCGCAGCCAATTTATCGATTAATGCAATTTATAAAGTGCAGACTGCTGTGCACAAATTTGATAGACAGTTCTAGGCGTGACACCTCGTACACGAACACCCACAAGACCCTATTCACGAACGTCGATTTACCACGCAAAGTACTATTTAAGTATTTAGCTTAATTTACTAGAAACAATAAACGGTAAAATTGCACTGATAAATTGCACATTTAAAACAGCTTAGTTATTTTAATTCGATCAACTAATAACATAATATGCTGCCACTGATCAGAGATTTCTTGCATTACGCCATCTCTATTTCATTAACTTTGGAAATCCTCAGGTTACTTAAGGCGAGGGCTTATCAGAAACGTGTTATTTTCGTCGCTTATTTCGACTATTTAGAATAAAATTAAATCTTAGATAAAAGTACGTTGTATAATATTTGAATAAGTTTAAATAGGGCAGATTTATACAAAAAAAAAATATATTCTCTGAGAAAAAATAATTATAAATTACTGGCCAAAAAAACCTTTCGTGTGAAAAAAAATTCACCGAAAACTACATTTGTTTTTAATGCTTACGAGTATACCTAGTTTTGTAGAAAATTTTAACGGACTACTTTTATTTATTTTTTTAATTTACACAATATCTAAAAAAACCTTCCAATTTTAAATATTACGTTTGGTTATCTTTGAGAAGCTACAGAATTTGTTGTGCAATTTTGCAACTTAATTGATAAGTTATCAGCTTGCGCTGATTTTGATAAAAATTAAAATGATAAAAAACATTTTGGTTGTGTTCGGTCTGAAGTTAATCCTCGTTTTAAAGTGCTTTCATTCCAGATAAATTAATTTTATACGATCTGTGCTAATATTTTTTCGTTTAATAAACTAATTAGCGACACGCTCCTGGCTTCGCACGCTTCGCTTGCAATTTTTTTTGCAAATTATATAGGTACTCAGGTAGGTACACAAACTTTTCTCATTTATCGCTCTTTCCATTAGTGATAAAGTTAGCGGAGAAACAGGCAAAGGTAGACAGAGACTTTATTTTAAAATATGCATAATAATATTACAATAACTATTTTAAAAAAAGAAACTAAGTAACACTAGTTCCCGGACACCGGGAATTCCCTAATGATGTTCATTTGGTAAGTAAATAACAGTTTTGGAAACTGTTGAATTTTTTGGCGGCTCTGACTGTGATTATGTTCCTGTACTATTTTTTTTTTTTGAAAGAGACATGAAGAAAACGAGCATAATTATGAAGTCTTAAGATTTCTTATTCTATGGATTGAACATATTTAACAACTGTTAAATAAGTATCCAATTCATTAGATTTAGATACGCTTTGTATGTGATATGTGTGTTAAATTATTAAATTCTTCCAGCCATTTAACCCCGTTCGATGCAATTAATAAAAAAGTTTTATGTGTTGAATAAATCTGTATTACGATCCGCTGATTGCTTGTCGTTAATCACAGTCACAGCGCCTTTCAATATTAATCATATGCTCGTTATCTGTTGTAAATCTCGCTCAGCACGCTGAACACTGAACGCTGAATACCAGTGCGTAAATAAATAAATTAAATGGGAGCCCTATCAATTTACATTTAATTGTGCTTTTATCTCGTGCGCCGCTCAAGCTCACAGTCAAAGAAAATTGCGTTGATAAAACTGTATAGTAAATAAACCTTTGGATTCGTACCGGTCAGTACTGCAACTCAATATCGATTTTGTATTTATTTTTGAGACAAATTATGTATATTAATTCACATTTTTAAAGTAATTAAATCATAATATATTGCTATTATTGTACAATATAAGATACGTTATCAAAGCCATTCTATAGCTTTCGTATCCTCACCTTGTTCCTCGACGTATGAAAAAAAATTCTATTTTACATCTTTTTGTGAGTTTCGATTGCTCATTATAAAAAAAACTAGCTTCTCGCTCCCGGCTTCTATCGGGGTGCAACTTCTATATAAACTGATAAAATGAGTGATAAACCTTCCCCGTTTATCACTCTTTCCACAAGTGAAAACTGAATTAAAATCGATGCAGAACTTTAAAAGTTTTTTAAGCGTACACAAACTAACAACATTTTTATATATTACAAGCTGGTGCCCGTGACTTCGTTCGCGTTCTCCATAGCCATGTTCTCTATTTTTATTATATAAATGGACTATCCATCACAAAAAGAATTTTTCAATTCAAACTAGTAGTTCCTGAGATTAGCGCGTACAACCAAACAAACAAACAAATAGTTGGTATAGATCTTGGTATAGATGACAAAGACATCCACTTGATAGTAGATGGCTACCGTCGCTTATAAGCAATGTCCCAAATGCTGCAAATGTTCTGTTGACCATAGAAGGATTAAGGATAAGGAATAAGAAAGAGATAGGAAAATTGACTGTAAGCATTTCTGAAATTAGGTACGTGAACTTTAATAAATGGCAACATTACACTTGAAACCTATCGTAATTAATATTATTTGATATTTTATTTTTGCTTGTTTCGTTTAATTTTTCAGTTTTCTTATAGGGACTTTTTCTCAGCATTTTCTTCAAATAATTGCACACGAACAGAATACTGAACGCTATTGTCAGCGCCTCCAAAGCAGTTTTAATGAAGCGCACTTCCCATCTAATAATAATGGCTGCAGACCAAAGTTAACTGGAAGGTAAAGAGAAGTTTTAACGAAAGAAAATTACCAAGAAATTTTAACTGGAGTTAATTCGTAGTTATTTTATAAACGATTACAAATGTATACAAAAGTTTACAACATTATGAACTTAATTTTAACGTAATATTTCATACATTTTCATATATTTTTAAACTTGTAAACTTTTACAAAATAAATTGGCACATTTATTTTATTTTTTTACTCATGTATTTTACTTATTTTTAAAATTTATAAAGAAAGTTTTTATTAGATTCTATTATATAAAATTTCGGGGAAAAGTCTACATTATGGTTTTATCTATACTAAACCGTTTTGGCGGACATTTCATAATGTTGTTAGAATTACTGTCAAAAAGAAAATACAAACAGTAAACAATAATTGTCTCGGTGAGCGCCACCTAGGGTCACTACAAACAAATTGAAAGACCCAAGATCTGTGGTATGATTAGGCCGATATCGACACGAGAACGGATTATTATTGTTTTTATAATATCTCGGCTTCGATTTATAGTTTCATTTTTCATATTGTCATATGAAAACAAATTTATTTAATTGAAATTCCTTAAAAAATAAACTATATATAAATCTACCTCTAATATGGTGTGGTGTTGATTTTTGAAATGATCGATAGGGTACAAGACATATTTGACCTAATTCTCAACGCGCTAGCCATAATATTAATCTTCGATCTCGTCAAATTATTTTACCTTATTCCACTGCAATTATAACTCAAAATAATTAATAAGCTAAGTTAGAATTTGGGCTAATAGTGAGCGGAAATGCACACTTGCTGGCCGTCTAACCACAATTGACTTCCATTCGAAAATACCGGTTCATCGATTTAATTGAAGCATGGCGCAATCTTGCTTCCTTAATCGGCTTAAACTTAGTTTGTTAAAGGCAATAAGGAATATAATATGCGATTAGTCTATAATAATGAGGAAAGAGTAAAAAAATAATAATTTTATTATTGTGTTTATCATAATACAATATAAGAATAAAATTACTTACTTACATATTACTTATATCTATAAGATATGACTTCCTATCCAAATCAGCTATCATAGCCACAGAATTTCATAGTCCTTATCCTTATCCTTACATATTATAAAACAAAGTATGCTGCCGTGTCTGTCTGTTCGCGATAAACTCAAAAATTACTGCACCGATTTTCATACCAATGGATAGAGTGGTTCTCGAGGAAGGTTTTAGTATATAATATACAGTTCCGCGGGCGGAGTCGCGGGCAGCAGCTAGTGTAAAATAGCTTTCTTAAAAATGTTTTACTAAAAAAGAAATAATATGATTCACAAGTTTAAGATTTTTCAGCGACCTTGATAATGATAATGAGAATTAGATTTTGAATTGATAATGAAGAGAAGTATATTATTAACAATAGACATAACATAACAGTGTATTATCCTTCAAGCTGACCGCTCGACTGTAATATTTCCATAAAACTTTATGAGCAGCTTAACAAGCTCCATTTTCTGGCCATCCCAACTTGATTACGAGTATTGCATCTCTGTGCATATAAGTGTATGAATATTTCTGTATATTTAGTAAATAAAAAAATAATTTGTGATGGTTTATTGAGTAGAACTCTCGACAGTGGACAATTATTTAAGTTCGAATATCTTGTAATACTCGTAGTATTATTTTCTTTTGTATTTGTGTATTGATACCATGCTTTTTAAAAAATGTTAATCTATATTATTACTTAATGTCGCTTTGCATCTTTCACAACTTAATTCTGTATTACAGATACAGACGAGTACTACTGGATAGTTTTGAAAAAAAAAACTGATAAGACTACTCTTTAATAAATTATGAAGACGAAGGCGTGGGATATTTGAGGTCGACAGAATCTCATGGAAAACGTCTAAATAAAAAATTGTAGTGCAATACGGAAATTGGACTAAACTATCTGGATACTATTTAATTTTTATTTGTATTTAATAAAAGTCGACTATGATTTTAAATATTTCATTAATTTTTTTAATGGCTTCAGATTCTAGTATACCTATAGAAAATAATATAACAAACATTTGAATAAGTCAACATTTTTTTTTGATACATTTTCAACAGAAAATGGAGTTACATCCTAATATTATAATTGAAAAAGTTTGCGAGGATGGATGTATAGATATTTATGACTAACTTGATAAGATTAAAATCTTGATGACACTACAATATGGTTCAAGTATGTGGTTAAATAATATGGTTTAAGTAGGTAGGTATACAATAGCATATATAAAATAACATTAAATACTAATTTAGACACTGTTCCTAACAAAATTAGTATTGACATTCTAATGTTGCACTAAGAATTTGCTTCTCACAGATTCAACCGCGAAAGCGTAAAATAGACATATAAAGTGGTGCATTATTAATAATCTACTTAGAGACCGTTACGGATTTAGATATTCTCAGTAATATTAAAATTTGTGGGTTAGCTTGTAGAAATAGGTACTAATAAACTCTTCAGTCAGTGAGAGAAGTGACTCAATTAATATTTCGAAGAATTTTGTCAAGATTTGTACATATTTCGGGACCCATATTACTAAATAAAATTATAATAAAATAGATCGCTAGTATTATAATAAAATCTTAGACGTCTATATTCTAAACATTAAAAAAAATTGTCTACGTTGTACCTACTTATTAAACCAGGTCAAAAATAGTTTTTAAATTTTTTGTCTGTTTGTGCCATTATGCACACTAATCTCAGAAACGGCTTAATGGGGGTTTGGATAACATATAGGGTACCTTTTATAGTGGAATCCTGAATGTTAGATTCCTGTGGGAACTTCAAAGAACGACCTACAGCGCGTACGCAGTCGCGGGCACAGCTAGTAATAAATAAATTTAAACCTTTCACTTGGAAATGTAACTGATAATAGCTATTGAACGCAGTTGTGATCGTAGCCTAATATGAAATGTTCGAGCGGAAAATCCGATATCTTACGAACAGTGATGGGTGCTTAAATATGCATGAGCAACGGCGCGCTGCTAGCACCACAAATTCAAATGTATCTAGTAAGTAAACTCAAGATCATAAAATTAATTACATATTCGCACTTAATTGCCGTGTGTGTCGACGAGTTCACTCAACTTCAATACGAGTAAACTTAAATTTAAACATTATGCAAGAAAGTTGGTTTTCCTTTCTCGCTAATACTTTGGGTTAAGTTTAGAATATGGTTAATTTATTTATTTATTAAAACTATTAAAAGGTTTCTTATAAACTAGGTTATCCGTCATACAAAACAATCTATCATATGTATTATTTGTATATACATTACTGTTTAGTAAACTGTACTGTGGCTACAGCCGGCTTTAGCACACTACAAATGACGGCTGTCACCGATCAAACTCGATAGGTTGAAGACGAACTGAAGGCGATATTGGCGCTGCTGGTATTATTAGCTGCATTTAAACGCGTGCATGGCTCTGAAACGTCTAGAAATGCTTCTGAATATTGTGATATATCCTATATTGGAATCTACTTATAAGTGTAATGTGTCTACTATTTCTGTAGAAGGAAGAAATGTGTTCATCTACAGATACTGTGCCAAATATTTGTCGATGAATGAATCATAAATTAAAAAATAAATGAAAATTCGTCAGACAGATTGACGGTCGATTTGACGGTAAGAGGTTACCGTCGCCATGCCACACAAGCAACGCCATATAGTGTGCTGCCGACCTTAGTAGAATTTAGCATAAGAAATTTGAAAGATATGGGAAAAAATGGCATCCCTTACTTGCTGAATCACAAAAACGCACATGCTTTTATGTCATGGTTGTCTTCTGTAAAGGAGTGATTACTGTCGCGTCAAATTCACTGATGAGAATGGTTTCTCCACGATAAATCGAGATAAAATTCTAATAAGAATCAGGAATCGAAAGAAGTGCTAGACGGTCTCCTTGATGTGTGATTTTTTAAAGAGAAGGGCATTCTCCAGCAGTGTGCTATTGACTATGGGCTTATTCTATTGCTTCTAATAATTCTAACTTCTAAGTGTGAATTATTATCAAGATTTAGAATGTAATTAAAAATAAAGTAATATCATGATCACCTTTAAACAAAGCTATTCAAAATGGATGATGAGTTTAGTGACAGTGAGCTCTTAATAATAGTTAATGACTTGCTAAACCCATTTAACATGTGAACTTGATATTTTGCCACTGTCATGCGAATATTCACACTATTGTTTTGTAATATCACTGTGCCATTATAAATGAAATGCTCGCTCTTGTGAAATTGTATTTCATCTTAAGGTAAGGTAATATGATCGTTACTTTTGTAAGATCTTAATACCAATTTTTATGTAGGTTAAATTTTTAGTAATAAACTAAAAATACCTTGTTAGCACTATTTCACACAAAATAAATTCGTAACTTATAAAAGTTTAATAGGATGGTAATACCATATTTAGCCATACTTTAAAGGGATAATCAAAATTATGCTCACTTGTAATAAAATTTTACACAAAATTTTATTTTAAATAAACTCAGTCATCGACTATGACAATTACTTTCCAGTCATAAAACATTTTCAAAACTAAAATTGATAATTCCAAATGCTATGTTATTACATTAACATAAGGTTCTACTACTTGTTTCTTCATTTATTAAAAAAACGTCCTGAATTTGTAACAATTAAATGCGAAATATTTAGTAACATCTTACACTATTCTTTTTGACCGGTCTTATCTATGAATAATAACTAAGTTATTACTACTATCGCATGAGAACATAATATTACTGAATAAAATGTATTGTATATTATATCCAGCACATCTTAAAATGGTTTGTCAAGTTCCATTTAATTGCGTCCATTTCCGTACAAAAATATTAAGAGATTGAAAATTTTAAATAGGTATTTTATTTTACATAAAAAATATTTAAATATTTAATTTTATCTCTATGTACTTAGGTACACTAGATACCTAAGTTGGTTATTTTTATTATATAATATGGTACCGAACTTGATTAAAAATGTATAGCGGTCATTTAGCTAATTGACCATTTCTTCTGCGTAAACCGACTCAACGGTTAATCTACAACTAAATTATTGCTTAGAACTTACTTGGCAGAACAAAAATATGTCACTATTAAATTCGGCTAGCATAATAATTAAGTAACAGGCGTCTATCAAGGCTGTACGGGTTCTAGAGTACCCTAATAGCTGCTTGCGGTTTCGCAACACAGTTGTTCCAGTTTCTAAGGCCTAAAGTGCAAGTACAAATTATTAAGGGCTTGTATGTCATACCTTCATAATATTCGATGTAATAATACACGGGTGTTGAGGTATTTTAACTGATAAACTGGTTCGCAGATAGACAAAAAGCAGCTGAGGTGTTGGCACGTTGTATGTTTGTTATTCTTGAGACACGTGCAAATTGTAAATTTTATGATCCAAAACAACTTCTCGGAATCGTAAGCTGAAGTATTATCGCGAGACTGTTTCGATTGAATTGCTCTTAGAGTATGAGATCTTAGTCTAAAGACGTCTCTGGTGTAACCGTCTCGTAAGCAATATTTGGATCTACACTTGACGGAGATTTAAGTGAGTGTCTCCGATAGGAAGTAGTCATCAACAATGTTAATCGCCAACACTAACAAAAGTATTACGAATCACTTGGTTAGATTCAGATGAGATGTATTCTAGCTGGAGTGGCCGTAGGAATCTATTTAGTTGGGTCTTCTAGCCGAACGTTGTGTGATAGATAACACATAAAATTCAAAGATTACATTGTCAACGCGATGTATTATCATATAGTAAAAAATATGATGTATCGTTTTAGAAATGTTAAATTACAATACTTTATTAGATTGTTTTATTGCTTACTTTATCCGTTAAAGGATGAGGTATGAGTCAGTATAATTTATAAATCTAGCTCTTATAAAGCTATTAGGCATTCAATTGAATATTCACTGGTATTCATTTATAGAATATTCAAAACAGAGTATATATGGAAATTTCGTGACCGACGCGAGTCGGATTGATTTCAATATCAAAACCTATGTTTTCAGTTATGTATCACTGTCTGTTGAGCAATTGTAGACAGATTACAATACAGAATTAGAAAAATAATAGTTCAAACTGTAAATATACGTGCTTTAGAAATGCCTAAAGGCGCACGCGCATACTAGCCATTCCGCAATACACTGCAGTTGTTGCCTAGGGGAATTAATTGAGGACCCTTTAAATATACCAACCACACTTTTCCAAGCGTAGCTTTACTAAAACAGTATTTTAGAGCAATTAGTTTTACGAAACAATTCCGTCAAATAACCTAAGACTCCAATCAAAATCAATCTATTGCTGTCATAAATTGATACCGAATAATATACTGCGATGAAATGAAATTTAATAACTTACAGCATGCAAAACTCAAACACAACCCGTAAAGTACGATATCTTAAACCGTACTGTACCTATCTGTTTAGCGCAATCTTGCTTAAGATTTAAATCCTAGGTGCACGCCAATAGTCCACTGTTGAATTTCGACACAGGCCATTCGTTACTACAATAATTGTCAATATCAGGGCGTGCTGTTTCCGATCGTTTCCGATTTATATAGATAGACGAATAATGTGGAATTGTAGGAAATCCTGCGACCGTATTAGGTACCTTTCCAAAGCACAATGATAATTATGTTACGAAATGTTTGAAGCTGTGGGAGTCGTTGCATTCGTATAAAGAATGAACAGTGCAGTAGCTATTGATGTAATGTTTGCACCATAGACATTTCGAGAGAAAGAAAACTTATAACTAAAGAGTATACGAGTGCTTTAGAATAATTCATGTAATTTTAGTTTTTTTTTACTGTATGGGCCGGTCTTATATTCGTATATTAAATTAATATTTCGGCAATGTTATAGCTAAAAAAATAATTACATAAACATTTTATGAGTAGGGAAATAATGTTTAACATGTAAAACGGTGTAATTTAAAAATCTTACATAAATATAGATATTTAAAAAAGTACCGAGTTGATTTAGATTCTAAAATGGTAACAATGTTACCTGGTTGTAAAGTAGTCTATATCGATAGGTTTTTTTTATGCAGTAAATTTTCTATTATTTGTAAATATCTTTATAATTATGTGAACTTCTTAAAGAAATACACGAAATTCATAAGAAACAAGTCTGCGTTTCATAAGAAACAACATACCTAATGTGTCGCAGGGACGCTAGAGTCTATTGTATATAAAAAAAACTAAGAACATATAGCAACTTACCGGCTAGCTATACGCTCCCGGCTTTACCCGGGGAGCAAATTATATATCCTATCTTTTAAGTTGGACCATATTAAACATAGTTACGAAATTTTATCACACTCGGTCCAGTAATTTAGGAGTTCATTGACGTCAAACATGTGACACGTAATTTTTATATAAGTATAGAGAGATATACTATATTTTTTCAATATCGATACCTTAATTCGCAAACCAAATAACTCCTCTGAGGCAAACTTTACAGGGAAGACTAAAAACGTTATAAAGTTTTTTTGTATGATACGAGAAAAGAAAAAAGACAATTTTACATTGGAAATTATGGCTCGTACTAACCGATAGACCTTTTAAAAATTAAATTCTAATTGTCATTAAGTTTCTCCCGTATCAAAAAGTCATTTTCAACCAAAGTGGAGTTATTCGTTTTGCGAATTAAGGTATCGATATACTATTTTTGAAAAAGTTTCTCTACTGACTTTTGCTGTGCTGTGGTACCGTATTGGAGGTTAATGTCGACAGGGGAACGCGGCCCGCGCCCAAGCG
Source organism: Synanthedon formicaeformis (assembly GCA_945859745.1). Lineage (NCBI taxonomy): Eukaryota > Metazoa > Arthropoda > Insecta > Lepidoptera > Sesiidae > Synanthedon > Synanthedon formicaeformis. The sequence goes on from OX243957.1 coordinate 8,694,961, forward strand.
CTCGGTCTGCACGATATGGCGCATAATCTGCGCACCACAGCTGCACTTCCGAACGGAAGTATTGACTCGATTATACCTCCGCTATACATAGACATTAGAATTTAGAATAAATTCAACATTTGTAATAGCTGCAGGGAAAATCCACCGGTTTAGTTAAATGGAAGTTGATATATTTGCATAAGCAAATTTCATACTTCATACTTATTATGACCAATAAAATTAGCAATTCTTAAATTGTAAGCAACACAAAAATATCCTGTTTTGTTTAATATAGTAGTAAAAAAAAAACTGGATTAACATATAGGATATTTTTTATTCTAAAATATGTAACGAACTACAGCGCGAACGAAGTCGCAGGCATCGGCTATTTTTTAACATATTGACAAATTATTACAAAACCAAGCCTCGGTTATATATTTACATAAAAAAAACTGTGTTTGGGTAAAAAAACCTTAATCCTTGAGGTTTTTTTTACCCAAACACAGTCTAATGTATTACATTCCTCAATATACTGAAATTCAAGTCCCTTACGCCAATGAACCATTTCATTTAACCGAGTAATGCTCGCTAAGTAAATGAAACTTTTAAAAAAGTAAGACAAAAACGAACGGTTTTATTTCAACCGATGAACGAACCTAATCAGAAATACGCTCAGTTATCTATTACGTTCTTTGATTTTCGTTTAACTTTTCGATTGATTTCTTAAACAAACTTACCCTGTAACCTTTTTCATTTCACAGGGGATTAACAATAAAGGTATAAAAACTTGTTATAAAAGTTAAAATAATAAATAATTCATTCAAATAGCTTCACTATATCTAATGGTGAAGATTTTATGAAGAGTTTTAAAACTCTCCACAGGACAAGTTATTTTCAAAAGAGTTTGTAAGTATCTTATACTTAGAACGTTTTAGAAAACTTTTATACAAGTATCGTAATCCTCTAATATGAGGTAGAAGTTGTGTAACGCCGTAAATAGGCCTTGAAGTGCCTTAGGTATAACATTAATAGCTCATAACGAAAATAGCTTATTTTGAGTAGTTTGCGAACTCGATCGAATGTTTATAACCTGAGTAGCTGAGTTGTGGCAATAAGATTTCGCCAAATTCTTTCGTCCATTCGACCGCACAAAGAATATATGTAAAACATCGAAATAATATATATTTTCTTCAGAAGTAAAAGCATGAAAAAGTTACTATTATGGCGAGCACTTAGCAGATAAATACAGTTTTTTATGTAAAGTTTTTTTAAAACCTTTTTTAAAAAAATGCTATCTTAAAATAGTAAATTAAAATTGTTTAGCTACAACTACATTTGTTTTTGAGCTTATTAAAATTAACTTAAGTTCTGTACTTAAGTTTTAAATTCTAATTGTTTTTTCTTTTTCATTATTTTACAAAATCTTCTGATTTTAAATCTGTTCGGTTATCTCCGAGAATTTACAGAAAATTGTTTTGCATTATTGCACATTAATTCATAAATTGTTAGGTTGCGCTCATTTTGATAAAAAAATGTGCTCAGTTTGAGGTTAGACTTCTCTTAATGTAAATAATTCGCTATCGGAGGGATGATTTCGAATCCCGTGGGACCCTGAGAAAGTTACGAAAATCGTTTACTAAAAGAGAGAGCCACAACAGTATGCCCAAGGGAACTTTCTACTGAAGTCCTTTCACGGACTTCATGTAAATTTATTTCTTAATTAAATTACAGGGCTGAATTTATTAATTTAATAAATGCCGTTATAATTCGTAAACTAAAGTGAGACATAAACACCAATTCAACAAATTTATAGATAAAATTAAATTGTACAATTTAAACAACGTTTATCGCCTAAAGTGAAGCCTTATAATTACCCTCTGAGCAATTTTACTGAGGCCATATTTCTCGGGCTTTTCTTTGCGAACCAATATTCTTGTAAAGTTAGAATAATTTAAGTAAAATTTTACATACATAATAAAATTCATAACAGATGTAAGTAGTATTAATATGGACTGAAAGAAAATTATAATAATAAAAAAATAACATATCGCTTCTTAAAAATTAAAGGGCCATAAAATAAAAAATCCAAAAATGTTTTTATTGCAAAAATACAATCACAATCCTTCATATTATATGTTGCAAAAAGACTTATGGTTGTTTTATTCCATATTTAGTATATTTTGATCATTTTTTATATATTCAAAAGTAACTTATATGCTTATACGTATCTCTTCTAGTATTAAGCTTATTATAAAAGTACTGGAAACATTTAATACTACTTAAAAGTACGCTTCTAACGATGTATAATATGCATATATTTGATATATATCTAATAAGAAAAAAACAGACAAAAAATAATTTATTTTCTTTTTCTTTTTTCACTAAATTTTTTTCGATTGGCTCTCCTGTAAAAAGGGTAATTTTGATTTGTGGCCCTTTAGTTTTTAAGCAGCGATATTTTGTTGTGAATAAACAATAATTATATCGATCACTTTATTATACTAAAACTATGTTTTAAATATCTCATATTAATTTAAATATGTTTAATAAAGTTAAATGTACTTACACAATTATTATCGAAAAAAAATCGATTTGCAGAAAAAAAAACGAATAGTAATAAAAACATAAATTATTTCTGGTATATGGATCGGGAATAATTTTATAAAGAACATTGAATTTTAATTACATTGAAAAAAGCTCCCCTAGACATCGCGGCGCTGCCCGTTCGCTTCGATAACGGTTCTCCCAGCAAATAATTACTGTAAGGGCCTCTTTCACAAACTACATGTAAAGTGTTGATTAGTTACTTTTAGAAAACATTTTCTGTTATATTGAATTATGCACTCGGTTTACTGCATCATTCGATAGCCGAATTTTTTTATTATTTTCTATTTAATGTTTGGGACGTTTACCGTACAAACAAAGGTATATCAACTCCATTATTCCCGGTTACCGGTGACTTTAAATGACAGTTTGGCATACTTGACGTGTGTGAAAGAGGCGCTAAGAGATATTACCTAGCTTTGCAACTCTTTATAACTTTTTTAAAATATAATAATATTTTATAAAAGTCCCTTCAACAGGGATTTATCAGTTAGAGTAGGCGTTCATGTAAAAGTTATTAGTTTTTACTTAGGTATCACACTCAACACTTGGCCTTATATGTATAGTAAATCAAAACTAAGGTAAACATATAATTAGCTTATTTTTTCTCACGTTAGATCATAATCTGGAAGTATTAATCACAGACCGCCTAAGCGGTTTTGTGATCATCAATACTAATAATAAATCTGTAAGGGTTGGTCATTGAGTAAGTTACTTTGTTTTCAGAAATATCGTGTTTTTAGGCTCTATACATGATACTGAAACTACTTAAATTGACGATTTTTAGAATTTTTTTCTGTATGTATGTCTTACCTATGTATGTTCCTCCATAACTCTTAAACGAATTAACTGATTTTCATGAAACTTGGTACATAAACATTTGGACGTACAGGACACAGGATAGGCTACTGTTTTCTTTTTCAACGCGGACGAAGTCGCGGGCACCAGCTAGTAAAAATAAACATGGATAAGCCGTTTTGTGCGAGCTATCTTAAATAAGTTAAATGAAAAATCTTTCAAATAGGGAGATTCTACAATTTTTAGAGAGAGAAAGAGAGAGAGAATTTACATAGAACCCTGTTTGTTGGAGTGACAGTAATAACATAAATTGAATGAGCAATACAAATACGGCATTATCGGCATGCGCCGGGCGCGGCGCGTTTACGACCGCTGCTAAAGCACTATCTAACAGTCATAACATAGCAGCATAAATCAATTAGCAAAGACAAACTGCTAAGTTGTTTATTATACGCAGTCACGTGGGAAGTATTCATTTCCTCGGGGCACTGATCTGTTCAACAATTTCAGCTATATATATGTCTAATTTATATCGTACAGTTACGTTACAAATGTTTGCGACAGATATAATAATGTTTCGATGTCGTCTCAGCGGTTTAGTTGCGCGTGTTTGGTCTACACACTACACAAAAAATTTTACACAAAACATTTTTTGTTGATGAAATGTTTTTGCTTCCCCACGCGGGTGAAGGGGGGTACTCTATAAAAGGTTTATAAAAGAAATTATTTTATATCAATGTTTTTGCTTTCCCAAGTAGGTGAAGGGGGGGTACTTTATAAAGATTTACTTATAAAATTATTTTATTTGACTATAATAAATGTTTTTCCGGACATCTTAATGTTTGTTATAGACGTTTTTAAATTGATAATAACGACCTATGTAGGTACTACATGGCATTTGAGCATTCGACAATAAGCATAATTTACTTAACTTATAATGCATACCACCCGTCAAATCTACTTCGTTAAAATTTTTGTGAAATAAGTACAAATTTTTCGTTCGAAAAATGTCTGTTAATATCAAGAACACAACTTTGTTTAACATTAATATATGTACGAGTATCTTATCTGATATCAGTTTTGTGCTATGATAAAACACGTTTTAAGCTTATTACCAGCAATTTAATCTAATGAATAATTTATATTGGCGTTATTCGTAAGCCAAGGGGTTATCGAATATGTGATATCGGTCGCAACTCGATTACTCGCTACTATTGTGTTATGTCCTAAAATGTTTCGCAATTTGATTTAATCATACTGGTTTTTGTAGTCGCATGTGTTGTGTTTAATATGTAATATGTTATTAAAACGTAACATATTTTAGACATATATGTATATCTGATCCATTGAGTCTACATAAGAAAATTTTACACCGTGAAAAATGAATTGAAAAATTATTTATTTTTATTAAAGAAAGATTATAGCGTACTAGCTGGCGCCCGCGACTTCGCGACTATCATGTGTCCTGTACGTCTAAATGTTTATCTACCAAGTTTCATGAAAATCAGTTAATTCGTTTAAGTTATGGTGGAACATACATACATACATATAGAAAAAAAAATGTAAAAATGGTCAATTTAGTTTCAGTATCATGTATAGAGCCTATAAACACGATATCTCTGAAAACAAAGTAACTTACTCCATGACCAACCTTTACAGATTTATTATTAGTATTGATATAAAAAATGATCGCGCCAACTTACAATATCATCAACTTGTACAATGTTTTGTATAATATTCTTGAGTATACAAAACATTGTATGAGTTGATGATATTCTCACAATGTGTTCTCATGAATCCCTACGTTTCACGTGGAAAAGGTTCCACGAAAAAAAAAATTCTATTTTTTTTATTCAGCTAGCCAAACAGACTGACCGTCCAATTGATGGTAGCTGGCTACCGTCGCGTATGACACAAGTATCGTCATAGCAAAGTTAATAATAGTAGGATTAGGGATAAGGAAGAGATAGGGGAGTGGAATCTGCCATACTTACTCGCTGAAACACAAAAGCACACATGCTATTATTTCACGGTGGCCTTTGTAAGGGAGTGGTTACTGCCTCCAGCGGGCTGCTGAAATGACTGTGAACGTAGTGAGCCCTGCCACTACTTGTCAATTCCATTGCCAGTGCCAACATTCTAAGTTGAAAAGTTCATTTCCAGAATAAATTATTTATTTCTATTCCATAAATTCTCCCCCAGTTTCACTTTGTACATTTACAAACAAACTCCATATACAGATTTCAACTATGTATATGAATGCTCCAAACATCTTACCGTTCCATGCTGTCATTAAACTGTCACCGCTATAATCCCTTACAAGTTAGTCAACCGTTTCGCAAAAGAATAATGAACAAACATAAAGCCGAATCACATTCCAAAGAACTGCTTTTACTGCACGAGTTGACATTCATGGCACCTGACTGATAACTTTATTGTCAGTAAGTGTCCTAGTACAGTGATTTGCGGTTTACTTATTTAGAATACTAAACCATACGACAAATCTCCGGTTTCTGAAAACCACACAACAACATACAGCAGAAATGCTTTTGTAGTCTTGCATGCGCAACTTTTTAAAGCAATTGGTTGTTTCAAATTAAGAAGTCTGTGCTGACAAAAATCTGATTTAGTTAGTTTGGTAAAAGCTGATGGCAAAATTAGTTAATAATTTGAGTTAGTTAGTGCAGGTAGGTAAGGTCTCTGGAGACAAGCTCTTAAAAGCTAGTAGAATTCAATTGCCGATCGTGAAAGAATTAATTTATAACATGGGACACTTATATTCGCACTCATATGCACAATGTCATTGACTTGATCGGTTTCAATCGTAATTAACATATTCTGTATTGTCTGTCTACTAATGGCCTTTTTATGTTATTTCTTAATCGTAATATTAAATAAATATAATATAGTAATAATAGTGACAGGGGCACACTAATACGTTTTGAAATAACATCAACTAGCACACATGTGTTTCAGTGAGGGATGCCAGATACTATTTCCCTATCCCTTCCCTTATCCTTAATCCTAATATAGTCGGCAGTGCACTTACAGCACCTCATCATCAGTCGACCTACCGACCTTAACATAAAAAAATACCATTTATGATATGTGTTATTGGTATTTACAATTGCCTGATATTATTTAACGAAACAAGGGCGCCACTGAATATTGTTAGATGCAAGTAATATTTATTACTTGCATCTTACAATGCTCAGTGCTACGTCATATTTCCTCTTTGAATTGGCTTCTGTGACCCGATCACGTGCAACCCTGTCTGAGTTCCGCAATTTTGAGGCGTGTTGTTGTCTATTAAAATAATAAATGATTGCGTTTCGCTACAATACAAACTTGATATAGCTGCAAAATCGTGTTCAAAATCTTTGCAGGCTTCCTTTAAATAATTGACGTCTGCGAGATATAGAATATTGTCGTGTAAGTCTACTAAAATATTAAACTCCCTTGGCCATTTTGAGTCAATTTTTTTTTGGGTCGGTAGAGAGGCACGAAGCAGTCGGACCACGCGGCTGCCAGACCGGCTGCCTAAATAACTGCAAAATGCAGTGTCCTGCCACCACTTTCCAGATCTAGAACCCACTTTGAAGAGTTCCATTTAAAAGGTTGACACTGCCGCGATCGAACCTGGGTACCCTTGAACAGTGCTTCAAGGAAAGCACCTTAACAATTCATCCAACGGGCTCTACCAGTATAACGAACCAATATTGTCGTGTAAATTTACAATATTAAACTTCTTGCCATTTTGAGCCAAATTTAAAAATTATAAACCAGTAAAATACTCTCAATTTGCAAGTTAAAACAATAATCAATACAATACGAGTATGAGTAAAACTTACAATCTACAAACAAGCTACAAATAATATTTTGAATCCAACATGGAAGCGATTAGATGGAATTTGGTACAAGTTTGAAGCCAAGCTATTTGCCTGCAAGTGCGGTTGCTGGTGAACGAAGATTAACCGTATTAAACTCTTTGACTTCAGAAGCACTTTGCCACCGAACTAATCTGTAATCTTGGTGGTATCTAGAGATATTTCAATGTAAGTTTGCTGTATAGAATTGCACTAGTGTTGCATTTATTCTTCACAAGTTTTTGGAATTATTGATGATAAAAAAGGTGACACCAAATGTCTTTGTAATCGCTAATTTATGTCTAATATGGCTAGTTTACTTTATTGTTCACTGATATATTTCTATTTTGCTTAACTTATAACAAGTTTCTGTAACCTGTGTATTTTTATAGCATTGTATAAGTGCTACGAAATTTCTTAAAATAACTTCAGAAATTCACCTAGAAAGTATTGGTATTCCAAAATAAAGCACATCAGCTTTAAATGTATTACGAATTACTTTAAGAAATTTTTAATTTCTTTTATTTATATTTGAATAAGTAAAATAATATTGCAAGTTTTCTGTTACAAAATATTCAAGTAAGTTTCAGAAGTCATAAATGCCAATGAATAAGTTTATTAAATACTGTCTTTCATTAAGCTTGAAAGGCATTACACTTGAAAGGTTTGTCTTATTAAATGGCAAGCACAATTCTCAACATCACATTCAACAAAGTTTTTGATTTTAGAAATTTATATTTTTAAGTTTTTACATACTTTCGGTATCTTCCATAGTTTGAAGCATCAAAATTTAAAATTGTATTTATTGTTTATTCGCCTATAATAGATTCGCCTAAGCCGAAGATATTTTATTAAAATTATTTTTAGTTCTTATATTCATTGTAATTTTTGTAATTAATATGGGGTCTTTAAAATAGGATTATTAACGGTAAAATACCCATATATTTGTTAGTTCTTGATAATTAATCGGCCACGGTAGTATATCCATTCATTTGACATCGCCATAATATTATCAATGGTAATAGCATAATCAGCTGATTGCGGTGTTCTACGCAGATTGGTCGGCTGTGTGTACATTGCATAATTATATTGTAGTTCATTGAACCATCACAACGCTTACATCTCTTGCTTACTGAATAACAAGCGTTAACAGTGTTAATTATAAAAGTTAGGGGTTAGTAATTTATAAAAAAAAAAATTAAACTAACCCCCGACTTACAATAGAGCCCAGACACGCTATATCTGCTGTAAGTGGCTGAGGAGTTGGGTGTCCCGCAGACCACTGCAGCATCAAATCGAGGTAACCATGTTCTACTTAAGTTCAAGAATACATTATTTTTTTATATGGCCCAAGACGATGTGCATCTTAGTCATTCCTGGTAAGAAAAGAGGCCCTAAAAAAAAACTAAGAAGAATTTATTGAAATTAAGAATTAGGCACAAGCATAATACAAAAACAATAAAAAAATGAAATTAATAATAAGGTAAAAAATTATTCTTCGTTTTGCCTGCATTTATTTATACTAACATAATAGAGATGATGGAGAGTACTCAAATAATAATAATCTTCTTGATGTTGTCACTTGTAACATTTTCATTTATTTATGTGAAGGTCGTCAAGCAAGCTGATGGGACACTTGTTGGTAGGTGGCAACTTACCATCCAAGCAACGCCATATGTGCTGCAAGAGCACTCCCAACTTTAGGATTAAGGATAATGGATAAAGGGATAATATGTATTGGCAAAATAGTAATTGACGAGAGCACGTCTATCATTTATTGCAAATCAGTTCTGCTTTGCTAAAGTGCTAACACTATCTATAATTATAAGATTTTGAATGGTAATATAATAGAATACGCAATTATAAGAATATGTAATATGTATATTATTCACATTCCTCGCGTTGCATGGAGATGCAGCAGTTTTATTCTTTTTACATTCTTTAAAAAATATTTTAAGCTCTGTTCCTTATATTGTCTTGTGAAACCGGCTATGAAAGCATCTACTAAAAATTCACGTGACAAGCAGAGAAGAAAATATGCTTGCATTTTCTCACTAAAGCAATATACCTTACGAATATTTTGTTAAAGAAATATTTTGCTCTGTACATTTTCTTCAGTTATATATTTTTTATTTACTGTAGCTTTACTTTGGCAAGCATTGCGGATATTGTTTCAAAACAAATGTTTGAATTATGAGCGTTTTATTTTACAATTTTTTGAACTCTAAAATCGCAAAGATTTTTAAGTATATGTTATCATAATATCTATAAAAATATAAATAGGATTTTTTTTAAAATATCAGGAGATACTTAAGCTTTCTGAGTTCCTGCTATGTTGTATTTTGTAACTACAGGAAAAAGGTATTTGGGTTATATTTAATTTATTATATTAGAGAGGAAATAATTAATTTATTTGTTATATTAAATTATGTTCAATATTTTATGTATAATTTTATATATAATTATACATTATTTAATTATGTATAATTTTATATATAATATATAATTATTACGAGTATGTAACATTTGGTTACAAATATAGGAATAATTTCATTAATAAACAATTGGAAACAGCTTTGAAACATTAACTTTGTTATAACTAATTCGGAATGCGGCAGCTCTTCACAGTTCCCATATCTGCCAAACCATATGACATAAATTGATTTGATTGTAGGTATGGGAGTGACATGTCAGAGCACAGAACAATGGACGCCGATTACAATGCAATGCTACGCCTCTTATCAGGATATACAACTTGCTTTTGTGATATACGAGTCAATAACATTAGCTCAAACGTAATTACATATCGTAATGTATAATTAAATTTGTAAATCCAGTCATTTATTGCCACATTCGCTTAAACTTTCACGATTTTCACATATTATTTTAATTACACGGAACTTAATGCCGTAACGTAATATATTTATTTATTTATTTTATTGTAGAGAAATTTACAGGTATAATTACATAGTAACAGAGGTGAGTAAATAGCTTAAACCTAATAAAAAGTTTCCACTTATAGAAACTGTTTTAAAATATATTTCGGCGTTACATAATGATGATTCTAAAAGGATCAGTATAGGGAAACTACGCCTTCGCATGAGAACCAATAAAAATTTACACGTGGCAAGCCGTATTAAGGCATATTCTCAACTCTTAAACGTTGGAATTTTTTGTATGTAGTACGTATCACCATCAGTGAGAAAATTAAGTCAGAACAATGTAAATGGTGCTAAGTTAGAGTGTCATAAAGTATGAAATTGTTTTACCATCTACTTGATCACCAGATACATACATACATACATACATACATACATACATACATACATACATACATACATACATACATACATACATACATACATACATACATACATACATACATACATACATACATACATACATACATACATACATACATACATACATACATACATACATACATACATACATACATACATACATACATACATACATACATACATACATACATAAAAAAATTCTAAAAAATGTCAATTCAGTTTCAGTATCATGTATAGAGCCTATAAACACGATATCTCTGAAAACAAAGTAACTGACTCCATGACCAACCCTTACAAATTTATTATTAGTATTGATGATGAACAATACACTGTGACTAAAGAACAATATTGGTATTACGAAATCCTTGACACACCAATCACAGCGTCAATGTTGCTTGGTTTTATTATGAAAAGAAACAATACTAATATAAAATCCTGTAAGTAAAATCGCCACATCTATACTATGTACGTTATAGTACGGCCATATCGCCGTACTAAGCTTTATGAGCACAAGTAACTTTGTAAGAACGTTACATTGTAGATACGGATGTAGATATTTTTACTTAACTGCTCTAGTAGAAACGACGACATTTTGATTTTATTAAAACACAAAACTCATACGAAGTATGTTCACAAAGTAAAAAATTGGACAATATATTTAGTATTCAGTGCGTTAGCAAATAAATTATCTAGCAGAACTCTAACTTCACTAGAATCGAAAGAACTTATTGAAGACCTACAACAGACACCGAAGAAGTTCACTAGAGCTAAAGATGTTAAATAGCAGTAAGTATATAAATTTAAAATTAACCTTATCTGTGCTATTTGGTAACTAAGAAGAAGGTAAAGAAGAACGCGGCCAGGAATTTCGTTCTTATTTTTTAGTGTTTTTTCTTAAGGAAGATTGCTGATGTATTATACCTAACTAATTCAAGAGGTTGGTTAATTCTGATCCTTACTTAACCACTTTCGTAAATTCTTCAATTAGGATGAGTTCTGCATTATCTACATTTGCTCTTTGATTATTTTCTTTTATTACCTGAAGAATCTTTTTCTTTAATCAATCACCAAAGTCCCACCTCGTTCGATGTAAAAATACAACATTTATCACATCTATGTTATGTGAATCATGCGCCTGTACAGATATATTTTCAGTATTTAGCGCAATGCTGTCAGCTTTCAATACTCCATTCCATAAAATAGTATGAGGTAACTTTTTATACCTTTCACTTCCGTTTAGCGAATCTTCATTTTCTAATAAAGCTTTACAATCGATTATACTCTTTTAGTATTGTTTTACGGAGTTCATAAAATAAATTCATCTATTAAAAGCGAAACGAGGACTTTTACCGCAACCATTTCGAAACAATCTCTATAGCTTTTAATGTAAATGCAATTAAATCGATAATAAAGACTTAAATAAAACTTAATTTACTTATTTAGGATTTAGCAATGCATAGAAATACTTTTGATTTGTGGTTTTAATAAATACAAAGTATCTAATGTTACATAAACTGCAATTAAGTTAGGTGTGTCCTGTTTAAGACAATGATTATAAATATTTATCATAAGCGTTTGCTGGTAAAAATGACAAAATGAAATCACAGTAATTGAAGTTGAATTATTAGTTTCGTGACTACGTTCTCATTTAGACACTTCGCGAACTGAATAGTTATTCTTTATTAAATATTAATTAGATTTTATTGGATCGCCTGTTTGATATAAAGTATTTGATAGTCTACATAAGATAAGAAATGAAAAGCTAAATATTTAGTAAGATTAAATGTATATAAAAATGATAAGTTAGTTTGCGTAAACTTCAAAAACTCGAGAATTGATAGACCGATTCAATTTTCGAGTTATACACATGTATAGAAATAGGGATAAACGGGGAAAATTTGTATATATAAAAATTGCACCCCGGGAAGCCCGGAGCGGGTCGCTAGTTTAATATAAAATTTTATCAAGTTCAATATAATTTGCACAGGGAGCGTTACTTTCGTATTTTTATCCATATTGATATAGACTACAGTATCAAGACATTATTCTCAACAAAACTATTTATTACATTGCCAAATAATTATGGTTGAAAACATTAAGATTTATAGCTCTTGTGTGTACTTGAAAACAAATATATCTGTAATATTTTATAAAGATTGTAACTCATTTCATATCTTATAACAAACACTGCAGATCTTATCTGGGGTTGACTCAACCAGCAGAGCATAAATTCAATATCGACTCAACGAAAACCGATTAATTGGTTCAATTGTCTAGATCGGTTTGACATCGCACGAACAATCTGTAGGCAAAGTTTGTATGCGAAAGTACTCACCCAGAAATTTGATTGTCTACGAGGTAAAGTTTGATAGCTTTGAGGAGAATATAGTCAGATATGAAATTTTGTTAGATGAATTATTGCAGTCGCACTAGCAGCTGTTTCAAATAAATTACCTTGAATCTTTTGAGGAAGCTAATTTGTTTTATTTTTTAATTTTCATCGACCAAAAAGCTGCCCGAAAACCTTTACATAAAGAAATTTTATATTATATTATTATAAAGTTGCAATATCTGACGATTTTACATGAAAAAAAATTAATATATATTTGTAGTAACTTACCGAGGTTTTTTAACCTACTAATATTAGTTAGTTAGACCGTTAGTTAGTTAGATTAGCTTGAAGATGGATAAGAAAAAATAAAAGATAGAGCAGCTCGAAATACCGACAGAATATCACGGTGTTTTAACCGAGAATTTGAACACAATATAATACTATGAAATTTTTACCAACACGTAACATGAGATGAACCAATATGAAAAAATCACAGTCATCACTTTACGGATATTGCTAACTCCTGACCACCCTTTATAGATACCTCACGAATTTGCTGCCTTCCTTTCTAATATACCCAGCCATTATGCTTGCTTACAATCGTGACTGTTATAGCTTTTAAAATGGCTTCTGATTACTGATAAATTAAATATACACATCTAGGTATGCTCTGGTACCTATTAGAACCTTAAAGCTAATTAATTGCCGATATTTGTGATTGAACATCAAAGCTAAGGCAAATTTGTGAAATCTCAATAGATTTCGTTAATATACATTCGAATAGAGACCTTAAATAGGTATGTTCATTGAGGTCCCTCGTAGTCCCTCGAATGGATCACTGGTGCATAAATGAGCGTATAATTTCCTGATTAATATTTGTATTGTAGCAGAAAGTTTCACAGTAAGAAGCAGTAGAATTAGCACTCAATATAAGTCACCTCGTTATTGTATCGATCTCCATTTTTCTTCATAACCTAGGTGTAGTCATACGCATCTGCGCACCATTATTGCAGTGTTTCATCTTTTTAGACGTCGTTGTTTTATGTTTTCCCTTCTTCAACATCCTTGGTACCAGTATACTATAAAATAAATAGAAGATGCAATAAAAAGGAATCGCAATAGGTTGTAAGTTTGTACTTTACAATAGCAACAAATAAAGTTTTGCTTCCAATGCTGTAACACTAATAGACAGTTATTTACTCTGTACGTGCAAGAAGGCTCGAAAACTGTAATTGTCCGCACGTCACGATGCACATTCCCTCAGAGCCGTGGGATAAAGTTCAAAGGGCGAACCTGCTATCGGGGCCTTTGTATCTAAGGGCATGGTGTAAGTTGAAATAGGTAATATTTTATATATTATAAATTTTTTAAGGAACCTTATCACAATCGTATCATTAAAGGGTAAGGTATAGATAATGATGTGATGACTAAAAAGCAATATTACATCAGAATAAGAAATATAACTTTAATAATCATTGTGTTACGATAGTTAGAATTTCTTAGGGTCCCCAATATAACCTTATAATTTTGACGAACAAAGAAATATTAAATAACGAATAGTTGAATTAAGGCATAAAAGGATTTCTCACTGTTTACAGTATCACAAAAAGTCGTTCAGGGTCGAAAATTTCATGCACCATGTTTCATATGAACGAAAAGGACAATATAGGTTAGCTTTACCTTGAAACTTTAACGTCTCTCAATGCTGTAAGCAGTTTACCTCCCCAGATAAATTGACTAATGTTCCCTTATTTGGTAGCCGTTCAAACAGTTCCTTCTTTGTCAGGACATAATATTGTTCAATTTAAAAGTATAGCGAAAATCGTCTATTCTCTCTTGCCTTGTACGGCGTCATTATCGAAGAGCTCTAAACTCGGTGCCTCAACAAAGGAGACGGTGAACTTCCTTGGCGGGCGATATTTTCCAAAGTTCTCGATAACCTAACGCGGAATACCTATTGCCATAATTCAACTCTACCTATCTTCAAATATCACCTTCAACAAAAACAGATTTTCTACTTACCTTTGCCGAGTCTATTTTACCTCGGCCTTTAACGAAATTCTTCGATGTTTTCAAGATCGAATCTTTGGTTACGATTCTTGTTTCAATCGCACACTCTTTGTCAGAGTATTCGTTATCGTGCGGCAGATGACGGTCTACACGGAGGATGGACGTGACCGTCGTGAAATAACAGCTTGCGTGCTATTGTGTTTCGGTGAGCGATTTCCTATCCCTTCCTCATCCCTTATCCTTAATCCTACTAATGGCGAATAGTAGGATTATAGGCGACAGTAGCCACCTACGATCAAGTAAACCGTCAGCCTATGTGTCGTTTTGCATCGTGAAGATGTACGGATTTGCCAAATAAACTTTATTTTCTATGAGTGAATGTGACATTAAAATTATAATTGGTA
Source organism: Synanthedon formicaeformis (assembly GCA_945859745.1). Classification (NCBI taxonomy): domain Eukaryota; kingdom Metazoa; phylum Arthropoda; class Insecta; order Lepidoptera; family Sesiidae; genus Synanthedon; species Synanthedon formicaeformis. The sequence goes on from OX243957.1 coordinate 8,710,256, forward strand.
TTAATTCTCGAGCTGACTGTACCGAGGATATGTTATGCAGTCGAAGATACCTTTGAGCTCAAACTTGAAATAAGTCTGCAGCGAAGTTCTGCATGAGACCTACACGTTGTCGAAAATATTCATTCAAACTCACTGAGAATATATTACGCTCTAGATAACTTGCCCTGGAAATGAAATCCTGTAGTCAAATTTGTTTATAAATATATTCGTGGAAGCAATCTCACATTATGTGTTTCAAAATTTAGAATACAGTTCATAAATTTACACACGACGCTTAATTTTCATAAATGCTACTGTAAATAATTTAATATTATTACTAGAATAAGGTCTAAATAGTAGATGTTTCGAAATTTGTTATTTATGAATAACAAAATAGCAAAAAATTTCTTTAAAAAAATAATACTTAAAATAAAGTACCATAATAATATGTTAGACAAGAATAAACCGTGAAACTAGTACGATGGTGTTGTCAACCTAATTCGTTTTGTTAATCTTAACGCCAATCTGGTCATTACAGAAACCATACGTTAGAAACCATCGTTTCGCTAAACCGTTCACAAGATTCTTGTAACAAATTTTAGTCTTTACGCATATAATATTAAGGTTGTCTTTTGATCAGAATGATACCAGTTAAGTTGCAAGTTTGTGTAGTAGAGTATGCAGTGCATAGAGTAAATTTGTCACGATCAATCAGGCGATAAGGTCGCTTTGAGTGACGTATGATGCAAGTGTCTTTCCTTTATGTAAACTTCACGATTTTGCAAAAATAAACCATAAATAGGGCTCTACTTAACTGACTAGTTTTGATGAGTTTTTGGAAATAAATGCAACTTTTGAATTTGATATGAATTTCGCATTTTTGCATTTGAGACTGGCAAAATCGTCGAAGAAGTTCCGATGGAGCCAAAACATTTGTAAAGAAGATGAATGACCATAACCATACTCCCTTTTTTTGTTGTGGTACTGTTTTATTTTTCAATTATAAGGCGGCCTTTCACCCTAAGTTAGAGGCGGTCTGGAGTCCGTGCCTGAACTTAATTAGGTTGAAAAGTATAAAGCTATACGAGATGATTCAATTTGAAATAAAATATTTTTCTCAATACATATATTAATAGTTTGGTAAATCTTAGTTTTTCATTGTTTTAAAGTTATTCCTACTCCTTTTAGCGCGTAGAAATAAAATAAATATATTTATGTGTAATATTTTTGTTGACACAAAAGAGGTATAACTTCTCACGTGCAGACATAAGTACTAAACACTTTTTTTATGTATAAATATAAAAAGGAGCCTTCCAACAAAGCCCCTCGGTAGTGTTAGTGATTCGTAAAAAGTTTTTTACCTCTTTATTGAAAACGGTTATTGTCTAAATTTTTAGTATAATGATCCATACAAACGTTTTCCCTTAAATAACCATTCGTATTTTCAATTGTTAGCTCCAAGAAAAACTATAATTTGCCAGTAAGTCTCACAATAGGCATACAATACATACCTGCATTGAACTTTATTGAATTCTTCGAACGGTTCATTACTTCACTACCACGGTCCTTGAACCACAAGTATTCAAGAGTATGGAATATTTGTAAGAAATGCTTACGTTCATATTTTACGATATGAATTCACATAAAATTTATTATACTGTAATTTTACTTTTTGATGTAACGAATAAAAAAATACTAGTGCTGTAACTAGTATACAAATAAATAGAGTAAATTCTTAATTTTACTAAGAATTTACTCCCTGGGTTCGATTCCCGGCGAGGTCAACTTTGGAAATTTTAATGTAATTTTCAAATTTGACTCTGGTCTGGATTTGAAAAGTAGTGGTAGGGCACACTGCGTTTCGCAGTCATTTGGGCAGCCCGTCTGGCGGCAGTAACCACCACCTTACAGAATACCACCGTGAAATAACAGCATATGTGCTCTTGTGTTAAGGTGAGTGAGTAAGGGACGCCAGAGCCCACCCTTATCCCTTGTCCTTAATCCTTCTATGGTCGGCAGCGCACTTGTAGCACTTATGGCGTTGTGTTATAGGCGACGGTAGCCACCTATATTACCTACCTAAGTGTTGTATGTAAATCTGTAAAACACCTTTTTATGATCCTACTGATTTGGATGAATTTGGAACACAGATAAATAAATTTAATAAACTTTAGGTTTATTAACTAGGTCCATATTAACTAGGTTAACATAACTAAAAATCCATATTAACTAGGTTAACATATATTAAATTTTTAATTTTGACAAATGTTACGTTCCCGAGAGATCGTCTAAAAATATAAACATATAGCCACTGTTGATAGCGATAAAGATGTCAGTCGTTATATCCAGTGTTTATTTTTTATTTTTCAACGCGGACGAAGTCGCGGGCTCCAGCTAGTTTTTTTTTATATAAAAATGAAGTATAAATACAACCCAATTTTTTTAGATTTCTTTTAAAGGAATAGGTTCTGTCTGAATAATAATAAAGTGTTGTATTCTTCACCATTGGTGTTTTGTGGAGAATTTCAATACATAGAACAATTTTACAATGGTACTACCTATTGCGTTGAGGGCTCAGGTGCAATCGGCGTCGCGCAATTCTGAACTCAATTTGCGCAGACTTCTACTTCAATTGTTCGAGACGCAATCAATTCTAATATATGTCCGGATCTGGCTTCAACCAGCTTCATGACACGGTGTCTTGACAGACACTAATGGTGATGCATGCTACGAAATAAAGCGTCAAGCAAGTCTTGTTATTTTTTAAATCTTTTCTGTACCCATTGTCCCGAGTGAATTTAAGGGTTAAAAATACATGAAAAAAATTATTTAATATTCCGCATTATTACCACTCAATATAAAAGTAAATTGAAAAGTTTAAAATTGACTCCTTTGATTTGAAAATAAAGGCTAGACATATGCTATATGAACTGAGGATTTTTTGATGAAATTATTAAATGAAAATCTATTTTAATTCACCCACGATGACGTCCCATCGTGTTCGTGTAGTAGACATTTTACGCTTGAAGTGTCCTCGAAGATCAAAGTGCGACATTAAAACATACTTGAATGTCCAAATAAACTTAACTGAAGATCAAAAGTGAAATATCTATAAAGACTTCCATTTAAGAGTATACAAACATTAAATTGCTTTTGCATTTGCCTGAAGCATACACTTTTAAATACGTAATAATATTACTATATTTTATTTCATTCAAATCAGTTATTTTATGTAAAGGTTGGCAGGTAGGCTGACGGTCCAATCAATGGTAGGTGGCTACCGTCGCCAATTAACAGTGCTGCATGTGCACTGCCGATTGTAATGGTTTATTAGGATGAGTTAGGGAAATGAGCTCCTTACTCGTCGATTTTTAGGGTTTATTAGGATGATTTAGGGAAATGGGCTTCTTACTCGCCGATTGTAAGGGTTTATTAGTATGAGTTAGGGAAGTGAGCTCCTTACTCGCCGATTGTTAGGGTTTATTAGGAAGAATTAGGGAAATGGGCTCCTTACTCGCCGATTGTAAGGGTTTATTAGGATGAGTCAGGGGAATGGGCTTCTTACTCGCCGATTGTAAGGTTTATTAGGATGAGTCGGGGAATGGGCTCCTTACTCGCCAATGGTTTTTTTATTTTTTTATTATTACATCGAGGCAGCGCTTGGCCGCGATCTCACTTGATGTTAGGTGCAGATGCGGCCAAAGATGGACCACGCTTACCTAGTAAGTGCTCATTTACCCTAGATTTGAAGACCCCGAGGTTGTAATTTTGGGGAAACACGGACGCAGGCAATGAGTTCCACTCCTTAGCAGTTCGGACAAGGTAAGGTAAGGTTTATTAGGGTGAGTCAGGGGAATGGGCTCCTTACTCGCCGATTGTAAGGGTTTATTAGGATGAGTTAGAGGAATGTGCCTTCCTCTAACTCTCTTTTTGCCTTATTTATTATTTATTTATTTATACTAAGAAAGTTATTAAGTGTTACTGCAAGAGAGCAGTAACCACACTCTTGCTACTCCGTCTACCTCATTGTTTATCCTCTATCCAAATCAAAGTTTGGTAAATCAATCCAATCAAATCAAATCAAAATCAATTTTTGATAATCTATCATTTTTTCATCTAACCTGGCGTTGAATTTCATTATTAATTTTATTTAACGTTTATTTATTTTTCAGGCGAATATTTAGTAATAAAATAAATTCATTTTATACATTATGATATAAATATATTACAATATTAATAATATACAATACAATTGAGAGATAATATTCTCCCAATCGCATTAAATAAAACTATCCCAATTTATTTTGAATACAGTTTCTTTTTTTGTGGTGATCTGTTAATTTCTAGTATCCTGAATACCAAGATACAATTTAATATACCTACTTATTCGTAACATAACAATATATTTCATTTAATAAAACGAACGGACAATCCATGCGCATGAAAATTACAAATTGTTCGGTGGGATTAAAGTTTTAATGTGTGAATAGCCTTAGCTGTATACATTATTTCGATTGTTGTACAAAATAAAAATAAATTAGTAGACAGGCTTTGAAACTATTTAAATTTACCACTCTTAGATGTTCTAACTAATGTCACTACCATAAAGACATATATGCCTACACACTAATTTAATGGCCCTAAAACTTATAATAGGCACTACTTTGTAACAAAATTTCGGAATTTTCGGCCTTCAATGAAATCTCACAACACATTTAATTAAGACACTGAATGCATTACATGGTACGTATATTACGGTGGCATACCCATTTCATAAGCCAGACTCGAAAACTATATGGGAATTTGTTGCTAATTTGTTGCTAATTTCTATTATACTGTTGATACTGTATATGGGTATGCTAGCGTAATATTATGTCATCCCCCACGAAGGGGTACATTTTTTAACATCTAGCTAGCCTATCGTAGAGCAACAAATTAACATTAAAATAAGCCGTTGGAACGAGCTCGCTATTCCCAATTTTAATATACAAGGGTAGTTTACCCCCCATGAAGGGGTGACATTTTTTAACATCTAACGTAGAGCAACAAATTAACAACAAAATAAGCCGTTGGAAAGAGCTCGCTATTCCCAATTTTAATATATAGGGGTAGTTCACCCCCCATGAAGGGGTACATTTTTGAACATCTAACTAGTCTATCGTAGAGCAACAAATTAACAACAAAATAAGCCGTTGGAATGGTGCTTCCCTTGTCAAGATATCGTAAATGGGTATGCTAGCGTAAATATTAGCGTAAATTAATGGAGGTACAAATTTTTTTTTCGGTACAAATTAGCAACAAATTACAATCGAGTGTACCATCTGCCTGTCTACCTGCGTTTATTATATACAAAAAAAAATTACCCAATCAGGTTATCTATTAATTCATTATGATCACACGTGTCCCGGCGGCAACAATGCATATAAATGTTTATTACGATAGCACCGCAGGACAGTCGTACCATAAACTTAAATTTCCATAACGAGAAATAGGTGTGTTATTTGCATTTTTTATAGCCTAACTGAAATTTACATATTGGAAATTGTAGAAATAACATCCCTATTTTTGCATAACTTTCTTTCAATTTCTTTGAAATGTATTTTGAACTAATAACGCTTAACGATCGAAATGTGATCTCTACAAATAAAAATGTATGTGAAAATTTCATGAAACTTAAATATTCGAATGATTTGTAGTGGTAGAGGGTATAATACACTCAGTTCCGCTTTCTCAAACTGGGTAGCCCAAGTTTTACGCTCCGATGCGTGAGTAAGAGATGCTTACTGCCTTTCCAAGCCGGAAGTAGCAGGATCAAAAAGGTTGACCACTTTTTATACGAGCGAAAGCTTTTGTTTAAAATTTTATTAAATACTAGCTGTTGCACGCTACTTCGCCCGCGTAACTTTATAAAATATAACGCATGTTACTTGCTGATAATGTAGCTTTCTATAGGTGAAAGAATTTTCAAAATCGGTCCAAGTAGCTTTTGAGTTTTATCATTACAAACATACAAATTATTCTCTCTTTATAATATTAGACGAGCCCGTTGGACGAATGGCAAGGGTGCTTGTCTTACGTCTCAGGGACCCCGGGTTCGATTCCCGGCGGGGTCAACTTTGGAAATTTTCTGGTCTGGATTTCAAAGTAGTGGTAGGGCACACTGCATTTCGCAATCATTTGGGCTGCCCGTCTGGCGGCAGTAACCACCACCTTACAGAATACCACCGTGAAATAACAGCATTATGTGCTGTTGTGTTTCCCATTACCCCTTCCCTTCCTTATCCCTTATCCTTAATCTTTCTATGGTCGGCAGCGCACTTGTAGCACTTATGGCGTTACTTGAGTTATAGGCGACGGTAGCCACCTACCATCACGTGCCTGTCTGTCGACCTTAACATTAAAAAAAAAATTGTGTAGATTGCGGCCACAAATTATATGTATTTATTATTGTACATACATTATGTTACGAAAATGTAACATTTATAAATGACTTTTCAAAATAAAAATAAAAATGTTAAATAATGTTAAGATAGAAAAAATGTGTAAAATTAATAGGACACCAAAAGCTCTATTAAATTCGATTGAGTCTGTCAATGATCGTATGACTATAATCTAAGTTAATATATTTTTAATTATAACTTAGACATAAATAAAACAAAAAAGGTCACAATTAGAAAAATCAATTGCACGTATCGTTTACATTGATCATATCACTTCACAAAAGTAGTTTGATTAAAAATAAGGTATACTGTTACGCAGTTGATAATGAATTGTATAGTTAATTTATTATTTAGTAACTTTGATGAAGCTGATTAGGCGAGCGAAATAGAATGCAATAAGTATCAACCATTACAGGGACCCTAGCCAAAAGCAAACCAATGCAAACGGGAGCGTTGCGTATTTACGAAACGATAGAAAATAAAGACTAATAGCTTAATAACTTAATAATACTTTAATAACTGTTGTATAAATATAGCAATACCTTTTACTTTTATGTTCGTTAATTTTCATTTTAATTTTGTTTGTGTTTATCGTTACCGATACGATACAATTAAAGTAATAATTGAAGATGTGAGTGGATGAAGGTGATATGTCGCATAATTCCAATTTTGAATAAATCGAGGTTAAAGTTTTACTTTTAATTTTTGAGATAAGTCGCCACGGAACTGATTTTTGTACTTAATTATAATGCAAAGTTGTGTAAACAACCTAAAATATTAATGGTATGATAGCAAGAAAACACTTCTGTTATTTAATTAAAAAAAAAGGTGAACATAGCTCCTTCTTCCATTAACAAAAGTGAACTTTTCTGCACTTTTTGCTCTTTAAAATTTACTGTACATAACAACTTTTACATATTTACTTTCCAAAAAGGTCTTAAATCGCCGATCTTAAGGGCTGTAATCATTTATATGGACATATTACCTTCATCAACGCAAAAAAACGAACAAACCCAAAAATGCGACATATCACCTTCATCCACTCACGTCTTCAATTGTATTATTTTAATTTGAAAATTCTGTTCATTAATTCATTCATGTTTTCATATAATAATGAAGTTATATGCTGTTTTACTAGGTAACATTTTTAATTTTTTTTTTATATAAAGACGTTTACCGTCACCTATTAGCAGAGATTACGACTGCGCTGCTAAAGTTAGGATAAATAATAAGGACTAAGGAACGGATGGTGGAAGAGGTTTTAGAATCACTCACAGAAACTGACTAACCTTCCTCACTCACCGAAATATAATTACAATTACAATACAATTACATTACAAATACGATTACGAGGTACACATTGAGCGCTTGGCGTTGCGTTAGGCGCGCGTTGGTAGCGTACATACACGGCGCAGGCGCGGCGCTCGGCTAGCGACTAGCGACAGTTCTGAAATTGACGTCGAAGTGATAGCCATTTCTTGTGTGTGGCTTCTCTACCTTCGCTATAAAAGACGACGACAGAGACAAAGAGAATTATTGGGTCCATCCAATACTAAGATATAACCACAGTATTTGTTTTTTTTTACATCACAAAAAAATTCAATCATCTACACCCAATTACGTATTTTTAATATTTTGTTTTTATAATTTGGACTTTCCATATCTCAAGTAAATGGTCACTTTTGGATTTCGTAGATAAAGAAATCGGTATGAAAATTTCAATTTTTGTACGTGTCGTGTGTCCACTCTACACGAAAGTGCGTGTTCAAATGTACTATCGCGATCAATGGAGCAGACCCACTTTTCATACAAATTTGTCTAACGTTGAATTGAGGTTGTCATAGTAACGTAAATGTTATAATACGAAATACGAGTAGGTATTTGAAGTAGGAATAAAGATAAATACAAAATGTGCACACGAAATTGTTCCTTACGGTGGGACTGTTCTCTTGACCGCGATAGTACAACCAAATGGCGACCCATGTATCTCGAAGCGCGCGTTGTAATGTGTACACCGATAGAACTTCATAGTTCTCAAAGCGCGCGTTAGCAAAGCGCCTAGTGTGTACCTGCTCTTAGGGTCGCAGTAAATTGCTTTTGTTTATTTTTGTTGTAACACTTTTTCTTTATTAGTTTTCTTTTTACTTTATCTTGCTAAGTACATTCATTTGTAAACTGTACTATAATAAAGGAAAAACTTAACAGATTTCTGTAATTAATGCATCGATCGAATTAATGAAATGATTTGTCTAACTTTGTATATTAAATTGTCATTCTTTTTTTCCTCATTAGAAAATTATAAAATGTATATTAGAAAAATAATAAGTATTTTTTTGTTGTATGTTATTGACAAAATGAAAGACTAAGTTTATAAGTTTTCCTTTTTTCAAAATTTGCAATAGATTCAATCTTATAGGCACCTCAAATAACTTAATTTTTGTGATTAAAACTTTGTCGAATTAATTATTTTTTTATAAAAAAATCTATTTATTTTTTTAAAAGCGGAACCTATAAACCCAGAATATATTATGCTGAAACGATCGACATGAATATCGAAGTGATTTGTTAAGATTTAGTTAGTGGAAACTGTTTTCTCTCGAAATGGAAATTTCATCAAAAAAAGTACTTATTGTCAGTCGCGAGCTGCAACGTTCTCTATCGCACGATTGCCCCGGCACAAGAGCGCACGAGCGATAGCAAGTGTTTTCCTAAATACCTATTTCCTCTTTTCCTCTTAAGTGTACATCATCCGCACGATCACGAAAACTGACAAAAGTATGCGTCTTTAATATAACATATCTAAAAATCAACATGGCTTTACTGGCTTCAAATATCCGTTACTAATAAAGGAGTTTATCAATTCAAACAGGTTTCCATCAACGTCCCCGCGATCACTTAATCGATTTTATCTTGATTTATTAAGTGTTAACAAAAAGTCACAGGGAAGTAACTGGCACACATTTTTTTTTATCTCATACCTAATTGCGGGAGTCCTTGTCCAGTAATATTACTCTTACAATCTATTTATTAGATAATTGTTAATTATAATAGATAGGACGGTTACAACACATTTACTCAAGGGCTTGCTCTACTAAGTGTATCCACTTCATTATATCCATACCCATTAATAGACAATATGAATTAAATATACACTAAAGGTATAAATATTAGAAAGCCTTAAAAATTTGCAATTTATAAAACTTCTTTTTTAATTTAATAATTGCGTCGTAAATAATTACTAATTAATTAATATTAAATGGCTATATAATCTCGAGTTAATTCTTAATGAAAGGACTCGTAAAAGCTTTGCGATAGGGGGGCGACAAGGAAAATTATATGGGACAGTTAATTTTCCTCGTAGCACGTGATACAGCTAGTTACTAGGTATTTTGTGTAATGTCCTTAATATACTTTAATTAAAAATTTAAAAATTATAATACAAGTTCAACCACCTCTATCCTTTAAAATGTCAATTGTGATTTTTAATGAATATTTCTTTAGCAGATTTGATTGCTATTGGAAGCATACAAGACGCAATGGAACGAACTATGTTAGGTGTTTTTCTCAGTGAAAAACACAGGAAACGTGGTGAAATTTCGTGATAAACTTTACTAAGCTGAATGGCAGTACTACAGTAATAACGTAAGATAATGTATATGGCCATAAGAGAGTGGTTCTTGAGAGTGGTATACAAAAAATCAGTACACATTTGAAATAATTGTAGTAAGGTGTCCGCACCAATAATGTCTTCGCGGGTGACTTTATTCGTGACATATGAATTTAATTATGAATACTGTCTGTTACCAGACAAAAACTTTACCTTTTAACACCTCTCTCAACCGCACACAGATAAACTGTTTGCATTATTCAAAACAGCCCGGGCTCTTGTTATCTTTGCACTCAAAACTTTGAATAAACTACTCAACTTGAAGGAGGAAATAAGTTTTAGTGTTGGAGGACGTCACAAGCCAGAACCGCGGGGATCATACCTGGCAACAAGAAAATCATGTAACTTGTACAAGAATATTGTTAACATCTTCATACAAAGTTAACACTTTGTTGTAAAATCTAAAGCCGCAGAGAGTGCTGGTAACAATGTTTTTTTTTCTTATTAATATTTTATGAAACAATATTTAATATTAATACAGTGGTGAAATATCTTTTGATTTGATTTCAAAGGACAATTGTATGTGTGTCTACATCTTAAGTTTTAGCATATAAATACAAATTAAAAATTGCTTAGACAAAATTGCTAGAAAAAAAAGTAAGCGCTTATAGGTTTGTGTTATAGGATAATCACTAAAAAAATACTAAACATCCCCATTGGTAGAAATAAATGGATTTTTTCCATTTATCCCTAGGGATACTTTTCCACCTATCCCCATTTAGTTGTTAGAAAATTAGAAAAACTGTTTTAAGAACGGTCCAAATATCCAAATATTATAATAATTATTATATATTATAAATATTACTTTTAAGTGAACGATAGGTTTTTTAAATGAATAATAAACTTATCTATCAAAGTTTTAAAGATCGAAATCGTATACAGACACCACATGTTTATTCTTTTACAATAGCATTGAATTAAATCTTATTGTCGCCGACTACACGAAACACGCATTAGGTGCATTACTTGTTGTATCAATCAATACCACTCAAAGGCAAGCTACAATTGATTAAAGCACAACAATGTTGAATACTACATCAAAATATGTTATTAACCTCTAACAACGAAGGTCTCGGTTCATAAAACGTTCATTATACTCTATTAACGTCGTAATACTTATTGATTATGAGACTTGGTCATATATTATCGACCAGCTGGTCTTTTCTTCGTGATTAAAATTTACGAGGTGTTCAAGAAATTTATGACTTCAGATACTGTTTTGTGCAAGGTTATAAAACATTGAAAATACTTAGATAAGGCTAATATGAAAGTAATAAAAGTCAGGACCCTATTGGATGTGTCAGGTTTGTGGTTTTAAATTTTTGATTTTGCAGTCATTCACTACTACATATGTAGTAGTGAATGTCTGCAATATCAAAAATTGTAACTTAAAACATAATTTTTATGGAAAATTCAAATATATTTGAACTATATTTTTATTGCAACTTGAAACTTGGAAATCTAGTTCAGTGTACCTCGTACATATTTCTTCTGCATTGACAAAGTTATGATCCATAGTGAAATTTGACGAACATTGGAAAATCTTTCGAAGGACTTAAATTGGTTTTAGACCCGATAGTAAATTATTTCTGTAATAGGTAAGGAATTTCGAAAGGATATCTTATTGTCCATCACTGACATAATAACGTACGTAAAATATAGCACTTTTCACGTCTCTAAGCAAGCCCGTTCTCATACGCTAATACTAACCCCATATTACGTTTATGTATATATTTCTTCTGTGTGTGTGTATGTCACTGAACTCCTCCTAAACGGCTGGACCGATTTTGATGAAATTTTTTGTGTGTGTTCAAGGGGATTCGAGAAGGGTTCAAGGGGTTTGTATGTAAAAAAAAAATTGGTCGCGGACGAAGTCGCGGGCACCCACTAGTATACATATATACTCGTACACTGTAAGAAGTCAAAGTAATCGCCTTGACCCTTACAGCGCTGAGTTGTCTAGTTGTCGATCCAATTCTCTCACAGCATTAATTCCAATTAAATGGATGGCGATTAATCAATCGGTTAATCTATTGAAAGGTTTTTTTTACCGACTGAAAAGAGTTGTTTAGTTTAACGTCTACTGTGATACTTTTTCAATATAGTGCGTGCGATAGTTAAGATTTCATCCACATTTACTTGGATAAGTCGCGGCTGAGTACAAACTTGTCAACATGGGACTTTTCAAAGAATATCTAACTGGTTATTCTGTGATCTTACGAAAGTGTTATCAAGCCTTAAGAAAACTAAAATTAGCAGAATGATTCATTATTATTTTTTAATAGACATTTATTTATCCCTCCAAGTACTTACTTAAGTTGAGTCAGTACTGAAGTCAATATTTCATACAATATACTCGTATTGTTATATCCTAATGCTAATCTCAATCGTTACCTACCTTTATAAACTGCGTCATTTTATTTCCTTTATATATTTACTTTTCTCCCACGAGGAGCCACAGGCACGAGCTTGTTTATCAAAAACATTTTTAAAGAAAACTCAGTGTTTAAGTCCAAAATAATCACAACAATTTATAACAACTAAATACTTCGTTTAAAAGTTGAATCGTATTATAAACGTTGAGCATCGTGCCGTCCTCTACAAATTTCGTCCATAAATTAAGTCAGTTTTTGCTAGCTACGACAAAATCGTACATTGTTAGGTTGGGGTTCATTATTTAGTGGAATAGTTTCGCAACTAGCCCTCATAAAGTCGTTCCTGGGAGACGCAGGTTACTATTACTACAATAGATTTAGGCGTACCTATTCTGACTGTTTTATTTCAATTAATTTGTGATTAAGATTCCAATTTATTTTTACGGTTACAACTCCCTATTCAAATTGATGTTATTGCCGTACTTACCCGTGGAACTACTTGTAGTGCCACGGGTAAGTACAAGTAGTAAACCCGTGGCACAACAAGTAGTACTTATAATAATATAAAAATATGTTTTATACTGACTTGTCTGGTAGTAGGTTTTTAACGAATAAATTTTATATAGCGCATCAATTTTATTTAGGTTTTAGCTGGCGCCCGCGACTTCGTCCGCGTTGAAAAAGAAAAAAAAAGAAGCCTATCCTGTGTCCTGTACGTCTAAATGTTTATCAACCAAGTTTCATGAAAATCAGTTAATTCGTTTAAGAGTTATGGAGGAACATAAATACATTATTAGTATTAGTAGGATAACTTATAAAGAAAACAAAATAATATTAACAAAAATAAACACGTGTCGGCACAAAATGAAATCAAGTGGATGATAAAATAAAGAATAACATTATTCCTTCATTTTTCACTCTTCCAGCGTCGACGAACAATTTTCTAGTGAAAAGTAATAAAGAAACCGGCGGGGTTTCCCTCAAAGGTGAATCTCAATAAAGGGCTTACTTAGTTTTGGCGACCCCGCGCATCTTATGAACAACTTTCAAAGGGTTCGAAGTATACTGATTTTGACGAAAACAAGAAAAAGGTGGGTAAGAGCTAGAGGGCTAATAATGGAAAGAAATTGAAAATAGAATACCCCCAAAGAGAAAAAAGCGTAGGTATGTTTATTATAACGTATGCAAAGTGTATACTTACCTACATATAAAACATTATTTCAATTCTGTTTTCTTTTGGTTCAAACTCGGCTGTGCACGGACGCATTACACTAACTTGTAAGGGCAGAGCATTCTGGATTCTGGGAAAGTCCGTCTTGTTGTAGTAATTACCCTCTTATATAAGACTCTCGTGAAAGAACAGCACATCTGCTGTTGTATTTCGGTGAGTGAGGAAGGTTAGTGAGTTCCTGTAAGTGATTCTAGAACCCATTCCCCTATTCGTTACTTAGTCCTTATTATTTATCCTATTAACTTTAGCAACGCAGTCGTAACCTCTGCTAATAGGTGACGGTAAGCGTCTTTATATAAAAAAAATTAAAAATGTTACCTAGTAAAACAGCATATAACTTCATTATTAAATGAAAACATGAATGAAATAATGAACAGAATTTTCAAATTATAATAATACAATTATTACTTTAATTGTATCGTATCAGTAACGAAAAACACAAATAAAATTAAAACGAAAATTAACGAACATAAAAGTAAAACGTATTGCTATATTTATACAACAAAGTTATTAACATGAAGAAGCGCTTTAGTGAAATTGTTATAATTAAAAACATAAGGCATTTTTCAGGGGTGTCTCGCTTTAATTAAGAATACTTTTTTCCTTTCCCCTGAAAGAGTTTTCTTCAGCTTAATTACGGTTAATTCTACCTCCCCCCGTCATCTATTTTATCTCAAGGCATAGTAACAGCTCGCTTTTGTAATTAGCTCTCTAATGATGGGTTTAAGACATGAAGCATTCCTTTCTTATTGCTGTAATTTCGCTACGCGGAACTGACAAGGGAAAAATAACCGGCTTCACTTGGCAACAAGGGGTGCTGTGTTGAAATGTTAATAAACTGCAAACTTAATCATAACAATATCCTTTGCCTTATTAATCTGGTTAATTAGCATGAAAATCTAGCAGTACGACAATATCCGTAAGCGTGAAACGAGCCATTCTTAGTTCCATTAAGTTAATACTAGCAACGTTACGTTTAACGGTGCAGTGTCTACGTTATGCATTTATTGCTCTTTCACAATTTTCCTAACTTTGTTAGTATGCTGCAGTGGCATTAGCGGAAATTTTCTGCTTGCTATTATACATATCGCTGGTCGCAGTGTTACTAACTTTTTATGCAGGTAAATAACACACTACCATCACATTGATTTTTCTTTACATTTAAAATTTATATTGTAACGGTCTCTTACATACTTTGAAGTCTTCATTTGAAATGTGATCTGTTCATAATTTGAAATATATTATTTAAAAAAATGTAACACTGATAAAAACATTTTCAGTTAAAAATGTGAAATTGTGTGCAAATGGAATATTATGATCTGGCTGGAGCAAATCGAACAAAATGCGGAATCGTAACAACAATTTTAAAATTGTGTGGTCTTAAATAATATCGTAAACCGTAAAGAATAATGGGCCCGCCCCCTCTTGGACCTGAGTCCGCTTCTCTGAAATTGCAAGTCGTATATTATACAGGGAATTTTTCAATTACAGCATATATACAAGCTCTTTTAAGACGATTTAGAAACTTGACGTATATTATGAAACTGCTCCGAGAGGTTGCTGGCTAGAACACAATTAAAATTGTGTATATCTCATTGTGTACTCGTAAGTCTGTTGTAAGCTGTCTAAGGTGCTCCTTCATTCATGATTGTGCTAGAGAAAGCTCAGAGAGCTTTACTTTAGTTATACTAGGTAAACCTGTTAAATACCCTACCTCAAGACTTTACAGAGTGCAAAGTTCTATGTAACTGTGGAAAACTCTCGTTGTTTGAGTATCCACATATGTAGTTCTTGGTTATTTCTTTTCGTAAGAAAGACGCAAATTTTTCAAAACTTATAATATACATCGAACGGTCTACAATAATAATTATGTGACGAAGAATTGCAAGAATGCTGTATTTGTCGGAATTCAAGAAAAAATTGTCAGTGTAGTTGATTGATTACCTTTGACTTTGGTTCGATGACTTTGGTCAGACTGAGCTTATCGACTAATCGATATGAACTGCTTCAAAGTATTGGACCCACAGGCCCACTTAACAAATATAATAGTCAAATAGCTTGCCAGAATTGTCAAAAAATTTTTTAACCTAAGTTATATACAGGGTGTGGCCTGTAATAAGAGCAATAAATTCAAACGATGATTCTATAGAGTATACGCAGTTACCTTAACCTAAACATAATGTTCCAAAAAGTTCCATACATTGATTATGTATTCCAAAATACATAATCAATTAATTTCATGATCCGCTAAATTGTCGGTTGTCAGTCGTTAGATGTCTAGGGACAGGGTACTGGGGCGAGAACAAACTACAGCGCGTAGGAAATTGTGGGCACGAGTTAATAAATAAATAATATATATATATTTCCCTGTTGAAATGACGATTCAGACATCTACGTATTCTGATAGATTCCTATAAAAATTTATTATAATGCAAATTGCATCTCTTTGTAAGTGAATGCTCGGCTCGTCCTCTGAAATCTTCTCAATAGATTCCTTATGAAAATACCTACTAAGGAGTATTCATTCAAAGAGGTAATATTGAAAATATTAAAGTATTAGCACCATTAAGAATGGAATTTTATTGTAAATCGTGAATGTCTAGGACATTTATGTTTTCACTAACGACCCCGTTGGGTGAGTGGTTAGGGTGCTTACCTCTCTGTCTCAGTAAAATTTGGAAAATAAACTTTCAAAGTTGGCTCTGGTCTAGATTTGGCGACCTGCTTGGCGGCAGTATCCACTTCCTTATAGAAGATCACCATGAAATAATGGCATTTGTCCTTTTGTTTCAGTTAGTGAGTTAGAGATGCCAGAGTCCATTCACCCCATCCTTTTTTCTATTAAGTTCATCAGTACAGTATTATACTTTTAGTGTTATACTTGGATTATTTACGACGGCAACCACCTACCATCAAGTGGATCGTCAGTTTGTCTGCCAAGCTTTAATAAAGTACTTCTTCTTCTTCTTCTTCTTTAGGTAAAATGGCAATTCGGCTTATTACGAGAACGG
The DNA here is from genome assembly GCA_945859745.1 of Synanthedon formicaeformis. Classification (NCBI taxonomy): domain Eukaryota; kingdom Metazoa; phylum Arthropoda; class Insecta; order Lepidoptera; family Sesiidae; genus Synanthedon; species Synanthedon formicaeformis. Next base: position 8,726,959 of record OX243957.1, read on the forward strand.
CCATTTTCTGCCAGTGTCAAGTGAAAGGATGTATATCCGGTATATTAATCATTTCTCTCATTCGTGCACTCCGCCACGAGCTCCGCAGAACGGAGCCCGCTCGGAGCACACGGGTGTGGGCCTTCTTGGTCCCAACAACAATCCCATGGGACGAGGAAAGGCCGGTGAGAACCACCGGCCCCCCGCGACCCCATCGGATTGTCGAGGGTAAGCCCCCCCACCACGACAAGGTCATGGCCCGCCTAGTGGGGGTTTAATAAAGTAAAAAATAAAAACTTGACATTGACGAAAAATTAATTTACAAAAAGTAGATTTCATTTCTCAAGTCAACTAGACAGATATGTCTAGTTGACAGAGAAGGAAATTAACAGTTGTTATAGTTGAGATAAAGTCTCTCCTTTTTCCTGTCGTCGCGAACACGAAGATGTCTGTCTACTTTTAAATTGACAATATTATTCGTAATAATTATTATTTCAATCAAGGTAAATGTGGAGTCGATTTTATAATATTAATACGAATCGCCAATTCAAATTCAAATTCAAATTCAAATTCATTTATTTACAGGCAACTAGACCCATATTTTTACATTTTTATTTATACATTTAATTATAATATATATATATATATAACTATAACTAACAGTAATAAGATATACAACATGAAAGAAAGGAAAAGAAAATAATAATAAGGAAAAGAAAATAATAATAGAAAATAATAATAATAAGAAAATACCTAAAAACTACAACCAACATGTCTATCACAACAATTTCGAATATATATACAGTCTAGCCTATTAGCTATCATTGATATGACTTTGTTAGAGCTGTCCCGCACTCGCCTAACAAGTGATGCACAGTTTTTACGCATATTAGCATAGAAACAATCAGTGCTCATTATTGCAAACATCCCTGAAGCACTACAGAAGCGGGGTAGCCCTAACATCGCCCTAAATGCATTGTTAAATTGGACACGAAGGGAGCTGTAACTTTTTTGTGTGTAATTCGCCCACAAAGCACACGTATACAGCGATGTACAATATGCTTTAAATAATGTTAGCTTTACATTTGTTGTACATCGCGCAAATCTACGAGCTAGCATATTAGTCCTTATGGACAGAGCCCTTCGTTCCCTATCAATATCGGCATTGTCTTTTAAGTCAGCCGTGACTATGTGCCCTAAATACTTAAAACGGTCCACCTTGTCAAGGGAAATGCCATTTAGACGCACAGGTGGCACGCTATTAGGGCTTTTAACAATTGCCGTCTCAAATATCATGAACTGACTTTTCGTGACATTATATTTCAGTCCATGCCTACACGCATACCTCTCACAGATGTTCAGGAGTTTACGTAAACCACAGACAGAGGCGCTCAGCAACACCATGTCGTCTGCATAGCTAAGGTTATTAACACATACCCCATCAATGTGACAACCAAGACGCTGGTTGCTGAGCTCCTCGATCAGTGCGTTTACGTATATATTGAATAAGGTCGGTGAGGTGATACCGCCCTGTCTCACACCGCATTCTAATTTGTATGGTTCTGACATTGTTCCCGCCCATCCCACGCTATTAACTTGGTGCCCATACCAATATTTAAAAATACGAACAATTTCAGATGGTAAATTAATATTTTCCAACTTTTCCCACATGATATCATAGGCAACCAGATCAAATGCCTTTGACAAGTCGAGGAAACACGCATATACAGGTGTTTTACGACAAATATAGTATTGGACAGTATGCTTAAGACAAAGTATAGCACTTTCAGTTGATAATCGTCGTCTAAATCCAAATTGATTATCATGTAAAGACACATATTTTTCCAAATGTGTATTAAGCATACTATCTAAAACTTTTGCCACAACCGTAGCCAGAGAAATAGGTCTATAGTTGTTTTTATCAGATAAATCACCAGTTTTATTCTTAACTATCGGTATTACTATAGTTTTCATCATATCAGACGGCAGGTAAGAATGACCTAAACACAGTGAATAAAACATAGCTAATATTCCGGCCATATGTGGGCCTGCGTATCGAAGATGCTCGACGGCTAGACCATCATGACCTGGAGATTTTCCACCTGTCATTTTTCTAATAGTTTTTGTCACATCTTTGGCACTAAATTTTACCTCTGCCATTCCGATTGGCAGCTCATCATCAAGAATATTTTCCACCGGTCCCAAAGAAGATCGTACTGAAAAATGATCCTTAAAGATGTTTGCAATATCCCTATGATTATTCACACCATCGATGCTCACCGGGAGTGCAGGCTTTGTATTAACCTTACTAGTACATTTCCAAAAACTCCGGAAGTCGCCTTTAGTATGCTTTGTGGCAATGAAATCCATTCTGATTTGTTCTTGATGGTTTTGACACCATTTCAAACGCGATTTAAATACCTTTCTACTTCTACACATTTCTTCAAAAACTGTCCCAAACTTGGGTCTGCCACATAAAACCCATTCCGAGAACTTTGTTCTAGCCTCTCGGTGAGCATCTTTGACGTGCATGTTCCACCCTATTACGCATGGTCCACTCCTACAAGGTCTCGTAACCTCCCAACTAGCCAGAGAAGCATCGCGAAGGGCAGTAACAATATCAGAATACATCTTGTCAAGAACAGGCCTATGATCATGATTATTACAATGAAAATCTGCACATTCTCTACATTCGACGGGAAAGTCAATTAATCTTAAACGTGAATGACACTCTCTGGTATAACTCGCGATTTGCTCGTCATTTCTAACTCCCCAAATTACATTCTTATTATGAAAAGTTACCTTAGAAGGAAGCTTATTTGTTAACAAATTAAAATTACACTCAATAATGAGAGGAAAATGATCTGACCAGAGAGTGTCATATTCAACCAATGCATTTACTACCAATTGCTTTGCTGATTGTGTCACCAAACAGTGGTCCAACCAACTACATGACCCATGAACATCACTAAAGAAAGTATATGTATCCGAGTCTATGCCTAGTATATCAACATCAATACAAGACCATCGTTGCTCTTTACAAAAATCTAACATTTCTCTGTAAAACAATTCATTAATGTCAGCATTATAATCACCTAAGATAAAAACGGATTCAATTCCATAATCTTCTATAATAGCACTTACTATACTTAAAACGTCCGTAAACGCCGGTAAATTATCCATCAAGTTTGTAGGCATATAAATACTCATTACAATAATCGGCCGATCACTAGTTATTATTTTAATAGCACAAATACGCGCATTACTACACTGCAATACTGACACTTTTTGAAAAACGCTGTTTCTCCATAAAATGGCTACACCACCATACGGTCTTCCACGCACTATACCTGCTGTCGTATCTACTGCTGATGTTCCCGAATAACCGAAGTTGCAGTCAATCGTGCCCAGATAAGGTATATCCTCAGGCAGTAACCAAGTCTCTTGCAATGCTATCAAATCACAAGTTTGACATATTTTTCTAATGTCATCTGTCGAGCGCTTTACATTTTTACAATTAAAGCTAGCAAAACGATATAAGCAGTTATCCATTATGATGTTTATTAATGCCGTTATATGAAGATAATCTGTTCTGGTTTCGATGTTTAAAGTTTATAAAACGCCTAAATATAATTCCACGAGGCCAAATATTCTCATCCAAATATAATGGTAATTTAGATTCAGATATAAAAAATTTGTAGGCATTATAACCCTTATCTGTTTTCATAATAATTTTCTCCAGGCATACTGACTCATGTGTCTTGTTGCAGATGTAATCAACTATGTCTTCTTCTTTTGTGTCATTGTGAATATTAGTGATAAAGATGGGAACCTTTCTGTCAGCTGCCTTAAAATTACATTGAAAATCTGTGGCCAAGCCTGACTTTCCTATGTATCTATATTTGGGTCGTTTTTTACGATATGATACTGTTTGCCATTCTTTATCGTTATTAACATTGACTGCAGTTTCTTCTTGAGACAGTGATTTTAGCTGATTTTCAGTGGTTTTATCCATTTCCGATAGTTTCTGTGAGACTTGTACAGTTTCAAAACTTACGAAACTGGAATTCGATGAAGATGTCTTTTTATTTTCAACACTAATTGTGTCGTCCAATTCGTCACTTATAACAGTGCATACGTTACTAAGTGCCGTTGACTGTTCCTTACATGATTCTTTCACATTTATATTATTTTCTCTCCTTATTAATTTTCTGTCCTTTTGCACTTTAATATTTGAATCAGCAACATCTACGATAGGTGTTTCATTTGTAATTAATTACGTGTTTGACATTTCTCTTAAGAATTGTACTCGTAATGGAAGTTTTGACTTAATTGAACATAAGACTGACTTGTACAAATAATTATTATAACGGGTTGAATTATTAAATAACTAGCTGACCCGGCGAACTTCGTACCGCCTCTGAAGAATGGGTTATTCCATAGAAAATTTATGAAATAATTAATTTTATTTACGACTAGCTGTTTCACGTGGCTTCGTCTGCGTAACTTTATAAAATAGCCTATGGTACTCGCTGATCTATAAGTGAAGGAATTTTTAAAATCGGTCATGTCATTTTTGAGTTTACAAACAAAAGGACGAACATACAAAAATATATATCTGCTCTCTTGATAATATTAGTAAGTATAGATATTTTCGTAAATATTTAAGATGTTAGTAATTCTGTTATTCGTATCAGATACAAATTAATTCAACAAATCATAGATCGTAAAAATCGGTCCATCCGCTCTCGAGTTATAAATGATTCAACTAACACTACCTTCTATAATATATTAGATACATAAATATGTGATAAATTCTGTTATCTTTATTTAAGAAGAATACTATCTTTCTAATAATGAGAAAAAATTTACTTCATATTACTAAGGGCCTCTTTCACAAACTACATGTAAAGTGTTGATGTTTAGAAATCATTATCTGTTATATTGAATTATGCACTCGGTTTTCTGCATCATTCGATAGCCTTTTTTTTTTAAATTATTTTCTATTTAATGTTTGGGACGTTTACCGTACAAACAAAGGTGTATCAGCTTCATTATCCCCGGTTACCGGTGACTTTAAATGACAGTTTGGCCTAATTGAAGTTTGTGAAATAGGCGCTAATTCTAGTAGAAAACAAATTAAAAAAATTCGGAAAGGCGCAGATGAAACAAGAAAACTTATTTCTGTGGTTATTAGTTACGTTTTTAAAGAATTCTAAAGTAACAAGTTAAATCAATAATATTGTTAATATAATAACAATTCTAAATGAAGTTGCCTTGTGTTTTTGTAATAAATAAGCACTGCAACGCGTCATAAAATGGACAAAGCTAAAATTAAATTGTATTCTAAAAATTTAAATTCTAGTCAAGCAGCCATTAAGTCGCGTTCAATTTAGCGGGTAATCTCGCAGCTTGGTATTTGAAAAAAATGGAGGAAAGAATTTTCCCCCGAAGATGTAGCTCGGGTACATATTTTCTGACCTTATGAAGGAGCTAATTACGAAAGCGGTAAATTTGAAAAGTGGAAAGAAAGAAATATTTCGACGTAATTAAACGTTCAGAGAATTTCTTGCAGAGAATAGAACAGAATAAAATATAAAGTGGAATGAATTAATAAATCACCTTTTTTAATCTATACATAAGTATAATAAAATCGTAAACGAGCCGGGTCTGTTTACGTTAAATATTTTAAAAAAAAAAATTGTACACTTTTTATCTACTTGTTATAGAAGTCTAAAAGTTGGTTTTTAGAATTTTGGTATATTTGTCTGTGCGTCTTTTATAAAATATATTTACACTATTGTGAAAAAAATCTAGTAACACCATAAAGCTTTTACCCAAAAGAAAACTTGATTTACAAGGGAAACCGACCAAAGCCAACTTTGAAAGGGAGAAGCATTTTTTAATGAAGAAACATATTTTTTTGTAATGATCTTTTTAATTTTTGGGACTTTTACCTTACAATGTTATCACATCAAGAAACATTATTATAGTTTGCCTTGCCAATGATTGACCATGCGACTGTTAATTCATCACAGTATATAACCATATATACTGTCATCACTGAACCAAAGACCTCGTTAAAATAAATTCTTAGTGGAGTAATATATTTTGTAATTAAATAGTCAAAAGAAATTATGTTCATACGTATTACCTGTTAAACCTTAATTACCCTTGGGCATTTCTGAACTTTGTCATTTAGTCAAAGTACCTTTGCGAAGCCCGTGTGAGTGATATTCGTAAGAAGTCATTTCTTAAGTAACAAAAGTATACCTCAACGCTCAATTACAAATATTATGATAGTCGAGTACAATAATCTCCGATTATGTTAAAGTAATTGTCGTGAATATCCACCTAAACTTCGGTATTAATTATTGCTTCCGATTTTCCGTCATCCGTATTCCTTACTACACCTACAAAGGTTTATTCCTTTAAAATAAATGGAAATTTCTATAATATAAAAACACTTTCTTAGCGAGCACGAATTCTATTTTAATTGTTTCCAGGATATTACCTTGAAAATGATGACATGTCTAAAACGTTGTAGTAGATAATAAAAACAGATCTTTTAGTAACGTAGCCAAAGAAAGATTAGAAATTATTGAAGTTATGAATAATTTATTAGGATTAGAAGCCGGCTAATTCGCTGCACTACGATTCAACGAAAGATCAATTTATATGTAAGACCTTTAAGCGCCATAGATAGAAAAAGTTTTCTAATAGAGGCGGTAAACAGTCACTCATTAGATAACTGCAAAGAAAAACTGCGCCTAATGAAGTCTAACTATCAATCACTAAGTTCAATTAAGTAGCAGATATTTCATCGTTAAAAAAGCAGTCAAGTAATGGTTTGCGTAAGGCAGTAAACATTAAATAAAAAAGGGTTGGCAGCGGTGACAGCGGGTGGCTTTATTTACTCGGGTCGCTCCTCGGTTTTCCAGTTACTTAGTAATTTTGCAAGTTTAGGTCCACCTTTTTCTTGTTACCCACGGATTACTTTCGCCCACGCATATTGCAAAACCGATGTCGTTATTCACTTCCCTTACTGTTAAACCACAATAAACGTACTGTCTTTAATACAGCTTAATCTAAGTAAGCATAATTTCAGGGAATAGCACACAGCCTTACGCAGTCGAACAGGAAATCAACTATCAATTTACATAAACCACCCCATACTTTACTCATCCTTGTCCTCAATCCTAATATAGTCAGCAACGCACTTGCAGCAGTTGTGGCGTTTCTTGTGCCACGGTAGCCACCTACCATCATTACCATCAATGGACCGTCAGCCTGTCTGCCGACCCTAACATAAAAAAAGAAAACCTCTGTGAAATAATAGAACACATCCTATTGTTTTTCTTAGTGTAAAAACTGCCAATGCTCATTTTTCAATCGAAATATTTACAACCCCTACCCTTTTTGTCTTCACTTCCTCTTTCGGGAAATCGACGGAGCCCCCGTAACCCCAGGGGGTTGCATTGGCGCAGATCTCTTGGTTACATACAATATAATAGTTATGTTTGGGTTAGGAGATTAGGTAGTGTTTTCTTACTTGAAAATAATAAATAATCCTAATATAAATACCAAAAACTAAGTTTAAGAAATTTACACTTTCATACAATTTTCATTATTTAAAAAATGTTTTTAAAATTATTTTTATACGTGATCTACTTACTTATATCAATATCGTATTTTTCTGTAATATTAAAAGAAATGCACTTGATTTTTTTCATTGTAATTACATATTACTATGAGAATTGTAATGTTACAATAGTAATGAAAGATAAAATTGTTGGGACAACGTAGACGTATGTAAGGCAATAATTTAAATGTGTGACGAACAGTTTAATAGTTTTTTTTTTTTTTGCCAAATAGTCTGAAGAGCATAATAGTTAAGTTGTTGTTTGCAAAAGGAGTAAGAAGAATTAGTTTCCACCCTAATATAGATTCTAATTAATATACCTAAAGACAACAAAAATAGAAAATATGAATATTTCTGCAGCACAAAGGAAAATTAGACTTTTAAAAACTTTATGGTTGATAATAATTTTACATGCAACTAATAAAATATTATAAGGAAATGTATGAATAATATATTATATTCGAATAGTACTTACTTTATTCTATTAGCGGAAATTGGAACCCCAATATCCTTTTTAGTTAACAGTCAATCAAAGTTGACAATAAATTACAATATTTCCTTTTCGTATGTGGTCTACTCGTATTTCTTTACATTAAAACTTTTATCAGTACTAGAATCTTAAATGTGTTTAACATTTCATTAAAAGTCTTAATGCTTTCTATATGTTCAATTCATGCCTTATATTAGATACTAACTAACTGATCCGGCGAACTACGTATACGGCCTCAGAATAGAGTTAATTTTTAATACAAGTATATACAAAAAATATTTGTATATATTTTATAGTCTTCATTTTGAATCTAATAACCATATATGTATGACGTTTTTATATTAGAGGTACATTTTAAAGTTTTATTTCTGATTCAAAACAAAACGTCGACCAACATCAATCAAGATCCACGAGATTTTAACACCCACCATACTTTTCCTTTGCATTAAGTATTCTTCAAATTAAAAAATAAATAAAAATAACAAACAAACAAATAACAAGATTACTCGACGAGAGAAATAAATAATGTAGCCAGCGGAGCTGAGAAACTTTTTATCGTTCTCTGAAAACTTTTTCCTTGTGCTTAATTACATTTTCATTTATCTTCCCTTTCATCCGTCCAGTCTGTTAAAACTGAAGCGATCTGCGAAACACGGCCTACTAACAAACAAGCTTCCGTGTTGTTCCTCACAATGCTGTAATCAGGTCTCCAGTGAGCAGTGTACAAATTTAACTAGTTACAACTTTTTGTATGAATAATGAGAATATTTTACATACAAATTACAGTGACACACAATCACATAATTACGGTCCGGGACATAGCTGTTCACATGACAGAACGTCCGAACTGTGGTCAGCTTTTATTGACTTACTAGCTTTTCCCCATTTTTTGGGTTTAAAACATGTATTTAGTCTTTATTGCTCATATATCTTTACCAGATATTGAATATAAAAAGCTAAAAAACAAATTAGGTATGTTTATTCGATCGATACTAAACTGAATTTATCTCAAACTATATATTTTATTTAAGAACATACTATCATAATAGTCCAGATGTCAAATACCTTGCTTGGTGGTAGCATTTGATAGCGACTTAACCGCTAAACAAGATAGGGACCTAGCTCTAGGTATTTTAAGAAGACTTTTGTTAAGATGACTTACTGGTATCCCGCGGTCCAGGGTGTCATTCGTCTCAAGAGAAACGTAAGCTATGTTTTTGTATTCTTTAATTTCCTTGCCTCTTACGCGACAGCTTACTAAAAGCTCGCAGAGAGATATTATTTCGATGACTAAAAGCATCTAAATCTTTGTAAGCAACTAAAAGTACAGAGCAATTTCTAAGCAATTTCCCAAGTAAGTTAATAGCGAGTTTCGACGCTAGCAAAAACTCTACTAATGAATGAAAAGTAAGAATGTCAATTAAAGAAACACGATTATGTTTCGTCCCCAGTGGGAGTGTGCCTTATCGCTACGACTCAGAAGAGGGTGGATTCTGGGATTGTCTGCAGAATTGAAACTGATGTGAGTTGAACACCTGGCTCTTTTCGACGAAATTAAAAAAGTTTCAGTTACATAAGAACTTTACGTGAGCAGATTTTATTCATTCAAATGCTGAGGGATCTCGATCTCAGCTTTCATTGTTAACTTTGTCATTTAAAAAAAGGCAATTTTCACTGCTTTATTTTGAAGAATTAGTAGTATTTAATTAGGTATATATTTTTTAAAACATCAGATTTTTATAAAAAACCTTACCTTTTAAAAAAGTATCTTTAATTTTCAATTTATTTCGTTCCTACAGAATTAAAGCGCATCAGTTTGGCAATAGTTCATTTAAATTCAATTTAGACAAACTGAGCAGTTAAAGAAGTCAAGATGCATCTAATTCTCGCTTGAAACAAGAACTTCTTTAGGATGAAAGGTATAATTATAAATATTTTAGTAAGACTAAAATGCTTTGTCATTGTACATGATTTGTAGTTAGTAGTTTTAAAGTAATTACTAGTTTCTTAACTGTTACCAGATGCCAATTAGAGAGTAAAGTTCAGCAAGTCGATAATTATTGTGCGAAACTTTTGACTAATCAATAATCAACAAATTGATAGAACAGACAATTTTGTCGTCGAAGTATGCAGTAAGAACTTATTTTGTCATCCTATCAGCAAAGATTCTTTATTCTTTGAGAATATGCAACACTCATTGTTTACCAAAAAAAGTTTAGCTTATAGGGATAATATCCGAAATATTATATTGAGAATGCTAAATTATATATTAATTTAAAAAATGTTGATGCCTGATGACAACAAATCCACCCAACAAGAAGAATCCTTCGGAAGCTAGTCATCTGTTCTCGTCAACACTGTCGCAATGTCTAAAGACCAGGGTCCGGTGCGTTGTGCCAGCATAACGCATGGAGCCGAAACGTCTCACGACAGATATAGTCCACAAGTTGCTCAGTGAGCTAAAGAGCGGGCTATGCTCGGAGTTTCTTTAGTGCATAGTATCAGAAATTCTGTACCGAAGAACTAAAGTTGTCGACATAGACAAGCAAGCTGAAATGGTAATGGGCCAGTAACGTCTGTCTCGAATGGTCTTTCCTGTGATGACCAATTTCATCCATTATAATCTCCCGTTTCTTCTCAAGTGAGTTTAAATTGTGCTTTGCAATGTACTATTATGAAAAACGTTCCCGAAAGTATAATTACCCTAACACTTGAGTGACTGTAAGTTTCTATACTAAGATACAATTTTGGTATCAGAATTTAACAACAAAATAAATTTACATGTTAATTATTATTCAGCGTTGAACTGGATTCGTGTTTACATTAGAACTTCTTGGGGCAACAAAAGCAAATTTCTTATTGTAAACAGTGCCTTTAATAATATTAAAGCTAATCAAATAACAACAACCTTTATTATATAATATATGCGTGTACTTAGCGAAAATTTTGTTTTCTCAACCTAAATAACTTTAAAGCTCCTTAGAAACACAATTACTTTGCCAATAATGAAATGTTTAAAAATTTAGTCTTCTACTTATGTTAGTGTTAAATAAGAAGGCTTAGGAACTTACTTTTCTCTGTCTAACTTTTAGTTTAAATTTTTTTAAGAATTCGCACAAAAAACCTAATAAAAATCGCTAATAACACGCATATATATGACATGGAGTTTTAAACACCAGTATTTTTTCGGATCCAGTCGCGTACAGAAGATATGTTTCCATAAACTCCTGGATATCCGGAACGAGCGCATCCGATGCCAAATGACACTACTCCCAATTGGACACCGGTATCATCATTAACAGCGGGACCACCAGAATCACCCTGAAATGTGAAAATCATTTATTTCTGAATTTCTTATGAATGAATGCTTTTACTAATAGTAATGAAAATTCTCACAATCTAGCTAGTTATTGTTACAAATACACGCTTAGAGACGTTTCATGTTTTTTTTTTAACAATTCAATACTTTTACATTTGGTTAAAATAAAAGAAAGTCAATAACTTCTTTATATGCTAATCATATTGGAATATTTTTTTAGAAATTTATGTATCTTCCTACACAAAATGCTTAAATTATATTTTTCTTTAACAATTCGCACAAAAAACCTAATAACCATTTTTTACGTAAATGTTTACTATACATTCTTTTGTATACTAAATATACATATATCAGAGTAATTACTTGTATGGTTCCTGTACACGAAATTTACACAAAAGCATTAGGTAATACCTGGCATGAATCTTTTCCACCTTCGGGTACACCTGCGCAAAACATTCTTGGCGTGATGGTAGAATATGATTTTTGACAGTCCTCAGTTGAGACTGACGGTATCCTGACAGCCATTAAAGTGGAGGCCGTAGGACCATTTTCCTAAAAAAACAACCAATTTATTCAATGTTTGTATGTTATCTAGTCTATAAAACCTACAATTTACTTTAAGATTAATTTATTATGAGTTAACTATTGACCCGGTCCCGGCTTCACGCGGGTGTAATTTTTTTTTCTGAAAATAATATATGAAAAGCTTCCTCGCTTAACGGTAATTACATAAGTGAAACCAGGCGGCAGGGGATTTTGTTTTATCTATACCAATACTAAAATATAGTAGTAATAAATAAACTCAAAAACAGTACCTATTTTAAAAAACCTTTCACCTAAAGAAAGCTTTATAGGCTATAATTTATAAATAGCTAGTAATATGTAATAAGGAAGAGATGAAATATATATTGTTTTATTTTAAATCGCGCCATAATGTTTGGCTGTGGCGCCATAATGCCACAGCTCTAAATGAAAACGTTTATTCTATTATTCATTCCTTCTTAGAATTACATCTCTCTCATTCAAACGGAATTTTAAAATAAACTTACACTAGTTGCTCCCCATCCAGATATAAGAAGCTCGGTTCCTGGTTCAACTCTTTCGTTAGATTTTGCTAATGTTACAACTCTAGTTCTTGTACCGTCTATTGTGATTGGAGTCATTGTTTTCACATATCCGAAATCATAGTCACTGGTGCGAGAGTTGTAACTAGGGTGTTGTTTCAAGCTTGAAGCAACATACATTCTGCCACCAGAATTGGAATTCGTACTTCCAGCTCTTATATAAGCCGCTTGTATTCTAAATTTAAATAAAAAATAAAAAAATATTAAAATCAATACTAATAATAAATCTGTAAGGGTCGGTCATGGAGTAAGTTACTTTGTTTTCAGAAATATCGTGTTTATAGGCTCTATACATGATACTTAAAATAAATTAACGATTTTTAGACTTTTTTCTGTATGTATGTATGTATGTATGTTCCTCTATAACTCTTAAACGAATTAACTGATTTTCATGAAACTTGGTAGATAAACATTTAGACGTACGGGACACAGGATAGGCTACTTTCTCTTTTTCAACGCGGACGAAGTCGCGGGCGCCAACTAGTATAACAATAAAATTTTCAATCCTTTTTACAATCTGTAGAAAATAAAAAATAACATCATAACTTACAAAGCACAAATATTTATTTATTGAAGCTAAGTTTGTGAAAGAGTAACAAACATCCATCTATTCTCACAAACTTTCACATTTATAATATTAGTGGGCGTTATTTTATAATATTGTTCCTGAAAAATGTCTGGCGTTGTTGATGTGTAATGTAATTGTTTCTAATAGACCGCTTTTAAGCTATTTCTATTACCAAATCGTATCATGTTTCCGTAGACACCGGCTGCGGTTAATAAATGACTGAACGGTTAATAAATAAATGACCTGAACGCAGTGTTCTTTAAAATAGTTTTCTTCTATGGTTAATCACATAGATATGTAAATTGATCAATCATGCGTAAAGTTTTTAAAGGATTTTAATACATTAAACATTATTTGAACGACGCTAAAATATTAACTAAATAATTTACTAGACGTGAATTCTTAAAAAAGCTCGCCTAAATAAAAATATGACGAGAATATGGCAATGGCGACTTATATTAGTCTTTTAAAAAAATCACATTTACATACCCAGAAAGGCAATGCGCTGCAGTAAGTATATAACGGTTGCTAATGATAGAACCTCCGCATTGATAATAGTCAGTACCTTTTTGTAATAATAGATACACCTGGTATGGAATATTTTGTATCGTAGTGTTGTATCCACCTACGATTTTTCCTCCATTGACATTTCCAGCATGGCCTCGTCTTTTGGATAACACTTCTGAAAAGAAAGGCATTCGTTGCTTATTTAAAGTTTATTATGAAATATAGAAAAAGTTTTTTTTTATCTTAGAGATTCTTTTTAAATCTCTGGTTATTAAAAAGTAATAAAAACGAAGTATCAAAAGAAAATTGTAAGTTAACCTTTTTTTATGTGTGTATGATAATATTTGTTAGCTAAGCTCATTTATCTATTACGAATCATAAAGCGGCATTGAAAATTTATTTTTCGTTATGTAAGAAATATTCTAGATTTGCTTTGCCCGTATTTCTTCATAAATTACAGCCTAAAATGTTATTCTAACACAGTTTTTGCGTGAAAAATGCGTAAATTAAAATATTAGCAAAATTACACTTTTTTGTTAATTTTATTTTTATAGTTTTACTTTATGTATGTGTCGCTGATTTATTGTGTGTGCGTATCAAAGAGGAAAATATATTTTTTTTCTTTTTGATGCGCACACACAATAATAAAATATATTAAAGACACGAACAGATAACAAAATAAATTTCACATTAGTTTATTCCTGGTATTAGTAAACAATGACCAATACTTTCGTAGTGAACAAGTAAAGCCATGTTTAGTTTTTTAGGAGTTTTGGACACAATGAATATCATAATAAATTCGTGTTCACAGTGACATTCAAATATGAAATATTAAGAAAAGGCTCTACTATCCTGACCTTTACTGAAAGCTAAACAAAGCAGTAAAATAACAAAACGAAATATTCCACCCATATCTTGTTGTTACTTGTCACTGAATACTGGAATTCTTTCAGTGAAATACACTTAAATACAATTCCTCATAATTTGTTATTCACAAAGTCACTCACTTAAGTTATGCTATGATTACTCATCGGTGATAAAGATATTTTTTTACATACATGTAGTAGGTATCATTAAGTTATCAGCTGGTCACCTTTAATTGTAATGAGTGCAGATAATCACTTCCTTGTATATGTTTATTTTCTATAATCTCACAAAGTTATTTGTACGAAACTTCTAAAGAGGTATACCTCTATTATTACAAAATCGAACTCCTTTTTATAAACTTAATGTGATTTAAATTTCTTTTGTTTCATTTTTGTTTGATTTGGTTTGGTTTTTTTTATTCTTAGCTTTAGCTTGTAAACAGAAAATGTCGTCTTTTATATTCGTTTTAATACATGTTAAGTTAGTATACAAGTGGAGTATAACATTATAAAACTATTTTTTAAATGTGAATATATACATATGTTGGCGCCCTAATAAATATATAAATAAATAAAATTGTTATTTATTTATTATAATTAGTTATTTTCAAAGTTGACGTGCAAAAAACCAATTATGAGTACATAAACACAATAACCCTTAAAAAATTATCATCATGTGGACTGACAGACAGGCTGACGGCTTACTTGATAGTAGGTAGGCTTGATAGCTGTCGCCTGAGGATACGAAAAAACACATCTGTAAATTAAGCAAGAACTTATTCAGGGCTTTTTGGTTTGTTACATACATAGATCGCATGTAAGCTCGTTAAAATGATCACCCACGCCCTTCCCTGAAGCGCCTTCAGTAATTATGACTATTTTAGTATTTATGACGTAAGTACAGTTGTTTAAATACTACTAAGTCATGCGAACATTCAGTTTTTTGCCGCCTACAACTATATTGTAAGCTTGTTAGAACAAATTGGCTTGGTAGAGATTAAAGATGTATTTATATTCTTAAACTTTTTCATCATACCATTTTGTTCATTAAGATCTTCGCTTTGTGTTTAGTTGGCTGCCACTTACAATATAATTTGTACTCAGTTCCTCAAAGATTCTAACTAGAAGAAAATTATTCCTTTATGGGGATATACTAACGTTGTTCTTGCTCTTAGTACTTAACTAATTAAGTTTTGTTACTATAATCTGAACACATTAAATTTTATAAATCTAAAAGCTTCAATGTTTTTTGAGGTCAAATATATCCACCTACCACCAACTTGACAGATAGGACGTACGGTACAACCTAACGTTTTGTTGAAGGCAAAATTTTTTTTTCGTTATTGGTCGCTTTCAAAGTGTTAGTGTTTTAGTCGGTTTTTATCTGACCAACTCGTTGTCGATAGATAAAATGTAAAATGTTTTGTGCTTTCTCGTGTCAACTACGCCAACAATTTATACTTGCAATGTTTTTTTTAATAACTTCTTTCGATAATTTGATATGTTTTATAATGAACATTTCAATTTGACTGTTAACGAGATCCAACACCACATGTCTAAAAATTCTAAGTACAACAGAATACAAATAGATTCTGAACTTTTCTTTATCGTTCGTTTTTATTTTTATACCTTGATTTCTGAAAACATGACAGGGACATTTTTCCCATAGTAAATTTTTAGTACAATATCTTCTTGTGTTGTAAAAAAATTAATGATAATGAACAAAAAGACCTCTGATGTCTTTCCACATTAACTGAGAAGAAAGAGCATGATGACCCTAATATAATAACTAAATAATAACGGTGAGTAGAAAATGGCAGAAAGCTCTGATGTTCTATTAGGCTGGCTTTAGTGTCACGCGGACCGTCAGTACGGATTGCTCCGCACGTACCAATATTTATTAAAGCTAGGGAGCGTTTTAGAGTAATGCGGACAGGTCCGTACGGACGACCATCCGCGCGGACAGCTCCGCAGCCGTCCGCATGGCGCGTCCGTGCCGCGGAGCTATCCGCGCGGACCGCTACTCGCGTGCCTCTGCCTGTAGTGAGCGTTTTAGTATCACGCGGAGCGCACACGTCGGCGGAATACAATCATAGCTAGTCGATATTGCGATGTTGACACGAGTCGAGTGTACTCCGGGGCGGTCAGGACGATACTAAAACGACATACGCGGACGGTCCGCTCGGATGACGTACGCGCGGACCGCTCCGTACTGACGGTCCGCGTGACACTAAAACCAGCCTTAATAAAACTTTCAAGATTACATCAGTAGCCTTTTGCTACTTGGTACTCCTACCCATAAAGGGTATCAAAAAAAGGCAATATCAAGTAGAAAGAAACCCTTATCAAATAAAGCTTTAATAAATAACTTGTCAATTAAAATATAAGAAAACTATTCGAAATTTAAAAAATATAACTAGAACATGCAGGAAAAATGTACATAAGATTATCTAATTTTGCTGAACAAGAACAGGCAATGCCATTATAAAGATAATATAATCCTTTGTTGTCTTAAAAGTGCCTTGTTATCTTTAAATTTAAACATTTTACCATAAAGGCAGCTTCGATGATATTCTTTGTGATAAGACTCGTTAGTGTGTGCACGTAAATGTTGGTTAGAATAAGCAAAGAGTTCTAATAAATAATAGTTTCTTCTGAACTATTTTTTTTTTCAATGTGCTGTAAAGTCCCTGGGCTGTGGATGCAAAACAATCTTTTCAATAAATTTATTTAAGAATCAAAATAACTGTGTTCGTAAAAATGTTAAAACTAGCTGACCTCACAGTCGATGCTCTGTCAATATCATGACGAAAACATCAACACAATGAAAAAAAATCATGAAAATTGGTCGCTCTGTTCTCAACTGATGCTCCGTCATATATGTGACAAGAGATTCTTATAATTTAATGTAATATGTGTACTCGTATATGCTTTGGATAAGATTTTATTGTCGAATTGTTGATGATCCGTTGCTTACATAACAGCTATTAGAACACCTCAAAAGAAGAGCTTTGTGTGCTTTAGCCTCTCTTTGTGTGTTCTACTGGCTTACAATGGTGAGTACTCCGATCAATATTGTTGCAACTAATGCCTTTCTTTAGTTTCATAGTCATGCTGCTCCATATAGATGAAGAGTTTATCCGTCCTACTGGGATAAGACGCCGCGGCGCCTTTATGCACGAAATACACGATCAATCATTTGGCGTGACGACAAACTGACGTTACGCAACGGCGCGATTTGAAATACAGTGTTTGACATCAAGCCATCAGTTTTTACCATTCTCGATCAAATTTTGGCTTCACGTCAGTCAATTTGACGCGATAGACTGATCGTGTATTTCGTCCTTTACTCCGCGGAAAAGCGAACTAGGAAGCCAATATACTTAGTCAGTACAATATAGTCAATATTCTTCAAGCATGCTCTTTTTAGCATAAAAATTAATAAGACTAAATAATTCAGTCGAACTTTGTTAAAACTGCACTAACAACGAAATGTGTAAAGTTTCTACAATCAATATGAACTCCATCCATCTACATCATACCCAGTGCCCATTTAAAGTTGAAGTGTGTACCGATTACAAATTAAAACAATTTTGAACAAAGTTTGCGTGCTTTTAATGCACCACCGAAGTCCTTCAAACTCGGTTTGCGTTAACTGATTTTGTTGTGTAAATTGTATTCCCGGTAAGTCAATATTTTATGGTTCGAATATTTCCGAAATGCAACTTTCATTCTACACTTTTATTGCGTGATCATTGACCATATTGACCCTTGAGAGAGATAATGCACAAATTTAGGCTATATTAGATTTTGAATATATATTTTTTTATGTTCACTTGATAGTAGAATGCATTACAACGTCATATGCAAGGTGCAAGTTGCAAGTGTTCTGCTGAGGTTGACAGAATAGGGAACTACTCACTCACAAAACCACAATAACCCATGAGCTTTTATTTATACTACTTTTCTGTTATCAGATGGTTACTGTCGCCAAATGGGGCTGCTAATTATAGTCTTAATTAGTTGTGCCCCGCCTCTACTAATTAAGTCTATATTTGGTTCTATTAGGACTGTCTAATTATACATTTTTATTATTTATTAGCTGCTGCCCGCGACTTCGCCCGCGTAACTTTATAAATTATATGCTAAAACCTTCCTCGAGAACCACTCTATCCATTGATGAAAACAGCATCAATATCAGTGCAGTAGTTTTTAAGTTTATCGCGAACAGACAGACAGGTAGACAGACAGACGCGGCGGAGGTCTTTGTTTTATAATATGTAGTGATAAAGGAATGATGAAAAAAGTAACATAATAAGTTATAACATAATAATGGGGAATAATCCACATAAGTTGAAATCAAAGAATAGGATTGCTTGCAGTTTTACACAGTTCATTAGGAATGTTGAAATAGCTCAAATCGCCAATTAAATGAGTCCAGATCATATGAGTCCGGCGCAATTAGAAGCTTACACGGCCGGTTTAGAAGCGCATGTAATTGTTTATTATTTTAAAGTTAGAACGCACAGTAGGTATATTTATTTGCGAAATATTAATTGCTCCATTAATATTGTGGCAATGGGCGCTACAGTGGTGTGACGACAACACGCAAAACAGTCACGAATTCCCGCAACTTCCTTCATTTATAATCGCAAGGTAAAAGTTTAGAAACTTCTGGCAACAGACCGTACTTTCGGCATGTCGTCTATTGGTTATTAAATCAATTTAAAGTGATAAATCACTGCCGCCGCCCGCTCCTTGCGCGAAATCGTGCCGTGACGCGATTTTTACTAAGGAAATTCTATTATACTAATTTTAAATTGTGCGCCCACGTCATTAGTTAACGACCTTTGACAACAGAATTCACTTCCGTAGGTCTAAGTTGAGTTAGTGCGTAGCATAAGTTATTCATAAATATGTTTCTAGATTTGTTTATAAGAGACTAGCTGGTGCCTGTGACTTGGTCCGTTGAACGATAAAAGGTGCCCTATGTTATTTCTGGTGTTCCAGACAACGTGTATGCAAAATTTCATGGTGATAGGTTCAGTAGTTTTTGCGTGAAAGAGTAACAAACATCCATCCATCCATATATCCATACATCCATACAAACTTTCACAGAATTCACAGAAGCACACGTGCTGTTATTTCACGGTGGTCTTCTACAAGGGGGTGGTTAATTGCCGCCTTAGATCTATATAAATATACTTTATATAGGTGTTATATTATAAATATACTTTATATTTATAGCATATAACATATAAATATACTTAGTTTAAAAAAACGGCATAGTACTCGTACTCTTTTCTAACGCAATTACTCATTTTAATGCAAATTACTTTCTCATTCTATAACGTAAATGGTCGTGTTGGAATGTTCTATTGCAGAAACTTATAAAAATTCAAAAACATAATCAACTTGAAATTATTTATTAATGTTCGTGCTTATAAGCAACCTCTGAATTCAATTGTCCACCTGTTCTGCAACAATTGATTATGTTTAGTAACTGCAGTTCACATAACAAGAAGTACTATCGGGTGGAAAATTGATTTTAATACCCATTAAATAAATGTGTCGACAGAGTTTCCTAACATACATATGCTCTTATTAAAGTGCTCTTATTAACGCAAAACCGCTATTACCACAGTGTAATAAAATGCGGCAACAATGCTTTACAAGTTTAATTGAGGGTTTCCATTTATCAGTGGAGACTTGCGGGGTAATATAATTAGCGACATTTTAAAAGTTTAAATGTGTGTTATCTAAAAATATTAAAATAGAAAAATCTATAAACACATTTCTCACAAAATAGACATACTAAATTTTGCTTTCAGGTCCGCTTGAGCCATCTAAATTTCAGTCTCACGAGAATATTAAGGACACCTTTTGGCATAATTTTTAACTATTACTTTGACGTCAATTTGACGTGATATATTGACAACTGTCTTACATTATTAACACTAATGTTCGAATCAGTAATACGAACTTTAGATGCCATTTGATCCTTTGTTTGAATATTAAACATTAATTCATGACTCCGCGTTGTTCGTGTTCAAAGTTTAGTATCCAATGCATAGGCTTTGCAGCCGCCTGTGCCTACGAACAATACTCGCTGTGCTAAAATTTCAGCAATGTTGTACGAAAGTGTAATTTTATATTTATATCAAATTATCTCTTTACTAAAATTCTGGTTATATTCGTAAATGAACTTTAAATTAAAGTATAGTTTGAATATTTTTCAAGTCCAATTAGTTTTGTTTCAGCGGATTATTATATCTTCTGAAATAAAATTAAACATTCACTATGGTTTCAGCGGATATAAAACTGGAAAGCTCAATTTATACACGAAACCTTTAAGAGCATTTTGATATAAATTTATTTTTGTATTCTCACTTAGTGCTATTTTTATTTTTACAATGAAATGAATAAAATAAAATCGGTGCTTAAGGCAATTTTGTTGTAAAATATTTTCAATTCTGCATTTTTTCTCTTTTATGCTAACAATAGCTTTTACTACAACAATATAAATTTATATAAGTTTAACAATGTTATTGGAAATTTGTCGTAATTCGCGCATTTACATAATTAACCTAACAACTGAATTCCCATTAGAATTGTCAATCATTTCTAATAAACACAAAATATAAATATTTCAACCAATTGCAAGTTTCACGTACGAACGCAAATCGAATCTCCGCCAATTAGAAATGTTAACGCACATGTTATAGAGATAGTCTCACGCTCCAATTACTGCACACAGAAACTCAATTAGCATTTATCTATAATCACGCAACGTATACATACATTGCTGCCGATCGATTGGTAAAAAGTAACCCATTATAACATACTGTTACTATCCTTAACCTTAATAGGAGTCGCCTGCGCACAATGTGTGTAGGGTGTTTGTTAAAGATATCTTTCCGATTTACGCAGAACGGCGAACGCGCGCGTTTTCGGTATCACTTTGGTGAGTGTGCGCCTGAGCATACCACGCACAACTCTTCCGTTCAACCGCTCAGTGCAAGAACGACTCTGGCCGAGAACGAACTTAGAACCCAGCAAAAACGGTCTAACCGCACGCATCCTATTGTGGTACTGTGACAACGAACTTTGTAACGAATTGACTAAAATTTCCTTGGTGGTAATAAAATTGTGTGTGTGTGCGCTCTGTTCAGACGAGGTGAGTACGGTTAAAAAATTCTTAAGTACAGGTGTAGACGTAGTAAAACGATGAATGCGCGCGAAAACTTTCGTAAAACAGTAAGTACGGTTCGCGCGAACTCTCTCCGCGACAGTCAAAGAAAGCGGAGATGTGATTAGACGGCTGGTTTGCTTGATGAATTGTTAACGTTTAGTATAATTAATGATATATTATTCTTATAACCGCTAATGAATTGATATAAATATTATTATTTTAGAGTGAAAAATTTTAATACAATGTCTAATATTTGTATTGGTATATATTTTTATTATCATGAACCAAAGATAGGGAAACCAAATATTATACGAAAGAAATTATAAAAAAATTATAATAAGCTATTTTAGAGAGTCAGAAAATATTGTCAATATTTTTTTTAATGTTCATTTTATTGTAATTTTTAATTATCGTGAATAGAAAATGTTATAATGAGTATAATCAGATTAATATTGAATTTATTTATTTTTAATTAATTAATATATAAATAGCCAATATAAAAATCTAAATTGCGGATGTGAATATAGTCATTAATTACGAAGAAGATTATAAAAATTTTAAGTGATAATTATCTTGGTTAAAAATTAATATATCAATTAAAATTACAATTATAATTAAGTTAAAATTAATTTAAAATAAAGTCAATATTTTTTTAATGTTCATTTTATTGTAATTTTTAATTATCGTGAATAGAAAATATTATAATGGGTATATATTGAATATTGTTTTTTTTTTTTTTTATTATTTAATTAATATATAAATAGCCAATATAAAAATCTAAATTGCGAATGTGAATGTAGCCATTAAATACAAAGAAGATTATAAAATTTTTAAGTGATAATTATCTTAGTTAAAAATTAATATATTAATTAAAATTACAATTATAATTAAGTTAAAATTAATTTAACTTAATTGTGTGCCGATAGATGTCTCAAGTAATTAATAAATATATAATATTTAAAAAAAAAAAACTTTTATTGAGTAATACTGAATAAAGTGTGCATTAAAAAATATAGGACAGTATGCTATATTTTAGAAAATTATCGAATAATGATGTTGCAACATCTAATTCTGGGGAAATGGTAACGAAGTGTGGAAATGCATTGCGTCCAAATTAGCATGCGCCCGTAACAATCGGTGGTCGATGAATTTTTTTGAAGCTTACATTTCGTAACAGCGATACGGTTCGCGCGAAATGTGTAACATCATTGGTCCATAACGCGCAAATTAAATGATTGCCGCTAACTTTAACTATTTTAAATTCCCACAGTTAACTCAGTTAATTAGTCAGGATTTTGCATAACTATCTTTTTTTTTTTTCAAGGTAAGTTAATTTGGTACATGTACCAATTTATTATCGAAACTAAGACAAATTATTTTGTTTTTTTTTTATTCATAACAAAACTTGGAAGCTGAATAAATAAAAACTAGTAGTGAAGTCACAAAAGCAAGTGCTTTTTATATTAGTTTTAAAATTTTATATTTTAATATAATAATTTTTATTTTTTTAAAAACTATTAAATAATATAATAATACAATGTAAAGTATAATGAAGTATATGAAAATATGTGTGAGGATCACAAATTTTTATGATTTTGTATAAGTATTATTATAAATAAATTCAGTAGAAACTCACCATAATGTTAATTAAACTCATAAAAACATTTTAAGTAAATAATTTAGCTTATGAAATTCATATAAAACTAAATCACTAATTAAGATTAAAATTTACCAAAATGTTAAATCTATTTTAAATTTAAATCATTTTAAATATAATACACAATTAAAATGGTAGCGCAATTCAATCAACGCTTTGAGAGAGCTTTAGCAACCCAGTAATTAAATATTATATAAGCGCTTCTATTAATCTTCTGCAAATATAAACGCTGTTTTAAACAAACCATTAAACTCTCTAAGCTGTACAGTGCGTGACAAAGGCTCATCATTTAAAACGAACATCAAAAAAAGGTTAAAAATTTATAGTTTTCACTTGCACTAGATATTTAGAGCTCGTGGATCTTTATAGTATTGTAAGGTGTGATCGTCGTGACCTACAAAACAGAGAAATACTCTCACTGGCACGAAGCGATCTCAGATGAAACGCGGCGATAACTCGTATTATGCAACTACTACCAATTAAGTATATCTTTCTTATTCATTTCTTTGAATAGAAAGAAATCTTATTTCTTTCAGTTAAAAATGTTACAAATTTTTTTAAAGAATAACGTGATAAGTAAAAGTAAAGTTTTTTTTAGTATTTTTATATTAATAATAATTATTTTTTACACTTACTTCAAATGTTTAAGCTGTTAAAAGGATTTAAATTATACCTTATCTTTTTTTTACTATATGCCCTTGGTGATCTAAAAACAATTTTTTTTTTTTTCAAAATTGCATTATTCAATAATTTGACGCGTCCTTTTATCACTTTTTTTTAAAACGTTATATATTTTAGGTAATTTAACTTACACATAGATTCAAAATTGGTTATTCAGCAGTCTTATTTTCCTTTAAAACATTATTCCCAAAATTATTTTTCTAGAAGTAAATATGTAAACTGAATTATTTGTTAAGTTTGATGCTCATCATATAAATAAGGACAAATTGCATAAAATTATCGTTGGACAAGAAGTTAAGTAGGTGTAAATTTAGAAGCTAAAGAGCATACAATTTACTACCAATAAATTTTATATAATTAACGTAAACAACGCATATTTAAGTGTTCGTTAAAACATACAGTAATCATAAAGATAAAATCAAATATATTTATTATATTTAGGGCTTATTCTGGTATTTTGCTGAATATAATATTTTGAAATTAATAATGATATAATTTCCAGGTAACTTAACTGAAAAATGGGTTTAAATTTACATAAATATGGCTTAGGGTGTAAAGGGGTCAATGAAAAGTCATTTTATCTATTTTAAAACTCAGAATTTAGATGATATAAAAATAATGAAAAAAAAATTAAAAAAAATTAAATATATTTCTTCCAATTGTTTTACTCAATTTTACAGGAATGAAGTATTTAGTGTTTTTTTTTATTAATATTATTCTTTCAGAAATTTTGGTCATTTTGATTCATTTTAGACCTTTTGGTCACAGCGAAGTTCTGCAGCGTCTTTAAAACACAATAGTTTTTTTTTTTATATTTCATTGATGAAATAATAAATGCAAATTAAAATAAATAATTACATATAATTGTAAATCAGAAAACAAAAATACACGTTCTGAAAAAGTAACGAATATTAATTTCTCATATTTAAATTTAATGAATTAATGAACTATGGTTTTAAAGAAGATTTGTGTATACCTACCTACTACCAGTTACCAACCTGCTGGTAACAATTTGCAATAAAAAAATAAAAATACAAGTAAATAACATGTCTCATTCAGCTCGCTGCTTAAAAACTAAAGGGCCATAAAACAACAAAAATCCAAAAATGTTTTTATTGCAGAAATACAATTACAACCCTTCATATTGTATGTTGCAAAAAACTTATGGTTGTTTTATTCAATATTTATTATATTTTGTTATTTTTTTGTATATTCAAAAGTAACTTTTATATGTTACTTTTGAATATAAAAGCATATATGCTTATATCTCCTCTAGTTAGTATTCAGTTTATTATAAAAGTACTTAAAACATTTAATGCTATTTAAGAATACGCTT
The DNA here is from genome assembly GCA_945859745.1 of Synanthedon formicaeformis. Lineage (NCBI taxonomy): Eukaryota > Metazoa > Arthropoda > Insecta > Lepidoptera > Sesiidae > Synanthedon > Synanthedon formicaeformis. The sequence goes on from OX243957.1 coordinate 8,752,320, forward strand.
CTAACTATGTATAATATGCATATATTTGATATAATTATATCTAATAAGAAAAAAAAATAGACAAAAAATAATTTATTTATTTTTCGATTAGCTCTCCTGTAAAAAGTGTAATTTTGATTTGTCGCCCTTTAGTTTTTAAGCAGCGAGCTATCTATTTCTATTTATATACATTAATAAAATAATGTTTCTACAACTGGAACGGCATTGCGTATCGTTTAATTACTGTTATGAATATTTCATACGCGAATTATTTCAAAGGCCAACGATGAAGGTAAAAATAATAATTATTCCTATATTTTTATAGACTTTTTATTAACTTATTGCAATATAACTTATGCACGGATTAACTTAAGTGTGCTTTTATGGGAAAACATTCGCTATTTTAACGTGTTAACTAACTGCACTTAATTTGAGTTGAGAATTGCACTTTTAAAATGTTTACTAATAATAAAATATATTACTTTTGTTAATACGTTTTTATAGTTAGGCATTTAAGTATTAAACCTATTCTACAATATATTATAACTAAGTAATATTTCATCTCCACTAATTCTTACTATGCATGTAAATATAATTTGTTGCAGAAACAATTAGATTTAATATTTATTTGAAAGCCGCCTAGTGGTCTTATAAATTTATATTCATAAACATTTCATAAATTATAAAGGAATATTTAGCATTAATGTTTAATCAATTTAAACTAAATTAAATTAAAAAAAATGTATACATAAAAAAATAATCGGCGAACGAATAGATAACAGCAAAAGTGACTCGTGAAAGTAACCGGTCATCATTAAACGTATATTTTATTCAAAACACGCAACCAGACCTATGGGTCCGGTATGGCACGCTTAATACGTAGCGGTACTCTGACGCAACTAATTATATGTTACGCTTCAATAGACATATCGATATAGATACAATTGACATATTATAAGACAGAGAAAGTGAGATATGACAATTAATTTCGAATGATAAACATCTTCAAACTTCAACGAATGATAACACACATCACCAACTAGTTCCAAAGTATTATGGATATCAGAAAGTCGATATATTACATAGATTACTTTTTTTGTAAATACATACATATTAAAATACAAACATCCATGACTTAGGTACAAAGGTAAAATGTTAACACATAAACATTTGCCCCTAGCGGGATTCGAACCCGCGACCGTTTGGTTAACAGCTAGTGTTCTAGCCACTAGACCAAACGTGTCTTCAAATATCATGTGACAGATAGACATATCAATATAGATACAATTGACATATTATAAGACAGAGAAAGTGAGATATGACAATTAATTTCGAATGATTTTATTTTAATAAACTTTTTATTTCACTTCGATACGCCATACATAAAATTATAACAAATCCGTATACAAATCGAAATACAGATCACTCTATTTTTTTTCTTTATAACTATTTATTAGTGCATAGATCATGTAATTTATTTTGTATTACTTACTTTATTTCTTTAATATTATCTTTTCCTGCTTGTTTCACTATAATTTCAAATTGTTTTTTCTGTTTATGTAAAAGTCGCACACAGGCTGACGGTCCTCTTGATGGTTTACCCGAACGGCAAAAACGGGGTTTTATAAGTTTGACTTGTGTGTCTGTGTTATTGTGAATGTGTATATCTGTCTGTGGAATCGTAGCTCACAAACTGATTGACCGATTTTGATCCGGTTTGTTTTTGTTTGAAATCTGAGATAATTTTTTATAACTATAACTGTTCAGGCGTTTGAAGACCATCAGTAGGCCCTTTTTTAACGTTGGGAAATCCTCTTGGATCCCCGACGGTGAATAATCAGTTGACCCTAGTTGACTAAGGGATCTCACTAATTAACTTAGATTGATGTTAAATTTTGGTTAGTGTTACTTTGGTGGTACTTCCATGACGTCATATTAACTTTGAGCTGATGCTTCAGCATCTAGTAGTCTGCAGGAAAACCAACTCCTCAGTATCACACAGCAGCTGGATATCAATAGAAAGTCTTCGGTTATTTTATAATTTTAATTATAGCTTGTAAAGTCATTGATTAATTAATTTTATTGATGTTTTGTTGAGTGAAACAAATAAATCAATCGAGCTGTCAATAAAATAATTCGTTGGTTCCGTTTCTTATGCACCGTTTCTTCAATTCTTGTTATGTAAATAATAAGACCATTAAAGTCGGAACGAAATATTTACCATTTGCAGCATAATTAATTTAACAAATATTTCCCTTTGTACTGTTAGCTTGTAATTAAACATTACATTAAATTTCTGTACTTTTAATGACGGCTCATTAATCAGTAAAATAATGTTTTTGTATTTAGTGTATTTTGATGGACAGATAAATGTATTTACTTTCAATTTAACTTACTTTCGAATGTAATAAAAATTTTCATTTATATTATTTAAATTTTAAATATGAAAAGAAAAACGATTTTAAATATGATAATTAACAAATTTATTTATATAAAATATGTAATAATGCATACACATGTTCTGAAATTATAACATGTAAATATTGTTAATGAGTATTTTAAGTTTAAAATTAACAATTGTTAAACAATTTCTGACACACAAATATACAAGACTTACTTTTTTTTCGGCTCATCAACAAGCTGTTGATCCTAACCAAAGGGTTAACATTAAAGTAACTTAAATTTTGTAAGTTACCTATCAATTTATGCCAAAACTAAATTTAGAATCTTTTTTTAAACGAAGAACATGACCTATTTGTGTTAATATATGAAATAATTGTAATAATAAGCAATATCCAATATACCTTTAACAAAAACGTTTTTAATATTAATATAGAGACTTACTAGCTGGTGCCCGCGACTTCGTTTGTGTTTTATGTCTTATACATATAGCCTATGTCTTATTCTGATGTATAAGCTATATTATTGTAAAGTTTCAATGAAATCCATTGAGTAGTTTTTGCGTGAAAGAGTAACAAAAGTACATACATCCATCCATTTCAATTTCGAATTTATAATAATATTAGTAAGGATAACTGTGGACAAAAACATTTTGATTAAAACACTACTCAAAACAAAGAAATGCGAAGAACGTGAACATGTTTATTTGTAAGGTTGGCACAAATTTGGTACGATGTCGAGAGAGTGGTTGTCCGAGGGAAGGGAGTCAATGCACCCACAAAGAGGTTCACTGCTCCTCCCGATATACTGAACACGAATTGAATACCAAACTTATACTATGTAATGTATGTTCGTTACAATGCATAAACGAGAATTGCACGCGGTCGGTTGAAAACTCAATTTCATGATATACATACATGAATCGTACAGAAATATTTAGGGGTGAATCACGCATCAATAATTCAATGCAAACATCACCCGTTGGGATCAAGTAAATCTGACCAATAAAGTATTATTCGTATAAAATCACGATACAAAAACCTGTTTTTTTTAATACAACTGTATTTTAGATAAAAAAATATAGTCTTATGTTTAAAATCTAAAGTTTTTATTCAAAATAAAATACTTTTAGAACTCCTCTAAAATAATATATTGTGACACCAGATCTATTTATTTTAACTTTTTAAGTAGTCTTTCTTTCGTTTAAGATGAAAATCTGGAATTGGTCTGTGTTGATAATATTCTACTGATTCTACTAACAGAATCAATATTTAATGAATTATATATAACTATTAATTCATTTTATTTGTTAGAAAATGAAAAACAAAATTTAATTTTGTTTACAATACTTTCATGCATTTTCTGGTGGTATAGGCAAACACTATGGGACATGTGTTTTATATTTTAATACATATTGGTCTATAGACAAAATTTATCTGCATGAATTTTTTTTATAATAATGACCTTATAATCCAATTTAACTTTTTATTAGTTAACATTTCTTTTGACGATGTATTTACGTGACAACTTTACTTTTTACATTACATGTATTTATTTGGTTTATGATTTCAAACCAACAAATAAAATTAAAAATGTAGATCGTTCATAGCGAAGAAGCATTCACTGCTATAGTAATTTCAATAGAGTCTCGTAGGTATTCAAAGAAGAAACTGGACCCTAAGTATGTCAAGTCAACGGATGCATTCCAGCATTGCTCTTGACATACCGCACTTGGAGATAACTAGGCACTAGTGCGTAGTGGCCAACATAAAGATGAATATGTCGGCATAAATGCTTGTAAAGAAAAGCCATGTGAATTCTGAGGGGACTTTAATTGGATTGATTTGTGTTGCTGCTATAAAATTGTCTATATAAAGTCTGTGGAAAAATGTCCTGACCGGTTGATTTATACTAAGTATAAAAAGTAATTTAAATAGTTACATATTAGTAGGTAACTGGTTTGTGTATTTTATGATTAAAAAATACCCATGAATCTGTAACTCTAGTATAATAGACAATGATAGATATTATGGAAACATAACAATCTACTTAAGTAAATCTAGTACCAATTCCTATTAAATTAATCTTGTATATATATAAAAACGATTTGCTAAATTGATAAGCGCAAAACTCGATAACGGCTGGACTAATTCGGCATTTTTTTTTCAATATTCGTTAAATTGGAATAATAAAAAATCACACGATTTTGATAAAATTTTCTTATTATTTTCTATATCGACTTATTGTCAACTTATAGATGGCAGGAAAACCCCCCAGGTACCAACACCCCGGATAAGTTATTACAGACTATTTAATAAAAACATATAAACAATTTTCTCTTTGATGTACAAAAAACATATTTTGTTTTTAAATATCACTTTATTAATAAAACAAAATAATTTTCGCAATAAAAATGTTAAAAATATCAGCTTTTTGATTAAACACGCCCCAGACAAAGGTGCGCGGCCGCTCAAGAGGTCAAAGACTTCAGAGCGGCTAGATTAAAGCGTATTTAAGTCAACTTAATTCCTCATCAACAAATAATGAAACTTCTATAAGTCTTTTTTTAAATATTGTTCTGATTTTCCTCTGTAAATTATACCTAACTTTGTAACATTACTTTAGTAGTAATGTACTTACATTAATATCATTATATCACAATGTCAAGAGTATGAATAAAATGCGAGCGCATATAACTTTGACACGAAGGTTTTACTATAAATAAAATGAAAAAGGTATTGTTTTTTATATATGGATTATTCAAAGATTTGAATCGACAGATGCGGCATTACTAGCGAAAGTGTGTTACAAAATACAACATACATTATACTAAAGACAAAAGTATAAAATACATATACCTTTGTCTAAACACACTTTTATACACAGACAACACATTCCTTACTTAAACGTGACTGTGACGATAGCGACGCTCTCAACAAGCGACCGTCACTCACTGTAGCTAGCGTGAAACTGTAGTTGGGTTGAGCGCCTGCGCCCAACCCATTGTTAAGAATTTTCGGTGTGTTTTTAGTGTGGCGCGAAGAGATTACGCCGCATCTTTCGATTTGAATCTTTGGGATTATTCCATGATGGCGTCACTCATGGAGAATCTTAATAGCGGGTTTGGTAGAAGGCTTACGCAATAGTTAGTTCCGAGAATAATCAATATAGTCTGGCGAATTCATTTTCGAATTTGAGAAACTTACCACAATTTTTCTTGATAATTGTAAGCGTACCACTTGAATAAGACTTTCATTATTTTAACTATTTATCCATTAAATTAACACAGATTAACTTATTAAAAAGTAAAACATTTTTCACGTAGCATTCATTAAAGTTAAAAGTAAATTTACTTAAATACCTACAAAACTTTCACTTTCTTAATTTACGATGCTGATTTTGTTCATTCGCTTTGTATTCAATGTTATTTTGCATTTAGAAGATAAAAGAATTTCTTTAAAAGAAAAGTTAAATTCGTTTTTACTTATGTTTATTTATGTAATTCATAAGTCTACTTTGGTAATACTTTGGTTGTCATTAACTTGACTGTTGGAACAATTATTATTGATCGACTGAGGTAATTCCGGTCCAACCCCTAGTGTTCCGTAACCTAATCGAGTTACCTTCTTACCTTACCTTATTGTCGCTAAACCTTCATAAAATATATACCTAAGTATAGCGCCAATGAAGACGGATCTAGTGACACTTTAAAAATATGCGGTCAGTGCCATTAAAGGTCCAACCTTTAATGCACAGTAATAAAATTTATAATTGTTACATTACAAATACCTAGTTGTATTATGCTTATTATAAAATTTAATTTATAAATATTTAATGTAAGTTTTAGTACTTATACAAATTATTATAATGCAATAAATTTTAGAATGAACATAAGTTTCAAGTGTCATCCTAGCCATACCATTCTATACAAAGATAAGTTTAATTAATAATAAAATTATCCTTGTATAAATTATAAAGACACAAATATATCTTAAATAGCTACCTTCTATTATTTACAGTTTTGTAAATACAAAACATAACTAAACCATGCATTCAAATCTACTAAAACTAATCGAACTTTAATAAAGCACTGAGTAACTTGACGAGCCTGCTGGACGAGTGGCAAGGGTGCTTGCCTAACGTCTCAGGGGCCCCGGGTTCGATTCCCGGCGGGGTCAACTTTGGAAATTTTAATGTATTTTCAAAATTGACTCTGGTCTGGATTTGAAAAGTAGTGGTAGGGCACACCCGTCTGGCGGCAGTAACCACTCCCTTACAGAATACCACCGTGAAATAACAGCATATGACTGTGCTGTTGTGTTTCGGTGAGTGAGTAAGGGATGCCAGAGCCCATTACCCCCCATCCCTCCCTTATTATACCTTATCCTTAATTCTTCTATGGTCGGCAGCGCACTTGTAGCACTTATGGCGTAACTTGTGTTATAGGCGACGGTAGCCACCCACCACCAAGTGGATCGTCAGCCTGTCTGTCGACATTAATAAAAAAAAAAAAAAAGTAATTAGATTTCATAATCAACTAAAGCCCCGCCCTCGGATGCGCACGGGGGCAATTATTTCTTCAAGTTAAATACCTTCATCTATGATATGATCCATTAGTGACAACCACATAAAAATCCCTTGCGTTTTTAGGGCGAGCTAGGGGATATACGAAAGACAGGCCGCAGGACATGGGTCCGCGAGAACATGGCTGTGTTTGTGGGGCCCGTTGATAAGGCCTCGTTGTGATCCCGGGCCACATATTTGCCGCCGATGGTTGAACATGGGGGTTTTAGTACGTAGTCGCGGCGTTATAAGGCCCGCCGGGGAGTCCCACATGCCCCTCGCCGACTTGTCCTCATCAGCGAGGGATAATCCGTAAATTATTTGTAATTTCCCTCCTCAAAAAATAATGCGACAGACAAACGCGGACAGCGACTTCAATTTGTATTATGTAAATCTGTAAGGGTTGGTCATGGAACAAGTTACTTTGTTTTGAGAAATATCGTGTTTATAGGCTCTATACATTGATACTGAAACTCAATTGACGATTTTTAGATATTTTTTCTGAATGTATGTATGTATGTTCCTCCATAACTCTTAGGGCCTCTTTCACGAGCTACAAGTAAAGTGTTGATTACTTACTTTTAGAAATCATTTTCTGTTATATTGAATTATGGACTCGGTTTACTGCATCATTCGATAGCCGATTTTTTTAAATTATTTTCTATTTAATGTTTGGGACGTTTACCGTACAAACAAGGGTATATCAGCTAAATTATTCCCGGTTACCGGTGACTTTAAATGACAGTTTGGCCTAATTGACATTTGTGAAATAGGCGCTTAAACGAATTAACTGATTTTCATGAAACTCGGTAGATAAACATTTAGACGTACAGGACACAGGATAGGCTACTTTTTTCTTTTTCAACGTGGATGAAGTCGTGGGCACCGGCTAGTACATAATATAATTAACATAATATTATATAATGGAACCTTAAGCTTATCATAGAGTGATTCGTTAATATTCAATTTTAGTTCCACACGAAGTTACAAGTAATTATTTATATAAATTCAATGAATTATAAATTCAATGAATAAAATCATTCAATGAAGAAGTAACAAGTAATTATTCATATGAATGGAAAACCAAACCCTACTTTCCTTTATACAAACAAGAACTAATAATGTAACAGTTATTCATCAATGTTGTGATTATCTACGTCACGTTATATGTCACTACACCGTATGTCGGCGGACTGCGTTGCGCCTATCTTTTATATTACGACAGTTCGTACAAAATTCATGACAAATTATGATTTGATTCGATATACACTACGACACGACAGCGATATGTCGTCATAACTATTAGACGTATAGCTGCATGAGTACTACAAGTCGAAGTGAAAATGAAAACTATACTTAAAAAAATCACGAACTTTACATATTCAAATAGAATATTTGTCTATCTGTTACATTATCATGATTAAAGAGAACAGTTATTTACATATCGCTACCTTAAATCGCAAAACGAATAACTCCACTTTTGGTTGAAAGTGACTTTTTGATACGGGAGAAACTTAATGACAGAATTTAATTTTTAAAAGGTCTATCGGTTAATACGAGCCATAACTTCTAATGTAAAATTGTCTTTTTTCTTTTCTCGTATCATACAAAAAAAAATTATAACGTTTTTAGTCTTCCCTGTAAAGTTTGGCTCAGAGGAGTTATTTAATTTGCGAATTAAGGTATCGATATATTGAACTTAAATAGGTTATATATCGCAATAAATTATTCTTTACTAATAGATGATAGATATTTTCAATAATTGTTCATGAAAATATAATTTTTAAAAAAATACGTTGTAAATGTATTTTTTACTCTCATGGAAGTGTAAAAAACAGTGTAAGTACTCTGACATCCATCAGGGATGCTTCTAAATAATCTAACCTATTTATCTTAAACCTCAAATGAATTGTACAAGTTGATAGTTTTCATTTAAAATTTAAAAAGTTTAAGGTTTAGCTTAGCTATTATTAACTTTTAACGGACACTTGCTTACTTTTATTACGATTTCCTGGTTTGAGTAAAATAAAAATTATTAATTAACTTGTGCGTAAAAATTATGTACAATGGAAATCGCTTATTTAACACAGTAAAAATATTCGTTTTCAATAACGTACAAGCTTTACAATGTACTCACATTATAGTAACATTACAGTAAGACATATTGTTATATGTAAGCTGCATCACGCAAGAGAAAACTGCTTGCACCGCGACCTTACTCCATACTGGTTTTTATCTGTCACATTTACATAAATATACATTTATTCCATTCTGCCGCGCATCCGCAAGTTAAATGGCGGTGGATGCACATTTTTATATTTATCTCCGTAAATTACACGAGTACTTGTACGTAATAAAGTATTTGGAACCGGTATTTGTGCAGTCCACATTACGTCTAACAAACGGTATTATGTAAAATATATGAATTGCGAGTAACGACACTCTGCCCAACTCGCCATTAAGATGTATATAAAGATTGCGGTCAGTTATTTACTTCACGCGAGTTCGAGGCAAGTACAAGGTTTTCCTTTCGTGATATTATGCTGTCACATTCTTGAGGTTAAATTGAGGTTGTAGCAGGTCAAGCCTTTTAATATCAGCTCTTTTTTAAAATAAACATATATAGGTTTAAATTTACAAAATTTTAATGCATTATTTCTATTTTTAATCTCATCGTCAGGTAAGTATTGTCCGATAAATTGGCGGACATCGTGAGTGTTTTTTGTGGGTCTAGTGACAACTCTGTTTGGCCACAAAAATAAAATGGACCAAGTAGATATGTTCTGTAATCAATTCGTAAAGAAAGCCTTTTTCAGACGATTATAATAAATACATAATACATGTAATATCTGGATAAGCTTTAATTATATAAGCCACAGCAAACATAACACATATTACGCACGAGTGAATCCGGCTTTATATAATTATATTACAATATTATCATAAAAGCTAAACATTGATTTAACTGAGATTCCTAAATGAGCATTGGTACTAAAGCATCGAACATCTATAGTTATTTGCAAACGTACGAGCCGCAGGCGAACAGGTTTTGTCGCAGAGGGATTTATTTTGCACTAAATCTGTGTCAAGATCAAGGAATCTAAACACGTTTGTTAGTCACTGAGCCATGTTTATTTACTAGCCAACGTTACTGACCCATAAAAAATGCATCAACCTCATCAGAAAAAAAAGTTAATGAAACTACCAGTTATAAATAAATTAAAACTTACCTCAGTTGACGTTGGTTCAATTTAAATACTTAGATTGCATCGAGATTTATGTATATTAATTTTACTGAAGTAAATAGTATGAAAATATTTTATTAAGTATTATGTGCTTATGATTCGTTAAAAGTTGTTTAAGTTGATAGAAACAAACCAGCAATTTGTTTCTACTTACTTTATATTGGGATTTTTTTACTGGGTAATCATTGCCAATAGGTGGATGATTAAAGAGTTTAAACTTTTAGTACCACTAAATTAAAATTAACTGTTGCACGCGATTTCGTCCGCCATGTAAAATAAAAATATAACGCCTAACTTTTGCCGGGCGTTGGATTTTTATTTTTGGATGATCCCTCGGAAGCAGTACCTTTTCAATGAAAGGTATGTCCTATTCTGTATCTCTGACAATGTGTATGCAAAATGTGAAGATGATCGGTTGAGTATTTAAAGCGTAAAAAGGTAACAGACAGACAGTTATTTTCAGACATGTAAAAAGGTAAAAAAACATTAGAAAATGTAAAAGGAAAACATTTTCAATTAAAAGTTTCCGTATAGGATTGCATACTAATCTTGATCGACGGCGGCGTCTGCAAACTTTTCAATAGATCCCTTCGAACTCGGAAAAGAGATACAGTAACAACGACAAACAAACAGAATGCATCCGATGGAACATTTGCTCGAGTTAGTAAATGAGAAAATTCGCTGAACTAAAAAGTTTTAAAATATCTTGTTACTGTGTTTGTAAGCCAGACAGTACTATTAGATGCTGTAAATTGCGAACTTAAAAGGTTACCCTTATTATTCCAGAACTAGTTCGCTCGCTTCGTCTGTTTTAAACATTTTACTAGAAAGTGTGAAACGCGTTTGAGAAACAACATTTAGATGAAAATTTGTGCAGCTATTGTCTGGAAATGTAACGACATTAAGTTGCAATGTATACGAAATTTCAAAATATTAATTTTGAATATTCAAAATATTTTTAAAAGAATACAATACTTCAATTAAGTAGGTACATCCAAGAATACGTAATGTAGAATACAGGTTTTAAGTAATTCTTTACATATTTTTTTATTTGACAAATTGTCATAAATATCTCAATTTTCCTATATAATTTATATACTTAATTTTATATTTTTTTACAAAATGGCGTTATCTTTATATATACTTAATTTATGTTTATATAATTAATTTTTAAGTTTAAGTGGTCGTATTAACACTTTTTTTTATTCACTTAACTCGTATAACTTGCATTATTTAAGTTTGTTAACTCACTGGAGTCGCTACTCACAATTCTTTTTTTGATTACGGCTCTTGAGGGCCAAATAAAGGGTAAATAGCAAAATTAAATAAACATTTCTTGGAAATTACTTTTTATTTTGCATTTCTTCTTTTTATTTCAATTAATTGAAAAGTGTATTTTCCTTATGTCCAAAACCAACTTCAGCTTAACTTCGTCGAACAATTAATTCCCTAGTAATATTATTTGATACTGCACTAATCAACTGTCTTCTATTACTATATAAAAATCATATAAATTGTATTAAAAATTAATCATTTTAAAAGCCAGTAGTAGCCATTTGGATCAGAGTAGATACAAACATTTGCAAAGGCATTTTATTAATTTAAATAGACATCTCGAGTAGAGAATTGAAGTTGATTTTAAGTCTCTTTTCTTATATTATAAAGTTTAATTAAAAATACCTGCGAATGCGGTATTCCTAACTTGTGCGCAGAAATATTTCACTCATTCACTTTACCGTTCTTTGTTTATAATAAAACCTGTCAAGTTTTAACAGGCTATGTTCATAAGCGGTAAATAGAAGGTTAAAATCAATTACCGGATAATAATTGTTCGACAGTCGTGAGTGGAATAAATGTAGTTTTAAATACGCTCACATATTATACTTATAGAGACACAGCAATCATCGTAAATAACATTTCTTTCGTTTCCTATTCCTGTAACACGAACGTTTCAAGAACGATTTTATGTAACCACATTCCTTAATTGATGAAGTTTTATTAATCATGTATGTAATATTTTGCATGCTAGTCGACAGTTTGTATTGTTTCTATCTTCTATATCAATCTATAACTAAATCTATATATATATACCTACGAGATCTATGCATATCATCATCAATCAATCATCAATACTAATAATAAATCTGTAAGTGTATGTATTATATGTATGTATGTATGTTCTTTGATGTTCTTCCATTACTCTTAAACGAATTAATTGATTTTCATGAAACTTGGTAGGTAAACATTTAGACGTACAGGACACAGGATAGGCTACTTTTTTCTTTTTCAACGCGGACGAAGTCACGGACGCCAGATAGTTATCAAATAAAATCGCTTCTAAAACATATAAAGAATGTTTATACGGTTTTCACTAATGGAAATTGAATGGAAAGAACATTAAATGAGGGAGGTTTGTTAAGGTTGCAAAAAAACTAACCGAAGTAACCAACAAATGACTGATCAGCTAAAAAACCTAATTGGTAGGTACCTACTAGGTTTAGGTCAGCGAAGTACCAGTACTGGTAGCAAAATTACTAGGTCTGCAAAAAAAAGTTACTGACCAAATAGATATTTTACTGATCAAAATTTATACCTGAAAAGAAATGCATTCGTGCGCAGCCGGGGGCCGGTCACTAGTACGTATTAAATGTAATTAAGATAATCGAAGTAATACGACGTAATGTCGAAGTTAACGAATTGGTACATGAACTGTAAAATCCGCTCTATAGTAAATAAATAAATAAATATTTGCTCACAACAATATACAGGCAGATAGACGCGGCGGGGAACTTTATTCTATAACGTGTTAAGACTATCAAAGATTTTTACAAACGATTATATTAATCGACAACATATATATAACATATATGTTTTTGTCGTCGTATAATATGTTAATCGACTCTCAAGTGAGGTATCGAGGGTAGAGTAATGCGACAAGTGAGATGACCGGCCTCGTCTCAGCCGGTTCCAACGGACACTTTCCAATGAAAGTGATATTCGTTCCAGCGGCCTTGCTTTACGGACCACGTGCTTCAGGGAATTCGATACGCTTTTGCGTCATCTATGCAAGAAATTTAGTCTCATCTAGAATTGTCTTTAAATAATTTTTTTTTTTCACGGAATTTCCCTGTCATTCACTACTCATTGGTACCCTACAGCATTTAGTGACACAAAAAATAAATTTGAAATTTAGATCAACTAAAGTATAGTCTAAACTAGACTGTCTAAACATCGGGCTCTGTTTCCATGGGTATACTACAAATATCTGCTTTCCTCAGATCTTAATTTATCTAAAAACAGAGAACTTTATAATGCAATTTATAATGTATTTTTCTAGTTAAATGTGCTTGTAATAATGGAAAAAAATACTAAAGATACTTTATTATCATTTATATAAAATATTATAAAAATTTACAAAAATATTTATGTACATTCCATTCTGAATATTATAAAAAAATATTAAGTTTCATACTAAAAATATATCTCGTCGCGTAGTTAGTCTTAGACAAGATGGGCTCTAATTTTATTAAAATTTAATCTGTGCGGAGTAACTTTAAAAGGATTTGTATTCTTAGAATATTTTATTTTTACTATTCTTGAAAGTTAACTTCAAGATTTATTAATATCTTTATTTTTAAATGTTGGATGACTTTAAACTATAGCTGTATTATAAATTTAAAAATAAAAGATTTTCTAATGCAAAACATGATTTATTTTTGTGTCACCTTCTATTCAAATTCGGTAAATGTTTTAAAAACATCCAAATATCTTTTAAAAAAATCTTAAACATTAGATTAACAGAAATTATTTCACGTAAACTTATCGTTGACCTCGATAGTCTTATTATCAATTTGCAAAAAATATTCTATTATAAGTTGTAGCCAGCGAGTTTATTTTTTGTTATAAGCTAATTAAAAGTAAAATTAATTTAAAATGAAGCAATTTTCAATTAATATATTCTTAATAAGAACAAAACGCTGATGGAAATATCAGAAAGTCGACCCCAGCGTTGCATCAAGAGAGTTAATCAGACGGGCTTAAAGGCACTAGACGTCAGCGCAATCTCTTTGTGAGATGTTTCAGCGTCCTTGCAGAAGTTGATTAAAACCAAGCGACGACAGGACAGTAAACTGACCACTTACGTGAACAAACTCTCGAGTCACAGGACATTTTGAACCTAATTCGCAAATTACATTGAACATTAAAACTCACTTTTGTTTGCTCATCCTTTTGTTCATTTTATACTTAGTTATTTCTTATTACAACCTTGACACAGTATGAAGTTTATTATTGAATTTTATTACAACGCTAAATTAATTATATAACAGAAAATAAACAAACACTTTTAGTTATTGTGAATTATTTGCAAATTTATTAGACTTTTGTCGTTTTTTCAATTATAGTTTTAATATAATACATACAAATAATTTTATTAATATGACTGGCAAACGCAGCATGTGACGACCACCCACAAGGTGGCTCTAGGATCTTCCGACTGGTCCTACTGGAAAATTATGAGGCAGGTATACATCCAGCAGTCGACGTCCTGTTGATGAAAAATTTTAGATGTTCTTTAAAAATCAAAGATTTGTAGTAAATTATTTTTGATATGAAAGCATAAAGGACAGGCAGAGACTTTTAGAAATGACGCCGACTAAAGACTATTATTATTTAAGGGAAGAAGCACTGGCGTCGCCTTCATCGTTACAAAAAAAATGTAGATTAAATGGGATAACAAATAAAAACATACTTTCTTTTAGTTAGTAACTCTTTAAAGTATAGATTATAGAACATAAAAGGTTGAGCAAACATAATAAAAATACAAATAAGTGCCACAAGGAGTAATAATGTCTTATGCATGGAGAATAGAGGTAAGGAGGCCCAACTCTATTATACATGAGAAAGTGTCCGTCGAATACGCTCAATAAGGCGGCGCTGTAGTAGCATTGGGATATGACGCACTAGTAGCATTTTGTTTAAGGTTATTTCATGAACTACGCAACCAAACAATCATATCAAACACCATTGCTACACTAGCGCCATTCGGGCCAATTTATGAACCACTATTTAATGCTTTTAGCTTGCCACTTTTTCAATTTAAAACCCATGTATGTCGCTCCTCCTTACCTTTACTCTCCATAGTCTTGTGTCATCAAAAAAGGACATAGAGTAAAAAGGATTCAGTAGCTAAAATAAAGTCACAATTAATATAATTGTCATAACAGGCATTGTCATTGTAACAACGAGGTTTAATTTGAATGTATAATATTAAACTTAGCTAAACTAAGGAATAAGGACAAAGATGAGAATAAGAGAATGGACTATAACCGAAATTGTGCTTTGTCCCTCCAAAAGTTATTCGTAATGAACAAAATAATAATGAAGCATGATTGTATACCGTTCTTTAAAGTGCGTGTGGGTATAATATAGAATATCTTCGTATATTCGTGCAACTTAGGAGTAAGTGAAACATAACTTTAAAGAAAATCATGTCAAGTTATTGAATAACTTTCTTCACATTTCACATTGTGTTTAAATATAAAATCTGTTTATTATTTTTTACCAAGTGACTAATGTCGGCATTTGATAGTGTTAACAACCATCTTCTATATAAAAGTATATTAAAATTTATGTTTTGATTGATTTAATAAAATATTATAAAAATATTGTGTAATTATTGTAAACTGAAAATTGACTCAGATTGAGCATAGATTTTACATCATAGAGCATATCAGATTATTGTGTTTGTACATAATTTAGGAAATTCCCTGTTGAAGGCTGTTACCTGTAAGTATAAAAAAAATCAAAGGAAAATGAATATGCATCATAATTAAAGGGTCAACATGTTTATTTGTTGCCATAACGTTGTTCGAAAATTAACAAGGCTCAATATTAAATATACATTTAAAAAATCATGTTTAATATTATATAGGTAATAAAAATTAATTTTTCTATTGTTATAACCATAAAATTTTATTAAACAAATGCAATATGGACAATACTTTTTATTAACGGTATATACCCGTTTATTGACGGTTTAACAATGGTTTGGGTATGTTGTTAAAATGAATGAACATAACCATTTGACAAATGAGTGCTAAATCCTTAACATTTAATTAAATTAAACATTTTAAGTAGTCAAGGTGAAAAAAAAAACATGAAATAAACTTTTTATTGCAAGCGAATGACTAAGGAATTTTCCGAGAAGTTATACAATAATTATTGCGGGGTCGATTACACAGTAACTGATGCAAATGAAGCCATTGACACTTACGTAATATTTTTGCATCGCTGCCTTGGATTTCTTTGTTTAATATTTATTGGTTTACTGATTTGTAAAAACTAAAGCTTTTTACAAAACAACGACGAATAAATCGTTTGAAAGAAACTAATAAAGAACTGCTAAAAAAAATATTATAGCTGGAAACGACGCCTACGATATAACATGATAGAAATGAAATTAAAATTGTCAAGGAACAGAAATTTCTGGAGAACTAAGAAATTTTCAAAAGTACTATTAAATACATAAATTAATATTTCAAATCAAAGTATCGGTCAGAATCCAATTTTAAAACAGTTTCATCCTTTTTCTTTTTTCTATTTTTTTCATACTTGTTTTATATGTGACCGACCGATGGTGTCTTCAGAATTCTCATTGTAATGGAATAAATACTACATCCCAAGTAAACAGCCGTCCGCTAAATCGTAGTCATAAATTTTAAAGTATTGTTAAACGAAAAATTCTACTTGCCAGAATTTACAATTTTAGAAATCTTTTGTTACAACAATATAAGCCTTTTCTTAATATTTGATGTAAAATTCGACTGACAGGATGACGGTCTACTCAACTTGATATTAGGTTGTCATCATCACCTATTAACACATCACGCTATACATACAATACGTCAGTAGAACAACTGATAAGGGATTATGGGGTTACATTGTAATAAGATATGGCAACACTACTCTTTCACCGAAACAAAATAACACACATGCAACATGCTGTGGTCTTCTGCAAAGGTATGATGAAAACTAAGAATTGCAATGTGCTCTACAACTACAAAAGTTAAAGCTCAAAATTTAAAAAAAATTTGTAACATATTTATCTAAGACATTGTACGTACAGTACTGTAATGTACCAAGTGTTTCGATTACGATCGCGTGCGCCAGTAGAAAAGAGTTCAACGCTCGCGCAAGCGCGCTTCACTTAATGAGACCGATAAATAAACAGTGAAGTAATACGTTACCGACAACGTTTTTGATTTTATCGTCATTGAATATCATGTTTTAGATAACAATTTTATAGACGATATAATTTATGACTTTAAATGCACAACTGGCCACACTTTAGAGTATTTAAATTGAATTTTACTTTATAATTAGGTTTAAAGTTAACTATGATGTGTTTTCAAACTCATTTGGTTTTCATGGCTGGTTATCTAGTGAGCTAATTCTCTAAGTTTGATTGAATGTGAATATTTTTCGGAACTAATGCCCTATTTTAAAAATTCTTTCATTAGTTGAATAAAATTTCATTAATTCTTATTAAACATAAAACTGCCAAGTCGAAGTCTTGTCTTGTGTCTTGAGATTTATTATTATTTCTACTAAAAAGGTATCTTAATTAATTAATCTTAAACACTTTCTAAAAAAAGATTTCTGCGAATAAATGAAGGACACTGAGAAACAGCGAATATCAGTCTTAAGAAAGGGATAAAGTTTGTAATCAGGTTTTTCATATAATAAGGTTAGTAGGCAACTCTCACAGTAGAGGTATAATGACGTATCTTGTACAACTTTCTTTGCATTCTTTCGACCGTAATGTCTGGAATTTATTGAGTTGGCTTGTGTTAAATATTAATTTCTTCTATTTTCTTTTATAACATTCTACGTTATGAAATACACTTTTTACTAAGTAAAACTTTAGTAGCAGGTCACACTGCATTTTGCAGACATAAATTATTTAACCTGTATAGCGGCAGAAACTACCTTACAGAAGACCTAAGTGTTTGTATTTCAGTGACCAAAGGAAGGAATAGGAAAATGGGATTCCAGAGACCATTTCCCTATCCCTCCCTTTTACCTTATCCTGAATTCTTTTAATGTCGACAACGTGTGTGGCGTTGCTTGTGTTATTAGGCCACGTTAGCCATTTACCATCAAGTGGACCGTTAGCCTATCTGACGGCCGACCTTAAATGAGAAGCCGCTCTTCATGACGACGTCATGTACCATTATACATACCTTTGTGAAATTATATTGAACGGAAGGTGAAACGAAGAAACACAGCTAATATAATGTAGACATAAACTGCTGTAAGTACTTATTAAAATTTAAGGCGTAATCGTGCCTGTCATTGCAGTGAATAAGACACATGCATCAAAATTTGACGGTTGACAAATTTGAAGGTTGTAAATATAAGTTGCTGTAGATTTCGAACGATATGTGATACGCGATATTTAGAGAGGCTTGTACTACTGCCCACACTTTTCTCAATATATTTTTTAATTATTTTTCCCGGAAACTTCTAAGTCAGACAATGTTTCATTTTTCAAATATATCTATGTCAGTAAGAATCATAATTGCTTGAATAAATAGGCAAAAAGATAGGCAGAGCATTTGCGTTCCTCTGTCGTTATTTGTGTTCTTAGGCGACGGTGATCAGATGCCATCAATTGGACTTTCAGAACATTCTTGAACCACTTGGAAAAAAAATTATATGTACTTGGTGTTAGTTATTGAAGGACGGCACCTAATACTTCTTTCCGGCAAATGTGGGTCATCATATATCTAAGCTTTTTGAAAACTCTGCCATTTTCAATTGACAATTTTTTTCATGAACAATTACCACTTTAAGTATATATTATTTATTAAGTATGTAACCAGTTATAGTTGATGGTGTTCCTTTATGGATTCCCATGACTGTCAAGAATGCTTGTCAAAAATACTGGCATGCACGATACTACTAAAAGGTCACTTGCCTATCATTTTCATGCACGACTGTTAAATATTGTGTTGAGATATTATGTCTTCACTAATGAAAAGAACAATAAAAAAAGAAGGTTTGCGTACATAATTTGCACAAGAAAATACGTCCGTGTGAAGCCGGAGACGCGACGTTTGTTGTAGATAAGCCTGAAATTCATGAGCAGCTACTACTAAAATAATTCTTATGTTACGACTACACATAGAAGGTTCTCGAAGCGAGCGTAGCCCTGGCCGCATGGAAAGTTCCATGCGATGCATGGAATTGCATGGAAGTACAGGTTCGATAAATAGTAGGTGACCACGCCGTTTTTGTAGGTGTCAAAGCAAACTGTTCCTTATGGTCGCGACATAAGGTCCACATTCCATTAACATCAATAGCCTTCCAGAAACTTGTTTACAACTTTTTAGTTTCTAGTAATTTCCAAAACCATCGAGGCTGACAGCGCGAATATAAACATGGGGGCGATCGCTCGAGCGGGACAGTTCTGCGACAACTAGCGATACGATAACAACTCTTGGGAGCTTTTGCGAAAATATTTGCGACAGTGCATTATTGACACGTTGAGTGAATTATTGACGTCTTTTGGCAAGTTTTACGGTTTAATTGGAGAAGCTCTGTTATATTGAAAGTCATCTTGGTCTGCGATAATAAATCATGTTCTTACAACCCTAAACGGCATTTTAACTTACCCCGCGCGTAACACTTAGTTTTTCATATCAAGGTATTAAAAAGTATCGGTAGCAATATTTGAAATACATCCATATGTTACATGGATCTATCAAGAAATTGTGTAATAACACTTAAGAAAATTTTCCTATACCCACTTATAATGAAGTAAAATACGCAATTGGCACTCGCAACTTACGACATACGAGAGATCATCGCTTTACTAGATTGCGGCTACAACTTCAACAGACGTTAACTTCCTTATTTCAAAGACACCAAGCCATCATTCTTCTCTGTCATATAACACCTGGTGTAATAGTAAACACAAAATAAATTTCATTCCTCTACTTATTTAAACGGTTATATGTAAAGTCTTGAACATTACTGCTAAGCAAATGTAAACGAGCCGGGACCTGTACAGTATTTTTCTCTAATTAGCGAGTTCGTAAGTTATCTTGTCTTTAATTTATTAACTACAGGCGTTATGAACCTGAGCAATCGTGATAATAATTTGTCAACGTTAATGTAACAGTTAATTAATCAATATGTTATGACAACAAAAAGCTTCGCTGACTTCCTGCATGTGAGATAATTAAAAATATTAGTGACACGTGTTTAATTAAAAATAAATAGAATTTTAATGAGCTTTACTATAATGAGTTAAATCGTATGTTAATTATCGGCTATAAGCTAGTGAAATTGTTTAACTAAATTTTAAAATAACGTTCCTGTACTTTATTCACTGATATGCTGAAAAAGCAAAAAAACGAACAGTAGGGTTTGAAAATATTTTTGCATAAAAGAAAATTCCTCCATAGTCACAGCAGAATTCGGAAATATTTCGTTAGTATGTTCTGTTTATTTGCTATTTTTTTTAGAACAAACTTGCTGAACCACGCTTCAGCGTAAAAATTCTGTCAAAGATCTAGTCTTTTCAGAGATTAGCACTAACAATCAGACAGACGAAAATTTAAAAAATATATTATTATTATTTTTTTTTTTCGATATATTCCTTGTGTACTTTGATATATATTTATTATAGTAAAAAGCAGTTATTTTGACATTATAAACATACACTTCAATTTTTTTTTTATATGTACAATTAAATGCACATGCAACGCCATAGATGCTGTAAGTGCACTGACTATACTTAGTAGGATAATAGAATTAGGAAGGAATGGGGAAATGGGATTTCGAATCAGTCTCTTACTCACTTGCAGAAAGGGGAATGTTTACTGCCGCCAACTTGCGGCCCAGTTACTGCATGAGAATAACACTGTGCCTTGCCATTACTCGTATTTGCCAAAAATACTCGTAATTACAGTATTAAAATAATTATCACTAGCGATCAGCCCTGGCTTCGCACTGATGCAATTTTATCTACACAAACCTTCGTCCTCTATACATTAGTAAAAACCCTATCAATATCAATCGCGTGGTCTTAAAACAAAGAGGCGCAATGACTTTATTTTATCATATTTTACAGGCGATATCTTACAATAAATACACAAATTCTGTTATAATTTTAAAATAAAAACAGTATCATTAAAAATATAAATTACAATTTAATTGTTAAAAACGTTACTCGAAACATTTGACTAAAACATATAAATCAAATGTAACAATTTTTTTTTAGAATATTGAGTTGTGCACTCAAGATTGAACTCAATGTGTTCAGCAGTCACAAGTCAAGTGAAGGTTTATGTGAATGAAACTATCAGCAATGTGTAGCTTGTCTGACACGAACGCGGAACATGCACTCTGACAGGCTGTACATTGTGCCTACGCTAGGCACACCAAAGAACCAGTTGCCGTTGAAAATATTTATGAAACCACCAACAAAAAGCTGGTCCGAGAGCACATGAGGCGTGAGGTCACGTCACGCGGTAACCGCACGCGCAATGTTATCTAATGTATTATTTTACTTGACGTTATACAAGCTTCCTCCTCTCGGCTGACATCATAACAATCGAGTTTTTTGTTACCTGTCCCGAACGTGGTAATTAAGGACACGCTGTACGAATAAGTGAAGTCGGTAATAATGCCAATAACCGACGACAGAATTCGAAGCAAGCCATTGACGCCACTTATTAAAGTCACAAACATAATAATACACACAGCAGCAGCGCCAGCAGTTCAAATATTTTAGAAAAAACTTTATAGATGGTAGCTTTTGACAACTAAATTTTAAATATACACATAGTTAAGATGTTTAAATGGAAAAACGTTTTTGGCTTCAGTAATTACAAGAATTCAACCCGCTAAATTGCACATTTTAGAAATTAATTATACCAGATATGAAATTAATTTCAGTTTTTTGTTTCCATTCAAACATTCAGGTTATATCTCAGAAATGTCATGTTTTGTTTTTTTTTAATGTATATTGCTAAGCGCCTCTTTCGCCATCTGCCAAGTAGGCTAACTGTCATTTAAAGTCACCGGTAACCGAGGATAATGGAGCTGATATACCTTTGTTTGTGCGGTAAAAGTCCCAAACATTGAAAAGAAAATAATAAAAAAATCGCCTATCGATTGATGCAGTAAACCGAGTGCATAATTCAATAAAACAGAAAATTATTTCTAAAAGTAACTAATCAACACTTGTAGTTGGTGAAAGAGGCCCTGAGACTAATAACTAATGAGTAGTCATGGAATTACGTAGTATACATACATACGAGTATAATCGGTAAGCTCGCGCTGGAAAGTGAGCTCTTAAAAGCCACTTTTCAAACAAACTTTGCGGGGCAATAAAAAGACGGTGAATTTTACGCACAAAAGTGGGCTAATATATCTCGAGGAATGTTGTCAGCATCTGGCCACCGAAATAAATCGCGAGAGTTTTCGTGGCGGTCGTCCGTCCGTCCGGTCGTGTACCTTAGCGAGGGCTGTAACGGCCAGTCCAGGTAATAACTTCAATCTGCACCACCAGCTAAACTTCAAAACGAGCAAACTTTGGGACATTATCTTTTAATTTTAACTCGTGCAAACAAATAAGATGTTCCAGACAGAAATCTCATTGAAATCGCAGAAACTTTGGGTGAGACAAAATAAATTGATGGAGGAGGATCGCCGCCCCCCTCTTTACTGTTTCTAAAGCAATGAGATACGAATTTCTCATTAAAATTTTCCAGGAGGAAGTCGGAATCCCGGTGTTCCATTGAATTCCGCCTTTTCAAACTAAATCACAAGTTTCAGCGAAATACTTTGACAAAAGGCATTGAATATAAGTCTTCGAATTCAATTAGATGCGATTGAACATTAAAAGTCACAGTTTAATGTTGAACTCAATGAATAACCTTTGTATGCAGTTAAATTACATTTAATGTAACGGAAAATTTAGTGAAGTTAAATTGGGCAACCCGTCTGGCAGCAGTAACCACCAGCTTACAGAAGATCTTTTAAGAAAAGAATGGGGGCTTTGGGACTCTATAAGAGAAGAATGAATAGGCTATTAACGGGCAAGTGAACTCCATCTTCGACCTCATCTTCACTTACCATCAAATGAAATTGAGATCTATCGCTTTCCCGTAAATAAAAAAAAAAGCAATCCTGAATGCTTTTTTTTGGCCGAAACAAAGTAGTACAGGATGTGTACTACTTTGTTTCGGCGAGTGAGTAAGGCATTTCCTTATCGCTTTTTAATCCAACTAAGGTCGACAGCACACTTGCAGCACTTGTAGCGTTCCTTGTGTTCTAGGCGACGCAACCACCTGCCGTCAAGTGAACCGTCAGCCTGTCTGATGTCTTTTGCATGAAAAAAAACCGTCAACATAATAATCCAATCGAATTGTCGAAGATATTATTTCTAAATTGTTTATTTTGACTTCCGGACTTATGAATAATTCTTTTGACATATCCTTACATATTATAAAAGAAAGTCTGTCTGTCTGTCTGTTCGCGATAAACTCAAAAACTACTGCACCGATTTTCATACTGTTTTCATCAATGGATAGAGTGGTTCTCGAGGAAGGTTTTAGTATATAATTTACGCGGGCGAAGTCGCGGGCAGCAGCTAGTTAATTATAAAAAAATGTTATAGATATCAACCATCGAAATAATGTTTATTAAATTTCAACAAAAACTTCTTTAGCGTCATAATTCTTCTACGAAGTTTGTTTAGTTCAAAAGTCCCCTTCACACAAATTTCGAAGAGCCAACAAGACAGCAACATTAGTCTACAACACCTGATGGAGAAAACCACAACTTCTACGTTGAGTAAAGTAGTTCAAAACAATGTAGAAAGCATAAGGCTAACAAGACGCCTTAGAAGCTCGCACTATCCCAAACAATCTTTATGATAGAATCAACAGTAGATACGTGGCAGGTGAAAATTATTGAACAAAAAACTGAACTACTGTAAAATGAATTTAAAAACCAAACTCAAAATTACTTAGGTAAAATAAAATAAGAAGATTATTTTATGCTTTTCAGTTTTTTCGGCGGTTTTATTTTTTGTTAAAAAGTTTTATTTTATATTTTTTTGTGGCTATTATCTAATATTTCCAAAATTATACGAGACCAACTTCGAGGTATACCCTATCCATTAAAAAGAATTATCAAAATCGGACTACTCTGTAAAAAGTTATGCGTGGTTATACGCTATCAATCAAAATCATCTACTTATAATTTTATTACGTATATTTATAATTTTCATATTAATTCTTATATGCATTTTAATGCCACAATGCATTTGATTCCTTGATTCACGATCTCTTAGGATTAGTGTTTTATGCTAGTCATAAATATATTTTATGCCAACATCTTG
Source organism: Synanthedon formicaeformis (assembly GCA_945859745.1). Taxonomy (NCBI): domain Eukaryota; kingdom Metazoa; phylum Arthropoda; class Insecta; order Lepidoptera; family Sesiidae; genus Synanthedon; species Synanthedon formicaeformis. The sequence continues at coordinate 8,776,926 of OX243957.1, forward strand.
TAGCACGTAATAAATAAGAGAAAGGAGATGCGACTTCCTTAATAAAATCGTCGCTATTAATTCTACATATGAACTAAAGCGGTGATTCCCTTATAGGCTAAACAGTTTGTGACTACGATACCTACGCGATGTGCCCTGTCGTGGCAAAAAGATTAAGAAACATTTCCTCCGAAAAGTTCCCAGTGGGATTTTCATTAATATCCCCAGATCTATATGAGTGACCGACTGTTGGAGTTCAGGTGAGCCGTTCGTTCTCATCTCGTCTTGTAATATGCTAATAAACTTGACAACTTTACGAATGAGATGAATTTAATTCTTCTCAAGTCTGCCTGTCCGTTTAGAAGTTTCTTTTTCTTGGCTTTATTTAAATACTGATTAATTTCGGAAACTCATTCTCAGTCCCATTGAATGAAACAACTTTAATTAACACTCCAGCCTTCGCTACTGCGACTTTAACAATTTAAAATGGGCTTAGTTTATAAACGGTAAAATGAACGCGTTGATTTTTGATAAAATACGCTTGAATATTCATTAAAGTCGAACATTAATTTCATTAGGAGTTTTTGTTATAAGTTTTTCAACTCTCAATGAGAAATTAAAGTAAGTTAAAATAAAGCGTTAGTTAAAACCAACTGAGATTAAAAACTTACCTCGTTAACGAACAACGAAATCAATATACAACTAAGGTATCTACAAGTTGCCGTCTTTAAAGTTTACCTATCGGATCTGGATAAGGTTTTTGCAAAGTTTCACTGGAAGTCTTAACTTTAAAGGGTACTTCATTGCCTCACTTTGCTATATTATTGCTTTATGCTTAGGCTATTTATTCGATAATAAACCTTTCTGAATAATAAAAATATACTATATTTAGTAAACTACACCTTTTTTATCATCATATATATATGAAAATCGTTGTTTGTCTGTGCGTGTGTGCTCGCTAATCTCAGAAACAGATTGATAGATTTGATTGCGGTTTTCATTTATTTATTGTATCAAGCTTCTAGTAACATTTAGTGTTTATTTAATTCCAAATAACATCTTCCTTTTTCAACAAAGTTCGGGTTAATAAATCAGAACGACGATTGTATGTTCAGCTGGAATAATCTGTATAGATGTTCAGCTGATATAATCTATACTTTTTCCTGACTATCAACTGACAGAGAAAACTATTCTAAAAGCTGAAATTCAGAACATAGTTTTATATTATTATAATCTTAATTATCCTCTAAGAAATTATTTTTAAGATTCTCAACTCCTTGTGAAGCCGTAGGTGGTTCTATTCTATAATAAACTAGGCAAAAAAATCTACATTAAGTTGACAAGTATTGACAATGAAACGCCCAGTTAGGATATATCTATTAATATGCAACACCAAAGCGACACGGTCAATTTCCGCGACTCGTGCAGCAGCTCTCTCCCGACCTCTGACACCCGCCTCCAGGTCATGTAACTCTTATACAACGACATAACATAATAGCAATTATATCGATACCAAAGAATATATCGTATTAATTCAGTGTAAACATAATTAATCCGACTAATACTATAAATGCGAAAGTTTGTAAAAATAAATCATCGAAATATATTTATCTCGATAAATGGATGAATGTTGTAACCAACTTTAATCTTGTAAGTTGTAAATCTTTCATGCAAAATGGACTTGGATTTTTGGCACACAGATAGTATATTACCTGTATTAACATATAGGATACTTTTTATCCCGGAGACACGTTAGGTTCCTAAAGGTTTGTTTAAAAATTTAAAAAATGTTACCACTGTCGTCATGGTGTCATTGGCTTGGCATCTAACAATTCTAAGTCCGCAGTATATCTAACAATTTTAATGACTCGTATCTATACAAAATCAGAAAATTATTTCCTACACTATTATAGAAACAGATTACGGTTATTGCAAAACATAGTGAAATTATCCCTAATAACGCTCCGAGGCGACATTTTTCCTATGTTAATAACAAACAAAATGACTCTATTGAAATGCCGACGCATTAAGTTGTCAGTGGTGTTCTGTGAAAGTTAAATGCAATTTCAAACGTCATTGAGGTATTATTGTAAATAATTTTACTGCTACAACAGCTTGTTTGTTAAAATATGTTATGTTAAGCTTAAAATAATACACCGCAGTTTATGACCATAAGAACACTTTTACACTAACAAATTCACTTGAATAAATTGTTAAATTTACAGCATGCGGCTACAAAGTTAACCATCAAGTGGCCGTTGGTTCACTTGATGGTTACCATTGCCTAGTAACACAATCCCACCATAAGGATAGCAACAGTGCTGCCGACTTAATTGTACAATCGATAAGGGTTTAAGAGAGGGAAATGCCAGAACCTTTTTGTGGGCAAAAAGGTTCTGGCATTTTCCTTACTCACTCACTCACAAAAAATGTATACTTGCTGTTATTTCAAGGTTGCCCTGAGAAGGCTTATTAAATCCCTTTTTCATAGCCTTTTATTTTATTTTTGTTTTATTTAGGATAACAAACAGTGGTACAATGTATTAGGTAAATACATTACAGTATGTACAATTAAAAAGTATTAAATGTACAATCAGCACCGTTATCCACAAATTAACATATACCTACAGAGAAAAATTAACATAAATTATTAAAATAGATAACACAAAAAATAATTTTTATAAAGAAAAATTAATAATCAACACAAATCAATTAACAATCCTCATCTATTAAACAATAATAAAGTAAAAAATATTAAGAGGCTCAATCAATATCAACCTCCATGTGAAATAAAGTAGCCAAGACAAACGTGTAATTCTTGTCTCATATATCTGACACTTGTAATGGACTTCTCATGTAGACACTTTTTTGTAACAAAACATATATTATACATACGCACATATAGTATTCCGGTAACAATAGATGTCGGCATTAAAATCAATTTAAAAATAATTATTTTTTACTAGGACAGGCTTTTGGTTACATCTCACGGTGCACTTGATGGCAGGTGCATCTCACGCCTGTGGAAAGCAATACCACAGGCGTTTCAAGTGCGCTGCAGAATTTAGTACCTACTACTGCAGATTAAAGATAAGGGATTAGACCTTTGTACCTGAGTCATGGATGTTTGTGTTTAGAATATTATGTGTGTATTTACAAAAACAAGTATAATCTACATAGATTACCTACATAGATACATAGATTACATAGATTAGTTGATATACTACATAGTATATCAACTGTCTGATATCAATACTAATAATAAATCTGTAAGGGTTGGTCATGGAGTAAGTTACTTTGTTTTCAGAGATATCGTGTTTATAGGCTCTATACATGATACTGAAACTAAATTGACCATTTTTACAATTTTTTTTCTGTATGTATGTATGTAGGTAAGTATGTATGGTCCTCCATAACTCTTAAACGAATCAACTGATTTTCATGAAACTTGGTAGATAAACATTTATACGTGCGGGACACAGGATAGGCTACTTTTTTTCTTTTTCAACGCGGACGAAGTCGCGGGCGCCAGCTAGTCCATAATACAAGCATTAGTTGCTTGGTGTGGAACTAGATGGTGCTGTGAGGAATGTGTGAAGATATTTATTTATTTATTTATGTGAGAGAGTAAGCATGCTGTTATTTTACGGTGGTCTTCTGTAAGGGGTTGTTTACTGTTGTCAGACAGACTCCTCAAATAATTGAAAAACGCAGTGTGACCCGCAACAACTTGACAGACACAGACCAGAGCAATCTTTGGAAAGCTCATTTCCAAATTTGTACCTGCCAGGAATAGAACCCGTGACCTCTGGGTCAGAGCGTCAAAGCTAAGATAAGCATCTTAGCCATTTAACCATTTGAAAATATTATACAGATTGATCTTGGAACTCGAATCGCTAAATTATTACCTGATTCTCTAACTTCCTCCACCCGGAGCCCGTATTTTAACAAATTAATAATGTCGATAAACTTTGAAAAGAGCTATTTTAATTAAAAGTTTTCTATTTGCGTTTGTTTCAGAGACAGGGAGCCGTTTTGTTCGGTGAGTCCATTTACAATAATTACGTCGAAGTTAAATATTCCATAGGTATACGAAATTCAAAGTGTTTTCTTTGAGTTGAGTCAAAGACGTGTACACTGACCACGGTTGAACAAATTTGGTAATTTATTATCCCAACTCATATTCAACTGGTAGTTTATTATGTGAAATATGAAACTAAAAAACTCGTAATATTTTTTGTTATACATACACACAAGGTCTCATACGGAAGTCTGGAGTTATGATATACTACTATCGCGGTTTAGTTGATGAAAAAACACACAATAGTTAATTGCGTTGCCCAAAAACGTAAACCACAAAATAACAGGTTATTCAACGCTCACCTGTCGATCTTTGATAAATTAAAATTGACAGCTGAAAAGATAAGAGGGCGCTTTCAATCATTAAACATATTGTAAACACACCTTATAACTATTATGTCCATCAAGATAAATTAACTAGTTAGTTAAATAAAACTCGAATTCAATGCTTGAAGACTAAAAGTTTGATGAAATGTTCGATTATTTTAAAGATGTCAACCACCTAAAAATAGTTAAAATAAGTACTATTTTGAGTGTATTGTAATAATTTCAATAATATAGTATTTTAATAATCTAATAAAGATCACACTTCGACACTTCCCAGCTAATCTGCCTGAGAATAAGAGAGTTAGCGCCTCTTTCACCAACTACAAGTAAAGTGTTGATTAAGTTACTTTTAGAAATCATTTTCTGTTTTATTGAATTATGCACTCGGTTTACTGCATCATTCGATAGGCGATTTTTTTTTATTATTTTCTATTTAATGTTTGGGACGTTTACTGTACAAGCAAAGGTATATCAGCTAAATTATACCTACTTGACGTTGGTGAAAGAGGCGCTAAGTATACTTACAACTTACTGGACTTTGTTTTAAATAATACTCGTACTAGCTGGTGCCCGCGACTTCATCCGCGTTGAAATTATATACTAAAGCCTTCCTCTTGAATCATTCTATCTATTTAAAAAAACCGCATCAAAATCCGTTGCGTAGTTTTAAAGATCTAAGCATACATAGAGACAGACAAGACGGGAAGCGACTGTTTTATACTATGTAGTGATCTGAAATAATTTAGCTTTTAAATAACAGCGTGTTCTTGTTTCAATGGATTATTATAAGAGATGTCAAAACCCATTTCCTTATCCCTTCGTAATTTATTTATTCTCTAATTGTAATTAGAAAAATATTTTACTTCAGTCCGTATATTTTCCAAAACCTGGCAATTAATTATCTCGCTGTCTATAACTAAGCCAGACGTCATGATTTCTTGTCCCAATTAGATAAGGGGTACGTGTTATAATTTGGGCTCGGATGGACACGTCGGAAACTATCGGCTGACTGCCCTCTCCCCGCGGCTGCCTCACTGCCCCCTTCCCCGCGGGCACCCGTGCCCGGCGGAAATCAAACTAATCGATTTTCATTTCGTCGGCAGGAAATTAAATCCTTTGAGAGTCGTTCCCGATAACGGATTTCAGCTAAGCACGACACGTGTTCCAACATTTAAGCTTCAACTCGATGAAGTATTTTTTTACCGATATATTACCTCCGCCGATGCCGTTGTGCTTTATTAAATTTCTAGCGGCCAACCGGAAGCTTTATGTGAAATTGAATTTCATATTTATTCTGTTCATTCCGAATTCACCTATCGAGGATGTTGGTAGAGACAGTATTGATAAAAAAAGTTAGCAAGCGATATTTGAAATTAAGTTTATATTTACGTATAATATATTTTTATCATGCAATTTCCTGGGAAATATTTCCAATTTTTCTCTTCATAAGATCCCTCCTCGGATTACACATAATATTTGAAAATTAGAGATTTATTTTTATTTTTTTGAAGAGCTAAAACTATTATCCAATAAATTAATATAACAATGAGTAAGTAAGTTTGTTCGTTTGTGTACGACGAGGAAACTGTCGCGGGCAGAAGCTAGTTCTTAATTTAGTGACTCAATACTTCGCGGGCTTATGTATATAAAACCATAATATACTGATTTGGTCAACCGACGAATTTTATCAAACTTATTTTTTTTTTTTATATTTCTTTATAACTTTAAGCGCCTATTTCACAAACGTCAATTAGGCCAAACTGTCATCTAAAGTCACCGGTAACCGGGAATAATTTAGCTGATATACCTTTATTTGTACGGTAAACGTCCCACACATTAAATAGAAAATGTTAAAAAAAATTCGGCTATCGAATGATGCAGTAAACCGAGTGCATAATTCAATATAACAGAAAATGATTTCTAAAAGTAAGTAATCAACACTTTAATTGTAGTTCGTGAAAGAGGCCCTAATAGTTTTTTTTGTTTTTTTTTCTTAAAGTAAGTAGTAGTACTGCTTTCCGGTAGTGTGGTGGCCACCAGGGCGACACGAATACGCGAACCGTTCGATTTGTCCGCTAACGCAGCACAGCGGGCGTTGCGACGATCCCGCGGGAAATTAACGGACCAAGATACAGCCGCTGACCGCGTCTTCACGTACACCCAGTCAGTGCGTGTTCCCATTAAAAGCTATTCCTGGAAAACCAATTTTATAGAAAATAAATAACAACATTAAAAGTATATTCTAGTCTTTATTCAATATTTATTTTAAACGACTAAATATAGTAAGTTATATAGGACTCGAATAAGGACTTCGTTTTATACAGCCTTTATGACAAGTAACAAAATGTTAATTAAAAAATTTACATTAAATATTACGAGCCTCTTAATTTATAGTTATTATTAATAAAACATTGCTCACAAATCTCACAATAATGTTCATAATGTTTTGTTAAGTTAAAACACCTGCTGAGTTTTAAAGACTTTTTATCGATATATTCATATTATACAATAATCATTGTTTTGATGATTTTATAAAGCTAGTATCATTAATTAATTTTAACAAGTCACGTTTCGTCTTATAACACAATTTATGAAAAAATTGCGTAATTCTTACCAAATCAATATGTATAATTTGTATATGAAATACGTATATATTGTATTCCATATGTAAATTAACATAATTATTGGACAATGATTGACATGTTTCCAATTAAAAAAAATATCTCAACAATTTTGGCTTACCTTAACCATTTTATTGTGGAAAATTATAAATTATTTATTTTTATGTTACGATCGGAAGACAGGCTGACAGTCCACTTAATGAAATGTGACTACTGTCGCCTTTAACACAAGCGACGCCAAAGGTGCTGCAAAGGAAAATTGGCTTGGCATCTCTTACATACACATGTAGTAGATTATTGCTATAGTGATGTAGACTCCTAGAAAATATATATGAAAATATGTTTTAAGTATGTCTCTCGCCTCGAGTTGTATACAGCAATGCAATAAGGAAATAATAAAAAAATCGTAGCAAGTTTAAAATAAAACCTCAACGTACAATCTTTAAAAAATATTATCCTTGCTTATTCGCGATTTAGCTCTCCGTAATTTTAATTACCAACAAGTAGCCGGCGGCGGCACGGAATCGTTATATTTTAATAATAATTTACAAGAAGAAAAATGTATTTTCTCTAAAGAAGAATTTAAAAATGTTGTTTTTGTTTCAAAGTATGTCGTAATCAACAAAGAAAGCAATTATCTTTACTTATAAATTCCATTTTCCTGACTAACTATCAACGCACAGCCAAAACTACTAAGTCTAGAAAGCTGAAATTTGGTACATAGGTTCAGAGGTTTGTTTTATAACGTGAGCATCCGCTAAGAAAGGATTTTTGAAAATTTCAACTCCGTGCAAAGCCGGGAGCGGGTCGCTGGAATCCCTTCATACATGTTCGTAACCGAAATTACCTAACCACTTGCCGTGAAGAAGCCCTTATTCGAGTCTTTGCTTTGAATACACACATATACGCACATTAATATTATTTCAGTTCTAATTAAATCATTTCAAGAATGTGATGATAATCTTCAAACGCCTGAACAGATCTTCATAAATTATATCTAAGAACGATCTAGACCATATGTCAGCAAAAAATATATTTTGTTGTCTCTTTGGGAGTTATAATGTCTAAGACAGACCGATAGGTCAAACTAATGACATTTTTGCATCGGATAACAGGGATTAAATAATGTGTCATGCATTTAGAGTGAAAACACCAACAACGTGTTATAATTTTGGATTATTTTTTTATTAGAAATATGTATAATTTTATAGTATTACAGTATATTCTACGGACAGCTCAAAGGTTCCATATCACTCATTCATCTATGCAAATATGCATCTGCATATCATTTAATGTTATACTTTGTCGTTTCTACAGCCATTATAATAACAAATGTAATGTGACGGTTGCGGCGAGAAGAGCGCGTTGAACTTTACGCGTTTATCATTTTTATTGCACACTCCAGAGGAAACAAGTAAGGAACGGCCGAGTTTGACTAAGACGGTTTCCGTGGACGATCAGCTTGTTTTTATTACTATGCAGTCCGTGGTAATGCAATCGTCAATTCACAATCACCATGAATACGATGATATGAAGGTATTGTTGATTTCTACTATTTAACTTGAACTTACTTCTTATGTCATTTGTGTGTAATTTTACTATGGGTTGGGGAAAATTTTGAACAAATTATTTCAGAAAATATAATTACCAACAGTTTTTCTATTCAAACTGCATTTTAGCAAGAAAAATCTTGCTATTCTAACTTAGTCTTACAACTGCAATATCACCTGTCTCGGGCTATCAATGAGATACGGTTGTCAAATTACTATTGTTAATATATTAACAACAATACAGTGTTTAAATTATGGATGGAAACAAAAATAAATCACGCAAAATTTTCACTGGAAGAAATTCCTGAAAAGTAGAACTGCTCCAAAGACCTTTTGAATCACAAACGTACCTAGGTGTTTTGCCAACAGCAGCCACTGATAACAGCTTTTTCCACTGTAATTGAGAACACACGTCTCGTAAACATCATAATTCCTTGATATCTATTGTTGATAATGCCTGTTACAGATGATATACGAAATTACCCATGTCTTTAGATAACTCTCATCCTAACGGATGCTAGGTTTTTTACGTTTATCCTATACCTACTAGTTTTGTTGGTGTTTATTAAACTATTTTGAGATTATTTGTGTTCAAAGTTGTGAATATTCGCATGAAAAAACCAACTTTAACCTTTTTTTTGAAAACCAATATTGTTTGATTTTGTATATTATAAAACATTCATATGCTTTTAAACAATATATAAATTGTCTTAAAATTTGCAAATAGAAATTTTATTAGGCATCATTTATGGAGACATATAGCTGCTACGTATATAGCCCTCTAAGGCTTAGTACGTAACACTGACGACTTAAAATATTTAAAAGCGCTACAAAACTATACACTACTTGTATTATAATATATTATATTGAACAGAATAATCTCAGAGTATAATATAATATGATAGCCGAAATATAAATATAATGTTTTAAACAAAATGGAAGTACTATTTATTTTTTTTTCATGTTATATAATAGAAATGAACATGAAAATAAATATCAAAAACTTAAGGCTTGAACACATGTGAACTACTTCAAAACATACTGCGCTGGTTAGTGCCATATTGAGAGAAATGAATGCAGGCTGCTTCCATAGGGACTCTCACAGTCGCGCTCTAACATATATTACGGACGAATTAAATTAGGTATATTAAAAAATTTATTACCTACATTTACTGCTCATACAAAAAATAAAATATAATATTTGATATGCAGAACATTTGACATTATTCTTTGTTACAATTTCACGAAACTAAATGATGTCATTATATAGTCTCCCCGCAGTTTTATGTTGGAACATTTTCAAAGCGCAACGTGTAGTTGGCTGTTTGAACACACTGCTTTTTGTACTTACTGTGTAGTGGAAAGTTTTTATACCTACAGTAACAGTAGGTGTCGCAAACTACGTGAGTAGTTTGCATACAATACCATATCATTTAAAATGTGTAGTTTCAACAATTAAAATCACCAATATAATTATGTATTATACTGATTAATGCATATTATCGTAAAGTCTTAATATAATATGTTAAAAAGAGAAATCTTAAGGCTTCATTATGACTAGATTCAATAATGGTAATGAAATTTTCTTTTATTTCTCTCTAGCTGGTGCCCGCGACTTCGTCCGCGTTAAAAATTGAAGAAATATATGTGACGCCGCCAGGGTGATCACTTGATGAAGATAATATGTACTTCCACTTATATAAATGTTTAATACATAAAGCATTCAGAAAGTTTGTTAACTCAACACTATGGTAAACAGATCACATTCTTGAGATGTTTAAACCATAAACATATAAAGAGTTCATATTATTCAATAAATAAGATCGAACAAATGTTTATATGGACATTTGACACTAAATTGTAAATTTATTTAAATAATCTAATGTGGAAGTCCATATAAAATGGTATGCCAACATCTTTTACCTAAAAAATGCAATTTAAAAATGTAACTTAATCCTACAATAAAACTAAAAGTTTTCACCAGGGTAAACTCGGCGAGACAGGTATATCTGATATCTGTCACGACCCAGTATCCCATCGCTGCTTCGTTTCTTGTTTGTCTACCGGATGACGTAAAAAAACAAATGAATATGCTGAAACTTCAATCGGATATCCTGCACGAACAACATTACCGGCTACATTCGGATGAAGCGAGTCAGAGTCATCCGCTCACCTATAAAATGATAGTTAATCAATGATAGCGGAAATATTCGAAATGAATTGGAGGGATTTGTGTTTTTATTGCACGATAAATGGCAAGTTTTTTTCTTCAAACGTTTACTGTCTACTGTAGTTTAATACGTACTTTTTATTTCTTTTCTTTTTTTGCTTGACAGGTAGATAAACCTAAGTTTGGATTAACAGCAATCGCACAAAAACAGATTTAGATGAAATTTAGCATAGAGATTAACATAGAGGATACTTTTATCTGGAAATAATTTTAAGTTCCTGTAGGGTTTTCAAAAAAACGAATTACAGCAAATAAAAAGTCGCGGGCACAGCAAGTTATAAATAAAGGCTGATACATTACAGTACTATTCATTGTAATATAAATAGAAAACCAAAAACAAATCAAATAGGTTGCAATAAAAATATAAATTATTAACAACTATGAAGAAGAACTTGTAACAGAATTGCATAAAAAAATGTAACAACAAAGTTATTCAACAGCCAATTACCCGTATAATGTGCAATCCGTGTCATATAGTTTTACTTGCAAGTAGACTGTGACCAAGTGTCCGCCTTGAAATGGATTCGACATCATTCACTAATTGAGTGGATGGTTATGATGCAAATTCTTGTGGCTCAGCTAACACATCACTACTTACGTACCACACAAGTGACCAGCTGTTAGCGAGACATGGATTGGCCATAGTATACATTTTAAAAAGATTCAAAAACAGTATAAAATTCAAAGAATGTTTGTTCATATATAGTTTCTTTAAAATATTATATCTACAATTGAGTGATACTTGATTTACACTTTGATTCAGACTCCATGTAGCAATCCAACTTGCCGACTTTTGTTCACCAACAATTTCTCGGATATCCCAGGAGAGATTTGCGTTGATTTATAATTTTTATAGTTTTCTTGATTTTATTTCTTTTATTAAAAATAGTATTTATGCTTACAGACGAAAATAATCCATGGAAATATTATTAATTTTTATTGTTTTTTTTTTATTATTTGCAGTACAATTTTTACATGCCATTTCTGAAAACCGTATCAAAATCCGTTAGATGGTTTAAAAAAAGTTAGCGGAGAAAGAGACAGAGGCGGACAGCGATTATTTTTTATAACATTATAGATTATCGCTTTAAGCAAATTCAAGTGTTTCTATAGAAAATATAATGCATTTTTTCCACATAATCTTTCAACGTAATCTCTTTTATTAATAAAAACTTACATAATACCTACACTCTATTATATTTCTAAAGATTGAATTATTTATTTACCTAACGTGTCTTTATTGTGCAACTTTGAAAGAATGTCATTATGTCATAGAAAATGTGTGACATAATGACATTCTTTTACCGAAACTTACCGATTTTTCTATACAGAAATAAATTTAAAAAAAAATGTGCAATAGAGTAATGCAATGCAAAGATTCTACTTCATATTTTGTTTATAGAAACCCAAGTTCTTTTAAACAAAATTAGAAAATACTAAAGTTAAATAGAAACGTAACACATTGTAATTCATTCATAAGCAAATGTTACTTTTAAGACACGTGTGAATGTGACAAATCATCAAACAAAACATTTGCGACACTTTCACTTAAAGTATACTTGAGTTGCACACTCATACATTATGCGTTAATGTTTAAAAGTAAAAGTGTTACGAAACGTTACGTTCATTAGATAGAGAGCAATTTTGCGTCAATATCAAACAAAAACATAACGAATGTTACACAAATTCTCGGTCTGAGACAAACACAAATAAAGCCTTCATTCATAAGAAAAAGAAAATAACGAAAATGGACCGTTTTACGAGAAGTATAAAAGTTTTTCACTGCATACCTTACTTAAGACGGAATTGAATGGCGTCGAGTATTGATCATATTGTGTCTGTTTTCTTTATAAAAGTTATTTAGAATCGTTCAATTTCATCATTATGAGAGGGCTTCAGTGCCTTAGTAAGTGAAAATCCAATATGAACATTCAATGGCTTTTGAATCAAGACTTAATAACAAAAATTGAGACGAATGATCATCTTTATCGCAAAAGTTCCACAGGAATCTTTTTCGGATAAATGTATCCTATATAATATAGTAATCTAGTTAATAAACTATCTGTGTGCCAAATTTCAACTAAATCCGTTAAACCGTTTTTGAAATTAGAGTGCACAAATGCATAGACAAACAGGCAAAAATTCTAAAAACTTATTTTGATCTTGGTAACATAAGTACAATGTGTACAATTTTTTTTAAATATTTAACGACTTATTGTTACGATTTTATTATAGGTCGATTAAGTACGTTTTTTCGACTCTGCGTTCTAATCGTATACATTGAGCTTAAAACTGTTACACTTACCTTGTTAACGACATGCCAAATAGAAATTTTATGTATGCTTTTACGTCTTTATACATTTATGCCATACTCTATTCTATCCGTGGATCCCCTTGCCCCACAAAACGCATTAGCATAATAAAATATCATATTTTTTATACATAAAACGATATATTTATGACGAAAGTTACATCCGAATTCAACATGTGTTACATCTTTGCTTCACATGTACGAGTATTTTTCATAATCAAACAAAAAAATTAAAATTTTGTAACTACATATAAAAAATAACGTCACTATAAAATACAGTATTGTTATTAACGTAAATTTTTTGGCTTGAAATTTTATTTCAACTTAATTTAACAGTTTATTCTAGACAAAAACTCTCAAACTAATTTTATCTTTTGGAACTTTATATAAACTCACATTAATCAATCAATCAATTGATTCCCCTAAGTCAGTCTAGAAAATTAAAGGGATGTAAGAGGGTTGTTACTGTTGCCAGGTTTTTGTCATATTTATGGAACTCTTTTATCGCTACCAACTAAACCCATACTTAAATTATTATGAATTGCGTAGTTTCTTTTCGATTGTACAATATCCGTATACATATAACGTGCGTGTAAGGAAATATTAAGTTAGAATTAAGTGTTTACGGTTTTCGCTTTCATTCACTATCGTGAAAAGCAATCTGTCTATTGCGAAGAACATGTATGTGGGCCCTTGGTGTTTCCTTTGCTTGCAAAAGAGACTAATTAAGATTCAAAACGAATACTAGGTCAATGTCCAAGCGACAAGCCGCGCGCATCGCCAACTCGTTACATTGCGTTATTATGTACTGCAGATGTGTTTACTTAAGTATTTAGGTTACATTTTTCTATCTTCATAAAATGTCTTGGTTTTACCATTTAAGACTTGTTGTTATTTCTCTTAAGGAAAAGCGTGATAACCTAGACCGAATTTGTATATCTGTATTGAACACTCTCCTTTTCGAGTAATACGGTTAAATATAAATGTAAATTATTGTAGGACTTTTTATTAAATACATTTGCTTACATCCTTTAACAGCTTCGTTGGTAGGTTTAGAAAAACGCCTGAGTTCGAATTCTTTAAGACTATTTGATGGTATGTAGTTGATTAAGACATTGACTATTAAAGGCTTTAAAATTTAAATAAACCTCTACTGAACAAGTGTTGCTATACTAAAAAAGGTTTTCTTAGCACACCCATATTGAAATAAAGTATATACTCATAAAATCTATACTAACAATAAATCTGTAAGGGTTGGTTATGGAGTAAGTTACTTTGTTTTCAGAGATATCGTGTTTATAGGCTCTATACATGATACTGAAACTAAATTGACGATTTTACAATTTTTTTCTGTATGTATGTAAGTATGTATGTTCCTCCATAACTCTTAAACTAATTAACTGATTTTCATGAAACGAGGATAGGCTACTTTTTTCTTTTTCAACGCGGACGAAGTCGCGGGCACCAGCTAGTTATAAATAAAAATGAATACCTAAATGTATTGCTAAGCGCACAAGTCGATAACGGCTGGACCGATTATAATTCTGTCTTCACTCATGGATAGAGGGATAATCGGGGAAGGTTCTTAAGTAAAAAAAATTGCACCCCGGGCGAAGCCGGGAGCGGGTCGCTAGTATATGTATAAAATTGTACAATGAATATACATATAGTACTAACTACCTACTCAGATGAATAAATTTGAAATCTTTCCCGAAGACGTATGTGTAATTCGCCTTATCAATTCACAGGACGAGGTGAGCGGGGTTGTAGGAGAAGAGTTCGCATTCCTACAAAGTGCCAAAGCCAATTTCCCTATTTTCTCCCTTATTCTTTATCCTACTAAGTTTTTCACCAATTTGAACGACTGCTACTGATTGTTATACAAATAAAGACAATTAAAGCTAATCTAATCTAATGTCAAATTAAAATACCACTTGTATTAATGGTATACATCAATAACTTAATCTATCAAGTCTCATCCAAAATTGTTTTACGGTTTACGCATGACAAAATAAACACACTTCTAAATATTATATCTTCGATAACTTTGAATTGATAATATTTTTATTAATGAATTCAAATTAATGAAAATAATATTGCTAGAAAATTTTTCTTTTATATTTTATATACTAGCTGGCGCCCGCGACTTCGTCCGCATTGAAAAAGAAAAAAGTAGCCTATCCTGTGTCCTGTACGTCTAAATGTTTATTTACCAAGTTTCATGAAAATTAGTTAATTCATTTAAGTGTTATGAAGGAACATACCTACACTTACAGATTTATTATTAGTATTGATGATGATTGATGACTAACTAGCTGCTGCCCGAGTAACTTTGTAAATTATATACTAAGACCTTTCTCGAGAACCACTCTATCCATTGGTAAAAACAGCGTCAAAATCGGTGCAGTAGTTTTTGAATTTATCGCGAACAGTCAGATAGACAGACAGACGCGGCGGAGGACTTTGTTTTATAATATGTAAGGATAAGGATTTTCATTGACAAGAACAGAGAACGGCATATCGTCAAATAGACTATCTAGCTAGAGCAATAATGACATTATCTTGAAGCTTTTTCTTAGCTGACACTGAATCGATAACAGTATCGTTACTCTTCGTAACTCGTAACTTTCGTAACTCGCTGACAATTTTGATGCGGTCGAGATCAGTGCGTCTGATCATGTTATATTGCATTGTTGCGGTTATATGTAGGTTACCATTAGACCTCTATGGAACCATTTTTTACTAAACTACATGTTCAGTAAACTAGCGTATACAAGTCGATCCATAAATTTCAATGTCCTGATTATCTGTGTGTCTATTTGATCAAGAATGTAAATTATCATGTCTGAAAATAAAATAGGCTGTCAGATATGTAAATATTTTAATGTCAGATTAAGTCCAAGAATTTTCAAAAAAATTAGATAGGCTGTCCTAAAAACTAAACTTATCTGTAAAAAGTGTTAAATGGGAAGTGAAATTACTTATAGCTCGCTTGGCTATAATCATTTCATTTTCCTATCAGTAGTTCATTGAAAAAAAACAGGTCAGTAATATATTATGAAACTATTGTCTGTGAAAATAGAAAAACCGTTCCGCTACACACTGAAACGGAAATTGATAATCGGAAAAAATATCGTTAGTTGCAAATTTTCATGCGGAGTGAACAAATTGCAAGCTATCAGCCATGTGGAAGAGAGAATCCGCTTCGATTGCTCTCTACGATTGTGTACAATGAAAGTTCGACGGAAGTTCGACTAATAATATATCTAAAAAAAGAATAAGGTAAAAAAGAACATTTTTGTATCTAGTATATATTGTTGTATATAGTAACGATTTTTAGTTGTACTTATTATAAACTCGTATTTCAGTAGTGTTGCATATGTCTACCATAGCAACTAAGAGTACTTTTGTTCATTAAAAAAAGGGAGCCCATTTCTTTATCCGTTTCCAATCCATTATCCTTAATCCTACTATAGTCGGCATCGCACTTGCAGCACCTGTGGCGTTGCTTGTGTATATAGGCGACGGTAGCCACTTACCATCAAGTGGACCATCAGCCTGTCTGTCGACCTTAATATAAAAAAAAAATACATTAAAAGGGAAGCAGTCTAAAGTGACCATAATTACTGTATTTTAATATTTTTACTCTACCACTTGCTAAAATTAAGCACATAATGTAACGCAATAGAAACATATCACATGATAAAATTACTTATCTATCTGGAAAAATATATACAACCTTAACCACTCGCTTGCAGAAGACTACCGTGAAATAATAGCATAGCAATACACGTTGATGTGTTTCGGTGAGTGTGTAAGTTATTCCAAAGCCTTTTCCCTATCTTATCCTAATCCCTAAACCTTAATCCTACTATGATCGTCAGCGCACTTGCAGCAACTGTAGCGTTGCTTGTGTTCTGAACAGATATGTTATTTTTGGAATGATTATATTTCCACTTCAAAAAGTCTTTGTTTAGGTTTAGGAGATATTGACTTATGTTGATTTATTATAGGTCATGACTGCGAATTAGAAACTGAAATAATTGCAGAGCTTAAAAATGGAAAACATGACCTTCACGCTTCGCAAGCGACGGTAAAATACTCGTACCTATTTGTTGATCCATTTAACGTAGTGATTACAGCCGCAGGAAAAGGAAGTGACGGTAGAAATATCTTGTTCTCAAGGTGTCGGATTATCATGCTCTCGTTATATTTAAGAAACGTAATTGAGTCTTATTGTAACACTCTTTAACACAAGAATAATTATCTCATACGATTTATGATTACAAGGTGTTTTTGTAATTACGCTTATAACAAAAACGAAGGCGTCGTTATCTTTATTTATATGTTTTATATTAGGCCTTACAAATTCGTACAATTTAAATACATATATAATTTCAGAAAATCATAATTAATAAAGGTTAATCTTTAAATTTATGAATGTTTTACTATTTTACATCTCCTGGATAAACTCTGTATGTTCTATCAACAAATATAATTTAAAGTTTTATAATAGTCTACTTGGCTGGCTTAGTAGGTACCCTTAATTTAAGGATATATTGTCAAAATTAGAGAGAAACTTTTTTGTTTATAATTTGGTAGGTATCTCTTCAGAGACAGAGTAACAAGTAATACTTTTACGTTATGTAGATATTATGTCATAGTTTAAAATATGTGTATATATATGCACTAAATATCTTCATATTAAGGAAATAATTTTCTTATAAAGCAATTATATTGAACATACACGTTTCCTGCTTTTACAGAGCTGAGTGGGCGCTAGAGTAAAATGATAAACATAAAAATAATCGCTAATTTCTCTCGACTCTCTCCGTGTCACCGTTAAATTTTATTATTAAAATGGAAGGTGACCAAACTAGTGTAGACGTTTCGCACGAAATACTTTCTAGGTTCGCAGCCGTTTGTTTTTATCGTTTGTCTATCGGATGTTTCAACACAAGGTTTCCAAAGCGAAGCACGTGCCGCGCGCGTACTCGCATATTTCATGCTCCCGTGCCTGCCTAATTTGTTACCTAAATTACCGACATTAAATTGAGCTTTAAACTCTAATTGTTACAAAATAAAAACAACATTCAATGTCAAAGGAAAGGGAGAAATCTAACTGGCGAACAACACTAATAATAACGGAATGTGTAGCAATGTCGCTTTCTATTGACGAAAAGTTTTGCGAAAATTGTTCATTGTATTCACTTATAATGCCAACACTGTCGCAGCTTTTATGTTATTTTATTATTATTATTATAAAGGGTGACAGACAGGCTGACGGTCCACTTGGTGGTAGGTGGTTACGGTGGCCTAATGAGATTAGCAACAACAGGGTGCGCTGTCGACCTTCAAGGTACTTGTTTATGGCACGCGGAATTTATTTTAATTTTTCATGAATATCAGAAAATAAAATATATTTATACCAACTTTCCTTAAAATCAAAAATGTTACCCGGTTATTTGTTAATAGTTGTTCAGTTCTGCCACAATGAACGAAACCTCGCCAAATATCGTTGTTGGCATTTCGAATAAATACCAATAATGTATTCCTAAATTTATGAAACCTTCAAAGACGGCGCGTACGTAACGACCCTTCAATTTCCTTTTCAGCTTGAATCTATTCAGCCAACGAAAGCATTTCCTCCCGTCCCCGAAATTCCAATCAGGGTCTTTCAAAATAAAATATATTATCATGAAGTACTTATAATCGCGAACGAGGTGAATATTAAAGTGCTTTTTTCATCGTTGAACGGACACTTGATTTTTTATGAAAAGTTAACTACTTTATGAAGAAAAGGGTCGCCCATTTACGGGTTGAACAATTTTCAAATTCATCGTGAAGGAATAAGAAAAATTTCCTGTGCAAAGTTTAAATAATGAACACGGCTTAATTAATGCCTTTCACACAAATGGGAGTAAAAGAAAACCGCGACATTTCCAGCTTAATACCTATTTGTGTTGGTTGAAGCTGGTTAGGAGAGTTTAGCGGGTTCGTGTCGGGAACAGTGCTAGTTAAGTCGAGCTTTATACCACACACTTCCGTGGAGAGGGACTAAGAATTCTTATGCAGCCTTTTCCTTTTGCAGCAACATTGTTTTATATATTTACGTAAACACTGTAGTGTAGATGTTGAACTTATAATGAATGTACTTTTAATTTGTTTTTTCTTTCTCTATTTCATGCTTTGATGCTTGGAAAAATATACAACTCTTTGAATTTCCGAGATGTGTGTTAGAAATGTATTATGACTGGAGTCAAATGTGTTATGTAGAATCAAAAATGTTTAACTTTTTCAAAAGTTTTTGTTAAAAATTATCTCAATTGTTAATTGCTTATTTTTCAGAATTATTGTTGGTATGCAACTTCAAAAAATTAAGAAGTATAAAATATTAGCAATCTTCTGTGTACTTTTAAATTGATTCTGTAAAACAATTTCTATACAAAACAGAAATGAAAATTGTCAACGTTTACTCTATGAAACTTTGAAGACTTTAAAGAACTCTAAGAACTTGAAAAATTCTGTCTACTTTTTTATAGACATACTCCATATTATCTACGAATGACACTTATTTTTAGCGAGACAAACAGTTTAACTAAATATGTACTTTATTTTTAATATTTATATTATTTTATTACATTATTTGTACGTTGTACAAATATGACTTTTTGTAGAATTTACTTGTGAAATGTGCTTCTTAAGCGTTAGAGATCGATGTTTAAAATTTAAAAATAATAATTGTGTCCCAGGTAGATAAACTTAACTTAAATTTAATTGTAAAATTATAATCAGTCTATAGGGCACAGATGCAACGGTCGGTGGTCGTATATCACCGGTGTGGAAACACCACATGAAACATTTAGGAATGTGCAAGTCGTCAACTGTGCGAGGCGAGGTGACGCCGCGAGCGACGCTCGAGATTGCTCGCCCGGAGGAACACCGCTCTTTATTAATGCACGCCCGTTCCCGACTTTGTTGGCGACCTAACCAACTTTAAGAAAACTACCTTTAGTCTTCAGACGCTTCTCCCGCCCGCTCTCATTTCCCTCACGTTAAACAAGTAACGGTTTATTGCTGGACGGGAATTTCCTCTTTCAACTGAGTAAACGCTACGTTCAAATGCCTGCTTGTTGCAGTGAAATTAAACGGTGGGCGACGAAAGCCCGACCGGCGAGACATAAATACTGTCATTAGCAAAAAGCGTTTATCTTTCAGTGAAACTATTCATAGAGGTATAACGGCGCTGTGACTAGGGTTGTCATTTTTGTGATAAAGTATTATTTCCAGAATTTGTATTCGTATTTAGAATATATATCATCTATAAAATAAATCAACTGAGATTGTAGTAAAAAGAGAAGTTATTAAAGTAAACTTTACTGATAATATTTTTATGTTACGCAATAAAACACGACCACAAATATTAAAACAAAGACACGAAATTTATCTATTCACGGTAAGGAGTAAAACTTTTAATATTTCAATTTTTTTTGTTTCATTGACAATTTTCTCATACATTTTCAACCGACTTCCAAATAACTTTTTAACAAAAAATAAACTGACTTCAAACCGTCTCATGGATGCCATTGTCAGAACTAGACCAAATTGAATTTGTTCTGTAGCTGAAAGGCAAAAAATATATTTGGGGAATATTCTTTAAATATAGAAAGTAATAGGTATAACTTATATAACGTATCAAATGTTTAATATGTTTAATAGAAAAGATAGAGGAATAATATTGAAATCACGAGAGTAAGACAGGCTGCATGACATAATGCAATACCTATATGCACAAAGTGGCAACCCTAACTACAACGGCCATCTACAGCAAGTAATATGTTAGTCTTGATCTCATTATTAATAGTGTATTAAACGAAAACAATTATTCACGTCGTTTGTTAATGAAAACGTATGTAAATACATGGTGTTATGTGGATCTGGGGAACAATATATCATTGCAAGGCGAGGACACCTCTCGGGAAAGACAGAACAATGGGCTCCTTCCTGCAGCTACGAGAAAGTGAGGTGTACTTCCCTCGCCGGATGAATATAACACAATCTCTTTGCAGTATCATCGCTTACTTTATATGCACATTCACTAATAACACGACATTAACGAGAGTTTGTCTGTAACGACGTGATGTTTAGAAAGTAACCGCAATTTGTGTTTCTTCTATATAAATAAAAATGAATCCCTAAATGTGTTGCTAAGCGCAAAACTCGAGAACGGCTGGACCGATTTTAATTCTGTCTTCACTCATGAATAGAGGGATAATCAGGGAAGGTTTTTACGTAAAAAAATGCACCCCGGGACTAAGCCGGGAGCGGATCGCTAGTAAGGGATAAAAATATTTCTTTATAATCATTATACAAGCGATCTGCACAAGTAATGGTATATTACTATTAAATTAGCTTATAAATTGACGGCAAGCACGCAACACAGATAAAATATAGTTTATCTGTGTACCAAGTTTTTGGATTATTGAGTACCAAACACACAAACATTCGCATTTATAATATTATTAGGATTTCTAAATTTCATATCAAGCAATCATGAATCAAAAAGTAAGTGATTACACTTCAATGAAAACATAACACGCAATAATTTGAGTAACCTAAAATAATTGAAACCAATAAAATCGGTTATAGTCCATGCAATAAGTATTTAGCATCGGCGAGTAATTTCGCCGCAAAACCTAGACACACTTGACCTGTTGCGTGCTTGCAAAAAGTGCAAAATTATTTTATCAAAATTAAACGAATAAAGACAAAGTTTCTAAACAACTTGCACAACGCGTTCTGATCCGTTGTCAGAAACAAGCAAGTCTTTTACGAAACTTGTCGTGATCACAAAACCGCAAAATTTCCCAGCAGCCGAACAATTTTATTACTAAGTTCACTTATCCACGAATGTACCTACCTCTATTATTGTCTGAATATTACAACTTCTACGTGACGATTGAAATTCTGATACGCCATGTATTGCCACTTAAAAAAACATTCCTCATACATATGATAACTTTCTAAACCGGTATTTACTGACAGAAATTTGACGTTTGAATTTGACGCACGAAGACAAATCGCAAACAATGTGATCAATCAATCATGTCTTCATGAATTAATTATAGGGACACAAGAAAACTAATGACCCTTACTTTGCCCTCACTTCATGCAATTTGATTAGTTCAACTGATTATAAACAGCCCTAAAAGCTAGCAGCAATTTATCGCGACCATTAACTTTCAAACGATCTACATTGACTTTATAATTTTCTTCCATTTTTACCTTAGATAGAAATCGCAAAAAGCACAGCGCGGTAACAACAACTTAAGAGCTGTCACTGACCATAAGCTGAGCCTCTATTAGTTTATCGTCTTGTAGTTGTATACAACGCGATAATGTTTGTGCTGCACTGTCCATTACCGGCTCATTAGTGACTTCACGTTTATGAACCTTAACAAAGTCGGCAATGGTTAATTAATAACTTTAAAATGACCAATTAAGAGACAATTCCGAGATATGTTTTGCCAGTATTGAACGGGGACGTCGGCTCTCGGTCAGCTCGCCGCAAACTGGTTTCATTATCAAAAGTCAATAACTTTCCGATGCATTCGGAGTCACGGCCAAGACTCCGATCAACAAACGTAATAAGCAGAACCGCATTGTTAACAGAGGACAAATGTTTGGCATTGCAATTTATACGTGTCCAAGATGAAACACGATAAGATTCCTATGTATTTTTATTGGCTTAATTTTATTACTTGCACTTAACTTTCACCGAAGACATTCATTATTAGATAATAAAGCGCGTAAAAAAACAGACAGAGAAGTTGTAGTTTAACAAATTAACTGCTTGTGAGTTAGTAAGTTTTTTTTTTAAACAGCGGCTGAAAGTGATATGTTTTAATAGTGGCAGTAAATCTGTGGTTCAGTAATCTCCTGTAATAAATTATTCAATAGGTCAAAGTCATAGTTAGTTTTTCTATTTACTTGAAAATGAGTATCTAATTTATATTATGTGACTAATGTGGCGGCAGGCTTAAAATTTTAAGCCTTTAATAGCATTATAATTTAATTTTAACAGGTAAGGCGACAGTAACCCCTTTAAAATAGATCGGAGTGAAATTGTAGAAGTAACAAATGTCAGTCCACTTTCCACTTATTAGTGAAATATGTTTACAGGATACGCGATAAGGGCAAATTTAGTTATTCGATATGCTTCAGAAAGATAAGTGTAAGCTCACATATTTCCCTGTTGAAAATTCTATTTTTCCCTGATTGAACTTTGTTAAATGATTGATAACACCACGCCCACTAGACCAATACGAGTATAGACCAAAAGTCTAAGCGCCACTTTCACAAACGTCAAGTAGGCCCAACTGTCATTTAAAGTCACCGGTAACCGAGGATAATGGAGCTGATATACCTTTGTTTGTACGGTAAACGTCCCAAACATTAAAAAGAAAATAATAAAAAAAAATCGGCTATCGAATGATGCAGTAAACCGAGTGCATAATTCAATATAACAGAAAATGATTTCTAAAAGTAACTAATCAACACTTTACTTGAAGTTTGTGAAAGAGGCCCTAACTGTTACACATTGACTTAAAAATACTTTTTCATAACATGACATAATAGATTATATGCATAACTATCAACTTTGTCGTTATGCACCTAAACCGACATCAGGTGTATTCATCAGACTGTATATTTAGTCATAATATGAGGAAGTTAATAATTCAAACTGTAATTTGTGCAGCTCAAGCAGAAATGGCATCGCAGTTGATGAACACGAATTTAATATATTCCTGAGGAAAGATTGTGTAAAGCAGTTTGTATATATACATAAAATTGGGCTTAAAATACTTTACACCGTGACATAAATGAAACCGCTAAGGAAGACTAAGAACATGTTTATCAAAATTATGCCAAAATAAAATAAATAAGCTTAAAAGACAAAGAAACTAAAATAAAAGTAAACCCTGAGCCAGCGTCTGTTTATTAAAAAATATATATAAACCTCACTTCTTACACAACCAAATAGATTACACACCAATTATTATTTAGTTTAGTACAATGCAATTTTCGCAAAGGGACCAATCACGCTGCGAATCGATTACCCGCATCGATTTTACCAAAAATCGTATCGTGACCATACGAAAACACCACAAAAAATTCATCACGACCGCTCAGTGTAATAAATCACATTTTTTTCCGCAAATTACATTTTTATTTTGACATCTGTCGACAATACTTTAACTTTTATGGTGTAAAATATTATAACAAATAGATTTTACGTTTTATTACAAAACTAGCTTGCGCCCGCGACTTCGCCCGCGTAACTTTGTAAATTATATACTAAAACTTTCCTCAGGACCACTCTATCCATTGGTGAAAACAACATAGAAATCGGTGCACTAGTTTTTGAGTTTATCGCGAACAGACAGATAGACGCGGCAGAGGACTTTGTTTTATAATATGTAAGGATGAAATTGTAACTTTATACTCGTAAAGTACAATCAATCTGTCATTACTTTAAATAATTTAGAATGTTGTAAGAATTAAAGTACCTTAAAAAGTTATTCGTTTGAGAAATTCCTTTAACTTAAAGAAGCGCTTGCGCATGTGCACTACTCATTGTCCTTTTGTGACAAATTATTATTTATTGAAATAATTTTCAATAAAGAATGTCATTTAGGTATTAAAAAGAGTCTCGCACTGTATTCATTGAACTATAAATATTAAACAATAAGTCCTTATTTAGTTCATATTATTAATTATATAGGGCACCCAAGGTTTAATTTTAACATCAAACGATGTTCTTAATGTGACTTTCAGCTTACAATATAATAATTGTAATTTTGATTACTAAGAACTCTTAGAATTGACTATTGTTCAATAAAATCTATTACTATTAAAATGTTAGTAACTTCATCTTACATTATATTAAAGCCAGTCACAGTTAAAACGAAAATAACAAAAGGCGGAAAATCTAATCTGATTAGCGGAAGAATTTCGCACTTGTCTGGCAACAAACGCAAATCATTATGAATTTGTTGTTTTTTTTTTGTTATTATTCGTTGGAGATATTTTTTCACGAACATTTTTTTCCTATTCATGTAATGAACGTGAGAAAATGTCGAATCAACAGTGTCATTGTGATTTATTTCGCACTCTATTATCAAAGAATAGGAAACATTGTAATTCCCCAATTTCACGGTCAGTTTTTGCTAACATTATCTAACTACAAAATATGGACAAGTACAATAGCTGAAATGCTATTTCATTCAAGGGGCAGATTTCAGTTTTTTTCATTAAAGTCCTCGTGTCACAACCAAACTCCTCCGAAATGGCTTGACCGATTTTTATGAATTTTTTTGTGTATATTCGGTATCTGCAAGTGCGTTACTGGCCTTAGTAGGACAAAGGATAAGGGATTAGGATACACACATATACACATACTCTTGATGGTATGTGGCTACCGTCGCCTATAACACAAATTTACGCCATAGGTGCTGCTGGTGCGCTGCTGACCATTGAAAGATTAAGGATAAGGGATAAGGAAAGGGTGGGGTAATGGGCTCTGCTGGCATCCCTTACTCACTTACCGAAACCCAACAGCTCAAGTTCTGTAAGGGGGTAGTTACTGCCACTAGACGGACTGCCCAAATGACTGCGAAACGCAGTGGTGGTCTGCCACTGCTTAATTTTATATTATATTAACAATTAAATAGGTACAGAAACACTATATGATTTCACGCTAATTTATCGATCAATTATAAAACAACCTTTTCAATTAGCAAAGTAATTTCCAAAACATTACACATTGTTAACAATGAGGAAGTGTTGTGACAAGTACACAAGCGTCTAATTTCAAAATGTTTGACAAGTTATAGAAATAGAAGTTTTGTCATTATTTTACAAATTTCGGGTCATTTGTCTCTGTTACACGTACAATTGTTCAAGGTGAACTGTTCCTAGTTCCGTGACAATATATTATATGCGTCACCTGGGTTGGACCTTTACAAAGCAATCGTTTGTTATGTCTATTGCCCTTCGAGACATTTTCAGTTTGCTGTCACGCCACTTTGTAACTACAAGTTATGGTATGACTCAAAAACAAACGCTACTCACAAATGTTTCGAGCTTTCAATTACAAACCGACTCAATTCATAAGAGGCAGCGATTTAATATATACTATTATATAAAGCTGAAGTTTCTTTGTTTGTTTGGTTGTACGTGCTAATCTCAGAAACTACTGGTTCGAATTGAAAAATTCTTTTTGTGTTGGATAGTCCATTTTATAAAGTTACGCGGGCGAAGTCGCGTTCAGCAGCTAGTACGCTATAATTGTGTCGCAGTATAATCGGAAAAACAGATTTATGCAAAAATTCTGGTACGACTGCATAAGACCGGCCGGATAATAGGAAACTAACAACGAATATTGTAATCATCCGAAGTACTTTCAGGATCATTGCAAAAATACGACTAGTTAGGTAAGTCGCGACTAAAAGCTCAACTGTCATAAGTCTTGAGCGCTGATTGGCCGAAATGAACGTTATTTACTGACGGATGCGCTGATTGACCAACTAGAACAGAGAAGCTATATCATTGACCAATCAGCGTTTCATTTTCTAATCGTCCTAAACAAATTATATAAATTTGTAAATTATATACTGAAACCTTCTTCGAGAACCACTCTATCCATTGGTGGAAACAGAATGAAAATCGATACAGTAGTTTTTGAGTTTTGAGGACTTTGTTTTATAATATGTAAAGATAAGGATAATTAAAGTTCTTGTGTTTTACCTATATATTGTTTCACAACTGTACTCACAATTTGAGGCATAAATCACAATCGCTTATTTTCGTCACTTGCGGTACAGCCAGATAACGGCAGCTCACGATTACGGTCAAGCTCCAAGGCCTTATATTACATAATGACTTGAGAATTTCGCTACTAATTGATACTCGACAATTTCACATTGTTAACGGACACCTCTTTATCAGTAGTCATGACTGTGATGACAACAATTGATCATTTCTTTTTATATTGATAAAAATATAATTTATTGTATTGACAAAATTGCTTTAAAATCGATATAAGTAACTATAGATTTTTTCATATTTTTTTTTATTAATAAAGAAATATTAAAAAACTACGAAAACAACTCTATTACCTATGTATCTAATCTTTTTTTCACATATGTTTTCTTCAGTTTAGATAGAAAAGTACAAATTTAAACATTTTGCGTTCAAAATTTACACAAAAAAATGGTTACTTGAAGTTAGGTTTTTTTTAAATTCCATCCGTTATTTAAGTTGACCTTCAAGTCTGAATCTGTTTTAAGAACTACAATTCCGTTTGTTGCTTTGCATATGAAGAAGACACGACTTTACTGATGACCAATTCTTCTCACCTTTTATATATCAACCTTCAAATGCCTCATTGACTACCAAAAATAGTTTGAAAAATGATTACTACAAGTCACCAACTTGCATCAAATTTTCACAACGAGACCCGTCACGCGTTCGTGACTCGGTATGCACCCGAGGCGATTCTCATTCATTCCGATATCTTATTGATTTGTTGTATTGTCCGATAATAATCTCGAATTGGCGCCGAGGCATCATCGAGACGTTCGATTTACGCTACATTTTTTTTATATTGACAAAAATGCTCCACGGGTTCATTGGCGTTCCTATAGTTTTTATCTGCTTATCATATCTTATCCAGAAACCATTCATATTTAGCAGATGAATATTGTATTTTATTTATAATATTAAAAAAGGTAAATTTTGAAGCTGCTCATCTGATTTGAAAAATTCTTGCATCAATAGTTAGAAAATACATGGGCAAATAGGGATGTTCTGCCAACAAATGAAAGCCTTAAGCTATTTCAGCCTTTAAGCTTTGAGATAGTAAAATAAGAACCATTATAGACATACTTTGATATCCTAAACAAATCACAATTAAACAATCCAATTATATTATATATGTGTATATTAGATTCTTTGCTGAACTGCATTTAAAATATCAAACGCATCGCCTTGGTATTTTTCTACCGTTTGTTTTCGCACCTAACCTTTCCCTTATCTAACTTGTACTCTATCAATCTTCACAATTCGATCACGACAAAACAATAGGCAACCTGCTATTAATTCCCATTCAATGGCTCCTTTCAATCATTAGTACACACGATCCGATTAGTGGACAGTTTTAGTTCAGTGTCAATAAATGACCCTCTGAATTAACTCCGAGTTATTTAGGCCATTACTCATTAACCTTATCACAATAACTACTAGTTCAAAATGACCGCACGCTTACTATGAACAAATGAGCTGTCAGAGAAACAATAGATATTAAACCATATTGCGTAACAGAAGCCGGTCAGTTCATGCCCTTTTATTTCGATGCCTATGGGCTTGATTAATATCACTTTGAATTGCTGAACATAAATAAACACAACTAGAAAACTGTTTGATAAATATTTATTCTTAACTGTATACGCTCCTTTCCTGCTAACGGTTAGATTCCCAGGGCGATACTTACTTTATGGTATCAGAATAGCAGGAAACTACTAATGCACTTTCATGCTATCGTATCTCTTGGTAGTTGTAACACCGCTTAGAGAGTTCGTAGAATAATGTAAGACTTACTCGTTAAACTAAATTTTTGTAGAAATGTTAGGTAGTAGTATAAGTTTTTAAGCAAAGATACTTTACGCGAATACTGAAATTAACATATATGGGCCACAACAAACTTTGGGGAAGGGAAATAAAATTGAAGTTTGCACACATTACGTTTTGGTGTTGGGTACGAGACCAATATCTTATGTAACATCATTTAATATAAGGCTATGGATACTCTTAAATAAATTACTATCAGTACATCTAAATATTTTTACTACAAATTATTCTAATTTAATCGTATGTCTGTAGAAAAAAATTAATACCCCATGGCTTTTTTTTATTATACTTTTACGTTAATGTTAAATAACGGCCCACGTGCAGCGAACTTGAGAGATATATTATTTCGATGCCCACGTGCTATTTTCATGATGGTTTTCTGTAAGCCGCCAAACAGGCTGCCGAAATGACTACGAAACGGAGTGTGCCCTCCCCATACTTGCCAGATTCAGATCAGACCCAACTATGAAAAGTTCATTTGCAAGTTGGCTCTGGAATCGACCCTTGGACCACTGAGAAAGAGAGTTAAAGCAAGCTTCTTAACCACTCGACCAAGGGGTCGTCTTGCTTGCAGCAAAAATATTGCTTAAATTATATTTTACTACTATAAGTCTAATGTGAGTTAATAAAAATGTAGAAAATTTTCTACTGCACATATTTTGTGAAATTATAATCACATCCGGTTATATAGTTTGACAAACTTACTCACCGTGTTTTGGTAGAGTAGTATCTATATCTAAAAATTATGAACTAAGAAAGAAAGCCAGTCACGTCATGAGAAAATTGAGGATTATTAGCTCAACATTGGTAAGAGTAAAGAAATCTCTCCTTAAAAAACTTTAATAAAAGCTTATGTGAATGGGCAACAAATATTAGTATGGTTAGAATAAATTTCTTCAATGTAGACGAAGCCACGCACGATTGCCATCTCAAATACCGATATTTATCTTATTCGACAATTTGTTGCAAATGGACGTCCATTATCTTTCGGAACGAAATCTAGATATTTAATCTGTGACAGTCGCAATGGAATGTTTGTATATATTCTGTTAGACCATTCGACTCCATAGCTAGCTTTAGTGGATCATGTCATGACATTTGACATGACCTTGAAAGCGTTGCACTCAGTGAAGGTTTGTTCTTGCAAGCTTTGTTACTAGTCACTCCACTGCACGACATTCTCTGCTTATTGTTGAACTAATAACATTAATTATGCTACTTTTCAATTTAGACCTTCGATATCTAATGAAAAGGCGGGTTTTAAATGAAAGGAAATAATTTGTTATTACATAATAGCAATAACAACAAGATAATTTAATTTAACACTGAAAAGAAGTTCGAGGAATACAATGCGTCATTATGCCTACAGTAGGACTACAAAAACGCCACCATCTCAGTCCGGCTGACCATCTCAGTACTTGAATTTTAGAAGGCAGATTAACATAAGTTATGCTTACTAATATTTTTTATTTTGAAATCCACGAAACCTTTAAAGAGCTACCTAAAGGAAAATGGTCCACGTTTCTAATCATTGGTCAAAATCCTAAATAATTGTATTATAAGAACTAAACAGTTAAACTGGCGGACACTGTTTATTTAGTACTTGGATATTCTCTTATGCGGTAAAATGTGCGAATACGTCTTCCTGGAACGAGCCAACAAATAAAAGCTTTTAACAGAGAGCGGCAACTAATCTATATTTCACATACTTGCATGTATTTTCTATAAGATTCTACTATTTATTCTTGGCTTCCTGACAATAGATGTTTTTAACCCCGGACGCAGTTGTAGAGGTTTGACATATGTGTATGTACGTGTGTATCTGTGTGTGGAATCCTAGCTCCCAAACAGGTAGACCGATTTTGATCCCGTTTTTTTTGTTTGAAAGCTGACGCAATCGGGATCATCCTTAGCTATAATTTATGAAATGCAGCCCATTCCTAGTTGACGAAAAAATTTCATTAACTTCCACATGTTCGATTGATGTGAAATTTAGTGTACTGTTACTTCGGTGGTACTTTTATGACATGGTAACCTTGATCTGATGCTGCAGTATCAAGTAGTCTGCGGGACTCGGACATGCAACTCCTCAGCAAATTACAGCAGATATAGCGTGTTAATAGAAAGTCGGAGGTTAGTTTATAATTTTTATTATAGCTTGTTATTTTCTGTATATTCCCTACATGCAAGAAAATTAAGTCACATAATATTCTACAATTAAAATTGCATGTACTTACTCGTACAATGTTGGTGCGAGGCAATTAAGTAAACCTGTTTCAGAGAGAATTTCTTCTAAAAGAAATACTCGTATGTAAATTCTACATACAAAAAACGTTTCGGAAATAAAATAAGTAAGTACTTCAACTGTCGCAAGTTCCGAGGATGTTTCTCATGAATTTTGTTTTAGATAAATATTTGCGATGCGAAGAGATGGAAGTTTTCAATGGTTTTCGAAACCTTTGCTCTGCTGAAACTTTATTAATGTTTCAAATGCTTGTGTATTTTTTTATTTAAATATGTATGCAAGTTTAAAAACAACCTTTAATTAAGATATCGAGATTTTATTAATGTAAATTCAGAAGGCAAGGTGACGAGTGAGGGGATACCGCACCATCTCTTTTGAGGCGGCGTGTGTACTGGCAGGCACCCCTCCGTGGGAGTTGGATGCCGAAGTGTTGGCGACGGTGTACCATGAAGTCGCGGACGCACGATCGCGCGGATCGGTTTTGACATCGGAGGAGGTCGTCAGGTTGAGGAGACACTCCCAGACGATCCTCCTCCAAAAGTGGAAGGAAAGGCTGGCGGAGCCCAGTGCGGGCCGCCTGACGATTGAGGCCATTCGCCCCTCCCTAGAGGAATGGCTGGCGAAGCGGCGCGGAGCCCTCACGTTCCGCCTGGTGCAGGTGCTCTCGGGGCATGGTTGCTTCGGTCGTTACCTTCACCGGGTGGCCGTGAGAGAGCCGACGGAGGAATGCCACCACTGTGGCTGCGCGGTTGACACTGCGCAGCACACTTTGGCGGAATGCCCCGAATGGGCAGAGCAGCGCGCCGCTCTGTCTCTCGTTGTGGGCGCCGATCTCTCACTGCCGGCCGTCGTGAAATCGATGGTTGGCAGTGACCTTGCGTGGCAAGCGATGCTCACGTTCTGTGAGCACGTTATGTTGCGCAAGGAAGCGGCGGAAAGGCAGCGGGAAGAGGATCCCCTCTCCCAGCCAATCCGCCGGAGAAGGCTCGGGCGCAGGCGGGCGGCCTATATCCGCCGCCTTCCACCCTGACCGGGACCTGGGTGGTAGTCTTGGGGGAGACTGCCGCCCGTAGTAAGGTCCCCCGAGCAGGCCGGCGTACCTCCACTTTCGGGTACGCCAAGGTTCTGACAGGGAGCACAGGCCTCCCCGCGTTGGATAGCCGTGGCGGGGTACCGAAGTCGTGTAAAAACGTCCCCACTACCCCGCCCATCAACGGCCGCGATAGATAGAAAGTCGTTGGGTTTTAGCCGGTAGGAATCCGGCATAACCCTGCAGTGTCCCCTTCACTGCTGGGTATCCAAGAGGATTTCCCAACGTTAAAAAAAAAAAAAAAAAAAAAAGGCAAGGTGACGACGGGCCTTATGGTGAAGGTAGCTCGTCTAGTTATAGGGCTTACAAGAACACTGTCGATACAACGCGATAGAATGATTAGTGTGGTAATATTAACAACAAGCCGATAATGCAAAAAATATGGGCATACTACCCGTGCGTAGCCGTGGTATATAGCTAGTTAAAAAACTATAATTCTATCATAAACGCAAATTGTGCGAGGATTGATCAATAAATTTTATGTTATGATATTAGAGTGTCCCGGCTTTTAGTGTTATTTTAATCATCGCTTTTAATCCAAAGAAATATTAAAATACGCTGACTACTCCTTACTGACCTATCTTGGTTGAAATTTTTATATAGATAGAAAAATCCAAGTACAAATTTTAACAGGGACGCTTTCAAAAAAGTTTGTAGCTTCTTTTTACCATTTTGTTTTTAAATTTCACAACCACCGTGGGACAAAGCATCAATCTGTATCAAGTTATCGGTTGATTGACGCGAAGCGACCCTCGCCTCTGCATCTCCCTTTCGGAGTCACGGATGGGATTAACTCGTTTTGCCTTTTAATTTTTCATTTAATATCAATGCCGTCACTTTTGTGTAATTTATAACAAAATTATACAACACGTTTTGAATTAAAAAAAAAAAAAACAGACGAAAAGTAATTCAGAAATTCATAGTCGATACAAAAATTTTTGTTTGTTGCTGTCCAGTAGTTCAGCTCATCCGGTCAGGAATTATTTGTTCATAAAATTTGCAAATTCTTTGGTGACCCTCTCTTACTGTATGACAACCAAATATATTAATACTATACTAGCTACACTCTGCCGGCTTCGTCAGGGTTCAATATCCTATCCTATCTTTTAAGTTGGACCAAATTTACGAAGTTTTATCAAAATCGGTTCAGTAGTTTAGGAGTTCATTGGCCTCAAACTTGTGACACGAGAATTTTATATATTAGATATAGAGATTATACATTATGATGGAAATAGCAGAGCATTCGCTATTTCCATCATTAAAAGTTAATTAATAGACTTTTACGCATTTAGATCAACGTCACTATTTCCTATGAAATTGATAATTAGTAGTGGTTTCTCATAGACAACATCCAATCAAAATATATTGACATGTTTCCAGATATGTAATTAAGGCTTGCTAATTAGCTTTCATAGATGATAATTCATCTGAACATAACTGACACCCGGTAAGCAGAATTTCGTACGGAACACGTGTAAAGCGGTTATCACACTATTCCATTTGAAGGAAACTTTGCGTACAGTATATTTTAAATTGTAACTGCCGGACAGATGAACAAGCGCGCGTCAATAGTTAATCGATTGCGCACGCACACATAATATGTGCCTACATAACATATACGCACACAAGCGTAAGCGGCGCGCGCGGGAATCGATCGGCGACGCTTGCCACAGTCACGCCAAAGTTCTCAAGGCCAACGCACGCTCGTTCTTCTGTCTTCATCACCAGCGCCCTCTAACCCTCAACCACAGAAACCAATTTAAGAACCTAAGTAGTGAACTAGTTGATCACACTTCACTAAATTGATTTCTAAATCGAAGATATAGAGTTGAAAATAGATAATAGAATTTAAAATCTAAATTGGATACAATCTGTTCTAACTGCGATTAAACCTTCCGATTTCCTTCAAATTGAATAGTGTGATAGCGGTTTAAGCTAACTTATAACTTATATTGTGTACTAGCTGGCGCCCGCGACTTTGTCCGCGTTGAAAAAGAAAAAAGTGGCCTATCCTGTGACCTGTGCGTCTTAAATGTTTATCAACGAAATTTCATTAAAATTAGTTAATTTGTTTAAGAGCTATGGAGGAACATACATACTTACAATACCTACACTTACAGATTTATTATTAGTATTGATGATGATTGATAGTAGTTGAACTAATACAACTAATACGTATATGTGATCAGTTTTTTAGAAGTTAGAAGCTATACTTAATAGTATGTTATCCTTAAAAGATTTTTTGTATAAAGAGAAACAATCCCGCCATACGTTGTTTTGTTATATCTCAAATGGATGAGGCAGCGTTTTCGATTACTTCAATAATCATCGTCATATTTCAACGAATTTACACAAAACCTTAACGAAAAATACACCTATATTCCTCAAGATTCCGTTCATTAGTTTTTGAGATTATCGCGAACATACGACATACATATAGCTGCTTAAAAACTAAAGGGCCATAAAACAAAAAAATCCAAAAAATGTTTTTATTGCAAAAATACAATCACAGTCCTTCATATTGTATGTTGCAAAAAGACTTATAGTTGTTTTATTCCATATGTAGTATATTTTAATATTTTTTTTATATATTCAAAAGTAAATTATATGCTTATATCTCTTCTAGTATTCAGTTTATTATAAAATTACTTAAACCATTTATATAAATATTTGATATATATTTGATATATATAGACAAAAATAATTTTTTTTTTCGATTAGCTCTCCTGTGGTAATTTTGATTTGTGGCCCTTTAGTTTTTAAGCAGCGATATATCCAGACAGACAAACAGACGCAACGGAGGACTTTGTTTTATAATATATAAAGATTATATATTATAAATGTATATTTATTATATACATATTATAATAATGTACAATGGTTCAAATTTCACACACTAATTAATCCACATATAATTTCCGTTTATATCCTAATTTACCAACAAGAACAATTTTAAACTAATACCCACTATTATTTCCCTAGAAGCATAACCTAATCAATCTCAACCACGATTTAGATGAAACATTAATGAGTTATGAATATACGAGTGAACAATTAACGTGTGAAATGAGAAACATAATTAAACTACAAAACAATATCACGACCGCAACACAAAACAATGCTTATAAAAATTACATGACTCGCCGCGAGATTTACACTAGTTGAGAAATTGTATTAATTAAATATGGAACGTCATGTAATGCAATAAAAAAATTAGTTAATGAACTTGTTAATTTCATAACGTAATACATCTCAGTAAATATAACTGTCATGTGAATAATTACTACTGCATCATTTGTAATGTGAATCTATTAATGCAATCGTTAAACTAATGACAGTATATCGCTTATTGCTTACTGCAAATAAAGTACTTCTTTATGGATTTCGGTGTGTTTTGTTTTACAAAGAATACTTAAACGAAATCCATGATTAGAATTTTTTGTTAATTTTTCAAATATTTTTCCATATTATTGACCGAGCGAATTTTTATTCAATTGAAAAGACCTAAATTTTGTTCACGAAGTAACAGTCATGTCGACGAGCCTCTCGCAAGTTGGCTGATTAAAAAAACCCAGATAGGTACTACAAAAGTCTTATCTTCCGTGTTACTTCTAATCACGGTATATAATGCCAGGAGGTTTTTCATTTTGAACCTTTGACCCTAACCACCGGTAGCTTCTGTGCTCTTTTATTATACTGATTTTCAAAGATTTAAATCGCTGATTTTAGATATTTTGATATTGGGAAAAGTGCTTATATTGAGATGACTAAACAAAACACGTATTTAATACTAATTAGACATACTAATAGCCTATTCATAATCAGACATACTAAAGCCTAAAGCTATGCACTAAACTTTCATTGTAAGCATTACATAACTAGGCTGAAAATTTTATGAACTTACTGTTGGAGTGGCAGGACAAACTACTGTCAGCCAGACTGTTTGTTACAGAAATTACAGAAACCATATTACTCCTATTATTATCTTGTACCAATCTCAATCCATTATATTGTAATCTGTAAGGAAATAACTGATTAAGTGGACCTTAATCGTGCTCGACCAATATTTGTCTACGAACGAGGAATAAAATACCATATAGTTCACAGAATTCTTTATTAGGCTGTCTGCTTAGCCATGTTATGAACAGGCTTCTCATAAATTTATGAAAATCATTATGCATTAAAGTCGGTCAATTAAATGTGTTTACTGTGATCATTAGTTAGATGTCAAAAAGCTGCTACAGCGTTCGCATAATTTCCTAAACGATGTTTAATGTATCGAGACCCTACTACAATTTCAACATAAAAGCAATTGGTTAAGTGTCAACTCCCTTATGATTTTCAATTTATTAAAAGTGGTCATCAATTTTCAACCATTTGTAAGTGTTCGGGCGACGAGTCGTCGAGGCAGGAAAAATGAATGGCTTGAAGATTGATTTCGTCAAAATTTCAACTTATTCATCATGATTGCGCTTGCCGTTGAACAGCTGTAACAATTTCTTGACAAGTACACCCCGATTGATCCATAGTCGATCGGTCTTGTTTCGTTTTGGGCTTATCTCGAAAACATTATCTATTGCGGGATAAATAAAATTTTAGATACTCTAACACCTATTAACCTTGAGAGTGTTTACACGGAGACCTACATTCTAATAACCTTTTAACAAAGCCCAAAGCGGTTCGGTGTTCGCGAGAAACATTTCATTCGCGATCGGCAGTCGTTGCAGTTTTGCATAATAATGGTACAATGGATCGAAATTGTACGAGCATGTCGTTGTTGCAAAACATCTAGAAAGAGTAACACCTCCTCTAAGAGTGCCCGCCCTCCCGCACAACTCATGAATTATTCGTATACGAGTTGCTCATTGATCAGCCGTCCCGAGTTCGCCGCAAGCCCGCCCTGTCTTACCGTCTTCGGAGCTGTAACCTTATTACAATACCACAGCCTAAGACGTGATTATGAACGATGCGTTTTTTTATGTTAAGGTAGACATACAGGCTGACGGTCCACTTGATGGTAAGTGGCCACGTCGCCTATAACACAAGAAACGACACATTTTCTACAAGTGAGCTGCTAACCATAGGATTAAAGATAAGGAATTGGGAAGGCATAGAATAGGGAATACTCACCGAAACACAACAGTACACATGCAGTTGTTTCACGGTGATCTTCTGCAAGAGTTGCCCAAATGATAGCAAAACGTATCGCTTACCTATACGATATGTTCTCGAAAAGCATCTTTGAATTCTCCATATATCTGCTAAAAGCTCCTCCTGACCACTTCTGAATAATATTACCTATGTAACTACAATCTGTAATTTAATTTTATAACAAACATAATATTATGTCATAAGTTAATTCAGGGGATAAAAGAATACTTCCGTCGTGAAAGCGTACAACTATCTTTCTTAAACCATTATCACAAAGGCGAGGAAAATTAATTTGCTTTTTCTAAATGTAACCCTTAATTAAAAGGTGCAGAAAACATAAAATTGAGAAAATTGTGATTGCCATGAAAGCTAATTTACACTAATCTTTTATTTTATTTCAGATATACAACAAAAACATGGAGATGTGTTGCTATCTCTAAAAAATGTGAGTATTATAGAAAATTAATTATTTTGACAATTTATTAAATAAACATATATTAATTAATTGATCTATTGTAATGCAAGAAGTCCATTTTTTATACTCCATTACATATCAATATTTAAAAGATTTTTTTTTGTTGATATTTACAAACATGTAGTTTTTTCATTACAACAACATGTACACAATAATAACAGAACGTTTTTATTAAAAAAAGATCTATTATACCCTTAGATATTTCAAAGAAACACTGTTTATTTTTAAAAGATATTATCTCACAATAATGGACACATACTCGTAAACTATCTAAAGATAGCACATTACACCCACCAGTAATAAGTTTCTTCAAAGGAAAAAAGAGGCTGTAATTACTTCGTGGTTTCAAACAAAGGAAAGAATTGTTCGAGCTCTGCATTCTTGTTTCGTGTAATAGAATAATAAAATCATATTACGCTTATAAATATTTATGAAAACTTGTTATTATCATTTTAGATGAGCAAATATAAATTAACGTAGGAACAATCGTTGTTGTTGAATATGTACAGTCGGCGAGGAATAATAATAATTAAACTCATATAGTTATTGGATGTTTCTTACTTGCGTTCAGCATTCTGAAATCTCTTTATTAATATTTTTATTAATTTTTCTATACTTTTGCCATGTTAATATTTCTAATATTCATAAAATTAAATATTTTTTATTATACCTACCTAATACTGTAATTATGTTTGATTGTATGTATGAAGTAATCTTCGAAACTACTCATGCGATTTCAAAAATAATCCCTAATAGAATAGAATTACCTACAGGATAGTCGTAGGCTAAAAATTCCACGCGGTCAAAATGTTATTTTATCTAATCTAATCTAAACACTATTTTTGTAAATGACGACAGTGTATCATATATAAACAAAAATAGCAGAAGTAAATCAACAGTTTTTTTTCTCATATGGTTATTTAGCAACATTTGATAGCTGACTGTACAGAATTGAGAACACATTGATATGACATGACTTGACACGCGATCACAGCTCACAAAATTATTCTGTTGCTAAATGACTGAATATTCCTCACGATGAACACGTATTCGATGACCTTCATACACCCACCATTGTTTTAATATGTTTAACCATCCTTTACAGTAAAGACATTTGGGAGATTATGAAGATTGACTAGCAAATTCTTTCATCTCTTCTATAATAAAATACTCAGTAGTTTATTTTATTTTTGGGACAGAGTTATTTACGCATTTATATTATTTTGTATTTATAGTATGTTAGAATATTATTTAAAAATTATTCTATGAAAAATTTGTATTAAAACCTTAAATATAGTGTATACGAAAAATGTATATGACTTAAATCAGACTTAATTGAAAAAATCAAAAAATTCATTATTCGAATATACTTGATCATCTTAAATCAATAACTTGAAGGCAATTGGTAATAAACACCTCTTCGTTCAATTATAAATTTGAATATCGTTAAAATATCGTTTGAATTAGTGTAAAAGCGAAAATGGATAGTTAACCGGTCCAAAATATTTGTTATTACTTGGAAGTCACGCAATATTCAAATTCCTCATAATTCAATATAAATATTATTAAAGTCAGAAAATTGAATAGTGTTTCTATATCTGTTTTATTCTATTAGAATTTTTTTTTTTTAATTATAAAAGTATTTACGTATTACAATTACCCATATTATTCGGATAGGAAATTGTATAATGTG
Organism: Synanthedon formicaeformis; assembly: GCA_945859745.1. NCBI lineage: Eukaryota > Metazoa > Arthropoda > Insecta > Lepidoptera > Sesiidae > Synanthedon > Synanthedon formicaeformis. The sequence continues at coordinate 8,816,368 of OX243957.1, forward strand.
ACGGTCCTATATTTTTCAAATATTTTTTGTAATATGCAACTAGCTTTTCCCCGCGACATCATCCGCGTTTTAACTTTTTTTTTGCACAAAGTTCATGCATAATGCATAAAAAACAGACAATCTAACTTTGGCATTTATAATATAAGTTATATTATATAATAAAGTAAATCTATCTATCTTAGTTACCTTGATTAGACTGTTAGTAGAATTTATCCAAGTCGGTTTTATAATTTTCTATTGACACTTTTTTTGCTTTTTCACATTTTGTTAACTTCATTACACATTTGTTTGTAGAAACTCAAAATACTTCTTTATTAAACTTTCGATTAGGATTTTATACAGACGTTGTGAGCACTTGAAATGTGTTTAATTAATTTTATTGACTTTAATGGTAGCGAGCGAGTCCAAAGCAATGCCATCAAAGAGACAAGATTACTTACACGTTGACTGGATGAAGATACCAGTTTAATGTAATTAAGTTGGAATTTGTTGAAAGGCTCTGTCAATATCAACCGGAAGAGGGTGCGGAGGTCCACCCTAAATGGATTAGGGTAAACAGCATAAAGAGCCTTTTGTATCCGAAATTAAATGTCAGCCAACGTCATTATTCAAAGCCCCGTTGACACGCACACGATCTTTGCCCGGCAGAGATCACACGGGGCCGATTACAATTATCTATCTATTACATATAATAAAATCGTAAATGACCCTTGTCTGTACATTTAATATTAAAAAAAAACGTACGAGGTGCTTATATTACAGATATCAAAAAAAACTTTGTAGAATATTTGTTTGTGAAGTGAATCTCTAGTTCAATTATAAACCATTCGTAAAAAATTAATAAAACAAAGTATCAAAAAGTACACTGATCAGTCAATGATTCAATCATTTCATCATTCAATCAATCAGTCAACACACTAAGAATAGACTTTAGTGCTTTCCGAGGTACACAATAAAATTATGTACCTACCTCACCCATGCATGCAAAGTTTGCTATAATTCTTATAAAATCTATAACAACGAATCGATTTTGATAGGAATTTCATTAGTAAACTTTCAAATTACCATAAGGAAATTAAATTTATGAATTCGGAATACGTAGATGAAAATCGATGTAATCAATGTAAAGTAAATCAAATGTAATATAATAACCATTATGTAATTTCCGAATCGAAAGTGAATTATTGGTTCGTGAATTTATGTAGAAATCAAATTACGATGAAACAAAGCCGTGAAGTATCACGGGGTTTCAACCATTAATTATATTTGTAACGAATGTCGAAGATGCCGCCGAACTCGACACTCCCTTCTTATGAAATTATACAAATAGGTACTAGCTGGTGCCAGCGACTTCGTTCGCATTGAAAAATGTAAAATGTAACACCTGATATAACGCCTAATATGTTCATCGCGTATCGTCGCTATTGTTGACAACATTCAAAAAGTTTGTGACGATATATAAAAATTTGTTACTCTTTCACATAAAAACGGCTTAACGGATTTATATGAAATTTTACACACATTTTGTTTATTACCTAAATTAACATATCGGATAACTTTTTATCCTGTGAAGATATAAAAAAATTGTACGCTACTGTCATCGTGGCAGCCCAGCTATAAAGATGTCAAATGTCAGGTGTTATATTTTTTTATTTTTCAAGTCGCAGGCATCGGTTAGAATTACACAAACAACGAGTAAATGAATGGCCGGCTTAAATTGTTTAAAGCTTGTTCGAGTTTCCTGTTCGCAATAGTACAATTTGGAATTGTTCTAAAACTGTCAAAAAGCGAGTGTGCATGTAGCGAGTAAGTTCAGGAATCCTTGTTGTGCAGTCGTTACAGTTGCGCGTTATCAAAAGGCAGATGTTGCCTAATAATGGATGAACTGTTGTGGCTCCATGACCGTGCGCTCGCAGTTTTGTAAAGGACTTGGCGAACTATGCGGGTTCAACTCGCCTTGATTCCATGACAGTACCAACTGTCCTTACATTTGCACAATACAATACGCCTCTCTCGAATTACACTATCCTCACATGCTAACCAACAAAGTTTGTTAACGCACTGCGCCAGTCATGTCAAACTTTCGGCCCGCTGTGAGAATTCCTACAAAACAGAGCTATTTACAGAGGTTACTGGAAGCTGTGGAGTGCTGATATAATCGTATGGAAAAAAACAGTTGACCTTAACAGCATAAGTAAAACTCATCATTTAATAATTTTTATGCTTTGCGCTAAATTGTCTTAAGGTGTATGAATTGACTATAAGTATCTGTTTTAATGATCGGACAGCCCCATAAGCCTGATATTAATGTGCTAGCTTCGTTGAACTTACTGAACACCATTTAAACTCTAGCTACTACTATTAATTAAATATTAATAAATTATATTCTATTACTAAATTAATAATAATTATAATATTTTTTTGTGTTTGGCCACCAAAGTATGATTGATTAAAGTTTCGGTACACATCGGTACATTTTGGAGAGTGTGCACAGGATCTTCGTGACATAGTTCCTCCATCTCCTTGTCATCATCGGACTACTAGACGAGGAGAGAATATTCACCCTTCGTTGTTGACATATCAGAAACTCGCACTTATTATTTTATTATGCCCGCACCCTTCTTCAGTGTTTCCTGAAATAAACAACTTGGGACTCTTTAAGAACATAGTGAATAGGTTATTAAAGGGCAAGCGAACTTCATGTTTGACCTCATCTTACCATCAGGGAGATTGAGGTCAACCGCTTTTCCGTATACAAATTATACAAGAAACACATCCCATTAGCGTGCATCTAGTTAAAGTTTTGCGGACCGCTCGTAACATTGAGTTTGATACACCTGCACTACACACTATTCCTTTGACTCGACTAATGCCTAACTTTACCTAACTCTACAAACCACGCTCATTTTATTATATCTTACGTTCCTTAATTAAAACGCGTTAATAATACATTTTGTAATAAGCTAAAACCTACACGTAATAACCTTGTATAAAATTTAATCCACCGGAATGGTTATGCAATAACCTCTTTACGCGTTTAACGCTAGAACGCTTCTTTTGTTTAAATTAACAAATGACCCATCCCACATAAATTAAAATTAGATAAAAAATATATCGGCAATACATTTATTGAGCCTACATTTGGTTGTGTCATTTATCACTTGTATATAGTCATTAATTCAAAAAGCACAATTTCATATTTGAAATTGAAAGTTTTTATTTCGCATTGTACTTCAATTTTACTTACTCAACACAAAAGTTTATTTCTTTTTCTAAATGTTAGGTCAGTCTTTCTTATATCGCTACGAATCCAAATAATCAACGTTATCACTTAGTTTGAAGCAGACTTCCGGGCAGTAGAAGTTTCAACAAAAATTAGAGTAAGTACTTTAAAGCGAATTCATAATTAAGGCGCTGAATAATTAACACTATAATAATAGTCAAAAATTGTGGTTACTTTATAATATTTCGAACTGATTCCTTGTGGCTTCAATTTAAAGTAAATTCTTAATGAATTCGTTTAGATAAAGCTAAATAGGCACGAATTGTTTCCATGCCGCGCTTATCTTTTGAAAAATTTTAAATTATAAATTTGTATTCAAAAAAAATCTAAATCATACTTACATACATTTAAATTCGCTAGTAAAAGAATGCGTTCACATTGAGTTAAATACTCGTTACAAAGAGTATATTATCTGTAATTAAGGTGCGATTTCTCAAGATACAAAGATTAAGATTTACCTCTTAAAGTTCGAATCCTGTGTCCCTACAGGCATAAATAACAGTTCGTGCATACTTCGTGTTCTAACGGCGCGATTTTGCAATCCTTCCATTGTTTATTGTGCATACTTGACGTATGGGATACACAACACGGCATGCGGCATTTACCGAAACACTGAACTTAATGTGGAATTACGCAAAATGTACTCAGAAGCTTAATTACTAAAAATAAAATAGACCTTTGGGTTCAAATATTGTTGTAGGGACCGCAACTAATGTTCACGAAAATTAAAAAAATATTAGATCAGATCAAATAGTAAATTTATTATTAAAATACCGCTCACTGATTATACAGTATAGTGGCAAGGGTATACTGCTTTTATCAATAACTATAATATACAGAGGACCTGCGTGTTGTCATTTATTTTGCTGAATATGTGGCCTATCTTATCGTCATGTTGACGCTTACCTAACACTCATGTGCAACACGGTTTCATGCCTCTGATATTTTATGTTTTTCAGTGTAATATATTTTAAATGATATTTTATTTCAACAATTTTATTGTGAGAAATATTTCTCGTGTCTTATTTAATCCTTTATACACAAAATTCACCCTGTTGAATATCATGAAACACGCCCACGAACAACAGGTAATAAAGACAAAAGCAGCAACGCCTCATGAGATCTTAAATGTTTATTTAAAGGCAAAGTAAACTCAGTTATAATAAATATGGTAATTAAAATATCAATGTCTGACGGCTTAATAATTATTTCTTAATAGAAAAAATTTTGTACAATCTGAGTCTGAGATTTTTAGTATTTTGCCGTCGGGCTATGTAAACTTACTTTTCCAGTTAGTTTATTAAATTAGTACACTGGGAGTTTAATCGTATTAAATTAAAATACAGCCAATTACTGGGAAACAGAGCTTTCTCGGAAATATAGTGAGGTACTGTTCTTATTTTTCTACAAATATGAATTCTATGAGATCCTTTGAAAATTATAAGATCCTATAAAAAACAAACAAATAAAATTTAATCGCCAATATTAGTGGCAGATTGTGCATATGACAATTTTAATTTTTAAGAATTTATTTTGTACTCATATTTTGAACAAATATATATTTCTTTCTTTCTTACTGCATTAATCCACTGAGACTTACATCCACATTACATAAAATTAAAATAGATAATCGTGTTTAATTGTAACACTTATCAGACATAATCTGTGCTCAGGGAGGTGTAACGCGAAAGCGAATATGCCTTGAGAATAGAGATTTCTATTTTTTCACACAGAAATCCGTTTACCTAACTAGTGTACAGTCGGGGTACGAAAACCTCGTCAGTTTTTTTTTAATTCACGTTTTTATCAAGCTTTGAAACTAAAGCAATAACCAGACAACTGACAGCCGTTTGAAATAAAAAGTTTGATAATTGCCCTGGTGCAGGCAAATTTCGACTTTAAGATGAAGAACCTTTTCTTTCTCCGACTATACTTGTGTGCTAGATAATATACATTAAATACAATGCATTACAGGCGGTACAACATGTAATCTAAGTATATAACTAAGCATAAAGTACAATGTACAGTGAATTGTAAAATCCAAGGAATTTGTTAGAAGCGCGCTTTAGCCAAGCAGGCGCTATACTATTCGTGGGAGATTCCCACGTAACGTGGGATACAAAATAATTGCTAACACCAGCTTGCACTATGTATGTGATGACTTATTAGTCAATATTGTCTTTTATATAAAAACATGTAGCTACAATACTGTGCTGTTGAATTTTTTTGTGTTACTACTAACTGTGCCTGCGATGTTTTACGCGCTGTAAGTAGTTCGTTTTTTGAAAAGTCCACAAGAACTTAAGCTTTTTCCAGGTAACAAACTATCTGTGTGTCGAATTTTATCCAAATCCGTTCAGCCTTTTTTGCGTGATCGAGTGCAAACATTCAAACATCTTTTTCTGTTTGTAATGAATAAAGTCAAAAACTTCTGGACCGATTTTAAAAATTCTTTCAGCTTTCAAATTTTTCAATTATCTAATTGATCGAGTTATTCCAAGTTTTTGATTTAACGATAAACAAACCATTAGCAGTTTTACTTGTAAATGTCAACATAAAGCTAAGCTAATTAATGTTAAAGTGTATTAAATTATAAATATAGAGGAATATGTGTGTACTTACTTTTATGGCTTTATAAACGTGAAAGGTTATTTGGGGTCAAAGGGTTACAGTAACCGCCCACTTATTGGGTTGGGTTGCTAATTAGGATTGAACATACACATTTATGCAATAAAATCTACATTAAAATAAACATTATGGAAGTGACATCATTAGATGAACTTACAATTATTACATACGCATAATATTTTTAAACTAATCTTTAGGAATTATGAATAATTCGATAATTCATGTTAGCAATTTTGTAAACTATCATAAACATATTAACAAACAAACAATGAAATATTATTTGTTATAGCACATACCAGTGTGGAACATTACATAATTTGTTTTAAAGGCACATTAGCGTCATTAAAAAATCAACTTTGAATAGCATTTAAAACTACTTATTGCCCTACAGATCCTAAAACATGTCGCTGCTTAAAAACTAAAGGGCCATAAAACAAAAAAATCCAAAAATATTTTTATTGCAGAAATACAACCACAATCCTTCATATCGTATATTGCAAAAAGACTTATGGTTGTTTTATTCCATATTTAGTATATTTTGATCATTTTTTATATATTCAAAAGTAACTTATATGCCTATATCTCTTCTAGTATTCAGTTTATTATAAAAGTAATAAACTTAAATCATTTAATGCTACTTAAAAATACGCTTCTAACGATATATAATATGCATATATTTGATATATATCTAATAAGAAAAAAATAGACAAAATATAATTAATTTTTTTTTGTTTAGCTCTCCTGTAAAAAGTGTAATTTTGATTTGTGGCCCTTTAGTTTTTAAGCAGCGATGTAGGGAGCAGCGATCTTGAATACACTTGAAAAAAAAAATTTCGATGGTAAGGACACACGAGTAATTCCGTATTTACTCGTGTGGTAGAGAGACATTATGTTGAGCATTGTGAAATTTGTTTTTAATGCAAATATATACGCGTTTCACGAGTTAACGTAAAACCTGTAAATAAATTGAGGAGCATAGTATGCGGTGCCGAGCGGTGCACGCTCCCGTAACACTCCGGGAACAAAACTCAATTAGCGATTATAACATTTTGCTGCTTTATTCCATTTTAATCCGTTTTCCAGTTTCCCTACAAATCAAATAATATGCGAACGCTTTTGGGAACAAGTGAAAAACATTTTCAGCTATACATAAAAGACCTGTTAATCTGATTAACATATCAAAAGATTAAAAACGTAGTCCAAATACGAAATGTGAGGTTATATTTTATTTGCAACCAAAGGTAATTAATAAAGTAAAAATAAAATTAACAATTCAAGTTACTAATACAATTTAGACGAATCATAATCTATACGAAATATAAAGAAAAAAGATATTTGTATTTTTGTTTGTAACGAATAAACCCAAAAACTACTGCTGCGATTTTTAAAAATTTGAATATTTTGAAAATCGCAGCAGCAGTCCAGTACCAGTGCAGCAGTTCAGTACTTTATGGACTGCTGCACTGTAAAACTACTGGACTGGTTTTTAAAATTCTTTCACCTATAGAATGCTACATTATTAGCGAATAACATCCTTACATTTATAAAACTAAGTCCTCCGCTGAAACTGTCTGTCTGTCTGTCTGTTCGCGATAAACTCAAAAACGTCTGCACCTATTTTCATGCTGTTTTCACCAATGGAAAGTGGTTCTCGAGGAAGGTTTTAGTATATAATTTACAAAGTTACGCCGGCGAAATCGCGATGCTAAAAAATGTATATTTGGATATTTGTTATTCAATCACGCAAAAAGGATAAACTCGTTTGGAAGAAATTTGGCACACAGATAGTTTAGTATTTGGGATTTTCAAGAAACGAACTACAGCGCGTACGAATACGCGGGCACAGCTTGTTGTCTATAAATATATAATAACACTACGTCCTATATTAGGTAGGTATTAAATGAATAATAACGAATACATAATTATATAAATACGCTTTAATAACTACAAAATTAATACACCATTAGAAAAACTGTCGTTATCTTGTTTGTAATCGGGTACGTACAATCATTAATTAAAACTAGATCCTTTTCTAGATAGCGATCGTATTACAAGCTTACCCAATAATCTACTGCAAAACGAATGTAGTAATTAGTGTAGAATCAGCAAAGGACACAGTACGACCCCTTATTACGTACTCACGTGTTCATAGAAGACAATATTACTATTAAACTAATTGGTGTTCCGTGATTTTGAACCTATTTTGAAGATACAAAAACCAAAATGCCAAATAATGTTATGAAACTTAGGAAGAAAAGAGATCTTGTTAATTATAATTAAAAAGATATGTAAGATTAAAACATTTGCTGATTCATAGAAATTCTTTTGATAATTCTTTCATTCATGATTCAAAGAATTCGTGTATTATTTAAAAATGAAATATAAATTTAAAATATATAAATGTAATATAAAAAAGTATTAAAAAAATCTTGACTTAATATTCCTTGTTAACGTTGTATTATAAAAAAAAATATTAGATAGTCTCCGATTGAATAATTGAAATATTATTTAAAGCAGACTTCAGTTGGACGAAAGGAATCAGCGCCTTTCAGAATACGTAATTAGATCCGATCCGAGCGGGAGTCAAAGAAATTACTTGGAACGTTAACACCAAGTTGATTGCTTTCAGAGCGCAGTTTCCGGGATTCGCTTCATCAAAAGGTGCCGTAGTGGTGCCTGTCGAAACGTTTTCCCTGGATTCAAGCGACTAAACGTGACTGCACGTATACCCAGTTGAGTTATTCGGTTTCCGTGCACTAAATTGTAGCTTACCGCGCCAGTTATCCATCTTATTTATGCAACGCTTTTTAACTCTGCAAATTCTGTGCAAAAATGTTCTTTTCACACTTCCACTTGATTTGCCTCGCGTCTGACTTCCTTTTTACATGGAATTACACAGCCGACCGGTTCTTTCATTTTTCAACACTAGGATTTTAAACTTTATTTATACATATTCATCAACTCAGCCACAGGACGTCCATTGCTGGACATGGGCTTTTGCCAACAGCCGCGACGCTTGGCAGGTAGCTTAAGGGTGCTGCATTGCCACCCCTTTGGAGATTTATTTCTATGGCAGCCACGGGTTTACAATGCAATATGATCTTATACTCTGTAAACTTTGATTCCTACCAGATTGATAGTGACATTGCGACCTCGTGGTCTTGGGTAGATTTGTTAACGTCATTCTAATCTTTGGGTTGTCTGCATTTCCGAACCATATTAAGTAAGTTAGCAAAGCAAAACACAAACAACTTATCAACACAAAAACAAAGTTGCACTGTTGGAATTCAAACCTTTGGAAAATGTTAAAGATTTTTTTTTAAAAGCAAATGCGTCCAATCCGTTGACACTTGACCAACGTCGCAATAACATTTTTAGCTCCGCCATTCTTTAATGTCACAATTAATGTGTTTGCTTTTGATGTGATTAAATTTCATTCTAAAAGCAGCTCTCTCTTTGTAAATTAGCGTTTAGTAAAATTCACGTGAGAGTACTGAATGATTTTTAAAATAAATTTCCTTTTATTCCAATATAAAATATATTGGAATATATATTTTATAAATATATATAAGAATATTAAAAAAAAAAAACATTATAAAATACAAAACTTTTCGCGGTATACGTACGTTGTAGTTTCTGAGTTATTTTACTAAATCATAAAACCTATCAAGGCGACTAAGTATATATTATACTCGTATTTACTTAAAACTGGGATTAGACAAAATAATTTTTCGTTTAAAATTTCCCTAAGTTTTAAAATAATTTTAAGACATAATTATAGAAATATAGGTAAACATTTCTAATATATTTTTTAAAAATCAACAGAATATTAAATAAGTTTATATATTAAATATATTTGGTTTCATTTTATATAAGCACAATTCCACGCAGCGCTCGAATTCTTTTCGTTTTAAAATATTTTAAAAAATATCTGTCCCGCGTTCTCCCTGTAGTATTATTACTTTAAATGGGAAACACAGTTTATCCACACTACACCCGGAGGACGAGTAATATAAAACATAATATTAAAGCTAGTAGTTCACAGATTTCTCAAGAATACCCACTCATTTTTTAAACAAATTGTTTTAGCGCCACTTCGCCGTAGCGTACGTAATTCTTCATGGCCCGCATACAAACAGTCTCTAAGAAGGCGACAATCCTCGCCGCAAACAATAAAAATATACATAAAAATAAATTTGATACTTGGAAACCGCAGACCGTGAGGAATATGCAATTCAGGGTTGGTTCGCAAAACTTATGTATTCTGCGCGAACTTGTCAACACCTGAAGACGAATGCGTATATTCAAACGGCAATAGTTCCATTCGACCGACAAATAGCGTCATCCATTCAGATGCTTCGCAAAGATGAAAAGGGGCGGTAGGGAAATGCGAGGCGCGTGTTGAAACATCGAATGCTAAATTGCATTGTGCCGTGATGTGTCGCAGGCGTATCTCGTAGAACGAAATTGGATTGCGCACTAACTAATCATACGTCGTGATTTCCGTAGATTAGACACATATTGTTATGTAAGGACAAATCAAACTGTTTACAATGCACATTGCTCAATTGGCATAATATTCAACATGATTACTATCACTGAGTAGATAAAAACAGAGTTAGACGTCGATGAAACCAAGATTTAAACTACTTACCTAACTACAAAAAGAAAAATTCCTGCAGTCTACGTGTACGGGCACACATCATTAAGTAGACCGTCGAAATGCCTGCCATTCTTTATAAATAAATAAAAAAAGAGGAAATAAATTCTGTGGCCTGGTGCTAAAAGGGCCAAAGTCCTTTTTTGTGAAAAATGTGATTTAACAGCGAAGTTGTTGAAAAAGAATATTTATTTTCAAAAATACCTAATTTTCTTTTAATTTGAATTCAATCCATAAATCAACATAAAATCAGGTATCTAATAACAAAAAGATATTTTAGTAATACTAAAATATAACATGTAAATTATAACTATAAATTCTTGTTCATTGTTCTAATGCTTATTACTGAAAGAAGGGAATATATATATTGGCCCTTTTAGCACCAGGCCACAGAATTTATACATGATTTTACGGCTTTTTCAATTATAACCTTGTTCCAAGTATGAATATGAACTTAAAAAAAACAAGCAAAAATACAGGCGAGAATTTCTTAAAATAGATAGGTTACTGTAAAATATATGTGAATATAAATTTTCTTGAAAAAAAGTTTTTTTATTTTACTGTATAAAAACAGTAAAATAAAAAAACTTTCAATCTCTTTAATATGAGGAGCCGAGCTGTGAATCCAAGGAGACGGAGGGGCCTTAACAATAATTTTACTACGATACCAACAGAGACAACGCTGTCACATTTTATGCTACCTCATTACTAAAGCCACTGACACATAAGACTAGTTCTAAATGCAATTGCTAAATCTTCAGGTAGGTATAGAATGAATAATTATGAGTATGCTAAAACAATAAACGGTTTCGAACCCACACTTGAAATTGATATGAATACATTACACATTGACAAATTGAGCTGTTTGCAAGTTGAAATAAGTATAATAAACTCATTCTGACATGGTTATCGTGTGTCAAATTAACACAAAATTATTGGAGAATTTTGTTAAATTTGCATAAATTATAACAGCTTGTTAAACCAACATTGTTGGATGTGAACATTGCAAGTCAACTTACATCCGCTGACTACTGTTAATATTGAATCAGTGATAATGAATATTTTGGTGTATGAATCTATAAAGTCCCTGACGTTTATTTTCGATGTTTGCACTAACATGACTACATAAGTGGTAACGGGCCACTTTGATCCAATCACAAACCTCCATTAAGATTTTTATCAAGCATTCCATTCGCAAACATTCGCATTTATAATATTAGTAGGATTATAGTATAAAAGACAATAATTGCAAACAATAACTAATATGAAATTTAATACAAGGAAATAGAGTAGTCATCACTTTATACGTCTAAATAACTATATAAAGAATGTAAGTTATATTATTCATTAGTGTGTACAACATTTTTATTGGTCTCTCACTACATATAAGGTAACTATTAAACTCTCATATTCAATGTGCAACTGTATTTCACCTTAATAGGCCATAACACCGACATTTATTTGTCTATTATAAAGTGTATTAAAAGCAACGTTTGATCAATGTTGTTAAGAACATGTTTTGACATGATTTTTTTTAAATGACTTTAAAACAAAGTTAAAAATCTTAATGCATTTAAACATAGTATTTCTCAAGTGTAACTCTAGCGGAATTTTTTACTACAATAAATTTGGAAGGCAGTTGCGCGGTGCTGCCTGCAATGATATCATCTATCAGGTTTTTTTAAGTTACTAACTTGCTCACCTAACTGTTTTACAAGTAAAGTGCTTAAACGCAATCCTCTTTCATACTTTTGTAAATTTACTTGATCATGCCTCTAACACTTTATAATATTTATTGAACTGGAAACTTGTTTTCTGTATTGCTAAAATATTTTTAGTCACGTAGAAGTCTGAAGAAGACTCAATTGGATTTTGAAACGTGTTGTGCTTACTTATTTGTATGACAGAATCTAATTATTCTTGACTGTTGAATGAATCGTTTAACTAAACGCAAACAATAATTGCCTTGATCGTTCGTGTTAGCAAAAATTAACAAGGTATGTTTGAACAGAAAATCTCACAAGGTCTCACTTATCGCATATTACTATTCTTATTATATTATCCGGCTTTTCTAATAATTTAATTACAACAGTTATTGATTGAAAAAACTGTAGAGGTAGGGCATAATTATTGTGTGAAAACCACAGTGAAATGACAGCGTGATTGCTGTTTTGTTTAGGTACGTGAGTAATATTCCGAGAGATGGTAGATATTTCCGGGTAGGTATTTGAGGCAAGCTGAAAACTTGTCCTATAATTCTTCTATAATATACCCAAACAGAGAACTACAGATCTGGCTGGGGAGTAGTAGGGCTAAATCAACCCTTTTATTTCTCTCTATACGTACCAAGCTTAGAGTTAAGTTAGGAGCTACGTTAGTGTACAAGATGCAAGTGGTCACATAAAAGGCGCTTAGCTTGGCGACACTCAATTCACTTTCGCGCCGTCTTTGGGTGTGAACAGAACAAATATATCGTAATTCTTTAAAAAAATACTATTGATCGAAAACTGAGTGATTCAAAATGCTACAAAACTATTGAATAAAATATAGTGGTGATGGTACACTCCGTTTCGCAGTCATTTAGGCAGCCCGTTTGGTGATAGCTACCACCCTCTTACAGAAAACCACCATGAAATAATAGCATTTGTGCTGTTGTATTTCGGTGAGTGAATTCGGGATGACAGAGCTCATTTGCCCCATTCTTTCTATAGGTAGTGAAATACCACAAATCTTTTGTTTGCAATTGTTACATAACAATAATAAAAAATACAATATTTTAGAATAAAATATAAGTATTATTAAACCTATACAACGAAAATGGAAAAATTTTGTAATCGTATTAGCGTTCGTTACGTATGAAACTATTTGTATGGTGTTTATTTATTTACAGAATTTCAAACATGATGTGTGCTTACATATACCTGATAATTAACTAATTACCCAACACATCATTACATAGCGTTGTTATAATTAGTATGTAATTATAAAGTACGGCCGAGTGTCGATAAATGCAAACAGCAGTTATTACATTATGTCGTAAAAAAACGACTGTTTAATCTGTATTTGATTGTATAATGGTCTCTGTTTAACTTTAATTTTGTTTTTTAAAATGAAACATTTTTACCGTAACATTTCAGAAATATTACCAAAGCATGTAACACATACCTACATCTTTATAGAATTATTAAATTATATTAAACTAGTGACCCACTCCCGGCTTCGCCCGGGGTGCAATTTATATATTATAGTATCTCTTAAGTAGGACCCAATTACACATAGTTACGAAGTACATACATACATACATACATACATACAAACGCACGCACGCACGCACGCACGCACGCACGCACGCACACACACACGCACACACACACACACACACACACACACACATACATACATACATACATACATACATACAGATTTATTATTAGTATGATGATGATGACATGATGATTGATAAATATAAATGCAAAAAATACTTTTTATTACATATTATAACTTATTTTAATTATCGTTATCAAAGGCGCTTATTTTAATTTTTATTTTAACGGCTTTTTAAAACACAGTTAACTTATAAAAGTTTATTTATTTACTGATTTTAATATAGATTTATACTTTAAAAGTAGATTAATGTAAGCTTTTATGTATAGGCGTCACAAATCATTTGTACAAATAATCCATAATAAAACAAACTAACTTAATTGGAATAGCTAATGAAATTAACTGTTAATCTCCACGGAAATTCATTCACATAGTGGATTTGCACGGGAAATGGGACACATGCTCCATGTGTTTCAACATTGCTTCCTATATTGGATTTAAAGCAAATCACAACCTTTGCATTATCTAAGTCTCGACATGTGCGCTGTTTCATCGTTTATGTACTAATTACATCCAAATAATATATCTTCAAGTTCGCTGCCTAATTCACTTTACTGTGATTAGAACTGTAAACAATGCACACAGAATGACATTTAGGGCCACTTTCACCAACTATAAGTCTTGGTTAGTTTTAGAAATAATTTTCTGTATTATTAAATTATGCACTAGGTTTACTGCATAATTCGATAGGGGAATTTTTTTTATTATTTTGTTTTTAATGTTTGGGACTTTTACCGTACAAACAAAGGTATATCAGCTCCATTATCCCCGGTTACCGGGGACTTTAAATGACAGTTAACCTACTTAACAGATGATGAAAGAGGCGCTAATTGTCTTCCATAATATTGACGTATTAAATAATAGCAATAATTTCGGACTTTACGTAAAAAATTAGTAATTTTTTTTTAAATTTTTGTCGAACTTAATAGCCACTGTTTTTATTTTTATTTTTGAAAATATAATCATTTTCTTAATGAATTCTAGTTTCATTTTCATTTTAAGATTCTAAAAAAATTATTTATTTATTTTTGAATGTCACACACGCCGCCTGACTATCGCATATTTGAAACGAGATACCTTAAACACGCCACAAATAGGTAATAAAGTGAAATCTAAATTAATAAATGAATAAACTAGTAAAAAAGATTCCAGGAAGTCCGTTCATTTATTTAAAGATGTTCTCACGTCTTTGAAATATTATATTTAGACTTGAGATTCGCGGTGACGCTATAAAAAAACTCATACTGAGTCATTAGTATTTTTTACTTGAAAGGATAATTTAAGTTATTAATTCATCGGCTGTTTACTTAATTTATAACCAAACTGATGTAATTATCTAAATTATAAAAAAATATCATCATTTACGACGGTATCCACGAACAAAGACGTATGTGACAATACACCAAAACAGCTTTTTTAATCGCTTTTGGTTACAATTTGATCAAGCTACATGAGACAATTTTTATTTTTTTTGTATCTAGCTTAGTTTTTGTGATAGACAAACGCACAAAGACGTAAATCATTTTTGCTCCCGCTAACAAAGGCGCAACATCACATGCAACGTTTTATTCCCGTGCTCATACTCCTCTCACCTCGTCGCATCTGCAATTGCACCAGTGTTCGCGGTACTTGAGTGGAGGGAAGACATTCAGCTCATTTTTTATATTTCAAACTTAACATCATGGCGTTTTCATTGAGAACACAAGAACACATTAAATTTAGGCCTTAAACGACCCTATATTAGTGATTCTGAAAATAATAATTACGATAATAATGAAAAGAAGAACAATATTGTGACATGGGAAAATCAATTTTTTGCCAAAATGTTGACGGGATACAATGAAATTAATTTATTATTATTCATTAGATACCTACATATATATTTATTAACATTTTTTCTATTAATATTTTACTTTAATAGGCAAATGAACGATTATAGCCAATGTTTGGTTGTATCGATACATACAACTATGTTCTAAGGAACATGGATTAAAAATATTTTCTTATGCTAATATCAATAAAATTACAATGACATATGATTTTAATGATTAATAAAATATTTAACATAATAATTATTATATTCATTTATTGTGGTTGCTTATGAAAATGCAACGTTGTGCTTCGAAAATTGAAGGTAGTGTGTTTACATCCGACTGTGTTTTGCGGAATTACTAAGATCGTATGTACTTAAGCAACTTTTTTCTTGGATGACCATTTTGACATCCAACGTTGTTTGATATTTATTTTGAAAATAAACTGTTTAATTTAAATTTAAAAAAGAATATCTGGAAATAATATGTTTTTCATTTATTTTCAGCCACTCAAACCATATTTTCTGTCACGTCATCTCTGGTTTCTGAAGAGGCCAAAAATATTGCCGTCGATATGGCAGATGTATGGAACGACCTGTTTTTGGGCGACACAATGATGTTTTTTATAAAAATAATAATGTTAAATCAGTTCAAATTGAAAAATACGAGTCTATATGAATATAGAAAGTCCTATATCAACGACAACTTTTTATAATAGAAGCTAGCACCAGTTACGAAAACTCTCCTAACATACATAGTTATTGAAGATTTCGAAAAAGAGAGAAGTTCTACCCCAGCTAATCCATTAAACATACCAACTCCCATGCCTTCTCTGCTTAACACGATCACTGGTCGGACTCTTTCTACTCATTGTAATAGTATATTCCGGCAATAATTAGTCCACTGGCCCTCAAGAAAAGAAGAAAACGAAATTGACCCGATTGGTCTGATGCAAAAAGATAATGAATGAAAAATTTAGGTAAAATAAATAAGCTCAAGTGAGTTATTAGTGACTGTTATAAGGAACCAGGTGTAATTAAAAATGGCAATAATAATAGCCTAATAGTCTTTCTACAATAACCTATTTTACCGTTTTATATTATGTTATATATTTTTATTATGTGATGTTCTACGGTACTTAATGACTTATTAAAAGCTACTTAATAAAAGTCGTCGTTTTAATAAAACTATTGATTGACGAAATTTCAAGTGGTCCATATCAAGCCCAGTCAAATTAGAAAAATCAGGGGAGATAAGTGGTGTAGTTTTGAAAATTGGTAGAATTATACCTTACGGTATCCATATGCATATACTAAGTCCTCAAGGGTGGGGGTTGTGCTGAGGATGTTGCCTCCTACACCCTCAGCACAACTTCCACCCTTGACGAATTCTATTATGTTTATAGTATGTTCATAGTTTATTTCCCCTGATTTCCGGTATTCGGCTTAATTTGACTGTACTATACAATATTTTAAAAAGTTTGAAAGTTTAAGAAAGGGTTCAAATTAAAAACTGCTGTATTTACAAGTGCTATTGGTAGCGTTAAAATATTATTATGCATTTCGGTTAAGATTCAATAAAAATAAATATATTTTAAGAAAGTCACGTTGGAAGTTGGAAATAATATAAGTAGATAAGTATAAAGGTTTAGGACAGAGTTTAAGTTAGATTAGAGGTGCCATTGTTAGCCTCTATTCCCACTAGTTCGGTTAACAGTCCGGTTGACCGAACTTCTATAAAATAATTTGATCTAGATGGTTGGGTCAAGGGACACATAGAGAAGGCAGTACCTTCTTGACATGGTATACGAATTGTCAGGAGGTTCCTCACTCTGGAGCCCTAACCACCGGTAGCTCGGGCCTTGTCCCGCTACTTGCGGCAATCTAGGTTTAAGTTTTTTATAATATTTATTGTTTTTTTATTTATATTGTAAAAAAATTCTATCTAAGAAAGAAAGTATATACTTGAATAATTATTTATATATTTTCAGACAAATTAGCCCTTATTTAGTAAATAACATAATAATGGCTCATTCTTATACGTAAGTTTTTTATTGATAGAAAAAAAGTTTAATTTTATTGCCTTTCATTTAAGTTTTAATTTCTTATTAAAGTCCCTTGAATTAACTACTATATTTTTCATGTTATTTTCACTTACAACCTATACCGCTTTGCATATTTGCCAAGAAAAACGTTGCATTAGCACATACTACCAGTATAGTTTCGAAGAATAAAGACGCATAATTTCATACCACTTTGTATTTACAAAGAACAAAGTTGCAAATGATCATAGGACCTCATTTTTTGACTAATTACTATTTTTTTAAAACAATATTGAAGAAATAACATTATCAACTTATTCCTAATAGCATATTTAAATTTTGTGGAAATCGGTTGGCTTTGTTTGGAAATATTTACCAAAAACTGTTTAACAATTTTCAAATCGCTCTCCTGGAAAGTTAAGATTTTGCAGATACGACTTTGTTCGTGGATACCGTCTATACTAATATAATTTATATTGTCTATACTAATATATAAAGCTGAAGTTTGTTTGTTTGTTTGTTTGGTTGTACGCGCTAATCTCAAGGAACTACTGGCTCGAATTGAAAGCTTATTTTTGTGTTGGATAGTACATTTAGCGTGGAAGGCTATAGGCTATAGAGAACGTGGACGAAGTCGCGGGCACCAGCTAGTAATCGTTGTTTTTCTGAGCGCTTATGTCTCAGAAACAGCTTAACCGATTTTAATTCTGTTTGCACTAATGTATTACAGTGAGCTTCCCCTGACATTTAGTGTTCCAATCGGTTTACAAACAAAAAAGTTACACACTAACTTTTTTATGT
The DNA here is from genome assembly GCA_945859745.1 of Synanthedon formicaeformis. Taxonomy (NCBI): domain Eukaryota; kingdom Metazoa; phylum Arthropoda; class Insecta; order Lepidoptera; family Sesiidae; genus Synanthedon; species Synanthedon formicaeformis. The sequence continues at coordinate 8,834,976 of OX243957.1, forward strand.
GACACGAGTACAAAACTAAAGTACTTTAGAGGTCAGACCCCAACCTGGATAATAATTAACATGTAGGTAGCATATACTCGTATTATCCCTATAATTCGTTAGAGTTAAGCCGGGTCTCCTGCGACACTGTTTTGTGTTTTCTAACACCTAACATCAAACATCTAACAAAATATGGGCGTGGCCTAACTGTTTTGTTAGCTCAAACAACCAAACATGTTATCCGAAGCGGACGGAAAACATCCCCGTGTTCGCCTGCGGGGAGGGGAAATTTCATTTCATCTTTGCTTGCGAACATTGAGGTTATGCATTTCGTATTTCCTGATGTTGATGTTTGATGTTCGTGTTTAAAAGTCGTAGGAGACTGAAATGTTTTGCTAACAAGTTTGGTTAACATGTTTTGTTAGTTTGTTTTGTTATTTTTGGGAGCAGGAGACACGCCTTAACAGTTCAACTTTGATGTAAATCTAACAACGCTAAGTTGAAAATACATTCAATTTAGATCCAAACGCAAAGTAGTTAAAGCTAGTCAAACAAAATATTTGTTTCACATTATAATATTACACTAAGGTGGTTACCCCTTGGTGTAGTGTTATGAATTGTACAATTTGCGGTAGTGATATGAACGTGAAAATTGCAGTGGAAAATAAAGTAGGGAACTTTGTGTTATGATATTACGCTCCATGACGTGTCGACTGGTGTAGTGGCGTGTGTCGAATGAATAACTACTTAAATTTCGATAGGAACACAATCAAAACTCAATCTGAAAACACTTCAAACTCATCGTCGCCTCACGCAACTTGGCCGAGGAAACTTCGCCCATCTAGTCCCGGTGACTCTTCGCTATATGTATAGTACGTATACCTATCATATCACAGTGGACTATAGTAACAAATGTATTATTTTTGTATAAAAACAATGGTTTGTATAAAAAAAAATTAAAAAAATGGTTTATTATGTTTCAAAAACTCGAGAATGGTTAAACTGAAACGACGAGCGAAGCCGGGAGGGGGTTGCTAGTATATTATAGTTTATTACCGTACCCTGTTGAAACTAATTCTCTTTAGAATAAAGAGAATTAGATTTTTAAGTTTTAGACATAATCTTTTTATTTATGGATCTTTTATGACTGCCGTCTTTTATCGAAAAGAATTCCGTATATTATCCCAATCCTAATATTATAAATGCAAAAGTGAGTTTATTTGTTACACTTTCACGCCCTAACTACTCAACATCATGAAATCTTATATATACATATTCCCTGACAATGCATAGAAAAGTACCTAAACTAATCTTAACAAAATTAACAAACGCCCCCTGAATTTGCTTGTAACCTAAGCTGATAGTGGCTACCTACAATAGTGAAGGTATTGCAGTGATAACGAAAATCTGTTGGCACTCGCTTCCGCTTTCCACCTAGCTAACTCTGTGTCACATAGCGATTTTATTAACACACCACGCAGTAATGCATGATGCACCGTCACGAACTGGTGTAGTCTGAAGTGATACAGAACAGCGTGTCTCTGAATAAATTGTGCCAAATGAACCGGGAATCTGATAGCTACGAGCACAACATTATTATAGCCCGGAGAAGCCGCAGAACTACGTAAAACCTTTAACGGTACTACAAAATGCGGTCATCTGTGCTCGTTTCAGTTTTAAAGAAACTTTAAAGTATAGTCACTTTTTGAAAGGATACTAAAATTTTACATTTATTTTACACTAGCTGCCAGCCTCATTTTCTGCATATTTCTATAAAAATATATACACACACCTTCCTAGTTTATCGCTCCTTCGATTGTGGTTTAGAAGAAGTTAGCAGAGAAAGAGACAGAAACGGAGAGCGACATTATTTTATAACATCTATGACATTATTTTATATATTTATTGATATAATGTATTATTAATTGATGTAATAAATATTGCTCCATAGTATCTATAGAGAAAAAACCACTTGATGATAGGTGGCTACCATCGCCTGTTAACACCAAGCAACGCCAAAGATGCTGCAAATGAGTTGCCAACCTTACTGGATAAAGAACCCTTACTCATTCATTGAAACACAACAACACAAGCTTTTATTTCACTTTTTCTGTAAGGTGTAAAAGTATCTGTTATGCTTATATTTTTTTTTTAGGTTTTCAAAAAAGAAATACTGCGACCTAAAGTCTATTTTCACTATAAAGAAAAAAAATACCCAAATAAATACGCATGTGCACTTAATATTGTGTGAAGGTACAAAAACAGATTGTATTTTCAATTCCTTTGTTTGATTCTCATTATTATTCACAAAGGGAAACATATTTTAAAGACTTGGAATATAAATAAATTCTTTTATATAATTTTGTTACATAGAAAACAGGTATTATTTTCAAATCATTTTAAGCATAGCCGTAATATTTTATTTATTTTTCTCATACTGTGACCCATAAAGTAAAAGGTCAATTAAATGTTGTGACCTTTATATGGAAACAATGTTTTTCTTTCGTCTACAAGTACATAACATATATTTGAATAAGAGCTGAATGTATTAACTAAATAAAATATGATTTTATATAGTACAGTAAATACTTTACAGTAGATAATATAAATTAGTAGAATTAATACAAATAAATATTCAAATACCTTACATTGTAAATTCAAATAAAAATTATGACGTGAAAACAAACTTTGGAAATCAAAAAAGTTCTATAAATCCATATTTTAAATTATAATTTTAAAAATAACTTATCTGTGTGTTAATAACGAGCATCATTAAATTTTGCAAACACGCTGTCTAGGATACAGAAAAAGACATAGGGTAACTTTTATCCAGAAAAATCCCGAGGGATGACCTAAAAAAAATAAGACTCTAACGCCTGGCAAACGTATAATAGCAATGAAGATTTTAGGTGTTATATTGCATAGTTTGTCAGACTTTATTTTTTTATATTTCAAAGCCAGCTCACTACTAAATCGTCAGACAGTCCTTTTATTTGAATGAAAAGGAAAACTTTATAAAGAGGCTTTTCTGTAGTGACAATATGAGATTATTCGATCCCGGCAATAAAATAAGGAATGGAACTTGAAAAACACTCAGACAGTTTTGCATCCAAATAGAAATAAAACGGCAGAAGCATTTGCAATAAAATTAGATTAAGGCTTCATTCCTCTTGTATGTTGTCCACGCTTGAGAACAATCGGTGCGCTTGAAGAATTTTAAAAACCTCGTTTACAAACAGTAGACGTCGTACATTGTACTCGTCTTGTCAAACTAGTGCATATTGAAATTGGTTGTTTTTAACGCCCCACGCAAAACAGGGTGTCTGTTGTATGTATGTATGTGGAATCGGAGCTCTCAAACGGTTTTATAAAATGCCAACTATTCAAAATTACCTTTCTGGATTTTTGGATTCAAAAATCGATATGAGATTATTCAGTTTTAATATTCACATTTCACTGTGAGCTATACAGGAGATTATAGAAAAAATCTTAGAATATTTGCAACCCATTTGATTATTTGGATTTATTCTACTAATACTACTGAATAGACAAAAAAAAATTTCCCCAAAAAAAACACTACATTGAAATTTGATTATTTGGATTTATTCTACTAATACCACTGAATAGACACAAAAAAAATTCCCAAAAAAAAACACTACATTGAAATTAAATGCGATTAAATTTTAATGTTGTAAGAATTATTAGAACTAAATATGTTTTAAGAACACTTCAACTTATACATCGGTGACCATGAATAGGATATCTAAGTTTGAACATCCTCAAGTACCTTTCAATGGCAATTGAATGGGACCCACTCAAGCATTAATGAGTTTATTTTGAGGAAATCTCCCTTCCTCATGTAGTAATCCATGCATATGCATGCAAATCGTTAGCTGACTATTATAATTTAACTAGTGACTCGCTCCCAGCTTCGTCCGAGGAGCAAATTAAAATCGGTCTAGCCATTCTTGAGTTTTGCGAGACGAACGCACGGTGATTGGTTTTTATGAGCGGTGTAATTTTTTTGCAAGTTATATTTCGCACCTTTATTCCAATACCGTCACTATCATAAATAAGCAAATTGTGCAAGAGAGCTATTTTAGTGTCGTATTAGGAATGTTGGGAGTGGAATTTTCGTTTAGCGTCGATAGGTTAACAGCGCCCTATAGATCAATGACTAGAAATTATAATTTAGGAATCGAAGCAATTATTTTAATTAGTGCTCAGAAAATAAATAGCGTTAAAAACAAATTTTTGAAGAATTTCGTTTAGTGACAGTATTGAAATAAAGGTGCGATTTGCAAACGATCCTCATTTAACGTTTTTTCTATTGGTAAAATCTGCGTGAAAATCCTGTCCCCCTCTTAGTGTGTCAAATATTCTCTACTAACTAAGCACATACATATGCTGTGGCGCTTCAGTGCGTAAATAAAACTAATGCCAAAGGTCATTGCCCCTAACCTCTATGACGTTTAGCCTTTATCTTTTTTAGACTTTTTTAATAAAAGTTGACTTACATCCCCCTGCTCATAATAAAAGTATAAAAAAAAAGTTATTAACAATAAAATGAATAAGCTATTCAAATTACAACAGTATAATGTGCAGAAATGTTTAGAGTTGATAGTACCGGCGATACTTAACGGCTCAACGCCATAAACCGGGGATCCTTTCATTTGCATGTTTTCCTATGCCAATATCAAATATCGCACATTGTATCTACGCCTCTGTAATTACACTTCGACAGCTCCGTACATAATTACAACTGTGTTCGGTTGTATGGCTAACTGTCGGCGGGAAAACAGAATAAATTATTCATGAAAGGATAATCAGGATCAAAGTTAATATCGCTAAAACCATTCATATTTTGGGATTTCGAGCCTTCTTATCTTAATGTGTACTTGTAATTTTTATTGGTCGAAAAAAAAACTAATTAAATTTAACCACAGAATTGGGTGTTAGCGAGACCAAAATGATACAAATCTATTAATATAATTAGCCGTAGAGTAAAAAAACTTAAGTAGTATATTTGTTAGACAGAACGGTCACAGTCGAGAGATTCTGAGTTCTGAGGCGTGTGACCGCAAATAGCGATAATGCTTCCTAGTTCTAATGTAACTGATTACTAATTGAACTTCCATGTAAAGATGTTCTCTCGTAACTCATTTACATTATTAAGTAATTGTTTTCAAATTTAAAAAATCTGTGAGTAGATGTACCTAAATCGCGTACAGCTAATCGTTCCGAATTTTCAATTTTGTCTCCTCTGTGGAAAGTCAACAGAACATTTACTCCTCAGTTTTAAAAGTAAGTAAAGTATAAGTACATTAAAAATATATTTCTTTTTATTTAAATTATTTTTGTAACTAAATGAAAATTATCTGATACTTCTCGTTAATCCGTTAAAGATGAATTATAAAATCTGAGCTGTGAAGAAACGAACACATTTACTTAATACATTTATTTATTTATTTATTTCACATACAATATTTTCTCAAAACTTATAGGTAGGTACGTACTAATGGCCCCAGTATGGTGAAACCGATTACAATTCCAAATAGAAATGTTTATATAAATTATTACACTAATTTATCAGTACCGTTATTAAAAAAAAATAGGTCTTCAATATAATAACAGCAAAATTGAGAAAATTCTTCATAAAGCACATAAACTTTACCGATAAAATACTTAGTCATTTCTTTTGATTGTTTTGTAGTAATAAACTTGAATGTTGCTCAAAGAAAGAATTTTCTTCATGATTATTTTGTAGTTTTATAATACGCAGTTCACATGGTAATATATTGTAGAGACATTTTCTAGAATATTTGCAGCCGTATTGTTGTCTACATAAGAGGTTACTTGGATCTACCTCGTTAGTGCTCGCTAACAAAAGGTGTACCTACCAAATTTACCTGCCCCTTAGTATTGTATATTTATATTTTACTAAACCGACCAAGCACCACTTAGAGAATCCTTATAACTAATATTATAAATGCAAACTTTATATGTTTGGATGTTTGTTACTCAATAACGCCTAAACGGCTGAACGTATTTGGATAAAATTTGGAACACTGATTGTTTATCACCTGAATTAAAGTATTTTTACCTGAAATTAATATATAGGAAAAACCCGGAAAAGTGTTAGGTTCCCAAGTGATCGTCTAAAAATGTAAAAATATATAGCATCGTCACAGCGATAAAGATGTCAGGCGTTATAACTTATATTTTCTCAGGTTATAATAATTCACATATTTTTCATTTTTCAACGCGAGCACCATCTAGTTAGTATTTATATCACTATCACTACATAGTATAAAACAAAGTCGCTTTCCGTCTGTCTGTCCCTATGTATGCTTAGATCATTAAAACTACGCAACGGATTTTGATGCGGTTTTTTTAAATAGATAGAGTGATTCAAGAGGAAGATTTTAGTATATAATTTTAACGCGGGCGAAGTCGCGGGCACCAGCTATCTACTAAAAATAAAGATACAACCCCTGAAAATTTTATAACAGCAAAGATGTCAGGCGTTATATTGCTTTACACATTTAGTCAGGCGCTACACATCCCTTAGGGTCAGCGCCGACTAAGACTAAGAGACTAATGAGCTATCATTTGAAAATCGACTTTAGTTTCTTTAGCTGAAGGTTCATCGCGCGCCGATCGCCCACACTTGCCGACGCGAGAGTTTTTTTTTATTATACCACTTTTAATCACATACGAGTACTTACTGAAGTAACTAAAGTCGATTTTCAAATGATAGCTCATTAGTCTCTTCGCCGCCACTCCGTCGATCGGCGCTGACCCTTACTTTTAACGCGGGCGAAGTCGCGGGCACCAGCTAGTGTATAATTTAACTTATGTCCATCTTTAATAATATATCTATCAACAGTGAATCCAGGGCGGGTCTAGCGACTTCGTTGCTGGAGTTAATATTTTCAAAAATTATTTCTTTAAAATAAACTTATGTTCCAAATTTCAGTTTTCTAGACTTAGTAATTTTGGCTGTGCGTTGATACTCAATTGACTATTTAAGACACACAATTTTATAAGTATTGATTTGTCACAAACTGTAGAAAATAATAAATAGACTAATTTAAGTTCCTAAACGCAATTCATGGAAACTTAGATATTTTACTCATCGCTAAGAAAACAATAGTCCTCAACAGATATTCCTTTATAGAAATTTCTTTATTTAAATGTTAATTTCACTGCATTCATTCCCGTAACAGTGAGTAAGGTGAAAAAATCTATTAGCTGGGAACGTTTAAAAAATACTAAGAGAAGAACGCTTTCCTATTGTACTTGCTCCTTGGAGTATGCAAAGCAGGCACCGAGTTGCCTTATTACAACCGCATAATATCGTCAACTGAAAATAAACGAGACAATTATTGTCTGCGCTTTTCCATTACTTTTAATTAAACTTTATACTTTTTTTGGTTCCCGCTACAAAACTTTATTGAATTTATTGATGAAACGGTAAATTGGATTCTTAAACCGTAATATATTTTTTATATAAGGAATTTTTTCTCGTCTAGATATCATAAATTCGATATCAATTTAAGTTTCAAAATTACCTTTATCAAAGTGGAATCATAGAAAAAAAATCTAGTCTTCAATTAGCTAAAGCAACATTTAAATCTTAACTGATATTTAAGTTTTCAAAATGCCTGCGGATTTGTCCTAGTATGGTAGAATGAAATGGTAGGTAATGTCTCATACCTTTATTAAACTTGTCGTTATATACAAGTAATATTTACAATTGCATTTTAAAAAATTAATTGTCATACTTCATTGGAGTTTTACGTAAAAACATCTTGAAATCACTTTTTTATTTATACTCCAAAGGCCAAATTTTTAACCTATAACCTATTTTATTTTATTTATTTTATTTATTTTACAGAAACATACAATATCTCGATACACATTATACACATACATACAGGAAAAACATAAATCAGCAAAGTTTCTACTAAATCCCAAGATTCCCGCTACATTTTTACCAAATTTCATTAAAAAAATGGTATATTCCGTAGTTTATCCAGAAGAGGTGACCGTGTTACTTCGACATTGGATCATTTTTAAGAGGCAATACGAAAATCACCATACACATGAATGGATCTATGAAGTGGATCGTGAGCATAATTACACGCATCATATCAATAACACGAGGTTAGTTGAGTCATGAACGAATCTGTGCCGTATAAATAAAACTGAACTCTTGAGAACCTAAAAAAATATCGTCACGATATTTTCCCACTTTTGACCTCGCATATAATGTTATAAACAATTCAAAACCCACACCCAAAACGGTGGAGAGCTCAATGATGATAATAATTAACGCTTTTTAAAATGATCGATGAACACAGTTCACAATAGACAATGAATATTTAAGGTGATTGAAATAAATAATAAAGCAGCATTCTGTAAACAATAAAATGCGGCACCGCCCTTGACTTTTAGTTCAAAAAACGACCGAGGTTACCATAATGATTGGTTTATTATACTATATTTTTAATGTAAATCGAGGAAGAGATTATGTGTATTGTATTGTACAATACTACATCAGATTATTTTGTTTCATATAAGTACTTACAGAAGCAGATTATATTGTTTTCGGGTCAGTTCGTAGGACGGTTAAGATGACTCGAAAATGGACTTATTCAGTGCAATAAAATTCACAATTTATTTATGAATATAAAATTTGGAATTAAGAAACAATTTGAAGAATGTTTTATTTACTTTTTTATCAAATTAGCAATATTTCACTAAATATTGGAAGGTGATTTTTTTCTTTTTCTTTTCTAATTTCTAAGCAATTAATTTTTTTATTAAAATTATTTCTAAGCATATGAAATATGCTACGTAACATCAATCTTAATTTGTTTTTTTTTAAGTCAACAATATCTATAGTTCTAAACCAATTTAAAATCATAATAGTTTTTTTATAAGTAATTTATTTATTTAATAAAGTACACAGACCGAATGCAGTTATTTACATGAATTCAAAAAAATACGTGTATATGGTAATTTACTAAATTTCAGTCCTAAATAGTGTACATAGCACGATTAACTTAATTTTAACTAAACACTAATGAACTTAACTAACAATAATAATAAAAATAAAAATAATAGAAAGTATCCATGACAAATTCTGTAATATCTTAATAGGTTAATGAAATATTTCTCTAACTCAATGTTTTTGTAATAATTTGATAAATAAATTATTTCCTTTTGTAAACATTTTTTTTTTATTCAGTGTATTCTTTGGTATTTTTCACACAGTTAATATTACATTGTCATTGTTACCTATCATCACCAATGTCACAAAACAAAAGGTTGTTATAGGAGTGAAGGCCCGGGGCGGGGGTCAAACATGGATCTGACGTCTGATTTGGCACTCACATAACACGGCAATGACAGGTCCAATTATAAGATGTGAGATAATTAAACGCTGCTATTATTTCTTTAGTAATTGATGATAAATTGCTCAAACACCGATTGTTGTCAGCATTATTAGAGGACGAAGATGCTTAAGTATTGATTGACAGCTTCAGTTTTGAAAGGTCCGATATTACAATTAATACACATTGTACTTATCTTTAAGAGGTCAAAAAAATTTTTTTAGAATTTTCGTCTGTGTGTGCGTTTGTGCACACTAATACGGTTTTCACTTATATGTTGTTGCGGGCTTTACGTTATATTTAGTCTTTGTTTTATTCCGATCGTTTTACAAACTAAACATTAATACCAAGCGCACGAAAACCACGCGTACGGATGAGTTGTAAACACAGCTTTACAACAGCCGCTTCTGCCTGTTCAACTTCTTTTAAACAACCCAACAGATTTTGCTACGGATTCGATTCAGATATATTTAACACAAGCAACGCGTGTGCTGCAATGTGCTGCCAACCTTAGATTAGAAATGGGAGAGAAATAGGCTCTGGCATCTCACTCACTCACTCATTGAAGAGCACACATGCTGTAATTTCACGGTGGTCAACAAAGGGGTGGTTACTGCCTCTATAATAGCGTGGGCTACCCAAATGACTGCGGAACGCAGTGTGCCCTGCCACTTCATAAATCTACATCTCATACAATTTCTTTTAAAAAAAGTACGAGACAGAAAAAGTAGGAGACAAAAAAGTACGAGACATTGTAATTTACTGTTTCATAAATAATTTTGCTGTATCATAAATAATTTATTTTGCCTTCTCTTACATTGTAATTCGGACGCTGATAAGACTTCCGTGTCGGCTCCCTAGCGGAGAATATATTCAATTCCGTGAAAGAAACATCCCTTATCAGTGGCGTCGGTGGAACACGAATAACATTAAAATTAACAACTCGCTGGTTGTAATTTCGTGTAATCTGTCTGTAGACTGCGAAGCGTCTTCGACAAAGCTCCGAGATCTCAATACGAAGGCTTTCCTTTTGAGGAAACATGTCGTAACGTTACATCTAGTTACGACAGGTTTCTAATGCGAACCCTTTGTTTATTACAATTTAACGTAAGTCGGCGATGCGCTTGCAAAATTTCTGTTATATAATTGGCTGTTGTGAATAAGAATGGAAACATTTGACTTGATTTACTCGCTGCCTTACAATAACAGTCGACCTTGTACTGTGTCTGTTCAATCAAAAATATTGGAGCAAAGGTTATCTACGGAACGCGTCCCCAGCCTCTCCAAAGATCTCTGTGGTATTGTAGTAAACAAGTACCAGTGCCTACTTGCCAGCGTCAAAAGTTCTCAAACTACTTACCCGAGCTTCGAATGCCATTGGAGTCACGGTCGATCGAATATTGAATCAGGATTCAGATGTCGGATTCTTGTTAAATCAAGTCATGAAAATTCGATTTGATCTCACTATAGATGCGTGGCATTACTTAATAATTTTGTTTGGTTGGTGCGTCAGTTTGTTTTTTGTTTGCCTTATAAAGTTCATGTCGAAACCGTGTCAAAAAAGTATCAATATGGAGATACAAGCGACTTTTGTCGCGTTGTTTTTCTTCTTTTTTCTTTTTTTTTTCTCAATTACCTACTCTGTGATGGATTTTTCTAAGGCTTTTCAGAAACTAAATATGTAGACAGTAATAGTATGAATATAACTTTTTAGCAAGTTCATATTACGTAGTGAATAAACAAAGAAGACACAAATGTCCATTATAAATTTAATTAACTCCAACCATGCGACACTTTGGCTCGTGAGCCGGTGACGAGAGATTAAACCCTTCTTTTAATTACGTTAGTATATTCGTCACTTACCTACTGCTTATTTTGAAAATAAATACAAGAAGGGTTTTTTGTTATTCATTTTTAAGTTAATAGTATTTCTATTTATTTTGGTGGTGCCTAGCTGGTGCCTGCAACTTAGTGCGCGTTAAAAAATTAAAAATATAACATCTGAGAAAATATCTCATATCTTCATCCCTGTGACGACGGTGGAGCCGCCACGGCGCGGTGGCAATGTCGCCCATTTTTTTTATATTTGTAGACGATCCCTCAGGATTGAACCTAACATTTTTTCAGGATAAAAAGGTATGTGTATGAACCAAACTTCATCCAAATCCGTCAAAAATATTTGATTTTTTTTTATTACAAACAGACAAAGACGGTCAGCGAATTATTTACAATATGTATCTTTAATATGCCAAGACTTTAAGAACAAATTAATAAGAGCCTGTTTCACAAACGTCAAGTAGGCAAAACTGTCATTTAAAGTCACCGGTAACCGGGGATAATGGAGCTGATATACCTTTGTTTGTACGGTAAACGTCCCAAACATTAAATAGAAAATAATTTAAAAAAATCGGCTATCGAATGATGCAGTAAACCGTCATAATTCAATATGACAGAATATGATTTCTAAAAGTAACTAATCAACACTTTACATGTAGTTTGTGAAAGAGGCCCTAAGCGAAACAATTTTAAGTCATAAGTCTTATTACTTTTTCTTAAAAATAAAAGTTCTAAACTCTAAATAATGAGACCTTTAATGAATTAGTTTTATACAGCTTTAGAGTGCGTCCTGAAGTGTATTAAAAGCAGGCGGATGACATCGTTCGTAATAACGCCCACTTAATTAAACCGCTCGTCGGCGGATTAATGCGCCATTATGCCGATACTGTTTACGTGTTTTTCACTAACTTAATAAAGTAACTAAGTAACTTCGGTCGAGCCGGTGGATGCTAAGTCGAAGCCAGTTAATTTAGATAACGCGTTTGATTGCAGCTTAGCGGGCTTTCGGGCTTACAACTTTAATTTAAAGTTTACCCACAAAAATTTACCTAACTATATTTTGTTATGTGGCGATACTCCACAGTTATACAACCTCTTCGACTAACGCTGGCATAGAAGATTTGAAAATTCAAGAAAAGATTCGAAATTATGAAAACGAATAAACTGTCATGTCAAATTTGTGTATAAAAGGGGTGGTCAACATTTTGTAAATATTATTGTGCTATAGTTTTTCAACCGGACTTTTGCTATGTACATAGGCTAATTTAAGAATGTAATTATTGTCAATTCTACCAGTTAATATAATATTCAAGCTATTGACTATTTCATTTGGCTACATCCGAATGCATGCAAAAGCATAAATGTGGTACTGCTGATCTCCCACATATTGGTGACCGCCGTCGTCTCACAGAATAGTTGTGAGTTAATAGAAACCGCAAGATTCATTCGGAAAGAAGAAACTTGGTATATGGTGCCACCATAAGCGGAGCGTTTATTCAGCATAATTTAAGGATGGCATCAGCAGACGATAATAGGCAAGAGATCGTCAGGATTAACGCCAGAGTACCTCCGTTTTGGCCAGAAGAACCTGCATTATGGTTTGCCCAAATTGAAAGCCAATTCTTGTTCTCCAGAATAACTACGGACGAGACAAAATTCAGTTATGTTGTCGGACAACTGGAGCATCGCTACGTTGCTGAAGTGAAGGACATTATAATTAACCCGCCGGAGACCGATAAATATTTAAGGTTAAAGACCGAGCTTATTAAGCGCCTTTCAGCATCTCAAGAAAAAAGAGTAAAGCAGTTGTTGATGCATGAAGAGCTTGGAGATCGGAAGCCATCACAATTCTTGCGTCATCTACAAGATTTAGCTGGTCCGTCGGTCCCGAAAGATTTCCTTTCCACTATTTGGTCTAGCCGATTACCGACCAGTATTCAGACGGTTGTAGCATCGCAGTCTGATTTGACCCTGGAGAAAATCGCAGAACTAGCTGACAAGATTCACGAGATTGTTCCTCCATGTCCACAAGTGGCAAGTACATCCAAGCCCACACCATCTGTCCAAAATGATCTTGAAGCGCAAGTCACAGAGCTCGCGAAACAGATTTCAGTTCTTTCTGCCAAACTAAATAGTCGCACCACTTACCGCCAGAAAGCAGATATACGTCAGACTCGCTCAAGAAGTCGCTCCCGTCCACGACAGCCACCACCGAATCATCCATACTGTTATTACCACTACACATTTGCTGACAGAGCTAGAAAATGTAAACAACCATGTAACTTCGGGTCGGGAAACTCGAAGGGCAGTCGGAAGTAGCGGCCAGCGACTGCCCATCATCCACTACAGGCCGTCTATATGTAACTGATCGCGCATCAAAAATGCAGTTCCTGGTGGACACTGGTTCCGACTTGTGTGTTTTTCCGCGAGCAGCAGTCAAGACGCCCTGTACCAAAACATCGTACGAGTTGGTAGCTGCTAACGGTACGGTGATAAACACATATGGACCAATCCGGCTTCATTTAAATCTTGGGTTGAGACGAGATTTTGTGTGGAACTTCATAATAGCTGACGTTTCGAAACCCATCATTGGAGTGGATCTCTTGAGCTACTATGGATTACTAGTGGACTGTAGACATCAGCGCCTGATCGACAGTATTACGTCGCTAACTGCAAACGCCCAACTGTCCAAAAGTTCAGATGGCATCTCCTCGGTGAAAGTAGTTTCGGGAGAAACAGAGTTTCACGATATTTTACGTGACTATCCCGAAATTACTAGACCAGCAGGCTTACAGTCTACAATAAAACACAACACTCTTCATCACATCCGTACAACGCAAGGTCCTCCAGTTTATTCCAAGCCAAGACGTCTCGATCCAATACGATTCCAAGCAGCCAAGAAGGAATTTGAAGACATGCTGGAAAGTGGAACTGCTAGACGTTCAGAAAGTCAATGGTCCTCAGCACTGCATATGGTCAAGAAGAAAGACAACGGTTGGAGACCTTGTGGTGACTATAGAGCACTGAACTCTAGAACAATTCCTGACCGGTATCCCATCCGACATATACAGGACTTCACCTACGAGCTTGCTGGAGCTACAGTCTTCTCCACACTTGATCTTGTGAAGGCGTACAATCAGATTCCTGTCAATCCTGAGGATATACCCAAGACCGCAATCACGACACCATTCGGATTGTTCGAATTCCCGTATATGACTTTTGGACTTCGGAATGCTGCACAAACTTTCCAGAGTTTCATCGACGAAGTCTTGGGTGGTCTTGAATTCTGTTACGGGTACATTGACGATATAATCGTATTTTCACCTTCTCCAGAGAAGCACAAGGAACACCTGCGTGAATTATTCGAGAGACTTAAAAAATACGGCATTCTGATCAACACGGCCAAGTGCAAATTTGGTCTATCAGAAGTGACTTTCCTCGGATATTCTGTATCGGCAGCTGGTATTAAGCCTCTGAATACCAAGGTTCAGGCTATACAGGAGTACGCCATTCCTAAAACTGTAAAGGAACTTCGACGTTTTTTAGGAATGCTTAACTTTTATCGCCGATTTGTGCCCAACGCTGCACAAGTTCAAGCTCCACTTAATGCCTTGCTCGCCGGACCCAAAGTCAAAGGATCACAGCATATCGAAATGACTCCGGAACTGATACGTGCATTCGAAGACTGTAAAGTTTCGTTGTCAGAAGCTACCCTTCTCAACCATCCGGATCCGTCTGCAGAATTAGCGTTGATCACGGACGCTTCAGACGCATCTATAGGTGCTGTACTCCAACAACGTTGCAAATCTGATCAAGACTGGAAACCCTTAGCCTTTTTCTCACGCAAACTTTCTACTTCACAGAAGAAATATAGTCCTTACGACCGTGAATTATTAGCCATTTATGAAGCAGTCAAGTACTTCCGATACATGGTGGAGGCAAGAACGTTCGTCGTGTTCACTGATCACAAGCCGTTGACATTTGTTTTTTCCGTGAACAAAAGCACATGTACTCCACGTCAATTTAGATACCTAGACTTTATTTCACAATTCACAACTGACATTAGATACTTGCCTGGGAAAGAAAACATTGTCGCTGACGCACTGTCACGAGTGGAAGAGATTGCAACTGCAATTGATTACGAGAAACTTGCACGATTTCAGGAATCAGACCCTGAACTGCAAGACCTCCTGCTAAACGGTTCAGCACTGAAGCTACAGAAGAAGAATTGTATAGAGAGTAACTTACCTGTCTACTGTGATACTTCTGTTCAAACTCCTCGACCGTATATCACTCCTCAGCTACGTAGACAAGTTTTCGACATGATCCATGGTCTGCATCATCCCGGAGCATCTGCAACTGTGCGACTGGTCACGCAGAGATTCGTATGGCCAGGAATAAAAAAGGACTGCAGAGAATGGACAAGAGAATGCCTACAGTGTCAGAAAAGCAAGATTTTCCGTCACACTAAATCACCTCTTTCCAGCTTCCAAACTCCTTCCTCGAGGTTCTCTCATATACACCTCGACATCATAGGACCCTTACCTTTGTCTTATGATTTCAGATATTGCCTTACAGTCATCGACAGATTTACTCGTTGGCCTGAGGCGTTTCCTCTGAAGGAGATAACAGCAGAGTCCTGTGCAACTGCCCTCGTCTCTGGCTGGATAGCCAGATACGGTTGTCCTGCTCGAGTGACTACGGACCGTGGTCGACAGTTCGAGAGCAGTCTTTTCAAGGCCCTCACTGCCTTGATTGGTGCGCGCCACTTTCGCACCACTGCTTACCATCCTGCAGCAAACGGGATCGTCGAGAGGATGCATCGTCAACTCAAGTCTGCCATTATGTGCCACAACACATTCAGCTGGGTTGAATCTTTGCCTTTAGTACTTCTGGGAATGCGTAGTTCCTGGAAAGAAGATCTACAGTCGTCTCCAGCTGAACTTGTGTACGGCGAACCCCTGCGTCTACCGGGTCAGTTCTTCTCAACCAGTAACGACTGCAACGTTAGAGATGTGACCGAGTACGCAAACCGACTTCGCTCCTACATGGCGAAACTGACTCCACAACCTACCACATGGCACAGCAATTCACCCTTCTACATACCCCGAGACCTGCATACATCTACACACGTCTTCATTCGTCAAGACCATGTCAGAAGTTCTCTAGAACCGCCGTACGCTGGACCCTATAAGATAGTGAAGAAGCAGCCTAAATTCTTTACCGTCGATGTCCGCGGCAAGGTTCAGAACATCTCCGTCGACAGTCTGAAACCGGCATTTCTGATGAGAGAAGCGACGCACCTCAACGAAGACAGATGTGAGCTGACCGATGTGCCTGAGGAGAAGAGGTCGCGCAGTGGTCGTCGAATCAGATTTCCGGACTACTATCGACCATAGTCATGGTCTGGCCAGGGGGAATATGTGGCGATACTCCACAGTTATACAACCTCTTCGACTAACGCTGGCATAGAAGATTTGAAAATTCAAGAAAAGATTCGAAATTATGAAAACGAATAAACTGTCATGTCAAATTTGTGTATAAAAGGGGTGGTCAACATTTTGTAAATATTATTGTGCTATAGTTTTTCAACCGGACTTTTGCTATGTACATAGGCTAATTTAAGAATGTAATTATTGTCAATTCTACCAGTTAATATAATATTCAAGCTATTGACTATTTCATTTGGCTACATCCGAATGCATGCAAAAGCATAAATGTGGTACTGCTGATCTCCCACAGTTACGTGTGTATTTTTTATAAACTCGTGTACTTTTGTAGTTTAATTAATAGAAAGGTATCACAATTGTAACATCCACCTTGTTGAGTGGATGTTAAATAAACAGCATTGTCAGCACTAGTGCTCCATTTAAAGCTTTGAATCTTTTGTCTTCTGTACAGAACAAAAACACATATTTAACGCTCGGAACCAGAAATGTCAAAAATGAAAACTAACTATATATTTTGAAAAACAAATGTGTTGGTGTACAAACATAAAAATTGTGTAGAAAATAAGAAATCAATTTCGGATTTTGGGGGACAGAAGAGATTGTAATATTACGTAAATACAAATAAATAGTTTTTCCTAATTTGTATTTAATTTTTCATTGTGAACGGTTGGGGACATCAGAAGTCTAGAAACCTAGATTTCCTAGATATCCTATATATTCTAGATATCCTAGATTGCCTAGATAAGGTCACAATAATTGAAAAAGTCATTTTGTGTCTGCTATGGATGCGAAATCCATAGCAATTTTAACGAGTAATGTGGTTTATGGTAAAAGAATATGTCACTCAAATGATAATCTCCTCGGATTAGTATTCAAGACAAAACAACAACTAATAAAAAGGAACCACCAATGGGAAAATTGAAAATACTCCCAACCATCAGGAAAATGAGCAGGCCTCTTCGTCACGCCGTGAAATTAGCATTGTAACCTAGTTTTGTATGCTCACCACGTAGCAACAAAAGTTTGTTTACGTTTTCATTTGATTATAATCTAAACTGAATTCTCTTAACAAATAAAAGTTGACATTTTTACTGACCCTGTCTACTGGTAATGGAAGTTGTCATGGCCGTCTACAGCCTTTAGGAATAAATATTTAAGACTTTCATAACTAACTGAAAAATATTTTAGAAAAATGTTGATAAAAACTTTTCCAAAGGAATTTCTCTATTACTTTATATTGAGAATTTCTCTACTATTTCCAACGAAATAATATATCTTGCTGTGATCATTTTAAAAATAGACATACGGGATACCTGACGTTGAATCCAACCGTATGGCGTACACCTGTTTGTTAACTTTGAATTTCTTTATTATTATCATCAGGCACCCAGGCACCAATGGTGGACATTAGTCTCCTCAGCAGGCTCTACTTGTTTCTTAGAATCATGAAATAAATTATTTCATAATATGAAAAGCTAGCTAGCTATTTTTTTTAATATTATCAGGAAATCTTTTTTTTTTTTTTTCATTTAATTTAATTTAATTTACTTTAATTATTATAATATTTTTCAATTCAAAGAAACTCGATGAAAATTTGCAGACATTGTTTTATTTCATTCATTCGTATAACATTCAACATATCAATAGTATTTTTTATTGAAAAATAAACGAATATATTTCTCGACAATAAAATTGTTATTTACAGAGTAAGTAGTCAAATTTGTTTTGCAGAAAAAATGCAAATAGCGAGCATTTTTTAAAGTGGTAGAAAAACATCGCTCTAGTGTATTTACTTTAACTGTGTGAATACGTATCCGCCTTTCATGGAATCCAATCATAAAATCGGGTTCGAAAGAAACAAGCAATCAGCATGAACTGCAGCAGTGAAGCTAGCCTATTTGAATGAGAGCATCCACTTATATAGGTAACCTAAACCACAAATCCCTGTGCGGATAACGAGAGCACTAGTGCGGCTCGGGAATCGAACCAATACACTAACATATACGTTTACTCCGCAAATGAAAGCCGGACGTGACTGTCATGTTATGTGTATTGAGTAACGTTTATAGGAAGCATTATTGGAAAACGTTTTCTAACAGAGAACATACAAAACATTATTTCTTTTTCTATGGCATAGCTATAATATGTTCGTAGGTCAAATCAATTCCGTGGGATTAAAAAGAGCGATTGCTGGAGAGTTTCTTTCGCCGTTTTTTCTTTTCTAGGCCGCCTTCTAGGTCCTTTTTTTGAGATATGATTTGATTTGATTTGAATTTCTTTAGCATTTTTTATGACTTATATGTCACTTTTAGATTTCACTATCTAAGAATAATTTCTCTGGCAGGAGTCGACATTATCGGAAAATATATAAGTAATGTATATTAATGTAACGATCACATAAATTATTTGCTTGCATAAATAACATAATATTGTTATACCTGCGATGCGGTAAACATTGCGGCGTCCATCAAAACCACTGTGAAATCTCATTTCATGGTAAATGTCAATATTATTATTTTATAAAGTTGTTAATATGTAGTTTGTACGGCAGGCAGTTGCGGTAATTGAGGTTGACCAGCTAATGCGTGGCTGCATGCAAATACGCACTGAGCACAAATCAAGCGCACCGAATGCTTCGTGTTTTCCAAATTGCTATTATTATAGTTCTCACGGACTATCTATACAATACACATATCATGTAGAATTAAGGTAAGGATTATCAACTCTATGCAAGAGAATGTTTCGGTCGGCTACATCGACGTATGTATGACTAGGCTTGGGGACCGGAACAAAATAAGACTTCACGCTAAAATTCGCGACCAAAAGGTCTAAAGCGCCATGGAAAATACGGCGCTTACGCGTTCGTCCTTCCTTCGCTCGCTTGCAATGGCAATTCCTGCGTTCCACTCACCATTTTTTAACGCCCGATTCAAAAACGGTGTGTTATAAGTTTATAATATTATTATGTGTCTATTTAAGTATATATGTATCTGTATATATATTATAAAAGTCATTGGTAGGCTACCATTAATCAGACGCTGTAGTAGCATTTTATTACGAAATACGATGGTTTCATGAACTACGCCACCAACCAATCATGTCAAACACCACAGCTACACAAGCGCCATTCTGGCCAATTCCTGAAACACTATTTATAATGGCTATAGCTTGACAGTTTTTCAGTTATCCATTTAAGTTTGTTCTCCTTACCTCTATTCTCCGTCACAAATACCTATACTGAACAAATCGAAGAGTAAAAAGCGACATAGCAGAAAACAGAGTTCTTATTTAGAATGGTTTACTTGTTAGCAAATATTTACTCTGTGGACAAGACGCGCTTTACACGAAGTATATTCTATTTAAATTATGTCTTCTTGTGTCTCGCCGACATGTGAAAAATTCTATACACTTGTGAAGAAATATTACAGGATTAGATTTCATCTATTCACATCTTTTCTGGTGCGAATTGAATTTTTTTTAAAATTAATATATATACTATGAAGAGTTTGTTTTGTTGAACGCGTTAATCTTGGTTAATCTCAGGAACTACTGGTTCGAAATGAAAAATTATTTTTGTGTTGGATAGTCCATTTATCGAGGAAGGCTTTAGGCTATATAACATTTCGAATGCGGACGAAGTCGCGGGCAACAGCTAGTATATTCATATATTTATAAATGTTTATTTTATGTTAAGGTCGGCACATGTGCTGCAAGTGCGGTGCCGACCATAATAATAATAATAATAATAGCCTTTTATTTCCATATCTCTCTAAAAATATAAATGTAGGGTACAATTAAAGTTAGTGAAGTGTTAGTATTTAATTTTGTAAATTCTTATAATGTAATTGTTAGTGTTTTGTTAGTTTTTCTTCTGAATTATGAAATATGGATCCCTTTTTGGGTAAAGGCCTCCTCCATCTTTTTCCACGATTCTCTATTTAATCCAGCAGTCATCCAGTCTTTCCCAGCGATTTGGACAATTTCATCAGTCCACCGGCTATACGGTCTGCCAACATTCCTTTTGCCTGGTGGTCCTTTCCATCGAGTGGTTTGAATTGTCCATCTGTTGTCGTTGATACGTGAAATGTGACCCGCCCATTTCCATTTTAGTTTGAGGGCATGAGTAAGTGCATCAGTGAGCTTGGTTTTTTGCCTGATTAAATCGCTTCGTACTTTGTTAATTTTTCTTATTTTTAGTATGCTCCTTTCTATTGCTCTTTGCGTGGATCTGATTTTTTGTTTAACTTTATTTGTAAACATCCATGTTTGGCATCCATACAATAAACAAGGTAGAAGACATGTGTCAAACACCACTTTTTTTAAATTTAGACTAAAGTTTCCTTTCATTATTTCTTTCAGTGACCAATACTTTTTCCAGGTTACAATCGCTCTACGTTCAATTTCTTCCTCATTGCTTGTTTTTGTGAATGATACTTTTTTTCCTAAATAGATATAGCTCTCGACATATTCTATGTTGACCCCCGAAACTTGGATGGGTATTTCGTAGGTATTAGTCATTAGTTTTGTCTTATTTGCATTCATTTGCAAGCCAACTTTTGAACTTTCTTTGTTAAGGGTGCGAATC
The DNA here is from genome assembly GCA_945859745.1 of Synanthedon formicaeformis. NCBI lineage: Eukaryota > Metazoa > Arthropoda > Insecta > Lepidoptera > Sesiidae > Synanthedon > Synanthedon formicaeformis. The sequence continues at coordinate 8,856,227 of OX243957.1, forward strand.
ATTTCTTCGAGTTCTTCTGATTCTTCTGATAGCAACACAATGTCGTCTGCGAACTGAAAATGGCTTAGGTAGTGGTCGTCTATTTTTATTCCTGTAGTTTTCCATTCTAGATTTTTAAATATGTTCTCCAGCACAGCTATAAATAGTTTTGGTGACAAGGGGTCGCCTTGTCTAACTCCCCGTTCTATGGTGATCTTACTTCCTCTAGTCTCTAGTTTTACTTTGCTGTTGCTGTTAGCATATATATTTCTTATTATGTTGATGTACTTCCTATCTACTTTGAAATGTTCCAGCGCTTTCCAGATTGCATCGTGGCTTATGCTGTCAAATGCTTTAGTATAGTCTATAAAGGCTATATACAATGGCCTATTGAATTCCTTGTATTTGCTAATGACCTGTTCTAGAGCCTGTATATGGTCAATCGTGCTGAAGCCTAAGCGGAAGCCTGCCTGTGCTATTGTTAAGGAGTCATCGATTTTTTGTGTGATTCGTTTAAGTAATAGCGAAGAGAATAGTTTGTACAAACTTGCTAGAAGACTGATTGGTCGATAGTTGCCTATATCTAGTGGATTTCCTTTTTTGTAAAGAAGTATTATGTCTGAGGTACACCACTGTTCAGGTACTGATTCCGTGTCTACTATCATATTAAATAGGTGGGTGATAGGGTTGAGCAGTATCGGCGCTCCTAGTTTGATAGCTTCATTGTTGATCCCATCAGGTCCGGGGCTTTTTTCTGGTTTTAGACTTTTAATTTGTTTAAGTACTTCTAGTTCGCTTATTGATTCAATTGTGTTCGATTCGTCCTCGTCGTTAATGTCAATATGTTGCAGTTCGGTGTTATCTTTGCTACTTTTTTTGTAAAGTTCTTGATAGAAAGATGTTGCATATTCTATTATATCTTTCCTTGATTTGGTTTCTGACGTTTGGTTTTGAAGTTTAGGAATCCAGGTTTTCTTTAAGTTTAGTTCTTTAAGTGCTCGTTTTGTACTTCTAAATTTTGTTAAGTTTTTTGTTATCACCTTTTGCCTGTATTTTTTATAGTCTTTTTTGATTGCTTTATTTGTTGTTTTAAATAATTTACTTAGCTCCATTCTAGTTGTTTTGTCTTTTTTGTTAGTCCTTATTAGCTCTGTCCTTCTTTTTATTAGTTGTTCTGTACTTTCACTTATTATTTTTTTACTCTTCTTTCTATTTAATTCTACTTTAGTTTTTAAGCTAAGTTTTATGCTTTCTTCCAAAATATTGTAATATTCTTGTACACTCAGGTGGTCCAGTTTAGTTTCTGTTAAATTGGAATTAACATGTGACGTAAGACGGTTGAGATAGTTGCTTATTTCTTTTTCACTTTCCGGGAGTTTTGGCTTAGGGTGGAAGTTTTTTCTACTTTTCTTTGGTGGTTTTATAAGACATGTTGCTCGTACCATTCTATGGTCCGAGGGGAATTGTGACCATAGGGAGGTGCCGACCATAGGATAATGAATTGTGAATAGGATCATGATAGGGTATACTCTCCGAAACACAAGAGTCTACATACAATTATTTCATGCCTCCATGCCTATGTACATGCCTCCAGACAGGCTATCCAAATGACTGCAAAACGCAGTGCGCCTTGCCTATACTAAAATTCTTGTTTTCTGAATATTTATTCCACGTTTCATTACAATATGACCGTGATACGAGTATGTAAACATAGATAGGTAAATAATGTTGGCTCTGTTGGATTTCAAAATAGTTACTGTGTGGTTGTAATAATTCAAATAAATTTCTGCTTTAACAAAATTTTTAACTGAAAAATCTAAGTGAAGGAAATCGTCAAAATACGTACCTCTCAGCCAACTCATACTTATACGTCTGCAATTGTATAATTATAAAAATATTTTTATGCAGTACCTACTAATTATTGTATTTTTAAATTGGTCATGGAAAAAGTAATTTTAAACTCGTTTAAACGCTTCTTCACTTAATTGTAGACTTTATTTATCTTAAAAACGTTAAAGTCATAATGACTTCAAATGCATATGAAAAACAAAATAATGTATGCAATGCAATTATAAGTATTTAAAGTAACTACAGTTTTACAATAGGGCTCTGTTAATTCTTTTAAAAAATCCTACTGCAATATATTATATTTTAAATGTGGAAGTTTGTCAGATGTGGATGTATGGATGGATGTTTGTTACTCTTTCACATAAAAACGGCTGAACGGATTTGGATGAAATTCGGCACACGAATAGTTAATTACTTGGATTAACATATAGAATAATTTTCATCTTGGAAAAATGTTAGGTTCCCGCAGGATCGTCCAAAATATGAAAAATTGAGTGCCACCGTCGCGTCGTCAAAGCTACAAACATACTATCAACTCTTAATACGTTTCAATTTAGGACCTAATCTGGATTGCATTTGCTTTTCGTTCCATCAACTTCGTTTTTATATGAAAGCGATTTTGTTTAGGAACCCAAATTAAACTGCTCTGAATTTGAATCGTCTTTTAAAAGTTGATAGTAGGGCCCCAGATCTTTTTCATTTTTCAATGCGGATAAAGTCACCTGCACCATTTAGTAGTTAATATTTCGCTTTGCGAAGCGCAAGACGTCGATCGTCAAAACAAATAATTGTAGGCTGAAAAATCCTTCGAAATTTTATCTACATATAATTTTAAAATTAACATTATTATTTTAAATTTTATTTTCATTATTCTTATTGAAAATAATATATTATTTTATCTTATTATTCTAATTAAAAAAATAACAAGTAATTCTAATGCAGTCGTGACGTGGTTACATCAGTATGAACATAGAGATGAGATATACTTATTTGAGATTCCATTTCAACTCCCCGAAAGAGGGGAGAGTATTATTCATCCATTAATGGCAGACGCAGCGGGAACAGCGCCATCGCCTCTCTCGCCAATTTGAAATTCTAAATTTCACTCAAATAGATAAATGCAAAAATTGTCCTCATTTAAACTTTATGTAATCTTTTAATTGTTATTCAAACAGACGCGATTGTAATATGTATTGTTCAACCATTTTTTTAACGTCCGATTAAAAAACGGTGTGTTATAAGTTTAACATATTATTATGTTTCCAAGTAAGTAAGTATATATGTATCTGTATGTCTGTATATGGAATCGTAGCTCCCAAGCGTATGGACCAAGTTTGATTTTTTTTTGTTTGAAAACTAACATGACATGGTTCTTAACTATAATAATTTATTTAGACCCTTGGGGGCCTAGCCAAGATGCAAAAGCTTCGTTGCGTACTTCGGAAACGAAGAGAGAACGCTAAGAGGAAGCTTGGTGATTGGTTGTTGTAACGTCAAAATAAAATTTTGACCAATCACAAAGTTTTCTCTTAGCGTAGCGTATCGTAGCGTAGCGTAACGTAGCGTAGCGTGGTAGCGTGGCTACGGGCCCTGTTCAAAAGCGTTTGAAGATCATCTGCCTAACTAACCGAAAACTCCGTGCGAAGCTGTAGGTGGGTTACTAGTTAAATCAATATTATAAAACAAAATCCTCTGCCGCTGACAGACAGACAGCTGTCTGTTCGCGATAAACGCAAAAACTACTGCACCGATTTTCATGCTATTTTCACCAATGGATAGAGTGGTTCTCGAGGAAGGTTTTAGTATATAATTTACAAAGTTACGCGGGCGAAGTCGCGGGCAGCAGCTAGTATTGTATAAATACAGCAATTTATGAAACGCTTAGCTCTAATGTTAATTTATGTTCGTTTTTATGATATTTCCTTGTGACTAGGTAACCTAAGTTGAATCGATTATTTATTTGTTTTACTAATTATCTTAATTTATACATAAACGGAAATAATTCCATCAACATATTACTCTTCCATTGAAAACAAATGTACACTGACACGTAAATCACGAACATCCTCTAGATAACAACCCAGAGACTAATGAATTTAAATGATATTCAATTAAACGCACATGAATTATTCAACAAAAGAATGTTAATGAAGAAAAAATACATTCTAACCTTCGTAGTGGTTCCGAAGACATCGCGATCTACAATAACAAATCTTCATTCTTTTTGGCACATTACTATTGGTATACTAAATTTGTTTTTGTAATGTTTTCTTTTCTATTCAAATATTTTCGAAACTTTACACCCGAGAGAAACAGTTTTTTTTTTTGGGCATTGAGCTATTTCGTTACAAAAATTCATTTAAATTAAATCGTCTCTTTTAATTATTCTCGTTCTTAATAAAACAAAGTATACAAAATAATTAATTTTTCAACTTTTTTCTATTTCAACCTAAACGTTACTGTAATTCATCCTTTCGAATCGACAATATTATTATCTGAATGATAATAACATCGTTATAAATTCTTGAATAAATACCTATATTTTAATTATAAAAACAAGCAACAAGCTCCCCGCATCGTACGGTATTTTTTTCCTGCAAATTATATACATCTTCCATGTTTATCACTCTTTCCATTACCAAAAAAAGTACCTATCAAAACAGATACAGCGACTTTATTTTTATACTAGCTGTTGCCCGCGACTTCGTCCGCGTTGAAAAAGAAAAAACTAGCCTATCCTGTGTCCTGTACATCGAAATGTTTATCTACCAAGTTTCATGAAAATCACTTAATTCGTTTAAGAGTTATAGAGGAACATACATACATACATATATACATACATACATACAGAAAAAATATCTAAAAATCGTCAATTTAGTTTCAGTATCATGTATAGAACCTATAAACACGATATTTCTGAAAACAAAGTAACTTACTCCATAACCAACCCTTACAGATTTATTATTAGTATTGATGATGATAATGATGCTATGTTTGTATAAATAAATATGAAAAAAAAAGTTAAGTAGTATGCAGACTAATGTGCGGTATTCAGACATATTGTAAACATGTCAGACAAGTGAATAATGTTTACCATTAATTATTAAAACTTACTTATTTGAATAAAATTAAAATAAAATTTTTAAGACAATAAAATAAACCTTCAAATATGTTCTGTCTTGAGTAATTTAATGGTAAAATTAAATAGAATTAACTTATTTTATAGCTTTCAATTATAATCTCAGCATTAAATAAAAGGACACGTACGAATACCGCTCCACTTTTATTTACTCAGCAATACTTTATAGTTCTTGTGAAGAGCGGGTGAAAGAACGCTTTACTTACAACCTAACAATATACAATCCTCAAGTCTGAAAATCTCGTAAGTTCTCGCTGTATTCTTGTGACTGACCTTGCTGGTTTCCTATAAGCTACATCTGAAGTGCACTGAACCTAAGCATCTCACTGAAAACTAAAATGTATCTATCCACTCCACTTTACTGTTTGGAAGCTTTTAAATTCCATCTTAATTTTAAAAATCGAACTAATATCTTACATTTCTCTTGTCGCATTTCTTTGTATACGTATCTATCTAGATAGAATAGTAAAACATATTCAATAAATAAAATCTTTCTACCTATATAAATAAAAATTGTATAACAATTCGGTATTTATTTCTTCAAATATTTCTTAAAGTCCGATGAAAGGTTCTTATTATAATTTCATCGGTACGAAGATAAGGGTAACTGTGGCTATTTTAATATTTTTTATTTATTTAATAAAATGCAATGCAATGCAGTTTCGTGAATCTGTAACAAATTTTTCCCCTTATAACTTCAGGTTGCCCAATATTTATGCATTAAGTAGATATTTTATAAAAATGTGCAGTATTGTAGACAAAATACTTACAAAACAACGTAACCATAATGTCAAAGCACTAGCCATAACAAGGTGAGAGATGGTGGCACATAAATGTATTTGCTTTTGGCGAATAACGCTATCATACCTAGACTGATATATTGGGCATGTTACTTGCGCCTGGCGCGTCCCGCTCCGTCTGCCACCATAATAAATTTTGTGACAAACAATATTCTCCTGTCTTTTGTCTGGTCGCGGACGGTCATCGATCCACCGTTGTAACAATGCATGAAAGACCTCGCAAACATTTGCTCCACATCTTCCGGCCTTTATAGCTACACAACATAACCATCCTTTGACTAGAATCTACCCATGTATATCTTACTTATTTATTTCTTACTTATTTAAATGGAATGAGTGATTGTTACTTCTGTGCAACACATGATGTACTTATATCTTACGATTTCTAACAGGCATGTTCCTTTGAAATGTGATATACAAACGATAAAGTAACCATCCATTCATGATAACAATCCTTTGACTGTAATACCCATATATAACCTATCTATTTACTTGTGTCTGTATATGTATAAGCCTGTATTTATTGCATCTTAATACTCTGAAAGAATCTTCTCTATATAAGGAACTATATAGGGTTAAAGTCAAACATGGTAGAATCCTTTGCTGATTTGCCAGAAAACACATAACTGGGTTTACTAGCACAAGTACTCGTACTTTCCCCATAATATTTTTCTTCACCAATAGTCCAATATTAAATTTTAAGTTTTCCTTAATAGTCCATCCAATAACATTTAGTCTGTTATTCTTTTCAACACATTCGATCACTATTTCTCTGCAGTGTGTATGTATGTATGTATACCTACATAAAATGCAAACCAATAAAAATAATAACACCATCTCAACCCTCCAATTCATTTTTATTGGACTACTCAACATTCCTTACCTTTATTATAATCTACCGTAAAATATAATTTGAATAAATTTCATGCTCTGCTCTGAATAAAAATTCACTCCTGTCACATAATCAATTTGTCTGTAGGTACCGCGGCGGTAACAATTTTTCTCTTCTGTTTTTTATGTGTGGCCTCGGTTAAGTTTTGATATTTGAATATTTTAGCTTTTTTGTAATATACTATGTCGTAATCATATAATTACCGCAAATGTAGGCGATCCATCAATAGCCTTCATTGTTAACAGCTATTGTTAGCAAGGTGCAGTGTGTCGGCGGGAGGTTTTGGGCGCGCCCTCGCACCTTGTGCTTCGCGATATGACTCATTGCAGTGAAATGATGCTAATCAAAATGTCTTGCTGGGTCAGAAACTGATTACGAAATTACTGGGGAATAGCTTTTTAGCTTAAATCGTATTAAGGAAGTTATAATTGCGGCTTTATTGTGCAATTTCACATTTAGCACAAACATGGATCACATTTAGATTATGAATTGCCCAAAGCAGTGTTTCAATGCAACCTGGCAAATGTCTATTCGTAATAACTTCTTGCATTCAAAGACTGTTAAAGTCCGACTAACGGAATCCTTCGAATATAAACCACAACGTCTTATTTTGATTCATTTCATAAAATGAATTTAATAATAATATTTTATTTTTCGATATTTTTTTAATTCGATTTCATCGGTTCTACTGCTACGTCTCTAATAACTTCATATACCAAACGTCACCGTACCCATGCTACATGAAAAATAGTATGAGTGAAAAAGGCTTTACCTTGTTTTCTAGCTGTATTTTGTAAATCAGCCAGAATGCGGCCTCGATAAATTCATTTGAAATCAGCATGACAATGGCGACTGGCATGTTACTGTTTAAAATTCTTGGAGCCATCCCCCAAGTGGCATGCTGGTGGTCGGTGAATTCAAATGACGCGACACGCAATGTGTTGCAGAGAATTTAACGTGTCAGTTCCGCTACACAAGAGCTATGCAACGGTCCATAGCTGATATGAAATACATTGGTACAAGTACTAAATCAGTTGTTTCGGGCTTCATAACATCACTAGTATTATTCCTACATGTTCTTTCGTTGAATGCCAGCATTAGTGCTGTTTAGATTGTTAGTGCTCCTTTAGAGGAGATCAATGAGTGCTGTATTTAACAGTTTTATTAGGTTAGGTTTATTAAGTAAGAAAAAATTATCATTTTATTAGGGACATATCTGGAGAAGAAAATATTGGAAATAGATATTTATTTGTGAAATCCTTAAAATTTATAATATGGATTATTCACAGGAAAATACTGAAATTAAGAAAAACTTTTATTACTAAATTCTCCAAAGAAAAAGTTAAAAAACGTGAGCCTGGTTTCAACTATATCAGATCAGAATTATATGTCCTTTCAACTATATTAGATCAGAATTATCTGAAAAAAATCTGAATAAACTTTTGTTTCTATAATGTGTTCTATCTGGGCACCAAATTCATCGAATCCAGTACAGCGTTTTTCATCCCAAACAATTACATCAATCGTGACTGAGTAAAGCAGTCCAAAACATCTCGACGAACTTTGACATTTGTATTATTAGCACAGCAATCTATGAGTCATGTTCAATGTGAACAATCTGTGATCGTGCAGTAATGTCGACTATTTGACAGCACGCGTACAAATAGTATTGGGGTATTCTTCATTGAATACAAAACTCATAAGGTTATTTGAGGTTTGCATGTACCTACCTACTATGAATAATCTTTTAATAGAAACATTCATATCACTAAAGTAATGTACAGACTGGCTGACGGTCTACTTGATGGTACGTGGCTACCGTTATCTATAAGACAAGCTACGCGACAGGTGCTGCAAGTGCGCTGTCCTCCTTATGGTAGGGGAGCCCAAGAGGGGATTTTTGGATTTACTCGAGCGCGTCAGATGTGACCAATGTATATACCCCACGTGTCTCCGATAACGGATATGTATTAATCTGACGGTTTGGTTGGTGGGGTTGGCGGGAGTGGGGGTAAAATTTTAAATACAACTCGAGTGCGTCAGATTTTTAGAGGGGATGTTAAGTGAACCTAAACTAAGCTCTAATTTAAAATTCAGACGATTCGGATGTAACGCAAGCTCGTGGCAGCGTTTTGAAAATGCAAAAAATATTTTTGACGATTCTCATTTTGTAATACTCGAGCGCGTCAGATTTCAGCCTAAATTCCTGATCGTCCTGTTCTTAATATGACGATTATATGGAGGATTTTTTAAAATACAGCGCCTACAAAATTTTGAACGCCTGTAGACGCTCACCCCACCGCTGAAATGAAAAACCTCATATCTTCTTATCATCCAATCTTCAAAGTCTAATAGGTCCCCACGACGCTCGAGTGACTACACATTTACACCCACATCGTGGGCTCCCTAACCATTAGTAGCCTTAGAAATAAGGGATAAGGAATAGGGCAATGGGCTCTGGTAGCACTTAAGTGAAGGGGTGCCCAAATGACTTCCACCAGACAGGCTGCCCAAATGACTGAAACGCAGTGTACCCTTACCCTGCCACTACTTTCCAGACTTTAAAAAGTTCAAATTACTCCAAAGGCGGCCAACCGAGAAATAAACCCGGTACCCCTAAGACAGAGCGCTATGGTAAGCACCTTAAAAACTTAACCAATAGGTTCGACAATCTACTAATATTAAATTGTACATCAATATCAATATTTCAATATACTCGTACATACTTACTAATAATAAATCTGTAAGGGTTGGTCATTGAGTAAGTTACTTTGTTTTCAGAGATATCGTGTTTATAGGCTCTATACATGATACTCAAACTAAATTGACCATTTTTAGAATTTTTTTTCTGTATGTATGTTCCTCCATAACTCTTAAACGAATTAACTGATTTTCATGAAACTTGGTAGATAAACATTTAGACGTACAGGACACAGGATAAGCTACTTTTTTCTTTTTCAACGCGGACGTAGTCGCGGGCACCAGCTAGTATTTAATATTTTTATTTTTATTTTTTCGCTAACTTAAAATAAAACTAACAGTACAATTCCATATTAACCAATCAGTTATTATTTAAGATACACACATATACTAGTACATGATCAATTTAATATTGGAGAAAAGCATTATTGTATTACGGTCACATACATAAGTATATGACATAATACATTAACATTGCAAATGTGACAAAGTAATATAACTCTCTGAGTAGGTATACATATATGTATATCATACAAGTAATTTTCACGTCGCCATTTGTCGCTGGAAAATTAAGAGTATTTTCATTTCATTCACAGAAGCGAACGTGAGCTATAATAACGTTTAACGATTCAATTTCCCTCCCCTATAAAAGGTTAAATTTATTCTCGATTGTGCCGGAATTTGAATAAGACATCTCGTAGCGAGTACGTACCGAGGCAGGTATGTGACTCAGGTGCAGTCGGATCACGTCAAAGTAGTAAAATAATATAACTTCATCCTTCACGTCAACGTTTTGAATAAAATTCAAATCGTGCCTGGGATGCAGCCAAAACGACTCGCCACAGCTCGGCCGCAACCCCGACCATACACCTCTTTTATATATACACATAAGTAATACATTTGTACCTACACTATGTAACCTTGTTTATTTAAGTTAACCTCATGTATTTTTAACAAACAATTACATGCAGACTCTTTTCAAATAAACATTTAAATTGATAAAGAACTACACACCTAAGTCGACAGTGGTCGACATTTCGCTGCTTAAAAACTAAAGGGCCACAAATCAAAATTACACTTTTTACAGGAGAGCTAATCGAAAAAAATTAAATTATTCTTTGTCTATTTTTTTTCTTATTAGATATATATCAAATATATGCATATTATACATAGGTTGAAGCGTATTTCAAGTATCATTAAATGTTTTAGGTACTTTCATAATAAACTAAATACTACAAGAGATATAAGCATATAAGTTACTTTTGAATATATAAAAAATGATCAAAATATACTAAATATGGAATAAAACAACCATGTCTTTTTGCAACATACAATATGAAGGATTGTGATTGTATTTTTGCAATAAAAACATTTTTGGATTTTTTGTTTTATGGCCCTTTAGTTTTTAAGGAGCGATTTGTCGCTTTTAGTCTTAGCTTATGTAATGCTATGTAAAGCGTTTTTTTTTATTCGTAATGTTGCTAATAATAGAAAAAGTATTTTCTCAACTTTTCCGCTACGTAAACTGTATTGAACTCTTGGCAAACAAAGAATGAACATCGGGCTTTTCTGTTATTTGCGCTCATTTGTATCAGTTTTGCTTAGTAAGTTCTTTATAGGTTTCGGTCAGAAAGAGCATTTCTGTGGGCAGCCCCTGTTCGACCAAACTTAGAATATAAATTTAGCGCCCGCCGACCCTCTCTTGTTGTTTGTCCAACAATAGGCACGGTTGCCAACATAAATTATCGAACATTCGTCTACACTACTACTTGCCTTCCAAACAAGCGTATAGATATTATTTGCCGATACAATATTGGCACGATTTCGAACAAACACTATATATGCCACTTTTCGAAATATCCTTTAGTAGAAAATAAATATTTTTTTACTGTATAAAAAGTGATAATCGTCACTCGCTAACAAGTATATCATTCCATGGACTTATTAGGATATGAGAGAAACCTTTATTTTTTGACAATATTTAAAATCTCTATAGTATATACTGCGCAAGCAGAATGTAGCTCGATATTAATTTTATTTATTTATCTTTACATAGTATAAGACAAAGACTATATATATACTTGTAAGCAATATATTAAAAAAAAATTTAGGACGTGTTGTTGGGAGTTTCTTTGCAGCTTCTTCTTCCAGCGCTAACACATTCCGAAGCTTGCATGTAGTTTCAGACATTCAAAAAGAGAAATTTTATGTTCCTTTTTGAAATAAAATATTTTTGAATTTTGAATTTTAATGTTATAAAGAGAGAAAATTTGTATATTAACGCGGGCGAAATCGCGTGCAACAGCTACAGTAGGTTATATGATGATATAAATAAACATTATATCATCATATAAGCTGATAAGCTCCTTATTTCAATGTTATCTTCCAATTATATTAAAAACACTGGTCAAGCGAATTCAAATAGCAGCCTAAGTACATTACAGTTTCGGCACCCGACTAGGGTTATGAAAATAATATGTGGGAGGCATAGGTATGTTACTTAGCCTGGTTAAGGGTCAAAGCAGTTTCAGAGAAACCAAATATTACACTAATTACACTCTTATTGGAGAACGAAAAACTTTTTCTATTATTGAGAGGTCCTCGTTCCGAATCCATGCTATTTACGTCAATAACAAATCAATAAAATAAACTATAAAATAAAATAACAAATAAATTTTTCAGTACATGTATACCTTACAATTTGTAACAGGCAGTTCCTTTGAAATGTGATACACAAACGATAAAGGAAGTTATATTCTGCTTCCTATATCTGTTATATTTAAGAGGCGTGGATTAAAGCCTTTTATAAAACTGCTTGGAAATCTTTAAAAGGGCTTATGCTTTCAGTATTGAATAGAAACTCGTAAACATTCTCTGAAATCCCACCTTACGTTCTTACAATATCACACAAAAGTACTTTGAAGGATTATTTTGAATATTTTCTACGTATTTCAGTAGCATAACGTTTTAAAGGAAATTATATTTTCCTACCTAAGGTTTCCTTTTAAAACTGCACTTTAACTTATAGTAATAAAATCGCAACATTTCGCAGACAAAGTCCTAATGAAACTCGACTGTAACTTGAATAAAAGGTGTCTTGTTTTACAATAGTAGCATGTGGCGATTCGGAGTTATTTGGGTATCCCGTCTGGCTGCAGTAACCACCATCTTACAAATGTAAATTTAAAGCATTTATGCTGTTCCCTTCCTTATTTCTACTAAGATCGGCAGCGCAATTGCAGCACTTGTGGTGTTGCTTGCTTTATAAGCGATGGTAACCACCTACCATCAAATAAACCGGCAGTCTATCGACGAAGTCTACTACAACTATAGAAATATTTTAAAACTTCCTCATTAAAGTGAAATGCAATTATTTCATATGTTTAATATAAAATACGTATGTTACGAGTATTGTAAGAAGAGGAGGTAAACCAAAATATACCCGGAACATTTTTCGAATGTCTCAAACGTAGACCCTATCTCTGGTAAACACAAACTTTGAGTAGAATGGGAAATTATCAAGACAAGTAAAGTGAAAATATTTTTTATTACTTACATAAGGATAATATTGCAATATGTAACAAACTTCTACCAAACAATAAATGTTGCTGTTACCAACTGAACCAAACTGTTACCAAACTAGTTTTACCAGTTATACACAAAGACTATATAAGCAATATTGGTAGGTTATACATAACTTTTATTTCATCTCAATTTTAAATTTTTATACTTACGGTATGAGGTTCTGTTGTATATAGAAGCGTACCCATTAACAATTAAACAGACTTACCGATTGTACTAAGCCTATTTCTTTTTATAGCTAATTTATTGTTTCTTGTGTTGAAATTTATTATGACAATCGAGCGTCTTGGCAAATAAGTGACATAATGTTAAATGTACGTATATATATTATTATTTTATTTATGGATATATTGCGTAACGTAACCTGGACACTGATGATGACATGTCTAGTTCACAAAAAGAATATTTCTCTGTCAGTGACTTTTTCTTGTCTACGGATCTCCTCATTCCTGATACGATCTCGCAGAGTAACCCTAACATAGCTTTCTCCACAAAAACATATAATTTCATTAATATATGTATTTAGTTTCTGCAATTTATTATCAAAAAAAATTGTAATTTTTTTGTTTTCGATTAAGTAAGAATGATTAAATACTTAGTAGTATCTAATGTATATATTAACATTTATAAACTTCCTAAATTCAAGATTAGTGACTTTCTTCAGGTGGGTATTATAACAATTTTGCATTAATTTTGCAGAAAATTTTGTTTTACCGAAACTTCAAGCTTTACCCGTAACATATATATAGATAACGGCGGTTTGTACATTATTTTTATGTCAAGAGTGACGTATTAGCAAGCACAATGAAGCGCAGATCCCATAAGAGCCGCGGGAGAGAGCACACACTCATATATGGGCGTACGCCTCATTAAATTTTGTTTGAATAGAGGGATGAACCTACTAGTACTTGGTCAGATACATGAGATACAGTACGCAAAAAAAAAGTAAAACCACATTTTATTTTTATAATGACAATGGCATTTCGCCTTGCAAAATTATATTCTTGATCCCAGCTTTGCCCCGGGTGCAATTTTTAAATATACATCCCTTCCCCGTTTATCCCACTCTCCATGAGTGAAAAACCAAATTAAAACGGTTTAGCCATTCTTGAGTTTTAATATATACCTAAAGATACAAAGAAAGATAACGTCATAAACCTATTATGCTAACTTACTCTAATTCAATCTATTTCTTGATAAGAGTAGAGACACAAAAGATGTCATTTTATTTTTAATTTTCAAAGCCAAAATAAGATTTCAAAAAAAAAACTTTATATTTTTTCTGTCTGTACGTACTGTAACACGAGCATCGGCTGAATGAATAGTTCCAGACAGCAGAGAGCCGCCACAAACACCAGCGCTCCATCACATCGCCTATCCCGCGAACAAACACACACAAACGCACACAGAATCGGTCCTGCTTAGATGAACACACACACATGTTGGCGCCCTCGTAATAAGTCACAAAGGATCTGCGAACTTTTCTTTCATGTCATCCACGGAACACTCAGCCTAGTCATTTGAGTACCTCTATTTGCTTGTATGAAATTACACGCAAAAATACGCTAAAAGCAAAAATCTAATTTAAAGTTTAGCGCCTAAACTTTATATGTATATGTATATGTAATATTCATATTAACTTTTATTAAAATTCATAATCTTTTTTTCTAACTCCCCTAAATATCCAAAGGAAATCAATGTATTTTTTTATTTACTGCCTACAAACTACAACTTCTTACGTATTTACATTAAGTATTTTTATTTAATAGTTATCGAAATTCAAAACTATAGTTTCACATATAATTTTTACAGAAAGATTTAAAGAAAGAAAGCATATTGTGACTGTGAAATCGTCCACATTGCTGCGCCTGGCGACTGCCTACAATCGGAATTTACTAAGCATTCAAATGGTTTCAATACGCTCTGCTATGCCAGGCTGACTAGACCCGGCACAATAGATGTCAATCTATACGGGAATTTGGCTTGGATGCTTCAACGTTAACCATTGTATAATGCATATATGTCTGTATTAAACCACAGTATAACCAAATGTATTATTAGAACACTTTTTAAGAGTTTAACGAAGCCTTACCACAGCTTAACCATAACCTGAGGCCTTACCAGCATTTAGTACAAAATATTTTTAAGTAGCTTCGTTTCGTATAAAAATCTAACAAATTTTTAAGTTTGATAAATCAACACAATAGTATCTTCTAATTATTTCAAGTAATTATTTTATGAACGAAAGTAAAGTGTAAAATATACAAAAGGAAATAAAATGTGCTACCCCAATCAATCTAATGTATCCATATCAAAGCCGTTTTAATGGAAATTCTCTGAGTGAACTCGGTGATCTTAAGACTATTCCTCCAGCCACATAACCGCATCTACCTTTAAATGTCAAAGCCCCATACAGGATGCTAATCGCGATTTACCAACCACAGCCATTCAGGATATTGTCTAAGGAAATTTTGCATTACATAAATTGGACATACACAGCCACTAATATTTTACATTTGTATAAGCTGTTTAGCAGTAAGTAATGTTCAAAAGTTTTACAGCGAGACTTCGTAAGCGCTGTAGTTCGTTTTTCAAAAATTCCACGGGAATCTAAAAAAATTCCAAGATAAAAATAGATATCGCACCTTCGGCATTATGCCTTTTTGTAATTTGTAAAAAATAAAAAATTGTAATTTGTAAGTTATTTTTTTTGCATTCAATATCGTATTATTCTGTTTATTGTTTTTAAACAATTCATCAAATAAGCCCCATAGTCTTATAAATATTTTTTTAATTTAATAATCTTTTTAAGACATTTCTGCATATATTTTAAGTTTCTCATTTAAAAAAAATTTAAGTTATGCCCTTGTATATGTCAACCAAAATAATACCTACTATTTGTGTGCCAATTTCATCTAAATCCGTTAAACGATAAAATCACCAATAAATCTAAGTAAAAAATAAGGCTTGTCGATACCATCATAGAACCACTCTGAACTCTTATTTAGCATGTATGAAAATAATAATTCCTAGTAAAGAAAACGAGATCTACTAAAAGAAACTTTGATTTTTTTATATAATGTTCTACAAAAGCTTACAAAAGACAAACTCCCTTACAGAAGACCACCATGAAATAACAGCATGTGTGTTTCGGTGAGTGATTAAGATGCTTGAGCCTATTTCCCTATCCCTTCCTATTCTTAATCCTGCTATTGGTAGGGGAGCCCAAGAGGGGATTTTTGGATTTACTCGAGCGCGTCAGATATTGTCAATGTATATAGGTACCCCACGTGTCTCCGATAACGGATATGTATTAATCTGACGGTTTGGTTGGTGGGGTTGGCGGGAGTGGGGGTGTAATTTTAAATACAACTCGAGTGCGTCAGATTTTCAGAGGGGATGTTAAGTGAACCTAAACTAACCTCCCATTTAAAATTCAGACGATTCGGATGTAACGCAAGCTTGTGGCAGCGTTTTGAAAATGCAAAAAATATTTTTGACGATTCTCATTTTGTAATACTCGAGCGCGTCAGATTTCAGCCTAAATTCCTGATCGTGCTGATTCTTAATATGGCGATTATATGGAGGATTTTTTTAAATACAGCGTCTACAAAATTTTGAACGCCTGTAGACGCTCACCCCACCGCTGAAATGAAAAACCTCATATCTTCTTACCATCCAATCTTCAAAGTCCAATAGGTCCCCACGACGCTCGAATGACTACACATTTAGCATCGTGGGCTCCCTAACCATATGGTCAATATTAAAACTGTAGTTTAATTAATACAAAGCAGCTCTTATTTCCATACCAATTAGGTGTATAAATAAATTAATATTGGCCAACAAAATAAACATTAATTTGATGGTATTTAGGCAATAATAGTTATGCAGAATGAATCGGTCGGCCACCGAAATGGGAGTGGACCGCACTCCTCCCGTTTTGCATATCGAGTGATTATTTTATCCATTGGTGCGTCACTGCGGCGCACACAGAACAATTTTATATTCATTTGCGTTGAAATTTGCATCGTAAATGGTACTAGGCGTGTAAATAAATATTGATGACATCGGGAAGCTGTGTTAACATCCCTTTAGGTATATAAATTAATCATGATTTAGTACATGTATAACAAATAAAACTCTGGGGGTTCATTTATTAGAACAGCACAAGTTGTATCAATAGTATTATTATAGTACTATTACTATAAGTTATTACTACAGTACCTACTACTGTTTACTATAAAACAAAAACACATTCACACCGTTTAACTTTACATGACAAACAAAAATTATTAATAGTACATTATTGTTGATTAAAAAATAATGGTAATTTCTTTTTTGTTACAGATTTAGAATGCATTTACGCAAAATGCGAATGTGTAAAATCCACTGTGCATCGGTCTGACAGTCGCACGAAATATTGAATAATTCGAAACATGGCTCTTCGATTGGTGTTTTTGGCGGTCTCCGCCTTTTTATGTAAGTACTTTATCTATATGTTATCTAGTAAATAAAGTTTGAAATTTATTATATTTTTAAAACTATATAGTTGGACGCTTCTAAAAAGACATTCCCTAATCAATTCTATGATAACATTATGCTGGGACATCTATGATGAAGTATGACGTACAATTTACATACGTCATCTAAAGAGGTTTCAAAAATTGTTTTTGTCTATGTGTATAATAAATAATTTTAAATATTAATGTACGTACTTTTAGCTAGTACTTAATCTACTTCTAGTATCTACTTCATCAGTATTTAAGAAAACATTAATATGTAATCAATATGTAGATGTTTGAATATATGCTTCGTTTGTTTGTTACCTACATGGTACGTCAGGCATGGCAACATTGAAGTTGCTAGACCTAATCATGAAATTATGATTGTAACAGAATAATGTTTTTAATAAGGACTCATGAGAATTGGTAATTTGAAAGCATGTTGTTAGAAATGAAATGGTAAAGGGCACACTCTGAAATCGCGCACTTCTCCCTCGCCGTGAGGTCTACGATCCGTATCTAAGGTGGACTATCTCAGCCCACTTGTTCGCAAATGGTCCGGAAGTAACAAGGATATAACGTCGCGACCCGACATCAATTTGCTACTACTTTCAAATGCGAAAATTCAACTTGAATTTTCTCTCAGCTTGCTATTTAATGCATACGTAGACTGTCTTCTTCAATAGATGTAATTTTCATGAGTAGTGGCATGGCGCACCGCGTTCTGTATTACAATTTGGGCAGCCCGTCTATCAAATGTAACTATCTTCTTATGGCCATAGTCAGGTCCCCTAGACGTAACTTATTTTCTAAAGGACAAAGTGTGAGAAATCGATCGGCGACAAAGCAATGGACCACAAATAAAAACATGTTCGTTAAAAGACACCAAAAATTTCATCAAAATCTTTCGGTCCAGTCGTTTACGAGTCTAATCACTCACACACGGACATAACAAATATAAGTACAATAAAAGATAATTTTGTTTTAAACTATACTCAATCTTAATATAAATCGCAATAAAACTCGAAAAAAAATGTACAAACTTACTTTCTGTGTCTTGTACTTGTATTTAATAGCTACTTTGTCTTTCACGACAACACACGTCATTAGTTCTCAGCGTCACTCGTATCTTTCAAGAATATTGATCGTAAAGAAAAAACTCCTCATTCCAAAGCCAAGCGTATATACCATCTACCTACTGCGACTACGGATCATTTACCATTCAATGGAATTGAAATAATCCTATTATAATGTACCTCTTTTTCTTTAATATAAACTTTTATATTTCTAAAATGTTACATATGAATATTATCAACTGCAATCAGTAAAATTGAAAAGGAAATGAATCATGTAGAAGCAAAGGCGGCAATGTCCAATTTTACTGCAGGATAACAAAGCAATATTTTGTTATTTACGACTGAGGCTGCATATTTTGTATTTTTTTTAATCAAGTATTATATTTTATGTTTTTTTTTTTGCTGTGACTTTGACATCAATTATTATATTATTATTTCATTCAGTATTTAGTAGCAATTCGCACGCAACACAACACATGAAATTTGATATTACAATTTTGTGGAATTAATATACAAAATAGCTAAGGGCAGAATATTTACTTTACTTTTACTTTTCGCTTTTAATAAAAAAGAGCAGACTATATAACAGCAGACATTCAGTAAATAAAGAACTATGGTATATTTGATAGAATTAAAAAGAAATTTTATGTTCTTGCTAGAAATATATAATATTTAACCAAATATTTATCATCTCAGCCGCAGGACGTCCACTGCTGGACATAGACCTCCCCCATAATTTTTCAATAAGAACCAAATATTAAGTATATTACTTTTGGTACCGCTGCCATTGCTTCTATAATTGTGTCATTCATTGTAAAGTTCATTGTAAACTCCCTATTTTTAAAACCATCTTTTCTTGCCTAATGGTATCACATTTAGTCATAACTTTCAATATAAAAGTGAAGTAACTCCAATAGTTGCATTAAAATCCCATAGATGCATAAAAAACAATGAATGAATGCTTATATTTTTTTTCCTACACTATAATTCGCAAAAAGCTCGTTATTTTAAAATTCAGTTACAAGGAGATAGTTCACTTTTACAATGAACGACACAATTATCACTCAAATCATCGGAATTCCTGTCACTTTACGTTACGCCTAAACTGATATGGTTTTGTAATTTAATTCCAGGCGTATCTGCTGATGGACCTATATACGATGGAGGACCGAAACCAGCTGAAGGTCCGGCTGGAAATTTAATTACGCAGACAGTGTATGGTTTCTTGGACTTCACGACAACAATAGGCAATACGATTATGGTGTTTTCTCCGCAATCGGCGCCTCCACCAGGTCGATAAACTTTTTTAATTAAAACAATGCAAACAGCATCTGAAAGTTAAACGTTTATTAAATATAGTTGCTTTCCTGTTTTATTTTTTATTATTAATTATATTTAATAAAATAATAAATTTTATTAAATAAATCCACTTTAATTTATTCTGTTAAAGTGGTCTTATTCATTTTCAACCGACGAAAACGAAAAAACAAAAACGGGGGAGGTTCTCAATTCGACGCGTATATTTTTTTTAATTTTTTTTTATGTATGATCACGCATAACTTTTGACAGGGTGGTCCGATTTTGATAATTCTTTTTTTATTTGAAAGGGTGCACCCCCGAGGGGGTCCCATTTTAATTTGGAAAAAAAATTCCAACCCTAAGGGTAGGAAAACAGGGGATGATTGATTGTTCACTCACCGATTGTATAACGCATAACTTTTTTCAGAGTAGTCCGATTTGGATAATTCTTTTTTTAATGGATAGGATTCGACCTCGAAGTTGGTCTCGTATAATTTTGGAAAAAAAAATCCTACCCTAAGGGTGGGAAAATTAAAAATTAAGCATGTAGTAATATTAGATAATAGTCACAAAAAATTATAAAATAAAACTTTTTAACAAAAAATAAAACCGCCGAAAAAACTGAAAGGCATAAAATAATCTTCCTTTTTTATTTTACCTAAGTAATTTTGAGTCGGCGCCAAACAAGCAAAAATTACGTAGAGTGATGCGCGGCGGCGATTCAAAATTACTTAGGTAAAATAAAATAAGAAGATTATTTTATGCTTTTCAGTTTTTTCGGCGGTTTTATTTTTTGTTAAAAAGTTTTATAGATCTTATATTAAGTCGTATGTGTATTGGCAGTAAACAATTATAAACTTGGACTAGTCAAGGCCATCAGAAAACTTTAATTCGACCTGATTAAATTGGAATAGATTTTAAGTCAAAAATTCTTAACCCATATTCTCAATATACTTAGACTCAAGGAATAGTTTTACTACAACAATTTTTACAGTTTGTATTTAATTCCTAGTTCCTTTCTGAAAATTTTCAGTTGATAATAAAATATATTTAAACAAAATTTACACTTTTCAAATATATATTTTCAGAGCCACCGAAAACTGAGAAGCCAGTACAAGAAAATATAATAGAAACAAAACCACCTCCACCGTCTGTAAATACTGTTAAACCAGAAGCAATCAAGCCTAGTAAAGTAGCTGACAAAAGCAAAACAAATAAACCAGCAAATCCTGCTGTATTATCGAGTGCTGTAACAGTAGTATCCTCTCCACCGAAAAAAGAAGAGAAAATCTCAAATGTGCCAAAATCGATTGTTAAAGAACAGAAACAAATCATCACCAAAGTGGAGGTAGTCGCAGGTCCTTCAAAAACAATAGAGGGTAATACTCCAAAACAAGCTTCGCCGAAACCAAACAAACAAAATTCACCAACCAATAATAAAAAGCAGAAAATCGAACCTATTAAAAGTGTTACGAACATTGTAAGCAGTAAAGTTGAAGTTAAGCAAGGCCCATCAATACTTAATTCTAAAGTGAGCAGCGTTGTTCAAGTAAAATCAAAACCTGCTGAAGAAGAACCTGCAATATTAGTCACCAATAATAATATTGGTGAACCTGAATATGATTTTCTTTCACGACAACCATCGGAATTTGTTGAAGAAACATATAAAGTGATAAATCTCAGACCATCAAAATCTCACCCACAAAAACCAAAACTAGGCCTGAAAAATAGACAACAGCCGACACCACCGCCAGATGATGACGATCATCCTCTTGGTCTAGTAACTACACTTGGCGGTACAATTATTAAAGATGGCGTTACAACTGTCCATGAAACCAGTGTAATCGGCACATACATTTCTGGAAAATACGCACAAGTTTTAAATAGCAATTCCAAAATATTGCAACAGCCAGGCCACAGAGCGAAAATAGCTCCAACACCATCTAATAGAATACTAAAAACAACAGCGCCATCAATTCCGAAGAATCATCGACATAGTTTAGAACCAACGCCTTCAATAAGTGACGAAGATAACAGTCATGGAAAAACTATTCGACGACATACTAACACTGGCAGTTCTTTTAAAAATCGCCACCGATCTCAAAATAACGCAGACAATGATAATCATGAGCCCGCTGCTAATCAAAACCAAAACAATAAAAAATATAAAAGCCGAAACTCTTCGCACTCTACACGATCACAGAGGTATCATTTTAATATTCAACTTTGTCCCCTTAAAATTGCATTATTATTTTTAAACTATCATAAAAAAGTTTTTACATATACCTTACGTCGAGATTAGATTTATATTATGTAAGTAAAATACAGTTAGATATAATATAATGCCGTCTTGATACTTGACACCAGCTATTTAATTTGTCTGTTTCAGTGAAAGTTCAACGCCGCCTTCATTTTCCAACAGAAGAAAGAATAATAGAAACTCTGCCTCTAAATCTATTGTAACTCCTCAGAGTAACAACGATAGCCCATCAAGACGTGGATTTAAACCCCGAGTACAGGCAACTCCGGTAGAGCAAGCATCCGCATCGTCTACCAGTGTATATAAATTTAAGTTGAATCGAACACCCGGTTCAGGTCGATGGCAATATAAAACGAGTCCAAAACCAAAAGTAACAATTCGAAAAATCAATGGTGACGATGAACAACAAACGACTCCTAATCCTAATCCTCTACTTAATGATGACCCTCAATCAAATGATGTTTCTCCACAAGCAAGATCTGATAATGATCTTGAGTTATCAGGTTCACAAAATGGACCCAGTTCACTTCTGGAAAATGATCCCGATGATAACTCTATTGAAAAACCACCAGCTCTGGAAACGCTTAAAGTTGAAATCTCAACACCCGCTGATTTTAGAGATGTTTACTATGAAATTGCTACCATCAAGTCGCCATACACCTTCCAGGTAATACATAAGAATATAGCGTATTTTATACTGTATACATAAAATTTCGAAAACATTCTTATAATACTATATTTACATTTGCAGGTTGGACGCGTCAAAAATACTCGCATTATTACGGTGACATCTACAATTGAGAAACGCATTGAACCAACTATAGCACCTAATTCGCAAAATTCTCTCAATGAGCCGTTGACAGAAAATATATTAGCGACAACATCTCCTTACGAAAAAGATCACAATCTTTTAGATTCAAGCATAGCTACACTGCCGCCGATCACGTTATCCTCAGATATGGAAACACCGCCACTCGAAACAGTGACTGAAACGTTCAGTACAACGCAACATATGTTAAAAACACACATTTTACCGGTTGTAAAAGATGCTAATGTGACTAGTAGCTTAACTTTCATACAAACTTATCAAATCACAAGGTTTGTCACTGCCACAAAGACCTTGCCTCCAATGGAAATATATCAGTTTATTCCTAGTAAAACTCTTAAGGAATTTAATAGCAAATTAGATGAAGCAGGTTCAGAGTTACATCTGGAATTGGACTTTGGTGATAGCAATGAAGACGAAGACGGAGTACCGCGCCGCGTTTTCCCGCCAGATTTGGACCTTGCTAATATTGGTTCCGATTTTGATCTTACCGAAGTAGATAAATACAGAACACCAGATAACCATTTGAGATTAAAGAAAGCACACGGGCAAAGCAAAGGCAACCAGGTAACCGAAGCACCCAATCCACCGACTCCTGCGCTATCACCGGAACAAGCTCAACAACTTGCTTTACTTAGACTATTAAATCCAGCTGCCGCAGCTCAAATACCCAACGTAGTCACCACATCGAAACCGATCCTAAAATATGAAACCATATTTGAATCGCATGTGATTCCAGTTTTCGATGGCAAGAACACAATTCACAGTACAATCTCCAGGCCAGTGGCCACATTGACGAAAACTGAATACGAAATCGGAACAAGTAGTCTCCCTGCTTTACCTCTTCAACCCATTAACCCGCTCTTCCCACAACAATTCTCAGTTACTTCCACTCCAGTTGTCATGAACACAGAAGTTACAGCCACTGATAGTCAAATTCTGAAATTGACTTTCGGTGCGAAGACCGTTTACACCACTTTGTTCACGACTAAAGTTGTTCCAACAGTACTGACTAGTTACGTAACCTCCTCAATACCCGTACAGCCAAGCGCTGGTTTCCCAGGATATTTCCCGGCACCTTTCGCTCCCTTCCCCTATGTCGGATAGTGTATTGTGCGAAATAGTGATACGAATGTGTTATTACGAGTTGTATAAAGATTTAGGTGTTTACGAGTACATATACTCGTAAATTATTTCGGGTATTCTAAACTTTAAAAGTGTGTGCGTTGTTATAGTGAACGTGATAAACTATATCGCGAGTGCAAAAGCCATAAACTGAGCAAGAGCAGCGAAATGTTGAAATTTATAGCGTTTGTGGCAGAACGGAAAACTCTAAAGTATATAGTTATTTCTTATAAACTTTTCCAAGTTTTACACTTTGAGCTAGAACCCCAAGTGAACAGTTACTCCTAGTGTTAATTAAATGAAAATAGTAACCATTAAATATGTTCTATATTTGCTTTGTAAATATTGTTATTTATGTTAATCGAAATTGTGTAAATATGAAACATCGTACGGTTTTAGTTATATAACTAGCTACAATTTGTATTATACAAATCTAATTAAAAGTAATATAATGATCCATATTATAATAAAAAATTTATACCGATTGTACATTTTTTAAATAAATATATAAATAGTTTTATTTTATAAAATGTAAATTATATAATGTGGTTTGATTTTTCACAGTTAATAAGTATTCTTTTAAGATTTCTCTATTTGACAACTGCCGTGTTCTCGTATGTGTCATGTCAGTAGCCTCCAATGTATGTAGGTGCTGTGTCACCAATGTCACCATAGTACGCCCACCAATAATATGGACTACCTACTAATATCCGGAGGTGGACAACCGATGCAGATTGCTTTTGACCGATGCTGACCGACTGAAATAATGATAATGATGACTACATTATTTTATTCATTATTTCACTATTTATTCACTATTTATTATTTTATTCACTATTCACTATTTTATTTTAAAGGACCTTTTTAAAAATTTTAAAATAAATTCTAATTCTATATGTTATAACAATATCCAGGTAATAAACTATCTGTGTGCCAAATTTCATCAAAATCCGTTCATCCGTTTTTTCGTGATTGAGTAACAAACATACAAACTTTCCCATATTTTATATCATTAGGATAACTGGAACAATATGATAGAGTAACTTAAATTACCTCGAATAAGGATATTATTATTATTATTATTTCAACTGTATATCAACATTTCTAAAATTATATTATAATTTCATTCTATTAGAATATCCAATTTATTTTAACATGTAATATTTCACAAAGTCGAGAGGTTTATTTCCCATGATATCTTAATTAAGGCCGTTTCATGCTGAACAAGGGCGCCGAAAGAAACAAATAAGCCTCAAGTTATGAAACTAAGATTAATGTAAGCTGCTTTTTAAACATAATAAATAGGTCCTACTTTTTTAAATTCTCTTCATATTCCTCGGTAAAATTTATAAACTGATTTTAATGAAATAGAGAATATACGTGCCTATTTAAGTTATGTGATTAGGGGAGGGTTATGAGAAATAGGTGGATATCGTAACATCGAAGGAACTGTAGAACAGCTGTGTTTTTTTTTAATTATGAAGTTGAAACCGTAGTTTTTGAAATTATAGTAAATGAAGTGCTACTACAGTGCCACGCCCCAATGCTACTATACCGCCCCCTATTTAATGGTAGCCGACTGACAATTACTCATTTATTGAGATGGCCCTCCTTTCCTCTATTATCCGTGGTTATAGGGGACGGTAGTACTTATTATCAAATGGTTCTTCAATCAATCAAATCAACCGTCAGCCTGTTTGCCGATCATAACATAAAAAAATGCAATTTATGACGATTGTGACGATTGTGACGATCTTAAGTCCAAATCGACATTTAAAAAAATACCAAACGCAGATCGGTCACCCAGTTACAGTAGATTCGGGTAACTTTAGCTCTAGGGGTAACTTTGGCTCAAAACAAAAAAACGTTTTAAAATTCCGCTTCTTTGCAGATATGATAATAAACAAAAAAGTTCACTTTAGAGATGTCTTAGTGGCGCTTGTTTTTTGTTGGTTGCACGAGTATTTACTTGGTTCAAACTGTTTTTGTTTTGAGCCAAAGTTACCCCCTAGAGCAAAAGTAACCCGGATCTACTGTACTTATATATTCAAATAAACCCAAAAATTATTGTATGCTTCCAAACTGCAAAACATAATATATACATATCGCAAATTCAATCTAGATTTGAAAGCCAAGCTAAGGCTGACAAAAGGATCAACCATCATAGTATGCATGAATTAACTATATTGTACATACACAATCCCTATAGAATTGTTGGATCGAAAATCGAGGCCTCGAACTTGACATTTTCACTCTGAGGATAAAACCAAATCCCATTAACCACAATTTGAATATCAATGAATTTTCCCAAAACTTATTGTATATTCATCAATTTAATTCTAATATTTCTGATACGTAGTCAATATTAGACTTTCAAATTAGTTTATAAAACAGAAGGTACTTGCCAATTGTGAAATTTTATTCTAAATTATTATTTTGACTTTCAAAGTTGGAACGAGTAATTATGAATACTCGTATTTAACATTTGGTAACAACAGAATACTATAAACTCACAAGTTTGGTGCCAGTTTAGCCGTTAACCGTCTAGTCTGATGTAGTTGTTCTGTCATTAATTAAGCTATTATGAAAAATCCAATTAAAATTAAGGTCCCGAAGGCCACGAACCGCCAGTGTAGCGTATGATGTCCACCCGCAAGGTGGACAGACGATCTGATAAGGTCTGCGAGTCGACAGTAAAGCCAGGCTGATTCTGACGGCCCTCTGCTTCTGAAAATTGGAAAATTATGGGAGAGGCCTATGTCCAGCAGTGGATTTTTTAGGGCTTAGATGATGAGACACGCGCTAAGTGAAAAGAAATTGCTATAAACGTCAAATTTGACAATAACCTGAGCGTAAAAGCTAGTTCTGGCTCGTTGATGCGGGAATGATCCTGAAAGACTGACTGAATTCATAAACTGAATGACTGAACGAAGCTTGGACGGCACGTGATCTGGATAGAGGGTGACGCTGAGCACCGACCGCATTTTACAGCGCAAACAGTAGATATTATTATGTAGAGTTTAGTAACCCTTTCACATTGATTTGTAGACCGATTTTATTTTCTTATTGTTAAAAGCAAAGATTTAAATCGAAGATGCGGCGTAATCTCCTCGCGCCATACTAAAAACACCGAAAATTCTTAACAATGGATTTAGCGCAGGCGCTACACCCAACTAAAGTTGCACGACAGCTACAGTGAGTGACGGACGCTCGTTGAGAGCGTCGCTATCGTCACAGTCACGTTTGAAGTAAGGAATGTGTTGTCTGTGTTTAAAAGTGTTTTTAGACAAAAGTATATGTATTTTATACTTTTGTCTTTAGTATAATGTATGTTGTATTTTGTAACACACTTTCGCTAGTAATGCCGCATCTCTCGATTTAAATCTTTGGTTAAAAGCTAAAAGACGAGATTTAATATTTTCAATAACAAGATATATTCGAAAAGGGTCTCAATTGAATGTCGGGAGTTACGTCATTCTATTGAGATTTCTAATGAGCCCAAACACGCTATATCTGCTGTAAGTTGCTGAGGAGTTGGGTATCCGACAGACAACTTGATGCTACAGCATCAGGATGTCATGGAAATGCCACAGAAGTAACAGTACTGACACAAAAATTCAATCAATGAACCTGTGGGAGTTAGTGAGACATCTTCATGAATGAGCTGATTTACTAGGAAATGAGATAATGATCTTCAATCGCCTGGACTGGACAGAACACAGAGCAAACAATACAACAGCCGCCTATAGTTTTAATGAGCAACAAATATGATTTTTTTCTGATTAAGCTCACTGTTAAATTATATAAAACTGGTAAAATTATATAATACTATTATATAAAACTGAAGAGTTTGTTTGTTTGGTTGTACGCGCTAATCTCAGGAACTACTGGTTCGAATTGAAAAAATATTTTTGTGTTGGATAGTCCATTTATCAAGGAAGGCTTTAGGCTATATAACATTTTGAACGCGGACAAAGTCGCGGGCAACAGTACAGTATATGGGTGGCTGTTAAAAATCCTTTACTGAATTGAAACAGCCGACTCTCTTGTCATGTTCGCACTAGAAATCCACTCCTGTCAAGATTAAAAATAATCCCAATAAATTAATTCATTGGGAACGCTTAAAATTTACCCATAAAAATATACGTTCAATTCAAATCACCTTTTGAGTTATTTAAAAGCGGACAGACACGCCAAACGAGGCGGATATGAATAATTAAAATGAAATAGAGATATGAATGCGGGCTGAAATTCAATTTTAAAATGACATATCTTTTCTGGCATAAATCTACGTGAGTGCAGTTGGCTCGGTGCTCACTGATTGAACGAGGTTAGACGAAATCGGCTTATCGTCCGCCGATGGCGAATGGGGAATAATTTCATTTGAGTATGTAACGGTCCCGCTACTGTAGGTAGTAGGCAGTTAGTAGATAGATACCGAACCGCCCGAACCCACCTCACATACCTACGTCCTATATCTCCATATTAGTAACCATCTATTCTCTTATGCATATTGACTGTTCTTACCTACTGTTTGATTAACTTAGGTCTTTTTTGGAATGGAAAGAATAGAAGATAAGAAATCAGTGCAATCAATTTGTGAGGTGATTACCGGTAATGAAACTGATAAATAAATAACAAATAGATATGCATAATAAAAGAGCGATAAGATTCTGACGCGAAATCGTGTTCATTATCAATTAGTTTAAAATAATTGAAACGCGTTTGTCTTTTGTTATGATTGTGATTATATATTTATAAATTGTGCTGTTAGAATGTGCGCCTTCAAATTGTTTTTTATACTTACATTAATTTGTGGTATGTAAGCATTGTCATAGTTTTAAAGTTATAATTTATTTACTTACTTAGGTAATTAAAACGCTATATGGTTTTATCAAGTTGAGATAATGTTAATATTAGGTATATTCATGAAATGAAAAAATTATGACACATTAATGATTCTTAATAAATTATTTTATTAGTAATTTATTAAATAATTATAAATAACGCCTTCTTAGCACCTTTAAATGCTAAAAACACTTTTAGAATGACAGAATTTAAAATAAATAGTGGCCAAAAAATAATTCGCTCCTAACAAAGCAAACAAGTTTGGTTTTTGCCGAGACTGGAAAAATCTAGCTTTGTTAAGTTTTCTTATAAGTAAGAACTAAATATTTCATACTGTTAACTATAGCGAAGTCTTTTCACTACAACGTTATTGTATTTTTTTTTTGTTATGTTAAGGTCGACAGACAGGCTGACGGTCCACTTGATGGTAGGTGGCTACCGTCACCTATAACACAAGCAATGCCATAAGTGCTACAAGTGCGCTGTAAACCATAGGATTAAGGATAAGGGATAAGGGATAAGGAAGGGATGGGGTAATGGGCTCTGGCAACCCTTACTCACTCACCGAAACACAACAGCACGTAAATGCTGTTATTTCACGGTGGTATTCTGTAAGGAGGCGGTCACTGCCGCCAGGCGGGCTGCCCAAATGACTGCGAAACGCAGTGTGCCCTACCACTACTTTTCAAATCCAGACCAGTCAATTTTGAAAATTACATTAAAATTTCCAAAGTTGACCCCGCCGGGAATCGAACCCGGGGCCCCTGAGACGTTAGGCAAGCACCCTTGCCACTCGTCCAACGGGCTCGTCAAATGTCAATTGTCGTGTAGCACAATTTTCGCGCTCATTTTGAGTTTTTTATATTATCTGTCATTAGGAATGCTTTAACAGATTTCAAATAATAGAAGTGTCATCACTGGGTTCATACAAATTTGCCCGTGGTCCTTTGTGCCAACTTAAGACACCGCATTTATAGGTACTATTCTAATAGCGGCGCAACAAGGAACAAGGCGTTGCTTTCAATTTACGTGGCTTGGACCAAGATATAGTAATGAAAGCGAATTTTTGAACGCAACTTGCCAGGACGCGACCAGGCTTGCTGAGGGAGTACCATGTCGACATCCACTGGTCGCATCTTGTAAGTTATCTTAAATTTCATCTGAATTGTAAATTTTTGTAAAATTGTAACACATCCATTCAATTTCAAAATTGATGGCATTCCGTTAAACGTAATATAATTTAATTATATTAAAAGGACCATTCATTCTTATTGAATTTGGTATTGTTGTCCTCATAAAGATATGATGTAGTGTATCTACCTACATGTAAATTAGGTTAGAGAGATGAAGTAAATACAAAGGGTCAATAAAAAGAGCTTTTAAATCTTTCATTATTTTTTCAGATGATGGAACATGGCCTGATGTGTCATATATTTGGACACACCACCTACAAGAGGCTTCTTGCATTTTAGTTGATAATGATATTTGTGCTACATATACTTACTACTTCAACGGACTCGGTAAAATGTTTTATTTTATCATGTGCTAGGTACCTCTTATTTAAAAATGGCAACAAATCTATTGATTTTCGTAGATACATTAGTGAATATTGGTGTAAGAAGTCATATTAAAAATGCATTGATGATACGTACTCCTACATGATAACTGTCCAAGAAGATACCTAACCTTCTTGGACAAGAACTTTAAGACAGGACTCTTAGGACGTAATGTTAACTTCGCCAATACGTATTTTACAGCCCTCTCATCGAGGCATATGAAGGCTAATGGCTTAATAGCCTACAACAGATAACTGCTTGTTCTCGGTCGTTAAATGAGTAATAGTCCAAATCAAACTTAATGGCGGCTCTGAACATAGTTCAAGTTCAACATAGTGCGCAGAACGCAATATTAGGTAGATATCCGCGGGGGTGGACAGGGGCTGTACCTGCTCACACCAGCGCTCGCAGCTAACTTCCGAGCCGCCATTAAGTTTGAATCGGACTAATATTTTACTATAGAATAATAAGATTCCATGTGTTAACCTTATGGTATAAAAGCATTTCCATAAAATAAAATAGTTTTGTTAAAATTGGGGCCCCGTGCCCCACGAAAATAAATAATACTTACGTAGATATATTTAAATTTGCTGCGTTTTGTTTTTTTCGAAATGTAATTATTTTAATATTGGTTTTAGCTGAAAATTCAACATACATGTGCACACGAGCAGTGGACAGTAAAGGGATAGCAATCACAAGCGGCTGTTATACACAAAGTAACGGAAGCTTCGTAACCAGAGCATGTTTTTGCCGTTCTTTACCAGACGGAGTACCTTGTAACCAAGCCACGACATCGACGGCACTTTCTCTATCAATATTTATTGTACTTGTAGCCTTAACAACAACTATGAATTCTTTACTGGCTATATTTAAATAAATGAAATCTGAATATATTGTATATACTTGGTGTTTTTATAAATTATATATTTTAATATTTCGTAATGATCTAAGATTTATAAAATCAGTAGATACTTTTTTAAATCTCTGTTGTACATAAATATCTAAATAGTTGATTATAATCATAACAGTTGATTATTTAATTTAAAATCACGGTATCAATAACAGAAAGAATATCATTGTCACCCATGACTATGTTACAAACATAGAATATAGAACAGACCATAGATTTAGTATTACTACCGTTCCGTACAGACTACTAATAAATTACTGTTCTGCGTAAAATGAAACGCAATATTACAATTTTATTTTCTGAAATAAACTTTATTTCACTCTGTTAGAGTATAGAATTCTATGACACGATTTCATTTGACGTGTAATGTGACGTGTCTATTCGTTTACTTCAATTTGACGTTTCGATTTTCATAATTTGCAATGTTGTATGTGAAACCTACAGTAAGAAATATTTAAATAATTAAAATAAATATAATCCAGTCAAAAAAATATCTGAGTAAATCAAAGTGTCCTGCGAATGAATTGAGACGTTAAAATATTTTTGTAATCGGATAAAATGTATTCAGTGTTGACGAGAGGCAATGCGATACTCACGTACACTTTGAGTGTTTTAGCAGGTCTAACATTTCTATGTTTTCTTTCCACTTTAACCGTGGATTATAGGACTGCTGCACATATGAACACAGTGAAAGTAGTAGTGTAAGTAAATACTCCTACCAATTTCAGATTCGCGTAGTATCGAAATGGAACCAAAGTTAACCATAAATTTCTCTTTACAGTAAGAACGTACCAGACTACGGTGCCTCTAGGGAAAGAAATGATCTGGGATTCCTCACGTTCGATCTCAAGACAGATCTCTCCAATCTATTTAACTGGAATGTAAAACAACTGTTCCTCTACTTGACAGCAGAGTACATAACACCAAACAATGAATTGAACCAGGTTGTACTATGGGACAAAATTATACTTCGGGGTGAAAATTCCGTACTTGATTTCAAGAATATGAACACAAAATACTACTTCTGGGATGATGGTAATGGATTAAAGTAAGTAATTTAGTTGTGATGACGTTTTAAGTGTATAAAAAAGGTTGGACACATTTGCCAGGCCTGCAATGGCCTGGCAAATGTGAAACATCAAGACTATTTTATGTAAAAAATATTCATGAAACGTTGTTAGCAATCAAAATTTGACATTAAAATCTCCAGCTAAATCAATGGCTATTCACAGTAGTATACATATTACATAGGCTACAGATATACGAGCTCAGTGTGGTGGTGGGTGATTGCCAAGCCAACTAATACCACCAAAATTTGGCCAAATGTTGACGTTACCACACAAACAGCCAGTCTCATCCTCCGCAAGATATTTCACATCAAATTACCATTTTTCTTTTCAAGATCAATGACTGTGCACTCACATGAAGCCAAGACTTCTGCTAGCCATACACAATAAAGTTGTATAATCAAGCCAATCATATTATGACTATTTAACAATAGGCTTGATCTTGTACTACTGGTATTTCTTTACAAGGCTAGCAAGGAATGATTCAGGTGTTCTTTAGAAAACTCTCAATTCTTTTTTTATTTGTTCTTGTATACCTACATTTTAGTTACATAAGTCTAGATAAGTCACAAATCGAGTTGCTAGCCTTGTTGTGTAGAAATTTTAATAATATCTAATTTATACTTTAGAATTTGGCCACTAGTAAAAAATTTCATCATATTCATTTTAAATGTGTCTTTTGTTATGATTGTAACTTTTTTTTTTTCAGGGCTCACAACAATGTTACCTTAACTTTGTCGTGGAACATCATACCGAATGCAGGTATGCTACCTAATATACAGGCTCTGGGACAGCATTCATTCAAATTCCCAACAGATTATACACAAACTCGTGTATGATATTCAAAATAGCTCACCATAGCTATTCCACATTTGCTGTGTAGATTGAGTTCCAGAGTGATTAAGACATAAGATTATTAAATAAAATTCCTTTATTTAAAAAATGTGTATTCATTTACATTTTCATTTCACAATGCAAAATCTCATATAAAGGAGGATATTCTTAAAATAACTTTTTTTATCTGGGAAAATCCAAATAAATGTGCAACATTATATCGAGTAGATTAACCCTTTAGCCGCCAGTCGGATTAATCATTAATCCGACAATCTTTTTCGTGTCCATTACTCTAGAGCCGGATATAAATGATAAATTTCTCTACTTGTATAATGTTTAAATAATTGTATTGTAAAAACGATTTTTCCAACTGTTAATTAACTATTTTTTTTATTATTATTAATTGAGTTGCTTTCACTTGAAAAAAATCAATAAAAAAAATTACGAGTCAGGCGCTAGGGGCATGACAACTACAAAACCAAGCGTTTAAAGGGTTCTCATTCTTGTTGATTGATGGTTAAGGAACAACACATGGACTGTTCTGTTCTCGTATATAATTTTCATTATTTATGAGAAAGGGGGGCGGCATGAGAATGATGAGAAGAGATGCAAATAAGTATAAGATCAAGTAACACTGTAATAAGAGATCAAGGGATACCCAAGGAGAAGATGTATAGTTGCTAGTTATAGCAGATGGATATACAATGGAGTTCATTTTGGCATGCCAACTGTGATCCCCATACACCAGTGAATGTTCATAATACGATGAAAAAGACTTTAAAAAAGGCCCATTTCAGTAGTGAGGAGAGTAACAGATTTTTTTCAATAAAATCACCAAAATATTTTAATTATGTATTTATCAATTTATGTTTTACAGATACACTGTTTGTTCTACATGACCGTTTTGTCCTACAGCAAAACAAAAAACTATATAATAATAAACAATCACTGAATCAGTACAATAATGAAAGTACATACTCAACATCTTACAAACACGCATTTAACAATATTCATTACAAATTTTTAGTCGTATATGAAAATATTTCTTAAAATTTTATTCATTGGACAGTAAGGTATTACTTTTATTCATATTACTTGTGTACTTGTATGATTATCCATTTGAACGATTATTGCTTATAATTATTTCATCACATTTAAAACAATACACACTCTTTTTCTTTTTCTTTCGGGGAATAAAATATCGCATAGATTTTTTGTACATTTCTTTCTCTTCATACAGATATTACAATATATTCAAATAGCCAATCAAACAACTACTAACATTTCTAAGGAGCATTTTATAAATTTTAAATGTTATATTTTATGCATTTTTAAGCTACGTAATATAGCAATTTTAAATCTAGGATAAGTTTTATTCGCTATCATAAATTTACATTTTTATACTAACTTTTTTTCTCACATTCACAATGAGACGGTGTAACAATAATTTTTTTTTTGGGCAATATATTTTCGTCCACAAGTACATAATCCACCCTAGAATACCAATTTGCTTAGCAATATCTATAAACGACTCTATCATCGCCTAACTAATGATCGTAATAACATATTTATTTCTATAATTTTTTAAAGGAAATTAAAAATATACATACATACTTAGTAGGTAGGTACTAAATTACTATCGTAAAATTTAATAAAATATATAATTTTAATAATCTAAGGTGCGAAACCGGTAAGGGTTAGCGCAAACTTGGTTTTAAACTTTATTTGAGTAACTTTTTTCATAACGCCAAGTTCACACCGATACAAATGCCTGGTTTACACAGTGCTGTCTTGACAGTTGACAGCCACTCGCATTGTGTAGCTCGGCTTGCCTAAGCTGTTTTCATTATGAGAGTATCTGCTTACTCCCTTGCGAGTTGTATGCTGGAGCAGTACTCCGATCTTGCAATGTCGAGTCATTTACGTGATTTAATAATTTAAAAAACTGTGATATGACCACAGTACTAAGCTTTAAATTTAAAAATGCTTATAAAAAATCTTTTAAAAAAGATAAGACTGGCAATGCTATGTACTATGTATGACAATGAGTAGTGGGAGGTGAGCGGACGGGTGAAAACAAAAAACAATTTTTTTTTTTTTTTAAAAAAAGTTACTCGGATGCGAGCTACTGTCCAACTCGCAAGTGCAGGTCGCAGTCGCAACTACTTTAATACGTCCACACAGTGCGAGTTGCTGGGTAAGTTGACTGGCACGCTAGCTCGCACAGTGTAAACCAAGCATAAGTCTCAATTTAGCCAAAAGTACAACCATAGCTAATCATGGCCTTTAATCGTTCATAGAAAATCCTAATATTTTTTTGGTTATATTACGACAACAGAAGGTACTTACTAACTTAAGGATGTAAATGTTTAGACAGTGTAATTAAATAATACGTAACACTGTTTGTTCTCACATAATATAACAAAGAGCCGTGACTTGTTTGTAATTTTATTGTAAAAGGGAGGATTAACGTCAACATATTTATTACAAGTCTATTTGTTAGCGATTAGGAATATTGCAATTACAATCTTTGTCAAGTCTCGTAGAGAAGTATGCATTGTTTTGATGCGATTATTTGAACACGTCAAAAATAGGATCTATTTAGTGGAAATTTCAGCTTGATGACATTTAAATTTCCACTAGTGTTTTTAGCGACATCTATGTCGATTAGTTAAACATTTGTGGCATATAATATAACGTACGGGTTAACAGATATACCTGCTTACTTGTTGTTCCACCACGCAAGACTATATATCACTTTATAAAGTTAACAATCAAGCATAGTGTGGTTGACATGTTCAAACAACAGGCAACGCATATTTCTCTAAGAGCTGTTATCCAAACATTCCTAATACTTCCTCTTAATAATGATTTTATATAACAAGTCAATGTAGCAAACCATTTGACTACTATTTCAAAAATTACTTTGAACAATTTAAAAAGGCACTGTGCCATATCCAGGTCATGTTACACTTGATATTTTTTTAATCACTTAGGGCCTCTTTCACAAACTACAAGTAAAGTGTTGATTAGTTACTTTTAGAAACCTTTTTCTGTTATATTGAGTTATGCACTCGGTTTACTGCATCATGCGATATTTATTTAATGTTTGGGACGTTTACCGTACAAACAAAGGTAGGTATATTAGCTAAATTATCCCCGATTACCTGTGACTTTAAATGACAATTTGGCCTACTTGACGTTTGTGAAACAGGCGCTTAAACAAACAAAACAATCCACTAAAATCAATTTAATGTGACACCAATAAGTAAATTATTTGTAAGAGACATTATTATTATTCTTTTAATTTCTCTATAATATATTAATGTTAAAATAAAAACAGATTTTTTTTAAAATGGCAACAATTCATCACACATTTCCAAGTAGTCTAATAGCTTGTTGCTCATTTGAAAATAATATTGTCGAGTGACTGATAAAAATAAATGTTGAAATAAAACTACTAATAAACCATCTAAATATTCGATCAAGTTACTAAATAAAATTAAAACTATTTTAACCTATAAGGTACACATAAAGAATGAGAATCAGTTTTCACTATTATATTCATATTAATACGTTGTGCTTTCTCATTTATTTAACTCTATTACAAATACAACAATGTGATAAATAATGCCATAAACTGAGGTGAGGACGGCTATTATTACTGTTTTAAGAAACTCTAAGTGACTATTAAATCTACTCGAAAAAAAAAAATGTATGAAATTATTGCCTTTTCACACCTCTAGCGTTTATAAGATTTCAAAAATCCTCTACAAAGACTAACTACTAGTTCCGATCTATCATTAAGAAATGCTATTTGCATCTAGACACCCAAAGCTTTACCGAATCGCTTGAAAATATCGTCGTTGTCAAACCAAAATTTGCTATTTGCACTCTTTTGAGATTCAAAATTTTTGACCTTAGTGAAAAGTTCACTGCCTTATCTATTGTATAAAAATACTGCTAAGTTCTTATGAGCACTGTTTGTTTAAATACGTATTGATAAAATATGCTATGTGCAGCAACTAAAATCTTATTATGTGTGCAAAATTTACTTCTATTATCAAAATAATAAATAAACTATTCAATTTTCATGTTCAAAAGACAAATTGGTTTACATTTTATCAAAATCCTAAATTAAAAAAAAAAAAAAAAAAACACTTATTTTAAATGAATAAATGTAAAAAATTTAAGCAAAACTTTTTTTGACAATATCTCAAAGAATACTTTTTGCACATAGCACATTTTGATTTAACAACGACTATAATATTGAATATTCAGCAAATATTCTTATTATATTTTTAACAAGTTTAATAATGATTCACATACCACACTTTCCCACACATTCAGTTATACAATTCCTAGTACATATTCATGGTAAAAGTATGTACGTAGTAGAAAGGTGTCGATTTTATTTATAAAATATAAAGTAACTTTAAATACGAGCATAACGGTGTTGTCTATCCCTGACTAGTACATGTTGTAATGTTGGCTGTTGAATTTAAATCATAATATGTAATAGATAATAATAATCGCTTTACAAATTTTTTACACTATTTATTAAATTATGGTTTTTCGTAATTAGTATAAAACATTTAAAGCGCTATTTAAACGTTTGACTACAGTTTAGAAATTATTTTATCGTAGAACAACAGAAGAGCTCTATTGCAAGATGTACTATCTTGATTTTTTGCAAAATTCTTCAATGAAAATTCTGTTTTTTGACTCGCTATTACGTCACTTGTGTAACCCTTTAACCGCTTGGTTTTGGTTTTGGAGTTGACTCGTAATTTTTTTTAAGTGAAAGCAACGCAATGATTTAAAAATAAACATTATACTAGTAGTAGAGGAATTTGTCGTTTATATCCGGATCTGGCAAAATGAACACGAAAATAGTTGTCGGATAAATCCGACTCTGGCGACTAAAGGGTTAACCAATCGTAAATTTATGTAATTTAAAATTAGTGTTAAAGTGCAAAACTAAAAATAGTAGAAATATTTCAATGCTTTTATGGTTGATGAAGTCAAATGACCTATTAAGAGTTGGAGTATGCAGGATTGAGTGAATTTGCACCTTTTGTATTGATGGTATTGAATTCGTATGTTCTCTACTATCTCAATTCTTTGATACCCCATTAGATAACGACATTTGCAGATAATACCAACATATTTAACCCCTAGAATCTACGCAAGCATTCTTTTGTAAACATAATTTAAAAGAAAACTATTGAGAATTTACAATGTTTTTTAAAAAGACCTTATTGATAAAAAATACTCCATGTAATAGAAAAGTTTGATTGTTTATTGGTAGAAAACTATTTTTAAATGTTTTCAGCGTGCAGGCTGTATGATTTCTGTTGGAAATTAATGGCAATTAAAAAAATTAATAATACCTGTTGAAGATAGTAAACTTTGTAGAGTTCATACAGTTTAGTTGGTGCATAATTTTAAAATCAGAATTTATGTCAGAATGAATGCTAAAACTAGGAAACATTAATTCAATTCCCGACTCAGACAAGTGACCTACTACATTTTTCACGTCTGATGAAATTTGCTATATCCCAGAGTTAAAACACACCATGTTATTAACCCAAAAATCTATATAAAAGTCCAATGCAAGGTCATGAAGACAACGGAAATAATGTAAACAAACTTTCAGGAGTTCATAACATTTTTTTTAATAAAACAAGTAGTTGACACGTATTTTATCTGATTCATAAATTTGGATCCTAAAAACGTGACCGAGGGTTTCAAGGATCACTTTCCTGGGGCCCTACTTTCAACTTTTAAAAGACGATTCAAATTTAATTTTAATTCAGAGCAGTTTAATTTTGGTTCCTAAACAAAATCGCTTTTATACAAAAACGAAGTTGATGGTACGAAATAGCAAATGCAATCCAGTTTAGGACCTAAATTAAATCGTATTTAGAGTTGATAGTAAGGTCCCTGTACCATGAAACAGATAGCGCCGGTCGCTTCTGAGATTTTTACCTACGAGTGAAAGGATAGAGATCACTGATCTGTAATAAAGCACTGGATAGGCTGCTGTCAAATTATTTTTGTCTATTTGAAAATCGCCATTTTGGCGCTGTAGCCTATGGAGTGTAAGTACATGGAACTAAAACTAGTGATTCTTTATGTTTCAAAACTCAAGGGGACACAAATAAACTTAAACAGTTTATTTGTGATTAAGATATCAACATTTAGAATAAAACGTGAATAAAACAGACACTATTATCTATCTTATCTATGGATTAAAATTACGCAAACGTCAAAATTAGTTCCCGTACTTTCGTGGGGGATTTATATGGGATAACCTGTCCAGGTTTATTGAAGTCAATGTTAGAGATTAAACTCAATAAGAGTCAAAGTTAGTTTACACTGTTTGCTTGTTGTCTCCGTGACTTTAAGAGTGTATGAGCAAAAAGGATCACTTTTAAAACAATTATTAAAATTTAATAACAATATGCCCGTAGAATAAATTATTCCACTAATGGTAAAGTGCAATACAAGATCTTCAATTTGCTAACTTCCATGTCTATTTTTCTAATTAATTAATACAACACTGTAACAATTTTTGTCACGCGAAATTACCAAATGAACGCAAACAGAAGCCATTAATTAAACTTAACAGCAAATACTAAAGATCACAGTTTATGCCACAAATATCGTGATTTAGATTTCACAACTGGCTTTTAAGAGTCACTTAAGTCGATCGATAAATACATCTTTATTATGAATCGGAAAGTATGAAACGATGATTTCTTTCGCCCTACAAAAAGATCTCTAATCAGAATAGATTTTTTTCTTTTTATTTTATTTTTTTGCCATTCAATAGGTACAAAATACAATAAAAGTTGAATATTCATTGTGTTCTTTTGGTCACATTTTATAAAATGTGTTTCGTTTATGAAAGTTACCGTTACTGTCGTCAAAAAGACCTTAACATCCAAAATTCTGCAAGTCGTATGTATGTAAACACTATGGTACCGTCTCTGTACACATACAGTATAAATGGTCTGTCGAAATGCCCATAAACGATCAAACCTATTCGAGAAGTTCACGCATTTATCTGAATTTTACATTTACACCTAAGCAATACAATTGATACATTACTCAAAGTTACGATTTAACAAACAATTGTTAACTTTGAAAGTATTTAGAAAGAAATAAGTTGGTTTCGTACGAGTTGAACACCCTAAGCATTTTAAGCATCTTTTGTTCACAAATACCTTTGTAAACAGTCCACATATACTTGAGAATATCTTTTCAAACGATAGAAGATTATTCAAACTTTCGAAGAAAATTTATAGTTGAACAAGTCAAGAAAATATGAAGGATGAAAAAAATATTGAATAAACTGTAACTTTTGTTGTATTGATTGATTGTAGAAGTTTGAACTAATTGAATTGTGATGATGAGCGATGATGAACCCTTGTAAATTTAAAAAAGTAATTTTCACCAAGGAGTATGTATTTAAATTATTTTTTCCATTTGTATGTTAACAATTGTTTGTTAAATACTTATTAAAACACACATAAAATTTCAACATTTCATTTCACAAACATACCAGCATATTATTATGTCTTATAAATCAAGAATCTTAATGTGATTTTAAATTAATAATTGTTTGTTAAAAAGCTTATCAATGCACAAATAAAATTTCACTACACAAACAAACTTACCAGCATACATGTTTTTTTATTCAAAGTAAACAATGCAGAAATGAAATAGTCACCGCGAGGGCCAAGAGACTAGAAGAAATTATGTCAGCGGTTAGATCGTTTAGGGAGGGATGGTGGTGGGGGGGGGCCTACCTAGGTTGTGCCCAGGTGCACCTAGGTCCTGGAGCCGACAGTGGTGCCGGCCGCACTCGCTCAGAGTCGGCATGGCTCGGCTGCGGACCGTCACGCGCTCGTGGTCGGCGGACCGTCCGTCTGGATGTTCTTGTCCTCGGTGGGCGGACCGCAAACCTTCTCCGACCCGTACCGTCTCGACAGATCCAACATTTCTCTTAAACCCTGCAATCGAATCGCATTTTTCTATTTAAGAGTGCGTATAAAGCAAACAAAATTTGTAATTTCACCCGCGTGACCCCTTGGACATGATAGTGACACAAAAAACGTAGAACTACGCACAACATGCGACGGAAGATAGCGCAACTCGCTCAATAAAAATGTTATAAGTGCCAAAAGTATTAAATATTAATTATTCGTAAACTACAATGTCAAATGAAAAATTGTTACATACAGCCTTAGATAATATGTGAAGTGAAATTACTGATACACTTTTAGCTTTGTAATGTGTGTCATTTTGAAAATAAAACTAAAATCGATGGAAATGAGAGTTCACTTGGTGATTTTTTTTCTATCTAGAAAATTTCATTATATTATGTTTTCTGTCCGAGTCTTCACTATCATTTATAATGTATTTATCTATTTTGAAAAGTTTTTAAATTGGACTTTGTTTACTTAGATAAAATTCAAATCTAGGATTGGCTATTTCTCTTTATACCCGCTCTTAATACTAGCTGGTGCCCGCCTGCGACTTCGCTCGCGTTAAAAGTAAGGGATGTGTAGCGCCTGACTAAATGTGTAAAGCAATATAACGGACGAAATACACGATCAATCATTTGACGTGGCTCCAGACGATTTAATTCAAATGGATCTGATCTGATCAATTTTCTGTCATTTATGCTTTTGACCGGAGGGCCTAGTGCCAGTTTTACTCTATCAAACTTGTCGAACGCGTAAATGTCAATTTGTACGGGAATGCAGCAGCGCCACCTGGTGGCTAAAGTGTAGCGCTGCTTCATTCTCATACAAATTGACATTTACGCGTTCGACAAGTTTGATAGAGTAAAACTCGCACTAGGCCCTCGGGTCGAGTGACGTTGACATGAGCTCTGATTCGGAAGCGCGGCATGATATACTTCATTCCACGGCGTAGTAACGAGGATAGAAATGTATTCTATCCTCCTTGGTTTCTACACTCACGATCAGTTGGCGCGATGAACTGACGTGACGGAACGGCGCGATTTGAAATGACATCAAGCCATCAGTTTTTACCATTCACGATCAAATTTTGGTTTCATACGTCAGTCAATTTGACGTGATGGACTGATCGTGTATTCGTCCATAACGCCTGACATCTTTGCTGTTATAAAATTTTCAGGGGTTGTATCTTTATTTTTAGTAGATAGCTGGTGCCCGCGACTTAGCCCGCGTTGAAATTATATACTAAAACCTTCCTCTTGAATCACTCTATCTATTTAAAAAAACCGCATCAAAATCCGTTACGTAGTTTTAAAGATCTAAGCATACATAGGGACAGACAGACGGGAAGCGACTTAATTTAATACTATGTAGTGATGATGCGCCAATTTCATAAATTTAAACAAGCTATTATTTAAGAAAAATAAAAATCAATTGCCATTAGTATGACAGAGCGTCACTTGAGAACGGCATGACCGATTTTCCTGTTTTTTTTTTTGTTGTGTTCGCACTGTCAGGACAAGGTTTGTGTAAATAAAAAGATTATTTTTATAAAATCCACGGAAAAGTTAGGAATTTGGATGGTATTTTTTTTTATGAAATTAACAGGGCAACAAC
This sequence comes from Synanthedon formicaeformis, assembly GCA_945859745.1. Classification (NCBI taxonomy): domain Eukaryota; kingdom Metazoa; phylum Arthropoda; class Insecta; order Lepidoptera; family Sesiidae; genus Synanthedon; species Synanthedon formicaeformis. Next base: position 8,899,081 of record OX243957.1, read on the forward strand.
CGTCAGGCAACTAGTATGTAAATAAGAGTTGTGTGCTCTAACAAATATTGTCACATTTAAGAGGAAGTAAAAACTTGAAAGTTTAACTTAAAAGTTTGCTGTAATCGCATTTTGTTGCGAAAATCATACAAAATTAAAATCATTATAACCATATACAAAAGGTTTTTTATAACCACATACAAACCGTGCACCATTATTTATAACTTTTTATGTTTTTTTTTACTCTAATAAAGATTGTAACAGGAAAGTGGCTTTAAGATGGCTGACATAAAATAAAATCCCTTGTATTGAAGGAATGAAGAAAGCAAAGTATCAATTCTAATTGCCTAAGTAAAACATCTACCTTGTTCTCAGTAATAAGTCTATGGTAAAGTTCTTCTTCTTTCCGTGCGTCTGCATTTTCATCCATGTTAACCGCTTTGTACATGATGCTGGTCATTTCGTTGATCCTCTCCGCTTGTTGACGAATCAACTGGAAACACATTAAAATAACAATGGTAAGTATAAAGTTTTATCGTGTACATAAACCCTTGTGTTTTACTATTACAGTTAAGTATAATATTGAATATTAATTTCAAATGTGATCGGAGAATGTCATAACTTAACATCATTGAGAAATAACTATAATTCTGATAAATAAATGATGCCATGTATATTGTTCAGTTCTCAAATAATTATAATTGTTTCAGATTCAATTATTAATAACTGTTGTTATCAATCATCGAATCTTATTTATTGTTATAAATGACATTGCTAAAGAAAATTAAAACATTTAAGAAGCCAAACTAAATTGTGTTTTTTAACAAATTTCAAAAATACAATTAAGATTTATTGGGATTCCTTAACTAATTCTAAGACGGTTAAAGGTTAAGGCCAGAAAACTGTATTCAATTCGAGAGTATTTCATATGACATTCAATTTGAATTTTACAATTTAACAACTTTTTTCATAATAAACCATAAAATGTACCATAAATTGTATTAGTATAATAATAATTTATTATTGACACTGTGTTTCAAAATGATTTTTTACTCCCATTTGTACCATGCCAGCATATATGGCAATGGGCCCAAATGACAGTTAGTATCTTAACTAATATTATAAATGTGAGTGAGTTTTTCAATAGTTCCCATCACTAGTTTTTTGATCCAACCATTGACAAAACTAATATGGCGGATTGTTTACATTATCTACAAGTTCTAAATCTAAACGAAAATACTATAGTTAGAAAACGATCTAGCAAGAAGTTGTATGAGTAGTTAATTATAAATGTAATAGAGAACACAAATTTCATATAAAAATATATGGTATATCATTTTACCTCCTGTTGTTTTTCATTGACTGCAGCAGTGAAGTCTATTTTGGATTCCCATATTCTCTTTTCAGTGTGTTGGCGATATTTAGACATAATGAGTTCAAGCGCTCGTCTGTGGTCTTCAAGAGCCGCTCGTAACTCGCCGTTCTCTCTTTGTACATCGCGCATCAATCGTGATTCCCTTTCTATGCTAGCAATCAAAGCTCCCCTGGGACGTTCGCGTGAGGCTTCATTCAGTGTATCTACCTCCTCCTTGTACTGTAAAAAAAAATGGTATGTTTCAGCTCCAACACAAGACTAGAGTTTACTCCTTACGTACGATTATAAAATTGAAATTTTCACATTTCGAACACACCGAAAGATCATTTTTTAAATAATATTGTGTTGATGGTGTAATATCTATGAAACTTCAGAGATATTCTAAAATAGTCAAAAAATAGAATGTAACTACACATTTGTGTGACAATTCTGATTTTACTCCCTAAATTTTCATACCACTGGCTTATCCTTACTAATATTATAAATGTGAATGTGAGTTTGTTTGTTACACTTTGACACAAAAACTACTGAACCGATCACCATGAAATTTTGCATACAGTTGTCTGGGACACCAGAAAGGACATAGGGTACCTTTCATCGTTCAACGCGGACGAAGTCGGGGGCACCAGCTAGTGTATATATATATATATATATAAAAATATATATATATATATATATATATATATATATATATATATATATATATATATATATATATATATATATATATATATATATATATATATATATATATATATATATATATATATTTAGCTGTCATAAGTAATAATATTTAGCTGTCATAAGACCATATTATGATGGTCTCTAACTATGGGCCTCCGCAAGAAAGAACAATGTCGCTCAACAAGCTATGGAGAGCGAAGATTTAAATCACATGCACCCTGTGCTTCTGAAAACTGTCCACGTAATATGTCTGTATGCAACGTGAACCGCTCTCTGCTTTCTACAAGCGACTAAGGCGGGAAGTGTGAGTTCACTATTCCCAACGATGACACATTTTCGGCCGCCTGAAGTATGGCAAGGGTGCAATGGAGATGGCTATGCTCAGATTGCTCAGGGTTTCAATACAAAATCAAATCAGAAATGAGATCCATAAATGAACGAAAGTTATCAGCCGTAGTCATTGGTCGACAGATTAGTGAGTGAAAAGTATGGCATTTAATTATTTAAATGTATTTATAGGAAATAATAACACGCCAAAAAGTTAGAGCATCTGGATTTGTATCCTTTCAATACCTGTTTCATAGTGTGTATTTGTCTGTAAGCTGTTTGAGTTTCAGTCAATAAAGCATCAGTTTCGGTCTCCCTTTCTTTCAGACGTCCGGCGAGTCTTTTTGCATCCAAAATAATTTGCTGTATAGTCAGTGACATCTGAAAAAGCAACCAATGTACAAAGCACACAAATCTACGGCAAAACCAATCTAATAGTTAACACAAAACACACACCCTGTTTTCCAGATAAAAATGTAACGCGAGTTGCGTATCATTTAAACACTTTTGTCTTTATTTGAATCAATTGAGACTATATCAATTAGTAATAGCAAACGACGCACATCAGCTGTTTCTCAATTAGTGTCCAGCAGCCATTAGCTTTCATTTACTATGTATGTGGATTGTGGACTTGTATAAATAAAATTGTTATAGTCATATTTGACGTTTCAAATCCTAACCAAATCTTTGACAATGGCGCTAGTATCTACGTAAATCTTTACATGAAGACAGAGATACCTAAAAGGTTACTTATTTTTCGACTTGACCTTGACGCTGTTTATTTTGTTTCTTTCCACGTTACCTATTACAACAGTGTATATGTATAATCAAATTGGTGGTGATAATAATAATAATAATAATGTAAAATGAAAATATTTAATTCATTTAATAGTAAACAGTTAAATTGAGTAGTGTAAAAATAAATTCCACTTAAAGTATCTATTTCATCAATATATTCACCTAATATCTTACTTAGTCTGTCTGTTATAGGTAGCGTAGTAGTCTGCCACGATATAATTTCGCGATACTTATCTTATCTGTGATTTATAAAAAAATTCTCTGTTTGTGATAAGTTGGTATCCCTAAAATCACTTCAGTGTTGTCATTATAAAAGCGTTCACTTCGTAGAGGGAGTATAGACTAGCAAGAGAAGCGGTGAGCGTACACCAGTACACCTCCCTTTAAATATTACTATACTCTTTGGTGTACACTCGATAAGGACGGAAACACAGTATAATACGTACTAACTCTGGGTTGCCACATCATACACTTTTTACCCTGTTTATTTTATAAAACATCACACAGCTTACATCAATAATCACATTACTATTAAATACTGGCTTGTGTTAAAAACGGCATAAAAATTGGTTCACTAGTAGCTATTGTATTTAATATGGATAATAAAACAATTTTATATGATCTTTCAAGTGTGGCAAACAATAGAAACGCATACGCAAAGAGAGACAAAAAATCAATAATGTGTCTCGCTCCCTCTAAGGTAATAAAGCATAAATGCGTCTCGTTTTCACGGCTATTATTATTCTAATGACGACTTGTCAGTTTACAGTTCACGACTTACAGTTCACTTCAAGTTCCTTTTTTTAGTTTGAATTTGATTTGAATGTTTTACCTCTTGAACTACCGAATAGTCGGGTTTGAATTATTATTATTTTTTGTATTTGATAGCCCAATTTCTAACATCGCGCTATGACCCTTAGAGCCGAGCAAAACGAAATGTGGTTCTTGCATTCATCCTAAATTGTTTTACTTACCATCGTAAGACCTTTACGATTATCCAGCGCTGGGCGCTGGCCCTGGGGTAGAGCGAAAGGCTCCAAGTCGCAAGGTGTGCCAAAAATCCAAGTGCCAAAACAATTTCCAGGGAAAAATAAAATTATTTTAAATAGTGCTGCCAGATCTGATTTTTAAAAAATCCGCAGGATGATTCCAGTGATATGTTAAACAAGAGGATGCGCCCTTACCATACTACTAGTGACAAAAAAATGGTCCTCTAATTTGCACATCTAGTTACTAAAAATAATTTGTTTTCATTGCCATCTTAATACTTATTTTTATTTCTTATTGGCGTATTCTGTTATTGTAAAGTGTTCTCATTGGTTGGTTGGACATATCACTGGTAAGTAGGCATTTTCGTATCTTTCTACGCACAGAATGAACACCCGTCATTGGTACCAATTTCCGATTTTGACACCGGCGCATCGGTGCCACGTACTAGGAGCGTTAGCCTTGTCCTATATAGAAGTCATTGGATGATTCATATATTTTTCGTAGATTGCCTCTAAATGCGTAGTTCTACAGACTTTTTGGAAAGCTAAATTAGATTTTTTTAAAAGCCATATCTGACTAGAGAGGCTAGACTAGCCTTGAATCTTGGCCCTAAATCGCATTTCTTGTAAAATCACATGGGTGAATCTGTATTGGAATAAATACAGTAAGTAGTACTTACGTACTAATATGTTCTAAAAGCCTGGTATTGACAAAAAATTTGAATGTGGAAAGGTTCAGTAGATACAAAAATAAATAAATAACGTAATCACAATATAAATAAAATTGAAATTTTATTAAAACCTTAAAGAAATTAAATCATTTTTTTTATTTTGTATAAGCAATAGATGCGTATAAATATAAAACAACACCAAATAATACTTTATTGCAGCTCCTATACTAAATCATTTAAGTACCAACCTAAGTAGTTTAAGTAGTACCTAACCTACAACAGTATTGTAGATAGGTACATACTTATTCCTCAACAACTTAGCCTTTAGTTTAATACATATTTAAAGGTATAAAATACTAAATGTTGTGTTTAGAAAGAAAGTCTTTTATAAGCTTGTTAACTTTAGCTGGTTCCTCTTGAATTAAGAAATGTCGGCAATTTTCTACGATAGCTGTTTCAATGTGCGCGTACTCTTTCTTCATAACGTCCAGAAGAGAGTGACTGAGGTATGCGTCTCCGGAGGCATGTGCTGCCAAAAACGGTATATTTCTTTCGCAACGTTTCTTCTCTGGCATTGTGTATACGAAATTTGCGCGGTAGTAATTAATTGCTGGTGTGAGAGCGTCTGAAAAAAAAAATTAAGAACTCGTTAAAATTTCACTTGCAACAAATACTACGATTTTTGGCATTTCAGTGTTCAGCTTAATTGACTTTAAATAGGGACCTTAATAAGGGGACAATTACTCTCGAATCATAACTTTTAACTCCTTCGGTCGCGTACGTAACCTGAGCTTCGTAACCAGTTACGATCGACTACTTTTTCAGCCTTGTACGGAACCAGTTGCGATCGAAAACTATTTTGTTTTTATACGAAACAAGTTACGATCGAAGACTCTTGTATGCAACCTCTCGACTGTATTATAGAACCAACAAAAACTCTTTTATTGTTTTACTATCTGGTGCCCGCGACTTCGTCCTTTCCTGTGTCCTGTACGTTTAAATGTTTATCTATCAAGTTTCATGAAAATCAGTTAATTCGTTTAAGAGTTATGGGGGAACATACATACATACATACATACACATACAGAAAAAAAATCTAAAAATGGTCAATTTAGTTTCAGTATCATACATGAAACTAAATTGACCATTTTTAGAATTTTACCAGCTAGTGCAACAATAAAAGAGTTTTTGTTGGTTTTATAATATAGTGGAGAGGTTGCATACAAGAACTAAGAGTCTTCGATCATAACTTTTTTCGTATAAGAACAAAATAGTTTTCGATCGCAACTGGTTTCGTACAAGGCCGAAAAAGTAGTCGATCGTAACTGGTTACGACGCTCAGGTTACGTACGCGGCCGAAGGGCTTTTAACAACCTACTTTTTTTCCTTTAGAATAGATGTAGCCTCTCTGTCTGTGGTCTACCGGCTGTATATTGGTGAGTGCTCCTATGAGTTGTTCCAATTATTGCCTACCTCGTTACTCCCTGCCTACCTCCTATTAAAAACTCCCTGCAAAGTCGGGGCGGGTTGCTAGTTGCCTATTTATATAAAAGAAAAAAATGAGCAATGGGTACTCACGTGATTTTCCAAACCAATATTTGTAACACTCTAAGTCTTTTTCAGTTACAGTGTCTTTTGTTGGATCTAACATCAATTTTTCGAATAGTTCCAGATTATTCATTTGTAAAAACCGTTCCGGTAAACACGGCATTTGATAGAAGAATACGTACCTGTAATTAAGTGTATAAGATTAGTTATGGTTACCAAATACAAGTAACAAAAATAGTAAATTTATTTGCTCCATTGGTTTAACACATCCAAATACAAGTACATCTAAATATATAAAAGGAGATGTGTGTATAGACTCCAAAACCGCTGAACCGAATTTGATGAAATTTTCAGAAAATCTTCAGATTAGTCCAAGTGTACATGTGAAGTGTGGTAGCGATAGGATGCGGACGAAGTCGCGGACAAATACTAGTAAAATATATAAATAAGATCTATTTTCAGACCAATTTTAATTTAGAATTAATAAATTGGCAAATAAATAATTAATTCAAATTTCCATAAGCCAAATTAGGTAAGCTTTTCCTTGGGCGAGGCTCTTACTAAGCAGTAAGAGCCTCGCCCAAGGACAAACAATAAACAGTAGTAAAATTTCACAAAACATGTCATTAAAAAAATATAGTTAGGTATATGTGTACTTTAAAAAAATCGGTTTTTCGTTTGTCGGGGTCCGACAATGGATTCACAATTTCTTCTGTAAGTAATGGATAAAACTTTTTTTTGCTATGACAACAAATCAGACAATTAATAATTAAATTAGGTAGATAATACACAAATATCATCTATACCTAGATTTTTACCTACTACCTACTATTAAAATTCTCAATACTAGCCTCAATCGAGGTCCTCTGATTTAAATGCTTACCAAGACTTCTTTCTTTGTGCTGGATTATTATATATCTGATGATGAAAGGATTCTATGGACGCACTGGCCAACACAATAATTGCGTCCAATGCATCGTAGTGGATGTCGCGAAACTTGCAGGCGATTAAACCACCCCAGTCGTGTGCAACCAGTATGCATTTCTCTCGACCTGAAAACATTAAAATGAATATAAAGGTATGTTAAGCAGCGTTTTCACAGCAAACAGTTCTGAGCGACCAATCGTTCGTTCGTGCGTAAATGAAAACACTTGAGCGAGCGAACGTGTTTGTTTGTGATGATCATGGTGATGATCGGCTGGACGCGGCGAACGATTGCTCGCTCACTCATTCGTTCAGTGTAAATGGCGTCTGTGGCGAGCGAGCTGTTATCTGTGCATTCGCTCGGCGTTGTACGGTACGTGCTCGATGGGGTCTCTGATCTTTTACCTGAACATTGTGAAATATTTGTGAAACCAGTGTTGCCAAGTTAGCCATTTTTTGGCTATATCTGGCAACTTTTGGGATTGCACTAACCATAAATATTAAATATTATTGGCTAAATATTTTAGCCACTGGTTTGGCAACTTTTAATCATTGGCAAAGTATAAAAATCACAGCAAAATAAAAAGTAATATTTTCCGAAAATTAACACTTGTCTTTACTCATCTACATAAAAATACCTATTTCTGAACGAATATTGTCTATTTGTGACGAAAAAATTGGTAAGTTGATGTAATAATGATTCACAATACACCTATACAAATTGAATACGTCCTTAAATATTGTCAATTTTGGGTTCAAATCAAAAATTATAAAAATACAAGCGGTGAATCTGTATTTCACCGATTTGGCTTTGACGGATTTGGCTCTATTTCTACCAAACTCTAATGCTGAGATGGAAAGAAAATTTGGCCACTTTTAGCCACTTTTTAGGGCATTAAAATTTTAACATTCTAGCACCTTTTTAAAAGTGTTTGGCCATTTTTTGTTTTACTGAATTGGCAACCTACGCCAGCGAACTGTTCGGTACGATTTTTTTGTTCTGAACAATTGTTCGTTTCCTCATTGAATGAAAACAGATGTTTTCTGTTTCGAGCGAGCTTCGGTACAACAGCCAACATTTGCTCACAGCAAAGTGTTTGCTCTAGGTGAAAACTAGGTGCACTAGGTGAAAACGCAGCTTTAGGTAGTAGGTGCATAACGTGCCGGTCGTGCCTACATTCCACAATATTCCGCTGAACAACTTTCGTAAGATTACCTTACTATCTATACGGAAGAAATTAATTTCCGAGGTTACATAACACTAAGTATTTTCTTACTTTATTTTGTAAGTAATAGGTATCTAACTACATAATATCTACAGCACAGACAGTGAGACAACGCAAAGAATTTAGGTAAACGATCTTTCAGGAGTTCATATACACATATAATCATAACGAGCTGTGTCTGTGGATTATGTATTTTAAAAAATAATTTACACGCCGTCAAAAAAAAATTTTTTTTTAGAATGTTTGTCTATTTGTCTGTGCGTTGAACTGTAGCAAGTTTCTCGTAATACTTAGTGTTTGTTTCCTTCCAATCGGTTTACAAACCAAAAAATTATACCGAATACCGAAATAGATACCAAATGTATGAAAACCGCGCGTACGAAGTTGCGGACACAGCTAACTAGTAGGTAACTAATATTTTGGAAATATCTCAAATTATTTTCAGTAGTAGTAGTAATTTGAAACTTTTAGTCCACACAAATATATCTATTAGATTCTATTGTGAAAGTTCTAATTATGTTTCAACCAACATATTATACATACCTAATTTACGCACAAGGTCCCTTAAGTCTTCAACCAACAATTCTAATTTGTATGAACTAACATCATCGGGCCTTTCTGAATCCCCATTGCCTCTCATATCCACAGCAATGCACCTAAAATAAAACGTTACATTGGTTACACAATATTTCTCGTTGTTATTCTCATTATTGTAGTCTAATAAGTAAATGTGAGTACATCAGAAAAGACGTTTTTATTGACTAAGAAAGAAGAATCAAATACATATATCTATTTGATCTATTTGATGATGTATTAATGTAAGTACTGAACTAAGTAGCAAGTAGCAAAGAAGGAAGATAAACAAAGAGACAGGTGATAACGTGGGATGATAATTCGGTAAACCAATTCAGAAATCAACTCTAGAAACACACATACTAAAAACATAATAGAAATACTAACTACACGCGCCATACTAAAAACACACCGAAAATTCTTAACAATGGGTTGGGCGCAGGCGCTCAACCCAACTACAGTTGCACGCCAGCTACAGTTGCACGCCAGCTACAGTGAGTGACGGTCGCTTGTTGAGAGCGTCGCTATCGTCACAGTCACGTTTGAAGTAAGTAATGTGTTGTCTGTGTTTAAAAGTGTGTTTAGACAAAGGTATATATGTATTTTATACTTTTGTCTTTAGTATAATGTATGTTGTATTTTGTAACACACTTTCGCTAGTAATGCCGCATCTCTCGATTTAAATCTTTGAAGGAGTCAATCTGATAGAACAAACAATGTAACAATTAATATTTATAATTATCCTTGTTTATCCAAGTGACGGAGGAAATTAGGGCTATTTTTATTAATTCGCACATTAGTATAATAGGTAGTCATTTATACGACAAATGAGTTGTAAAATAGGTAGGTAAGGTGTTGTTTTCACACAACGTATTATTAGATATAATTGGGCACACTTAGCATATGGGTAAAGCCAAAATTTTATAACACTTTTATATTTTTATTTACGTCTTGCTAATTAAGAAACATGTGAGTAAATATGACGAGTTTTTATCTCCGATTGTAAACAGTGATGTATTTACTAACTCTGTAAACATTAATTTCGAACGTATTTATTTATTTTGTTAGGTAATAAAAATTAAAAGACAAAATAACAAGTAGAAAAATTTAATACAAAAAAATATGTCCAGTTTTGCTACCCAAATATGTTGAGTGTCCTAGTGAAATTTCTAAGGCATTTATACTAAAGTTTCTGTTTCATATCTTGGCGTGAGGTTACTGGAATGTCGATCAAAAACTATAAGATTCTAATTAAATGAGCATTTTCTTAGGTTTTATTCGGTTGTCTTCAATTCTCGCACTTTTACGTTACTGAATTTCTATACAATTTCTAAGAGAAATATAAAATTTTATTCCTTTCACAGTAACAACACTTATTTATAGCAGCTGTTACAGTCAGAATTCTAACCATCAACCGTAGCTAATAATTCCTTCCCGTTTTCATGTAAATTAAGGCTGTCGACAGAAGTTTTTTATGTTAGTTTTATGTTACTTTCCCGTTACTTTTATATTACCCCTTTTAACAGTTTATGTTACCTAACGTAAAAGCATATAAAGCTAGCTGCATACTGTTAAACTAACAGAACATAGGATGACAACATTATTTGTGGCATTCCGCGGGAAAAGATCCAGTTGTACAGTTCTAGTTTACGAGTTATTTCAATTTTTGTGAGTGAAGTCAGAAAAATCACATTTTGAGATTTTAGCATGTATGCGAACACGTAAATTATTGTAATTGTAATGTGTATATAAATGGATGGCAAAAGTCATTGCCAGATGCAATATTATGTAATTATTATATAAACTTAATAATTAGAAATCGTAAAACGTAAATTACCAATAATTCTTGTTAAATTCAACTATCTGATGTCGCCAGCTGTACCAGAACTCCGGGAATCCATGTACAAATATCATCAAAGGCTTCGATGGGTCACCGCTCTCTACGTAATGTAGTTTTGTGTTCTGAAATTTATAGATAAAATTGACATTTTTTTACAAAATATCAAATAAGCCACAAATATGATAATATTATAATGTTATTATTTATTTTATAACTAGTGACCCACCAGGGTTTCGCACGGATGCAATTTTTTTCTGCAAATTATAAGTACACACATGTGCTGTACAGAAACTTTCAAAAACAATTTATAATTTTATTAAATATCTGCGGTATCTGCCTATATTGTTTTATGTATAGAAAATATAAAAATATAACATAAGGACATAAAGTATATAAATAACGTGCCTATTTATATTTTATATACTTTATTTATTTCGTCCTGTTAATTTTTTTCTTCTATTCTAGCACCAGAACGTAACGAGAGAAGATTCATATTTTTGTTTGTATTGAATAAACTCAAATTCTGGAACTATTTTAAAAATTCTTAGGGCCTCTTTCACAAACTACATGTAAAGTAAAGTAGCAAAGTGTATGTAAAGTACTTTTAGAAATAATTTTCTGTTATATTGAATTATGCACTCGGTTTACTGCATCATTCGATAGCCTATTTTTTTTATTACTTTTGATTTAATGTTTGGGACGTTTACCGTACAAACAAAGGTATATATATCAGCTCCATTATCCCCGGTTACCGGTGACTTGTGACAGTTTGGCCTATTTGACGTTTGTGAAAGAGGCGATAAATGTTTTAAATTTTAAAAATCTATAGAGAAAGCTATACATTAATCAGCGTGTAACATTAGCTGACTTATTTCATAAAGTTACTCGGACGACGTCGCGTGCAACAGCCAGTATATAATAAGACATTTGATATTTTCTCATAATTCTCAATTTATAAGAGAACGTAACTTCTATTGCAACTCATTTTATAGGTAGCAATTTTAACTACCCAATTAAATGAGATAATAAACGAGGTGAATTGTTTTAGTGCATTTTATCGTGGTGATCTCACCAGTTCGTGCATATTCGCTAGTTGGTTGCAACAGCGCTGCACACAAGTGCATTCGCGAAAGCGGTTCCACTTTGTTGCACCACTGCGTCACGACTTCCGGAAAAATAATTAATAATAACCAAATGACTCGTTTATAGTCCGAATCAAACTTAATGACGGCTCTGAACATAGTTCAACATAGTGCGCAGAACGCAATATTAGATATCCGTGGGGGTGTACAGGGGTTATACCTGCGCACACCAGCACTCGCAGCTAACTTCCGAGCCGCCATTAAGTTTGAATCGGACTATACCAATGTTTAAACTCACTTAAAACCACACACCACAATTACATTATATAATGTAGACATTAACAAAATGATAATAAAAAATTAAAATAAAGAAAAATGGTAGATGGTAGGTACGAGATTATTTTCAAGGAATTTAATTACTAGTTTAAGTTTCAAAACCAATAAATACAATATTAAAAATATTATTTTGGACTCGTATTACACTGTTGTTACTCGCCTGCCTGATCTTCTTCGAATCTGACTTACTCAGAATTCAACCTCTTACGAATTTGACCTACTCCTCCTCTGGCATCCTTTACTCGCTCACCGAAACAAAACAGCACACATGCTATTATTTCACGGTGGTCTTCTGTGAGGGGATGGTTACGACGGGCTGCCCAAATAACTGCAAAATGCAGCGTGCCCTGCCGTTAAGTACTTACACATCACATACAGCACATTTACATGAATGAAATTTTGTTAAGTATTATCTGTTTACAAATATTTAAAACTTTTTAAAGATAAAGTTATCAACCAGACTAAAATACATGAGTGCGAAAAGATATTACTGATAGGGCAGTAGGGGCTATCGTCAGGTTAGTTGCTTTTTATAGAAATAATAATACCTACAGTATGACCCAAATCAATATACCTATTGCATTGGAAAGTATCGTATGTATAGTAAAATGTCGTCAGACAGGCTGTCAGTCCACTTGATGGTAGGCTACCGTCGCCTATATTAACGGTTCTGCAAGTGCGCTGCAACCTAAGCAGTATCAAGGAAAGGGATAGGAAAGTGAGCTCTTGCATCGCCGCCTCTCTCATCACTCAGTCAGACTCTTATTACTCACCGACAACAACAACAACAAACTTGACTTGAAAACTAAAATTGATAATTTCATTTCTGACTGTGTCCTTTTCGAAAACAAAGTAATGGTAGTATGGGCGACGAGATGCAACGCCTTGGGTCAAGAGTCGAATGCGGCCGAGGAACATTACCAAGAACAGCCGACATAATTAAATGTGCAAGCCTTTTTTAATTTAAATGGCGAGCAAAACTGCGAAACATGGCTAGTCGAATCCGCGGGGAAACTATTAGAAATTACAATACCCCAATACAAAAAATATTTGATCATACCAAAGTCAAAATATAATATAGAAATTATTCGATGTAATGAAACAAGGAAAAACCTTACCCCATATGACCCCATATATACCTAAAAAACGGCTACAAAAATCAAAATTTCCCATATACCATCAAAAACAATGTGTGAAGACGGCACGGCCAAATCGCTTCGGAAAAAAGACAATGCTCTGCGTTTGGTGGGTCCAGAAAGGAATCGTATACTACGAGCTGCTGAAACTGGGCGAAACTGTCAATGGGCATCGCTACCGACAACAACTAATCAATTTGAGCCACGCATTGCTCGAAAAACGGCCAGAATGGGACACGAGACACGAACGTGAGATTGCAGCACGACAACGCTCTGTGCCATCTGTTTCGGTCCAAAGACGCGTCTTTTTATCATCGCGGTATTTATGTATTGCCAGCGAGATGGCAAAAATGTGTAAATAGCGAGGGACAATACTTCGAATAAACCATTTTTTGTATTTGTCTTGAAATTTTCGTTTTTTATTTGTCAAAAAAACCCGGAAACTTAGTTGCGCACTATATGGAACCCATATAAAAAGTTAACCTTGGTTAGTAAACTAAAACTACATAATTTGAATACGAAGTTTGATAGACAACATAGTTAAATTAATATTTACATATGTTAATTATTTTAACTTGAAATATTAGTGGTTGTTACGATCATTTAGGTAATATTTAAAGTTATTTGGTAAATTAAACTAAGTTAAGGTAACTTAATCGTGAACATTTTTATCTTTTATATTTTTGGTCTAAAAGTTATTAAATTATTGTACTTACATTAACTTTTATATATTTGTGAACCCCATATTTAGGATCGGTAAGAGGAGGCGGTGGTTCCAACCTAAGCTTCTGTGCAAACGGATCGGCGAATGGATTTTTCACATAATTAAACGCAAACAACAATAATATTTGTAAACTATAATATAGAGTTAACAGTTTGGCCAGTAAAAAGTTTCTTAACAACGTTAATAATTCCATAATCGCGGTTTAAGCGCGTATGCTCAAGCCGGCTTCTAGCGTGGTACTGAACTGACTGAATGAATTCAATTACTACCTTTGATACTGGCACGATACTGGCTGACAACAAGTCAGTAACCTGTGCTACTACTTACCACACAACTACTGAACCCACTTTGACGAATACGAGGCCTTGAAATTTTCATTGCCATATACGTCTTTTAAGCACGTGTAGGGCATAAAAAATAAGTTCAATTCAGTTCAATTTATAGTTTAACATTTTGACTAGTCAATGAGAACTTTAAACTCTTGTACACGGTCCGTGTGTTACATCATGAAGATGAGTGGTAGACCTTGATATTAATTAAGACATAATGGGGACATTTTCCTCATGTAGTTTGTCTTATTATTGAGCCCATTACCTCCCATCCCTCCCTTATTATATCTCGGCAGCGCACTTGAAGCACTTATGGCGTTGCTTGTGTTATAGGGGACGGTAGCCACCTACCATCAAGTGGACCGTCAGCCTGTCTGTCGACCTTAACATAAAAAAATAAATAAAAAAAATAGAAAATTAAGACAATCTAAAATATCCTAAATGCGAAAGTGAGTTTGTTTTTTACGCTTTCACGCCTTAACTATGTTTATGTATACTTACTTAGCCGATCATCATGAAATTATGCTTACAAGTTGTCAGGAATGTTGTCAAGAGGGATTGACTAAAAAAAATCAACGCCTGAATTTTTATGAGCAATAAAAATTTAATAAATGTTTTATTTTCCTTGTTCTCTAACTTTTAAAAGTTTAAATAAATATTAGAAGAAGAAAAGGTAGGTATCTGCTCTTAGGTATTTTTTTTTTTGTTTTGTAAGTACTTGGATAATATATTTTTTAATACGTTTTATTCTATTTTTTTAATTAAACACCTCAATGAGATAACTAACCTTTATTTAACAATATAAATTTCTCATAACATAATTTCATATAAAATAAGTTCATTCACAATCATGTTTAAAATAAAAATTTAAAAGTTGCTACTTTACCTATATACCTACCCTTTATGGTATCTACAACAAAATTCGCTTCAAAATACCTGAAACATTCATTTGGGTCGAATGTAGCAGAGTTTTATTGTGTAATAAACGTACCTCCTAATATCATAATATATTTGTGACAAAAATACAATTTGAGTGCAAAAAAACACTTAATAAATATCTAAGTGCAGCTAATACAATAACAAACTCAAACTCACAAGAAAGTGTCGATATAACTGCGTCCCTCGTCTGCGAAGGCTTTTTACTTTTTAATAATTTTATTTGCACTTAGGTACATTTTTAGTAAGTTCACTCAACGTGCAGTAACTGGTCTCTGTTTATTTTTTACCTCGCAAACTATATACTTATATGAGGGATTAAAATATATAGGAGAAATCCACAGTTTGTGTATTATAAATAATGTGCACCTACCAAAAATCATTGAAATAATCTGTTCCGCTCCGTAGCAACTGTACAGAGTTATCAAGAGGACAGTTGCTAATCCGTCCAGTTGAGAAACTGTCCACTTGTGAATCTATCCAGTTCTTACGGAGCCGTCTGTCCCAAAGGCAGATTTCATAGCTGACTGCAGGCGACGGCACTGGCAGCAGCCAAAGATTTAAATCGAAGATGCGGCGTAATCTCGCGCCATACTAAAAACACACCGAAAATTCTTAACAATGGACTGGGCGCAGGCGCTCAACCCAACTACAGTTGCACGCTAGCTACAATGAGTGACGGTCGCTTGTTGAGAGCGTCGCTATCGTCACAGTCACGTTTGAAGTAAGGAATGTGTTGTCTGTGTTTAAAAGTGTGTTTAGACAAAGTTATATGTATTTTATACTTTTGTCTTTAGTATAATGTATGTTGTATTTTGTAACACACTTTCGCTAGTAATGCCGCATCTGTCGATTTAAATCTTTGGCAGCAGCAATCGAACCGACCATCGGTGGCACTATGCGATCTGGCTGGAGTTGGTACGCGAATTATTTTATATAAATATGTACTATACATGGAAACCAGTAATATCATCAGCTATTTTCTGCTGCTTACTGTCTGCGGTTGGCTACGCAATCATAGCTTGAACCTTAGCAACAGCCTCTTTGTTTTTCTAGTGTCGACATAGACTGACTCGTCAGTCAGCACTTACTTAGGACGTCACTTCATAAAGTGATTACATTCATCATGTGACTAGATAATTCGTAATGATGATGATGTGCTTGATAATTAAGTGCACAGTCACTTACTGATTGCATTGTTTATCGGTATAGATTAGGTATATCTTTTGTCTAATAGGGACGCTAAAGTAGTAAAATTTTCTATCAAGAGATTATGATTATTATAAACGCGAATAATTGTCACTTTACAAAAAAAAATAGGTAAGTATTTTATCTTTTACAATAATAAATTGTTATGTAAAATGAGTACACAATCATTAACTAAGTAACTATTAAAGAAATCGTCTCTGCTATCAGAGAAAATCTAACTACAAAGAATAGAAGGAATAGAAACTCCTATATGTCATCTATTTCATCGTCGGCGTCCTGTTTATTGAAGAATTCAAACAATCGTCTTTGCATTTGCTCTTCTGATTCAGAGGTTGCGTTTGACACTTTATCGTTTTCAGTGGTACCACTACAACTCTCTTGGGCCTCTATATTGCTGTTCATCATTGCCTCTGCTTTCAACCTCTCCACAGTTTCTTTCTCTATTCCTTCAAGACGCTTTATAGCTTCTATTGGGTCGATGTCTCTTGGTCGTTCGTCGAAATTTATATTTATGTCAATGCTAAAATGAAAAATAATCAAGGGTTAATCTTTTATATAAAGTACCCATCATTACAAAATTTAGAAAAATAGCCGTACGACTGAATGTCCGATGGAAAAAAGGGGAAGGCGGTATACGAGCTCATTCCAGCTCCTGAGCACACTCTCCGAAGTACATCTTATAAAAGACACATAGACAGGTGATTTAAATCTAAACCATTTTAAATAATCCTTTCACAGTATAAGCATGAGGTTTTACTCTTTATTCACTGTGTCAAGGTTGTTATAAATTTCAAAGTGGGTCAAGATACAAGTTTAGTGACCGTACAGCCCCTGAACTAGTTGTACAACTTCACTAATTAAGGTTCGTAAGTCTTATGAAATTTTAGAGAAGATGGTCGTCTTCCGATGGTCGTTTAATAAAAGATATAACTGAATATCACTTTCTTCACAATATGTGAATCTGAAATTTATCTGTCATACCTACCTAAACTTTTGTAACCTGTTGAAAAGTTTCATAGTTTTTTTTTTTTTTTTTTTTTTTTTTTTTTTTTTTTTTTTTTTTTTTTTTTTTAATTATAAATTATATTTGTATCTACTTAATTAAATAGGAGCAAACATACAGTGTAACGCTTGTGAGTACACTCAGAGTACAGTGGAACAGATATTGAGAACGGTTAGCGATTGTGTCATTTAAATTGTCATTAGTAAATGTGTAGTAAATGTGTCATTTAGTAAATCAATACTAATAATAAATATGTAAGTGTAGGTATTGCATGTGTATGTATGTTCCTCCATAACTCTTAGGGCCTCTTTCACAAACTACATGTAAAGTGTTGATTAGTTACTTTTAGAAATCATTTTCTGTTATATTGAATTATGCACTCGGTTTACTGCATCGTTCGATAGCCTAATTTTTTTTATTATTTTTGATTTAATGTTTGGGGCGTTTACCGTACAAACAAAGGTATATCAGCTCCATTATCTCCGGTTACCGGTGACTTTAAATGACAGTTTGACCTACTTGACGTTTGAGAAAGAGGCGCTTAAACGAATTAACGCATTTTTATGAAACTTGCCAGATAAATATTTAGATGTACAGGACACAGGATATACCCCCCCTGGGTACGCCAGGACCTTGCCGTGGTGGGGGGGCTTACCCTTGGCTTCGGCCTCGGGGACCAAGAAGGCGTACAACCGAGCGCTCCGAGCGGGCTCCCTCGTGGGAGCCCGTAGCGGAGCGCTCATGAGTGGAGTATGCTCCACTCATATGTGAGTGTGGTGGCGCACTAGCGCTTTTGGAGGGGCCCAGAGATGGGCCAGCGGAGCCTCGGCTCGCAGTGGCGGACCTGATAAGGTCCGCGGGCGCGGCGTGTGGCTTAGGCCACCGCCGGGCAACCCGTAACCTCGCATTCGCGAGACCGGGGGTCCGGCGCACTGAGCGTCGGGCCGCGTGGAAGAAAACCACTATAAAAAATAACCCGAAACCTAAGGTTAGCGTGCCGATGGGTTGCATGGCTGGGGGGAACCCGGTCCCAAGCGCTCCTGCGGCCTGTTGGGAAAGGGCCGTAGGTATCCTTCCCAAACTAATGGTTATGTCGGAAAAAACGGATATCGATTTGTCGAGCGATCCCGCTAACACCGGGCGCTCGGGGGTAGCTCGGCCCCCGGGTGTGAAATCTGTTACGAGCGGCGATAGCGACCCGCCTAGCCAGCGGCGTCGACCGGTGTCCGGGCCGGTCGATGTGAAATGGACTACCGGCACAACCGATGAAGTGAAGGCGAAACAACCGGTCATACTGCTCGACCGGTTGTCCGACGCGGAAGTGAGGAGCAGTGCGGCCTCGCTGGGGCCGAGTGACGTGGAGGGCGCGGACTCCGAAATGTCAGCGTCGAGCTTTCGCTCCGCCACCGCAGTCTCCGCCCGCCGCAGAAAGAGAGAGGGAGACTCGCCGTCTGACTCGGACCCTCAGTCCGCAGTCAGACCGCTGAG
The DNA here is from genome assembly GCA_945859745.1 of Synanthedon formicaeformis. Lineage (NCBI taxonomy): Eukaryota > Metazoa > Arthropoda > Insecta > Lepidoptera > Sesiidae > Synanthedon > Synanthedon formicaeformis. The sequence continues at coordinate 8,918,258 of OX243957.1, forward strand.
GAAGCGTACCGCCAAGGCGGGACGCGGACGTGGACAGCCCACAGAAGGCGCGCTTACCGGCAGCGCAAGGGCGAGGGCTGAGCGCAGGGAGGAGCTCCGGCTGCTAGCCGAAGAAGAACTCGCCGACGCTATGGCGCGTCGGCGCGCACAGCAGTTCGCCTTACCGCCATCGCAGGAGCCGACGCCTCTGGCCTTGCCATCGGAGGTGTTAAGGGACCGCGCGAAGGAGGACCTTCAAAACATTGCCCGGGTTGCGAAATCCTCGGGCAATTTGAAGTTCACCTTCGTCGCGGCCCTAAACAACTCAGTGGACTCGCTCACAGTGATAATGGACGAGCTCGTCCGCCGCACAGTGAGCGAGGAGTCGGCGGCCCTTCAGGCCGATAACGGCCGCCTCAGGGTTAGGGTAGAGACGCTGGAGAAGGAGATGCGTGAGCTGCGCGCCACCATCCCGAAGGAGCCAGCCCCAGCTCCGGCGGCCAGCGCCTCGGCTTCGGTCGAGGAGACGGTGCGTAAGGCGCTGGAGGCCTTTGCGTTCCGCATTGACGCCCGCTTCGCCGGTCTCGAGGACCGTCTCCTCCCGGAGAAAAGAGTGAGGACTCCGCTTGCAGCGGATAGGGGGAGAGCGGAGTCGTCGACGACGACGACAGCATCCGCGAGGGCACCGCCTGCGAAGGCACCGTCCGCCAGGGCACCGCCTACCAAGGCACCGTCAGCCGGGGCGCCACTCGTCAAGGCACCGCCCGCCAAGGCACCGCCCGCCTCAAAGCCGAGGGCTAAAAAAGCCCAAATGCCAAAGGCGCAGCCCGCCCCAGCTCCCACGGAGGAACCGTGGTCCCTGGTGGTGGGGCGGAAGGCGAAAGCGAAGGCCAAGAAGGCGGCCGTCGCTCCCAAGCCTGCGGCCAAGGCCAGCAAATCTGCTGCCAAGGCTAAGGCCAGCGACGACGCAAGGAGGAAGCTCCGCCCTCCGCGCTCTGCGGCCGTGGTCCTCACCCTGGGGCCCGAGGCCGACAGCAAGGGCGCCACTTACAATAGCCTAATCACCGAGGCGAGGAGGAGGCTCGACCTCTCCTCCATTGGTATTGGCTTTATACAAGTGAGATCCTCGAAGGCCGGAGCCCGGGTGTTCGAGATCCCGGGCAAGGACCAGGGTGACGCAGCCGACAAACTCGCGGGGAAACTCCGTGAGTTCTTCGAGCCGGGCGTCGTCAAGGTGACGCGACCCCAGAAGTGCGCCGAACTGCGCATCTCTGGGCTTGACGATTCCGTCTCGGCGGAGGAGGTCGCGGAGGCTGTGTCTCGAGTGGGCGGTTGCCCGCGAGACCAAATTAAAACCGGGGAGATACGCGCCGGCCCCCTCGGGATGGGCTCGTTGTGGGTCTCGTGTCCGGTGGAGAGCGCCAAAAAAGTCGCCGACGGCAGACGGCTTTTGGTTGGCTGGGTGTCGGCACAAGTTAAAGTGCTGCCCCAGCGCCAACTTAGGTGCTTCCGGTGTCTCCAGACCGGGCACGTTGCCCCTAAGTGTCAAGCGGAGGAAGATCGCAGCGGAACATGCTTCCGCTGTGGCAAGGAAGGCCACAAAGCCTTCCAATGCTCCAACCCTCCCCACTGCGGTCCCTGCGCCGCAGCAAAAAAGCGGGCGGATCACCCTGTTGGCAGTCGGGGCTGCAAGGCTCCCAAGGCCAACAAGGGCAAGAAAAAGGCCAAGGTGGACGGTACACCCGCCGCCGCGGATAACGCGCAATCCACGCGCGAGGAGGAAATGGAAACGGCTACGTAATGGACAACGTCCCTTACGTCCGTCTCCTTCAAGCGAACATCAACCACTGCGCCGGGGCTCAGGATCTCCTCCTCCAGTCCATGGCGCAGTGGTCGATTGACGTCGCGGTGGCGGCGGAGCCGTACTATGTACCGCCCCGCCCCAATTGGGCATCGGATTCGACATCCACGGTCGCGATCGTGGGTGCCGCCGGCTCTGCCCCTCTCCGGGTGGCCGAGAGAGGCCAAGGATTTGTTGCCGTTGAGTGGGGCGCGGTTTTGCTCGCCGGAGTTTACTTCTCCCCCAACCGCACCCTCGCCGAGTTCGAGGTCTTTCTCGGCAACTTGGAGAGAGCGATCCTGCGTTCGCGACTCCCTGTTCTGGTCCTGGGGGATCTCAACGCGAAGTCCACGGCGTGGGGCTGTCCCGTTTCGGGCGCACGAGGCGACGTCGTTGTGGATTTTCTAGCCTCCGCAGGGCTAGTGCTCCTCAATCGCGGCACGGTTAATACCTGCGTTCGGCACAACGGTGGCTCGATAGTGGATATATCGTTCGCTAGTCGGGCCATCGCCGATCGTGTCCGTGATTGGGGCGTGCTGGAGGGCGTTGAGACCCTCTCGGACCATCGTTATGTCCGATTCGGCATAGTCGGCTCCTCGGGCGCGGACGATCTGTCTCCGCGGCGTCGGGGTGGACGGTCCCAGCGATTCCCACGCTGGGCTCTGGCGAGACTCGACAAGGACCTCCTTGTCGAAGCGGCGATCGTCCAAGGCTGGGTCTCACAAGAGCCCAGCGAGGACCTGCCGGTTGAAGACCTTGCACTCGGCATGCGCACCGCCATGACCGCTGTGTGCGACGCCGCCATGCCGCGTGCCGGGCCACGTCCACGCCGGAAGCAGGTACACTGGTGGTGCAAAGAGGTGGCAGATCTTCGTGCCACGTGCGTAGCCGCCCGCCGCAAGTACGCCAGATGCCGTAGGCGCCGGACCAAGGACCCTGAGCTGGAGGCGCGACTGTACGATGAGTACAGAGGGGCCAGGAAGTCGCTCCATGTCGCCATCCGAGAGGCGAAATCACGGTCTCGCAAGCAGATGCTCGAGACACTGGACCGAGACCCGTGGGGCCGCCCCTACATTGCAGCCAGGGCCAAGCTCGGCCCGCACGGTCCACCCGTTGCCGAGACGCTGGACCCAGAGTTCCTCCGGGATGTGCTCTCCACACTGTTCCCTGAACGGGGAGAGCACACTCCACCGCCCATGGGCGGTCGAGTGATCACCAGAACCGTAGACGAAGACGGAGCTCCGCCTATCTCCAGCGGAGAATTCGAGGAGGCCATAACCCGTCTTCGCGGCAAGAGTACTGCCCCCGGGCCGGACGGGATACCCGGTCGTGTCTGGGTCCTGGCGTCGGGCGAGTTGGGAGACCGCTGGCGGGCCGTCTTCGACTCTGCCCTGCGCGCGGGGTCCTTTCCCAGGATTTGGAAGGAGGGCAAGTTGGTCCTGTTAAGGAAGGAGGGACGTCCTGCGGACTCTCCTTCGGGATACAGGCCAATTGTGCTGCTCGACGAGGCGGGCAAGATATTCGAAAGAATAATTGCCCGCCGCATCACCGGACATTTAAACTCGGCGGGGCCAGGTCTCTCCGACAATCAGTTCGGTTTCCGTGCGGGTCGATCGACGATCGACGCCATCCTGCGCCTTAAGGTCATCGCGCAGGAGACCGTAGAAAGGGGAGGAGTGGCATTGGCTGTGTCTTTAGATATCTCCAATGCTTTTAACACCCTCCCCTTCAGCTGCATTACGGAGGCGCTCCGGTTTCACCGGTTGCCCGCGTATCTCCAGCTGATTGTCGGAGATTACCTGAGGGATCGGAGGATCCTGTGTCCCAGCCGAAACGGGACGGTCCTGGAGAGGACCATGTCCTGTGGCGTTCCGCAGGGGTCGGTCTTAGGACCGCTCCTGTGGAACCTTGGCTTTGACTGGGCGCTGAGAGGCGCCCTCCCTGATAATGTACATGTTGTCTGCTACGCCGACGACACACTGGTCGTCGCGTGTGCAGACAACTTCAAGGACGTGTCCAGCTTGGCCACGGTGAGCGTCGCTCTCGTGGCCAAGCGTATTGAGCTGTTGGGCCTGCGGGTGGCACCCGAAAAATCCGAGGCCATGCTTTTCCATGGCCCTCGGAAGGGTCCACCGCAACAAGCCCACATTAAAGTGGAAAATGTGGACGTCGCCGTCGGAGTGCACATGCGCTACCTGGGGCTCACCTTGGACTCCAGGTGGCGATTCCATGAGCACTTCCGGCGGTTGAGCCCAAAGTTGATCAGGGCAGCCTCGGCGTTGGGTAGCCTCCTCCCAAATCTGGGCGGACCGAGTGTCGGCTGCCGCCGTCTTTATACGGGGGTGGTGCGCTCCATGGCGCTCTACGGTGCGCCTGTGTGGGCGGACGCCCTGGATCGCCACAACGTCACGCTCCTGAAAAGATCTCAGCGCGTGATGGCGACCAGGGTGATACGCGGATACCGCACCATATCGTGCGATGCCGCGTGCGTTATGGCGGGTACCCCCCCGTGGGACCTGGAGGCCGAGGTCCTATCCTCGGTGTACGAGAGTCGAGCGGCAGCTCACACTCGGGGCGTTGCTGGTCCCCTGCCGGAGGAAGTGCGCCGCACGGCGCAACGAGTTGCACTGGCGCGGTGGGCCGACAGGCTCGCGGAGCCTACCGCCGGCGTTCACACAATCCGGGCCATTAGTCCGGTCCTGGAGCAGTGGTGCCGACGCAAGAAGGGTGTGATCACCTTCAGGCTTGCACAGATTCTGTCGGGGCATGGTTGCTTCGGCAGATATCTGTGCAACGTCGCAAAACGAGAGGCGACACCCTCTTGCCACCACTGCGGTGGCCCGGAGGATACCGCCCAGCACACGCTGGCAGAATGCCCGGCATGGGACCAGCAGAGGAGGCTTTTAGTCTCCACTGTCGGAGGAGACCTCTCGCTGCCGGCCGTGGTTCTGTCCATGGTCGGCAGCAAAGAGGCTTTTCAGGCTGTGATCTCCTTCAGCGAGGATGTCCTCTCGCTGAAGGAGGCGGCGGAGCGAGCGAGGGAGGATGCCGCCCTCGCTGACGACATCCGCCGAAAACGACCGGGGAGGCGGAGAAGGCTCTACGGCCGACTCCTAGCGCCCCCGTGATCGGCCGGAGGGTGAGCGGATATGGGGATCCGCTCACCTACCAACCCGGCCTTGGTGAAAGACGTGCTCGTGTTCCGGCACGTCTTCCCACATATTTGAGACCCGGGGAGGAGGGAGCCTACCATCCCTCCTCCTACCGATGACCTTTTTGAGGTGCCCAAGTTGGGCTAACGCAGGCGGGAGAGCAGGACGAAATGCTCGCGCTGACACCTCTCTCCCGCCCCATGTGCGTGCGTGGCCAAGGAACACCGTGGGGTTTTAGCGGGTAGAAATCCCGCATATCCTGCCAGCGCCCCATTGCTGGCAGTGAATCAGGATCGCTGATTTCCCCACGTAAAAAAAAAAAAAAAAAAAAAAAAGGACACAGGATATAGCTACTTTTTCCTTTTCAACGCGGACGAAGTCGCGGGCGCCAGCTAGTTCCTTAATAAATCAGTGCGCCTGCTCGGTACGATCAATAAGTAATATTCAGTCTCCGCTTTTTTGACCACTATGTTTCGATAGCGAGAGGAAATTCAGAAAAAGGATGATAAGAAAATCGCGAGATACAGTTCACTCGAGAGCTAACGGATCAAAGATTTTTTTGGTATGCGATACATGTTAAGTATATTCGAAATTCTTGAATATATACATATAATACGCTCAAAGAAAGTAATAAAATACACATCCGTGTCCACGACACAGCCACACCCAAAGATTTAAATCGAGAGATGCGGCATTACTAGCGAAAGTGTGTTACAAAATACAACATACATTATACTAAAGACAAAAGTATAAAATACATATACTTTTGTCTAAACACACTTTTAAACACAGACAACACATTCCTTACTTCAAACGTGACTGTGACGATAGCGACGCTCTCAACAAGCGACCGTCACTCACTGTAGCTGGCGTGCAACTGTAGTTGGGTTGAGCGCCTGCGCCCAACCCATTGTTAAGAATTTTCGGTGTGTTTTTAGTATGGCGCGAGGAGATTACGCCGCATCTTTCGATTTAAATCCCATTATTTTCTCGCGATCATTGGATAAGGTATGTATGCAGAGACTCATGGTACTGAATAGATCTGGGTTATGTACTCTATTTGTGAGTACTTTATGCATGTAAAGGACCATCGTCAGCTTTCTTCTTAAAAATATATTGACTGTTCTGTGACTCAATTGGGATGTCACTGCAAACAATGTCCGATTACCACTGCCGATTACACAATACTCAGCAAAGGCCATCTCATTCAGTCAGCGCACAACAAAACCATGTTTGCGGAGTGAAAATATTTACATGGAACTGTTTGCGTACCTAAGAGATCTCTATAAGCAAAAACGTGTATGTCTTAATTTTCTACCGAACCCAACCATTAAAACAGGTTACACCAATAGTAAAGATTAACCTAACGTCAGAAAACTTTAGAAAAGTAGTTAAAGGCAAATAATAAAAACATCATAAACACGAGCCTTTGATAAGAGGATGCAATACCGGTTCTGGGTTTGCATTACATATGTATATTATATCATTAAACCGGGCAATTTCCTTGATGCATTGTATACATTCACACTTTACAATTCAAATGTAACTCATACTTTTCAGCCTTTTTAAATAAATTCATCTAATGATCTGTAAATCGGTAAAACCGGTAACTAAGGCTTCAATTCCGGTAAGTTTGCGACGTGTTTACCCGGAAAATATTTTTATATTTCGTAATATTATATGATATTATGTAGGTACTAGGTCCATGTGCTGGAAAAAAACTTAGCAAGTAAAATTATGCCTGCATTGGAGTGTTGGGAATCTATAGAAGTTCCATATTGTTTTAAATTCTGAGACTATAATATGCCTTATGGTTTTAGAACTGGCAAACAGTAAGATTGTTCTAATAGAATTGAATGTAAAAATAGAAAATAAATAACATAAGTAAGTGCTTACCCAGTTTCAGCCTTAAATTTAGCCCAATCCTCCAAGTGTGGAAATCTTGGAATTTCATCAGCGAGTGATTTTCTGACATCTCCCAACAAGTGATCCATTACTTTTTTGTTAGTGTCTGATGATGTGTTTCCTATAAATTTATTTAAATCTTAGCCATGAATATATAAGAAGTCCTTTTCTCCGAACTTTATGATGACCCTTTGTATATTTTTGTATATATTTAGTTCATAGTATGTATACATGTGCCGTGCCTATGTGCCGAGTGGTTAAATTTAATTTAAAGGTAAAAATAATATTATATGGACTAAGTACTTATAATGTGGCAAGAAGTGACATAGGCCTAAAAGTAAGATGAAGGTCGAAATACGTATGTCGTCAACTTTAATCTAGATAATAACCGACCAAGACAAAGACACTAAAAATGTATAGAAATACAAAAGGTGCCTGCTTGAGGGTATATTCATTAGATTTAATTGCATCATAATTTAGCGAAAAGACCCTTGCAAATTGAGCAACTCGTTTCGTAACACCGACGAGTGAACTACGAGTATCACATAACCAGTCGCTTGGAAGTATACAACACAACACAAACGGCAGGCATTTCATAACTTAACGATGTTGAAACCCATGATTAATACATCTACTGGAATTATGTATTTTCTCGAGGCAAAATCAAACCGGACTTTATTTGAACTGAGCCTACTAGATACGTGTGTTAATACTTTGAAAATTACATACATTTCGAAAATAATAATATACAATGGATTAAAATTGTGAAGATATTGTAGGAATATAGTAGGTATCTATCTACTCTCCAAAATGATTTATTTTGAATGTACCTAGTCTAAATACAATTGACAATTATTCTCTAACATTTTTATTATAATAATACTTCGTGCGTAGTATTTGCTCGCTGCTTCTTTCGCGTATCTTTATAATTTCGAGCCTATTAATTTAAATGATTTATTATGATTTGCGTTCAACAGTTTATGTGTAAAAGTAGGTACCATATAATAATAACCTTTTGCTACTAGGTGGACAGGTGACCCGAAAGGCATCGCAAGAAGAGGCTGGATGCGACGGACGGACATAAGACCGTAATTGGTGGCGAGCCTTGGGAGAGGCCTGCATCCATCAGTGAAGAGACTGGCTGAGATGACGATCATACTAACCAATGTAATGATACTATAATATGAACTCACCCAAATGCCGGCGATTAGCCGTAGATGATCGGCGCAGAGCTTGCGCTAAGTTGCCACAGACAGTAACTTCCGATGTCAACTTACTTCCACTGCATCGCCATTCTTTATCTACCAATTAAACAATTTTAAGTTGAATTGGTCTAAATTCTCACCAGTTTTACTATGGTAAAACATGTAGGCAACATTTGCGGCTTTAAATAAACGAACATTAAATTTTTATTGTAGATATTACAGTGATCAAAATAACTTCACATGGAAATTACTCGTCGCGACAACACCGTTACAGCATTTAGGCACTAAAGTGTTTTCTTAAGAATACGGTTTTATATTTACATAACTACTTTGTTTATCTTATAGCTGGGTTATTACGATAATAGAAATTGTGTACACAGTTCCGCACCCATGAGTGTGTTGACAATCTCCAGCCTACTGTGTGTTTCCAATGTTGGTCTTTCTATTGCAGTGTGTGGACGCGGTCTCAGCGTGAGCCTTGGGCGACTCCCAATACCACATGAATCAGTAGTAGCGGGACGACGTCGCACCATCACACAATTGGAAATATCATATTTTCCACCCACATTGCTGTCGCCGGCTGGATTAGATTTATTTGTGACACCATAACAGCGATCTTCATTCAACTTGTCAAATAAAAAACTGTCATAAAAGTTATTGAGTTCGATGTCTCCCTTTTCTTTGTCCTGAAACTTCCATAACTTATTATAGGGACTTGACCTGACTGCTTTGGACTTGACGGACCTTTTGGAAAACTAAGGAAAATTATAGACTTGACTTGACTTGACTGACTAGTCTCGGGATCTGCTACTTTTGATTTTAATTTCAATTTTGCCTTTTTTATTCTAAAAAAGGCTATTACAAATTGCTATTTTTACTAATGACACTGGCAAAATCATCGGAGAAGATCTGATGGAGCCAAGACATTAAAAGAGAAGAACTTATTATAACCATTAAAATGAAAAATATAAATCAACATCACAGCGGTACGATACCTTTGCAACTCCAATTGGCACTTTAGAAATACACGTCGAACTTTCTATAACATTTGATGGACCTGGTTCAATCGTTGCACAATTAGTGTCAATTGCACCAGTGTTAATCGGTTTTTCACTTTCAACATCGCTCTCCTCAGAACTAGATGAAGCTGAACCAAAAACTCCTTCGGTGTCATCTATGTGTATACACACAAAAGAAAAACATATACGATCAAGCAGTTCAAACAAACTTATGTTACCAATATTTACATTATTGTTAACACTGTAATGTCAGCAATAAAATCAGTGGTAGAATATGAGTAGTCATAAAAAGCGGCTAAATCATAAAAGCTGTAAATGTTTCATTCGATAAAGGCTTCAATTGTTCTAGTTTTGAATCACGATCGAATTGATTAGGTCCCTACCTACCCATATGTAAAAATCTGTGATTGTCATGAATATAATACAAGAAGACAAAAATGTTGGCTTTACATCAAATAAGGCTTAGGATTCTTTCATATGTCAACGCACAATTCCGTAATAACGTGCCAAGTCATATTTCATTCCTTCCGTTGATTTAGGATACATCCGTAGGATACAGTAGAATAGGATGAAAGTTATTTAATTATAATGATTATTTGACTCATGGGCTTGCTTGACATTCATATGCTGAGCTACCTATGAGATGTAAGCTAAATTCATATTTACAAGCAACGTCCATATGCAATGGTTGATCGTCCAAATAAACAAGCATTGGTAGAGCTGACGCTACTTTGGTCCTGTACTGAGCCATTTCTGACGCACTAGTTCCTTTCATCGTAAGGCGACGAAGAGAACTGCAAACAGCTAATGTCCACACACGATTCACATCCGCAATGGGATTACTAAAACAAGGAAAAACACTTGGATTTCTGTAGCTAAACACGTTTCCTATATTACACATAAGTATACCATATCATAGACCAGTTTGAAATATTGCATTCACTAGAAAAACAGAAAAATTAAAGATTTGTAAATGTAAAGTAAGTATGTAAATGCTACATAATTTAATAATGTAGAAATAAAGATGTAAGTAAAGTTACTTAGTATTTTACATGAACTAAAGTTACGAAATAAAGTGGGGTCGAATGTGAAAGATCGAAACACCATCGGTAAACAACTTAATGTGGCGTTTAAAAACACATAGGTACCTACCTACTTATTTAGGTAACACTTCGAATGAATTGATTAAATTTAATTATGTGTAGTGCTTACTCGGAAATATCCAATGTATGCAGTTTCTGAAGGGCTGATAAAGGGTATAAATCTTTTATATCATTTCCAATTGCGTACAATTCTCTCAGTCCGCTCAATCCCCATACTCCATCCAAGCTAGTCAGACCACAACGATTTATGCTTAAAATCTAAAAAAAAATCTATACTTAGATATCATATGGCATTGTGAAATGATGTTCTGACAAGAACCTTTGAAACTTCAATTGCTTTACCTTCAAACAATTTAACCCAATACCAAGGTCTCTTAGCGACGAAATAGCGCTACCGTCTAAGGTTAGAGACCTAAGACGCGGAGACAAAACGTTGAGTCTTCTCAAACCAACGCGCTCGGCAACAACGCGAAGCTTTGCTTCGCGAATTCTGAGAACTTCATCGTCAGTTGTTGCACCGCTACATTGTTTCTGTATGTTTAGATTCTATTATTAATGTGTGGTCAAGCTCACTAGCAAGTTTATGTTTGACCAGATGAGTTCATTTTCAATTTTTTTTAACAGCCAAAAAAACTGAAATTCAATAGTCTCCTATTTTGTAAAATCGTCATAATCTCAGCAGTAAAACGTCTCACTGCTGGACATAGGCCAGCATAGACATAGCATAATACCGGTAAGAAGCAGCCTTGATCAACCGTCGACCCAATGCCCTTATCAGATCGTCTGTGCTCTTTGTAGGTGAACGTCCTACGCCGTCCTTGCCGGTCCGTAAGTTCTACTCGAGGAGCTTCCGGGCCTTCCGGCCTCAACAGCCGTTGGCTCTCTGCCACTGCCATTTCAACTTACTAATTTGACGGCTCATGTCGGTAGCTTTCGTTTGTCTATGAATCTAATCATTCCGTAGAGTAACCTCGAGCATAGTCATTGCTAGAAATTGACGATAACTAAAATTACCTAAAATTATATCTTAAAAACTATCAGTAAAAATTACCAAAAGTTCTATTAGTGTGAGTTCCCGTGGAATAACAATTCGACGGTATCCAGGTAATCGCCGTTCCAACTCTTCTTGACCAGGAGGTTGTTCAGGTTCTGGCGGAGTTAATGCTAAAGCTCTGTGATAATATAAACAAATATTATTTAGTTATCTAAGAAGCCAAGTGTACTAGGGGTTTGTCAAAGGTGAAACCGCAGGACAAAGCTAATTTGTTATAATATCCCCGTTTTTGTATACAAGGCGTCCCAAGCCCAAGACTATGCGACATGAAGGGAAAGTACATTAAATTAAATATCGTATATAACTAGGACATTTTACTGAAAGACTTTATGTTTTTATTAAAAAGTTAGTATGTAATACCTACTGCATTCAAAGATTTTCTAAAAATTAAGTCGTCGTCGGCAATAAATAATATTCTTGAAGGGACATTGGGCACCGTAGTACGGGCACGGCGTACAGACATACAATATAGCAGTAGGTATAAGAATAATATAAGAATATTACTGTAGATCATGGGAAACATAAAAAAAAATCGTTTATTTTTTATTTCGTGTTTTCACACAATTAAGACATTTTAGTAAAAAAAAAAAAAAAAAAAAAAAAATATAACAGTTATTATTTTTTTAAGTTTTATTCAGCTTCATCAGTGTCTATAAGTACAGTAATAACGTCCAAAAAGCCGCAGAACAACAGCCAATAAACAACGCTGGCCACATGTGCACAGCTTCTAACGGTGCGTCGACCAAGGATGTTGGAACAATAGCATCCTTCGATACCTTCTCTGCCATGATACATATTATCTTACATATTACATATTATCTTCGATTCATATTATCTTTTTCTTGCGATTTGAAAACTAGGTAGGTAGTAGTGGTAGGGCACACTGCGTTTCGCAGTCATTTGGGCAGCCCGTCTGGCGGCAGTAACCACCCCCTTACAGAATACCACCGTGAAATAACAGCATATGACTGTGCTGTTGTGTTTCGGTGAGTGAGTAAGGGATGCCAGAGCCCATTACCCCCCATCCCTCCCTTATTATACCTTATCCTTAATCCTTCTATGGTCGGCAGCGCACTTTGTAGCACTTATGGCGTTACTTGTGTTATAGGCGACGGTAGCCATCTACCATCAAGTGGACCGTCAGCCTGTCTGTCGACCTTAATATAAAAAAAAAAACAACCTTCATTAACAATTCCAACAATTTTACTTAATGGTTCTCCTCTAAATAAAGTAAATCAGAAAAATAATTTAGTTTCTGTACGCAAATTTTCATAAACCGGGTCAGATTATGCCCAATGTCTTTTGAATCAAACATTTTACGTTCCTTTCTTTTAAAATACTATGTAACTTAAGAAGAATTATTATTTTTTGTCCATTCTTACGATTGGCATCATAAAAATACGGGTGATTTTTTTTTCACATTTAATTCGGTTCGATTCCCAGACGAAGCAAGTAATTTTTAGAAAATCTTTGAAAGCAGTATTACTAACTTTTAAAAATAACAAAGTTTTTTTTAGCAAAATATCCTAACTACGATATAGTCTTGGAACGGCCTGTATACTTGTGCCTAGGTAGGTGAAAACTAGATAAATGAATAATAATAATAGCAAACCTAAACAGCGGTGTCGCTCGAATTGTTTGAGGTTCAGGAGAACTGGCGCTTGATATTTCGGATGATGGTGGCGACGGACCCACACTGGTACTCTCTGGAGCACTTCCTAACTCCACACAAGGCACTTCACGTGCAGGCATATTCTATTTTGATCTTCACCAATTTTTGTTAATATTTGCATAGGAGTAAGTTTGTAGGTACCTAATTTAATGTGACTTTTACGTGTACTTTCACTTGACCCGGATCTAAACTATCATTTCTGGAATAAGCTAGTAATAGCACAATCTGTTTTCTGTATCTGCAAGTTTCCTACTATTTGCTATTGTATATGTTTTGTTTGTATTTTGTCACAAATTTTGATATTGTTCGTAAGTTGTTTACAAGTTGCCGGAGTAACCAAAGAACTATTGGAGGAAGTAACGAACTTTGAACATAGATAATAAGACACAAACAGTCAATATGATCAGATTATGACAATCTGTATGTTCATACAATGAACGAAGTATCTATATTGTATCTGTAGCTATATCTTTGGCTTATCACGAACTCAAGTATAAATGCCAGTATCTGAATTAGGTAATTTTGAATATTTAGCGATCTCCCGCCATCTCTCGGTTCTCGCTAGAAAGTAGTTATATTCTTTGCACCCCGGTCAAACTTGAATCGAGAACAAACGATTAGAATCATGCAATTCTATATGGCAACATTTTATGGTAATTTTATTTTAAGATAATCCCAACCTCTCTCCCTAGAGAGTAGTTATATTCTTTGATCTGCTTTGATCCCAACGATGGCTTCGATCCCAGTATATTTATACATCATAAATATACTGTAACTAACTAAAATCTTTAAACAAAATGAACCAATGTTAAAATTACCAAGCTATAGGGCTATAGGCTATATTAAACTTCAGTATTTTTATATCATGCATATGTCATTGTCAAATTAGCTTTCAACTAGCCTGTGTATTGGATTTGGCGCCAAAAGTTTTTTCGTTCGTCCGGAAAAGTGTAATTCTATTTAATTCGTTCTAGGTTTAGTTATTATTTATTTATACGAGTTGATATTTGCATAAATATTACAACAGCCTAGTACAGTTTTGTGTAAAGTGTAAAAATAAATTTTAATATGGAAAATAAAAGTGTAAACGAATGTCACGATGAATTACAATACTTGAGATTAGTTCAACAGATCATTGAAAAAGGTATTTATTTTTTATATGTTTCTCTTATTTTTAATATTATTGCGTTTAATTTTTTATTATATTTATTTAAAGGTGACAAAAGAATCGATAGGACCGGAGTTGGAACCTTGTCTATAATGGGTGCTATGCAAAGATATTCCCTAAAAGATAATACTTTACCTTTACTTACAACAAAAAGGGTATTCGCTAGAGGTGTCATTGAAGAGTTATTGTGGATGATCTCTGGATCAACAGATTCCAAAGTACTCGCAGCAAAAGGGGTTCATATATGGGATGCTAATGGTTCCAGAGCATTTCTTGACAATCTTGGCTTTACAGATCGCAAAGAAGGTAAAAAGTCTTCAAATTAAAATTTATTTATCTAAATTAACTTTGTAAATTATATACCAAGACCTTCCTCGATCACCAATCTATCCATTGGTGAAAACAGCATGAAAATCGGTGCAGTAGGTAGTTTTTTAATTTATCGCGAACAGACAGACGCGTCACGCGATGGAGGACTTTGTTTTATAATATTTACTAGCTGCTGCCCGCGACTTTGCCCGCGTAACTTTGTAAATTATATACTAAAACCTTCCTCAGAACCACTATCCATTGGTGAAAACAGCATGAAAATGGGTGCAGTAGTTTTTGAGTTTATCACGAACAGACAGACAGACACGGCAGAGGACTTTGTTTTATAATATAATATGTACCTAGTGATAAAGATTTAAGGGTCTATACTTAATAAACCGTTCATTGAGAAAGCAGTTAATGTTGACACTAATACAAAGTTTCTTTGACACCATTTCCACAATTAATGTTTAATTTTTATGTACGTCAGACAGGCTGACAGTTTAAATGATGGTAGGTGGCTACCGTCACCTATTACACAAGCAATGGCACAAGTGCTGTCCAATGTGCTGCCGACCATAGTAGGATTAGGAATGGATAAATGGTTTCTGGCATTCCTTATTCACTAACTGAAACACAACAGCACACATGCTGTTATTTCACTGTAGTTTTCTGTAAAAATTTAAAATTTCAGGTGACCTAGGACCCGTTTATGGTTTTCAATGGAGGCATTCTGGTGCTAACTATGTAGATGCTAAAACAGATTACTCCTGTCAAGGAATAGATCAGTTGCAGAATATCATTGAGACTCTCAAGTATGTTTTCTTGACATTATAATTATATATAATTATACTCAGCTTCATCTGAGATAAATTTTTCATTTACACAAACCTTCCTTGTTTATCCCTCTTTCTACTCTTTTTTTAAGTGTATGTATACAAACAAACCAACAATATTTTTATACATATAGAACACAAAAAACCAGGTGTACGGAGAAAAATCTATATATCTTAAATAATTTAGGATGTTAAATAGATCCTAATTATTTTTTTTAATAATAACGAAGCAACATTAATTTCTTCAAACATGGATATGATGCATTTAGAAATGTACATCTATCTAATATATAAAATTCTCATGTCACAGTGTTAGTTGCCAATACAAGCCAATAGTTAATTTGGCTTGATGAATCAATTTTGATGAAATTTTATATGTATACTTGGTAGGTCTGAGAATAGGTTTTTATCTACAGTAGAAACCGGATATAACGACATATCGGTTACAGCGACCAAATGGCAAGGTCCCTGTTGAATGCCTATAAAGATTTAATATTGTTTATAATGACTATCCATTTATTACGACCAATTTTTGTGTTCTCTTGAAGGTCGCTATAACCGATTTTCCCTGTATTTTTTATACGCGGGCGAAGTCGCGAGCAGCAGCTAGTAATATATAAATTTTTAATTTATAAGAATATTCTTCAAAGAATATAGTTAGTGTGTAACAATATTCTTTAACAAGAATTAAAAATAGTATACACAACGACATAATTATGTCTATATTTGTTTCACCAGAAAAAATCCGAATGACAGAAGAATGATAATGTGCGCTTGGAACCCTATGGACTTGGGTAAAATGGCTCTTCCCCCTTGCCACTGCCTCGCTCAGTTCCATGTGGCCAACGGGAAACTGTCTTGTCTCCTATACCAAAGGAGTGCCGACATGGGCCTCGGAGTGCCTTTCAATATTGCCAGTTATTCATTCCTAACGCACATGATAGCTCATGTCACAGGACTCGAGGTAATAATCCCTTTTATTATGTATCTTCACATATTATGACCTCCTACAGGTCATGTGTATATTTGCTGAGAGAAGACTATGTTATTTTTAAAAGTTAGTAATACTGCATTGAAAGATTTTTAAAAATTACTTGCTTCATCTGGGAATCGAACCGACTTAAATGTAAAAAAAATAATCACCCGTATTTTTATGATGCCAATCGAAAGAATGGACAAAAAATAATAATTCTTCTTAAGTTACATAGTATCCTAAAAGAAAGGAATAACGTAAAATGTTTGATTTTCAAGAATATTATTTATTGCCGACTATAGAAAATTTTAGAAAATCTTTGAATGCAGTATTATGTACTAACTTTTAAAAATAACATAAAGTCTTCTTTGAGCAAAATATCCTATCTACGATATTTAAGGTACTTTCCCTTCTTGTTAGTGGTATGTTTATTTTTGAAAAAACTAAACAACTTAAATATAAATAAATTCTAAAAATCTGGGTACCTACATAAAAGGGCATTTATTACTATGTTTTTTTTATGGACTAAAGCTGAATTATGCTGAATCAATATAGTTTAACTCGTCATAAATGATTTTTTATCATCAAAATAATTCCAGGCTGGAGAATTCATACATACAACTGGTGACACCCATGTTTACCTGAATCACGTGGACCCATTGAAGAAACAAATAGAAAGAGAGCCGCGGCCGTTCCCAACTCTACAGTTCGCCAGAAAAATTGAATCAATAGACGATTTTAAATATGAAGATTTCATCATTAAAGATTACAATCCACATCCCAAAATAGATATGGAGATGGCGGTATAAATTTTCAATTTATTTCATCTTTTGCAGTATTTTTCCTAAATAAAACTACTTATCTATAGCAATCACTTAATTTTTATTAAATTATATATATAATTATATACCTGGAAAGGTTAATTAATGGCATTTATTTAATCTTAAACGTTAATGGACGAAATACACGATCAGTCCATCGCGTCAAATTGACTGACGTGAAGCCAAAATTTGATCGTGAACGGTAAAAACTGATGCCTTGATGTCAAACACTGGATTTCAAATCGCGCCGTTGCGTCACGTCAGTTTATCGCGCCTACTGATCGTGAGTGTAGAAACCAAGGAGGATAGAATACATTTCTATCCTCCTTGGTAGAAACACCATGCCGTGGCATCTTGCCGCGCTTCCGAATCAGAGCTCATGTCAACGTCACTCGACCCGGTGAAACACATAAATGACAGAAAATGGAACTGACCGTGTGTGGGCACAATTTTTGGCGTGGCTCCGTTTGATTTAAGTCGTTTGGAGCCACGTCAAATGATTGATCGTGTATTTCGTCCATTAGGGAGGATTTTTTTTTTAATTATAATAAATTCATTCAGTGTTTCATGTAACTATATTTTATCTAAATATGCATTTTGTACATTTTAAATTTGTCATCACTAGTCTTCATCGATTGTATATTTTTTTTTTGCAATTTCACAAATAAGTTATACAAATAAAATGAACAGCTAATTTAATCCTAGGGATTATTTATGTCGAATATTGCTCAATTGTGCTTTATTTTAAAATCATTTAATAAAAATTCTATGAATACGTGAATACGGAAAGAGATATCTTTTGTGACATTGAAGCGATACTTAAAATCCAACTTGAAGAATTTATTTTTAACACATTCGTTATTGAAATTTGTGACTTGAAATGTTTAAGTCATGAAGCTAAGTATAGAACTCTCCCAAGGATAAGTTATTTATAACTTGTGCACTCGCTTAACCCTTTCAAAGCGATAAAATAGAATAAGTCCACCGCTTTTGTAAACTGTTGTCGAGATTCTGGAATAATCATTCTTTTGTATGATTTAAATATACAAGTCGATTATTAAAATTTTTTTTTTTTAAGTGGAATTTTAAATTAGACCTTGTGAACCTCGGGGCAAAGCTAGTACCTAGTAGTTTTATAAATGATATTCATTGTCAATCCAATTCTCAAGGACTTGTGGCAAATATCACGTGATTTTTTTCCACAAAAAGTGGGTTAAATTAAGTAAAACATGATTTTCCACTTTCTAAATACTACTCATTAATATTGTAATATTTACTTAAGTTGTTTAATAAAACAACCAACTGTGGAAATAGTAACACCACAATCACAAAATATCAACCCATGCAATGATAAGTTAATTTATGTAGAATAGGTGCTGCAAGTGCACTCCTGACCATAGTAGGATTAAGGGTCAGCGCCGACGGATGGAGTGACAGCGAAGAGACTAATTTAGTAACAATTTAAATTCAACCTAAAGTGCTCCTGAATACGACTGTATTTGGTACAATGAAATAAAATGACGGCGAGCGACTCAACGCGGTCGAGGCGCGCGGCGACCAAATACAGTCGTGTTCAGGAGCACTTTAGGTGGAATTTAAATTGTTACTAAATTAGTCTCTTTGCTGCCACTCCACCCGTCGGCGCTGACCCTAAATAAATATACGTCGCAGCCTAATTCGTTAACCTGCTTAGTCCATTTTTGGGTAATTTCACTTTTTATACTTTTCGACAAGTTTAGACTATTTTGGTACCATTTGGTGAAGGAGTAACGACGATTATCAAACTAAAAAGGTGAGAAATTTCATAAATGAAAAACTGCTTTCTGACCTGACCAAGAGCCAAATATGAAAAGTTCATTTCCATAGTTGACCCGGCCGGGAATCGAACGTGAGACCCCCTGAGACAGAGCGTTAAAGCAAGCATCTTAACCACTCGACCAAGGGGCTCGTCTATTGTATCAACGTTTGCAGTGAAAGAGTTAGCGTCTAACAATTCATTAGAAAGAGAGTCATTATTATAAAATTTTTATAATTATTCTCAAATGCACTTTCCGAATTCACATAATTAATTTGTAAATATGTAATAAAAATGGATGTTTTGAATTTTTTCCCTGTCCTCAATACAATTTAATTGTTTTGCATCTTCATCAGCACATCTGATCATCTTGTGATGGCATCTGAAAACAAAACAACCAACACTTCAAATTTTTATACTTAAATACGCCGAGGAAATGTCTAAAAGAAAAAATAAAAAATTGGGCGCCATTGAAATCCACCTTACATATTATTAAACAAAGTCCTCCGCCGCTTCTGTCTGTCTGTTCGCGGTAAACTCAAAAACTACTGCACCAATTTTCATGGTGTTTTCACCAATGCATAGAGTGGTTCTCGAGGAAGGTTTTTAGTATATAATTCACAAAGTTACGCGTGCGAAGTCGCGGGCAGCAGCTAGTTGAAAATATATTTTCATTTTTTAACATGGACAAAGTAGCGGGCACCGGCTACATAATCTTTATAAATAAAAATGAAACCCTAAATATGTTGCTAAGGGCAAAACTCGAGAACGACAGGAACGATTTTAATTCTGTCTTCACTCATGGATAGATAGATGGATAATCAGGGAAGGATTTACGTAAAAAAAATTGCAACCCGGGCAAAGCCAGGGTCGCAATGGGTCGCTAGTATGAAATAATAATCAAAAATCACAACTGAAAAAAGATGTCATACTCTAATGTGAACCGTGCATGCTTTAAATAAGAAATAACATACCTGAGAGAGATTTGAAGAAACATCATCAAGTCTACTGCTTGGAACTGGGAGAGCGGCTAGTTGTTCCACCAAAGCCATAGTTATTTCAGATTCCACTGTAATGTCTAACCACAATGTTTCTGAAAGTTATATAATTTATTTAATATACTGTACAACATACACAATTATATCACATATATGTATGTATTTATGAAGACAGAACCCATAGATCCCATCTATGGGTTCTGTCTTCATAAATATTCATGATATAAGGAAGGTAGCAGAAGCAGCATGTGAGAAAAGTACAGGATAGAAAAAAATGGAAAAACTTAGAGGAGGCCTATGTCGTTTGACAAGCGAGGAATAAAAGTAATTTTAAAAAATTGCTTTTATATTAATGCATGGTTTATATTATGATTCCTAGAAATAAAGGCTATCTTTATCTAACTATATTGATATATATAATACTTATAAGAAAGGAAATCATAATTTCACAAATGTCTATGCAAAATTGTTTGTTAGTTTAATCAACAAATAACAGAAGACAGGATTGCTTATCGCATCACCAAGAATTAGGCTATGAAATGCAAAAATAATTTTTATAATCTGGGAGTTCCAGAGTTCAACCCAACAAATTTTTCAGCTTTACATAATACAGTAGAAACCGGATATAAAGACATATCATATCAAGATATAACAAGTTAATATTGCTTATAACAGCTATCCATTTACTGTGACCAATTCCTTGAAGGTCGTGATAGTCGAATTTCACTTTATTAGTATAGATATCAATACAATAAAAAGTGGGTTAGATGACTTACCTCCTATTTGTTCGCCCCTACTGTCTACCAAATAAAAAAATGCTTTATGAGTGCCCGGTATAGTAGGTGCCACCAATTTCATAGTCACCGTAGTGGTATGTCCAGGAGGAAGTGGTGGCACATAGGTAGGTGTAGCGCTGAAGGATTCACCCCCGCCCTGAATCACAGTACAACTACCGGGCCACTCTTCTGATCCTGTGTTTTCCAATTGCCAACTATGTTCAAAACTGTAACAGAAATGTGACACTTAGGGCCTCTTTCACCAACTACAAGTAAAATTTTTGTCACTTTTAGAAATAATTTTATGTTTTATTAAATTATGCACTCTGTTTACTTTTCTTTTTAATGTTTGGGACTTTTACCGCACAAACAAAGGTATATCAGCTCCATTATCCCCGGTTACCGATGACTTTAAATGACAGTTAGCCTACTTGACAGATGGTGAAAGAGGCCTTAAAGATGGTGAGTAAACCCATACTTATTTCAAAAATAGGCCATACTGAATATAAAGGCATGTGAGAGAATTTCACACCTATATGCAATGCACAACATTAAAATATTTTAAAAAAATTTTTTAACTATTTCAAAAATATTCACCAATATATTTAAAAATATGAGGATAAACTCGATTTTTTTATTTACTGAAATGGATTAATCAAAATTATTTATGGTATGCATTATAGCATGCATATTACTGGCAGCTGCTTGAGTATGATTTATTTTATTTTATTTTCTTTAGTTTAACTTTTCGTAATAACATCAACCATTTCGGAAATTAACCGAAACAGAGAAATTTTTTTTTCTTTCTTTGTTGTAAGTACAATATATATTTTTATAAATGTTAAATAACAAAAGCAGTTATTTTAACATTATAAACAGACACTTCAATTTTATTTATAAGTACAGATTAGTTATAAAAGAAAATCTCATGGCTAATTCATATAAAAGTAAATTTTTAACTATTGTCAATATTTACGCTTTGGTTAGGTATATTCTGTTTTTATTTTTTAGTTCTTGGTGAAAATCTTTACCAATAAAAAATTAAGCAATTATATATTAAATTATCTAGTGCTCGCGACTTCGTCCGCGTTGATAATTATATACTAAAACCTTCCTCGAGAACCACTCTATCCATTGGTGAAAACAGTATGAAAATCTGTGCATTAGTTTTTGAGTTTATCGCGACGCGGCGGAGAACTTTTTTTTATAACATGTAGTGACTACACTAGGTAATTTCTGATAGTTAAATCAAATATTGTTATCACCCTTATTTACAATACAACTGCACATACGATTATACAGTTTGTCCAAATTACAAGTCCTTTTCTAGAATTTAGATTACTATATTCAGTCTATTGGACAATCAAAACATACAATGAACTCTTCCAAATATATTGTTGACTAGCTGGTGCTCGCTACTTCGTCTGCGTTCAAAATGTTATATAGCCTAAAGTCTTCCTCGATAAATGGACTATCCAACACAAAAAAAAATTCAATTCAAACCAGTAGTTCCTGAGATTAGCGCATACAAACAAACTAACAAACTCTTCAGCTTTATATATAGATACACTCACCATGTTCCAGGTCCAACACCCGATGTCAGATTTTGAGCAGATTTTAAAGACATACGTGGGAGTTTTGGTGGCATTGTATAATCTAAATAACAACATATTGCAGCTTGTAGGTTCCTAAAACAATAGTTTAAATTTTAAATGTATATTTCTTACACAAATAAACAATAATTATAAGTAAATAGTGCATTACCAATTACTCATATCCAAGAAGAAACTAGCTGTGTTGCTACTGACGCTAGGACCTAATAGTTTTTGCATTTGACTTATTAATTCCTCCCTATCTGTTGTATTCATACAACTGAACTGTAATAATAGGTTTTGGTCAATATCTCCAGAATTCTGGGGATTTGAGATCGAAGAGCCATCCACATCCATCTTAACGAAAAGTTATGTGTTTTAGAATTTCACAAGTTCACAAAACATTCCTTTTTCTTTGTTTACGTTCAACAGCTGATATTTATTATTTAAACCGTTTTAATAGATGGGCTTAAATAAAATTTAATAAATAAATATGGTCACAATTAAAATATTCACCACAACAATTAAACCAAACTTAATAACGCACTTAGATACTATAATGACTTTCTTAATAAATTAGGGCAAAATATATCAAAAACGGTCACACAATGATAAACAGGCTGATCACAGAAGAGAAAAGCTCAATCCACATCATCAATATGACATTGACAATTGTAATTTAACAATACAGGTATAGAAGAAAGATTATAATACTACAAGCCATAGAATAATAACTAAAGCATGTTTTAGTTATTATTCTATGCTACAAGCGGTCCGCCCTGGGGCTAAGGAGGGTAGAGACAAGGAGGACAATCTCTGAGTATTATAAGTGTCCGTCGAAAGACGATAAATTGGTGGCCAAGGAGAATTGAGTAACTAAAATTCAACTCGGTGCACTTCACTTCGTCAACTACTGCTACATTCATTCCATACTCTCAAACTCTCTGTGTTCACACTGGCGCCATCTCTATTTATCGCATTTAGTTGCCACTTTTTCAGTTTAACACCCATGTAAGAATGCGCTCCTTGTCTCTACCCTCCTTACCATTCGGAAGGATGCAATTTTTTTCTGCAAGTTATATACATAAACCTCCTCGTTCATCGCTCCTTCCATTAGTGAAAACCGAATCAAAATCAGTTAGGTGGTTTAGAAGACGCAGGAAATTCGAATAGTTTTAATGAAGCTGTATTTTTGGGTACAGATTAATATTTATTCACTTACTGACTGTCAATGAATGACAAGCTCTATTATTCTCTCTTCTATTCTCTGATTTCTATGTAATTAACTAAGGAGCGTAGAGATAAGGAGCGCCATCTTACATGGGCGTTAAACTGAAAAAGTGGCAACCTAAAGCGATAAATAGAGATGGCGCTGGTGTGCACAGAGATAGTTTGAGAGTATGGAGAGTATGGAATGAAAGTAGCAGTAGTTGACGGTGAAGTGCGCCGAGTTGAATTTTGGTTGAACACTAGCATCACCAGCGCCACCAATTTATCGTCTTTCGACGGATACTTTTAATATGCTTTTAATACTCAGAGATTGTCCTCCTTGTCTCTACCCTCCTTATAATCAATAATCAACCAACCAAAGAACCAAACCACATGTGCACAGATTATAAAGTAATATTGCACATGTGTTTGTACTTTGTGTAGTCAATATGTTTTGAAATTTTTGAATATTTAAAATATTTTGCATGTACTATATGAAATATAAAAGGATTCCTATTGAATTATGATAATTCAATTTAGAAAAATAGCACACTCACAAACTAAATATAAAATGCGACGATAACTTGGCGCATATAAATAATAATTGTATGGTGTAGTATAAAATGGACAATCAATCTAAGAAGAAACATTGCTGCCCTCATGAAGACTGTGGTGCGAGGTTCGATAGGCCCTTTAAATTGGCTCAGCACGTGCTTAAGCACAATGATGTCGTAAGTAAAGTTTAAACATATAAATGTGTACTTACTTGTAAGTAAGTAATCTTTGTAAGTTTAAATAAAAATTTAGTTTCCCTATGTTATCCACTCGAAAACTTGCCGATGAATTATTTTGAAATTTTTACATAACATTGAATTTTAATAAAAGATTGTTTTTATATATTTTATATAACGGAAGGAGCCACAATGAAGCGTGTCCGTGTTCAACTAGTGCTAAATATAATAAATAATCATATTTTTCAGAAATCCCATTTTTGTACTGAAGAAAATTGCTCAAAAAGCTACTCCAGTAAATCCCACTTAGATCGCCACATAAATAGTGTACACAAAAATACAGATAATTATGTATTGTACAGGTAAGGTTTTTAAATATTAAATATACTAGATTAATTTGCAATAGCTTACCTTGTTTATTAATATACTTAAACTGCTTAAACATATTCCGCACCTCGCTGGTATGGAAGCGCATACTAGCGAGGTGCGGAGATATTTCCGACAGGTTATACATAACTAGATAGTTTAGAATTTAATTTTTTATATTTTAGTTATTATTTATAGTAGTTAGTAAGTTAAAACTTAAAGAATTAAAAACTCATGCAGCTTAAATATTATAATTTTTTTATAGCTCAATTATTATTAGTCTAATTATTAACAAGTAATTATAGTAATAAATATAAAATGCATATAATCAATACAATTAATATTAGTACTGTGCATATATATTATAAATGATTTATCATAAATATAATATAAATATTATAATTGAATTATCATCTTTTTACATAGTATAAAATAAAGTCAATTTCTGGCATCTCTCTTTTATGTATGCTTAGATTTATTAAACTGTGCAAATGATATTAATGCAGTTTTCACTGGAAAGAGTGTTAAACACTCTTCCATTAGTGAAGGTTTTTATTTATAATTTTATTTTAGTAAAAATTGCACTCTTGGTGGCTTGATAATTCTTATATATTAAAAAACAAAGTCCTCCGCTGCAACTATCTGTCTGTTCGCGATAAACTCAAAAACTACTGCACCGATTTTCATACTGTTTTCACCAATGGGTAAAGTGGTTCTCGAGGAAGGTTTGTAGTATATAATTTACAAAGTTACGCGGGCGAAGTTGCGGGCAGCAGCTAGTGAGAGATAATTTTGACTATGTCTTTATTTAATTGAAGATGGTAAAGGAGAAAATATAATGTTTTATTCTCTATTCTAGCTGTCCAAAGTGCTTAAAGAAATTTGCAAATCGTCAGAATGTAAAGAGACATATTAAAACAACACACACTGAAAAGATATCATTCTTGTGTGATGTTTGCAATATGACATTTAGAAAGAAAAATTTGTTAAGCGCACATATGTACCAGCATACTGGTATAAAGTCATTCAGGTGGGTTAAGAAGTAATCAACTAATATTAGTTATAAATGCAAAAGTGAGTTTGTTTTTTACACTTTTACGCCTTAATTACTCAACCACGCATTGTAAAATTGTGCATGCACATTGTCAGGGATACAGGAAAGGACATAGGGCATATTTCATGCAGAAATACTGTTAACGAATATTATATAAAAATAAAAATTTAACACCTGAAAAATATATGAGCAATAAAAATTGAATTAATGTTTCAATGTCTTAGCTTGCAAAAAGGAGCACAGGCAACAACTAGTAGACCATATTTAAAAAAATAATTTAATATATATTTTTTTTTATTTAATATCCTTTGTCTATCTGTGATCAGCCCTCCAACTATAATCAGATGTATTGTTAATATAAAAAATATTAGCTGGTGTCCGCGATTTCGTCCGTGTTGAACGATGAAAGGTACCCTATGTCCTTTCTGGTGTCAGAGACAACGTGTATGCAAAACTTCATGGTGATTGGTTCAGTAGTTTTTGTGTGAAAGCATAACAAACAAACAAACAAAATAATAATGTTAAATTAATTTACTGCTTCCAATTTTGTATTTATTCAAACAATTACGTACTTTTTCTCTTTAATAATTTTCCTTACTTTTCATAATTCCTTAGTTTTCTTTAAGTTTATTAATTATTATATTTTTATTATTCTATATGTTCTAGCTGCGAAATCTGTTCAAATGATTTCATTAGTCTCTTTGAAAAGAAAAGGCATTTGAGGTTTCACAAGACCCACAATTGCAATGAATGTCACATGACATTCAATCATTGGTCAAAATATATAAAACACAGGAAAATGCACAACGCTGAAAAAGGTAGCTGAACATAATAACTGTCATGATTTTCCTAAATTAAATTGAAAAGTATAATAATATAGATATATGTATATTTTTTTCATTTTTAGAATATATATGTAACGAATGTAATAGACATTTCAATCAAAGAGCCCATTTAGTTCGACACATAAAGGACCACATGAAATCTGATGTGAAAAAGCGGTTTCCATGTTCATATCCCAGTTGTGGCAGGTAACAAGTTATTTATGTCATATTTTTCTGACACACCTTAGAAGATTTTATGTTCATGCATCAATTAGTATATCCAAAACTGTTCTAATCTTGTAAGGAGATTATCGTCATTGGCAAAACAAAATCTGCTAAGTGCACTCTTTTAAGATTCCTACATTTTGATCTCAGTTATTAATAGGCGACTGCCTTATCTATCGTATATAAAAAATTGCTAAGTGCTTATGAGCACTATTTGTCGAACTATGACCTCTGAATAAGATATGCTATGTGCAGCAGCTAATCCTTATTCACTGAAACGAACTTATAGGGAGATGATGCTTTCAGCTGTGATTGGTAGAGATAACAGACAATGTGAGTGTACAGAGTACATGTACTTTTTAGTCTGTTTGTAGAACTCACACAGTTCATACCAAGGAGAATTGAGATAAGGAGGACAATCTCTTGAGTATTAAAAGTGTCCGTCGAAACCTATAAATTGGTGGCGCTGGTGAGGCTAGTGTTCAACCAAAATTCAACTCGGCGCACTTCACTCCGTCAACTACTGCTACATTCATTCCATACTCTCAAACTCTCACTGTTCACACTAGCGCCATCTATATTTATCGGATTTTGTTGCCACTTTTTCAGTTTAACACCCATGTAAGATGGCGCTCCTTATCTCTAAACTCCTTAGTTCATACGCACTCACTGTTATTTAACTGCGTTTTTTAATTTTAATTCGTATTATTGTTATTTTAAGGTTTGAATTTCGTTTAACTAACGTTTAACGTATATTAAGTAACGTATATTCTTCATTTTATGATTATATCAGGAACCAAATTGTCAATTATCTTAATTAATAAATAATTCACAGCTTAATAGCTAGAATAGTTTATACAGAATAAAATGTGTAGGGTTGTGGGTAAGTACATAAGTATTACTATAATATTTTATTATAGTTTACAAAGCTAAAAGTAGCGTAGAATGAACGTTCACCTATTATTGTATACGCCCACTCAAGATTTGCTGTCCTTGTTTTTTTGTATGAAATTGAGTGAAAGAGAAAGCGCTATATTAGCTCGTTTCAGTGAATTAACTTTAGAATCTGATATGTGCAAAATTTACTCTATTATTAAAATAATAAATAAACTATTCTTTTCCGTTTTACAGAGTTTATTCTAGGAGATCTAATTTAAAGCAACATATTATAGTAAAACATGAAAAGTTACGTCATGAATGCAATATTTGTGGTGCCCAACTAACGACTAAGGTAATTTTTTTTTTTTTTTCATTTGTATGGGTTGATCTTCGTTAACTTCGTTAATTTCGTTCATTGGTTAACCTATGTTATTGGCCTCATATGTATTAAAAATAGAAAGTTATTTACATTTTGATGTGTCAGGCATAGATATATATATTTATACTAAATAGTGGCCCTCTCCCGGGTTCAAAATGAAACCTATCCTACATATATTTTAGGTTGATCCATTCAAATTGGTCCATCCAAATCAAAATTAACTTTTTACAGGAGAGCTAATCGAATAAAATAAAATAATTTTTTTGTCTATTTTTTTCTTATTAGATATATATCAAAATATATGCATATTAAACATCGTTAGAAGCGTATTTTTAAGTAGCATTAAATGTTTTAAGTACTTTTATAATAAACTGAATACTAGAAGAGATATAAGCATATATGTTACTTTTGAATATAAAAAAAATAACTATCAAAATATATTAAATATTGAATAAAACAACCACAAGTCTTTTTTCAACATACAATATGAAAGATTGTGATTGTATTTTTGCAATAAAAACATTTTTGGATTTTTTGTTTTATGGCGCCTTAATTTTTAAGCAGCGATGTGTGTACCACGTCATATTTATTAGCAATGTCACCTGAAATCGAACATGATTACTTACCACCCAGGTACTTTACTTACATGGGTACAATTATTTAATTTTATAATCTGAAATTGCTTTAACTCTTCTTTTTAGGCAAAATTAAAGCATCATATAGAACTCCATAAAAATCCTAGAGAATTCAAACCGAAAACGTTATCCACGGGTCGCAAAGAAAGAAAAGATAAAGGCAGCTTCAAAACATCGACTGCTCTCCAACTGGCTGGAATCTTAGAAAGGCCGAATGATATTTCAGAGACATTCGAAACATTGGAAATCATGGTTACCTGATTTATTAAGTTTATTCAATATAGAAATTTAAACAGCGATGTTATTGTTTGTATTGAAGTCCTTACTCCTTTCCATTTTATGATGATGATTGATAAGGCAAAAAATAAAATATCTACAACAGTGACCTGGAAATTATATCATATCCCTCTGACACCCGTATTCACAAACGATACTTGTTTTAGTAAAGTAGCAACACTGTTCAAAGAACGCTTTTTCTCTGTGCGTTCCTCATGGCAAGCCATCCAATTCATAAACAACACTCGAGCATTTCTTTACTAATGGACGAAATACACGATCAATTATTTGACGTGACACCAAACGACTTAATGGACGAAATATACAATCAATCATTTGACGTGGCTTCAAACGACTTAAATCAAATGGAGCCACGCCAAACATTGTGCCCACACACGGTCAGTCCAATTTTCTGTCATTTATGCGTTTGAACGAGTCGAGTGACGTTGACATGAGCTCTGATTCGGAAGCGCGGGAAGATGCCATGGCGCAGTGTTTCTACCAAGGAGGATAGAAAATGTATTCTATCCTCCTCGGTTTCTACACTCGCGATGAACTGACGTGACGCAACGGCGCGATTTGAAATCCAGTGTTTTACATCAAGCCATCACGATCAAATTTTGGCATCACGTCAGTCAATTTGACGCGATCGGACTGATCGCGTATTTCGTCCATAAGAGAACTCACAATACGGCACTTTCATTGGTTAATTTGTTGCGGCATACTTCACTGTAGTATTTCAAATTCACAATTGATTTAAATTTTAACTACTCTACCGATCATGATCTGTGTACAGAACTAGTGGGAATAAGCGAAAATTTTGCTACACGTTGTCAGGTTCACCTTTCATCCAGAAAAGTACTGGAACACCCAATAGGGATACCCTCTTTAATTTTGTCAATATTATGGGAACGTAAAATAAAGTAGGTACATTCTTCATGAGCTTTGACGTACTCGTCAACTTTCTTGTGTCTATTGCACAAGTATAACAGGATATAAATACACACATTTTGTGATATCACAAAATGCGCAAATTTGTCTCGATCTTACAGAATCGAACCAAATTACGTGGGTTCCGACGTAATGCCCATATCTAACTTTGTTTCCGGTCCAGCTTTTGCATTTGGTTTTCATTTCACTTTTTTAATAAGAATACAAGGAATAAGATTAAAAAATGGGTTCAGATTTTATTTACAAATTACAAGTTAAACAAAACATTCAAAACACAAAATTTCCATGTATTTAATTTTCAATTCAAATCATTTCAATGTTACACCACTTTTACAACACGTTACCTACGTCGAGAAGTGCTAAAAGAAGAGAAATCTTCTGAAACAATCCAAGAACAAACAAAATTACTAATTATTAGCGTCTCGTTCACAAACGTCAATTAGGCCAAACTGTCATTTAAAGTCACCGGTAACCGGGGATAATGGAGCTTTGTACGGTAAACGTCCCAAACATTTAATAGAAAATAATAATAAAAAATCGGCTATGGAATGATGCAATAAACGGAGTGCATATTTCAATACAACAGAAAATGATTTCTAAAAGTAACTAATCAACACTTTACATGTAGTTTGTGAAAGAGGCCCTAAGTGATATATTTTTTAAATTTTCACTTTGCAAAACAACTAGTCATTACATAAAACCTTCACCCTTCACGGGTGAAAATGAGCTCTGGCAGCTCTTACTCACTCACCGAAACACAAGAGCACACGGTGGTCTTATGTAAGGGGGTTATTGTGCCCCGCAAGCAGAGGCGGTACCTAAATAAAAGAATAAAGAAGCAATAAGTCATAAATTAATAACTAACCTGTATCGCTTATTGGCCGAGTCCAACTCATGTTGTAACGCTGCAATCTTTTCTTCGTGCTTGGTACGCTGAGCTTGAGCCCGGCGCTGTTGCTCGTCCAACGACAAAACTATTTTCTCCAAGCGATGAATTTGTTGCTGCTTATTCTCCAATGTGACAAACAGTTCCTTTATCTCGTCCGCCTTTGCCTCTATTTGTCTGTTCACCTGTAACATTGCAATTAAGACGGATTAGGTACTAACATTTGCTTCATCGCTATAACATAAATAAATCTTATTTACTTTTTTATTTTTAAAACTAGCTGGTTACCGCGACTTCGTCCACGTTTCAAATGTTATATAGCCTAAAGTCTTCCTCGATAAATGGACTATCCAACACAAATAGAATTTTTCAATTCAAACCAGTACCTACTTCCTGAGATGAGCGCGTACAACCAAACAAACAAACTCTTCAGCTTTATAATTACATTCGTATAGATTAGATAATACAATCTAATGAAGTTTTGAAATTAATTATCATATTTCTAGTGATAATTGCAGTAAGCAAAGCAATCTTACATCATCCACGAGTTCCATACGCTGTTCCAAGTCTTTTTGTAATGCCGTCAGTTCACGACTATGTTCGGTCTCATTATTCTTAAGCATGGTTATCAATTCCTCGCGTACCTATTGTATACAAACAAGTTGACACATTTATTCAATTTAGTGGATTTAAGAGCGTTCATGGAGTTAAAAATTATGATTTTTAGTAGTTTCAGATGTTTAGTTTGCAGATAAGATGTTAACGTCATATTAATTTTGTAATTTTTTAATCTAGTAGGTACCTACATGGCTGGAAAATATTTTAAAATGATTTCTCATTAGAATAGTTTTTAAACAGCCCCTTTTCAAACTAGCGGTCGACGGCCTACGCAGATAAACATACAAAATACCTATTAAAAAATTATGAAACAATGTTTTAGAACATATGATAGGTACTAGGTCGAAGAAAAAACAGAAATATCTCAAATTTGATCCTAAAATAAGACGTTTAATATCACGAAAAATTACTAAAAGTGACACTGTTGATTACCTATACTTTTCTTGAATGAAAATTTACAGAAATCGTATGTTTTTTCGACTAGGTATATACTAATAAATGATATGAATTTTTGGAAAAATAATAATAATAATAAAAACATTTATTTGTTCCAACCAATTACATAGGTATGAGTTTAAATCACATGTTATTACTCAATTTTTTGTGAGATTTAAATCAATTCTTACATCTAAACTAGGCCGAGCCTGTATTTTAAATGTAAGCCACTTCCAATGACACAATACCGCTGCACAATGTCCAATAATTAATTAGATATTATCTACTAAATATGAATTCTATTTTATTGTATCTGACAACAAAAATACAATAAGCAGGGTAAATTGAAAATTAAAAGTAAACAAATGCTTTATGTTTTAAATCCACCCGCATTTAAAAGTGTGATCTAGTTATCACGATGGTTAGACTACAATGTGTTCGAACTTAAGCTAATTTTTATTTTACATCTTCATATTTTTACAACTTCTGATAGCATCTCATCATTATCTTATACAACAAATACAACATAATTGAAATTAAAACTGTTAGTAATTACAATCAAACTAATATCGAAATACAAGAGAACCAAGTGAACGAAATACAAGAGAACCGAACAGACCACAAACGATAGCACAACATACACACATATACATACATTACATATACATTGCGCATACAGCATACACACAAACATACATACACACAAGACATACATACACACAGACTGATACAGACATACATACACACCTAGGTCCGGGAGCCATAAACAATTGTGGTAGTGTAAGCATCTAGTTAAAGTTTATATTATTGTTTTTAGTAGATTTTCTGTTTCTTCATATGTTTTGTTTTTAAGCCAGTCAACAATTATTTTTTTAGCATCAAGTTTTTTACATGAATAAAATCAATATTTTTATAAATTTTGTCACATATAATTTTACTAATATCTCACTTCTTCGTACACCGTCGAGCGCTAGTTTTAAAAAAAGGCTGCTTAAAAACTGTTCTAATGAGAAAATTATCCCAATATTTTAAAATATTTTTCATCCAATACTGTTCACGGTGGTTTTCTGGGGGGGTTGCAATATTCTCCTCCCTTCCCCTCATGGAAGAGAGACGTCCGGTGACGATTCCAAAGTTCCCACAGGACTGAACCATACCCATCTCGAGTTGGAGTTTTAATGCGGTAAGAATCCCAAACAACCTTATGCCATTTGCATTGCATTCGGCATTTGTCAAAGTGCTTTTAGTTTCTTCGCTCGTAAAAATAAATAAATCGCAATAGCAGTGTTGGTCCTAAAGTCGCGAATTGTGTCTGGGCATAAGCTTTGAGGAGTACCTTTAAGACTCTCGCCTGGGCCCTTGACGTCTTCTCCTGTTGTTCAATTTTTTGCTCCTTATTCATTAACATCTCGGATAGCTCTTCGTTACGGTGTACGGCCTCGAGAAGACTCATCTTCAAACTAATAACCTTTAAAAAAATACATGGTAATAAAATTAAATAACATCTTAAAAACGACAGATGAACCTAGAACCACCGCTTTGCGAGGCATTTTAGCTATACCAAAAAATAATGTATTAACAGGACTTGACCTGACTGCTTTGGAGTTTACGGACCTGTTTTGGAAATCTAAGAAAAATTATAGACTTGACTTGACTTGACTGATTAGTCTCGAGATCTGCTACTTTTGATTTTAATTTTAATTTTCTCTTTTTTATTTTATTGATTTGATATTGATTTGATTATTGATACAAATTGATATTTTTACTAATGACATTGGCAAAAAGATCTGATGGGGCCAAGACATTAAAAGAGAAAAAGAAGAAATGTATTAATATACGCACTGTTTCAATATCAATCTGAGGTTGGTAGTGAAAATATACATATAATAATTATATTAACATAAAGTTTCTATTATACGGGAGCATGGAATATTCGATCGGCATAATATTTTCTTTCAATCTAGAGGGACCGCAATCAAACGAGAAAATTGACAATTTGTGCTTATATAATGCGTCTCCATTTTTATTTATTTACATTTTTAATGTTTACGCATAAATCTAGGAGATAAATTTATAAAATAAGTGTAAAATTAATAAGGAAAACATTGAAAAATCAAAAATATTTTTTCGTGTATTCTTATTAAAAACTAGTGACCGCACCCGGCTTCGCCCGGGGACCAATTTTTTTTACGTACAAATCTTCTCTGATTATACCTCTCTCCATAAGTGAAGACAGAATTAAAATCGGTTTAGCCGTTCTCGAGTTTTAGCGAGACATATACGAACAGCAATTGATTTTTATATATAAAAAAATATATTCTTTTCAAAGAATATCGATTGATAAACATTGAAACACTCACGTCTTTTTGCAATTCCTGATAATCTTGATTGTCATCTAATGCCTTGTTCTGAGCGTGCAAATCACGCACATATTGTTCATACTGAATTACTTTTTGTTCACTGCAGAAAGGGGAAAAAAAGTAACAATAAAATTAAACAGAGCAAAGGAAATTTGATCTTGAAAATGTAGGATATTGACATCTTGATCAATTTTGGAGTCTATAGGAGACATACATACATACATACACACATCGCCTTTTATATACCTATTAAGATTATTAAGACAAACTTACTTCAACTTTATGCTTTTTGTTAGCTCTCTTATCTGCATTTGCATATTTGCCATTATTTCCTCTTTACTCATTAATTCAGCTGCTAACTTCTGTTGCAATCCTACTTTATTATCAGGTCCCTGAAAATTACATCTTTCATAAGTGGCCAAAAACCAATATCGATTCGTCACCTGGTTGTCGCGTAGTTTTGAAAAATTCATCTGGTATGTATGACTGAAAAAAAATATATTTGTGTCACTGGTAAAAAGTTCAAATATAAGGAACACTAAAAAAATCAACATAATAATCACAGTTATATTTGTGAGTGTTTCCAAAAATCGGACTTTCTCCCTTTTGCATATAGTGATTTCCTCTTCGGCCGTACGCAGTGACTCTTTTATTGCTTGTAGTTCTGCCCACAAGTCCATTTCTCTTTCTGTTGGTAAATCTGCAAATATAAAAAATAACTTAAATGTTTAAAAAACAAATAGAAAAGACTAAAAACATTTTCAAAAAAATATTTACCAGGATTAGGTAAGCTGTTTTCAAGTTTGGTATTTTTTTCCTTTAATTCTTCAATTATAAATTGACTTTCCTCTAGCTGGGCCGCAATTTCCTCTTTGATTTTCAATTCATTTTGTGTTAATTTTTCTTGTTCTTCCAAGGCACGCTCACAATCTTTTAATTCGTTGTTTATTTTGGCAAGAGTTGATTTGTGCTGATTTGTCATTACTTCGATTTGTTCTTTGAGGTCCGATATTCTAAATTAAAAGGGAGTTTAATGTTAAAATTCCACTAACCGTTTACTTACTTATATGCTTATTTACTCCGGTTGAATTTACTTACTCCGCTTGAAGGGCATCCCTCTGCTGTGCCAATTGACCGCTAGTAATCTCACCAGTTTTTAGTGACTCCTTTAATTTTCTTGCACGAGCTTCAAGTTGTATTTCTTTTTGGCGGCTCTGGTAGAAAAAAATGGAAACCAGTAAAATTGGATAACAAACAAATCATCAACTTCCATCCTATATATATTTATGTTAAGGTCGACAGACAGGCTGACGGTCCACTTGATGGTAGGTGGCTACCGTCGCCTATAACACAAGTAACACCATAAGTGCTACAAGTGTGCTGCCGACCATAGAAGGATTAAGGATAAGGGATAAGGAAGGGGAAGGGGTAATGGGCTCTGGCATCCCTTACTCACTCACCGAAACACAACAGCACAGTCATATGCTGTTATTTCACGGTGGTATTCTGTAAGTGGGTGGTTACTGCCGCCAGACGGGCTGCCCAAATGACTGCGAAACGCAGTGTGCCCTACCCCACAAACCTGATCCTCCAGTGACTTTACAGTTCCAGTAAGGCTTGCAATACTCGAATCAGCTTCTCTTAGTTGCCTATCCATTTTGGTTATGCGTGCGCGTGCATTTCGCAATTGTGATTCAGTGGACGTTAACTTCTCTTTCAAAGCTGCGTTCGTCTCTTTCTGTAGATCAAGTTCTTGACGTAATCCCTGTAATAAAATTAAGGTTTTTTTTTTAATTGATTTTTCACCAATTAGGACAGTTGAGATTAGTGTTACCAGTGTTTCCAGTACCTCAAGTTGATGTTTTAATTCACCATCCATGGGAGCTTCAGTAACTATAACGTCTCGAGTTTTAATATCTTGTCGAAGACGAGCTATTTCTCGTATTAATGACTCTCCAACAGCAATTAATGCGTTTCTTTCTCTAAATGCTCTTCTACAACAAAAAAATACAATCTTTTAAGTTTTAGTGGCAGGGCACACTGCGTTTCGCAGTCATTTTGACATCTTATTTTAGTTCCTTTTTAAGGAATATGTTACTGCTACTGCTATTTTATTTTTCCACTTTTTTTATTAGAAAATTTATGCTAACCAATTAAAGTGAATAAACTTACTTTGATAGTTGCAAAGCAGTAAGAACGGAATCATTAGCTTCATTCTTTAATTTTTTCAAAAGTTCACACAGCTCTTGTCCTTCTTCATTATAACGACTTACGCGTTGTATGGATTCCCCGCTGCCATCGTCCTAAAAAAATACAATCGACCATTAATTGTCCTAACTACTTAATTAACGCGTTAACTTGACTACCTGTCTTCCAGACAAGAAGTAATATTTCCTAGAGAACAAAGGATAGTTACTTAATAATCCGTATCACTACATATTATAAAACAGAGTCCTCCGTCGCGTCTGTCTGTCTGTCTGTTCGCGATAAACTCATAAACTACTGCACCGATTTTCATGCTGTTTTCACCAATGGATAGAGTGGTTATTGAGGAAGGTTTTAGTATATAATTTACAAAGTTACGCGCGTGAAGTCGCGGGCAGCACCTAGTATATATTTAAATTACGTGTCACATGTGTGTTCGCGATGAACTCCTAAACTACTAAACCGATTTTGATAAAACTTCGTAACTATGTGTAATTTTGTCCAATTTAAAAGGTGGGATAGTTTTTATTTTGAACCCGGGCGAAGCCGGGAGCGGGCCACTAGTATAAATAACTATAAATATATTCAATTAAATTGCAACTAACGTTAACCTCCACAAGCGTCTTCACCCAATCTATGATTTCTTGACGTCCCTTCATAGCCTGTAGGCAAAGATTAGCAAAACGATCCGGCACGTCAACTATTTTAGCATCTAACTCTGATAGCGTACTTTCATCTGGAATTTTTTTAAAGGTTTATTTTATTGAAGTAGAGGCTGATTAGATATCAAGTTTAAATTGTCATTGTAGGTTACATACCTATCGGTTTAGTTGTATTGATAAGTTCTATAGCGCCATCTGCACACGAGGACGCAGCAGCATCGCGACAGAGTTGTGCTATTTCTTGCGTGGACCAATCAGCTACATTAAACACAACTAACTCTTGTTCTTGAAAACCTTCTCCACTGCCTGATACGCCTTCTCGTCTCATACGCTCCTGCATACCCCGTAAACAATCAAACGTTTCCAAAACTGCTTGCTGAAATAAAAGTAATACAAAGAAAATAACACTAACACATTTAAGTCAGGATTGAGTTTTCCTGTGAACAGTGTTTCCTATTTAGAATGTTTGACTTAATCTTAGAAATCAAGGATAAGAAGGGTTTTTTTACATGAAAATCAGGTCTAACCGAAAATAGGTCTCCCTGTGTTGTTATCCAATATATATCATCCAGTGTTTATTGGATTTAAACTATACCAATATATAAAGCTGAAGTTTGTTTGTTTGTTCGGTTGTACGCGCTAATCTCAGGAATCGCTGGTTTAAATTGAAAAATTCTTTTTGTGTTGGATAGTCCATTTATCGAGAAAGGCTTTAGGCTATAGGCACCAACTAGTATAATATATATCACAATAACTATTTTTCCTCTTGTTAACAACACAATTAAAAGTTCCATGTCTTCTAAAACTATACTGACTTACTTGCTTTAAATCCAACTCTTTCTTCATTAGGTTGTACTGTTTTTGTTTCTCATTGTACGCAGATTTCATATCTTCTATCTTTACAGGTGATTGCCCCCTACTCTTGGGTGTGCGTGGTAATGATGAAAATTGTCCTCGACCACAGGCAGGAGAGTTCAGTTGCTTATTGGGAGTCTGTATACGCGGAGGAGTTTGGACCTGGTGAGTTGGTGTTGTACAACGCTGCGCAGGGTGTGCGGGAGTCACCGGTCTACTTGTCACATGAGGAGTATGTGGTCTACTAGTCACATGAGGGGTATTTGGTCTACTCAACGCGTTTCTAGGAGTTGCCGGACGGCTGTTTACAACTGGAGAATAGGGGCGACTTCGATTCCCGTCTATAGCAAACAAATAAAATTACTTCAGTCAATTTATTAGCTTAATTTTATTTAAAAGGGGGATTTAAAAGTTTCTAATAAGTATATTTGTGAACAGGTTTTTAAAATATCAATACATCCAATAGTGTAGGCAGGACAATTTGTATGTACAAGAAAACATACCGCACATTACTGCTTCCACGTTATCTGCTCTATCACAGTTTATACGCTCCTCAGAACTTTCCTCTATGATAACAGTTGAAGTGTGATTAGTCAGGTATGTATCAGACTCTTGTTTCGCTAGTACCTACAAATTTTTTTCAGTTAAATTTGTTTGTAATACAAAATTATGACGATATTTGGGTGTTTGTTACTCAATCAACCATTGATGGCCTGGGTTTAGTTGAAAGCCAGCATGCAGTGTGTACTTTGTACCGGTATAGGAAGTTGGAACCCTCAGTTACGGTAGTAACTCTTATTTAAATCTGAGCTACGAGGAACAGTTTATCCATAACACATACTAATATATAAATGTGAATGTAAGTTTTTCTGTCTGTTTCCTTTTCACGCCTTAAGTTGCATACAATCATCCTAAAATCTTGCATACACGTTGTCAGACATACAGAAAAGGACATAGGATACCTTTTATCCAAAAAATAAAGAAATAAGTGGTAGTCCACATAGGAATAGAAATCCCATCATCTACAAATAGAAATCCAACGCCTGACAACTAGCAACAGCAATGAATATAGCAGGCATTATATTGCTCATATATTTCGTCAGTTATATTTTTTATTTTTCAACGTGGACTAAGTCGCGGGTAGTTGCTAAATAAATGTGCGTGTCCCAATTGGTCTCTGCCTAATTTTGCCATAACCATGTATATCAGCAATAATTGTGACATTTTGTCCTTTTGGCCAATGGTGACTTTTGGGAATAAAATGTTTACACTCACGACAAAATTATCCAAATTATGCTCAGGCTCAGAAACAGAAATCGCCTGAAAAAGTTAAAAGAAAAGTTTTAAAAAAAATTCAAATAATATCTTTATTCCTTAAATTGCTTAACTATTAAATTACCTTCGCTTCGGGGTTCATATCTACTTTTTGAGTATCAACTTTTGGGGTATTGCGGAGAGGTGGACTTCTCACCTGGAAAATGAACTGTTAGTTATGTTATTTTGTAACAAACGCAAAGTCCATATCTACAGCTTAAAATTTAAAATACGAAATGAAATGTTTTGGAAATAAAGAAAGTCTAAAAGTATTTTTTGTAATATATATACCTACATACAACCTACATATATACTGGTAATTTCTAAATACGGATACATTTTGGAAGTGTATGCCCAGTAACTTCATGACTCATCTCCTTTGACCTCATCTACACGTACCATCAGATGAAGACACTTCCCATTGAGGTCAAATCGGTTTCCCATTTACTAATACAGAAAAACTCTGATCCATCCTCATGAATGTATTTTTTTATATGCTGTCAGATTTCAAGGCTGGCGACACCAACATGTCGGTATAAGTACAAAGAAAGACTATTGAGTTGACGAGTTGTTGAGCATTTCTTTATATCTTTTTGATAGCCATGAGGACGGATTGAAACAAAAATTTGGTTTCATTAGGGAAATGTAATAGTCGACCTTAAAAGATGAAGATGACGTCTGTGAACGTGTAGGAGATGGTCTTTCCGATGGCTGATGTACGTTGACATTTCTATTTGTTGAATATTTGGCAGCACGTGCTGCAGATGCTGCCGTAGGTCGGGGCGTCAGTCGAGGGGTTGAACCAACTGCTAATAAAAATTTATGCAAAGTTCATAATCTATATGTATGTATGTATTTGACGACACGTTTGGTCTAGTGGCTAGTAACACTAGCTGTTAAACAAACGGTTGCGGGGTCGAATCCCGCTAGGGGCAAATGTTAACATTTTACCTTTTGTATCTGAGTCATGGATGTTTTGTATTTATAATATGTATGTATTTACAACAAAAAAAAAGCAACTGTCTGGTATCCATAATACAAGCATTAGTTGCTTACTGTGGAACTAGATGGTGCTGTGTGGAATGTGTGAAGATATTTATTATGTATGTATGCCATGACGATGGCATTACAGTGAGGGGTGGAGGGAGGGCGACGGTCCCGGGTGGTGGACCTTG
This sequence comes from Synanthedon formicaeformis, assembly GCA_945859745.1. NCBI lineage: Eukaryota > Metazoa > Arthropoda > Insecta > Lepidoptera > Sesiidae > Synanthedon > Synanthedon formicaeformis. The sequence continues at coordinate 8,958,494 of OX243957.1, forward strand.
GGGAGAAACTGCCATCCCCCGAAGGGACAGCACAAGCAGCTGCCACCGTTGAGGAGCTACGGTAATCGGAAATTTCAAAAAAGTTATATGGAGTTTAAAAAAATATATAAACGGGGTGGGGATGACTCGTTCCGTGGCAACTACCGATGACCCTCTATGACATTCCGCAAACGCCACCTTTCTATCTCATAGTTTCCGAGATCCCGAGTACCGAGGATATCGGATTTTTCTGGAGGTCACCGGGGAACCCCCTACACGACCGACCACAAACGGGAAATCTCTCACCGCTTCTTCTGAGAGACCAACTATGTCAGTCATTAGGTCGGTGAGTGGGTTTTCGGATTTATAGTTTTTTATATTACACTATTATGAAAGCCTGGGCAATCAACTGAAAACCCAAATATAGTGTCTGAATTTTTTCTTCAGTCAGTTTTTCTACGTTTTCGTTGTACGTTTATCCCACTCTATACAAAGATGTGGTTTTGTCACTACTATATTTCGATATTTTTTAATAATTTCTATTTTATTTTTGATGTATCGATGCAACATTTACTTACTGCTTTTCTCCTTCTGAGACTTTGTAGACGCCATAATCGCGACGCAGCGTTGAATACATTTAAAAATTTAAAAATTCAGGACAAATAAAAATTAATATAATTTGACTCTGTTTTATAAAAATATAGTCATTTGAAATCTTAAATTTTAAAAAATAATTGTAAAAATACTAAAAACTTCAATGAAAGCTAATAAATCCAAACCCCATTTATTTTATCATAAAATTCAAAAAATATACAATATTTTTAATTTTAAAACCAAAATCGGTTGACATTTGTCAAAAGTGTATGACCAGTTATACTTTCATATCGACTTAGAAAAAAGGAAAGGCAACAACTAGGTACCTATTACAGTTTTACATAATACCTATCAATTCATCTAAAATATATCCAAATTCAATTCTATAAATTATTCTAGATATTTTAACAGATTATTGTGAAATATATGTTTATTTTATATATTACTAGCTGCTGCCCGCGACTTCGCCCGCGTAACTTTGTAAATTATATACTAAAACCTTCATAGAGAACCACTCTATCCATTGGTGAAAACAGCATGAAAATCGATGCAGTAGTTTTTGAGTTTATCGCGAACAGACAGACGCGGCGGAGGACTTTGTTTTATAATATATAAGGATAAGGGTGGCAGACAGGCTGACAGTCCACTTGATGGTAGGTGGTTACCGTCGCCTAAAGACAAAGGCCTAAAGAGAGTTTTTCCGTTCGCCGGTTGCAATAAGGTTTATAATAAGTACATAAATGTTATATAAACTCATTCTTCTTGCAAAATGCTATGACAACAGCTGTTAGTAGCTTTTCTTCTGACTCACTTCACTGCCTATCTACAAACTGTCAATGGATTTATAAATAAATATACCTAGTTAAGTACAACTTTCGGTATCATTAAACATAATCCAACAGTGCCCGTAACGAGCAAAATGTTGCAATGTCACAAACAGATTGCTAAGTAAACCCAAAAGTAAGTACTTCCTGTTTAGTAATTATTAAGGCGGGTTCCCACAGCCCGTTGTTTCACAGATATGACCGCGCCTTTACAGGCCGACAGGTCGTGGGAACGGTCGCATCCGATGAGGCCTGTGGTCGCCTGTTGTCACCCGTTCGATCCGTCGGGAGTTGGTAAGTTCAAAGGCGCGGCGCGACGGTGCCTGTCGCGGCCTGTAGGGGCGCGTCTGCGTCGGTTCATTTCACCTGGGACAACGCGTATCATCACACATGTTGGACTGGCGGTAACATTTTTTTTCAGTACCTATCTATGTATTTTTCGGATTCTGATGTGAGAAAAGAACATATAAAATGCCGCATTCCTCAACGAACTAACACACACAAGCAGGCTGTAGCTGTGCCGTCATAATTCAAAATCTATCTCAGAAATAACGGTATTTTCTCAGAATTTTTCGTTCCGTATCTGCTTTATTTTGATTAATTTAATGTATATAAAAAATATTAGCTTTATCCCAGTGCTTCTACGTGCTTCTATTAACTAGGTTTATTGTAATAAATTTCACCGTTTGTGTAATTTTCTTAGAAAGGATATCGAGTAATTTCTGGGTCACCTATATACTCTGGTGCCTCTGGTATAATTTTAATGGTCCGTGTATAGCGAACTTGCAAAGTTCTTCGATGTCTGTGTTGCCAATATACATTTCGTTGGTATGTGGTTCTGAGCTGACCATAGAATCAATGATAGAGATACATAGAATAAATAACTAATTGTAAAAAAATCGCTTTGATTTGAACTTGAAGGTTTGAAACTTTTGATTCTCGGTGGTGTTGATGTTTTGTTTTATTTATTCCGTTTTATTGTTTATGTATGTAGTATGTATGTAGTACAATTCTAGATTAATTAATTACAAATTTTATTCATGTAGTTTTTTTCTCTTTGTCTTTGAAAGTGTCTAACACAGTGAAATCGACAACGTCAACTCAACTTTTTACACAATAAAATAAAAATGGATTTTACCCTAAATGTTTTCACTTTAAATTGTTGGTATGTACTTAATAATGTTTTTAATTAGTTTAATTGTCATGGTTGCGTACTTGTACTGCAATAGAATTAAGATTAATTAAAATATTTTTATAACAATTTCATGGATTAAAGAACCTAACAGCTGCTGAGTCTTTATTGTCTGTTCGTCAAAGCAGTGGTCACTTACAGGCTTGTTACGAACTGAACTGATATTTCTATAAAACTAGTATTCATGAGGTATAAAACATGTTTAAACCAAATTCAGATATAGTATATGTAACCTAGTAATCTCAATTTAAAACTAATGCAAAATAGTGCCCATATCTATAGTCACTACATATTATAAAACAAATTCCTCCGCCGCGTCTGTTCGCGACAAACTCAAAAACTAGTGCACCGATTTTCATACTGTTTTCACCAATGGATAGAGTGGTTCTCGAGGAAGGTTTTATTATATAATTTACAAAGTTACACAGGTGAAGATCGCATGCAACAGCTAGTGTGTTAATATATTTCTATGTCAATATTATGTCTTATGTTTTCAGGGGTATACCTTTCATATCAAAGAATCGTAAAGAGAGAGTGCAAGCAATTGCTCAATACCTTGTAGATAGTCCACATACGATAGTCTGCCTACAGGAAGTATGGTCTGAGCATGACTATGTGTTTTTTAAAGAAAAACTAAAAATAGTGCTACCTTATTCTCATTACTTTTACAGGTAAGTTTGTTTCGGATTTTGCCGTGGAACTCTTTGTGGAACTCTTGCATGATAGCACAACACTGACATAAATCTATACTATATATACTAATATTATAAAGAGGAAAGATTTGATTGTTTGTTTGTTTGTTTGAATTGAATGGGCTCCGAACCGAAACTACTGGACCGATTTGAATAATTCTTTCACTGTTGGGAAGCTATATTATCTGCGAATAACATACGCTATATTTTATAAAGTTACGCTTTATAAATTATACGCTATATTTTAAAAGTAAACTTTTTATTTAACTTTATCACTTAAATAAAAAGTTTACTTTTGGTACATAATGAGATACTTGTTTCTTTATATAAGTAATTATATTATTATTTTGTTTTTTTTTTCAACTTAAAATTACTTCTTTATTACTAGAATATCATATCACATACATTTTTAAAGTTTGTTGCTGTATTTATAATATAATTAAAATATGAAGACTAATATTATGGTTTCAAATTTTGGTTAATTTTTTAATTAAACTTTTTCAGTGGTGTTCTTGGATCAGGTCTTTGCGTGTTTACAAAGTGGCCCATAATTGATGTATTCTTTCATCAGTGGTCTCTGAATGGCTACATACATAAGATCCACCATGGCGACTGGTTTGGCGGAAAGGGAGTGGGATTGTGTCGCGTTAAATGTGATGACAAATTGATTAATGTATACTGTACACATGTAAGTTTTCATTCTTATCACTTATCTTATCTTCACTTTATTTTATCACAGTCACTTTTTTATATAATGGTTAATTTTATACCTACAATAAATAATCCTCCTTACATATTATAATACAAAGTCCTCCGCCGCGTCTGTCTGTCTGTCTCTGTTCGCTATAAACTCAAAAACTACTGCACCGATTTTCAAGCTGTTTTCACTAATGGATAGAGTTGTTCTCGAGGAAGGTTTTAAATGTATAATTTACAAAGTTATGCGGGCGAAATCGCGGGCATAAATATAAATTATTACGTGTCACGTTGTTTGATGCCAATGAACTTCTATTTTTCAAAGTATATTGAAAACTGTGTGTATCTTAAATATCTTGATATGTGTAGTATCATCAGAGCTACTATTGTAGAATAGTTTTAGAGAAATAAATAAATAAATAATAGACAGATAACGACTGTGGTATGCAAAACTATGATAAAAAGTGGTGGATTTATTTAAAAAATAAAATAAAGACAGTATCTCTAAATTCCGTGCAAATAAAAAAAAAATCAGTTTGTATGGGTACTTTACCTTTGTCTACAAGTACGTGCAAGGTCACAGTTTTACAAACAGATATAGATAATGTAATCATTTTAGATAAAAAAGTTATTTCCAAGTATGGATTGGAACAAGTGTAAAATTATATTATAAAACTAGTTGGTGCCCGCGTCTTTGTCTGGGTTAAACGATGAAAGGTACCCTATGTCCTTTCTGGTGTCCCAGACAACGTGTATGCAAAATGTCATGGTGATCGGTTCAGTAGTTTTTGGCGTGAAAGCGTAACAAACAAACAAACTCACATTCACATTTATAATATTAGTAAGGATAGTAAGGATTAAGAAATATAGAAAAATATGTATAGGACATTGACTAAGTTTTAAGAAAAAACTTTTTCAACTTACCATCAAGTGGTCCGTCAGCCCGTCTGTCCATCCTAATATTTAAAAAAAAACGGATATGGGATACTATGACTGGATTATATGGATTAACAATAATATAGCATACTTTTATTCTGGAAAATGTTAGGTTTCTACAAGGGATCGACAAAAAATATAAAAAAATTGGGCGCCACTGTCGCGGACGAAGTCGTGGACACCAGTTTCTAGATTAATTGCTAAAGAAATATTTCCTAAGATTTCATCAAACTTGGATTTTGTGACTCTCGAAGGTATGAAGAGTTGTTGTTTTGGGTGAAATAAGACACATTTCTTCCCCGTGCATATCCACCATACTGCATCTGTTGGTTGGTTCGTTAAAAAATATCTTGTTACAGTTGCATGCGGAATATCATGTGAATGACATTTACTTGGCTCATCGAGTGCTCCAGGCGTATTCCGCTGCTGAATTTGTCAATTTAACAACTTCACCTGCAGACGTGTCTATTTTGGCAGGAGACTTGAACACTGGGCCCGGAGATTTAGCATTTAGGTGAGTCCATAATATTATCTGATTGTATCTTAGAATAAGAACGCTTAGTTCTGTTATGATTTGTATCTGTTTTCAAATTATTATAATTTTATTTTTGAACTAGCTGGCGCCCGCGACTCCGTCCGCGTTGACAAAGAAAAAGTAGCCTATCCTGTGTCCTGTACGTCTAAATGTTTATCTACCAAGTTTCATTAAAATCAGTTAATTCGTTTAAGAGTTATGGAGGTACATACATACATACAATACCTACACTTACAGATTTATTATTAGTACTAGCTGGCGCCCGCGACTTCGTCCGCGTTGAAAAAGAAAAAAGTAGCCTATCCTGTGTCCTGTACGTCTAAATGTTTATCAAACAAGTTTCATGAAAATCAGTTAATTCGTTTAAGAGTTATAGAGGAACATACAATACTTACATACATACAGAAAAAAATTCTAAAAATGGTCAATTTAGTTTTAGTATCATGTATAGATCCTATAAACACGATATCTTTGAAAACAAAGTAACTTACTCCATGACCAACCCTACAGATTTATTATTAGTATTGATTGATTGATTATTGTATTGTATTAATTGAAGACGTGAGTGGATGAAGGTGATATGTCGCATAATTCCAATTTTGAATAAATCGAGGTTAAAGTTTTACTTTTAATTTTTGAGATAAGTCGCCACGGAACTGATTTTTTTCTAAATTATGATGCAAAGTTGTGTAAACAACCTAAAATATTAATGGTATGATAGCAAGTAAACACTTCTATTATTTAATTTAAAAAAAAAAGTGAACATAGCTCCCTCTTCAATTAACAAAAGTAAACTTTTCTGCACTTTTTGCTTTTTAAAATTTACTGTACATAACACTTTTACATATTTTTATTTTCCAAAAAGGTCTTAAATCGCCGACCTTAAGGGCTGTAATCATTTATATGGACATACATATTACCTTCATCAACGCAAAAAAAAACGAAAAAAAACCCAAAACTGCGACATATCACCTTCATCCACTCAAGTCTTCAATTTGGAAACGTATAACTGGATTTTGTATTTGTTGTAGACTTATAACCCAGATACCAGCATTATTGGACCCTTACGAGATGAACTGCGAGGGTACCGATGATAAATACGTGAAGAATATGGGGACATCCGATTGTTCGAACAACAGCTACTCGGACCCCAAACGTGTGGCAGCGTGTCCTGAAGGAAAAAGAATAGATCATATTTTGTTCCATGTTAATTCCGGTCTTGAGGTACCTGTACTATAGTTATATTCTAATTTTTATTTAATTACGTTTGCTAGTCACAGTTTTTAAATAATTTAAATTGCTTTTTGACGTAAAAAAAATTGCTTTTTGAGTCAATTTTGCTTCCATAGTAGAGAAAACAATTCAGAAAGCTGATGATAACAAAATTGGGGAATATGGTTTAATCTATCATTTACATTCAAGATTTAATTAAACGACTCGTTAAATAAAAGGCGAAAGATTTTTTGGTGTATACGGTACTAGCGATCGGTGTGCTTATTATGTAATATTATATTATAAAACTAGTTGGCGCCCGCGACTTCGTCCGCGTTGAATAAAAAAAAAAGTAGCCTATCCTGTGTCCCGTACGTCGAAATGTTTATCTACCAAGTTTCATGAAAATCAGTTAATTCGTTTAAGAGTTATAGAGGAACATACATACATATATACATACAGAAAAAAATTCTAAAAATCGTCAATTTAGTTTCAGTATCATGTATAGAGCCTATAAACACGATATTTCTGAAAACAAAGTAAATTACTCCCATGACCGACCCTTACAGATTTATTATTAGTATTGATAATTTAAAACGATTTTCTGAAATTAGTCAAATAGCGGATTAATTATTTATTAATGGCCACATAATAAAATTTAGCGCATGTTTCACAAACGTCAAGTAGGCCAAACTGTCATTTCAAAAGTCACCGGTAACCGGAGATAATGGAGTTGGTATACCTTTGTTTGTACGGTAAACGTAAAAAAAAAAGGTAAAAAATTTAAACCGAGTGCATAATTTAATAAAACAGAAAAATATTTTTAAAAGTAACTCTAATCAACACATTACTCGTAGTTTGTGAAAGAGACCCTTGGTGTCATTCATTAAATTAACAGTGTAAAATGTAAATATTTCAGGCCACTGTCGTGAACTTTGGCAATCCGTTGAAGGACAGAGTGGACGGTGAAACGTTTTCATACTCGGATCACAACGCAGTGTCTCTTGTGTTGCGCTTGAAACGTTCCCCTGTGAAGGGTGAGCGACAGAGACAGAAGAACAGCAAAGACGTTCCCCTGTACGACACTGTGACACAGGCGATACAGGTATGTAGGGAAGCTCAAAAAAATCTCGACAAGTCAAAGAGGCTGTTTCTCACAGTCGGCGGATTGATTTTCATGTTTCTACTGGGCACGGTTGGCTTCTGGCCGAACAGAGTTTTGTACGATATAATCAAGATTTGTCTGACTGGTGTTTCCTTCTATTATATTTTTATGGGCACACTGTGGAATAGAATTGAAATGAACAGTGTCAAAGCTGGTTTTAGCGCTCTAGACAATTTCACAAGAAGCAAAGAGATGATGGCGAATGTACATTACGATTAAGTTTATTATTAAAATAAAATTTCTAGAGATATTTTAGATAAATCGATTTAGATAAAATGTAAATAATCAATAGGTATTTAGACTAGATCTCGTGTTGTATGAAATATTTTTTAACAGATAGTCTAAGCGATTAAAATGATTAGTATATTTATGTTAAATTTTGAATTAGGTAAAATGCATATTAAAAATACAGTGCATCACAATATCCGTAAATTGGAAGAAAATTATCCTGTAACATTTGGCAAATTATTCAGTACACACGATAACCGTCTGAGTGTAAACATGTAAACGAGTTGGACTTGTAACATGTTATAAAAAACGTTTTTTTTTTGTTTTCATTGATACGACTTTAAAAAATATACCAGTAAATAGAATGTAAAATACTTATTCTAATGGCATCATAAAGGGATTTTTTTAAATGGACTTAAAATAAAAATGCACTGAAAGGACAAAAGTGTAAATTTTTATAAAATATTTTATATCTATGTATTTGCAAAGCAGAGTATTTAACATTATGATTAATTAATTATTTAACCCTAGAAAGATAATCTACTTCGAACCGACGTAATCAATTTTTAAAAATCTTTATATTTCGCTTGTGTATTTTTGTTTGGTATTTTTTTTCCATTAAAAGTATCAATAAGCCAAAATGTTCTCATTTACTTATTACACAATTTTTTGATAATACACTAATTTAAATATTTTATTGAACCAGTACATAAATATTATTCACTTTTAAGCATATACACGTCGAATCGATGTATTATCCTTTACGTATTGCGAAATATGGTTATCTTTCTGGGGTTAAGATATTCCAGCTTTACAAAAAGTGTTGGCGAAATAGTTTGTGTAAGATAATGTGACTTCGTTTCTAAAACTTATACGTGTTTTTTGTGTTTGTGTTGTGAAGAAAAATGGTCGAGAAATAAAATCGGGACAAAAGGAGACAAAATTTGAAATAATTCGATCCACCATTAATGTGTTACAATGACATTTAGTAATAATGCACTTTATTCTCAGTATTGACGTCATAAAATTGAAGATGGTCATGTAATTTTTTTATACCATAGCCCGATACATATGGACAATTGGTTTGCGGACAGTCAAAATTTGTATGAGGAACCAAAATCTAGTAATATCTAGTAAAATCTAGTAAATTTATCAAAATACGTGTAACAGTTAGGTCGGAGTAATGTTGGTTGTCTAATTTATTGGTAGTATTGTTCAGTAAAAATGTTCAGTCTGCTTTCTTTGAAACGTAAACAATTACGAACCACTGAGGACAGCCAAAAACAAGAAAAAGTTATTGACCCATATAATATATACCTAATATTATTAATCATATTTACATTCCTGAGTAACAGTATTTCTTAAATTTATTAATTTTAATTACCTATTAAATTGTAGAAATTGTAAAATTATTAATAATTTTAGAGATAGCTCATTTAAGAAATCTGTGATTATAGTACCTAATAGCGAAATATTTCAAATGTTTAATATGTAATCCTACATACATAAAATAATATAATATGTAAATGATCGCAATAAAAACTTATATTTTAATAAAACGTGTTTTATTCTTCAACCTCTAAATAACAATGCTTGTAGTTATAAAGAGTTATTACCATTTGGACGGATTTTTGTTTCGACATCATGCCACTTTGGCATCTCAAACGTACAGATACAAAGTAAAAAATATGAACGAAGAATTGAAAACATTTTTGTTTCAAATAATTACAAATAAAGTTTAAACATTAAAAAATGCTATTTATCACAATTTGAACAAGAACAGAAATTCCACCATTTCCATTCCACAACAAGATGTTGCATAATATTTTTATTATCTAGCGAAAACATCTAACATTTTTAAGCATTGTAAAGTACTAATTAAATTTGCATTTAAATCTTGTATTATACTTTCAATCTTAATATCCTTAGAAAGAGCCTATCTTATAATGTGTATTGTAAGAGCTCTTAATATGTGTATTGCCAAAATGTATAATAGTTTAGTTGTCAAACAAGAGAATCAAGAAGTGATCTAGGGTCGAGTTATGTCAAAAAATATCCTTACTCACCCGTCCCGTGCACCTCCCGAAAACCTGCGTGAAGCGTAGCCGAAAGTAAATGTCTAGTTATATGTATTATCCGATATGATTTCTAGAAACCATAACTATTCAGGAACCAACTAATCGTTCGTCTGTCTTGACTTAAGATTCCATTGTTTATTAAAAAAAATTGATTCTAATAAATGAATGAATTTTTGATTCTATTATCTAGACTAGACTAAACGAATTATTCCTTTATAGACATCTCTTTACTTATATATTTTATTTGTAAGCTGAAAATTCCCAATGTAAGGAAAATTCAACATTATGGAAATTCAACACTTTAGACGATTTCGACGTCGTGGACCTGAACGACAAGTACCATCAAGGGAACAGGTAAGGCTACACAGGAAAACAAGGGAAATAAAACCGTTCATATATTCTTTACAATATTTATTTACATATATATCTAAAACTTAACAATTGGTTTTAAAAAAAGTGATGCTATATATATATACACACATATATATCACAATTTATTCATACAATACCTCTAAATGCACATCGAAACTATATTTTAATATTTTTGTATATAGTACAGATGGTTTGTTCTAAGGAATTATGCATTTCTCGTGGTAACGTGAAATGAATTGGTGTAAATACATATATAGGTATATATATGTATTTACACCAATCAATTTAATTTTTAAGTATTTCATAAAAAATATTTCATTAAGTGCCTCTTTCACCAACTACAAGTAATATGTTGATTAGTCAATTTTCAAGTAACGCTAATTGGCGAGTAAATGTTACGAGTATCTTGTGTCAATTTCATTGAAATTACCCTTGAGTAATGCTACTCGAAGATGGTGAAACTCGTACACTTTTTACCGGTGACTTTAAATGGCGGTTAGCCTATTTGACACTTTACTCAGAGACGGTGAAAGAGCATAATGCCCTAATTGAAAGAAGAGCATATCGTTACTTCTTTATAACCGATATGTTTTTTTTTTATCAAAATAAGTATAATTTCATTATTTATTAGTTAATTAAATTTAATTAAAAATATATTAGGTATACCAGCGCAAGTATGACAACGTAAGACGAAACACCAAATATTGAAATGAGGATAATATTTAAAATAAACATAAATTGTATCTTCTTCTTCACTACATATTATACCGCCTCTGTCTATCTGTTCGCGATAAACTCAAAAACTACTACACCGATTTTCATGCTGTTTTCACCAATGGGTAGAGTGGTTCTCGAGGAAGGTTTTAGTTTATAATTTACAAGGTACGCGGGCGAAGTCGCGGGCACCAGCTAGTTATAAATAAAAATGAATCACTAAATGCGTTGCTAAGCTCAAAACTCGAGAACGACTGGACCGATTTTAATTCTGTCTTCACTCATGGATAGATAATCAGGGAAGGTTTTTACGTTAAAAAAATGCACCCCGGACGAAGCCGGGAGCGGGGTCGCTAGTACACAATAAATATTTCCAGTCTCTGAATCATTACGTAGCTTGGCTTCTTGTCGTTAGTCGTTATTCGTTACTTCGCTGGCACGTTTCTAATAATAATCTAGTCAAATATCACAAGCTTTATTTATACTTAATATGATGTTTATACCATAAAACGTAAGCTTCATTTACGTACAATCATTAAAATTATCATGTATAAATGACAAACACCAGTCGGTGCGGTCTTTTCTTTATAATAGACATACTATGTTTTCTTAACAAATAATAAACCTATGATATTCTGCCTTCAATCGTATGGTTGATAATGTGATTGATCACCAATAAAGGGATCATCTAAAATAAAATAAAAAAACCAACATCCGACCAAAGTGTTATATTATATATTATATTTTAAGAGAACATAGTATGTATTTCAATTTGTTTCAATACAAATATGTAGTTGAAAACTAGAAAAAAATTTAAATACGAGAGTATTTTATGAAACTCTGGTTAAGGCAATTATCGTTAACTTTCCACACGGGGAAAACCGCAGACAAGAGCTTGTGTACATTATAAATCGATTTTATACAATGACTGTAACAAATTCAAACTTTAGGATCACTCGTTGGAATTGGTTCATCGTTACCGATCAATGGTTCCGTTTCGGAATTGGTTGAACCTGTGATCGTGGTGTCTATGGAGCCGTATGTGGTCTGCCTGACTTCCACAAAAGGTGGTTCCTGGTCCATCATCAGATCCGGTGCTGAGCTGGAGGCGACGGGCTGTTCGCTGCTCACGAGCTTAGAGCTTTCGTCGTAACCCCTCGTCATATGATACATCGATTTGCCTCTTAGCCTTCGGCTGAAAGAGCTTCCTGAAATTTTAACATAAAAAACAAGTTAGAAATTGTCTTATTTCAGCTGTGAGCTATGTTTTTAATTTAAGGAAACGCCGAATGCGCTTCGGTCGCTGACGAAACTAATGCTACGTAACCGGTTACGTGTGAAGGATTATTTTTCTTGCTACGAAACTAGTTATGTACAGAGGTTTTTTTCTTCCTACGAAACTAGTTACGTACGGCCGCCTACGAAACCAATGTTACGAAACTGGTTTCTGACACATCTTTGCATTTGTGGGAAAGGGGCAAAATACATTTTTGTATTTCGTTAACACAGGCAATTGCTATTGGCTATTTCGTAGAAAGAAAAAATTCTTTGTACGTAACTGGTTTCGTAGCAAGAAAAACAATTCTTGTCACGTAACTGGTTATAAAACAGTCAGTTTTGGCCATAGTGTAGAAATACATAAAAAAACAGGATAATAAAAACTGAAATGAATTTTATTTCTGGTATAATTAATTTCTAAACTAAAAGCCAATCATGTTTTTTGTGTCAATTAGATTTAAAATTGGGATGTCAGCTACCATGTATAAAGGTTTTTCTAAAATATTACAATTGCTGGCGTATGTTATATATATACATACCATATATTAGTGAATGTCGTGAATGTGTTGCGTGGCATTCTGTCTTGGGTTATTTCGCATTATAGAAAACTAGTTTTTGCGTGCTGCCGCGGTCTGCAAGCAGCCCGCGGGGGCGCGGTTGTGAGTTGGGTGGTGTCTTTTGCCATATTTAATTGTTTTTGGTTTGTTTTTGGGTCTTTTGTTTTGTAATTCGTGAAAAATTGAGGGTAAGTGAAAGGGGTGGGGGGAGGGAGGGGATAGTCTCAATAGGTCACCCTCGTTGAGACCTTTCAAATGATACCCAACACGATGGGTCTACTTGTAACAGTTGACCGTGGTCTACTGAGTAGACCGGAACTGAAAAATTTTGAAATTCGGTCTACTCTAAAGAATTCGTCTTTCCGAGACGTCTCCGATGAGTCCAAACACGACCCGGTTGTGACGCGCCGTTTCCGAATTAAAGCCGGGGGGGTTGGAGGGGGGTGCAAATTTTTTATCTCGTCGAGACGTCTCAAGTGAACCCAAACACGAAGCAATTGCTTCAAGTCATTTCCGAATTACAGCCGGGGGGGTTGGAGGGGGGTTCAAATTTTTTATCTCGTCGAGACGTCTCCGATGAACCCAAACACGACCCGGCTGCGTCAAGTCGTTTCCGAATTACGTGTGGGGGGTTTGGAGGGGGGTTCAAATTTTTTATCTTGTCCAGACGTCTAAAATGAGCCCAAACACGACCCGGCTGCGTCGCGCCGTTTCTGAGTTACGGACGGGGTGTTAAAAGGGGGGATGGGGTGGATTGGGGTCACTGTATCTTGGCTGTGTCTAAATGGCCGCAGGGGATGGACTTTTGTGTTGCCTTTTGCCATAATTAGTTGTTTTGGTTTGATTTTGGGTCTTTTGTTTTGTTATTCGTGAAGAATTGGGGGTAAGTGAAGGGGTGGGGGGAGGGTGGGGGATAGCCTCAATAGGTCACTCTCGTTAAGACCTTTCAAATGATACCCAACACGGGGGGTCTACCTGTAACAGTTGACCGTGGTCTACTGAGTAGACCGGAACTGAAATTTTTTAAAATTTGGTCTACTCTAAAAAAATCGTCTTCCCGAGACGTCTCTGATGAGCTCAAACACGACCCGGCTGCGTCAAGTCGTTTCCGAATTAAAGCCGGGGGGGTTGGAGGGGGGTGCAAATTTTTTATCTCGTCGAGACGTCTCAAGTGAACCCAAACACGAAGCAATTGCTTCAAGTCATTTCCGAATTACAGCCGGGGGGGTTGGAGGGGGGTTCAAATTTTTTATCTCGTCGAGACGTCTCCGATGAACCCAAACACGACCCGGCTGCGTCAAGTCGTTTCCGAATTACGTGTGGGGGGTTTGGAGGGGGGTTCAAATTTTTTATCTTGTCCAGACGTCTAAAATGAGCCCAAACACGACCCGGCTGCGTCGCGCCGTTTCTGAGTTACGGACGGGGTATTGAAAGGGGGGTATGGGGTGGATTGGGGTCACTGTATCTTGGCTGTGACTAAATGGCCGAAGGGGATGGACTTTTGTGTTGCTTTTGCCATAATTAATTATTTTGGTTTGGTTTTGGGTCTTTTGTTTTGTAATTCGTAAATAATTGGGGGTAAGTGAAGGGGATGGGGAGGGGGGGGGGGGGGGTTAGTCTCAATAGGTCACCCTCGTTGAGACCTTTCAAATGATACCCAACACGGGGGGTCTACCTGTAACAGTTGACCGTGGTCTACTGAGTAGACCGGAACTGATTTTTTTTTAAATTTGGTCTACTCTAAAAAATTCGTGTTCCATAGACGTCTCCGATGAGCCCAAACACGAGGGGTATCGGTCGCACCGTTTCCGAGTTACAGACGGGGTGTTAAAAGGGGGGAGATGGGGTGGATTGGGGTCACTTTATCTTGGCTGTGTCTAAATGGCCGAAGGGGATGGACTTTTGCGGCTCTCCGGTCACCGTTGCCGCCGCTGCGGCCCTCGAGTCCGGGGTCGCGAATTCCTCGGAGGGGAGCCGGGGGGGCGGGTCGCGCTGCGCGCTCCCCTATCCCCCCTCCTCGTCATCCGCCCCCCCGGCCTCGAGACCCTTCGCGGCGGGTCGACCACCCTCCTTTAAAGGTGCAAAATCGCCACTCAGGTGTGATTTGTATGGAAGGGGGTGAAGGGGGGGGAGGTGGCGTGAAGGCGACGGTCCCAGGGGGTGGACCTCGGGGGGTAGTGGTTATCCGCCAAAGTGACCACCCACCTATCCCGGGTGGTTTTGGAGATATTCCCATCCATACAAATGTGAAAATGCCACTTTTGTATGGGAGCGGGATGAAGGGGGTGGGATAGGGGAATTAAACCTATCCCGGCATTCGGACCACCACGATAGGTGATCATCCCCCGAAGACGCCACCCCTCTATCTCCAGTGGTTTTGGAGGTGTTCAACTTTGAAATTTCAAAAAAGTTGTATGGAGTTTAAAAAAAATGTATGAACGGGATGGGGATTAGCGGTCCGGTGGTAAGGGCCGATGACCCTCTATGACATTCCACAAACGCCACCTTTCTATCCCTCACAGTTTCCGAGGACCTCTTACCGTCTCTGTACCGGGTCGGTGGACCGAGGGTGCCACAAGTGCCTGGAGATCGGGACTTCACCCACTATCCGACGGGATAAGATAGACCGCCCCGCATTGCCCAGTTCCAGGTGAAACGGGAGCTGTTCAGAAATACCATAATTTTGTATGAAGAGGGGATGAAGGGGGGGAGGTGGGGTAAGAGTGACTATCCCAGGGGGTGGAACTCGTGGAGAAACTGCTACCCCCCAAAGTGACCACCCACCCATCCGGGGTGGTTTTGGAGATATTCTCATCCTTTTCGCCGAAAATGCCACTTTTGTATGGGAGCGGGATGAAGGGGGCGGGATGGGGGGATGAAACCTATCCCGCTACTCGGACCGCCACGATAGGTGATTATCCCCCGAAGACGCCACCCCTCTATCCCCGGTGGTTTTGGAGGTGTTCCACTTTGAATATTTCAAAAAAGTTGTATGGAGTTTAAAAAAAATGTATGAACATGATGGGGATGAGTGGTCCGATAGTAATTGCCGATGACCCTCTATGACAATCCGCAAACGCCACCTTTCTATCCCTCATAGTTTCCGAGGACCTCTCGCCATCTTTGTACCAGGTCAGTGGACCGAGGGTGGGAATTTCGCCTGAGCTAGGGACGGCACTCTCTATCCGACCGGGTAGGATAGACCGCACCGCATTGCCATCTTCCAGGTGAAACGGGAGCTGTCCCGAAAAAGGGTAAATTTGTATGGGAGCGGGATGAAGGGATGGAAATCCCGAAAAACGGGATGGCTCCCTGGAAGCATCCCACTTAGGGATGGAAACGCGCCATGGTGACCATCCACCTATCCCGGACGGTTTTGGAAATATTCCCATCGTTGTCGCCGAAAAACAGATCCTTGTATGGGGCCGGGATAGACGGGGCGGGATGGCGGGATAAAGTTTATCCCAGAAGTTGGACCACGACAATAGTCGACCCTTACCGAAGAAACCGCTCTTCTATCCCCGGCGGTTTCTGAGATATCCCGTTTTGTATGATTTGTATGGAGTTTAAAAAAAGTGTATGAAAGGGGTGGGGATGACTCGTTCTGTGGTAACAGCCGATGACCCTCTTTGACTTTCCGCAAACCCCATCTCGCCATCCCTCACACTTTCCCTGATCCCTTGGCCAACTTTTTACCACCTCGGTGGATCGACTTGTCCATATTTTTCCCATTCCTCATTTCGGACCCTCTACACGACCGGGTAAAAAAATTTCACCCCCCCACCCCCCTTCCCGGTTGGTAATATCACCCTTTCGGTGAGTGGGGGTTCGGCTATATTATTGTTGTTGATTGAGACAAGAAATTGTCCCAAATTACTGACTTCCCATGTGTAAGTTGAGAAATTGTATTGAATAGCTCACCGACGACCCCGAGATGCTCCGAAATGTCCCTCTTGACATCGGACACGTCCAACATGGCCAGGAACGAGCCCAGACAGGACTGCGACGACTCCTCCGGAGACACGAACGGCTTGTACGAGAAACTGTAGTGGTGTGCGATCGCTGCCAGGAACATTTCTATGCAGATCAGGAAGTCCTGCAATTTATAATGTTTTACATTTGATGTGGCGACGCCAACATTTGGCCAACACTATTCGAATGATTTTTACTATTATTGATAGATAAACTTTTTTGGAAGTGGAAAATAAATATCACCTGTAACTTTGATGACATAATCTTTATCTTATTGGAGTCAGATATGTCGAATATAGTTGAAATCACTCCACTGTACACTAGGATATTAATGATAACACCTTGGCTGCAATAAAAAAAAGATAATTTTGTCTTAATCTTTCATAGCATCAACCAGGATTTTATAATCATAGCACTCAAATTTAATAATAATAAAAACAAATGACTAACTGTTGAATACTGTCCCTAGAAAATACAATCCATTTCTTAATCCTACCATCAAGTGGAGTGTGAGCCTGTCTGTCACCACAACAATTAAAAAAAGATAGATTAGAAATTTAACTTACAAGAAAGAGAAGAACACAACTGCTTTAATGCACAGGAATTTCCCTATGGGCTTCATAGGTTTTAGTTCTGTCCTATTGGCTCTATAGAACAAGACTAGGCAGTACATGGCTATGAATTGTGACAAATTATTTATGGCTACCATGTAAGGGAATGCAACATTTGGACTGAAGTCACTCTCGCCATAGACACCGCTTAGTTCACATATCATTGATATGACAGTTGTTACTGGTCTGACTACTGTATATTGGAGTATGCCATGCTTGCAATTGTGTACAAATTCTCTGAAAAAAAAAAACATGCAAATATCAAGGATTTGTGTTTGGTAATTATAATGTAAGCAAATATGAAAAAAAAAATATTTAAAATAAAATTTTAATTTTAAATATTCAATAAAGAATCAAAACGTCAGTGTAAAATAAAGGTTGTCACATACTAGTGTTAGAATTCGTTATATAATACACGGTTACAACAGTGTGATGACCTTTAATTTAATAGTAGAAACTGTGCCCTATATTATTTTGCATAGTGTAAGTCTACCGCAAGATTTGTCAATATACTCGTAATTTATGGGATAACAACACGAATGCTTTTTCAAAAATGAGAAAAATAAGAGGTGAGTAGGTTTTTGTCGAGAGTGATAGGGGAGCCGCATGGCAGTCATTCGATTATTCATTCACACCTTGTTGCCACGCGTTGTTTGTAAAGTATATAAATTAATATCATTGAATATGTATTTGTTTTGCTTAGACCACCTGATATCTAATACTAGTACAAAGTTAAAAGTTTTTTTTCCATAGCGACAAAATGCGCCACACCTCTGTCAAAATAAGTGCACTAAATCAAGGAGATATAGGTAAAATTTTTAGATTGACACTTTGCATATAAGTGCACTCTCACTTATATGCTTTCTGCATATAAGTGAGAGGCCGTTTATCTTAACAATATGCCTTGAATTTTAAAGTGTCCATTGGAAGAGTGGTTTGATTCTTAGCAGGGCTAACTTGCGAAATGAACTTTTCAAATACAGCTCTATTCTCGACATGGAAAGTAGTGGCACTGCACACTGTGTTTCACAGTCATTTGGGCAGCCCATCTGGGGGCAGTAAGCAGTACTTTACCATCCCATTACAGAAGACCACCGTTAACCATGTGTACACCGTGGCAGCACACTTGTGGCCTTGCTTGTACTATAGACGATGTCAAATGGACCTTAAAAAAAGATATGAGAAATTATTTTGAATACCTTCCCATTTCCCATGGTGTCAAACAGCATAAAGGAAATATGTGGTACACTTGCGGCTTAGTCTCCAATATTGCTTCCAGATCATGTCCATCATTAAGGTAATTGAGTAAGTACTTCATAAAGTTGTATATCACATATGCCTCATAACACTCTCTCAGTGAGTCAACATATATTGACTGCTCTGGAAACTCTAAACCTATCCAAGCATTTAAGGCGTATATAGGCACCATCCACAATATCCTGAAAATTCAAAATAAACCATTTCAAAACACTAAATTTTTATCATTATCTACCTGTGTCTCTCCACTGTTGGGATATAGGCCTCTTCCAAGGATCACCACCACAGCCTTCTGTCTTCAACTTTGTGGCCTCGATTCGAGAACTCATCTACTCCATCGGTTATCAGCTCCTCTGCAGATGTTACTTGCAACTTTAGCTTGCTAATTCTCTCGACTATATCGACAACTTTGCTTCTTTGGCGAATTTCTGACATTGTGATCCTATCCATCAAAGAAATTCGAGTATAGCCCATAGATCGCTGAGCAACAACTTTAAACTTGTGGATCAGTAGTGACATCAATACTCAATACTAATAATAAATCTGTAAGGGTTGGTCATGGAGTAAGTTACTTTGTTTTCAGAGATATCGTATTTATAGGCTCTATACATGATACTGAAACTAAATTGATGTTTTTTAATTTTTTTTCTATGTATGTATGTTCCTCTATAACTCTTAAACGAATTAACAAATTTTCATGAAACTTGGTAGATAAACATTTAGACATACAGGACACAGGATAGGCTACTTTTTTCTTTTGCGATGCGGATGAAGTCACGGGCACCTGCTAGTATATTCATATATTGTTTAAAAATACATAGTTTATAGTTCTTACCTTATGATGTGTTTTTGTAAACATGGTTTCGTGTAGTGAACAATGTGTTGTGTTATTTGCCATATGGATATTGGTAATGCAAGTAAAACAAAACCACCACCAACTAAAGACCCTTGATCCGATTTATTAAATCCATTATTTATAGAATGAGCAATAAATACTGGCACCAGTACTATAATCAGTATAACATAAAGAGCTATGAGAAGTGGTCTTATCCAAATACGCCATTGGCTAAAGAAAGTTAAAACTGAAGGAGTACACATCCTTTTTTATCATTACAAGGAAAGGGTACAGAAGACTTGAGGCACCGATTCTCTGATAGTCTGTTTCAAGGCAGTCTATTATTTTAGTACCATCGAAGCACCAAGAAACCTTAAAATATTAGTTGTTCACTACTAATATATTAATACATCGATGATTAATATTTAGAAGAATTACGATCATTAGCAGTTTTCTTGTTATCAATCATCGCATTTAAATCGATGAATAACACAATTCGTCACACTTGAATATATTATTTTAAATTGTTGCTGTTTTATATTTTTTAGAGAAAATAAAAACCGAACAAATATGTACAACAAGTCAACAACCAACTAATACAATATAAATATTTTTCATTGCATC
Source organism: Synanthedon formicaeformis (assembly GCA_945859745.1). Classification (NCBI taxonomy): domain Eukaryota; kingdom Metazoa; phylum Arthropoda; class Insecta; order Lepidoptera; family Sesiidae; genus Synanthedon; species Synanthedon formicaeformis. The sequence goes on from OX243957.1 coordinate 8,978,845, forward strand.
TTTTCTTGCATCAGACAAGACACTAGACAGATTCAGATCAAATTAATTGACAATGACAGACACTATTATGAATAATGTCATTGTCAATATATTTTTGTCTAAAACACAGAGCACTATATATATGTGGTGCAATGTTGCTTATCTATATACTAATATTATAATTTGGAAAGATTTGTTTGTTTGTTTGATTAAATAGGCTCCGAAACTTTTGGACCAATTTGAAAAAATTCTTTCACTGTTGGGAAGCTACGTTATCAACGAGTAACATAGGCTATATTTTATAAAGTTACGAGAACGAAGTCGCGTGTAACAGCTAGTTAATATATTTACAAACATTCAAATTAAAAAATAAAACAACCTTTTTATAGGTTGATTATTATATTTTTCGACTTTATCCATAAATATACAGTTACAGTACGAGTCATAAGTTAAATTTATTTGAAGTCATAATTTTATAAATGTTATTTGGGAATTAAATATCAGCCATTGTTTTATTTTACCTCCTGTACCTGGTCACTCGATTCGTTTAAATCTTCAGGTATATGTAGTCTCAGTCTTATATTAATATAAGATTATTATGTATCTCGTTATTATTAACTCGCTATAAATTATATTTTATTGCCCCTGGAGTACATAGGATCTGGAGTGATAGGTTTTTAGTATGTATTGCAAAAACTTCTTATTTCCCGCCGTAAATATCGCCTATAAATAAAGTTGCTATTATAAAAAATAAAAAGTCAAATGAAATCACAGGTGCGTGCGTGTGTGCAAGTTTCGAACCTATGCCATATTTGCTACTTTATCAAAATGGGTTTCAGTTTAGCTTTATAAATTATTATTTTTAATTTAGTTTTAATCGAAAGTGATAATAAAATATATATGAACCAAATAAAACGAGCGCACGGTGGGGATATTCATATTTGTGCATTTACAGTTATACGCGTAACACGAATTTTGTGCATCGAGTTCTCAGCATCGAATTAGGCCACATAGCGATATCTCCCTAAAATACCGCTGGTCAGGTTGTCGACGTTTCAAGTTCTCGTGAGTTTGTTATTTAGTTCTCCTTTAGATACATGTTGTTTGCCCTTGATATGTTTGATAAAAGATTTGCATTGGACAGAAGAGGACTTTTGTAAATAGGATTTCTCGTGAGTCGATAATTCGTGTGTTTTCGTAAATGGGTCACCTCGCCATTCTATCGAGAATCAAGTTGATTTGTGTTTTCGTGGATCGTGCGGCGAATGTTTAGTTGTGGCACTAATATTTAAAAAAAATAAGTGTTTATGTTTATTTTTCGTAGTCGTGAGAAGCGGGAAAGTGATGACCAGGAAAGCCACGACCTGGTAATGTGATGTCATCAAAAGGAGAAACAGAGGCCGATTCCGGCACTTTATCTCCTAAAATACTCTCTGTTAAGAATGAACCGGTAAGAGGAATATTAATTAATAATTTATATAAAACATTTTATTAGATTTTTTTTTAGAAGTAAAAACAGATCCCTATTTAATTTTATTTTATTGACCTTTGGTACATTTAAAACGCTTTTATTTTATATATAAACACAACATTAAATTGCGAGAAAAATATATATTTTTTAATATGGTCAACAGACAAGCCCATAAGAAACGCAACACCACAGGTGCTGTAAACAAGTGTACTTGCCAATCATAGTAGGATAATGGATAAGGAATTTGGAGGGGATATTACAAATGGGCTCTGGCATCATTTTGGTTCAGATGGGCTGCCCAAATTACTGCGAAACACAGTGTGCCCTGTCACTAATACATCATTGATCATTTGATCCAATGAAACAAAATTAGTAAATCTATACAAACACAAGTAAAATTCTTCACAAGTAAACTTCTGTAGAATTTTCCTTGTGTAAAAAGTTATCTATCAAAGCCTACTTCCTTAATTTTCCCTTACAATATTCATCACAGTAAATTTCACTTGTCATTTTTTCTATGGAACATTAAAGAGGTCAACCTATTTTCTTGTCTCTTAGCCAGCTTGAAGAGGTCAATTTTTAATGTATCTGAAATACAAAAAGAGTTTAATGAAAAATTACACATAAGCTCTGGATTTCTTCTACTCTGGTTAGGTAATTAGTTACATTTTAGTCCATAGCATCCCTTACTGTACAGTCAACCTTAAAAAGTGTTCTTCAACATTGTTATAGCACAATTATAGTACTAAATTGTGATGTAAGGAACCACAATAACATTGTAATGTAACTAAAACATTATTCATTTGTGATATTGGGAGCCACATATCCACTAAAATGCTGTACAGTATAATGGTGCCAAAACCTGCCTTAGTATCAAACATTTCCATCATTGTTATTAGGACATGCATGAAACAAAATAGTCCACCTTTATCAATAAAAAATTTCATTTTGCAAGAACTTAAAATAATTGTTTGTTTTTCTAGGAGGCCATAGCAATTAAAGAAGATACTCCGAAAAGGGGTAGCGGTACATTGTTAAAATGTACCACATGCAATAGTTTTAGTACTCTCAGTAGCCGTGCTCTCACAACACATATGGCTCAGTGTTCACCCGACAACAACAATGTGGCTGCAGCACAGAACGCGGACACACGGCCGCACAGGAAACTGTTTGAGTGCGATGTTTGTAACATGAAATTTTCAAATGGCGCCAACATGCGCCGGCACAAAATGCGACACACGGGCGTAAAGCCTTACGAATGTCGTGTGTGTCAAAAGAGATTTTTCCGAAAAGACCATTTAGCTGAACATTTTACTACACACACGAAAAGCTTGCCATACCACTGTCCAATATGCAACAGAGGATTCCAACGACAAATCGCCATGCGAGCTCACTTTCAAAATGAACATGTAGGACAGCATGACCTCGTCAAAACTTGTCCACTCTGTAGTTATCGTGCTCCTACCATGAAGAGTCTCAGAGTACACTTTTTTAACAGGTAACTTTAATTTTATTTCCTCGTACAATTATTGGCCTCATTATTCTATCATTAGATGATTAACTGTAACCTGTATTTATTTCAACTTTTATAGGGAATTTGATAGAATACTTTCCTTGTTTTGCTTTATTTTCTTATAATTTCTACATCTTCATTATACATTTTAATAGAATAATATCTAGCAATGATTTTTAGATTCAGTGTCATATATGTATTTGTTATTATTATTAATTATAATAATAATATTAACCATTGGTTAGCAATCTTATCTGCTACTAAATCTTATTGAATAAAATTAAAAAAAAATTGCACAGTTATCTTTCATATGTTAAGGTTGACAGACTGATGTTTAACACTAATGTAGGTGGCTACCGTCGCCTATAACACAAACGGCACAGACATTGCAATGGCATCTTTTATTCACTCATTGAAACAGAATAGCACACATGATATTTTACCATGGTCTTCTGTAAGGGGAGGTTACTTCCAAAGGGGTAATGACTGCGAAACGCAGTGCGCCTTGCCAGTCTTGCCACTACTTTCCAGATCCAGACCAGGCTAACTTTGAAACATTCATTTCTAAAACCTGTGACCCCGAAAACAGAGTGCCAAGACAAGCACCCTAACCACTCATCCAATGGATGAGTCCATTTGATTCCATTGAGTTCAAAAAATCTTACTTTTGATTAAGAATTAAAACATATTTATATTTAATTGACAGACATGGCATCGATTTGGATAATCCTGGACCTGGAAATAACTCAGTTTCACTTCTCGCTGCTGGCATAGCGAATGCTGCTTATGCTGATGGAACTATGGATCCTAATGCTATAAATGCTCTTGGTGCTTTAGGCTCCGGACTATCAGTGTCTGTGGCAGCAGCATATTCAGACAGTGGGGATAGTAACGGGGCAAGATCTGTCGATAACGCCACACCACCGATGCACTATTTAACTCCTCACGTGGAAATATCCATGGCCGATAACAATGAGACATATTCTCCTGGTCAAAACAATCACTTAGGCAATTCTGGTGAGTGAATGTTTGTATATCTTAGAGACAATGCAATGAGATAAAGTGGTGTAAACAAATTTCCAGTGGTTCATAACATTTTTTTATCAAAAACCCTTTGTTTTAATTAACATTTTATAATATTTATTTGTATTTCTATTATATTAAAGTATTTATATTTTAGTAAATTATCTCTATGAGGTGCTGAGAATATATTATAAACCGGCCCTGCCGAATCCCTATGACGTGTTAATATTGCTTATAACGATTAACCGTTTATTACGACCAATTTTTGTGGACGGATTTTCACCTATAAATCCTTGTATTGAAATGTGAACTTGTAACATTTCAGATTCCCGCGTAAATGGCGAAGGACCCAGTTCACCACAATCCGGTGACAGCGCCATCGCTAGCAGTTCACTCTCCGCCGGTCTACCCACCAACATCACTCCGTCCATTACACTTATACCCATTAAGCAGGTAAGTAATGGATAGTAAGATCTCTCAAAAGATTTACATCTACTTTCTTTTTTTATTTCGATGGCAAGAATCTTGTATGAAGTGTAAGGGATTTCGAGGAACGAAACCATATCGGATAAATCATTAAAACCTGCCGGCGCAGCGACATCTGTCGTCAAAAAAAATAAACTAAACTTTTTTTTTTGTGAAAAAGTTTTCACTTCTGACGTGCAGTCCAACGATTGACATGGTTTTTTTTTTTATTAAATCACACTGTCTCGACATTGCAAGATCCAAGTCTAGCACAGCACACAACTCGCAAAGTGACTGGGCAGCTACTCTTATCGTGGAAACAGCTTAGGCAAGCTGAGCTACTGACATATAAATACACAATGCGAGCAGCTAACTGTCCATTTTTCAGCTAACAGCAGCTCGCACTGTGTGAACCAGGCATCATATATATCATAGATGTGTGCTTGCAATTATAAACCTTAAGGTGGTTAAAATTTACAGACTCCAATAGCACCTGATTTATCGGCATTTTCTACTACTAGTTTGGTCGCAACACTAGCGCATTCCTCAGAGTTGCACTCGGGTCGCGCGCGTACTATAGTTGTTATCTGTAATGTATATGTGTAGGAGCCCAACACCGCGGACGAGTCTGGTGCGGGCGAGTCTGGAGCGGGCGAGTCGAACGGCGACAAGCGGGGCGTCTCGTCCTCTCTCTCGTCCTTGATCAAGGTTTCGCCGCTCAAAAGTCTGCTGCGCGAAGACTTGCGCAGACGCATCTCCGCCAGAGGCAGAGCGCGCGGGAATCAAGTATGTTTTCACGTGTCATTTATGAAAAAAATAATACGTGATTGCCACAGCCAATATATATTAATTAAGGACGATTTTGGCCAATTTTGATGGCAAAAATACACAATTTTGATGTGTAAAAAGATAAAAAAAACAGTCGTCAGTTTTACCTTTAGATTTTTTTAGTCAGATCTATGTAAATGATGTTTTACCTGCATAGATGGATTGAGTTGATAGAATGTTTGGGCGCAGGGTACCCGATCGTCGCCGTCGGAGGGCGGCGCCATCACGTCGACCCACGGAGAGGCAGCCCTGCTTCCGTCGTCGCTGGTATGTACATTCTGCTGCATAACATTCCCCGACTCGACCCTTTACTTCTTGCACAAGGGCTGCCACTGCGACTCTAATCCGTGGAAGTGCAACATATGCGGCGAGCAGTGCTGCAACGTATACGAGTTCAACTCTCACCTGCTCAGCAAGAGTCACCAATGACTGTTTGCTGGGGGGCCGTTCCACGATCACTGATTTTGTGTTTTATCGTGCACTTCCACTACACACTTTGTTTCTTTGATGTTTGCTAACTGAAACGGGTCTAAATTTACTATATTATTATATTAATTCATTATCAAATATTATTATTGCAATAAAGCAGCAAAATACTGTAGGTATACAAAAATTCCAAAAGCCTTTTTATTATAATAAAAAAAAAATATATATCAATTAAATGAATTCGCTGTTAATTTCTATATTACTTTTATTATTACAAAAAAGCAATTATATTAAATGAAATACTGTACATATGTATTTTAAGAATTCCAGAAACTTATTAACATTTTTTTTAAATTAAATGAATTGGCTGTTATTTGTTTATTTGTTTTTATTATTGCAAAAATGAAATGAATTTGCTGTTATTTATTTGTTTTGATTATTACAAAAAAGCAATTATTTTAAATAAAATAATGTACATATTCAAGAATTCCAGAAGCCTTTTTAAGATTAAATTAAAAAAATTAAATAACTGCTGTTATTTATTTGTTTGTTTTTACTATTGAAAAAAAGCAATTATATTAAATAAAATTTTGTATGACTTAAGGGTTAAATTAAAAAAAAAATGAATGAATTATTATTTATTTATATGTATTTATTATTGGAAAAATTGATTTTCGATATTATTTATTTAATTGTTTGTTGAACAAACAGGTTTTTGTAATAAGATTTCCGAATCCCATTTTTTCTTTTAGTTAGCGAACATCATCGAACACTTGTGTGTACATTCACCGTAAGCACTTCGAAGATCACTTCTACTTTGTATTTATGTAATATTTTATTATAATATTTAGAATTTCTGTACTTAAACACTAAATGCTTTAAGTTGAGTTGAAGTGCTTCGAATATGCTATACGCTGAACGCCCCCCGGAGCTGAACTTATTTAAAAAGAAAAGTGCAAATTATGTCAAGTGTATTATTAGTGATTTAGTAGTAAATGAGCGAAGATAAATAATATTTCCTATGGATATTGTAGTGAGTACTTAATTTTTGAATCGGTATCGAAATGGCATATTATTATCTCTAATATGGTATACATATTATTGCGAGACACGTCTCGCACGATGATGTGAAATATTAGAGGGCGTCCATTGATTACGTGAGGCGTATTTTTGGCGATTTTTCGTCCTACGATTTTTCACAAACGCGCAGAACTCGACTAGAACCAAGGCCAGTCTTTGAAAGAAAATGAAAATAGGGATAGATGCCCATTTTCTATCCCTATCCCTATCCCAATCTCACTATGGTAGACAGAGACACTTGCAGCGTCTGTGGCGTTGCTTGTGTTATAGGCAAGTGAACCGTCAGCCTGTCTATCGACCTTAACATTAAAAAAAAGCTATTTGTATCCCGTACGTCTAAATGTTTATCTACCAAGTTTCATGAAAATCAGTTGATTCGTTTAAGAGTTATGGAGGAACTTACATACATACATACAGAAAAAAATTCTAAAAATCTAAAAATGGTCAATTTAGTTTCAGTATCATGTATAGAGGCCTATAAACACGACATCTCTAAAAACAAAGTAACACTCCATAACCAACCCTTACAGATTTATTATTAGTATTGATTAAGTATCCGTACTCTAAAGGCCTCTTTCACCAACTACAAGTAAAGTGTTGATTAGTTACTTTTAGAAATAATTTTATGTTTTAATAAATTATGCACTCGGTTTAGTGCATCCTTCGATAGGTGATTTTTTTATTATAATTTTCTTATTAATATTTGGGACTTTTACCGTACAAGCAAAGGTATATCAGCTCCATTATCCCCGGTTACCGGTGACTTTAAATGACATTTAGCCTACTTGACAGATGGTGAAAGAGGCCCTAACTGTTACAATATTAATGAGTAGCATTCAGGCATATTTCAGTGGTAATTTACAAAAAAAAAAAATTACTTAATATTTGCCGCAAGAAATTGAGATTTGGCTTGACAATAAACGCTAAACGTAATTAATGGACAGCCCCTCTGCAAAATTGAAGATTTTATTGGAAATTATTTTGACATTCCAAAAGTTGAATTAAAAGAGTGTATAAAACATTCCAATGTTATGTGGCAAGATTGGCACAAACACAAACTCTATGGTGGGGACAGTAAAGTGACAGTCTACCCAAATTTTTATTTATTATATTTAAAAAGAATTTACACGTATATAAAAGTATATAGATTTCGTCTTACGATAAGAGTAAGTTGTATACATAAAAAACACGTAATGTACGTCTCACGAAAAGTTCTCGAGAACTAAATATAAAATATATAGGTTACTTGGTGCGAACGTTAAATTTTATAAAATATTAATTAATGAATATTTTAAATATGATTTTATGGAATAAATTGTACAAATTAACATATATTTTTACATCATCAATTTATTACTGTTACATGATGTTAAATGAGGGCAAAGCCTGTGTTTCCGTGATTTTTAATTATTGTGATTGTTGAAAGACAGGAATTTTGAATTCTACATTCCGTTGTTTATATATATTGTTTTTTTTTTTAATGCATGTGATGCAAGTCCACGACTACTATTAAATGTACATCATAAATTAATTTTCTTTTTTATATTACTCTTATCATTGTAAACATCCAGATAACATATCTATTGGAGCAAGAAATAAATTAATTTAAATGTTTAGATATATAGGATAAAAATTAAAGTTCTTTATAGGACATGAGTTATAAATGTTCATGAGCCATTGAGATTTATAACTTTAAAAATGAGCCAGCAATAAATAAATGCGGTCATTTTCTTCAGCGATAGAAGTTTTTGTTGTACATCTGTTCTTTTACGAGTAAAGTTTACACAAGACCAAATTATTGCTACACATTATTCGCTATATTATATTGGCTCCGTTAATGCTATTAATTTTTCTTAATAGATTACAATGTGTACTTAAAGACGACTTAGTTGTGTTACCCTTTTTGTGTGAAGTTTTAATTCAATTACTACCTCAGATCAAATAAGAATTATAGACAGATATTTTGTGGACAACATAGTGACTCGGTTTTATAAACATGTGTGCGAGTAGGCCGTTTACTGTATTCTTTGTTCCAAGCTATAATCTCAATTTTTGTTTGTTTTTATTGAAATTATTGGTTTCCAAGTTTATATTCACGTGTGAAATGTGATTCCATACTGCTTTTTTTTTGCGCATGGTTTTTCCCTGATTATCCCTCTATCCATGCGTGAAGACAGAATTAAAATCGGTCCAGCCGTTCTCGAGTTTTGCGCTTAGCAACGCATTTAGGGATTTATTTTTATTTATATATATAGACTAGCTGCCGCCCGCGACTTAGCCCGCGTAACTTTGTAAATTATATACTAAAACCTTCCTCGAGAACCACTCTATCCGTTGGTCTAAACAGCATGAATATTGGTGTAGTAGTTTTTGAATTTATCGCGAACTTTGATTGCGTTTGTTTGGGGGAATCGTGTATCACTGTATAGTTTTACCGGCTTCACACTTCCGACCACAAGGCTCTGTCTTTAGTTTTTATTTTATCTGAGATTACTACATAATACAGGCGGGCGAACGAGCTGCCTAACTAAAGCGAACTTGCTCAACAAGGCTCAACCATCGATCTTGTTATGTATTCGCACAAAAACTCTTAATAATGTTGTTGCATAATTGTTAACATTTTAATTAAAAAAAAATACATATTGTTCCTCTATCTACGCGAGCTAGGTATGTATGTACATATTTCGTATATCATACAGATGAGATAGAAAAAAAAACCGGGTAAACAATTGGTTCTATTTGTGAAAAAACGACATAGAGTTCGGTAACATGTTCTGCCTTGAAATATTTTATTATGTTTGAGAAACAAATAGAAATTTATATATTATTTTTTTTTTGGAATAATAGAGTATTTAGGTTTATAACAAAGTATTGACATTGACAGGTTGTTTGTGGACATAGGCGGAATCATTGACTTTTATTTTGTTTATTTCTTTATACATATTATTATCCATATCTAAGGAACATTTTTATGTTCCATAAATTATTAGTTAAATTTTTCCATAATGTGTTTCTTAAATTGCTACACATTTAATGTACATTTTAATTTTGGTCCGACCGAACATGCTACAATAAATGAAAATGTTCTTCAGGTCAAAATAAAATTCTGATCGTGGTTGTATTCTATTGCCATGGATACTGCGTTTACGAAAGAGATTCTATAATCTTCTGCAATTACCCTTATACCAATTAAAAGTGCTCAACTTTAAAGAGAACGATTTTGATCTCTAATATCATGTTAATAAGTGCTAAAATCTATGCATATTGAACTATGCATATCTAATTATTATTTATTTAATAGAAATTTAACTGTGTTATTATTAAAAAAAAAACCCTTCGTGTGCTTAAAAGTAAAATATAAAATATTTAATTTTTTATTTATATGTTTGTTATTTATAGAAAAAAAAAATGTAATTATAAGAGAATATTTTTAATATTTTGTAGGTGTTGATTTTCATTACATTCCTTTTTACTTTAATCGGTCAGTCCGTTCCATTACTTTAAAAGTGAAATGAATAACATTCCTTTAGTTACTAAGTACTTATTATTGGTTGTGGTCTTGCCTGTTAAGTTTACAAAATTGACTTTTTAACTTTGAGGATGGAATGATGGAACTGAAATTATATTTTACCAACGAAATAATATTTTTTTTGTGTTATGGCAACATTGGTACTTAGAGTAAGAAATGGCGCGCGGTAGACCGTCCGTGAGTTACCTGAGACATGCAACATATTATTATATTTATTTTGTAGAGATTAATTTTATTATTATGCTGTTTCTTTGTTGGTCTATATAGAACATGATGTTTTATTAATTATATTGTTTGGTATCTGCTGCGTCGCCGCAATTATAAGTAAGGGTAATAATATTTAAGATAAATCTATACTTAAATTAATCGGTAACCCAATCGGGCGCCTTTACTTAATCCGTCCATTTAATGTTTTAGACTATATTGCCTTTAATATTTAGTAGAGTAATATATTTTAATAGGTTTTAGAAAAGTAATAGAGCAGATCTATATGAAAAAAAAAATCCATATTGATACAACAAAATTTTCAGATGTTAAGTCGTCATAGTTGAAATTGCGTATACATCACAGAAGTGTGACAATTAAATTACGTTGTAACTAAGCAGGGTTGTTGCGGATATTCGCATCCGCAAATGCGGAACTTCTGCATAGTTTTATACATCCGCGACCGTATCCCGTCCACATCTTTTTTTTTTTGGTGCAGATTTTCCATCCATCATAATTCACCCAGTTTTTTAATGTTACAATTCTGTACTATAAAAGCTTTAAAAATATATAATAGAATGATCAATTTCAATAATTTATTTCTGTATTAAAAACTAAGTGTTACACGCGACTGATATAGCTGATGATATAGCTTTCTTTATATGTGAAAGAAATTTCAAAATCAGTCTAGTAGTTTTTGATTTTATACATTACAAACATACAAATCTTCTCTCTTTATAATATTAGTAGATATAGATTGAATCTATTAAAAAAATTTGTATCCGTTGATGTTAAAAATTTCGTATCCGCAACAACCCTGGTTTGGAAGTAAACGAACTTGTTTGATGTACTGAATAAAGTTAAATTGGGATTAGATCAGTATTTTAGTAGACCACTCTTATAATGAAATGAGATTTTGTCATTGTTGTAGGGTACTTATAAATATTTGTGTATACAGTTCGAGTGATAGACGAATTGCGGATGAAACATAAATGTTTCGTCCCTATATAATATAGTTAAATAATGGCAATAAGTATCTAATGTTGAGTGTCCCTGCAATTGATTGCGTTCTATATATTATTGTCGAAACCTTTTTGTACACTAGTTTGAACGGAAATAATTTTAGTGTAGTCCCTCACCTTAATACCAAAACACAGCTTACCAACATTCGATTTCGTTTTAAGTTGTTAATATTGTAAACGTTTAATCATTAAGCTAGATAAAATAAAGTGGTTGAAAACGATCATTTTTTTTAAAGTGAATCTTCTTTGCGTGGCGTAAAAAGTTTCAAGGTCGAAACGTGATCATTATGGTAATGTTTCTGTAAAAGTGAATCATTTGAAATATTTATTTTATTTTAGTTATCTTTCATTCACTCTCTATCTCTGACATCAACCGATAACTACATAATATGATTTGATCGCCAAAGAAGTTTCACTTTTGATGACAAATGTTAAAAAAACTGTAGGCAGATTAAAGGGATCTTTGAACATTTGCCCTTAAATTTATTATATTATTTAATTTTAAGGCAAAAATAACATTATTTTACTAATTTAAAATGGGATACTATTTACAAAGAGTAATCTTTGGATAAACGAGTGATAGAAAATGTCTACTTATTCAGGAATAGCAGATTGTGCCTTAGATCAAGTAAATATTATATATATAGAAAAAATGTTTTAAAATTAAACCACAAGTATCTATTGTATGTATTTAGATGTGTGCATTTTGATCTATTGTCACTTAATAACAAGATATTAAAATATTATGTATATTTACACAAAGGTCTATTTACAAATTCAAGAAATGTTATATAATGAAAATATTTATGTATAAGGAGGATATTTGTAATATGGCTGTTTTGCTTGTTTTTATGAGAAAGTTTATTTGCAGTTGATATAAATTTGTTGTTGTCATCGTAACGATGATATAGCCCTATTGCGGAATGGTATTTCTATTTATTACCAAGTATGTAGTTCTATTTATTTACTTATATTAAATTAATTTGGTAAAGGGTTTAATAAAACATTAATAAACTGAAAAATATTGAATTTCATTTTCATTCCTTTTTTCGTCTAGATTCTAGAAGCTTATTTTTCTAGATACATTTGATCTATGAAAACGATTGATCTATGATCTATGAAATATGAAAACAAATGGAGGAGTGAGGAACCATACCCGTCTAAGGGTATGTACATTTTTATGAAACGAACAGAATCATTTCGCTGCTTAAAAAAACTAAAGGGCCATAAAACAAAAAATCCAAAAATGTTTTTATTGCAAAATCACAATCACAATCCGTCATATTGTAGGTTGCAAAAAGACTTATTGTTGTTTATTCCAAATTTATTATATTTTGATCACCCTTTCCTAATATTATAAATGCGAAAGTAACTCTGTCTGTCGCGCTTTCACGCCAAATCTACTGAACCGATTTAAATCAAATTTGGTACACAGGTAGTCTGAAGCCTGAGAAAGGACCTAGGCTACTTTTATACTAATCCTTCATATTATAAAACAAAGTCCACCGCCACGTCTGTCTGTTCGCGATAAACTAAAAAACTACTGCAGCGATTTTCATGCTATTTTCACCAATGGATAGTGGTTCTCGAGGAAGGTTTTAGTATGTAATTTACAAAGTACGCGGGTGAGGTCGCGGGCAGCAGCTAGTTTTTTTATATATTCAAAAGTAACATATGCTTATATCTCCTCTAGTATTAAGTTTATTATAAAAGTACTTAAAACATTTAATGCTACTTAAAAATACGCTTCTAACGATGTATATATATATATATATATATATAAATATATATATATATATATATATATATATATATATATATATATATATATATATATATATATATATATATATATATATATATATATATTTATATATATATATATATATATTTATATATATATATATATATATATATATAAATAAGAAAAAAAATAGACAAAAAATAATTTAATTTTTTTCGATTAGCTCTTGTAAAAAGTGTAATTTTGATTTTATTATTTGAAAAGGTTTTATAACCGTCAATACAATAAAATCGCTAAAAGATAAATATTAAAAGTTGCTACATTCATTTCATACACGCTGGCTACACTAGCGCTATTCTGGTCAATTTATGAACAATTATTTAATGCTGTTACTTTTAGTCGTAGAGTGAATATTAGCATAGAGTAAATAGTTACTTAACCAGTAACCAGTAACCACTGGTAACTACTTACTCTATGATATTAGGTAGGTACCTATTTTAGTAGTTGGTATGCTATGCTATATTAGATGAATGCCACTTTTTCAGTTTAACACCCATTGGCCCAGGCGGGTTAGCATTTAAGCTTACATTAAGTCAAGGTAGCGAATTATTTTCACCCACCTTTAGGGGGGTCCAGTGGGAGTGTAAAACAAGAATCTTGACCATTCTTGAGGTGAGCTTCGCCAGTTATCTCGACAATATTAAGGCGTAACAAATATTCGCTTATAACTTCGTTATTTTTGACCGTACGACAAAAATGATAAGAACTAATATTGTTCTTTATGCAATTCTCTACAAAATATTTCTTACAAATTTTTACATACAATCAATATTTTTCGAGATAAATGAAAAAAAGGGATAAAATAAATCGGCGACGATATTAGATTCGTCGCCATGGGCGTAGATCGTTAAATATTGGTTCTACGAACAAAGTCGTAGATAAAAATTATTGAAAATTTAATTACGAACAACTTTGTTCCTGTACTAGGCCCTAAAGTTTATTAACTTAAATAAAAGATGTTGAAAAATATATTTTACACCTTTCTTTCGTTCATCTCAAAAAATATTGATTGTACGTAAAAATGTGCAACAAATATTTGTAGAGAATTGCATAAAGAACAATATTAGTCCTTATCATTTTTATCGTAAGGTCAAAAATAACGAAGTTATATAATAAGCGAATATGTGTTACCCCTTAATATCACGATAACTGGCGAAGCTCACCTCGAGAATGGTCGAGATTCTTGTTTTACACTCCCACTGGATCCCCCTAAAGGTGGGTGAAAAGAATTCGCTACCTAGAATTAATATAAGCTTAGGCCCGATTTTCGTCTAACCCGACTGTAGTAATAGTAATGTAAGATGGTGCTCTTTGTATACTATCCTCCTTTCACTTCAGAAATTAATATAAGAAATAACTTGCACTGACAGATATATTTGCCTGTGTCCGAATAGTTCTCATGGAAGTCACTGTCAAATGACAATGTCATTGTCATGTCATATATATATATATATATATATATATATATATATATATATATATATATATATATATATATATATATATATATATATATATATATATATATATATATATATATATATATATATATATATATATATATATATATTAATAAGAAAAAAAATAGACAAAAAATAATTTAATTTTTTTCGATTAGCTCTTGTAAAAAGTGTAATTTTGATTTTATTATTTGAAAAGGTTTTATAACCGTCAATACAATAAAATCGCTAAAAGATAAATATTAAAAGTTGCTACATTCATTTCATACACGCTGGCTACACTAGCGCTATTCTGGTCAATTTATGAACAATTATTTAATGCTGTTACTTTTAGTCGTAGAGTGAATATTAGCATAGAGTAAATAGTTACTTAACCAGTAACCAGTAACCACTGGTAACTACTTACTCTATGATATTAGGTAGGTACCTATTTTAGTAGTTGGTATGCTATGCTATATTAGATGAATGCCACTTTTTCAGTTTAACACCCATTGGCCCAGGCGGGTTAGCATTTAAGCTTACATTAAGTCAAGGTAGCGAATTATTTTCACCCACCTTTAGGGGGGTCCAGTGGGAGTGTAAAACAAGAATCTTGACCATTCTTGAGGTGAGCTTCGCCAGTTATCTCGACAATATTAAGGCGTAACAAATATTCGCTTATAACTTCGTTATTTTTGACCGTACGACAAAAATGATAAGAACTAATATTGTTCTTTATGCAATTCTCTACAAAATATTTCTTACAAATTTTTACATACAATCAATATTTTTCGAGATAAATGAAAAAAAGGGATAAAATAAATCGGCGACGATATTAGATTCGTCGCCATGGGCGTAGATCGTTAAATATTGGTTCTACGAACAAAGTCGTAGATAAAAATTATTGAAAATTTAATTACGAACAACTTTGTTCCTGTACTAGGCCCTAAAGTTTATTAACTTAAATAAAAGATGTTGAAAAATATATTTTACACCTTTCTTTCGTTCATCTCAAAAAATATTGATTGTACGTAAAAATGTGCAACAAATATTTGTAGAGAATTGCATAAAGAACAATATTAGTCCTTATCATTTTTATCGTAAGGTCAAAAATAACGAAGTTATATAATAAGCGAATATGTGTTACCCCTTAATATCACGATAACTGGCGAAGCTCACCTCGAGAATGGTCGAGATTCTTGTTTTACACTCCCACTGGATCCCCCTAAAGGTGGGTGAAAAGAATTCGCTACCTAGAATTAATATAAGCTTAGGCCCGATTTTCGTCTAACCCGACTGTAGTAATAGTAATGTAAGATGGTGCTCTTTGTATACTATCCTCCTTTCACTTCAGAAATTAATATAAGAAATAACTTGCACTGACAGATATATTTGCCTGTGTCCGAATAGTTCTCATGGAAGTCACTGTCAAATGACAATGTCATTGTCATGTCATGTCACTGTAAATCGAAGTAGGTATCAAAGCAAGTATCAAATCAAAGTTTGTTGACTTTGTTTATCTTGTTCCAGTGTTTTAATAAAACTTTTTGTAATTTATTCTTTTACCCTGTCAAGTTAAAACTAAACTTTTAGCGTACCCTCATCTTTTTTTTTGAAAAAACTAATATTGCAATGGGAAAGTCCACGTTAGTTGATGGCGATAACAATCCAACATCGCCGGAACCTGACCCAGCGAAATTATTGGAAGCAGCATTATTACAGATGGATGGAATTATAGCTGGTAAGCAAAATGCTTATAAATTACCATATACTTAAATTATTTTGTTTCTACTACCTATATAATAATAGCAATAAATTTACTATGACGATCGTCATTAGACATGCATCACTAGGTATTTAGGTCTCAGTTAGTTCTTTCGTTAATTGCCTTGACTAGGTATTATTTTATTAAGTGATTTTCAATCAATACTTGCTAACTTTGTTTAATAAAATGACATTTAAATTTTAAACCAGGAAAGTTATTCTAGAATGCTGCCGTGTGTTCTGAAACATTTTTTGTAAACTCGAAACACCAAAACAATTTATTTAATAATCTTTTAAAACAATATATATATATATATAAAGTTAAACTATATAAATATATATAAACTATATATAGACTATATAAATTAAAAAGTTATATAATAAGTCTTTCACTTTAGAGTCGTTCATTTAAACTACTTCTAAAATGTTACAAGGTAAGATTAGATTGCCAAAAAGATAAAGTTGTATATATTGTTTTTATTTAGTTGAATAAGACTTTTTAAAGAATAATATATATGAATAAACAAGGTAGGTGTTTACTTATTATTTATTTCTAGTTCTTATCATATTATAAAACAAAGTCTTCCACCATGTCTGTCCTTCTGTCTGTCTGTCTGTTTGTGATAAACTCAAAAACTACTGCACCAATTTTCATGCTGTTTTCACCAATGGATAGAGTGGTTCTTGAGGAAGGTTTTAGTATATAATTTACAAAGTTACATGGGCGAAGTCACGGGCAGCAGCTAGTTATGTAATAAGAACTAACTTTATAACTTGGGGAGTACCTAATTCAGCTCCATTTGCAATTTGCTAAATGTTTTGGTTACACCTAGTTCCGCTTCTATCAGCTGCTTATTTTTATTAATATAAATATAACAATTATTTTTATTAATATATTTTTATTTTTATATTATGTAATAGAGTAACTTTACGGAGAAAACATTTTGGTGATTAAAGCTGTATTGAGCTGAATGAATGTAATTACTCTCTTAATAAATGTAAAATTTTGACTCCGTAAAATAAAATAAAATGCCTTCAACTTTACACTTCAATACATTACTGTGCAGTAATGATGTAGACTAGGATTATTAGTTAAAATATTATACAAATTTAGTTTTAATAGTAAATTTTGTTTCCTGTTTTTGAGTTTTTTTTCCATTTAAATATTAGTTCATAAAATTGTGTTATATATTATACACAGTGGCAAGTTTATATACACCTCTGATTAAAGCGGTTATTACACTATTCCATTCGTAGGAAACCAATTTTGATTTTAAATTCTATTATCTATTTTCAACTCTAAATCTTCAATTTAGAAATCAATTTAGGTTACTACTTAGATTCCTAAATTCTTTTCCTACAAATTGAATAGTGTATAACCACTTTATAAATATGGTGAATAAATTATTAAGGGGTTTATTAAGTAATTAAGTGGCAAATTTGTTTCGATCAAACAAACAGGCGATTGACTACATTGATTGATGAATCCTTGCAAATTTTGACTAAAAATTTGTAAATTAGATGAGTGAATGTGTTCCCATTTTTGTTACAAAGACAATTTTAACATTATAATAACGTTACTATACTGGAAACTTTTACTACCTATCTAGATATTTATCTGTGTAGCTCGAGGGGTGTCGTGTTCTCTCGAGTGAGGGTGCAACAGGGGTGCAAACTGTTGAACAAGGGGGTGGCGGTACCGCCAGTCCGGCACCGCACGCCGCGCGATCGGTCGCGTCGTCGACCGTCATTTACGACAGCGCAGAACGCCGAATCGCAAAGTGTCAGACACACGCGTATTTTTCTCGAATTTGTATTTTATATACTACCCTACAGTTTTTCATCTTCCATCTTTTGTATGTATACATTCCTAGCCTTTATTTCCCACATTTGTCCATCATATTAAATACGTTACTAAACTTTCTTCATAACCGAGTAAATTAATCCAAACATAAAGTCGTTTTGAATTTTGCAACACAAAATCTAGCTATAGAGCAGTGTCGCTTTCAAAATCCATGGACTAAAAGCATTAGGCTAAGATAGAAAAAATTACAAGACAAAGTCGCCACAATATCCTTTTTAAGTGCCCGTGTCTTTGCTTGTAATGGTTTTCAGGTAGAGTACCTACTTGCATCTAGGTAGCTGCCAGGTACGCATTTAGTGGCCACTTGACAACGTATCTCGCGGATCGTGCATTACTTCCACGTGAACAATGCTTTACTCCTATTGTGAATACATTTGGGGACAAATAAGGAAATACATGTCTCGCGACATCGCGTGTTCCGCTATCACAATCTCGATTGAAATCTCTAAGCAAATGTATGACATCATCATAGCTAGTTTAGTTGAAAAATGTCTTTATGATGTCATCAAAGTATGTAAATTACGTAGTAAATTTTGAAAATTTGATAAAAATTCATGAAAATAATTTGTTTTAAGTACTAGGATCACAAACACAAACACAAAGCATCACAACAACAAAAAAAAATATTTTTTGAATTTACAACTAACTTCGAACATGTTTAATAAAAATAGAATAGTAATCCCGTAAAGTTTTTAGATTGTCAAGTAAATGCACTCATTTATGACGTAGAAAAGGATATACCTATTATATTATCAATTTCTTTCTTCAAAATTCAATTCATACTAAAAAATTAAAGGTCCCGCACTTGCAGTACCGATGGCGTTGCTTGTGTTATAGGCTACATTAGCCACCTACCATCAAATGGACCGTCAGCCTGTCTTCGACCTTAACATGAAAAATGAGAGCGCTACCATTTTTAATTCAATTTTCGTATACGTCGTTCATCTCACTTTTCGACCTTGGAGCGTTTAATATATATATTCGTAATATAATCAAAGATTTAAATCTTTGAATATAATGTATATTATATACATGGATGGTTCTAAAATGTTTCTATTATTTTAGGGGTTGATCACATTCACCCCCTTTATCTTTATATAGCAGAAAAATGTATTCTTTTTTACATATAGGATGTATCTACCAATATAATAAAAATAATAAAATATATTTCTAATAACTAAGAACTAAACAATGCAGCCGAAGCTTTAAATCTCAATAACAAAAGGAAACGAGCAAGAGTGTAATCTCAGCGGCGGCGTTGCGTCTAGATTAAATTTTTGAAGCATTTCTTATCGTCTGATCTCTCAGATATTTACTCAGTGATTTTTTATATCCATTGTGATGGCTTTGATACTTTTTACAAGATTTTTCCTATAACATTTTCCTTTCAACTTCCTTTTCATTTGTCCAAAATATAATAAAAGCTTTCGTTATTTACCTACCCTTCAATATTTATTGTATCTTGCGTACAATGCTTTTTCAAAATCACATTTTGTAGCTTTTTATACGCAATTTTATAGCATTTAAAAATCGTATACTGTATGAAAATCAAAGGAGCCCCATTTTCTAAGGAAACTTTTTATTATATTAAATCTTTGAAATGTCAAATCTTCGCACAAGTTACATGTGTTTCGGTAGGTTAAAGTTTTTTTTAAAATAATATCCCGAAACCGTAATGTGGTGTTCAATTGTGATTGTGCTGTGTACCTTATTGGCATGTGATTGAATGTGCAATCCTCTTTATTTACCTAATACCCCACATTGTGACTGAGACAGTGACCGAGGTGACCCTAGCCATGTTTTGTGCCTGTGAGAGTGCTCCCTTATCTTGTCTAGAACTGCGTGTCTGTCTATTCCGCCTGCCATTCCGTTCTGAACTAGGTGAAGGGTGCTGCTTCATAATAATAACAGATGTCGTGTCCATTATGTTCCAATCTTATCGTTTCGAACTGCTTGTATTGTCTTAGGTTAAAAGGCACAGTAGGTACCCACCTACCCACAGTTTGTACGTTAGATAATTTTACATTGTTTTGTCCTACTAAATATTACTTACTAAACAAATGAAACAATTTTATGTCGTATTATATAAGTATTAATTTAGTTGTTACTGTAATTGAAATAGATAGGTACCCAAAATAATTACAGGAATTGAAATTATTGCACAAGGACATTAGAATAAATTACTACAAATACCAATATGTGTATATTTTTTTGTTGTCAGTATTTTTATGCCATTTTTAAGTCATTAAACTGTTTACATACAAAAAATTTATCAAAATCGGTTCAGTAGTATAGAATGGCAATAAAATAGAAAGACAATATTGGTACTTATTTACGAAAGAAGACGTTAATAACTACTTTTAAACAGTTATTATCTCAACTCAATTTTTTTTACTACAAACAAACGGCTTTTTAGATAATCCCATATTTTGCATTACAAATGTAGGAGTACACATTTTATTCGAGGAACGTGAAAAGTTTTGTAATTATCATTTGTTTTGGGGGTGAGTTGGTTTTATAAACAAAATAATGTAGGTCACTGAATACTCTCAGCAGGTATTCTTCCCAACATTCTCGTCAAGGTTGTGTGACCTTTGTTCTCATCCCGGGGGCCCATTCCACGGAATCGTGGCTGTGGGAGGGATTCAATCTGTAAATCTAAACGGGAAAAAGTCAAATGAAAATGTTCGTATTTCTTAACGATTTTAACGTATATCATTTCGGGTTTCTTGTGTAACGTTCTGACTGAATGTTACATAGACGTTTTAATATTTAATGACTAGCCATTGAAGATCATTAGCAGTAAGCAAGAATTGTGACAAATCCTTAAGAAGTTCATTATTACATATAAATTAATTGTGCCATTCAGAGAAGTTTTTATGTGAAACGGAACATTAATAGAGATTCAGATCAGTGGATTTGAAATTTTCCCTCTTACAAAAACTCAACATAAAATTGTCGAAAGTAGGCCAGAGGCTCTCATATTTCTCATTTTTAATTAAAACCCGTATTCCTCTATAAGCTGAATAAAAGTATAGTAAAAGTTCACAAATGGAACGCGCGTTGAAGTTGAAGTGTTTTGCTATGTGATATTTTTATCGAAGGCACCATGCCCGGTTGTTGGCACTTGCCGGAGCACTTTACACGCTGGTGGCTCTTGGATGTCTGCAGCGGGCGGATTTTCAATGATGTTACCTCTGCCGATACACAAGTACCCCGTATGTAATACCAAAGTGAAATTGTACAAATTAATGTGCATAAGCTCTAAAACAGAGACACGCGTACATCGGACGCGTACTTTGGTCGCTGAACAAAAACACTACTAAGCTGACAGTCGGCGGCTTTGACGAATTTACAGATATACTTCAGCTATTAAACAATTACAAATTGACCATTTGGCACGAATATGGTCGGTAACGCACTTTGGCATCATTAATGACGGCAGGTTGTCGTTTTATACGCAACCGACGTACGCGAACCGATATACGCGTGGCCATGTTTTAGGATGTAGTATGTATAGATGTTCAAACCATTGCTGAGTTGTATTTGTTTCAAGTTTTTACTTTGCTGTCAAACTTGTACATAAGGCACAAGTTTTATTGTACTTACACAAGTAAGGTAAATTGTACCATCAGGTAATAAACCATAACCAATAAGGTAAGGAGAAGTGCAAAAACACCACTGCCTTATAAGGAGATCACAGTGAAATAACAAATGATCTGATGTTGTCTTTCGTTGCATCAGTAAGGAATACATAGCCAATTCCTTATGACTGTATCATCCATCAGGTTCCTAGCGCACATGAATCCCTACTACTGGTGTTGCTTACATAATTTGTAGGACAAACTGTCAAATCCAAATTCACTGCTTCTTATTTTAGTCTAGTGGAATGTTTGTGTAGCTTTTTGTGCTTTTGTGTCCTCTGTTAGTGAAGTTAAAAGAATTGGCTATCAACAATATAATATATACCCTTATGATTAAAGCAGTCAAGAAACACCTGGCAATAAAGTTATCCGGAACAAGATTTTATTTCGAGAAATAATAAAGCACGTAATTAAACGTGTATAATTTTGTTTGTGTGACTTAAAGTACTTATGCTATGCTGTTGGTAAGAAAAAATTTCTAGAAATTTGATCCTTATATCGGTATAACCCAAAAACGTCTAATACAATAATTTAAACGTCTTTTAGATTAGATTGTAAAAGTAGCACTGCTTATTCGCTTAGTTCGTTAAGAAGATGGCTCGTGTTATGAAGTTGGCTAGGCACTCCATTATAACGAAGGGTAAAATGATGAAGATTTTTTTACCTTTTATGCCCGAAGCAAAAGCGTCATTGTTTCAGGCGGATGCAATTCACTCGGCCTTCGCGCAATTTGTGCGAGTGGAGTTATTATTCATAGATTTGGGTCTCCTGTACTTAACAAATAAACGTTGTGTATATTTTAAATAATTAGGATTATTTAATTCAGCAAATATAAATGTTAGAAAGTAAAATTAATTAAAAGGCATAAAGGAAATATTTGAAATTAAAAACTTTTGTCTGTGAAATGATTGTTAATTATATGAGATTATTTATTTCTTATCGGTCTTATTTTGATATTACTTAACTAAACAAAAGGTAACTAAACATCGAAATAATATATCTGCAGAACCAAAGGCCCAAGCTTCACGTATTAAGCATATTATTGTTTTTTTCAAACATTGTTTTGTTAGTTCGATATGTTTCCCCGAATTTCAAACAAGGTGTGTGTGGTCGTATAGAGGCTGGAGGCGCTAACTCTGGGGGCGTGACCGGTCCAGGCCGTGCGGCTAGATCCCGTGCCCTGGAGTTGGCACAGCAGTTGGCTTCATCCCTCCAACACGCGATACCGCCACCGCCACGCCCCGACTTCACTACCGCCAGCGCGATACTCAGATGGCTGCAGCAAAACAACAACTCCGTGGCTCTAGTAAGTCAATTTCTATTACACATTCTTATTCTTTTTTCCTTAAAAGAGTATATCGCACATTATATTTAGGAGCAATTGTCAAGCACGATTATGAACTTGTCAAAACAGACTATACCTTAGCCGAGACTGTACATTTTTTAAAATATTCGTTGTTGGATGGGTCATTCGTTCAGAAGAGGTTCCTTGAAAATTTTCCCACATAAAATAACGAAGAACGCAAACTTATCATGATTTTCTTATCCCGAGACAGCCTTTCGGATAACGGGATTACTTTCGCCGGCGCTACGCCTACTAAGCTCGGACTTTGGACGGGCTCTGTAATCTTAAAAAATAAGGCTGCTTCTAAATGATAAACGCGTTACCTTTTATATACATCCTGATTTTAAAATATGCATTTGATTCTATGAACTGTTAAACACACTTCAAAAAGTGATCGTGTCTTTTATTATTTTTCCCATTTTTAAATATTAATAAATGGTTGAAACAATTATATCCTTTTATTAAAAAATCGAGACTGGCTGATGGTAGGTCTACCACAAGCAACGCATCTCAGGTGTTGCAAGTGCGCTGTCGACCTTGGTAAGGTATAGAAGGCCATATTAAAGTGTGCTTTGGCATTTTTATTTCCAAAATAAATTGCAACCGTTCGAAACTGAAGGTATTTTATATAACCACTAGCTGTTGCACGCGAATTCGTCAATGTGATATTTAATAAACCAGCATATGCTCTGAAACAATCGCATTTGATTTCTCTGTAATAATGATGATATCGATTGGCGGGCGGAACTGTTTCAGAGCCACATGGCTCATATATCCTATTGTGTTTGCATTAAGTTCGGGAAGTGTAATAAGTATATGAACCGAATAGTAAATTGTTTCCTTACATTTCTTGTAAATGATAGTCTAATGGGACTTATGGGACATTTTTCAGGGGTTGATTAGAAATAAATTATAACTTGTTCTAACGGTACGGTAAAATCCCACTCCATAGTTTGTATATAAACTAGGTTTGGAAATAAAGATCGCAAGATTAATTTTATAGTTAGAAAAAAAATATTGCAAAATTTTACTTTCGGGAAATAGTTAAAGAATAAGCTTTTTGTGTGATTTCAATTTCCACGAGGCATTTACAAAAATTCAAATAAACATAATTAACGAAAATAAATTAGGTGATTTTGAGTATCTACTCAAAATTGTAAGGAGTATCTTTTTATTGGTTGTTACAACATTTTTCACTTATTTGCAAATTTTACATATTAGGTAATCTAATTGTTTTTTTTTTTAAATATATTTAAATAAATATAAATCACACTCCTGTTTTATTTAAAAGTAACAACTTATACGTACACACGGCACTAATAAGTGTTCCTTACTCTGCGCCGTAGTTCCGTGTAATTAGAATTAGTGCTTCAACGTCGACCTTTTGGTTCGTAGAACAAATTACTCCCATCTCGGCTAGTTTCAGACCTTCCCATACTGACCCATCTTAATAAACAGTCGTGAACTAAATTTTGCAGTAAATAAATTGCGGTTTGAAAGTATGACCATTTGAAACTCTGACGATTTGAAACTCTAACGTTTTAAAACTCTGACGATTTGAAACTAACGTTTTAAAACTCTGAGGTTATGGGACCAAACCATTTAATCATTCAAAGCAAAATTATTATGTAATTTTCAAAGTAAGATTTTTTTTATTTATTTGTTAAGTATAGATTTTTTTGATATCACAGATAATGTTATATTACTTAGGTACTAGGTGGTGCCCGCAACTTTGTGTTGAATTATATATAGAAACCGTTGAAAACCGTTGCGTATAGTTTAAAAGATCTAAACGTACAGTGGGACAGACGCGACTTTATTTGATACCTACTATAATAAAGATATTACTAGCTTTTAAGACTTTTAACCTATTTTTTTAGGTGTTAAAATTTTTATTCAATCTTTATTGCTCATGTATTTTTTAGGCGTTGAATTTATATTTTTATTCACGATATTTCACGATGATTACGGCGTGACAGAGTAACTTTCACATTTATAATATTAGTATGGATTTTATTTATTCCATATTCGTACCATCATCATCATCGAAATAAAATAATAAAATTTGTAATGGTTGTGATACCCGTTGTGATTTATTTTATTAAAATGGTCTGCATTTTCATTTCGTAAAAAGCAAACTGAGATATACTTTCAAATTAAACTTATGTATAACCAGCGACCCACCCCGGCTTTGCACGGATCTAATTTCAAAACTATAACCATTGAAGAAGTAAGCGGTTAATTAAACAGACAGAAGCAGCATCTTATTTGTTTTGTAAAATGTATTGATTGATAAATCTTTATATATATATTTCTTCTGTGCGTGTGTATGTCACTGAACTCCTCCTAAACGGCTGGACCGATTTTAATTCTGTCTTCACTTATGGATAGAGGGATAATCAGGAATGGTTTGTATGTAAAAAAAAATTTGTCGCGGACGAAGTCGCGGGCACCCACTAGTAATTAATAAATATTTGGAATATTGTACTGTGCTATTATATACCTGTTAAAATATTATTATAAACAAACACAGATTAAATATATAATAATGTTAATTAGGAATAAAAATATTTTTAATGTTGGCTACTCTCGATGCCAAGCCAAGCCACCTTCCCTCCTCTGGTGAGTGCCAAATTAACGCTTGAACATGAATATTCAGAGCACATTTATTTGTCCGCAAACATTCACGGTTCACTGAACTAATTTGATTACATGACAGGAGTGTCAGCTTTGAAGTAAACCTACAACACAAATTTAATGTTATATTTACAGTATTACTAGAAAATATTGTGTGTAGGTACTTGATACTTCCGTCATGTCAGACATGTCATACGTGGCGTACCTGTCATGTACACAAATGTTTATTAAATGTCAAACGACTAGTCCCTTCTCCCTTGTCAATGGCAATGAATACGAAGTTTGTCATTCGTTCGGGTATTTTTAGATATTTCATCTTATTGGGGGCGTTGGGGGACGTGTTTTAATTTTAGACATAAGGTTTTATTACAGAAGATAGCATAGACTACAGGATCTCTCTTATACTAACTATTTAAAGAATGATTAAGTATAGTAAATTATTTTAATAGTTTTACATGCTAAATAACATAAGGTTTACATGCTGATGGTAACGATAAGTCATCTTCATTTAGATTATTTAGCAAAATGTTCAGCAATCTTGCATTGCTACAAATATTTTAAATGCGGAAATTTGTGAGGATTGGATGGATGTATTACTCTTTCACGCAAAAACGGCTCAACGAATTTCGATGAAATTTGGCCCAAGGATAGTTTATTAGCTTGATTATTACAGGAAATTTTAATATCCTGGAAAAATGTTGGGTTCCTGAAGGATCGTAAATATATAAAAAAGAGGGTGCCACCTCATTTTCCAATGTGCATGAAGTCGCGGGCGCCAGATAGTATAGATATCATCATCATCATCATGTCAGCCGCAGGACGTCCACTGGACCGGTCAGAAGCAGCCTGGATCCACCGTTGACCCGCGGCCTTATATAGTATAGATATATATTATTAAAAAATATATAATTTATCATCGCTACTATATTCCATTGCACACTGAACGTTTTTAATAGGGTGGGACTATAGGTAGTTAAGTAGATAAGTTAGGTTTATTATAATTTCTTGTGAATATTTTAGTAAATGTTGTAATTTTTATAATTTATGTAGGTAATTGGTTTGTGTAATATAAATAATTTAAATAATGTTTATTTTAACTTTGATTAGGAACAGATACATTGAATTAGGATTACTCCTGTGATGATGTACCATGTGTGTTATTGTAATTAAATAAATTTAAAAAAATATCACCGTCAGGGACAACCGTATAGTGTTATATTGATTAACCGATTGTGCTATCCTTGCCAACATTGTTTTAACATTAATTGGTGCCGGGGTGTGGGAAAGGCACTAAAACAGTTTTAATATTCGCCTGTGCGCCACTAGGCTACCAGGTGACACGTATGTAATGAAAGCCTCTTGTTTACTGACCAACATTGAACACGGGCGTTGAATACATGTCGTGTGTACCACTTATGCATTCATTGCCGGCTCCGGCCGCCTCCGGACAGGCGGGGTAACTAACCTACGTTGAACCCTCCTTTATCCTTTCGGATTAGGTCAGTGTTCGTACGAAACGTTAACGTACCAAACACTACTAAGCTTATCCTGTAAATAGTTGGCTGTTTCTTGTCTATAAAGTACCTAAACGTGTTTATTTTGAAATTTGAAAGCGATCGATATCGTTAGATTCGTTAGTATGTCGGTAGTATTTCCTTAATTATATATATCAAGTCGCACACTCTTGTCAGAGTGGTCGTGGTCGTGCGGATGATGTACACGGAGGATGGTCGTGTTCGCCCTCCTTGTTGTGGTTAGGGAGCCCACGATGCTAAATGTGTAGTCACTCGAGCGTCGTGGGGACCTATTGGACTTTGAAGATTGGATGGTAAGAAGAAAAAAAAGTTATATGAAGTTTTTCATTTCAGCGGTGGGGTGAGCGTCTACAGGCGTTTAAAATTTTGTAGGCGCTGTATTTTAAAAAATCCTCCATATAATCGTCAGATTAAGAATCAGCACGATCAGGACTTTAGGCTGAACCGTCTGTATGAAAATCTGACGCGCTCGAGTATTACAAAATGAGAATCTTCAAAAATATTTTTTGCATTTTCAAAAAGCTGCCACGAGCTTGCGTTACATCCGAATCGTCTGAATTTTAAATGGGAGCTTAGTTTAGGTTCACTTAACATCCCCTCTGAAAATCTGACGCGCTCGAGTTGTATTTAAAATTTTAGCACCGATAGCACACGACGTATTTTATACGCGCGTTTCAGGAACGCGCGTATTCGGCGTCGTAGATGCCGATTATTGCGTTTGTGTCGATACAAATTAGCTTAAAAGCGATACTAACGCGTTTGAATCGATACAAACGCACTCAAAATAGGGGCGGAGGAGGGGCGTGCGCACCCGCCACCGACCGCGCCGCAGTTGCAATAATAGTTTACTGTACGTTGCACGTATATTTTGGTTTGAAATGGAACCAAAATATACGTATACCAAGATATCAACCGACGCCATTGTACAACTACAGCGTGCGCGTATACGCGAAGTAGACGCATGTTCCACGATCGACACGTGTGCTCAGGTTACAAAGTTGAGGTCGAATCTCGTTGGAAACGCGTATACGCGCGTCGTCTGCGCGTTTAAAATACGCCGTGTGCTTACGCTCTAAAAGAATTAAAATATTTTTTCGTAATTATTAATCCCTCGATTAATGGTAACCTTTCAATGTTGATGGGAAGTTAATTGAGTGCTGCGTTATTTTACTCAAGTAAATTTTTGTGAAGTATGTTATAAGGTCGGCAGCCTATTAACCTGAAATTATGCTCATAACATTTAACAGGCCGTGCTGTGGTTCGCCTCTCAGACAAGTTTCAGGTGAGCGCGCGTTCCATTAGCGCTAATTTGAATTTCTCTAAGCCCCTACATCCCGCATACCTATACTCATACCACCATATTGCATTCTAGTTTGTGTCTAGGGATCGCAGATATTGGATCATAAAAATATTTATGCTCGCCAAGCTATTTTTCGATATCCTATTTGCATATCCTTACATAGGGGAAAGTAGTACGAAATGATTCCCTTAAGCGGGAATCGCTGTAAAATATATATTCTTCAAGGTAAACCAAAAATAAAGGCGATTACTACTAGTATATTTATCTATCCAACTTTCATTATAGTCAAAATCAAAGCTATGTTTTACCAGTGAAATAAACTAGATTGCGTTAGTGGTTTCAGCACAATCGCAAAGGAATATCTTACCCCAAGGGATCAACTCGTACTACTTTCCCATATTATAAAACAAAGTCCCCCGCCGAGTCTGTCTGTCAATATGTCTGCATGTATGTTCGCGATGATCCCAAACTATCGAATGGATTATCATGCGTATTTTAATAATTGAAAGAGTAATAAACGAGAAAGGTTTTTATAAAATTGCAGAAAAAAATTGAACCCACACGAAGCCGGAAGCGGGTTAGTGCTTACTTTAGCGCTCTGGTTCAGATATATCGAGTTTAATTCCCGATAGACTTTTCAAAGTTGGCTTTAGTAACCACCCCTAGTAGTAATAATAGTATAGTCATATAGTAGTCATAAGGGGGCGGTAATAACCCCCTTTCAGAAGACCACCGTGAAATAAAAGCTCAAGGTCTGTTGTGTTTCGGTGAGTGAGTAAGGCTCACCATACCCCATTTAATACCAGAGCTCATTTCCCTATCCCTACCTAATATCACTTATTCTCAATCCTACTAAGGTCGGCAGCACTTGCACTTGCAGCACTGTAGCGTTGCTTTTGTTAATAGCCAATTGTTGATAGTCACCTATCACCAATTAATTGGCCATCAGCGTGTCTGACGTATTTTACATAAAAAATTATATAATTATATGTATATAATTATATGTATATAATTCGATGTTATCGATGCTAAATACAAAATTAAAAGTTTCATTTGGAGCGTAGAGTTCAAGTCAATACAGGCAGTAGATGCTCACAAATTTTAATTAAAATATCGAACCGGCTATGTTGTTGGAAAGCAGAAACACACCTGAGTTTAATAAATTTGGGAAGGTATTTACCTACTTAGTTAAGTTAATCCACTGATTAAGCAACTCTTGACTAATATTTATAGGATTTTGGTAATTATATTTTATTGGTCTTTAAAGGATATTTTTATATAACGTGGACACACGAAGAAGTAAAGTAAGCAATGTGTAGTTTAAACATTCATAGTGTGAAAATTATAATATAAAATATCCACTAATATAAAATATAATGTTTTATATTAGCGTAAAGACTAAAGAGCGTATTTTAGAGTGTAATCACCCTAACAACTGCACTTAAAAATTCTTTTACTTATTGACAGAAAGATACATTATTCTACTAGTTGGTTCCCGCGACTTCGTCCGCGTTGAAAAAGAAAAAAGTAGCCTATCCTGTACGTCTAAATGTTTATATACCAAGCTTCATGAATATCAGTTAATTCGTTTAAGAGTTATGGAGGAACATACATACATACATACATACATACAATACCTACACTTACAGATTTATTATTAGTATTGATGATTTGGACATCCTAGTATGTATATAATATTATTTTGTAGTGGCATATTGCCGTCCGCACTCGTAAACTATGGATCCCGAGTAACCACCCTCGCCCCTAACAGCTTTTGTGAAATAACAACACGTATGCTGTTATGTTTTACTTAATGTGTGAGTAATGGATATTAGAGCCCGTTCACCTGTTCCCGTTTTATCTCTTATCCTGTCCGAGACGACAGAGTACTTGTATTCCTATAAACAGGCGACGACAGCCACTTATAATACCACGATATAGGTAACGATAACTTATGCTGCGTACCCACTATGTTCGCGCATCAATCGTGCATCACGCACCTGCAACAAATCGAGTGTAGACGTTACGCGCATCACAACTTGTGTTCGCTAAAAAAACCGCCACCGCTTGGAGCACAGCTTTGGTGCGTGCAACGTTGCACGTTCCAGGTGCGCGATTGGTGCGCGAACATAGTGGGTACGCACCTTTATATGTACCACCACTTTACGGTACCGCCTAGCCTGCCTGTCTGCCATCAATTATCTAAAAACATGTTATTAAAATTTAATAAAGCTTCAACCTAATTTATCTAGCCACAGTAAACTGTTTTCGTATTAAATTGTTAACCATCGGAAATCTGTCAACCATTTAATTTGAACTATTGCTAGGTATTTATTATGATGTGTTATGTTTGCAGTGATAACTGAATAGTAAACGTGAAACACTTCTGTCTATATTCTCTTTAAAAAAATCTTATTGATTAAACTATAACGACTCCCGGCTTCTCATTGATGTATTTTTTCCTGCTGATTATTTAACAAAATATATTCCTCGTTTTTCGCTCTTCCAATCAGTGAAAATCGTATCTAAATTCCATTGGGTGTTTGAATATTTAAAGAATAAATAAGTAGAATTGTTAGTAATAGTAAATTTTCATATGGTGTAATTGATAAATGTAGATACAAATTTTATAAGAAATAGACATAGAGATCCAAGTCACAAGAATGAAAATGGAATCCGCAACTCACTTCCGGCCGAGCTTCCGCTAGCTGCCGTTTGTATCCGCTAAATTTTTTTTCAAAACCGCCTTGCTGATGAGACAAAATTTCATAAATATCCTATTTTATAGATGCAAACCTACTTTTAGCCAAAAATAACTTTCCAACATCAAAAGTTCATTATAAGATAACCGAAAAGATGTTTAAAAGCACTAAACCTAACAAAGTTTTTGGGTCACAGAAAATAATTATTGTTTGCATTGGTTATGAACAGAAACGATTTTAATTTACAGTAATGCAGTTTATTATTTCTTTTTTTTTTAATGTAAAAGTCATCATATATGTAAAACTCCCTTACCCACTCGACAAATGGGCTCGTGAATTCCTTTCACGATTTATTTTTTATTAGATCACTCCAATAAATTAGTGCATGCAACAAATTAAATTTGCCATGTAAAATGTAATGAATCCACAATATCTCTTTACATGAGCATACATTGCTGTGTAAAACCGATACGATTGTAGGCGAATTCGTCGATCCGAAACAATATTGTGGAAATTGTTCTCGAGGAAATGGAATGTGAATTGTTATTGCATAGGCATTCTGATTTCCGACCCAGCCATTTGTTTTTGATCTCCGCTCAGGATCGACTTCTGTTTAGCTACTCGCTTATGTATGTAAGATTCGACTAGATAATTAATTACCTGACAGTCTCACCAGCCTCAATATGTTAATTTTCTGCACCATTATGTAATGTAGTATTTCTCATTTAATTCCCAAAATTTATTCCCAATAAGAATTAATCAGGGCACTAATTTTATTATAGCGTCTCCGCTATATAAATATGAATACATATGGAAGTTGTATTCATATTTACTTTGTGTATGGAATTTTTTTATTTATCAACACCATTTCATTATTAACAGTTGATCAACGTTCTTATCTAAAAATAAAAATTTAAAGGTGTAACCGTTAATTCTCATATCGGCTCCTAATAATACTAACATGTTAGGATTAACATAACAATACGCAAGAGGGAGCCAAATTGGCAAGACCGCCTCATACTGTTTGGATTAAGTACTAACCTGCATATAATTAAACTTGATTTGATGTTTTTAGAATATAGTAACACCCACTAGAACCATGAAGTAGAACGAGCAATATTTACTATTATATTATACTATTGATTTATGGCTTTTCTTTCGAGAAATGTGACTTCATTGAATTAATGTGCCATTTGAAATACCTGAATGATATTTAAGATACTTAATTATGTTCATAGTACGTAGGTACTACTTACCATCGGTGGCAAAATTATTAGGGACAGTGCTCATATTCATGTAATCAATGAATGATTCCCTGGTAATGACAACTACATTTTTATGCATGACTGCACCGTGTCACAAAGCCAGAAGTGTTACTGCATTCTTGGCTGAAAAAAAATGTTTCGCCAGGGAATTCACAAGACATGACCCATCGAACACATGTTGACTCACCAAACGGGCGATGCCGAAAGAACTGATTACCAACCAAGCGCCAATTCATTGAAACTCTCATCAGAGATTGGAATCATAACTCCACACTCCAAGAAAATGAAAAAATATGTATTGAGAGCATGCCCCGACGAATAGAAGCTCTTATTTCAGCAAAGGGAGGCATAACTAAATATTGAAACTTGTTTTATTAATTTTTATCAATATTAATATTAGTCATACGAAGAATATAAATTTTTGTAGTTTTTATGATCCCAATAAAATTCAGATACAAATAAAAAATACATAAGAGACCAACAACCAATCATTTGTTAGAGAAATCCAATTAGGCTAGAAAATTCATAAATCTTAGTAGCTAGGTACTGTCCCTAATAATATGGCCACCCACTATATATTAGTACTGAGGGTCAATTTGCTTTCCAAACGATTAAAACTACGAACGCAGTGGCAGCATTCAATTTTTATTACTATAAACTTTTATTATTGAATGCAATACGTTCAATTTTGCGTACCTGAACATTTTTTGAAAGGAACGTTTAGTGCAGGCTAGACCAAAATACAATAAAACATCTGGCAACAGCCATCGTCTGCGAAGTTAAGCTAAAACTTATTGGGATTTCTGTCAAAACGGAAAAGCTATTAACGAGCCACTAGCGTCCGCTTCGAGTACGAGAGAAAACTATTCCTATAGTGCAGCCGCTGTTTAAAACCTACATTTCCTTATTATAAAATGAGTAGCATTTGCTTGAAACTTCGCCAAGTGAAAAGTAGCCTTACTTATTTTCAACAGTTGGAACTATATTTACATCAAATTTCATCGAAATCGATTTGGCTATTAAGGCGTAAAAACGTATAATAGTTACTTTCGCGTTTATATTATATTGTTAAGGATTCTATGAAGCACGCATTCTTTTTCAGTTGTCCAGCATATCTTGAACTGCGCCGGTTATTGTGTTTATATGAAATGTACGTACTTACGTAGTATGTAGGCGCAGACAGGACGCAGGCAGGCGGGCATACGACGGTATATGCACGTAAAAGCTGCCTCAGCGAATTCGCTTGTGCAAAGAGTAATTTAAAATTCAAAGCGTTTTCAGTCGCGACGCGCGCTCATTAGACCACATTTTGCCTGCCTGCAAATAATATTTATTGGTTTGTTGTCTGAAACAGGTTAGCGGGGTTTTTGTAATTTTAATAATAACTATTCATCCTTCTGTGTACTAATATACAGCATGTGTTTGTGCGTACACAGTAATAATATAATATGCAATGTAGTGCTCGATCTACCAAACAGAATAAGGACACGGCACACACAAGGCATTACCAAATTTCAACGATAAGTGGTGCTGATGAAAGTACACATTACTTTGAGATATACTCGTACTTTTTCAAATAACGTATTTATTTATAACAAAAATTTAAAAAGCAAGCAAGGTTTTCGTGAAATACGCAGACTATGCGACGCCCCAACATTTCTTAAGCTTAAAGGGACTGTGTTTAGATCGTCATTTTCTTCGTTTGTCTGAACCTATTTGTGTAATTTAGTTTTTTGGCTGCACCATACTGTGTTCAGTTTTGGGACACACACACACATCGAGTGTCTCGAAACTTAATAGTAATAAATCCTATTTTAGGGAAACTTACAGGTATAATTACATAATAACAGTTTGTATAAATAGCTTAAAACCTAAATAAAAAAAATTCATTTATAGATTGCAAACTAGTCTAACAACAATAAATAAGAGTGTTATAGTAGGCCATTGAAGAATTTATCCTCTAATAAAATTTCATTAAAAAGTCTACATGAACGAGACATGAATGTATTCTTCCTATAATTTGTAAAATTCTAAGAATTGTAAAATCCTAAGAGCTACATGCCAGCAAAGAGCGATTTCTCAAATTAGTGTGAAGGACGTTTAAATATAATTTAAATATTGATTCATTATTGAAAGATTACCCACAGAAAAATGCATAAGAGTTTTTGTAATAAAACGAAATTAAATTCGGATAACGAGGGACATAGAAAAGTTTTTTCGTAAGCCTAGCACGACAGCTGAATGAATATAAGAGTATTTTGAGGTTGATCTAGTGACTTGTTTTTGCGGTTTCTACTCACGTTTCGTCCATTTCTTACCACCAAAAAGGAAATTCAAGCTGCTAAATATGTAAGTTTTGTCACACATTTCGCAATACCTGTTATTCCAGAGAAAATCTTTAAATTATTGTATGCCATAAAAAATTTAATCTTAGAAGTAAGAAGATAATTCTTTACAAAACTAAGTAAAAGTTAAAATTTTATTGGGCAAAAAAACTTTGTAAAATTCCTCCTTGAAATGTCAATTTTACGACCTGTTTCGCAATTATGTTACAACTAGTATAAGACACAATGTAGATGTGTCCGAAAGACTACATCTAACCTCGAATAGACTTTTTTAGTATGTGACTTTTTTTATTATTTCACTTAACTGTTATTTTAGACTTTATTTTGACGAAAGTTCCGGCGGAAAAAAGTAATTATTAATATAATGAATCATATGCGCATTATAAACGTGGACAAACTATTCTATAATATATACAAAATCTAGATATATTATATATAAATTTTATTATATGGCCGCCCGCCCAAGAGTCCATTTGCCGCCCACCGAGCTTCACGGGCGCCGAT
Organism: Synanthedon formicaeformis; assembly: GCA_945859745.1. Classification (NCBI taxonomy): domain Eukaryota; kingdom Metazoa; phylum Arthropoda; class Insecta; order Lepidoptera; family Sesiidae; genus Synanthedon; species Synanthedon formicaeformis. The sequence goes on from OX243957.1 coordinate 9,014,533, forward strand.
GTCGAACCGCGTGGCGCTCATTGTTCTCGCCTACATAATACCTACTCGCCGAAAAGAATAAAACAAAACATTTTATTGCCCAAATTTTGTCTTACATTTTTTTCGCTATAAATACTTGCCCGAGTAATTAAGAGCACCACAATAAAAATATTTTTTTACAGTATCTTGTCCAGATCATTTTTGAAATTTAGGTATTACCGACATTATTTATTATTTTTATGTACATACCGGGGTTACTACTATAGTCACGGAAAGCGTAGTTTCATTTTTTAACTGCAGTGCACGCAACTGACCCTGTCTGCTAAGTTTAGTATATCACTTGAGATTTATGTATATCACTTGTGAATGGGTCAAAGATATATAATTTCGAGGGTCGAGGTTAAAAATTATACCTATGTGTAGTGACACCGTAGCATGACGAGTAAGTAAATATCCAGAAATTATATTTGGAGATTAAAAATAGTTTTTAAGAAACTGAACGACATTTTCGAATTTGTCATTATAATAAACATTCCTTCCAAATAAATTTCTAACCTTTTAAAAGATAGATAAGATAACAGATCGGCAGCGTTATTTTATCTTAGCTTTTTCCCATCGCGAAAATATAGGCATTGATCAATGAATTTATACCATGACTGAAAACCATTGAATTCTTTTGATAGTGGTATTTAGTAGTTATTATTGTTATTATTTTTTTACTAAAATCAATACCTATTACATGTTAACTATTTGTACACTTTTTACGTAAAGATGAAAATAATCTCTTTGGTTAACAACATGGTTGGATAGTTTATTAATAAAACTTTTTGGTCGTTGGCCTCTTTCATAATACCAACCGAGTATTCTCTTGCAGTGTGTGTTGTGCGACAAAATTTAGCAGAGCATTTAGTAACAAACAACCCGGCGAAAGGTTCATAGCAAACTTTTTTTTATAATGAACGTAAAAAGCGTTTTAGTGAATTTTTGAACTGTTTTAGTGATATTTTTGTGTATCGACGACACTACATTAAGGGTAAATATTATTGCTTTGTTGAGCGTCAATTGTGAGCTTATATTAAATACACGATGGATAAGCTTGAATTAAATTTAAATGTTAAAGCTTTTTGAGAAATGAGGCAAGGCACACTGATTTTCGGTGTCATCACTTACAGAAGAATACCGTGAAATAAGAGCACGTGTGCTGTTGGGTTTCATTCCAGAGCCTTTTACCCCTTTTACCTAACGCTTCTATTCCGCACTTACAGCACGTATGCTGTTGCTTGTATTAACAGTCGACAGTAGCCCTCACTATCGAACAGACCGTCAGCCTGTCTACGACCCTTACATAAAAATAATATTAATAAACTGTATAACTGTAAAGTGTTAGTAAATTCGTTCAATAGTTTTTGTTCCTCATAAACTTTCGCATTTATAATACTAGTAGGAACTAGTAGGATTGGATGTTTCTTTTCCTTTATATTTCTCAAAGTAGAAGACGTAACTTGCATTATAGTTGTAAAATATAAGTCTTGGCCTCGGACGATTTGCGGCGCAGGACGGCAGCTGGCAGGCAGTCACTCGCTGTCAACTTCAGACTCTTGGGTTTTGCAAAATGTTTTTCTTCTCAACTTTTATTGCGGGCCTAAACTTGGTTTGCTACAGTGCCGGACTATTTCCACCATGTCTGTACTTACTTACATGTAGGAAACGCACTCAACGAGTACAACGTTTATTAAGGTTATTGTGTACGAACAAGTAGCTGAAAGTTGAGCGCGAAATTTTTGTAGATTTTCCAAGGGAACGTTCTTTTTTGTGTAACTATTTTGTAATTAGCTGTCATGTCAACGAAACTGTCAAAAGGAACGTGAATCGAAAGGCTTTTCCTTTTTTCGAAATTAAAAACGTATGCGTTTCGATGTAGTTTTAAATCACTTATTTTTTAATTTTTGTATGGTTTTATTTATTTATGGTATTTATAGCCGACCAGAAAAGTGCTTTATCAGTTTCGATAACAAATTCCATTCATTTTAAAATTCGCTAAGCCTTAGATTTCAAATAGGCGGGCCTATTCTCTATCTGTGGTTATTAAAACGTATCGACTCTAATGTCGACATAAAATTGGAAATAATACTTTGTCAAACTAAAAACCACACAATAACGCGCCAATAACTTCATCGACATGTATAACTACGAAAAAAACGTCGTAAATATATTAACATGTGCTTAGTGAATACCAAAGTAGACAATTGTCGAGTCTATAACTGCATCGAGTCGATAACCACACATAGAGAATACAGGCCAGGTATTGATTACTAATTGACTTAATGTTACTTTGAATTTTCAAATCAAAACAGATCTTATCATTCTACAACATACAAAGAATGTTCAATCTTAGGGTGATAAAGCACTTTATTTGTCGAGTTTACATCAAAAGTTTTTTGTACACTAAATAAGTAATAATTTGACTTAATTAATACTCGTGTGTACGCGGATTCGATCGCATCGGAACTTACTCATTATAGTAATGGATAATATCTTTTTTTATTGGATACTTTTCAAAACATGTTTTTTAATAACATTTTTTCATAGTTTTTTTAATGTATCAGCATCTTAATGTAATAGCAGAACATATCAGCGCAGGTAGTCTGATAGTCTTCCTACAGTCACATATAACACAAACAACGCTTGAATGGGATAAATTGTGAGGATATGGAAATAGGCTCTGAAATTCTGAACTCGTGCACTGAACCTCAACAACACACATGCTTTTTTTTTTTCACGTTGATATGAGGGGCAGTTGCTGCCACCAGACTATAAGTCAGTTATAAGTGCAGTTCAGTTTATAAGTGCAGGACGCAGTGATGCCTGTTAGACATGGAATTAAATAATATAATTACTTACTCACCCGCTTAGAAAACGGTAGTAGTTTTTAACAATACAAGCAGCTTTTAATTAGCGATCCTTAAAACAAAAGATAGTTGTAAATGGAAGATATTTTACAAATACCCCTTTCTGTAGCTCGCTCCACTGAGCCCCTGTCTCGGTTGTATTTGGTTACTCGCTCCGGCTGCCCCATCGACAAAGAAAATCCCCCTTTTATTTATTTCCCATTTGTTACTGTTCGTTCACCTAAATGACGTATTTATTTTAAATTTATCGTTTCTCTGTAACCAAACATGGCAAAGTTTAATGTACCATGACATCACCTTTCTAAGTTTACGGACTAAATATGTTTGAGATAATCGAAAATTTCAAATGATACGTAATTCAGTTTTAATCTGCCTAAAACTTTTATTATCAAAAAAGTATTTAGATCATATAATAAAATTTATAATCAACCAGCTGTTACACGCGATTTCGCTCGCGTAACTTTATAATATGTAGCCTAATGTTATTCGTTGATAATGTAGCTTTCTATAGCTAAAAGAATTTTCAAATTCGGTTCAGTAGTTTTTGAGTTTATTCATTACAAACATACAAATCTTCTCTCTTTATATTATTATTTTATAATCAACTATCGACCCGCTCCCGGCTTCGGCTGCTTCGAAAAAGGGCGTACGTAGACGCGGGCAATAAATTAATATTTTTTTAGTAAAATCAAATTTTATATTTTAATTTAACTCAACATTTATTTTGTACGCTTTAACTGTAATGCAATAGGAAGGAAAATTCACTGTCAGGAATTGAGATAAAGCATTTCATTTGGAAAGTGTATCAATAAAAGCTTCCAATTGAATTTACAACGATGTAGACGACGATTCCACTCCTTAGACTGGAGTTTGTAATTGCTTCTAGTCCACTTCGTACTTCATTGCGTTTCAGTTTTTAAGTGATTCGTGTTATCGATCCTAGTAAGTAATTTTAAACTTATAATTAATAAAGTTACGAAGATTTTATTTATGTACGATACGATGCCTCTTTATCACTCTTCACTAAATTGAGAGTGGTCGACGCAGGAACATTTAAATTTTATCGTTTGCTAATAAAATATGCGCAATATTCGGTATTAAAGTATATTTGTCCTCTCAATTGAAAAAAAAAATGTACGTGACATTAAGTCAACCAATGAAATTGTAATGTCTACAATATTTTTTATCCTTTCAAGATGAAAAATATGTAATTCCTTAAAGTTTCTTTGGTTAAATACATGTATATATATATATTTACTATAAATGAAATGAAATATATACTATGTATAAATGAAAGTATATATGCAGAAATACTTTTGCTTTCGCCGACAAAAGTTTATTTCTATTTCTAGATTTCGTGAAACACGTGCTCGCCTTAATAAAGTTTACGTAGTTCTTTTGTCGAATAATAAAGTAGCAGCAGATGTCTGTCTATTTTAAGATAATGGAGGATTTGTCCTTTTTAATAGCTTGAACGTATTACAAAATTCCAACCTTTTTACCTGTATGTTTGAAAATTAAATAGTATTTTTTTCCCATTGATATACAGATAAAGTAAAAAAAGAAAACAGTATGAACTGTTTGGGTGAGCGTAGAGGACGCTATGAGTTCGATTCGGCGGAGCCCAGTGCCCCCATGTACTACCCGACGCAGCCGCCTTACAACCCGGATTATTATGAAATCACTGAAGGCGGAACAGCAAAGGTCTGTTCCACCGATGAATGGGATCTTTATGAGACAGAATACTATGTGGGAAACGAATTGGAAGCCGAAGAAAGCTGCGTCGGGTGGGGGCGTCGTTCACTATACGAAGGCGTCAACTGGATGCCGGTGAGTGCGTCAGTCTGTGTGCATTGAGTGGCACGCCGCACGCTACAACATTGCGCTTACGCATTGTACCTACGTGTTGTGTTCTGTGGCTATCTATCGTGAATAATCTTTTCCGTTGTGTGTAATTAACATAATTTTCGGATCACGCTGTAAATACTTTCATGCCGAATGCGGTTGCATATTTACGCGATGAAAGATTTTATTTCTGTTTGGACTAATAAAACATGGATCAAAGTTGGAAGGGTGGCGGGAATGCATTAGACGCACATACCGTGATCTATTTCCGGGCACGGGCGTCGGCCTTATTCGTGTAAGCTCCGATCATTTTTGACTAAAACATGCGAGAGCTCGGCCGCGGAGGCTCCCTTGTGGCGGCCACCATCGCCTCACTCCATAATCGAACTGCGAGCGATGAGAAGTCCCGACACTTCAAACCGCGCGCGAATCCTCTCACTGGAAAGAATGTGACTGAAAATAAAATTGAAGAAAAGATTCGAGACGACAGCTCACGTCGCGCTTCCGGTTGTAGCGAACGACCCTTATCCACGGCGTCGGAAGCGTCGGAACGCGATTCCGCTTCCGTTCAATCCAGCGAGGAGCCGCCTCCGCATGAAAGTACGTAATTCATAAACTGCAAACGCGACCCTGACGTAATGTGGGCTCTGGAACGCGGCCAAACTCTAAATAGAGACACAACTGTGACTCGTACCGAGAGTTTGTCGTGCAGTGTCGCGTCCACGGAGCCTCATGTCCGACCGCGAATACCTAACTGAACCTTTCGACGATATGGAGGAGCGGGTGGCCGGTGGCTACGTGCATCCAGCCATTCGCTCCTACATGTACTCGCCAATGGGTGAGTTTGAGTCGTTCACGAGGCTCCCTGCAGTTTGACGCGATGCGCTTGACGAAATGTAAATTTTACAACAGGCGGTGACTCCGATAGCCCGGATGAGACAACGGTGAAGTGCGCCGCTTGGACGGAAGGTGCTCTCGCGGCTATTCGTAGCCAATCTTCCGACAGTGAATCGAGTTCGTCCAGCGAGGAGGACTCTGCAGAATATGAACATAGAGGTGGAGATGCTGATTATCGTACACTAACCCCTAACAAAGGCCTGGATAATTCGACGCGCAGGGACGATGATTTTAAATGGATGTCTACCGGCGAAGTTTTAGATGACGTCGGCAACACCACTTCAATGGAGGCTAGAGCTGAAGACTATTCATCGAATAGTTTAGACAGACGTAGGCGTATGACAAGTGATCGCAGTGATCGTGATAGGAAATCAAGATCGTCTATGTCGGGAAAGCCCCCGCAACATCCGTCTACTGTTCGTGCGTCCCCGCGCCCTCGTCGTACGCGTAACGAAGACACTCCACCGGATCTACAAAGACGTTGGAATTCTTATGAACATTTCCGATGGCCAGAAGGTGGGTGGTGGCCACCGATGTGCTGGTGTCACGGACCTCCCGCACCTCCACCTTGTTGTATGCACGATCGAACTTGGCCCTCGCATCCATCGCTTCCTCCCGCCCCTTCAAGACCATACAATTACAAGGTATAAGTTAGTTTAAGTCAGACTTAACGCAGAGTTTAAGTCACAATTTACTTGATTGATGTTCTTTATTTGTAAAAAAAACCTTTTATAATTATTGTTATAATTTCTTTTCTAAATTTGCTTACAATTCGAATAGAGTATCCTAACAATTTGTACTCGATGTTACCGTATGTGCACTGCCAATGAAACGAACATGCACAAATTCAAGGATAACTGGGTGTTTGCGACTAGATATCTGGCAAGTTTTAGTGGCTTATCAGTAACGATATTGCAGAATATTTGGATATTGTTTTGTTGAATTGTATATATTTTTAACGCATAATCTCAAGAGTAGACTTTGTATGCAATGAATTTGACTGACTAATGACGTATTTTTTATTTAGCACTTTAAGCATTTATAACCTGTTCTAAATACTAGCTATATTTAAAACTATAAAATGCCTTTGAATTTTGAACGAGAATTTTTTCAGGTGTATAAAAACATCCTTTTTATTTCGTCAAGAAAGAGAAATTTTTCTTTATAATGTATTTTATTATTTTTTTCTATTTAATCTTTTACAATTTTCAGAACGATGCAGAGGATCGGGTGCGACGACTTGAGACAGATAAGGAGAGTTTGCAACTTCAGTTGCAAGTACTGTCCGAACAAATCGCTGCGCAGAGTGAAAAAATGATGGATCTGGAACGAGCGTTGATTGACACTCGGCAAAAACTTGAAGACGCCGAACAACAGCTTCAAAAGGTAAACTGGACTACATAAAAATTAACTTTTGTCATACAAAGTTATAATCTTTTTTAACGTCTTTTTATGTTTTTCTATAACTATACAAAATGATTTATAACTTCGTATGTTTTTTTTTACTTCTTCAAAAGTGTGAAATTGCCTACATACAGCGTTTTTGAGCACACGCCTCAATTATAATAATATGTAAAATTATGTTATATGTTTCGACCTAAATTCATTTTGAATTGAGCATCAAACTAGTCTACACTACAAGTTGTTTCTGCTGCTCGTTCATAGTCAGCAACACTAACGGTAGACTGGTTGGTTTGGACCACAAACTTTGTGTCTTGTTAGCAACTAAGCTAAAACTAAATAATTTGCATCAAACAAACACTATGTTGCTTGCGGTGAAAATGTTTTGTGTTATTTCACACTTTAGTTATATTTTATCTCTAGAAAACTAGAGTTTTGTAAGTTTTATTTGTATTATTCATTTGAAAGCTGACGTGATCGGGATTGTTCTTAGCTATAATTTATGAAAATCTGTTCAAGGTGTTGAAGACCATTTCCTAGCTAACGAAAAGATTTCAATAATTTCCATACGTTCGATTAATGTTAATAAATTTGGTATACTGTTACTTCGGTCCTTGACCTGCAGCATCCAGTATTCTTTGGGATAACCAGTAGCTGAGGAGTTAGCAGAACCTCAACAATTTATAGCAGATATAGCGTGTTTTTGGCTCAACAGAAAGTCGGGGGTAAATTTATAATTATAGCCTGTTGATTACAGTAGAGCATTTTTTGGGACAGAAAATTCTGCTTTAAATTAAATCCCGTAACATATAATGTTCGAATTGTCTCAACGACATCCATCATCGGATAAATTGTTTTTATGTACATACCTAAAATTTTATTAACACTAAAATTTCAGACCATAAATTCTAGTTGGTGCAAAGTAAGTAGATATACAAGTCTTTAACATTCAGCACGGCCTAGATCTCGCCGGAATGGTCTATTGAATAATCATGACGGTCGTGGGCCGCCTTCCGCGCCAACGGCATACCGAGAACAAGTCTCTTGTGTCTATACTTAGTTGCGAACTGTGACGCTTTAATAATTGTTGATTCAATCCTACGTCGACCTTTATTTTAATTGCCAATTATTATTACAAAAAAAAAGAAGGAAAAAGGATTTTTGGAAAAAAGTTAATACTGGTACCATATAAAAAAAATTATACCCATATTATATACATTTGTTTTAAATAAGTGCAAGTCAACTCAACGCACGCGAAAAGAGCTCTGAGCGCCAGTTTGAAAGCAATAATGTTTGTGCATGGGGTATAGTCGCGCACGGAAAAAATAAATTAATGTAACTACATAAATTATTTGTGTTAACATGTTTTGGTCCTGAATAACCTATAATAAACAAATTGTAAACAAAATTAATAAAATAATTTTGTTATCAATATAAAACTTGCAAATGTACTTTTTATAGGTCGTTCGGAGCTCTTTTTACATTATGTTGACTTATAGGTTTAACTTTGCTTTTATAGAAGTAAAAAGATATTTTATTTAAAAATCTATTACAGAATATTCTAGATGTTCTATTAAAATTTGTCATGATATTTAGTTGATAATATTCGCCAGCTATGAATTTGTAGAATACATACTTAATTATATAGAATTGTAGAGTGTGACCGTGCAAAGATCCAATAATCTATTATGAAACTTATGTGTCACTACTTTCCCTAAATTGCACATGTTTTCTTAAGAGCGCTACAATTAATCGTATCTAGACAATTATGGGCAATTAAAACATTAATTTCCATTAACTGGGAGTTGCTAGCAGCGTGTAGACATTTTTTATTAGATGGTAGATTGTGACAGAGTCTGATCAATTCGCCATTTCCAATTAAAGGCTTCCCGCAACGCGTACAATATCATCGTCAGACGTCATAGTGATAGACCAATAAAAGAAATGAATATAAAACTACATTTTGTGTATTTTAAATAATTTTAGAACATTGAATATTAAATATATAGCACGCAACGACAAGCCAAATGAATCACTTACAAATGACTTGCGTATTACAATTGCTTTATCAACTCGCGTGCAATTTGGATGCAAATGGTCAACAAATTGGCATCGATTTCACAAATCACCGACTAGTTTAATGTAATGACTCCTCAGCTATGCATCGACACTTTCCTATTCTACTATTGGACCTGGATTTAAATGCAGTGCATGCAGTTCCAATTCCAAATATCACAGTATACAGCTAGTGACCGTCTTACAGAAGACCATAGTAAAATAACGGCATGTATGCTTTTGTGTTTCGGTGAGTGAGTAAAGGATGCCGGAGCCCATTTCCTGTGCCTGCAAAACACCTAATCCTTAATTCTTATAGTCGACAACGTAGTTGCATTACCTATGGCGTTGTTTGTGTTGCCTTTACATAAAGAGAAAAACGAAATCTCCTTTAAACTTGTAAATTCTTATTTTTAAAAAATCAATTTAAAATAAAAAGAAATATTGAAAAAAGAACATTCGTGAGACTTACAATTTCACAAAAACAAACTCCTAACAAGTACTTTTCCTTCCAAGGGCATTATCCACAATTAGTACTACAATCTTTATGCGCACGCATACCTACAGATTTTATTAGTGAATTAGAACAGATACAAGTTCCTCATACAAGTTACAAATCAACTCACACAAGTTTCAAAACTTTATTAATTTGTTTATCTGAAATTTAAACATAGAATGACCGTACTATGCGTATACTATCTCGATAGCCAAGCTTTGTTCTTTAGGCTATAATGGCCTCTATTATATTTTATTGCTTACCTAAATTGTGTTAACTTTAAATCATGAATTCAAAGTACTGCGATTTTATTCATTTCCTTTTCGCATCAATTGATGCATGAGAGGCACGATACTCAAAATAGATCGCGCGTGTCTCGGTCCTCAATAGGCACTCAGGAGGCAGACAGTCTTAAAATCTTAAATCGTCTCTCTATAGAACGGATACGAAATAGGATAATGATTCCTTCACCTACGCAAGTGAGGCATGCAAGGACATATGAGCCGATGAATCGTATTAGGAGATGTACGAGTATTACATAATCCTCTATGTTTAATTTTTATTAAAAATATTATTCTTATTCTTACATTTTTTATTAGATTTGAAGAATTGCGAATACATTTTAGAAAAAGAGGTCGTATGAAAGTATTGGATAAAGTAAGTTCTGAAAACTTTCGTCTGTCAAAATTCTATTTCGAGATCTCGTAAAATATTTGAATTTTTAAAATATTCATAATGCGTATAATTTGTGTCCATTCAGCGCTTTCGTGTTGACAAAAAAAAATGATATACAACGTGAATTTACTTTTGCAATGAAGCAACACTGCGAGCGAACAAAAAATAATCACTTTATTCTCGCGTATAATTTACACACGGCTATACATCGCACGAATTGCGCCAGATGTACCTTTTTTTATTAAACTAGTGAGATACGAGTAAAAGCAGCTCTATAAATGTAATTGATAAACTGGGTCGATCTGTTTACTTTATCGGATGAAACGCGTTGTTTAGACAGGTTAAAAGCATATTGCACACCAGGAACTCGATTGGCCTAATTTAAAGAGTTGTACGAAATTTTTACATACGAGCATGATAATTTGTTTTTATTGTAGCTATTAATTTAAAATGGGTGTTACGCAGTTCAAAAGTTCGGCTATAGTGGCGTTTTAGTACCTACATAATTTATACCATTAAAGAAATTAAAACAGGGGGGGGGGGCTCCTTTTATTCTGGTCTATTTTAGATAAAAAAACATTCTGCAGCCTAAATTGATCGAATTTATTATTACAAGGCTTGTACCGAATATCGATAAGAAAATTTAATGGGGTTATCATTTTGGCGAATAGACATAATTCTGCATATTAGAATTAAAGATAAACAAATTTCTTAAAGTATTTAATAATTTGCTTAATTAATTTAAATAATTTGCTTATTCTTAAAAAATATTTGATTATATCATAAGTTATATTACATCCATGTTATATTCCTTTTATCTATTTTGTAGAGAATTTCGCATAGAATTGATCCGTGCGTGACGCCTATCTAAAATTGTCACTTTCGTACCGAGGGATATAATGTGGATTAAGCTGGCTATATGAGCTATGTTATGAGGTAGAAGACTAGATAGAAACTGTTAAGCTTTAAAACCGATTTTGTTGCTTCCAGGAAACGCTACAGCGTTCTTCGTTGGAAACTCAGAAGTTGGAGTTGTTGTCTAAACTGAGCGAGTTTAGATTGCGCGCGGCCGAACGGGGCGTCCTCGAACGCAGTCCGCCCCCAGAGCCAGCTCCTTCGTCAGCTATATCTACAACGCCTCTATCGCGACCCGCACCACCAAGGGTACACTTTACTTTTATAATAAACTAGCTTGTTGCACCTGACTTCGACCGCGTAACTTTATAAAATATAAACTATGTTACTCGCTGATAATGTAGGTTTCTATAGGTGAAAGAATTTTTAAAATCAGTCCAGTAGTTTTGAGTTTATTCACTACAAACAAAAATACATATCTTCGCTCCTTATAATATCTACATAGACATTAATATTATAAGATATTATATAAAATATTTGGGAGTTTTACCTGAAAAGATTTCTTAGAGTTTAGAAAATCGGTGATTTTATAGATTTCGATGTGCTCCTTCAGAACTTCTAATTCTACTTTGCCACCGCGTATTTTTATTTGTAACCTTTTTTTGTAGTTTTTCGTACGAGCTATAAAATCACCAATTTTCAAAACTCCCGGAAACTTAAGTCTCCTCCTTTTTCAGCATCAAATGACTACTCTAATTGAAAAAAAAAATGTTTTTTTTCTTAACACTTGATCTTTTCTATTTTAAATTGCTTTACATTTCATCGAAAAATTGTATTGCTTCTAGTTCTACCTTTATTTTTTCTATAAATTGTTTATGAGAACAGTTTTTTTAATACTTTGTACGCAACATACGCCAGCTTTAGTTAACCGACGTGTAACTCAGAACGCTAACGATTCTAACTTAAAAATGGTTATTGTTTTAATTTGGCGTGTTTGTAATCCGTAGACGCCGCCAGCCAACTACGGGCGCCAGATAGAGCGCAACACTCACGCTTACTCGTCGCTGCCTCGCTCGTCGGTGCTGAGTTCAGAGGCTCGCGTCGCGTTTGGTAAACAAATCAATAGCAACATGAACAACATGGTGGTGGCGCGCGGACGCGGACACTCCGTACCCAACTTAGGTCTCTGGGAACACTCGCAGCATGCGGTCACCTCCGCCTCATTTCCGCCTCATCTTCACACCTCGACCAGCCCTACTCTTACTCAACCTCGCTTATAATAAAACCTTGTCTCAATTCAACTTTCTTTGCTTTGTCGTATCCTGTTTCGTTATGGGCTTAGCCATTTTCTAATTTTCAGGCTGCTTGGCTTCAATCATTTCTAACAAGTCTTACATTAATGTTCTATTTTTTAAGCTTATTGTGACCATTGCTAATCCATTGTGATCATAAACTCGCTGCTGAACCCTGTTGCAGCGAACAACTGCAGTAGCTTGTGGAAGGCTGTTCTATTAAAAAGCCCATTAACTTGTGATATATGTAGTCAACCGACTTATCCGTTAGTCTTTTCATCAATATTTGTATGAACGTTTTACCAAAAACGCCCTTAACATCTAGGAAAGTTCCACCCGGCCTAGTTTTGTCTTGTCTAGCTTCATTTTATCACCTTTCTTATCACCTTGCTTTTAGCCTTACCGCATTAAACCTCATTCCATGCCGATCACTTCCTCGCCTTGCTGTGTGTATGTTTCCCAATGCTTGATAATGGATACTATCCGTCCCAAAATGTATTTTCAGAATTATGTATTCTGATATTCTGATAGTATATAGATATTAAACAATAGTCGTAAAAACAATAGTTAAAAAAAATTTTTTTTGCTTCTTAAAACGTAACATTATCCAGGTTCTTTTTCAAAATATTGAGTTTAGGAAATATGTTGTTACTAATTACTGAGTTATAGTAGATGTTGTGCAAGTTTTTATCGTTTTTAACAAGTGTTTAAAACATAATTATTTCGACTAATGATAGTTGCTTAACTTAATATAATTGGCATAATATATAATTATAACTGTTTAGTTCGGCTGACACTAGGACACAGTCTTACAAAGGACGTGAAATAACATTTCTGATAATCCCTCAATCATATAAAAAAATAGCTAGGTGCTTAAGATCACTATTTGTGGAACTATTGACTCTTAACAAAATATGCTATGTGCAGTAGATAGAATCAGTTATGTGCATAATGAAAAAAAAATTGATAAATAAACTTTTAAATTCACCTAAATTTCACATAAATTCCTTTCAAATAAAATGTAAATTTTTTTAGGAAAACTTTGACAATATATTTTTGCACATAGAAGATTTTGGTTTGACAACAACGATTTGCACATCTATTGCTAAAATAATGTGAGATAATTTGAGTGATTAGCAATGAAGTCTTGCCAATCCGCTGTCAGCCGCTAACTGGTAGGTGACGCCTCGCATAGTGGAGACGAATGTGCTCAGCAGTTTAGTATAATACGTCATAGCCGGTACAGATATGGGTGTGTGTAATTGGATAATATTGAACAGCGGAACGAGAGGAGACGTCGCGCGGCAGTCCATCGCCATCGCTGCGCGAGGCTCGCGCGAGACTCGGCTCGGGAGGCGGCGGCGTGCGCATCGAGGGCGACGAGCTCGTGCGCACCTCCATGCGCGTCACGTCACTTACGCCCCGCCGAGTCACCACCGCGCCGCAGCCCTGGCAGACTATGGACGTGCGCAATTGGGACTGCGACACGTCATGCGCATGGCTCGAAGCTTTGGGCCTCGACGCGTACTGTTCAGCGGCGCGTGCGTGGCTTAGCGCATCCGCCGATGCGCGTGGCCTATTGGCCGCCTCGCCGGCCGCCACCATCGAGAAGGAGCTCGCCATCAAGCATCCGATGCACAAGAAAAAGATTGTCCTGGCGCTAGCTGATCTACTAGGTGGGTACTTAAAATGTAGCTTTTCGGATTTTTTCAATTCCCATAACTAAATTCTATTATTCTGTTGACGCTTTTTAAGAGATAAATTTATTGTAGATAGTGTTCAATATTTTAATCTATATACCAACTGCATAGTAAAAATTCTTTAATTCACATTAATAAAACTAAACAAACATAATTTACGTTTATAATATTATAACCTTCAAGATTTCTAAATTCAAGATGTCAAAATTTGCAGACTCTTGGCACACAGTTACTTATGGTCATCGCAAATAAATATTGAAATGAAAACTTCTTCAGATAAAGTTTTCGCATCTGTCGTGGGGTTTTAAGCAGACATCCTTTTTTATTATTATTATTAGGAAGTGAACACACGCACGATCCGTTGTTGCGAGCAGCGGGCGCCCTGGACAACGCGTGGGCGCTGCGTTGGCTCGAAGACGTCGGTGCCGGCGGCGCAGGCGGCGTGGCGAGGGCGGCGGCCGCCGACGCGTCCCTGGACGGCCGCCTATTACACCGTCTCACTCACAACGAGCTCCACAACCATTTGCATGTGACGCACGCGCTGCACGCGCTGTCGATCAAGCGAGGCATTCAAGTGCTGCGCTCGCACGAGTTCGCCGCCGAGACGATGATACGGCGCGGGCCCGAGCGGGCGGCGGGCGCGCCGGCCAGCGGGCCCGGGGCGGCAGCGCCGGCGGCAGTCCCGCGCGCCGAGCTGGTTCGCTGGTCGGCCCACCGCGTCATGCAGTGGCTGGACGACATTGATCTAACCGAGTACGCGCCCAATCTTCGCGGAGCCGGTATCTATTTTTTAACTAATTTATTTAATAAACGAGCAGATAATTGCATTAAGCCAGAAAAATTTGCAAAAATTTCTACACAGAAGAAATTTTGGTTGAAACGAGTAATCATGGAACTACGTAGTATGGAATTGTTAAAGATAATAAAGCTGAAAAGGTCCCTTGCTCATGCAAGGGGTTCATTTATAAATTCCCCCGAATATTGTGTTCACAAATAATAGAGAATGGTAGTCAAAATGTATTGGATAAATTAGAATAATGGAAGTGAGAAGTAAAGAAATCATTTCGAAGTGAAAATATACTGGGGGAATATATTATTAAAAAAAAGTATAGAAATGCTCGAGTTGGAAAGTGAGTTCTTAAAATAAACCTTGATAATGTGTCCGCAGGAGTTCATGGTGGTCTGATGGTGTTGGAGCCTCGGTTCACGGGGGAACTGTTGGCCGCCTTGCTTAATATCCCCTCGCACAAGACGCTACTGCGGCGACATCTCACACAGAGGTGATACTTTTTTATATTTGGGGAATACCATTTATGTATGGGATAATTTATTTATTTGAGAAATGACCTTTTATTAAACGAACCAAAATTTGACTTTTCATTGAAATTATGAAATGATGACCATTCCTATAGCAAATTTTATTTGAATAATATATGCATTTCAGATTTAATGATTTGCTCGGACGAGACGTTATTCAACAGAAGCGGACCGCGGAACAAACGTTAGGCTATCAACCTCTGTCTTCAACTACCAAATACAAGGTAAGGTCAAAACAGAACCACTCACTCTAGCCATAAAATGAAAAAGGTTTTCGTTGCTCAAACGGAATATGAAAATATCTTATTAAAGTGGTGTACTTAGTCAAAGTATGGAGCCATTCGACAAGTTTTTTTTTTCTTTTTAATAAAACACATGTCCAGAACAATACAAATGTTATGTGCATACGCAGGAATTTACAAAATATGCAAATCATTTTCCATGATGGAATATTCTGCTCATGTACGTACACGCGCTAATTGACACTAATATCACCGTCACAGGAAAAAAATCACAGGGATTTCAGATGTGGTGACGGATCTAATTTTATTTCATATTTTTTAGAAGCACATAAATAATATGCTAAACAAACAACGAGATCAAATTATGTAAGATAACACCTAGTCACAATTTACTTTCTAGAATAATGAATTTTGATAACATCAACATAGAATGAAATATAATTTAAAAACAATATCAATATTGTTGACTTATAATACCGTTCAACAATCAGAATAATCATCTCAGCCGCAGGACGCCAACTGCTAGACATAGGCCTCCCCCATAATTTTCCAATAAAACCGGTAAAAAGCAAACTGGATCCATAGTCGACCCGCGGCCCTTATCGTGTTGTCTGCTGTGTGCTTGCCAATAATACCAATAAACTCTCATATCATACCAATAAACTGATATTTTACTTTATGAAAAAAATCCTAATAAATTTAAATTTCACTTAACTTTATGGAATATCATCATCCCAATAAATTTAAATTTTACTCAACTTTATGGAAAAGTCCCAATAAATTAAAATTTTACTTAACTTTATGGAATATCATCATCCCAATAAACTGATATTCTACTTAACTTTATGAAAAAATTCCTAATAAATTTAAATTTTACCTAACTATGAAAAAAATCCCAATAAATTGAATTTTATCTAACTTATGAAAAATAAAAACCAATAAAGTGAAATTTCCTGTACGAAATATTGAGAATGTTACTTGTTGAGAATGTTGTGGTTTTGTAATAAATTTGGTGTTTCGGTGTTTCAGGTGCCAAAGAAGAGCCAGTTCTCGCTGAAGCGACGGAAGAGCCGCGACGAGTTGGACGTGAGCGAGCTGGTCTGTCCCCTCCACGACGACGCCTCAGGTGACTGCGCGCATTTCAACTCGCCAGTAAGTCTCACTAACACCACTAACAAACGACTCACCACTCGACACACATTCCCCCTTTCATATAAATGTACCATTATTGAGGGATAAAGCACGGATTATATATTACAGTTTCTGACCAAATACAGTCTGTGCCAAATCGATATAGATATGCATTAAAGTTCGACGCAAGCACTAAAATTGTCGACCATAAAAGTACATAATTCAAAGTGTATATATCAAGAGACATAATTTTCCTGCTCACTCACTGAAACCAAAAAGACACCTACAATAGGTTCAGGTAACTCATTACATGTAAAAATTGTTGAATACTATTTCCTTAGTATAACATTTACCATGAGCAAAATAAGCTTATTCTTGAAGAAAATGACTTCTATTCTGAAGGAGTTCGGCATTTTGTTATAGGTAATTAAATAAGCATCAATGAAAGGACAAGTTTTGTTTGCGACGAATACTTTGAGCGAACTCAAAGTGTATTTTTCGCCTGAAAAATATGGAACATTCTAATATCTTGGTAATAAAAAGAGTTAATTATTTGCTTTGTTATGAAGTGTATTACACCATTTATTTTTTTGTTATATTCCCCACGAGCCTGTGTAGCATATGCTCACGTAGTTGACTACAGTTTATATGACGAGCTTTTATGCATATCTATTTGGCACAAAGTATAGACTGTTGAGGGTCACAAAACCCTTGTTTTTTCTTCCAACTTTAACACTATTACTGGTGTTCTTGTACGACGGTTTTCACCATCAAATTGACCGTCACAGCCTATCTGTTGCCATTTCTACGTTGTACTTTACAATAAATAGCTATCGAAGTTAGTGTCTGATATTTTTTAAACTTTTAGCAATTAAAATGTCACTTTTGAATAATAAAGGCATAAGTACTTTTTGAAATTCGAAATTACATTATTATGCATAGGATATAAGTTAACTGTTAATTCTATTTCAAGTTTGTAACGCAGGTTATCTTTATATTTTGTAATTAATGACGTATTTGTTAAGGAGAGTCACGGAGTTCTAAGGTGACAAAATGTAACTAAATTTGGCAAGACACTTCGTGAGTTTACCACCGACAACGTAACAAACATTTTTTTCTAATCATTTTATTATTAATCTGTTTTGGGTGTACAAAAACAGGGGCAATTTGATTTCTTTTTATTTCACTTTAATACGGGGTTTTAATTTAACATTTGCGAGCTTTTCTGGTGTTTTTGGGTTTGGTGGACATTTAACATTTTGGTTATGGTTGTTCAATTTTAATCGGTGTGGCACTAACTTTATTTTGAAAATTAATAATATTAATCGTATCCTTGTTTTTCGATCTATTTATGAAGGCTTCTATTGATCGGTGTATAAAAAAATATATATTTTTAGACGATGAAGGTAAAATCGGCGGAAGCGGGCGTCGCGTCGGCTGTCTCTCACCCGCGTGACGACGTGCGTGCACACTAGCGTCCGAGCGACACTGTGTCGCACCGTGCCGCTCTCGCCGAGACCACTGTGACACGCTACGACACTGTGTCGCACCGTGCCGCTCTCGCCGAGACCACGCTGTGACACGCTGCGACACGCTACGACACTGTGTCGCGCCACGCCGGCCTAATCGTCGAGACTCTGTGCTGACACGCTGTAACACTGTGTCATGCCGCTGACACTGGAGGTATGATGGAATGGAAACCTCTCATCAAACAATTCAGTACAAGTTGCTATACACCAGTGACAACTGTGCTACACACATTTTAGGCTGTGGTCTCCTATAAACCAATATGCTTACTACAGAAAAATATACTATTGCGGTATCTTTTATATGGTGATTTCCCAGTACAAAATCACGTTAAGAGGATATATGTTAATTTTCGAGTGTCTCCAGTGATTGCTTTTTTTACAGAACGATGAAACCTACAGATGTAATATTTGGTTGAATCGCTCGAAGATAATTATCTAATAATAAATAAATTTTACAAAGCTGACCTTTTTAAAACAGTTTTTAAGTTTTATCTCCCATATAAGAATAATATACAAAAAATATTAAGAATTAAATCTTATATTATTCAATAGTTACTTCCAAACAAATTATTTATCGCTATAATTACTTATTATAAGGCGCTAATATATATATATCGAAAAATTCACATATTCTCCTAATCACACGCAAACACTGTGAACTAGTGTTGTGACCGAGGCTTCGTTCGCTATCGACATTAAAGCCTTCAATGCGAGACTATAGCCTAAAAGAATACAATCGTACCTTGGATCATTTAGGTTTTCATTTGCTTTCTGTATTATTCTAATTTTATTATTATCATTCATTTTGTTTTGCTAAAAAAATATGCGAAGTAAATTTGTTATTTTGGTGCTAAATTTTAGCAAAGTTTTTAGATCCAAATGTCCAAGGTATATTGTAGGGTTATTTAAAAAAAAACTACTAATTAATAATTTGAGTCTTTAACTGCCAAATATGATGATGTAAAGAATTTTATACAAAAAATAATTTTATTACCTACTGTAAGTTGATAAAAAGTATTTAATTTATTATTAAGGTAAGACTTATTTATGTAAAACTGAAAGTATGATGAACGACGGGCGTGTTGTGTAATTTATTTTATTATTACTGCTCACATTTCATATAATTTAATATTATGTACTCGCGTTAGGGTTAATTCATATTGAAGGAGCAGCGACGCGCAGTCGCGAGCTTTGACGCTCTCACTGGCGCGTGGATGCGCACGGCGCCTTGAGACCGCGCGCGTCACCGCGTACCTTTCAACAAGGCGGTCACTGCGGTCTAGAGCGCGCCGGGGCTCGAGCGACCGCGAGTGGAAGTGCATGGCTTCTCGGCACCGTTGCTAGAGGGAGCGCGCAGTCGCGAGGGGCCGCGAGCCGACATGCGGCGCCGCGTTACCCGTTTTTTCTGCTATATGAAATTGCTTTTTATTGACTGAAGTTATAGTATAGAATACAATATGCAAATAGGCGCGTCGCGTCGCTGCTCCCCCAATATGAATTATTGACCCTAAGATTTTACTTTTATTTCAAAAAGGTTGATGTTTTGATGGTATTTAAAAGTTTTGAAAGAGAAGACAGTTTTTAAAAAAATACTCTTGTGATTGCTACTCGATTTTCCATACAGTAGAATATTATATGACGCGATGGTGACAGCCATCGAGCTAAAATGACTTCTAATGTTGTCATAAAGTTCCAATAGGCTCGCCCTCTATGAAGCTTTGTGAATGTTTAGTAAAGGATACCGAAGAGTAGTAGTCCTTCACACATTTGTTTACCAGAAGAAAAGTATATTTTATCAATTGCTCTATATTTATGAGAAAATAAAACGCGTTTTTGTTGCCCATTAAAATGTGCTCATGGATGTCGTTGTTTAAAAAAAAAAAACTAGCTGTGTTGCTGTGTCCCTTTCTATTACAAAATTATAACTACAATATAGCATATGGTTGTCTGCGAAAATCCGTTCATAAACTAGGTACTGTTGTAAGGCTTTAAAATTTGAAAATCATTGAGAAGGACGCAGCATAGCAGCTAGTTATATATTTTTTAAGGATATCCATGAGCATATTTTATTAGGCAACACAATCGCGATCTATTTTCTCATAAATAATAATTTGATAAAATATTTTTTTCTTCTAGACAACAGATGGGTGAAGAACGACCTCTGTTCGGATTTAAGATCATATTTAACAGACAATAGACATTCCACTTAAATACAATTAACAAGGTTTTCAACACATGTATAATCGGAATATTTATCGTATTTGTTATTAAAAAATGTACCAAATCCGTGTTTTAAGTAGAGTCTAGATATGCAAAGTTATTGTCGCAATTATACATAATAATATAGGGTTTTGATCAATGAAATTTTTTAAAACAAAATTTAATTTAAAAAAATTAATAATTAATCAACTTATAAGTAAAGTATAGCTTTCGGGAAGTTATGACTTTATATGATTAAAAAAATGCAAGAAATGTTATTAATTTGATCCTAAATAATAGCACGATTACAAAAAGGCCTCTTACTGAAATGACTGAAAAAATTCTCTAAGTATTGTATTTTGTTTCGTGTACGTCTGTCTGTTTGTTGGTCTATTAGTAGTTCTTTTGAACGCAACAAATTATGAAGCGATTATATGATTTTTTTTTTTTTAAATTCCAATTATTATTAAGTATGTTTTAGAGAATTCTGTGCAAATAAAGAAATGCCCCAAGTAGTATCAGATAACGAGCACTTCCACATTAAAAAAAAACCTTAAAATTATATCAGATTTTTGTTACACTAAGGTTCTTTCTAAAAAATAAAATCATTTATATTAATATTCATCTGAATTGTCTTTACTATTTCCAAGAAACTACAAGAACCATTGTTCGGGCCTAATTTTGTATGTAAGTTTTAATTGAGAATCCAATCCGTTAAATTTATATTGTAAATACTTTAACTTCTTAAGATTAAATTTAATTATTACAACACAATACCTTGTGTTGTAATAATTAAACTATTGCGTCAAAATTTGGACATAACTGCCCGAAAGCAACAAAAAAATAATAACTGAAAAAATAACAAAATAATTGCTGATGTGAAACAAACGAAATAGTTTCTTAGTTATTTGGATATTTGTACTTAAAACATTTTTTAAAGTTATATATTAATTTATTCGATAACGACTGAATAAGGACAATACTTATAATTATATTATACTGAGGTTTTAGTGCGGATAGATGGTCGCGATAAAAAAAAATTATTTCCATTTCACAATGGCCTGACCTAAATAAACGAATCCGATAGTTTCTTCATACTAAAACCTGAAAATCACGATTAATTTCCCTCAGGGTGACAACGACAACTTCCGAAAATGACAACTTATTAAGGGGTGTAAATTTTGGCCCTCAGTTGTGAAGTCAAAAAGGTCAAATTATATAAATGACTTCTAAAATCATACACAAAATAAAAGTTAATCGTATAAAAAGTTGTCGTTTTAGGACGTTGACATTTTAAAAAGTTGTCGTTTTAGGACGTTGACATTTTAAAAAGTTGTCATTTTAGGACGTTGTCATGCTAAAAGGTTGTCGTTTTAGGACGTTGACATTTTAAAATATTGTTGTTTTAGGACGTTGACATTTAAAAAAGTTGTCGTTTTAGGACGTTGACATTTTAAAAAGTTGTCGTTTTACTACGTTGACATTTGAAAAGTTGTTTTAGGAAGTTATCGTTGTCACCCTGAGGGATTAAATTCGTCACTCGTTTACGTGAGAGTTTATACTGATGTGTAATTTAAAATAAATATTATTACAATAAACACCGTTTTATATATAAAAAATATTGTTGGTACTTGTGATGTGTATTTAAAACGCGTTATAGATATAAATGGTTTAATTAAAAGTGTGGGCTTTTTTGAAGTTCTATAAATATACATTTAATGGTATAGCGTGAAATATTATTAAAAGTAAGTTTATTCGTAGCTATTTTACAATTTCGTCTAACAATTGTTTAACAACATTATTTGCTGGATGAATATTATCATTATTTAGTAATATTTTTAAGAAGGGTTCCGATATTTTATGTCACCGGAATTATTATAGACGTTTTGTTTTAGTATTACCTACTCTGTATCTTGTGAATCCATGGAGCAATGTTTTTATAATTAAAAATATAACCCTCCACAGGGAAATTAGCCGATATTGAAAATTGTTTTTTTTTTTAAATTATTTATAACAGATTATGTGCAAGAAAATATTTTATATTAATATTTAAATACTTAAAACAAGTCGAACAAATTAGTATCTAAATTTTAAGTTTTTTTTTTTTAATATGCAATCAATTTTCTCCAAGATTCAACTTTTAAGAAAGTTTAAGTTTAATTTCAGTTTAATTTTTTTACAACATCAAAGACTTCTTACAGTCAAAAATGCTTTAGTTCTGTACACAGATAAGGCCTATTTTTTAATGCTATTTTTTATTCAACTAGTCCAACTTATTTTGATTATTTTTGAATTTTGATAACTTATTTTGCTGCCGAGAAAAATTTGTGATTCTTCCTCCGTACATTCCCAGTTCCTATTTTCAGAACTACCAGAAACAAAAAGATCGCTAGTACCATAGAGTAAATAGTTAACCAGATACTGACTGGTTAAGTACTATTTATGCTAGTACTGTGTACAGAACTACAGCACAGCACTAAGAACACGAGGTTTTTTTTTTAGATATTTTTAACTTGATTCTGAGCTTATTTTGAACTATGTGTTGAACCAATAAACATATTCTGTCATAGAGTTTATGGTTTACCAAATAAAAAAGGAAATTCTGTTTGAAATATAATTTATGCCTTTTATATAATATTGCCTTTTATTACAACAGTGACATAGTTTAATTTTGACAAATCAGTTGTACACACAATATTTTGGACACATTTTTCTTTGACTATAAAACTCTTAATTCTGTTTTAAATGTGCTTGTATTGTAACATTAGTTGATCCTGTTCCTACGAAGCTGTGCCAAAAGAATGTTATAATTGTTACTGTAGCGCCCTTAAATAAAATGGACCCTCGTCTTCCAATAGTAAACGTCGTATATTGAACGGAACATTATCATGTTAAAATATCATTAGAACAATAATATTGCTATATACCGATTTGTATCATAGAAATTTTTACAATAACAGTCAATGTAAATTTAATAAATATTTGCTGAACACACTTGTTTTCTTTCTTCAATCCTTGTTTTCAAATAGTTGCGCCGATTTTGCGTAATTTGTGTCAGCGTTTTTCAGTATTTTGAGGCCCTCTGAAAAAAAAAACACATTACAAATAACATTCTAAAGAACGATTTTTAAGTTTTTTTTTAAATTCTCATTAAAGCTTTCAGCAACTTTTGAGTTGAGAACTCAAAAATATGAGGTACTAGCTGGCGCCCGCGACTTCGTCCGCGTTAAAAAAGAAAAAAAAGTAGCCTATCCTGTGTCCTGTACGTCTAAATGTTTATTTACCAAGTTTCATGAAAATCAGTTAATTCGTTTAGGAGTTATGGAGGAACATACATACATACATACATACAATACCTACACTTACAGATTTATTATTAGTATTGATTAAAAAGGACAACGCGAAAAGTACTTTAGTTATTTGATATAATTGCTCATTAGATTATGGACGGTTACACTAGTATAAAAAAAAATCGAAAGCTTAGTTATACTTTATTTACCTAATGAGTAAATTTTAGAAATTTATTTTCAATCATAGAAAGTATCGTGTTTTTGTGATGTAAGGTCAAAAAACTAGTTTATATTATCAGTTAAAAAAATCATCTTCAATATACTCGTAATATGATTTTATCTAGAGCACTGGTAAACCAAAACTGGATACGATTCGGTCGTGCTTGAGAGAGCTTAAAGTTGATGTATCACTTGTATCAGTGTTTTAGCTCAGATTTTTTTCAGTTATCTGAAAATCTGAACTAATACCTTTTCCTCGCCCTTTGCGTCGTAGCTCCGCTATTCTTTCGACTTCAGTTTCTTCCTCGTAATCTTCGCGGTCTCTCCTTCCAGTGTCGTCTTGCGCTTGTTTCAATAAAGATTCCTCCAGAAATGTTAACTCTACAATAGTATTTGGATATGCTTTAAACTTTGTTTATCAAAATTTAATTCTCAACAAATTATCATTGGAAATATTACTGATGTATAAAACGCATAGATTCTCTCGTATATTAACCAAGCTATAGGTTTTCATGTGCATGGAAATACCCGAAGAAATGCGTAAGAGTAGAGTCACAAAATAGCCATGTAAATAGAATTGACCATTAATGGCAATAAGCATTTCATATGACCTAATAGAACCTCTAATTTTAATATTAGGGAAAAACTTCTTTAGGGACCTTATCCTCGTAAGATGCCGACCAAAGATATGGTAATTAGATATGACTAAAGCTTAAAGATATCGAAAAGGCGATTAAAGTAGCGATAATTTTCTGAAATTTGCCTCGCGACCTGTACTTACGTGTACATGACATTTAATAGAACTTCCCAGGTCTTTTAAATGTTCTCAGACTGTCAGCTAATTATTAAGACATTTTCCTTTATGGTCAAGTTATGATTACTTATATTGGAACCACTACTACACATCCCACTTTGTACTTTCAAACAAGGTTTATAACAAGCAGATCTTAACTAGTAAGTCTCGGATCCATTCCGATCCAAGGTCCACTGAATATGGTCCCGGCTGTAGGACGAACTTTGGGCTCCGGCTCCATCAATTGCGTAACTTGTTGCTTGCATTCGTTCGATAAAGTGTTTACAACTGACGTCCGAAAACGCCATTTCCGCATCATCTGTTTCGAATACAAGAATGAATTATTCACCCATTGATTAATAAGGGATTTACCTATATGAATTACGAAATTCTGTCTAATTTTTATGACGGAATGGGTTGGCTTTGGATTGCTCATGAGCAAGCTTTGGATGCTTCAATTTATCCATAAACTAGCTCCTGCCCGCGATTTCGCCCGCGTAACTGTAAATTATATACTTAAACCTTCCTCGAGATTCACTCTATCCATTGGTGAAAGTAGCATGAAAATCGGTGCAATATTTTTTGAGTTTATCGCGAACAGACAGATAGACGCGGCGGAGGACTTTGTTTTATAATATGTAAGGATTTAGAAACTGCTGCTTCTAAAGTTCGATAGGTGGAGGTTAATCTCTGGAACTTTGGTTTATTATGACGCTAATAAAAAACAAATTTTATGAGTATGAATTTGACAAAAATTCTAATAGACGTAAATACCTGTTTTTCGTACAATCTTTTAACCGAAGTCTCGTTGAACGGCAGAGCCTTGTTAAGCATTGTATATAGAATGATGCCGAGGGACCACATGTCGGCCAATTTGGGCAAATATGGCACTCCCTTTAGCACTTCCGGGGCCGCATACGACAAGGAACCACAGTACGTTTCACTGAGGACATCACGGTCTCGCTGACGGACGTTACGAGCGAATCCGAAATCCGTGATTTTCACATTAAAGTTGGCCGTAATCAAAACGTTCTCGCACTTCAAGTCTCTGTGCGCTATATTCATAGTGTGTATGTAGTGAATTCCAGACAACATTTGTCTCATCCATAGTCTGGACTGATTCTCGGGCACCGGACCGTTTTGCGTCAAAAAATCCAACAGATCCCCGTTCTCGGCGAAGCGTAGGAAAATAAAGTATTTGGCGCGCCGTTGAAATATGTTTGAAACGTGCACAATGTGGGGGTGATTGATGCGTATGAGGACGTCCAACTCGCGAGGAAGGAATTTGGTGAGGTAATCGCGAGGAGCTTGCGCGGTATCAATGATTTTGCAAGCTAGTACAGCGTGCCGGGTCTCGTCAACCATATGTGTCGCTTTGAACACCTGCAAAAGGATGATAAATTCCCTGTAACAGTTTCTAAAGAGTTCCTGGCTTTCCAGTCACATTTCTCGAACAAAACTGAGACTTCTAATATTATGAAATACCCTCAGAAAGAGATGATTTATCAATAATCTTTTGCCCATTTTGTAAAATTGTAAAAATGATAGACAGGAAGCTAATAAGCTTCATAATAAGAAGTTTTTTTCATTATAAAAGTAAACAATAATATTACCTACCTACCCACGAGTATTCACAAGTAATTATTACAATATTCTCCTAAAAATTAAAAAAAATATATATAATAATTTTTATATCATATCATAAATATTTACTCTCAACCATTTTGTTAATCTCAACCAATCATTAAATAGAGGGTGAGGGAGGGGGAGACTGACCGGAAGCCCTACATTATTAGAACCTTGTACATATATATATTTTGGTACGTATGTTGAACGTAGTGCAAAAAAGCAAAATGTAACATCGAAATATTTTATTACAGTAATTTATACGAACAGAGAATAATGTATAACTAAACCTTTGCATAAGAGCCTTCTCCTATCATCTTCTCCAAAACAAATCCCTTTTCCTGCAGAACGTTGAGATCTGATTGTGTTGTGCTGTATTCCAATTTATCGCCCGTTGGACACATTTATAAAATATTCGCACATTATGCTTTTATTTTACGTTTTTTTTGCATTATCGTCTAAACAATAACATTACGAATAATGTTATCGTTTAATTTTAACTTTACTTCGCGGTTACATCTTGTAGATTTCTCTTGACATTGTCCGTTCACCCGTTTGACAAATTTACGCCAACGTCTCGTTGGCGAATTATTGTCACTTGACAATCGCAATTTTTTTAAATGTTTACGGTCACCACTCACCAGTAAACAATTACAGTTAGTTTAGTTAGTAAACATAGTTTACAGTATCATTTTTATTTTCACATTTCTAGATTGCTTCGTGTGCCAACATTATTTTTAATAATAGGTAATTTGTACATCATCTAAATATACCAATATTTACGTTGTTTCACTAAAAAGCTTATACAACTAAGGGCCTCTTTCACAAACTACAAGTAATGTGTTGATTAGTGACTTTTAAAAATAATTTTCTGTTTTATTGAATTATGCACTCGGTTTACTGCATCATTCGATAGCCGAATTTTTTTAATTATTTTCTATTTAATGTTTGAGACGTTTACAAACAAAGGTATATCAGCTCCATTATTTGGATGAAGTATATTAATTTATATTAATTTTGTGATTTACATAAATGCGTTTGTGTTTTTACCTCGTTACTATTCAGACGAACCGCGTATTTCATTTGGATTCTGACCGACATCTTTATTTTGTGAGCATAATTTCTGCGTATCCGGATTAGCTGTTGAAATATTTTTTGATATCTTTTCAAGATTGCACTTTTCCTCTTGAGCCTTTCGGAATGCCAAAATTTCTTGAGGTGTAAGTTCTAAAACAGTAAATAATTAAGTTTATATGATCCACCTAAACCTATCAATCAATTATTGCTGCAATTGTTGCAAGATAGAGATGCGTACCTATTAATCTGGAATCCATGGCAATCCAATCGCTATTTATAACCTGCTCTATCGTTATCCTCTGCCCAACGTCGGGTTCTAACATTTGCGCTACAATACTTTTACTATTCGGGGACAAAAGATCAGCGTACCGTGACCGGAATTTCCAACTTTTGTTCAATTGCGCCTCGTGAAGCTTTTTCAGATGTTTATCTTCGAATGGCATCGCTCGATTCAACATGACGTAAAGCACAATGCCCAACGACCACACGTCAGTTGGCTTCGGAAGGTAGGGGGATCCGTGTAAAATCTCCGGAGCCGTGTAAGAAAGAGATCCGCAAAACGTTTCACTGCGCACTTGATTCATTTGATCGTCAACGCACAGGCGCGAGAAACCGAAATCGGAAAGTTTGGCATTTTGATTCGCTGTTAACAGTACGTTCTCGCATTTTATATCTCTGTGTGCGATTTCCATTTCGTGCATATACTGAATGGCCAATGCGATTTGTCTCACCCAAATTCTGGCTTGGTCCTCGTTCACGGCGCCTTTCTGCAATATGTGCTCCAACAAGTCTCCGTGCTCCATGTACCTCATGAAAATGAAATACTTGTATCTCCTTTGGAATATACTGTGAGTGTGAACTAAATGTGGATGGTTAAGTTTTATCAACATGTCGATTTCTCTTGGTAGGAATCTTAAAACAAAATCCCTCGGCGCAGTCGTGGTGTCTATAACTTTGCAAGCCAATATTGATAACTTATCGTTTTTGTTTGGATTTCTGTATTCCGAGAGATATACCTTAAAACATTAAAAATATTTTATGATATGCAAATAAATAAGTTAAATTTGTTAAAAAATATATATGAGACATCGGTAACTATTTACCTTTGCATAAGAGCCTTCATTAATCTTTCTTATTATTTTGTAACCGCGTGAAGCAAGCGTTAATTGTTCAGATCCTGATAATTTAAGTTCTTCTTCAACATTATTCTATAATTAAATGAAAATTTTAAGTGCATTTAATTTTAGTTAAATACGGTTAAGTTGAAATAAATTAAGTTCTTAGGTAATCTTACCTTAGCTTTGTTCTCCATCTACTTTTGTTGTTTGGCTACTATGTTTCCAAGAGATTTTATCATTTCACTGGGCTAAAAAAGGAGATTTTATATAAAAAAAATGTAGGCACCTATGCTGGAAAGACTTATACTGGGTTTAATTTTTTTATTTAAGCCATAAGGTTTGCAGCCAGGCAGACGGTGTAGTTAATGGAAGGTGATTATTAACACAAGCAACGTCATAGATGCTGCGTGTGAGCTGCTTACCTTAGTAGGTTAAGGTATTAGTTAGGGCGTGTTTGGTTATTACTATTATTGATTTCAAAATATATTTAAAGTAAAAGGGTCCAGAATTCCGATCCAGAAATAAGGTTCCCAAAAAGCTCCAGTCGCATGGGAAGGTGCGAGGCGAAATCAGGCAACAGCGCTGTGCGCGGCTGTTCCTACACTCGCGGCCACAGTACTTCGCTACGCCGCTCTTTCTTGGCTCAAGTTGCCTGATTGTTTGGCTCATTGATGATCCCGCCAAGTGCGAGCTTCGTTTCGTAATTCGTTTTTTTCGTTTTTTACACGTCAAAGGGACTACACCCGTGGAAATTCATCGTCAGTGGACAGAGGTGTATAGCGAGACAGAGAGGTTTCGATCGGAAAGAAGTCCGCGATGCAGAACGGAGTGGAAAACCGTCAGTTTCGGAGGCGGTTATCATGATGGTCCAACGCGAAGAAACGAAGTGAGTGCTTCAAAACAGGAGGATCACCGTCCGTGAATTTGTTGCTCAGATTCCTGGGAGTTCTCACGGTAAAGTGGAAAGAGCTTTGACTGGCTTGGATGGCCAACGCTTCCGGAGCGATGGGTTAGCGCCGGAGTTCTACGACATGGGGATACGGAAATTGCAAATATGCATAGAAAATATGGCTATTATGTAAAGAAACAGAACAAACTTTCTTCTTTCCAACGATGTAAAATTTTTGGGAAACCTATTCCTGAATCGACCCTCGTATTTGAATGTATATTAACTAGTACTACTAGTATAAATAAATATTTTACCCTATAAGTAGACTCCCTTAAGTGACCTTCAAAGATTTCACCTTGTTTTTTGGCTATACTTTTACGATTCTCAAATATTTTATTACGTTCTTCTTTGGCTCTTTTTAAAGCTGTTGCTTCCACAGGGTTTAAAGCTTTAACACAAATACTTATAAGTTAGCTTACTGTTAGAATTATGAAAAATAAATTTAATCCAACCTCCGGTAAACTTACTAGTGAGTCGACTGTCCATAGCAATCCAATCGGAATCAATAACTTGCGTTGCGTTCCAACGCAGTCCTGGGTCGGGGTCCAAAAGATGTTTCACAACAGTTTTACACTCAAGCGAAATAATGCTAGCTACACGCGACCGAAATCTATATTTCTTCCCCATTTGCTGCTCATATAACTTGCGTAAACGAGTATCATCGAATGGCATTGATTTGTTTAGAATCACATACATAACAACACCAAGTGACCACAAGTCCGTAGGTTTCGGCGAGTAGGGCTTTCCGCGGAGAATCTCCGGCGCAGCATAGGACATCGACCCGCAATAGGTCTCGCTTTGTATCGAACGGTTTTCGTCGTCAATGCAGTACCGGGTGAACCCAAAGTCCGAGAGTTTCACGTTGTAATTAGCAGTAAGAAGGACATTTTCACATTTGATGTCTCGATGCGTGATTTCGAGCTCGTGGATATATTGCAGAGCCAAAGCGAGCTGACGCATCCACACGCGCGATTGATTCTCAGAGACGCCACCGTTCTTCAAAATATATCCTAGCAAGTCACCATTCTCAGTGAATCTCATGAAAATATAGTACTTTGTCTTCCTCTGAAATATACTGTGTACGTGTATTATGTGCGGGTGGTTCAGTCTTATAAGTACGTCAATCTCACGCGGTAGAAATTTTATGATAAAATCTTTAGGCGCATGTGCAGTTTCGATAATTTTGCATGCTAAGGATGTCTTGGGGCCTTCTGGTTTTTGACTATACTCAGTTAAGAACACCTGCAATAGAACTGATTACTTATATTAAAATATATCGCTTAACCTAATGCAGACAATTTCGTTAAAACTATTTTAATATTTCATAAAAGTTAACATGTCAACAATATCTGGATATATTATGTATTTTAACAGATTACAGGCGAATGGGCAAGTACTTATTATAGGTAATAGATAATTTTTGAATTTATAAGAAGATACAATAGAAAGGTGAAGAAATATATTAAAAAAAACCCAAATTCATAGACATTTATGAAGTGCTATGTTCATTGCTGTGTCAATGACTTCTGCACATACTCATATGATGGGTAATCGTGCCGAGGCACGGTTAAACATGTTCTTTTATAGTAATACCACTCATTCGCTACGCGCATTAAAGCAAGGATAAAACTTGTTACTTTGGCGTAAGCTCCTTCGCCCAAAAATTTAAGCAGTTTGTATCCTTTCGTAGATAATGTATTTTCTTCGGATGGTGTTGTCTTCACTTCGCTCATGATACCACCAGGCTGAGTTTAGACAACGCGCTCGGTCTGGTCGCTCTATCGCTCTTCAAGTCGGTGGGGAATGTAGGCATTTTCACTTATTTTCGCTATTTCACACACAATTTGATCATTTTGACTGTTGGCGGCTATTGAGATATTTCAAATGCCAAAAGTGACACAATTCTGTCTACAATTTATTATCTGGCAGAAGATTCGATCTTTATGATTTACCTACTCATAAGACCTCTGTTAATTCTGTCTAATGTATGTATTACATAGGCAAATTATAAAAGTGCTAATGTGACAACTTTTTATCATTGTATACCTCCAATCTCTTGGCCTACATTTTTCTACCCCAGATTTAGAATTATGGGAAGTTATTTTTTCTCATAAAACACGAATGATACAGGGTGTTTTCTGAATTGTGCCACTAAATACTTTCTTACATCGATGGATTAAGAGCCTACCTTACCTCTTGTTTATTATTAGTATTTGGAGTATTACCTACCTAACTTCAACTTCTTGGACACTTAAATTGTGAAACCAACTTTGTTACGACTCTCATCCTGTTTCCATCGCAATAATTTAATTTGGGGCTCTTAATAGCCTCGGGAATTTTATTGGCATTGTACTTCCATCTCCCTGATTTTTTTAGTAAGTCTCTTTTCGAAAATGCACACTATAAATAACTGATATCAACATCTATAACTGATTATCTTAAAATGTTTTTTTTTTAGCGTTACAGGAAGAGATCATTATTTCCAATCCACATATTAAATCGAAGCCACCTAGAGGTGCAGGCCCAACCAGGTTCGAACCCCCTACTGCCGTTTCGGCAAGTTAACGTTCGACACATGGGCTATTATTACTGCTATATTCTAATAGGTACTAGCTGGTGCCCGCGACTTCGTCCGCGTTCTCTATAGCTTATAGCCTTCCTCGATAAATGACTATCCAACACAAAAATAATTTTCAATTCAAACAAGTAGTTCCAGAGATTAGTGCGCACAACGAAACAAACAAACTCTTCAGCTTTATATATTAGTATAGATTATACCAGCTGGTGCCCGCGACTTCGTTTGCGTTTAAAAATTTATGAACCGTGAAAATATCTGACTGTCGCCACGGCGACAGTGGCCCAGTGGCGACAATGTTTCATATTTTTAGATGATCCCTCGGCAACCTAACATTTTCCTACCAGCTGGAACTATTACTTACTCAATATTATTATTATTATTACTATTCTTACTATTGTGCTATTTACTAGCACAAGCTAGTAAACATACAAGTAGAATTATATTATTTTTTCTGAACTGTCATCATAATTATAACATTGATTTCTAAATTTTAAAAGCCAGGGAAAGGGCCAATTCAGGTGTTGAAATAATTGCATAGATAGATTATTCAATTCAATCAGTCTTTTATTATAAACATTTTTAAACTTAACAACATATTCACAAACTTCTTATTTTACACTCAAATTTATTTTATCAAATCTCCAATTGTTTCTTATTTAGGAATTCCCCGGCTAACGATATCCTTTGGAGGAATGAGGGCGCTGGGGTCAGGAGTAATTCGTACTTGTTCACATCTGGATGTTGAGAGTACTTTTTCTCTTTGCGTATTCTTTCCAACATGTTTTGCGGTTCACACTTAGTTTTTGCCTTCCATTCGCTGTTTAAAAACTCCTGTAAGACAGTTGGCAGCATTTTAAAAGCCTCTTTCGCCTTACTGCTACTTGGTAGCTGCAGTTTTTCAGAATCTACACCTTTTTGAGGAACTATAATGTCGTCTACTTCGACCTTCGCTTCTTCGACTGTCTCTAAATTTTCTTCACTTTTCGCTTGAGTACTGTTATAATATTTTATTATTCTCTCCTTCACTATATCGCTTAGTGTAGATTCGTTAACAACTTTCTCCCTTTCGCTTCCATCGAGATTTACATAACCAGTTTTAGTCTCAGTCTTTATGATCGCCTGGTTGCTATCGTTATCTTCATTTTTCAATTGTTGTTCCGTTAAGTTGGCAACATTGACTTCGGTTGGTACTTCTGTTTGATTGACAGATGATGATTGTTGTTTGATGACATTGTCAGCTGTCGAAGCTTCGATCAACGTCATAAACTGAACGTTGTCTTCCTCCTCTAATATTTGATATATTCTGTGCACCTCACTTATATTCACACTGAAAACAAAAGAGTGCTGTGAAATTTTATTTTTATACTATTTTGTTATTGTTATATATCAAGTTCAAGTGACAATATTATCTATGCTAATATTACAAAGAGAAAAGATTTGTTTGTTTGTAGGCATTGAATAGGCTCCGAAACTAATGGACCAATTTGAAAAAGTCTTTCACTGTTGGGAAGCTATATTATCAGCGAGTAACCAGTTACGTGACAAGAATTGTTTTTCTTGCTACGAAACCAGTTACGTACAAAGAATTTTTTTCTTTCTACAACATAGTCAATAGCAATGACGAAATACAAGAATGTATTTTGTCCCTTTCCCACAAATGGTTTCTCATGACTTGACTAAACCATGATAATAAAAATATTTTGTGTAAACAGTAAAAAAAGTGTCATGATTGTATTTTTTATTCATTAATTTCTTCTCACGTGAAACTACGTTAAAAGCAAAGAAACGTACCTAAATATTGTTTACGATTTATGAAAGACGATTGTGGTTGTTGTTAGGGGATCAAAAAATATTATTTTATAAGCAACTTTTGAGGTAGAATTTCGTCAAACGAAGTCCAACTTATCCAAACTTCTAAAGGGTTTAAAAAAATTTCAAATATTGTTTGTCTCACCCTTGGTTGTGCTCGTGGCAGCAGGCGAGTAAGGCAGGATCTATAGGATGTGCTTCGGTGTTGAATATGTACCCTCCAAAATCGATCAAACACTCCCCTTTTGGTGTTTGTATAGTTTTCCCGCTAACACCCGGGTTGTGGATAAAATTATCCGGATCGAATATGAGGTACAAATATTTAGTTGTTTCAGCTAAGAAGAAAGACTCCATTCGATCTTCCTTGCGGTGGTCGCGTACATCTTTTATCTGAAATATTTATTTATATTTATCAGAAAATTTATTAAAAGTCCTAGTATAGCAGTTTTTTCAAGAACAAGTTAAATAGGAAATCAACTGGTCTTCACCAGGTAACAGGTACAAAAATAAAATAGATACTGTCATGGTTTAATTTACAGGGGAATGAGTAATAAGAGGCGAACAGTACCGTGGCATAGCCGCAGGCAGTGCGTGCGCTGTGTTGCAGCGACCTTAACACGTCCTCCGCCATCGGCAGCAGGGCTGGATCCCGCGTGTGCCGCAGGAGCACCATCAGGGACTCCACCAGCTCGGGCCGCAGCGGGTATCCCTCGCGGCCCGCGGCCGCCTCCCCTGCGCCCAGGTGATAAGCCTCCGGCGTGAAGCCGTACTGGCGCCACACGCTGTGCTGGCTGTGCAGCACTCGCAGCGCCGTGTCCGCGTCCCCGGCCATCGCGAGCACCCCTGGCCAGTAGGCGTCCAGCGACTGGAACACGGGCAGCGTCACCTGTCCCCTGCCCATGCTGGCCCACACGTACCAGTCCTCCTTGCGCACGTAGCGCTCGAGCGCCGCGCGCGCCTCGTGGAACATGGCCATCAGCTCGGGCCGCTCGAGCAGAATGGCTCCCTTCACCAGGTACTCGTAGTACGAGTCCACGCCGCCCCCGATGCCCGCGTCCTGCGCCGTCCACCGACCCGACATCACGTCGATGTGGTTCCCCACCAGACCGATCGCCGACCGGTGATTGTACAGCGCCATTAACGCATTCAGCGCCACCTGACGAGTGTTTATTTCTTTATTTAACACTAGCGACACAAACCGCTCCAACGCGCTCCCGGCTTCCCCCGGGGTGCAATTTTTATACATGAAAATCTTCTCAGTTTATCCCTCTATCCTATGTGAACACTGAATTAAAACCCGTCAAGTCATTTTCGAGTTATTGCGAGACTAACGCACGGCAAATGTAATCTTCCATTGAGAAGAGCCAAAAGCATAGTTGGCACCTTAAAGTTAGGTTATAAAATATGAAAGACAAAGATTAGGTACTTGACATTAACTTCAAATAAATATCTATAAAAAAGCTAAAGTTCTTTTTACTATTTTTTTGATAAATGACACCAAATATGAAGGCCTTACAGATGATAAGGTCGCTTCGCTCACAAAAGATGCCTGTTTGGTCCATAAAGGTTCCCATATCATATAAGATGACATATTATGGATATGGACAAAGAGACAATTTGTATTGAAATTGGGTCAGTTTTATAAATTTTATATATATGAAATAAAGCTACATTACATACCTCCTCATACAAAGGATCTCCTGTCAACCGACTCAATGTGCCAAATTCAACAATAAAAGTACCAACTCCAGCTGTACAGGTGATGCTGGTCTCCCCGGGAGGCACTCCCGACCTCAAGTTAATGGTGCCATACGGCATGCCAGTGTTGGTATCAAATGCCGCTATCAACCTTTGTGCTACGTCTTCTGCCAAACGTAACAGTGGACCATTACATGGCCAGCCGGGTTCTAACTCGATTCCTGTTCTGAAATTTCCTTATTTTATAGAAACAATTGTTTTGTAATACAGATATTTTAACTAAAGATATATTGAATAATGTGGCACTTTTGTAAAAATATTGTTTTTGCATAGGGCCCCTAGTGTATCGTGTTTTTTAAGATGATGGATAAATTTAAATTTTTCAATTCCTTACAATTATTATAGTACTATACCTATCTGTTCACTATAAAAAATATATCTTAAACAAAACATGTCATAATTATCACACTTATTTAATTTGAGATTTGAATTGTTTGTCTATTTTTGATAGTGTTTATAAAATCACATATAATTCATCTATATTATGTCATATTTTAATTATTTTACATTAATAGACTGCTAAATACTCACTTATGTGACAGCAAATGTGCACTGAGGAGGCCACCAACAATCCTTATATTAGTTTCAAAGACTGATACATTAATGTCTGCATCAAAATTCTGTTTCTGGAGAACTAAATTGACAACTCTATTGAACTCTGTGTAATTTCCCATAATAGCTAGTGTGTCAAGGGCATCTATGAGTGTTAACGAGTAACTTCCCCATGTGTCCACACCGTCACAACTAAGAGGCCTCAACTCATCATATGGGTAAGCATGTTGTAAGTAACTATCGTAGGCATGTTGAAACATATCTCTAACTTCTTCTCTGTAAAATAAAAACATGTAGACCACATTATTTAAATACAGCTGTTGGTGGTTCCTCTGGGATGCTGCAGACGGGGCAGCCCATCTGGAGGCAGTAAGGCAGTGAAATAACAGTATGTGGGCTGTTGTGTTTTGGTAAGTGAGTAAGGGATGCCAGAGCCCATTTCCCTTTCCCTTCCCAATCCTTTATCCTTAACCTTTCCCAATCCAGTATCCTTAACAGTAATAGTGGAAAATCAGCTTGTCTGTTGACCGTATCATTAAATGGGACTAGTTAATTTGAATTCCTATGTAAATTAAATGTTTAAATTTCGAAAAAAATAAAAAATTTGAAAAGCATAAATGAAGAGTAGACTAGGCCGTTCTAGTTTATATCAGGATCAACTAGTTTGGCCTACCTAAACTGGTTTATCCTATCAGGCTTAGGACAAACTATTTTGGTCTAGGCCATACCAGTTAATCCTATCGCAAATGAAATCGGATTTGGCCGTTATCATATGCAATTTGTATAAATATATTTTTGGATAGGGGCTAAATTGTACTTTACGTTCGCTGCACTACTAACCTCAGCTTTAAGATATCTTCCTTTGTATATTTTCTAACAGCAACAGTTGTGTCAGTGTATAATATTAAAAATACAATTAAATAATTATACATTCTTAAAATGTAGATATCAATGATATAAACTTAAATAAAAATGTTTTCTCTGGTGATTTTCAACGAGTATTTGAAAAATGTGCTAATATATTATTGCACTCTTTTTTGTATATGAATACTATAAATAATCACTAAATAAAATAAATACTTATATTAGCAATTATAGTTTATAATATAACTAAAACTATTTATTATTATCAACAATGAATAAAATAAATCTTTACCACAGCCACAGAATATACTTTTTATGACATACATACTGTGACGTACTGACTGCGTATAATGAAAGCATTATACCACAGACAACTTATAAAGTTGTTCTATGTCACGAAATTCAGAACCTCAGATACAATAAAAATATGTATCATAAAGGTGCAAACAAACTAGCGGAAGCGTCCGTCTGCCGGGGTTCTTTTTTAAATCTTACTTCTACTTTTCTTCTAGCTTTTTAAAGGACCCATTTATTGTTAACTAATAAAAATTTCTTAATCTTCATAGTATCAATTTAATTGTTCCATTATTTTACATAGCTATGTAAACCATTACATTACATATCCATTGTTTCATAATTTTCTCACTACTTATGTCAAGCAAATTCTATTCTATTTCTAACATTTTAAATTTAAACTATTTTTGAAAACCAGCCAGTAATAAATTAAATACCTCAACAGACGTCCCAGTACTCCAGATTTCTATCGGACGTCCTAAAGCTCAAAGGTCACGTCCGCGAATTAAATCTGGAGTCAGTGGCGGGATTTACACATTTTCCGCCAGTAGGCTATTTGCCACCCCTACTGATCCCTGCAATTCGATACCCTACTTCACAATCATAATAAATATTAAAAAAAAAAAAAACTGATGAAATAAGGTACTCCAATTTAGCCACAGTATCAGTTCCCGAGAGCAATGTGAGCAATTTCTGGGTCACTTGTATAATAACATTTTTTTTAAATTATTTCTTTTCTTCTTCTTTTTTAATTTTTTATTAAATAAAAAATTCAAAACATTTTTTTGGCCCAAGTTGCCGTCCCCTAAAATCTGTCGGCCTAGGCTCGAGCCTACTCAGCCTTCTAGTAAATCCGCCACTACTGGAGCATGTCTGGAGTACTGGGAGTACTGGGGCCCTAGACAAAGTGCATTCGATTCGCATTCGATTCGATTCGCTAAATAAAAATGTATGGGATTGACATATGCCTTCGCTAAATCACGTGATACTTCCCATACATTTATTCTATCGAACTTCGTTATCGTTTTTAAAATGGCACTTTGTCTAGGGCCCCTGGGACTAGAACGACCTGCACACCTCACATTAGCAGCCGCGTCCGACTGCCGCGGCAGCTGGACGCATCCGCCAGTTTGTTTGCACCTTAATAGTTAACTTTTGGATCTGTAACAAAAGCATCGACAAAATGTATTTTCAACATTTGTATCAATAATTTTATTCTCATAGGCAAAAGTTGTTTCGTAATTGAAATTGTATGTAATACTTTATAAAACTTATCATACTACACCAATTATAATTCAATTTTTTTTAGTTTTTTCAAAATATAACAGGTAATTTCCATAGACAAACTTGTGCTTATTTTTCATTGGTTGAAATTTGAATGGCATAGACACGAATCTAACGTAAACTGCAACAGCTGAAACACAATTTATACAACAGTAATTTTTTGTGTCTGTGCATGTTGG
Source organism: Synanthedon formicaeformis (assembly GCA_945859745.1). Classification (NCBI taxonomy): domain Eukaryota; kingdom Metazoa; phylum Arthropoda; class Insecta; order Lepidoptera; family Sesiidae; genus Synanthedon; species Synanthedon formicaeformis. The sequence goes on from OX243957.1 coordinate 9,053,445, forward strand.
CCGTTGATATTAATAATGGTTTAAAGGGTAATTTTTCAAAAACACTAGTAAATTTTGAAGGTTTCTCGCAATAACTACATAGAATGTGCCCTTAGGTTTAGACTGCAACAGTATTTTCAAGTCGTTTGCATTTTATTAAAGTGCAGTCGGGAGTTATAATCTGATTACTAGTGTTTACGGAAGAAGCGAGGGCAATGGCATCGTTTAGAATTCACGAAGATCAAGAGAATAACTCGACTGTATTGAGAAAAGATAATGCAGATGTATTTGGGGCAGTACAAAGGCGTGCTTTAGGCGACTTGAATCATTTTGGTTGCAGTCAAAATAGGAATCCCAAACAAGTAAGTCGAAGTAACCTTGTACCAACTTTATCTCCATTAGTGGGTACTTTTTGTAATGTTATTTCTCGTTTATTTTAGACTTCTATGACGAATGGACTTTGTAAAGTTCAAGATGAAAATAGAACGGTACGACAGATCAAAAATGATAAGAATATTCTGCCCCCCGTGGCTCAGTTTCGCGCCTTTAGCGTTTACGAGGACAATCCAAAGACTGAGAATGAAGTGAAGAAACGCGAGCCAACTTTCAAACCATTCGTTCCCAAAGAGGTTAAGAAAGATAATTTCTTCCTAAATGCTGCCGAGAATATTAAAGCAATATGTGCCCAGTTGGAGAAGCCACTTGATCGCACCAAAGAGGCACTGGCAAGGTATTTATATAACCTCTTTGTTAATTTATAACAAAAAAATTAAAATACTCCAAAAAATTTTTGTGATACCCCCCATGTGTTACATTTGCATTCATAGGTACAACTAATAATATTTAAAAAATATATTGTAAGCTATTGAATAGTTTTAAGTATAGGCTTAAAGATACATAATCAAAATAAATTGTCATTTTTTAAATAAGACAAACAGACCTATTATCATTGGGCTTACACAATAGATATTAAATTAGGTGTGAAATCATTTACACCTACTTCAGAGTCAATTCTTAAAATATTATCCTAACTAGGATTACTACCCGGAACTCTTAAACTCTTGACTCTTAATCAATCATATTTCTGCTAATATTACTCAATTATTATCTAATTCAACTTGACTGTTGAATTAGATAATATCAAAATTTATATAGTAAGTTACTATTACTAATATCACGAAGAGAGAAGATTTCTATGTTTATAATGAATAAAATAAACTCAAACTACTGGACTGATTTTAAAAAGGCTATCTATAAAATTACATGGTTGAAGTTGCTGATGCAAACAGCTAGTTTCCTAATATGAAAGTAGCAAGTACAGCAAAATTTTTAATTTTTTTTAGTTATGTTAAGGTTAGTTTTTAGTTAGCACTTGGCAGACAGACTGACAGTTCAGTTGATGGTAGGTGATTACAGTCACCAATAACACAAGCAAAGTCAGATGCTGCAAATATGCTGTTGACCATACAAGTATTATGATTAACATATTCCCTATAAGAATATCAATAGATAGATCAATCATTAGGCATATGATCCATTGTGCATGTTTGTGCCAATTACTTGTAAGCTCATGAATCATATTATTATGTGAGTCATAGTGTCAGATTTGTATAATTTTTTTCCATCTTATACTGCAATCTGTCTCATTAGGACATTCACCAGTAGTTTTATATTTAAATAAAATATAAGTGTTTTGTGGTCCAAGCCCAGTGGCCTGGCCACATTAAATGCTAACGTCTTGTTCTTCCAATGGAAATTTCCTCTTTAATCTAGAAAAAGTCAATTCTTGTTCAATCGGGTCGACAAGGAGGTGATTTATATGGTTGGCTATGTAGTGCCTATATTTTGGTCCTCTAAGCCTAATTTCCTCTTTTATTGTAGGGATCTTTAGATCTCTATGTATCCTCTTGTTGGTTATATACCAGGTTATATAATATACAACTTAGGGGCACCTCTGCCAACTCAAACTTGGAAATCCTTCAGAGATTCCAATCTAAATAACTTAGAATTATAGTAGATTTGTATAACTATCATTTACAGATAGATATACAGATAAATGAATATAAGGATGTGGAGTTAAGATCCTGTTATAACAGTAAATAACTAAATTAATTAATTAATTAAAAAATATGATCCAGATTTTTTTTTCTTTATATTGTAAATATAAGCCATTATATTTAAAATGTCTCAGAATGTGAGGCATGTCACATCTGAATTTATATCGGGACAGGGAACATGTTAATGCATTAGGAGGGGATTCTTTACTCGCTCACGTCTAGTGAGTGCAGTATTTTATGTATAATTGGTAAATATTTCAGAATTCCTTTACAAGAAAAGAAAGATAAAGATGTGGTTGAATCTCCCATGTCAGTTGTGGACTCGAGTATGCTCTCAATGTCAGTGTCGCAATATGAGAGCACTATTTTAGAGGACACAATTCACGAAGTCGATGACAAAGCTAAGATCAAGAGGGAAATAGACCTTTTCTTTCACGTAGCAGAGTACCAGAAAGATATTTACGCTTACATGAGGGAAATCGAGGTGATTATTACAGTTTCACTTTTTTATTTATTTCAATTATTATTTTGTGTAAGTATTATATCTTCAAATATGTACTTCAAAATATTTGCAATAATAATATAGGTTAGTTATTAAAACTAGAATAGTCCACATTTAAAATGTAATGTTTTGTTGATGAATTTATCTTGTGTATTTGTTTCTAGTTTGTGAATATGTTTAATATTATAATGCAGAGAATAGTCTGGACAACAAAATTATAAATCCTCTTCAATATCTCTGAATGGACAATGATTTCAGTCAAGTTGGCTTTAGTAAACATAGTAACAATACGTATTCAACAACACTAAAGTCATTTCTATGTGTCAAATGGCAAAATAGTTGTGTACAATTTTTGTAGATAATTATGCATGATCTACAACTCTTTACCTACTTTTCATAATATTTATCAATAATATTTTCATGACGATTTACTATGCTGATTGAAATTAATGAAAAAAAAAAAACAATATTTTTGAACTTCAACTTTAATATTTCTTTTGTCACATGTAAGTGACACATTTTGTCCAAACTATTTTGGAACTTTTGACATTTTATTGTAATAGGGATGTGCAAATTTTCAACTCGGTGAATTATTTAACTCTACACTATTTTCTTGACTACTTTAATTAAAGTTTCAAGTATTGGGGGTATTAAAGTGAATGGAATTATTAGGTGAAACATAGACCGAATCCCCGCTACATGCGCAAGCAGCCGGACATAAGTCAAATGATGCGCTCGATTCTGGTGGACTGGCTGGTGGAAGTGTGCGATGAGTACTCGCAGCAGAGCGAGACTTTGCACCTGGCGGTGTCGTACGTGGACCGCTTCCTCTCCTACATGAGCGTGGTCAGGACCAAGCTGCAGTTGGTCGGCACTGCGGCTACATATATCGCTGCGTGAGTATACAATAACTGTGCTTATAGTCCTTTCCTCATTTCAAAAATTGTTTTTGAATGGTTTATTTTAAATTCTTACTAATATTATAAACGTGAATGTGAGTTTGTTTGTTTGTTTGTTGCGCCTTCACGCAAAAACTACTGAACCGATCACCATGAAATTTTGCATACCACGTTGTCTGGGACACCACAAAGGAGATAGGGTACCTTTCATCGTTCAACGCGGTCGAAGTCGCGGGCACCAGCTAGTAATTAATAAAACTAATTAATGCATATTATTGTCTTGCATATTATATTATTACCTTGAAAAATATAATAAAATTATGGAAAATTTACATTGAAGCACAAATGATGATTTTACAATAATCTCTTTAACAATAGAAATAATTGGTAAATATTTCCTTAAATGTATATATAAAATGTATAATAGAGACTTTATAGTTAATTTTTATTACAAACATGCCTGGGATATCTAGTACATCAAATTTATGTAAGTTGCATATTATTATGCGGAATAGTTTTACCTTATTCTTTGCCAATCTATTGTTTTTTTGCTTTTTTAGTAAACCTACTTTATTAGTTGATTTTTAAATTCACTTGTCCTTTCATTTTGAACTTAGTCTATTTTTGTTTCAAATAACTATTTGTCTTTAATAAGGAACAACAGTCCAACGTCATTTTCTTTTATTTCTTAAGATGTAATATATACTTAGGAAATACGAAGAAGTGTTCCCGCCCGAGGTGTTGGAGTTCGTGTACATAACGGACGACACATACACGAAGCGGGAGGTGCTTCGGATGGAACATCTGATCCTGAAGGTGCTCTCGTTCGACCTCTCCACTCCCACCAGTCTCGCATTCATCTCGCACATCTGCATAGCTGCCAACATACCCAACAAAACCAAACATCTCGCAGCGGTAACTACTTTTTCTTTATTGCCACATCTATGAATTTTCTTTATAAGCTCTCAGTTGTAGTGATAGGTAGTTATTGGATTGTGTTTTTCATGTATTTAATTAATCCCTGACACAAAAACGGGGTGTTATATATGTGACGTGTGTGTTTGTGTATCTGTCAGTGAAAAACGGATGGACCGATTTTGATTCAGTTTTTTTTGTTTGAAATCTGATGTGATTAGGATCGTTCTTAGGTGCAATTACACACACACATACACATACATATATACAGAAAAAAATTCTAAAAATCATCAATTTAGTTTCAGTTAAGAGTTATGGAGGAACATACATACATACAATACCTACGCTTACAGATTTATTATTAGTATTGATTCAGCCGTTTGCTAGTTGATGAAGGGATTTCACTAGCTTGCACAGTAACCTGTGCAATTTCAGATCGTGTAATCCTCAGATTGATGTGAAATTTGATATACTATTACTTGGATGGGATGGTATTTCCATGATATGATAACCTTGATCTGATGCTGCAGCATCAAGTACATAGTCTGCGGTCACCCAACTCCTCAAGTGTCCGATCGCTATTATCGGCGTTGATTGAGTGCAATCTGTTGGCAGTACATCGCGGAGCTGTGTCTTTTGGAGGGCGAGACATATCTGCAGTTCTTGCCTTCAACCATCGCGTCGGCGGCGCTCGCCACCGCGCTGCACTGCGTCACCGAGCACGAGTGCCCGGTCGAGTGCTCGGCCGAATCCGCGGGCGAGTCGTCGGAGGAGTGCGCGGTCGAGTGCGAGCAGGTGTCGTGGCCCTGCACCCTGCGTCGCTACACGGGCTACCGCTTCGCCGACCTGACTCCGTGCCTTCGAGAACTCGCCCGCACCCACAAGCACGCGCTGCTGCAGCCCTACCACTCGATTATCGACAAGTATAAGAACAACAAGTCAGTATCTTTTCTTTTCCCCCATAACCGTTATGATCTCGGATAGGGCACTCATATTTATGTTACACAATATCGCTCTCAGGATGCTGCTACAGCTGTGTCCTATAAGCGCTGCTGCATCAAGATAAATTTTTCACTTGATGCGATTATACGCTTTTGATTTTTGTTGTTGTTGTTGTTGTCTCACTCATTCGTGGTATATTACTCGTCTCTGTTAAATTATTTAGATCAGTTTAGATTTTAAAAGCATTTAAATATACATAGTTTTAATAATGTAGCCCATCTGGCAACAGTGATTATACTCACAGAAAGAAACAGTGAAGTAACAACATGTGTGCTTTTGTGTTTCGCAGTGAATAAGTATAAGGGATGCCAGAGCCCATTCCCCCATCCCTTCCTAATCCCTTATCCTTAATCAACCATCAAGTGGACCTTCAGCCTTGTCGGTCGACTTTGAAATAAAAAAAAAAATGATAATATGTAATTTTTTTTTGTTGTATTTTCATACAGGTTTGACAGCGTATCTACATTGGAGCCGCGACCTATGTTCCCAGTGGGTAAGTATGTGGCGCCAGCCCCAGCCCCGCAGAGGCCCCAACCCCAGCCCAACTCGAGGGCCGTCAGTTAATACAAATACACTCCCCTGACACTGCCAGGCCTCCCAAGGCCTTCCTGACTCTCGGACTGCGGTACGTCTGGAGTTGCTCAATGTTCTTAAAAAAATCTCGGTTTAGTCGTTTAGGATCATAACTAAAAGGGAGTGACTGCATTTTTTTTTTTTTTTCAGATAGATTTAGCTTTTGTCCAAAAAATTGTTTTCGTATGGACAAAAGCTGAATTTAGTTGAATAAAATATATGTATTTACTTACTCCCCTAGGAAATAACCTCTCATAGAAATGACAATTTCAATGTGAACACTTTGTTTTTTTATCACACGAAATAAAAATGGAAGTGGGTCGCGTATTTCTAAGGGCACTAAAGACGTGAATAGATTTAACGTAAAGTATCTAATTAATATGTTAAGATTAAATATTTATTAATTACTATAGCTATTGCCCGCGACTTCGTCCTAGCTGAAAAGTACAACCTTATGTCCTCTACTGAAACACTGACAAAATGTATGCAAAATTTCACAATGATCAGTTGAGTTGAGTGATTTTGGAGTCCAAAAGGAAACGAACATACATCGATTTTTTTTAATGTAGATTTAATCGGATCAAATAAACATTTAAAAGTTGAAATTGTCATTTCAAAAAGTGATAATTTCATGAAGTAGTCCTCCTAATTCGTCAAAACCGTTGAAACCCCAAATGCATTTATTAGTAACGTCCGTCTGTTTGTAAACCTATACAAAGTTTTCCCTTTAGTGCGTGTTGGTTTTTTCCCTTAGCCTGTTTATTTGTGATCATTTTGTACAGTATACTAATTTTTTATATAAGTATTATGTCGTGTATCCATTTTAATAATTGACATTTACCAACTAATAATAATTGTAAACATCACTGTGTTCATTTTCTTAAGAGATGCTAAGATTTTTTTCCTACTCACTTACTTACTTACTTGATCTTTTTTAGCGTGTAATATAATTTTAGTAGCAATTTTTTTTTATCGAATTTGATCGATATTATTCAAAACAATGATGTTTTTTGAAGATATTTGAATTTTTGCCATTATAGTAAGGTACATACGGGATCCCAAAAAAAGGTTCACCTCACCCGATCTGTTTAAAAGACTAAAAGTATATTTTATCAATTGTTATATATGAAAAAATAAATCAATGAGATTGTGTTGCCTATTAAAAATATGCTCACGGATATCTTTAAAAAAATATATAAAAAAATAATTGCGTCCTCAATAATTTTTTCAAATTTCAAAACCTTACAATAGTATATAATTCATGAACGAATTTTCGCAGGCAACTTTTTGCTATAATTTTGTAATAGATATATGTAAACGCAGCAATGCAGCTAGTTTTTTTTTTAATTGAGGATATCCATGAGAATATTTTAATAGGTAAAAAAATCGCGATTTATTTTCTCATAAATAACAATTGTTTATACATTTTTTCTGATAAACATATGAGTGAAGGACGATATATCTTCGGATCTTAGACTATTCCGATCTTTCTCAATTTACATTATGGCGATTATCGATTTGATATTTTAAAGTACAAAAGAAAATCCAAGTTGGACTCTAGAGAATTTTTTAACTTTTGAGATATTTCGCATGTTTTAATGTTAATTAGTTATTAGAATTTGATTTAATATAATGAGTTTTAGTATATATATTATGCTGGTAAGTTGTTTGCAAACTTCTCGATTATAATTATAATATATAAACATTTTGAATAATACTGTGTTTTATTTTGTCCTCGATTAGATTAAATCATTTAAGAATACTCTGAAGTATTCCAGTTATTGTCAATGTACCTACAATGTCGTATATTGATTTTTTTTTCAGTTTTGTACGTTTATAAAATTTATTTTTATTGAAAATATTTGTTATAGGGTTCTGTAGGTTCTAAATTCTAAATTTTCCAAACTATACAGGATTCCCTAATGTGGCCACAAACTTTTTTGGACATTATTATTTATCGAAATTGTTTAGCTTTTGCCCGCGACCTGATCCATGTCGAATTAAATTTCAGTTATAAATATAGATTAAACAGTCCAGTGAGATCTCATATTTTATTTATAACGATTCATTGGGTAGATAGTTAGGTACTTAAATCAATGAAATTTGAAATGAAATGGGGGTAAAATGTTCATATAGAAAAAAAAATACTTACTCGAAATTGTCTGGTAAGATTGTGCATTCTATAGACATTAGACACCAGTAGGTCTAATTACGATTGCTGCTTTGATTATGAGGTCAATTTTCTCAGTAGTAGGTAACTGTACTACTGAGTTACTATTAGTACTGTAATACTTACTATTAGTAACATCGAAAACTTTATAGAAACAAATATGTACTTTTTATATTTCATAAAAAATAAACTAATCACCTATATAACGTCATAGTTGAGAAAATATAGTATAAATATTATTAATTAGTATTAGCCCATAACATTTCCCGTGAACCCAGGTGCGGGCGGAGTGAGCGTTACGTTGAAGAATAACTTCCTTCCGCCGTAGGAGACGCGATCGCGTCCCCGCTCGATTGCAATACCTTTATCAAACATTAACTCTATTGTTTATAACTATAAGGTGCTAAATGCATTGTTGCACAGCTGCAAACTAGACGAGGTTCGGTCAAATCTATTTACAGATGCCCGCGCCGCGATCGTCGCGCGACGTTGAACGCAAAATACTTTTGTACAAGTAAAAAAAAGTTTAAAAAAACGTCACATTTTTGTAAGTATGAAGTAAAAGGTGCATGTAAAGTGACTAGCTTGATCACGCTTATTTTTCATGAATTTTGTTTGTGGCAAATATATTAAGTCAACTTTAATAGGTTACCTTAGCTTTCTTAAAATGGAATCCCATTTTTAAACATCTTTTTTGTTATTTGTAAATTTTTGTAATGCCAAAATTGACCATTCTTAATTCTTAAGGGCCTCTCACCAACTACAAATAAAGTGTTGATTAGTTACTTTTAGAAATAATTTTATGTTTTATTAAATTATGCACTTGGTTTAGTGCATCCTTCGATAGGCGATTTTTTATTATTATAACGTTTGGGACTTTTACCGTACAAACAAACTAAATTATTCCTAGTGACAGGTGACTTTAAATGACGGTTAGCCTACTAGACAGATGGTGAAAGAGGCCTTAAGCCTACATAATTATACATAAACCTATACCTATTGATTATTGAAAGGTTCGTTATAGGTGTATTGTTCGATTTTAAAAATGACTTAAGTAGGTACATTGCCATAACTAAATAAACATAGGTTTATCATGTTAATTTCAATAGAAACTTTAATGAAAATAAAACAATATAATATAAAGTTTCGTTCTTTTATATTTAAACCTAAGAAAATAAATTTTCTTAACCTCTAATCCTTTGACGTGCGAGGTTTTTTTTTACATTATAAGTATTTGTACTTAAATCGTTAGATTGCTCGGTGGTAATAAATTACGTTGGATGCTTCTCTTGCGTGTACACGTTGCCGAAGCCCTTGCAATGTGGACCTGTAATTAAAGAAAAAAAAAAACAGATAATAATATCTATTTAAAAAGTTTAACTCGTCAAAGGAACTATAATTGCGGTTTGCTCCCGCCATATTTGAATTTATAGCTGGCACGCGAGTGCATTTGAATTCCGCGTGTGTTACATCCAGCTGCCAAAATGCGATATTCGCGAGTCTCTAAATGGACGAATAACACGATCAATCATTTGGCGTGACGACAAACTGACGTGACGCAACGGCGCGATTTAAAATACAGTGTTTGACATAAGTTTTTACCATTCACGATCAAATTTTGACTTCACGTCAGTCAATTTGACGCAAAGGACTGATCGTGTATTACGTCCATTAGATACAAGTTTGCGGATCTTTTTAAAGAGACATCGCGACCCATCTACACATTTTAAACTAGCTGGCGCCCGCGACCTAGTCCGCGTTGAAAAAGAAAAAAGTAGCCTATCCTGTGTCCTGTATGTCTAAATGTTTATGTACCAAGTTTCATGAAATATCAGTTAATTCGTTTAGGAATTATGGAGGAACATACATAAATACCTACACTTACAGATTTATTATTAGTGTTGATTGATTGAAGAGGATATATTTGATTTTTTTGTATGTTCGTAATGGCTAAACTCAAAAACTATTTAATTAAAAAAAAAGTTCACCTATAAAAAGATACATTATGAGCGACTAAACATAGATATAGACTATATTTTATTTAAAAATCCCTACGAAAAATACAATAATGTAAACCAAGGTTTCAAAAATTCACCTATAAAAGTGATTATTTGGCGTACATAGCGAAAACTATTGATTTGTTGTTCAAATTTTTTTTTGTTTTTTTGTTCAAATTAGTCACTCAAAACGTAGGTAGAATCGAAAAGTTAGAATCGAAGCATTGGCGTCTTGATATTCTGATGTATTTCGGTGAGTAGGTACTTGACTCGTGGTCCCACTGATTGATGTTCTCTATCCCTTCATAGGTATTTCATAATACTTTATCCTTATTCCTTCTATGATCGGCAGAAATTGCAGCATTAAGTTAATTAAACTATTTCATGGTCGAAGCCGTGAGCGGGTCGCTAGTACAATATGAATTCAGTTCATATTGTACTTAAGTTTATACCTACAAATAATTAATTTATGTTATTAACACTTGAATCCTAATAATTCTATTTTTGTTAGTGCCTACCGAGTGTAGTGTGCTAAGCCGAACTACGTAGCACAAATCTGTTTATAAACAAACGTGGCCAATATAAGGTAGCCGAACGTTTCCAGAAATTACGTTATTTCAAACATAATACTTCTGGGAAATGCCTGTTTGAAACATGATGTTATGTAGTACAAGAGCTTAGAATGATTTTGAATTAACCTTCAGACGTTTGCCAATTCGATAGCGTCTGGTTCGCGAGACGACCGCAATTTATTTATGGTTTATTCGCGAACGAAACAAAGTAGCTGTGCACGATTCTTGTGTTGAGATCATCCACGAAACAATAATAATAAATCATTTTCTGTCTGAGCGTTGACATTCGAAACAGTTTCAACCTATGTATGTGTGGGGTTATGGATACCTAGCAGTGAAAGCTAACAGAATTTATGCTTGTAACAATATACGTATTTACAACTAGCTGTTGTACGTGACTTCGTCCGCGTACCCTATGTCCTTTCTGGTGTCCCAGACAACATGTATGCAAAATTTCATGGTGATCGGTTCGGTAGTTTTTGCATGAAAGCATAACAAACAAACTCATTCACATTTATAATATTAGTAAGGATAGCCTATGTAGGTATTTAACTCGCTGATGATAATTTAGCTTTCTATAGATGAAAGAATTTTTAAAATCAGTCCAGTAGTTTTTTAGTTAATTCATTACAAACATACAAATATACAAATTTTCTCTCATTATAATATTAGTATAGAAATGAGACAGATGTCTTTAATTCACCATAATTAATTCAATAATGTCTTCGCACTTTGTCAAAAGACATTGTAGGTACTTAACATAGTACATAACTTAGTGAAGCGAGTTCAAATTAGCAACCTAAGGTACCTAGGTTACACTAAAGGATCGGGGACGGTTTTATATTAGGTACAGTCGGCCGCATAAGTCAATTAACACATTCAAAAGTGCAAAACAACGTAACACTTAACGCGCCATAAGTCGTTGTCAAGACTAGAGAACAAAATAAACTTCACGTACAAACGATCGTAAAAAGCTTCAGTAAGTTAGTAATTAAGTAAGTAAGTTGAGTGTTCAGTTGTTTTGCACCTTTGAATGTGTAAATCGACTTATGCGGCCGACTGTACATGCTCTGTAAGATAATTTATTTTAATTTTTTTTATAGTATATCGCTGCTTAAGAACTAAAGGGCCACAAATTACACTTTTTACAGGAGATCTAATCGAAAAAAAATTAAATTATATTAAATATTATGCATCGTTAGAAGCGTATTTTTAAGTAGCATTAAATGTTTTAAGTACTTTTATAATAATCTGAATACTAGAGGAGATATAAGCATATGAGTTACTTTTGAATATATGTAAAAGTTCGTTGTTTGAATATAAAAAATATTATCAAAATATATTAAATATTGAATAAAACAACCACAAGTCTTTTTGCAAATACAATATGGAGGATTGTGATTGCATTTTTGCAATAAAATTTTTTTTGGATTTATTTGTTTTATGGCCCTTTAGTTTTTAAGCAGCGATATGTGTATTTCTGAACTGAAGCCCAACTTATTATGAAAATTATACTTATGTAGGAAGTATATTGCCTTAGCCTTGGTTAAGCGTTGGTTCACGACACCATGGTCTTCACTCCATGTCCTAATATTATCATATAAGTAATTAACCTGTGCGAATACTAATTTTAACTCGTATCGCTAGTTGGCTATTGAATTATTGAAATAATGTAATCGAGCCACACAAGGTGTAGTGCAATTTGTTTGTGTATGTGCACTCAAAACAATCAACCAGGTCAAATGATTGTCACAATCTGCACACAATAAAGCCAATACCAATTTATTACTAACGACATGGCTTCCTACTCATTTACTCGGTACAAACATAGGCTACGTGTTCAGAGAACTAATTTCGTGTTTTAAATACGAGTACTAAACGAATTACGTTTCTATACGAGTCTATACAATTCGACAGTTTTAAATAATTATTTGTGGTTTAACACGATTTATATCTTCGTTCGTTTTGTGAATTATGCTATACTAGGGACCCGCCCCGGCTTCGCATGGATGAAATTTTTCGGGATGTTTTTCCAATTTTTCTCTTCAAAAGAGTATTTCTCGGACTTAAAGTCGAAAAAATAGTGGAATTAGTCCCGCCTTTTTTGACTTTTTCATTTTTTTATTTTTTATTTATTATTATTTAAATAAAAACATAATGTGCTGTGTGTAATCATTGCTTACTCTGCCTATATTATCACAGTGTGCTTATTTAGATGATCAACTAAGATTATACCTAACTAGTCATTATTTACTAATAATTAGTTTATAGTGTGTTTCGCATACTCATATAAAAAACCAGTGTAGGTAGGTACATATCTTGAGAATAAACTCAAGTTTAAATTAAATAATACGAGTACTTACATAAGTTATCGAAGTATTTCATCACAAATAAACGGAAAAAAAACTTGACAAGCGTGGGTGGAAGTGTGTAAAAGTTATTGACATCCGTGGGAGAACGACTCGCATGTTAAGAAGAGTTCCATAACAAGCAGTGTTGCCAACTTCCGTACGCCAAAAAGGAAATTCATTTAAAATTCAGCACACACTTGCGAAATTGTCAGTCCGCTGTTTCTCTTGCTATCTATTGTTTGTTATTAAATGCAAATCAATGTGACCATTCTTGGTTCGATTGATGCAGTACAATGATACCTATTTCCACGAACGCAGCAATGATTATTATCTAAATTGAATTCAACATAGTGCATTCAAAAATGCATGTACCTGCGGCCATTTTTTTAAATTATTTACTAAATAAACACTAGACAAACCAATAACTAGTTTTGGGAAACTATAGTAGGCAAAACTCACTCAGTACACCGAGACTTAAAATTCCAAATTTGAAAAGGTTGAAAAATTGAAAATATTTTTAAATAAAAAAAAATCCCTGACTAAATGCGGCTTCGTACCTAATATATGTATCTAAAATGTAAGATGCCACTACTTACTGCATTTTTACCTATAACGCACAATGCCTAAAACGCGGATTTGCCCACAATGTATTGAAATTATAAGCACTCAATGACTAAGAACCAGAATGCCAAAAAAAAAAAACCCGATAACTAAAAAACGGTTTGCCTATACTCACTCTTCAGTCACTGTCAGTTAGTCAGTTACATATGGCAATGTTAGAGTACCTAGGCAAAACACTAAACGTGATTGATCACTGATAAATTCACTGTTTAATATCCAACCTATAACCAAATGTTTAAGCTGCAATATCTATAAAGCAAGTTATAAACTTAGATTAAGTTTATTGAGGACAACGATCATAAACTTAGTCCACAAAGACAAAGCTTTTTAGGTCTTGAATGTAAGTGGAATGAATCTATTAATCATATATCGACCTACGCGTAGTTATTCCTGTTCGTTGCTCTCAGCAAGATTTATAAATCATAATGAAATGTGGTTCGATTGGCGGCTAAAATCTATTATTGAGTGCGCAAACGTCGTGTTAGAGGAAGCTTTTGGGCCATTTCCTGGCGCAAAGTGAAATGGGGCCGACCGTGACGCACGTTTTTACCTACCTCTACATCCGTTTACATCCAAAACTTACAGATTTATATTCGTATCTCAGATTTAAATTATTGATAGACTAACTGGCGCCCGCGACTTCGTCCGCGTTGAAAAAGAAAAAGTAGCCTATCCTGTGTCCCGTACGTCTAAATGTTTATATACCAAGTTCAGTAAGTAAACATTACTGTATTAATAAATAGATAAATAAAAAAAAAAATGAAAATCAGTTAATTTGTTTAAGAGTTATGGAGGAACCTACATACATACATACGCATACAGAAAAAAATTCTAAAAATGGTCAATTTAGTTTCAGTATCGTGTATAGAGCCTATAAACACGATATTTCTAAAAACAAAGTAACTTACTCCATGACCAACCCTTACAGATTTATTATTAGTATTGATGACTAGCTGGCGTCCGCGACTTCGTCCGCGTTGAAAAAGAAAAAAGTAGCCTATCCTGTGTCCTGTACGTCTAGATTTTTATCTACAAGTACATGAAAATTAGTTAATTCGTTTAAGAGTTATGAAGGAACATACATACGTATACATACATACATACATACATACATACATACATACATACATACATACATACAGAAAAAAATTCTAAAAATGGTCAATTTAGTTTCAGTATCATTTATAGAGCCTATAAACACGATATCTCTGAAAACAAAGTAACTTACTCCATGACCAACCTTTACAGATTTATTATTAGTATTGATTATCAGTATTGATGATTGATAACTATAGCGACCCGCTCCCGGATTCACAGGGATGAAATTTTACGAGGAAGGTTTGTGTACTATAAGTTTATTGCACTTTCCATATTAGTGTAGTATTATTTAAATCTGTTGGGTAGTTTTGAAGAAATTAGCTGAGAAACATACAGAAGCAGACAGTGGATTTTACTGCCAAAGAAATATGTTTTCTTATCATATAAGACTATTTTTCATACATTAAAAGAAAGTCGTGATAATTTGAAAAAAGGGCTTATGATTGTCTCACGATTTCGTGACCGTCCGTTTCTATTCTAAGTATTTTTTTTATCTTTGATCTTTTAAAATATATAAGGACCGAGTCTCGCCTAAGCTTTAAATTAAGTATTGTACAGTCGAGTGCAGTATTATGGTGAGTATTATGAATTTATTAAATATTTAAATATTGTCCGGAACTTTTTAAACAACTCTATATAAAATATCTTTTGTAAAAAAGATAGATAAATAAAAAATTAAAAAATAAAATAAAAAAGACACATAAAATCATGAACCAATATATAACACAACGGACAAAACACCTTGTCAGGGGCACAGACATAGGGACATAGGATACCAAGCTTTCATTGATAATAAGTTTCTATTTCCAGAAAAATATAAATTTAAACGCCTGAAAATTCAATTAAGATTTAACAAATTATCAACGCTTAAAAAAAGGGTACAGACGAAGGCGTAGAAAACAGAAATGTATCATAATATAAAAATTTTCGTCTAACTCGTCACCTTTTTTGTAACCTATATGATTGGAAACATTGAATTCCATAACGTACTTATCAGTTAATCGCTACTTATAAGCATTCTAAGTAAGCTAGAATACGTTAAGAGCTAGTCTCTTTAGCAGACGTTGCCTTTTTTATCCCACGATTCGATCAGAAGGCGTGTTGCATGTGAAATTGAATAGCCAGAAATATGAGTTCAACGTTCAAAGCTACGATTGTGGATTACTTAAGTCCAAAATTACTTTTAAAAAACTTATAACACTAACAAATATTTGAAATAGTTATTGATTTTAAATTTTAAAGATGCGTCATCTATATCTAATACTAAATTATTACAAATAGAGATTTTTATTTTTTTGTATGTTTATCACTACCTACATATTCGCGATAAACTCAAAAACTAGTGCACCGGTTCTGATGCTGTTTTCACCAATGGTTCTCGAGAAAGATTTTAGTATATAATTTACAAAGTTACGAAACTTTATATTATAACACACCACAGCTAGTTATATTAAATTAAAATGTTTCTTATAAAAAGATTTGTCAGTATTAATAATATAATAGTTTGAAATAATTTCTACATAATTATTTTAAATAACTTTAAAATAAAATTAATTCTCATACGTTCAAAATAATTATATCTCAGGTATGTATAGTTATTCTATTCACATGTCTATTTTATTAACGATATTTTTGTACCGGTCACAAATTATTATGAACGCGTCTTCCGGTTCATTCTAAACTTAGAATTTGGTTTTCCATAGCGTGAACGATAACGTTTCAATATAATATTATTGACATTATGTATAAGGTTGTCAAAAATTAGTATGAGTAGGAAGTTGGGAGGCTTCCTTGCGGCTCCAATGAAGCCCCGCGAGGCCGGAAGACGCGGCGGGCAGCGACAGGCCTGCATTACAAATATACACCTAATGAAAGCACGTGCGTTCTCCTCTGATCGGGTCGATTACCTGCCACCAACACAACGTATCCTCTGAACTTAACCTGAACTCTAAACTTAACTTAGGCCTCTAAAATCTATCGATCTATTTATCTCTATCATCTCTAATCTTATAACTTAAGCCTCTGAACTTTATTTATGATATTGCTGCTTAAAAACTAAAAGGCCACAAATCAAAATTACACTTTTTACAGGAGAGCTAATCGAAAAAAGTTAAATTATTTTTGTCTATTTTTTTTTCTTATTAGATATATATCAAATATATGCATATTATACATCGTTAGATGCGTATTTTTAAGTAGCAATAAATGTAAGTACTTTTATAATAAACTGAATACTAGAAGAGATAAGTTACTTAGAGAGATAAGAGATAAGATACATATAAGTTACTTTTGAATATATAAAAAATTATCAAAATATACTAAATATGGAATAAAACAACCATAAATCTTTTTGCAATATACAATATGAAGGATTGTGATTGTATTTTTGCAATAAAACATTTTTGGATTTTTTTTGTTTTATGGCCCTTTCGTTTTTAAGCAGCGATATGTCAAATAGTTTTTAACTTCTATATTACTTTATGTATAACCATCGAGTACTAAACCAATGTATTAACACACAGATTTCTATCCTGTAATTATGATTATGATTATATGATTATTAAAAATAATGATAACTTCCTCTGACGTTGAAGACATCGTAACATTTTTTCTAAAAAAAATCCTGGCATTCTGCTGAGGAAAGTAACTTGGTCGGTAATTCTGTATTCACACTTAAGTAGGACTTACCTACCGCTTTTATGGTATTATTGAATTGGTATTGAAATAGAATTTAATCCCATTGTAAAAAATATATGTGTTTTTTAAAAAAAAAAAAATACAATATTTTCAAAATATGTTTACATGTGCGATTTCATTGCACCAGAGTGTAAGTATAGGGTAACATTTGACGTATTATAATAAAGAAATAAGTGATTTAGACTGAACAGATAAAAAAAATCTAAATTGTGTTAAAAGTTTAAGTAAAATAAATTAACAGGCGTTCCAGTCAATTCTAAATATTATTGAATTTCATCCAACGAGTTTATTATAATTAGAAATGTCGCTATTTCCAACTAGTTCCTCTCGTCGTTGCATATGTGGAATTCAGAGATTCCTTTCATTCTCGTTACACATGTACATCGGATTATGACTTCCATTTGTATTTTGATATTTTATTGCCTTACAGTTAATGAAATTTTTATTAAAAGTATTAAAATATTTCTGAATAAGATGTATTTAACGTATCTTTTTTATCGCTTGAAGTAAGTAGTTAAGCAAGTAAGTAAGTCCAATAGTCTTCTGTAGGCTTCGGACCCTTTGGACCCACAAGTTCTGACCTCTACCTAGGAAAAAGTGCTCGTTTGACTCGCTAGTCTTTAGTATGTCCTAGTGGGTCAAAAAAGTCCGAAGCCCTTTTGTAAAGGGGTTGTTAGTGCCGCCCGTCAGTCGAGCTTTAAAGTTTATGACTGCAGTATAACTTATAACAGAAAAAATTTTTGAATGGCTTCGCACACCACTCAAATATTTATAGTAGACTCGTAAGTAAATGTACCTACCGATTTTGTGTTCGAATTTTAAATCTCGTATTCATTGCAGTTTATTATACTATTTTGTGAAGTTAAAAAAATAATTTTTTTGCCTTTGAAAACCTGTTTTTAGGTATTATCTGTGAGGATCTACATAAAACCAACAAAAGCTATCTATGTCGTAAGTACATACGCTGGTTCTTCTATGTAAATAAAATATACATAAATAACACAATATTTAGGTGCATTAGAAAGTGTCCATTGCTACGTTACATATTTAGTAAGGCGAAGGCAACGCTCCATACAGTTTCAATAGAGCCGCATTAAAATTTAATCGTCATAGTAGAGGCGTGATGGCATCCTTTGGCCTTGTAACCAGAAGTAAGGACGAACGGTCGCATTCAGCAACTATTGTAAATGGAGCGAACTACTACAGAATAATGAATCTGTTTTATTATCTATCTATATACTCGTATTATTCTACTATAATTAATATATATAATGCGAAAGTTTGCAAGGATGTATGGATGTACCTATGTTTGTTACTCTTTCACGTAAAAGCACTGAATGGATGGAGATGTAATTTGGCTCATACAGTTTATTATTTGGACTAACTAAAATAAATAGGATACTTTATCCTGGAAAAATGTTAGGTTCCCGAGGAACCATGAAATTTTAATTAATAAATTTTAATTTTAAATATATCTTTTAATCTTAGACTAAGGATTGGTCTCTCTGCGCTCGACTAAATACCGCGTTATCTAAAAAAAACAATAGCTCCGAGAGGCAACTCATTATTGTAGTGTGTGTAAGACATCATCGCTTTTTAACACTTTTTACACAGTTTCACCACGCAAACTGGCATTTTATTATGCCCACAATTTAATAAAACATTCGGCACGTACATGTCACAGACAGCTTGCAGTGTGACTGGCTCGGGTACGCCAACTTCGACGTAGTATTTGTTGCCGCATTTGACAAGTACGCTGGTGGTATCTAGTCGAGCGCAGAGAGACCAATTATTTATTAATCAACTTTTAATGATTGTCGAACAGTCCTTCCTGCAGCACTATTTGTCTATAAATTGTTGTAATAAAATATTTCCAAGCTATGCCTTTTATGCCCTATATGTGCACGATAAGCAATGATAGTTTGAAAAGACCGATGGCATAATACGAATTTCCTATCGGAAACTTGTTTACAACATATCCAAAATCTTAAAACCCGAATTTATAACTAATAGATAGATGCTATAAGAGCATTTGTTTCTACTTGAAAAAATTGTACACTACGTTATGAATTATGATTGTAAGTAAATAAATTTTGGCGTCAACAGTGTACGGGGCAAGTAACGAAGTCTGCCAAACAAAACTTCCCACGCGCGATACTATATTTTAAACATGAACTGGCACCTCGCCAGCGAGGACTACCGCCGCTGATAATATTTATGTGATCGCACGATATCATTTATAGCTTTTTTTTATGTAAAAGATGGCAGGCAAGGTGACTGTCCATTTGATGGTAGGTAGCTACCGTCGCCCTAACACAAGTAATGGTATAGGTACTGGCAAGTGCACTCCTGAGACTGACCACTGTAAGGACAGTTTTTGCACCCAGACGGGCTAGTAGTAAAAAGTAGTAGGGAGACTTTTGTCTAGTAGTAGTTTACATTATTTAGTATTGTATTTTATTTATTTAAATCATAAAAAATAAGAATTAAGGTAAAATAACATAAAAAATAAGAAACTACTCACCAAGCAATGAGTCTTTGGGCACGTGAATATTGCAGTATATGTGGTGGTCTATGGGAGTGACGGGCTCGTTGGGACTGTCGAGACCCGCTTCAACTAATTTCAGCTTCGCTGACAAGTCTTGGACATCTGAAATATAATTAACACTTTTATGTGCTGGACATGGAAATACTAAATATAATCACTTCACTACATATACCTACTTGTTGCAATTATACCCCTAAGCTACATATTATAAAACAAAGTCTGACTGTCTGTTCGCGATAAACTCAAAAACGACTGCACCAATTTTCATGATGTTTTCACCAATGGATAGAGTGGTTCTCGAGGAAGGTTTTAGTATATAATTTACAAAGTTACACGGGCGAAGTCGCTGGCAGCAGCTAGTTTATAATATTAGTAGGATAATAATACTATAATAATAATAATAATAATACGTCTATTACTAGTCTAGTACTGCGCGCAAAAGTTAGTTTTGCCTACTTTAATAAATAAGCACCCTGACTTCGTAATGTAAACAGTGCATAGATTTATGATGTAGTGTAAAAAATATAAGTATGTACATTTTTTTTTATAGAATTCCTTCCATGGTGTGCTCCGAATAAAGAATATCTTGTTTGGTTGGAGTTTGGTTAAATAAAATTAAAACCGTTAGCCATTGTTACAGAGACGGGCGGCCGCTACTCACTCTACTCAGCTCAGGTCAAAATTAGTAGCGCATGTGTTTAAACAAGGTTTAAACAAAACCATTGTTTACGCTTGCTCTCACTGCCGAACACCGTACGCACATCGCGGTAAAACCGTGTTCACATCTGTGTTATGGTTTTTTCAGCGAACCACAGATTAATCTTTTTTTATCAGTGAATGAATGTTGCACCTTTTACGAATCTTTACCTTTGTATCGAATTTCCCACTTTGACGACTTTGGTAAAACGGGTTAGTTTCATAATGACTAGATCTGCAAAATAACCTAATTAGCCTAAAGAATAAATCTCAATGGAGCTCTGCAGAAAGCCTCTAAAAATGAGTTAGTTATTAAAATTATCACATCGTTAACAGACTTGATTTTAAGTAGACTAAGGGCCTCTTTCACCAACTACAAGTAAAGTGTTGATTAGTTACTTTTAGCAATAATTTTCTGTTTTATTGAATTATGCACTCGGTTTATCATTCGATAGGCGATTTTTTTTTATTATTTTCGTTTCAATGTTTGGGACTTTTACCGTACAAACAATATATATCAGCTCCATTATCCCCGGTTACCGGTGACTTTAAATGACAGTTAGCAAAATGTCTTGACTACAGTCAAGACTTCCCTATCCCTTCCCAATTCCATATCCTTGATGGTAGGTGGCGACCGTCGGTATAGCCACCTACCATCAAGTGGATTATAGTGGACCGCGTAGCCTGTCTGTGGAAAAAAAACTTATACGAAGACTACTAAAATGACTAGATAAGTTACAAAATTTGGATTTACTCACAAACAGTGTAGAGTTTATAATTTACGAATGAATGTAGGAATGCCTAGAATTGTTAAAAATTTGCTACATACCTACTTTAGTAATGTATGTAGTGTTTTCTTAAAATGCTAGTAACTTTGTAAACACGCGCGCTGTCACTGGGCGAATAAGGGCGACAAATACTTTGTTTTTTATTGAGTCATTTTTATATCGGCAATATTGCATCTACTTTATAGTTAGCTTGTTTACCAATATTTTTACATGAGCGCTTTAGACAGGGTAAAAGTTACTTTAAAATGAGGGCTGTGTTGTTTTCGCAACCCATCTTGAATCTTTAAACAGTTTAGGCAGAGTATTTGAATACCACCTGTGTTTATGTTTATTACTTGTTCGTAGAAACTGTCAGCTTAATTGTCGATGTTTTACGTCAAAAATAAATAAAATTATTTTTATCTATCTGTAATCGCCAAATTTCCCAGACTCAAATGGGCCACTGAAGCTCAATAGTGTCACAGCTCTAAAACTTGACATAGTTACTTTGCGCTGATCTTTATCATATAATAAAATAATAAAGAAACGAATTACACTCTGTTTTTATAAGCGCTTATTTTTTTAAAATTAGATTTGCATACGTCACTTTCTGGCCCACATACTAACTACCATGAACAATGAGATTTCATTTATCTTATAAATAGCAAAGATTAAATTTAAAAACGCTGCAAAAACTTGCAAAGTCTTTGATGTATACTGGCGAATAACATAAACAGATATTAAATATCGGTTAACAATGTAATGCGCCATTATTCTAAGCAAAAGGTCTATAACTTTGGAGGAATTACAAAACAAAGACAAATAAACTTTTTTGACGCCAACACAAACTTTTTTGAACTCTCAAGAAGTATGCATGAGGTTACCTAACATTTATCTAAACAATAATATCCTTCTACTTCAACTGGCAACAGTAACCACCTCCATACAGAAGACCAATGTGAAGTAATGCCAGAACTCACGTCCCAACATTCTCTTTATCCCTATTCCTATAGCTATCAAGGTACGAAGCGAGCTTGCATTCTATGGCACTGCTTGTATTAGGACTTAGGTAATAGGCAACGGTAGCCACCTACTATCAAGAAATCGGTCTGCGTGCCAACATTTATTTAAAAAAAATATTGGGTCAAGTAGCTATACTTACTACGCGAAATAATGTTATGTACTTAGCAATAAATAAAATAATTTACCAGGTTAAATAAAGATATTTGAGCTCCTATAAATACCGTATCTGGTACAGTGTGAGTACGAAAACCTTCGACAGTTTTCAAATACATTCCTCGGTTAAGTTGTAGACTCTAAGGGCCTCTTTTACAAACTACAAATAAAGTGTTGATTAGTTACTTTTAGAAATCATTTTTTGTTATATTGAATTATGCACTCGGTTTATTGCTTCATTCGATAGCCTAAATTTTTTGTTTTTTTTTTTTTAATTATTTAATGTTTGGGACGTTTTCCGTACAAACAAAGGTATATCAGCTCCATTATCCGCGGTTACCGGTGACTTTAAATGACAGTTTGGCGTACTTGACGTTTGTGAAACAGTCGCTTAGTATTTTTTGAAACTGACAACCGTGAAATTTTGATGCAATGAAATTTTGGCATGACTTTGTTGCCCAGCTCTGGCCATTGCCTAGGCTGCCTGCCTGTCTGCCTGCATTCCCTGACTGTTTGCCTGCACTGTCTATGATTGCCCGGGTGCAAGCAAATGTCGATTTTAAGGTGACGAACCTTTTTATACCCGACTATAAATATTAAAGACTTCTTTCACCAACTACAAGTGAAGTGTTGATTAGTTACATTTCAAGTAACGCTAATATGGCGAGTAAATGCTATGCGTATGCTCGAAGGTGGTGAAACGCGTACGCTTTCTTACCGGTGACTTTAAATGGCGGTTAGCCTCTTTGACTTACTCAGAGATGGTGAAAGAGGCCCTAAGCATTTATATTTTAGCATATTATTACCTATTATTATTAATACCTACCTATTATTGCTATTATGGCCACTTCACTTCTGGGCTTTAAGATGAAATAACCTTGTATTAAATAAATAAAAATAGCCTTTATTCACTGACATTACAGATATACACTTTTTACATTAATTTTAAATCGGCAATCTGTAGGAAGTCAGACTGTCTTGACGTAGGCCTACTAATATAATTAATGTTTTAGTTTAGTTAGAGGGTCTTGCAAGTAGGTGTTGGTGTCTGATTTGATGGGTACATTTTTGTATTCTTTTTACGTGCCAGTTTGTACATTAAACATGGCGATACACGGAGGTCGAGTGATCACCGTCCTGAATAAATAAACCATTGAGGTTAAGTTATCTTTTGTAGGTGAGCAGTTGAGCAAGTAACGCCGATTTATTTCAACTATTCTAACGTCTATGTGAATATACATTTTTGTTTAAGAATTCTTTTAACGTTTGTCCGAACGACTGTATATAGTTAACATCTTATCCTAACATAGTACATATATTACTCGCTTTTCGCTTGTCTGTATATTCGCTAACTCCTTTTAAACCTAGAAGGAAGGTTTGTCTGATTGTGAGTATATAATTTGCAAAGAAAATGCATCATTGCGAAGCCAGGGGGGCGGGTCGCTAATAAAATAAGTGGCAAACATTATTTATAAAAAAAAAACTTTTTTTTTAGTTTCTCTCCTTTATTTTACTTAATACTGACCATGTAAGTATAGGCTAACTTTAGAACCAAAAATTTTGCATTATAACGACCTTTTTATTATTAGGTATAGATAAAAATTATCGATTATGAATTATGATATATGAAGACGTGAGTGGATGAAGGTGATATGTCGCATTTTTGTTGTTTTTTTATTTGCGTTTTATTGGTTTTATTTGCGTTGATGAAGGTATAGGTAAATGATTACAGACCTTAAGATCGTCGATTTAAGACATTTTGGAAAATAAAAAGTTGAAAAAGGTATTATGTATAGTATTTTTTTAATTAAATAAATAGAATTATACCATTAATATTTTAGGTTGTTTATACAACTTCGCATCATAATTTAGTACAAAATTCGGTTCCGTGGCGACTTATCTCAAAAATTAAAAGTAAAACTTTAACCTCGATTTATTCGAAATTGAAATTATGCGACATATCACTTTCAACCACTCACGTCTTCATATCATTGTGATCATAAAACTTCAAATAAAATAAATAAAATCTCTATGCTTAGACAGGCAACCTCTTCCTTTGTTTTATTGTCATCGGTCTTTAGTTGAAATAAACATGTACTTAAATAACTTTACCAATGGTAAAAATACCAATTATCTAAATACGATATAGAAATAAAAAAATGTTGATTTGTTTGACCAATTTGACCATAGCAACTGAAATAACATTCCATGAAATAATAGGCTATATTGTGGCAGATCGCTAATAGAGAAACACACTCCTATTGTACAGGAACTACGTTTCGTTTAACTGTACCTCTCATGACATTAATGACATAAAATAGGACGAAAGGCGAATGTGACGAAAAGCGAAGTGGACGAATAGCGAATGTGGTGAAAAGCTAAGTGGACGAATGGCGTCGAACTCAATATAAGTAATACCTATAATGGCTTATAGAAAGCTCATGGTGTTTATTTGGTTTTGCGATGATGGAGCGTAACCAGACAGACAAGCGTGAACATTACATTTTCTTTCGCGTCTATGTTTGCTTACTTTTGTGTACATTACGGGCAAATAGCGCCACAGCGTGCGTCTGTTCTGTTTGCTATTTGCTTACCCAAGTATATTAACCAGTTTGTTGACATAAACTTTTAATGTTGTACTGCTTTAAGCGAGGATACTCTAGGGCTGGGATGGCGAATCAGTGGCATACGCGTGCCACCGATGGCACGCGACACAATACTTTGGGAACGCCACGGATCTAAACAGTTGCATTTTAATTAAAAATAACAAACTCCATTCTTTCAAATATCATGCAAAGTCAAAATTATTTGATTGCACGGCACGTTTATGACCTCATTGAACATTTCTTTAGAAAAATGGCACGTTAATCCATAAAGGTTCGCCACCCCTGCTCTAGGGGTCCACTAGTAGAGGAAAAATAAAATTTTGAACACATTAATTTCTACTGTACTTTTCTCTTGAATTATCAAAGAATTGTAAGATAATTCCTAAAATTCTTTTCGATTAACAATCGATTGAACAAGCGACGTCTTTATCAACCGTCCGTCGATCAACCGAAGCTACTGTACACTGTTGCTTCGGTGGTATTTCCATGACATGGTAATGATGCTGATGTTGCAACATCAAGTAGTTTGCGGGACATCCAACTCTTCAGCAACTTACGATAGAAAGTGGGGGTTAGTTTAAAGATTTAATTATAGTTAAAACTCTATGAAGAGACAATCTTTATAGATTTTTAGCTACTTCATCTAAATAGATCGAATAAACATAAAGATGGAAGCTGGTAACAAATACAGCAGTCTTAATTGGTAAGGTCAGGTACGTACCTACTATAAGTTATTAGGTTACTCACCAGACTTGAGGGCTTGCTTCAAAACACGCCACTGTTTCGCATGATGCAGCGACAGGAACACGACCACCAAAAAGAAAACGACACAGCCGCTCACGGCCAGAGACAATGTAGACGCCTGCAGGACCCATTTAACTTCCCCATCACTAGTAATGTCACTTTCACCGTCGTCCGAGTACTCGTAGTATTCGTAATCACTTGACAGTTCATTTCGAAATCTGATATCGTACAGAGGCTGACACTTGGTGTCTCTGTGGGGCTCGCAGGGCACCAGGGGTATGTGGGTGGCGGGAGGGCAGCGGGTGCAAGGCACGCATTCGCCCAGCGTGCGATTCCACCACCGAAGCCCCCGTTCGCAAGGACCGCTGCCTGATGCGAAGCCGAGGGCTAGTGTTGCGACCAGCAAACACAACTTCGGTATCTCACTTTGCATTACCTGACAGACAATATATTTCATTAAATTCACTCTAAATGATTTTTTTAAAGCAGAAATAAACTTTTTTTGGGATTTCTAACGCTATCAAATAAAGAGTTTTATCTTCTTAAATTTACATGGTATAAAATAATGTCTCTTCCCGCTCTCTGTCCCTCTATATGTACGCTTAGATCTTTTAAACTATGCATCGGATTTTAATGAGGTTTTCACCACTGGAAAGAGCGTTAAACGAGGAAGGTTTTGTTTTTTTATATTTTAAGAAAAATATTACACCCGTGCGAAGCCGGGAGCGGGGTCGCTAATTTATAAAAATAAATAAAACCCACTACAATTTTACTTATAAAATTCAGTAGTCCAGTTTTATTATACTTATGAGGGCGTAGGATCATAATCTTTCTTTAAGAAACCTACGAGGAGTTTCGCGACAATTTGGATAAGACGTGGATAATAACCTTTAACTATTTATATAATAGTTAAAGGTTGTTATACAGGCGATCAAGACTTTGGGAAAGCACTCGATATTTATTATCATACAGACAAACGTATTTACTTACTAACGTTATAAACTTCGTAACGTATAGGTAAGTTGTCTATTACGCGCGCAATACTTAAAAAAAAATAAGCTAATTAAGCAATATTTTGCCTTTCTTTTGTTTAAGTAAGTATATTTTTATAGCATCATCAGCGAAACATTTTTTTTACAATTTAAATTTTCAAAAAAGTTTGTAATGTAATTAATTAGTGCGTTGCGTTTATTATTTGATAAACGTATTAAATAATAAATTCTCTCGAAGAATAATTGGTGATCTCCTTACCTTACTGCTTGAATTCATGAATGCTGTCTATGTATTCGATAAGGACCACATCTCATTAATTGCCTTTAGAAAGTTCACTTTCGAGTGTCTCACATTTATTAAACGTTTTTGTTAAACAACAACTAATTTCTTATTTGTTTAGTATATTTCATAAAGATTCACGGTACTGCATTTCGAATTGTTACATCACAGAATTATGTTGAGTGATTCGGTTGTGTTGATTTGATGCACAGCACAGTGTCGAGCGGTCTGTTAGCGACGCGGTTCCCATTCATAACTGTTTCGAATTGACTGGTCTCTGTTGGTTTGAATAGTTGAGCGCGGGCGGGCTGCGCGCGGTGCGTCGGTCGTTGGCCGGTGCGCCTGCGCATCCAACCAACCATCATGGCGGCCCTAGTAGTCCCTCCCTTCCCTACCCTACGGGAATACAATTCCCCGGTAAATTGGACCAAGTTAATGTTTACTTTTAAAAATACCTAGGCTTTTTTTATTAGAGATGGGTTTGCTTTTGGCCAACATCCAGCTGTGAAGCGAAGATGAGGCCTATGATGGAGCGAGCTCACCCAGAAGAAATATCTAATTAATTATATACTTATTAGTTACTTTTATAATTACTTAATCTGGCCATATAAATACTGTTACAATTAAAAATAAATAAATAATATTATTACATTTGAATTTGGAACTTGTCATTCTTATGTGAATATGTATATACTAGCTGGTGCCCGCAACTTCGTCCGCATTCAAAATTAAAAAATTAATAAGCAACATAACGCCTGTGACATCTTTATTCTATTACACTTTTGCCAGGCGTTGGTTTTCTTAATTTTAAATAAACGCTGGGGAACAGTATTTTTTTCCTGGATGAAAGGTCTCTTTCTGTGCTTGTGAACCGGGCTATTGATACAACCAAAAGAGCAAAGCAACGAACAATTTAAGTACCTACCAAAAGCCGAAAAGACCAAACTACGAAGTTGTTGGAATAGATAAGATACAAAATAGCTGAAACGATCCAAAATATTATACAGCGTATACTACATAGCATCGATCGATATCGACATATCATAATATTTACACTTTACACCAAGGAACATATAAATACACTACTCGTAACTAAATTCTATGCGGGCGAAACCGCAGGTAAGCTAGAGTAGGTAGACCTATTACACATGATACGAAATAGAACCTGCGCCGGTCGCATCGAAAATATCAGTTAATGTCAAGGAAGTTTATTATTTATTGCTATGTATTGTATTTTATATCATTTTCAGTTTATGAAGCATAATATGCAGTTTTATTTGTCAAACAAGGGCAAGCTCTTTGCTCCGCTAGTTTTTAGTCATTGTAAAGTTATCAGAGAAGCCAGTGTGACTAATAAAAATTGAATGTAAACAGACTGCAGATCCCGCTTACATTTCGCGCGTTTTTCATAATTTAGTATGACCAACTTATAGAATAAAATATATTCTCCTGTATTATGCGCGCATTTTATCGATCTATTCCGGATACTTTTTAAAGATAAATGTATAAATATTAAATCAATTATATTTACAAACATTAAAAACAGGTTTTGTTCTATTTACCTCTATTCTTTATTGTAGTCAATATCCAATTGTCATCATATAGTTTCTCTATGGCTAGCTGTCTGCTAATTGCCAACCAGTGCTGCCAACCTTTCACTTTCACTGCCAGAATTAGAACTATGTTTCATATTTGTAGTATCGAATATATATCGAATATGTATTTAGTGCTAGGGTGCTCTATACTATATAGTATAGAGCACCCTAGCACTAAATACCAATCATGCCCATAATTTGGTACGACTTCGTAATTCAAACATTGATAAATAGTAAAATATTTTATTATAGTTTATTAGTATAAAGTTTATAGCACTATTAAAAAAAACAGAAAAGGAAAGCGTTTATAAGCTAAGAAAAACAATTAAACGTCAATAGTATTGCTTATGAAGTAAGTAAATGTTTTTTTTTTTCATATCGAATGTTTTTTTTTTCATGTTTTATAATGTAGTCTATTAATATCAAATTTAATAAACTAATAAGAGGGATCAAAAAGTAATTAAGTAACAAGTCTCATCTCAATCATAAACATGAATCTTTCATAAACCGTCAGTTTCATACACGAATGACACTTTTCGTGTAGGTATTAATAAAAAAATTAATCTGAGTACTCAACATTCAACATCACATATGTACAGTAAAAACTGTACATATGTGATGTTGAATAGTTTTTTTTTATTCAAAATTAAAATAAAAAGATTTTATTGGATAATGTCATGTAGAATAAAATTTACATTAGCAATCTTGCAATTTTAATGTTGTGTGCACTTGCTGGCGGTTTACGTGGGCAACCCTCATGCCAACTGCTATTTGACTCGTGATCGTGACACATGTCATGACACAGTCATTGACATTCACACAATCAAATCAAATCGGCCCAACAAATTTGCAAGTTTTACAACAAATGAAAAGCGGTGATCGTTTACTTCAAGTGTGGCGATTTCATTTCATATTTTGTTTGTATTCTTTTACAAAGAAATTATCTAATTTATATATTTTTTATTATTAACTTCGTATAATTTATTTAAACGGTTTAGCTATGATGGTGATATCAAGGCGTAGAAGAAACACAGGTGGAGTTCAAGGTGATACTATTCAAGATCCTCGTATTTCCTCATCCTGTCAACCTGTCCTACCTGAAGAGTTTCGGAACAGCTTCAACTATCGTGTTTATTCGATTCCAAGTATCTTTCCTTTTCCATTATATCTAGTCAGCTGGATTTGAATTTGCTAATGTGAAATCACGAGTAATAAGTTTGATTGCATTTTTTATTTATTATAATGACATTGAGTTGTACATAACTCCTTTGTTTTCTGAAACTAAGATCTCTTCAATTGAGTTTGAAGTCTAAATAATCAATTGTAATAAGCAAATATAGGTAAAAGAAAAGAAAATATAATTTTTATGGCATTTCTTCTTACAGACACATCCATGCTAGTATAGTTTGTATAGGTAATGTTTTAGAAGTAACGAAAATACTTGGACCCTACTTCAGATACATTAGACACTACATGTGATCTTGATCTTTTTAATATTTTTCTAGATTTCATACATCTAAGCAAATTATTTTTTCTCTGGAACCAGTATCTGAAGAAGATTAGTTTTTCACTGAGTCTATTAACTCACTATTATTAAGATTAGTTTTTCACTAGTATTAACCTGTTCATTGCCAAGGACTCGCCAGGCAAGTACACTAAAATCGCAT
The DNA here is from genome assembly GCA_945859745.1 of Synanthedon formicaeformis. Taxonomy (NCBI): domain Eukaryota; kingdom Metazoa; phylum Arthropoda; class Insecta; order Lepidoptera; family Sesiidae; genus Synanthedon; species Synanthedon formicaeformis. The sequence continues at coordinate 9,083,949 of OX243957.1, forward strand.
AGGGGGCTTAGAACTCGATATGTGAGTCCAAACTATTTCAGTTTTTGTTCAAAAATTAATGTAAAACACAACTTATTCATACGAAAATCACCTTGAAATGTGGAGAAATGCAATTCCTCATTCCTCCTCATTCGTACGGCCGTTGACTCACCACACGAGTTCAACATATTATATCGCTTGCCCTTCATATGAGACTTGAAATTTTTGGTGCGGCAATGGATGTGTTGACCCTTTAACTGCTTGGTTTTATAGGAGTTGTCATGCCCCTGGCATTTGACTCGTAAACAGAATTTTTTTAAATAAAAAACAACACAATGATTTGGAAAAAAACCATTATATTTGTCATATATGGCGAAATGGACCCCAAAAATAATTGTCGGATAAATCCAACTCTGGCGGCTAAAGGATTAATCATGATTTGATTTTGAGGTTTAAATGACTTAAATTTTCTTCTAACTAAACCAAAATTATTTTGTTATATTACAAATGTTACAAATTATACAATTTTTATTACCTTATTTATGATAATAGTTAAATTGATAAAATAAATAAATGTTTCACATTGGCAGATAAATCATCATAAGCTATTGTTTATTACCAAAATTATGAATTTGTAATATCTTCATTACAGACATAAATAAATCACCAAATGTGGACCAAGAACCAGGTTTATCTACCACAAAGTCATTAATTTTTGTAGCTATTATATTCTTGTTTTCATTGCTGGCATTAAGACTTCTTTACAAATCATTCCCAGACTTAGAGAAGTGAGTATGTTTCAATAAATATTTTTTCTTTTAATTAAGGTACAGTTCTATACTTCCCACTAACTATATGAGAATTTAGAATTTTAGACTGTTCCAGTAAAAAATGTCTTTACTGGGTGGAGTAACATTTATACACTGATAATTTTGGTTATACTTATACAGTTCCGTTTCTATCAGTTGTGTATAAAAATAAATTACATATTTATATTTTATTTTCTTTTGATTTCAGAGAAGAAAAACAGCATCTCAAATTGCCCCGGAACCTAGAAGATGCTAAACAATTAGGTCTAATATTGGATCGATATAAGCATAAATACTTTTATGAAGTATTATTTGGGGTGTTTACTGTGTATATATTGTATCCTTTTATAAATATTCTGAGTATGAAGAATTTATGATGTATAAAAAATAAATGTATATATGTGGACTATGGTTGGACTACTTACCTTATGGACTCAGGTAATCTTAAGAGTAGCGATTGGACAAACAGATTTTTATTTTTTTTTTAAATTTTGTGTCATGTTTCCCTACAAATCAATACAAAATTAGATATTTTTCTATTCAAAAATAAAAATAAATAGAGGCTTTGTTTTGTGAGTGGTTGAGTATTATAATGTTGGTGTTATTGTTTTATTTCAGGTGCTCATTATTTTTCAATGTTCCTTAACAAGTAAATGCAGTTTGCAAACATTTGCAATACCCGGATCTCTTTTTTTAAGCATTCTTTCAGGGTTTCTGTTTCCATTCTACTTGGCATTATTGCTAGTGTGCTGTTGTTCAGCAATTGGTGCGAGCTTATGTTTCTTCGTGTCAAACCTCTTGGGGAAGAAGTTGGTGCAGAAATTTTATCCAGAAAAAGCAGCAAATTGGTCAGAAACCGTTGAGAAACACAGAGACAACCTGCTTAACTATGTGATATTTTTGCGTGTTACACCATTTTTACCAAATTGGTTTATTAATATTACAGCACCAGTAATTGGTGTGCCTTTAGTGCCATTCGCATTGGGAACATTTATTGGTGAGTGCCTTTACTTTTAACCCCCAACAGCCGAACGCAAAAACGGGCTGTTAAATTTATAACTTTCACATGTGTGTCAGTGTATTGAAGCCCCAAAACAAATGGACCAATTTTGATACCTATTTTTTTTGCTTAGAAGCTGACACGATTGGGATCTGTCTTAGCTATAACTTATGAAAATTTGTTCAAGCGTTTGAAGACCATCAACCTGTGTTCGATTCATGTGAAATTTGTTATACTGTGACTTCAGTGGTATTTCCATGGCATGGTAACCTTGACCAATGGAGGGCCTTTACCCTCCATTGGTCAAGGTTACCATGCCATGAAGGAGGACCAACTTAATAGATGTATAATGTAACATTATAGATGCTCGTAGTCAAATCTATAATGTTACATTACATGTGAATACTCATCAGTCAGGGAGGTAGTATTGTAATGTAATGCTCAAAGTCGAATCTATAATGTTACATTACACGTGAATGCTCCCGGTGAGGGAGCACCTTTAGAGTCATTAGTGAATAATATGTAAAATTTGTTTTCAGGTGTTGCCCCTCCGTCATTTGTCGCTATTCAAGCAGGACAAACGTTAAACACTTTGACATCGACAAGTGATACGTGGTCGTGGACATCAGTCACAATACTGACCATCTTTGCATTGTTTTCATTAGTACCAGTAGTTATGAAACAAAAACTGAGAGAAAAGTTTGATTGATTTAATAATTTTCTAGTAAAAAATTTAGCATTGAAATTTTATTTATGAATTTTTATTTTACTACACACTGTAACGAATATCTGTGTTAAAACTGACCGGCACAACTTGAATTTATAGTGGTCACAAGAAGCTGTTATACTAAAAATTAATAATAAGATATGTTAAGATGTAAATAATTTATATTGTATAAAAATAATATTAACAATATGAGCCGACATGTGCTATAAAGGTGTCATTACCGAAAGACTGTTGCACTACAGGTCTCCAATACCACCAATTGTACCACACTGAAACAAAATATCATTTCTTTAGAGGCAATTAAAATGTATATGTGCAGATTAGTTATAAAATGAATTGTTGACTAATAAATGTGCGTTAAATGTGTAATCTATAATTTTTTTAAACCCTACATTCAAATGTTTGAATTTTTATCTTCAAACTGGATGCTGCCCGCGACTTCGCGATACCACAACCTTCCTCGAGAACCACTCTATCCATTGGTGAAAACAGCATGAAAATCGTTGCAGTAGTTTTTGAGTTTATCGCGAACAGACAGTTTAAATGAATATCGTATCAACTGTATAGAGGCCTCAATGTGATAAGCAAAAATTTGTAAAATGTCTGCAATTTAACTTAAATTATTAGGCTAAGGGCCTCTTTCACAAACTACATGTAAAGTGTTGATTAGTTACTTTTAGAAATCATTTTCTGTTATATTGCATTATGCACTCGGTTTACTGCATCATTCGATAGCCTAATTTTTATTATTATTTTTGATTTAATGTTTGGGACGTTTACCGTACAAACAAAGGTATATCAGCTAAATTATTCCCGGTTACCGGTGACTTTAAATGTCATTTTGGCCTACTTGACGTTTGAGAAACAGGCGCTTATACTAAAGGTTACAGGTATAATTTGTGCCTAAAATAATGGCTTTTTCGTTTCTTTTGTTAAAAAATCTTTACTTTCCTTTAGGATTCGCCAGTCAGGTAGTATATATAAAACAACAAAATTTGATAGAGGTCCCAGGCAAGATGTGAAAATATATAATTAGTTTGGTAGGAATAATCACTTACACAAATAGGTATCCTTCAATTCAACCCTTAACGATTTGCACTGGTGCTTGCATTCCTCGGCTGGTATTAAATCTATTATTCGTGAACCACTCAGTGACAGTAGAAATGAATAATTGCACTCTGTATCCGGTATTTGAAATTTGTTTTGGCTCGAATCTATAATTATAAATCTTTCTGTGCTCTGACCAAATTTTGGAACAACTTTTGGTCTTGGAATAATTTGACGTAACAATCTTGCAGTATTCATGTTGTTGAATTTCCTGAAATAAGATTACAAAAAGAGCTAGTTATGTGCAAAGTAATGCCGTGGTCCCACAGCCTACTTTCTTGTGGGCTAGACGGACCAGTCTTGGGACCATTGCATCAGTTGAGGCCTGCATTTATAGCCTGTTCCAAGTTTGGCAAGTTTAAAGGGGCAGTGCTAAAACTACAATAAAGATCTACATTTATTCATCTCAATTCAGCTTTTGTCCACAGAAAAAGCGGTAATTTTCTATGGACAAGAGTTGAAGTGATCACACTTCTTAATGGTATCATCACACTCACTATCAATTGACATGTTGCAATAGAGGCAAATAGACCGCGTTAAGCATACACACACTGTGAAAATTATTTGAGTTTACCATATAAAAAAGCTATTTTCTTCAGTTGCTTGTCTCTGGAACATATCTACAGGGCTTACATAATAATTGTTATTGCACAACACTTTTGGAGATTCCTGGTCAAAAATGTCTTTATTTTTGATATAAAATTCTTTCAGCGACTCTTTGTTTATTACTTCTTGTTGTGTCTGCAAATAAGAAAAATTATAATAATGTCTTTGTAAATCTTTTAAGGTTTAATTGATAGATATATTTATATCATGATACTACCTTATAAATAAAGGGAGCATTATGATGCTGCTCATTGGAGTCTAGTTCATGGACATCTCTTACATCATTTATTGTGCTACATGGCCAACAGTCCATATCCACAACAGTAAAAAACGGATTTTGTATCAAACATGTTTCGTGGTACAATTCTGAAAAATACATACTAATATTATAAATGTGAAAGTAACCTTTTCACTCTTTAACTACTCATCCCACCGCGATGACACATTGTCATCGCAGAAAAGGACCTATATAGGATAATTTTTATCCAGAAAAAATATATAGCTGCCGAGGGATCATATAAAAATAGAAATCCAAGCCTGGCAAAAATAGTAATAAAATATTGGTCATAATATATTTTTGTTATGTTATATAATTAAATTTTTAACATGTCACAAGCACCAGCTAGTTCTAAATAAATTTTGTAATAGACACACTTCACTGTGATTTTTTTAGTACATCACTGTAATAGTTACTGATATATGCCTAGGTACTCACTAATTAGTCTGATTTAGTACTTACGAGCCGCTGCCCGCAACTTCGCCCGCATAACTTTGTAAATTATATACTAAAACCTTCCTCGAGAACCACTCTATCCATTGATGAAAACAGCATGAAATCAGTGCAGTAGTTTTTGAGTTTATCGCGAACAAATAGACAGATGCGGTGGAGGGCTTTGTTTTATAATATGTAAGGATTCCATTACTAAAGAAAGTATAATACATAGTAGTCACTGATACATATTATTCAACTCACCAGTTAAAGAGGGAAATAATGATATAAATGGTATAGACAACCGTCTTAAAATCCTTAAGCCAGGATAAATATATTCTTGTAAATTACTGTGCACAAGCTTATAATTTGAAATGATAAATAAAACGGTTAAAGCTATAATGATTGACACTTTGTATTTTGCAATATATCTCAAATAGAAACTAGGCGATGTGCTGTTTCGTTCCAAAGATTTAATCGATTCAAAATATAATTTTTGAAATTCATCTTCATTTATTCCTGCATCTAAACATTGCTTTTTTATCATTTCTATATCCTTCGCATATTTCCGTAATACATCATTTTAATTAACCATTTTGTAATACCTGCAAAATTACATTAGATGTATTTTCATCTAAACAAAATTTTTAATTTATTTAGTTATATTATTTTATTATGTATTGTTTTTGTTTTGAATATGATGACAAAGATAAGCAAATGCAATCAAATTGAATGTGTCAAGTTGTGAACTGTCATTGTCATATAATGTCATATCACAGAATAGATATACGAGAACCCAAAGCGATAACCATAGACAAAAATCGTGTTGATACCAAACTTCGCTTAAATGAAAGGAATAAGGAAATGCTTGTTTATGGATTTTGAACTTTTTGGCGGGAAAGAAAGTAAAAAGTTGCTTAATTAGGTAAAATATATTAAAACTTGTTTAAAACGCATTCCTATGCAACAAAAGTTATATATATAGTCGATTTTAATAATAATGAATATACAATTTAATATACTATGACTGTCATAATATTGAAAAACATTATTCTTCCAAAAATATGAAATTTTTAACAATAACATTACAATTTTCCTGTAACCAGATATTTGTATCTTAAAATATTAGATATATTCCTGTAGATTATTTAAATATAGATATTAAATAGGTGGTAATTATTGTATTGTTTAACTTTCTACATGTGGTAATACTTAGTTACTCGTATTACAAAATAAAATATCAATGAACCCAAGAAAGAGTAAATGTTTAATTTTTTTTTACATTATTCTTCACAGCAATAATGTGATAGATAAGATAAGACAAAGTAGCTATGAGCCGGGGCCTTCGATAACACTTGTTGTGAACACCTGTAAACTTGTTAAAGACGATAGCTCTCTCAATAAAAAATTAAAATCGATAAGTTTCCAATATAAACATAAGTTTAACATTAAAACAACAAATTTCATAGATTTGTACTTAATGTGATGTGAAAAATGGTCAACGTTTCTGGGTAATAAAGTCATATTATGTTATCGATGTATTAAAATGAAGGAATCGATAGAGCTAGATGGAAATTGAAGATCAGTCGCAAGGCGCCTCGTGGCGCTTCTCGCTTTTGTTTTCAGTGTTTTTCTTGAACGTATGTATTTTAGAAATAATTTAATTTGTTTGTTATTAAATTTTATCAGTGACGTTTTATTGTATGAATATTTCGGCTGTGTTATTAAGGTGACTCATGAATAATTAGCTGTAAGCACTATATTGCTGTTATTGTATCGCTAGGCGTTGGTTTTTATTTTTATAATAAATATGATCACTCGATCACTCATCCTTTCTGGATGAAAGGTACCCTGTCTGTGTGTTTCTGACAATGGGTCCCAGGTTCGATTTTCGGCATCCAGATCCAAAAAAGGCCAATTTAGAAAAGTTCATTTCCAAAGTTGGCACTGCCGGGAATCGAACTCGGGTACCCTGAAGTATGGACCCTAACCACTCATCTAATGGGCTCGTCAAATCCTAATGTAACGAAAAAAAAAAAAATTTTCAAGCGTGGACAGACTATAAATATCTCGCAAGAAAGTTGTTATATTTATATACGTACTAGCTTGTGCCCGCGATTTCGTGCGGGTTCAAAAATAAAAAAACATAATGCCCGACATCTATATCGCTGTTATTTTTTTGCCAGGCGTTGGGTTGGATTTGAATTTAGATAATCCCTCCAGAATAGTAGGTAATTTTTTCTCCATGAAAGGTACCCGATATCCTTTTCTGTATTCCGGACAATGTGTATGCAAAATTTTACGATTATTCCTATTTTTCGGACTAAACCTTTTAAAAACTTTTTCATAACACGCACTGCCAAGGATTGGAAATACCTTCGGCGCATGTCTTTCCGAGCTCATATAACCCAAATCTTTTTAAAGTTTGAGTGAATAGGCATTTTCTGGGTTAGCTCGCTCCATCGTCGGCCTCGCCTTTTCTGCACGGCTAGATGCTGTTAATAGCAAACCTATTATTATTAAAAAAAATAGTAATTAAAGCGTGAATAGGTTACAGACAGAGTTACTTTCACATTTATAATATTAGTGTGGATTTGAGAAATGACCGCCTTTTATAAGTTTCTGGTCAGGATAGTCTTTAGTAAATAAATAAATATTTTCAAACTTTCCACACAGCACCATCTAATTCCAAATTAAGCAACTATGGCTTGTATTATGGATACTAGACAGTAGATATAATACCTAGATTACTTTTTTCTTTTGTAAATACACACATATTATAGATACAAACATCCATGACTCAGGTACAAAGGTAAATGCCCCTAGCGGGATTCGAACCCGCGACCGTTTGGTTAACAGCTAGGGTTACTAACCACTAGACCAAACATCCAATACATACATTTAGTATGTATTGGATTTCGGTGCAACATTGTTTTTTCATTGTTTTTTTGCTAAGCTATTATCAGTAGACCGATTCGACGTCATTCACAATTCTAAATCTATCTAATCTATTCAGATATATTATATAAATCTGGGACCTGACGTCCGATGATTGATTATACTCACAATAAAATAATTATATCTCCAGAGCTGTAGATACTCGTATTTATAGACAGTTGTGTAAGTATACTTATACTGTGATTTGCACACGTCAACTTTCAGATATGCTTGCCGAGTTTATTGCTATCATACGGTGTGTTGTTGGTACAATTCATAGACTTCGGATATCCTGTGTGGCTGGGTTTCTTCACTCCGACAATTTATATTATTACATTTAATTTAACACGTAAGTTAGTATAATTTCTTTCACGTATTCCATATGAAATCTTTTTAATATCTAGTAGCGCCTCTTTCAACAAACGTCAAGTAGGCCAAACTGTCATTTAAAGTCACCGGTAACCGGGGTTAATGGAGCTGATATACCTTTGTTTGTACGGTAAACGTCCCAAACATTAAATAGAAAATAATAAAAAAAAATCGGCTATCGAATGATGCAGTAGGTAAACCGAGTGCAATAAAACAGAAAATTATTTTTAAAAGTAACTAATCAACACATTACTTGTAGTTTGTGAAAGAGGCCCTTAGTTTTATATTGCCGATTCGGAGTACCGATTACATTGTACATATGAGAAAGAACGCTTTGACAGTTAAAATTTAAAACTACTTAGCTGAATCCGGCCACGCTTCATTGCGGCGCGCGCACACTGTACTGTGGACACTGCTTATACTTCCCCATAATTTTTTTTCTAAAATAAAAGTAGCCTACTCCCTATTACATCAACTATCTGCCAATGAAAATCCCGTCAAAATCGTTCCAGTCGTATCGGAGATTAGCCGGAATAAACACATAGACAAATGGACTACAAAAATTTTAAATATTGTTTTTTTTTCTTGTTACAATCACCGTATATTCTTTGATATACATTTAGTACTAGTACTAGTGTCAAAACTGACAGTACAGACACTTCTACAGTTATTCCGTTAACTTGTTTTAAGTTAGAGATAACAAGTTGGAAATGAATCTTCAAGTTTTGTTCAACATCATCTCAGACGCAGGACGTCCATTGCTGGACATAGGCCTTACCCATAATTTTCCAATTACGGACTGATTAACAATTAGCAGCTAATTGGAAATTTCTTTAAGCTATTAGTTAGGGGCTACTGCAAATTTAAAATTACTTTTATAGAACTAAAGTATCTGCTGTGTATTTTTTTAGAATGCTGGTTCAGAGATGCAGCGGATTCATGGGGCGGACCAATTGGATACCGCGTGATGGCATCGTTAGGCGTGATGATGTTAGCGGTTAGCGTTTTAATATGCGCCTTTCTGCCTTACTATTTGCACCCATTTTCCTTCGGTATTTTAGGAGGTAAATATATTTTCTATTTTCACATACACTTTGTATTACGCAGTAATTTTTTGATTCGACATTTTTTAGGCACCTAGAAAAAAAAAGCACATAATACATTATAAACTAATGCTTAGTTTCTGTGGCCAAAACAATAAATAAAATTGAAATGTGATTTCGACATTTGCCTTTTTAAAAGCTTATGAATGCTAGGGTAAAAATGAAAGCATGTGAAAAATCAAATGATACTCTAGACATACATTCAACATTAAAAATAAATAAATTCCAAGATTTAATTATTTTGTTAAGTACATACTTGACGATTTTTATAATTTATTGTTATTTTATTGTTGCAGGTATGGGATCTTCGCTAGTCTCAGCACAAGTGGATGCAGTTATTTTTGAAATATACGATTCGAAATTTGGAATCGTTCGGGGCCTATGCATATCAGGACAAGCCATAGGACAAACGCTATTTCCTCATATAATTACAGTCATGATAGAACTGTACGGATATCCCTTTTCACATATAATATTTAGTGCAGTAATACTGCAGGCACTTCCAGCAATAATGTTACTTAAAGTGGACCATACTTTAAAAAAACCAGAAAGTTTCTCCAGGTACAGTGATGTGGCTAAGACATATACTATGCTCAATAATGAAGTGCCGGAAAACATTTTTAAAAGTACAGAACTTCAGTTGCACGATATGGGAAAGAAATGCTGGAAAAGCCCTTCCGATGACAATCTACATCGGGAAGAAGAGAATTTTGATGAATATGACTGTGATGGAGACGATTTTATAACAATACCTTCTAGTCCAGAAGAAAAAAGAAGGAATATGTTTGGTGTTGAAATTCTGCCCGAAATACCGGAAGAAAGCGAAGACGATAGCGAAGACCAAAGTGTTGAGGACAATGCCAGTATTATAAATAAGAATAAAAAGCGTCTGAGTGTTGCAATTAAGAGACTGAGCACATTAGGTGATAGTTTTGATGAATTTATAGCGAAACAATTGAGAAGAGATTCTAATCCGGAAAACGAAAAAGAATATCAGGAAATTGAATTGACCTTTGAAAATATATCTCCAATAACCGATATTGAAAGAGAAAAAATATTTAATTCATTCAGTTTTCGTTGTCAGTCAGCCTACGCTAACTTAAAAAGGCGATTGTGGATGCCATCTTACAGAACGTACAGACTTAAGCGGAGACTACTCTACTTTATGTACAATATTAATGATACCTTCATTAAACCGTTGACAAGGTCTCTGACTTGTTGGAGATTTTATCCGGCCTTAATGCTCTGCTTCGTTCGAATGTGTTTGACAGCAATATCTTTACCCTTAATGCCATTGATAGCATCACGAGTGAAACCAAAAATTTCAACATTTGAAACAAATTACTTGATGTCACTTCATGGGTTCACCTGGATTTGTTTCCTATTAAGTACGCCATGGCTGGTGGAGACTCCGAAAAGAAATTTAAAATATGTTGTGCTTATTGGACTAATGATATCAACCACAGCAAGTTTTGGTGTGTAGCTTTAAAGAAATCTTAAAGTTTTCTTGATTTTTCCTTATCAATAATGGTTTTTTTTTATTTCCAGTACTCGCAGAAGCCAGTAACCACGATTCGTTTTCAATAGGATGTATAGTGGCTGGTCTAGGATACGGGGCTGTTGCCTCTTGTTGGGATTCAACTATAAAAGATTTCGTCGGTGTGCGAATGTGGCCCAAACTACACAGTACATTAGAAACTTTGTCGGTTTTCATTTTAGCATCATTTACTTTCGGTCTCTCTTTTGTGATAGAAAAAGACGGAGGATATCAGTATTGTATGTTTATTTTAGCATCAGCAACTGCTCTAGTTGCTATAGTTTGGTTGATAATAGCAACGTATTCTTTATATACTACAAAAATGCGATCTCTAAGACTAGGAAGAAGGTGTTTGTCATTTTGAATAAATTTCTTTGTATAACTTATTGGATTTTTATTTAATTGATTTAAATAAAAAGGTAAAGGATTGAAAACTTAATACTTGTAATATAGGTACCGCTATAGTATTGACAATGATATTTTTTGTCAGAGATTAAACAGCAACTAGTTGACGACTGATACTCGTATGTTTGTTCATCCAACAATTTCTTAAGATTATTAGAGCGTCGACATTGACATCAGGTATAATTGATAAAAGGTCTATCTATGGCCTTTGCCATAGTTTCCTAAGGGTTGAGCCATTAAGATGAATATGGATACACAGACACAGTTGGGAACCGTAATATCTACTTGGGACAAACTTAGTATAAAATTTCGAGAAGGAGGCCTATCGTCGAATCCAGCTCGGACGGACAGCCTTAGGGAAGTTATGGGACATCTCGTAAATATTCGTCAGTGTATAAGAGCGCTACCTCACCGGGACGCCACGGCCACGTCGCTGGCGACATAAGTTGGCTACCCACGGTCGCCAAATGAGTGTCCAGTGTCGTCTTGGCTACCGTCTGTCAGTCAGTTCTCTCAGTTTTCGTAAGAGAATGGACGCTTTTGTATTTCAACAATGAACCTCCGGTATCGAAACTCATTAGTTTTACTAAAAAAAATCACACAAAATTTAAAAATAGAACGCGCGTGCTACCGTCTTGGCCACCGGTTTGGACACTGAGTGAGTGAGACGCAGTTTGCTCGCATACATTTTACTGGCGACGTCGTCGCTCGCCACAGTCTCCAGTCTCCACGCAGAGCGTCGACGTTCGTGGCCACGCTTCCAAGCCGTCGCCAAGTGCAATATCTGTCATACATGTCAATATAAATTGTTGGCCACGTCGTCGGCCACGTGGCCTTGGCGTCCCGGTGAGGTAGGGCGGTAAATACAAAGATCTTCGAGGATCGAATCAGAAAGTGGCAATAGGCAGAAAACATATTATGTAGAGTCAATCAGAAGGTTATTTTAATATTGTTTGGGGATTAAAATTTGATTTTAGAAACAATCTATTTTAAAATTGTTAAGAAATACGAAAAAAACCGTCATTAATCTTACAAAAGCCCGTGAACATAGTAACGAAAGAAAGGAAATATACGTAATGCCTTAATGCGCATGACTTATTCTAAATAAATAAATTACAAAGACGTGAGATAATTTCACGTAAGCATTCATTATCTATGATACGTTATCATTTTAGTCTAAATATGTTTTGTATACCTACGTATATATGCAGTTAGATGTTTATATCATTTACAGTAAACGAACATTGGTGGTAAAACCATACAAACAAATATTTGCTAGTATAGGTATGGAGAAATGCAGCGAATACAATGACGAATAACTTTTTGTCTCTTTCATTTATAAGGAAGGATAATAGTTAACTGGTTAAGTAATATTTTATCGATTTTTAGAGCGAGTTAAATTTCTATACTCGAAATTGCAAGCAATAAATGAAAATAACTATATTAAAAAATATATATAGTTTTCTAAAAGGAAGACTCAAATTTTAATCATCAATACTAATAATAAATCTGTAAGGGTCGGTCATGGAGTAATTTACTTTGTTTTCAGAAATATCGTGTATATAGGCTCTATACATGATATTGAAACTAAATTGACGATTTTTAGAATTTTTTTCTGTATATATGTATGTATGTATGTTCCCCTATAACTCTTAAACGAATCAACTGATTTTCACGAAACTTGGCAGATAAACATTTAGACGTACAGGACACAGGATAGGCTACGAGTACTTTATTCTTTTTAAACGCAGACGAAGTCGCGGGCGCCAGCTAGTTTCACATAAGTGATTGGGTTCCTGGAATACTTTTTTCACAGAAGCTAACATAAGAAAGAGAGGCTAAATACGCCAATAGGTAGAATAATCTAGCGGCGGAATGTGACACATATATTGGTGTTCGATTTAATAGCCTCAGAAATATTATTGTAAACAAATAAAATAAAAAGAATAGATTGAAAGGAAAAACTTGTCAAAATTAAAAATATACTTCATCCTAACCAACAGAACATGAGCCTCCTTTAACATTTAATATATTTTTTATTTATTTATTTATTAATACAAAATAATGTTACATTTAGTTTAACAATGGTGTAAACACAAACTCATTAGAGTTTTACCGCACACCATGTTCATATTACACAATTATTAAGACAGATATACATATAAATACGTATATACAGACAGCATAAAGTTGAACATAAAATTATGTAAGTACCTTTTGTCTTTAAATATAATTTCTAGCAGCCTTTTAGAGAACTCAGTCCATCAATAAAACTTTTAATAGGCGGATTATGATAGATAACATAGATTACTTAGTCACATGCATGAAGAAAAACGCGCCAGTTAAATAAAGAGATGCAACAATAATACCTATTTTAATCATTTTATTTAGGTAAACTAGGTAAACGGCAGGAAATAAGGTGTCAACGTTTATTTGTTTAATGTCTTTGTAATCTAGAGGAGTGCGTAATATAAGTGACACGGTTTATGTAAACACGAGTTATTAAAATTGTCTGAAACCAAATAGCAATTTCATTCGACTGAAAACACTCAACGAGATATACGATTAGTTTCATTAACGACCCGAATGCATCTCAAAGATGGCATTTAATATAGAAGTAATAAATAAATCCATTGGATTATATGTGTTGGTAGGTGATATTTGTAAAAATATTTTTGTAAATTCAGTGTAAAGTAAATAGATATAGGCAAATCTCTTACGTTAAAATGTAATATAAATTTTATATTTTCAGATTTTATTAGGAATCCCTACGATAGTGACGTCAAATATAGACTGCGGAAGAAAACCGTTTCATTGTGTTAATGCTACACATTTTATGATCTGTGTCGATTTGGGAGGAGGTGTATCTAGAACTATAGACAATTATGTGTACGAATGTCCATCGCCTACTGAGTGTCAACCAAGCAACAGTTACGAGTGTGAATTTCCAGAAGCGACCACTCAGCCGCCCCGCGTGAGTGATGTGACGAACGAATTACTAGTCAACAATAATACAACCTTACGGAGTGAAGATACAATCGTCACCATTTCTCCTCTAAATAATACAAGTCAAGCAATACAGCCGGAAGCCATATTGACAATAGATGTAACATCTACAACCACAACAAATTCGTATACAACGAATGATCAAAACATTACAGATAATGCTAGCAATCACACAGATGGTTTGTTAATAAATTTTACACCGGGTAACATAGATGAAAAGACTGATGTGTTAAATAATGATATAATTACAAATGTAACGACTACCTTCGATTCGACTACATTACCCGTAGACTCTATGTCCTTAAGCACTAATATGTCTACAGAAGAAAGCACAACAATGTTTACCATTTATACTACATCCGAAGATAAGGTAAATGGAACAGCTTCCACAAATAATATTTTAGGAATAGAAAATGTAACAGAAACTACAGAACGCGTAAACTCATCAACTGATCAAGTAACATCATCCACATATTTAATACTGTCCGAAAACAATTCGAAAACTGACTCGCTATCAACTGATATTGCATCTTCGACAACTTCAGGAGATGACAGTAATGCTTCGACAATCGATATACCACCTAAAGATAACACAAATAAATCTCTCGTTTCGGGAGATACACTAGATATAACAAATAATACAGAAAACGTATTCTCAACACAATCAGAAGTTTCACCTAATACATTTGTGACTTTACCTTCAGTTACAGCATCGGGTAAAGGAATTTATACTACACTAGTAATAACTGAAGGTACTGCAATAACAGTTTCTACAGATAAAAGTGCAACCGATGACCAATTTGAATATTTAAGTAGTGCAACTACCGACGGCTTGATACCGATAAATGGGATTACTGATGAGGTTGCAACAACTACAGCTCCAACACTTGCCGATTCAAAAAATGTAACGGCTACTATAGAGCCAAATAATTTGCCAATTCATTCAGTAACATCAAATAATGTCAATATAAGTAAGGTTGAAACAAATCAAATTACCGAAGCCACTACATTTTCAACAGATGGTCTACCGTCTACATTTGCCTACCAGTTTGAACATAATACAGATAAAAATTACACCTCCAAAAATATCGGAAATAACAAAACAGAGTCCGCAGTTGATAAAAAACCTAAAGATAACATAAATAAATCTAATGTTTCTAGCAGCGCATTGGATATCAAAAATAAAAGTGAAAACTTATCACCCCCAAAACCAGAAGTCGCTTTACCTAATATTCCTGTAACTTTACCCTCAGTAGTGGTATCGAGTGAAAGTACTATAACTACAGTTGTAATAACTGAAGGCACTGCAGTTACAATATCTACAAATGAAAGTTCAGCTTCTACAGCATATAACCAAAGTGAAGGTGAAGGCACTGCCATTACTAAGAATATTTCAGAATATTATTCTACATCTGCACCATCGACTTTAACATCAAAAATTGGAGCTACCGATGCAATTGAAATGACTACGGCTCCATTAATTACCGATATAAAAAATGAGGTAACGACTATCGTAGAGCCAATTGATTTACCAGTAGAGTCAGTAACATTAAACAATGATAATGTAAACAAAGATATGACTACAAAAGTTACCGATGGTACGAGTGTCGCAACAGATGAAAGTATAAGGTCTACAATGGATCACATATTTGAAGTCACCACAAGAAAATATGATGTGTCCAACAATGTTAGTAATAATAAAACAGTGTCCACGATTGATGAACACCCAAAAAATAATGCAAATAAATCTGAAGCTAATAACAACGCACTAGAAATTGAAAATAGAACTGAAAACGTACTATTTACAAGTCCAGAAGGTGTATTATCTAATATTTCAGCAATTATTCCTTCTGTAACAGTATCGATCGAGGGGCCTAAAATTACACTAGTAACAACTGAAGCCACTTCTGTAGGTAATAATTCAGCTTCTACAGCATATAACCAAAGTAAGGATGAAGGCACTGCCATTACTAAGAATATTTCAGAATATTATTCTACATCTGCACCATCGACTTTAACATCAAAAATGGGAGCTACCGATGCAATTGTAATGACTATGGCTCCATTAATTACCGATACAAAGAATGATGTAACGGCTAACGTAGAGCCAATTTATTTACCAGTAGATTCAGTAACATCAAACAACGATAATGTAAATAAAGATGTGATTACAAAAGTTACCGATGACGCGAGTCTCTCAACAGTTGAAAGTATAAGGTCTACAATGGATCATCCATTTGAAGTCACTACAAGAAAATATGACGTGTCCAACAATATTACTAATGATAAAACCGTGTCTACGATTGATGAACACCCAAAATATAGTGCGAATAAATCTGATGTTACCAATAACGCAATAGAAATTGAAAATAGAACTGAGAACGTACTATTCACAAGTCCAGAAGGTGTATTATTTAATATTTCAGGAACTTTTCCTTCTGAAACTGTATCGAGCGAGGGGACTATTATTACACTACTAACAACTGAAGCCACTCAAATAATCACTTCTGCAAATAATAATTCAGCTTCAACAATATATAACCAAAGTGAAAATAAAAGCAGTGAAAGCACCATTAATAATAATAATTTTTCAGAACACTTTTCTACAACGGAAGCTTTGATTTTAACATCAAAAACAGCAGATACCAGTGCAATTGAGACGACTATGGATCCAACAATTGCCGACACGAAAAATGATATAACGTCTACTATAGAGCCAATTATTTTACCAATAGATTTAATAACATCAAATAATGTAAATGAAAACAAAGATGAGGTAAACCAATTTAACGCTTCCATGACAGTTTCAATAGATCAAAGTGTAAGGTCTACGACGGATTATTTATTCGAAGTTACTACAAATAAATATGATATATCCGACACTGTTACTAATAATAAAACAGTGTCTACAATTGAAGTACAACCAGAAGACACTGTAAATAAATCTGAAGTTTCCAATAACACAACAGAAATCGGAAATAGAACTGAAAATGGACTAATCATAGAATCAGAGGCTACATCATCTAATATTTCATCAAGTTTTACCCCAGTTGCTGCATTAGACGATGCAACTGAATCAACTGCTGTTATAGCTGAAGGTACTACAATAACAATTTTAATCGATGAAAATCTACTTACTGTAACAGACAAGCAACCTGAAGAAAATACAACAGATATTATTAACAATATATCCGTAACAAATTTTACAAATGAAAATATAGCTTTTACATCGCAAAGTGTGACTGCCGGTCCTATTGAAACTATTGCCTCTTCAACTATAGCCGCCACGAAAAATGAAACGGCTACTGTACAACCGATTACGTTACCAACAGTAACATCAAATGATGTCGATGTTAATAAGGACTTGATAATTTCAGTTACCGAAGCCATAGCATTTTCAACTGATCAAGGTATAAGATCTACAATAGATTCTCAATTTCAACAAGTAAGCACAGGTCAACACGACACGTCTAAAGTCAATAATAATAAAACACTATCTACAATCGATGAAAAACTTAAATCTAACGTTTCTGATAATGCAATAGAAAGCGAAAATAGAACTGAAAACTTATTACCTCCAGGGTCAGAAGTTGCTTTACCTTTTATTACTATAACTGTACCAAGTGAAAGTACAACAGCTACAAATGTAATAACTGACGGTATTGCAACAACAATATATACAAATAATAATCCAGCTTCTAATATGGATAAACAACCGGGACATGAAATTAGTGCAACTACTATTATCAACAACATATCTGAAAAAACTTCTACATTAGACGGCATTACCCTAACAACAAAAACGAATGAATATAAAATGACTACAGATTCAATTATTGCACCCACGAAGAATGTAACGCCTGATGCAGAGCCAATCGCTTTACCGACAGATTCAGTAACATCATTAAATTCAAAACAGGATGTGTTATCCCAAGTTACCGAATCTACAACATTTTCAAAAGATCAAAGTCTAAGTTCTACATTAGACTTTGAACAAAACACAAATAAGACCGAGAATGTTAATAATAAAACACTATCTACGATTGATGGAAGCCCCCAAGACAAAGTAAATAAAGCTGACGTTTCTACTAATGCAAAAGGAATAGAAAATCAAACTGAAAACTCACTACTCACAGGAGCAGAAGATACATTATTTAATATTTTAATAACTTCACCGTCAGGAGCAACAGCGAGCGAATCAACTATAACTACAGTTTTAGTACGTGAAGGTTCAGATATACCAATGTCAACAGAAAAAAATCTAGCTTCCAGCATAGGCAAGCAACCCGAACACAATGAAATTGTAACAGATATTTTCACCAATATATCAACGACAAATTTAACAGCAGAGAACCTTAATTCTTCATCACAAAAAGTCACTGCCGATCCGATTAAAACGATCACAGTTCCAATTATTGCCTCTACGAAAGACGGAGAAGCTATTATAGGGCCGATAGCTTCAGTAACATCAAACTATGGGAATGGAAACCAGGATATTTTAATTACAGTAACTGAAACCACAGTAATTTCAAACGATCAAACTACAAGGTCTACTATTGATTACAAATTTGAAGAAAATACAAAACCTTACAAAATTTCTTATAATGCTAATAATAAATCAGGAAATTCCCCAACAACAGTACTAGACCCTATTTATTTAAATTCCATTGATAAAAACGAAGCAGTAATCTCAAATGGAAAAGTTACTGAAAATCCAACTGGATTACCACTTCATTCAATAACATTACCATTAGTTGAAGCATCAAGTGAAGGAATAATCAGTGCAGCAGTCGACAATACTAAAAACACACCCATTTTCGAATCAAAACAAGACACTACAATAGATAAAAACCCTGAGTTTAAAATGCCTGAATCTGCTAGTTCTAATAACAAATTACAAATAGATAAAACTGAAAACAACTTCCAAACAGAAGGAAACAATCTCCAATCAACCGAAATTCAAGGTATTTCAATACCATCAATGAAACAAGCAACAGATATAGTTTACGATTTTACTGTTGGTGCAGAAATTCTTTTAGAGTCGCCCACACTATCGACAGTGTCGCCCATACCAACAGCGTCATCACAAGATGCAATGCTTAACTTTAATACAACAAAGGCCGTTAACAGAACTGAGACTAAAAATAAGACAACCACTTACTCAATAGATAAACAACATGATGGTAATGAAACATTAAATATAAACAATAACGCAAAATATGCCACAGAAACTACAAAAGTTTCCACAAATAAAAGTACAGTTTCTTTAATGGAAGGGAGCCTTAATATTTGGACAGATACAGCGAACGATAACTTAGTGTTAACAACAGAAAATAAATCTAACAAAACTGAAAACAATGCAATATTGGACGATTTAAATTTAACTACGGATATAACTCAGAACACTAAAATTCCAATAAATTCAGTGCCTTTAGTTAATGTGGAATCTGTCACTGGTTCCTTCGGTCAAACTAGTGAAAGTGTTAAATCTTCCCATAGTGTTGATTCAACTTTATCTTCAATTGTCTCCAGTGGACATGAAGAAAATTTTACACTTAAAGATCCTAACATTTCAACCAAAGACAAAGTCACCTTTGCGGCTGTTACAAAATCAGACGATTTCGATACAACTAACGTCATTTACAATTTGTCAAAAACACATCAAACAGATTATTCAACAAATACTGCAGGAAACATAAACAAAACAAATTCATTCGGAGCTACAATGTCTGCAAGTATATCCACTTTTACTGAAAATACTACAAGCCCATCATATGTTATCCCTGGTAATTCTGTGTCAGTTGAAACATCAAACGACTTAAATTTAAGTACGCATGTTTCAAATCAAGACACCAAAGATACAACAACTAAAATAGAATCAAGCACTTCTTCTGTGCAATCTCATTTCGTGGAAAAAGAAATTTCAGTTACAGAAACAAATATTCCAACATTGAGAGATACAAGTAGTCCGTCTTATGCAAGCAAAGCTATCTACACACCTAACACAAATGCAAATACACAATCATTTATCAAAAACATACATGAAAAAGGTTCATCTGTCAATAATGGCGTTACGAATGTTATGCAAGAAGGTACAATTAAAGATGTTATAAACGACTTTAACAAAAATGACAATGTTATAGGTACATTACAAAGTTCACCACCCATGAGTTCCAAAACAAACAGCTATAAAGACTCTAACACGATTGCTACAACACATAAATCACCGAGTCAATTTTCAACATCGCACGTTGTTGAGACTGCTCATTCCGTGAAAAATAGCACAAGCGCAAGTGGGCAAGTGTTCAACGATAATCCCCTCATTAATTTAGTTTTTAATAATGATAATACAAATATTCAACCAATTACGTCATTGGTGATCAATGAAACAAATTTTAACAATGAAATTGATTTAAATTCGTCAAATTCCACAAAACTATCATCAGAGAACAGTTTGCTACCTCAAAACTCGAATAACAAACCACAACAACATAGTCATGATAACAGTAATTCTAATATTAAGAGGTCTGAAGTTAAGTTTAATTGTAATCATCACCGGCGCGGTAGATACGCAGACCAGGACAACTGCAGGAAATTCTACATATGCATAGGAAGACTGACGCCTATTGTAGGAGAATGTCCAGCAAACACAGTTTTTAGTGAGAACACAAAACAATGCACTAAGAACTTATCCCACTGTGTGCGAGGAAATCAATTCCATTGCGAAACATCGGGCAGATTTAGTGACTTGACACAGCAGTCCGTTTATTACATATGTGTTAAAAATAAGTTAGATTCATACGTTAGATTTAAATTTCAATGTCAAGAAGGCTACAGTTTGAATAAAGAAACCGTACGTTGCATAGAAACCGAACCGGAGCGCTCCATTTCTAATGATAACGAATCTGAAAATGAAAGGAAGAGAAATAGATACGACCACAAAAATGAGCAAAGGAGAGAACGAAAAAAAGATAATGAATCTGAAAATGAAAATGAAAGGAAGAGAAATAGATACAATCACAAAAATGAGCATAGGAGAGAACGAGAAAATGATAATGAATCTGAAAATAAAAGTAAGAGGAATAGATACGATCACAAAAATAAGCAAATAAGCGAACGAGAAAATGATAGTGAATCTGAAAATGAAAGCAACAGAAATAGGTACCATCATAAAAATGAGCAAAGGAGACAACGGAAAAACGATGAGAGAGACTCCGAAGACGAAAGATCAGAGAGTAAAGAGTTTGAGTGTGAAGAAGAGGGTAAATTTGCACATCCAGATAACTGCAGACAGTATTACAAGTGTTCGAAAAATAGAAGATCTGAGTATCGACGCAGAATAAAGAGTTGTGACAGCGATGAATTGTTTGACGAAAGCAAGAAAAAATGTGTAGACGCTGAAAGTTACGAATGTCAGAGAAAATGAATGTTTACCTATAATTACTCAATATTATTACAACGAAACTATGTATCATTATGTTATTAATAAATATATTTAGATGCAATGATAACTTTGTTTTAATTCTAACTTAGGAAATGACTTTTCTAAGTGCTCTTTGACCTGGATATGGCAGAGCGCATTGCGTTAGTTGTTTTATTCATTTGGGTAGCCCGTCTGGCTGCAGTCACCAGCCTGCGGGAAAGTGTGACAAACAAACAAACTCACTTTCGCAGTTATAATATAGCTTAATATTTCTAGAAAATATTGTTACTAAAAAGGCAAAAGAATAAATACGTGAAATTATAGGTGCTACAGTTGCGCTGCCGACATTAGAATGATTAGGAGGGGATAGAAAAATGGGCGCTGGCAACCTTCATTTTCTCAACGAAATCTCTCATCGTTATTTGAAGGTGATTTTTTAAGGTAGTGCTGCCGCCAAAGGAAGCTCCTAATTTATGATTGCATTTTTAGCACGCGTTTGCCCTATTAAGTATATTTTCAACCGACTTCCAAAAAAGAAGTAGGTTCTCAATTCGACTGTATTTTTTTGTATTATTTTTTCCTCATAACTTTTGACTAGGTGAAACATATTTTGATGATTGTTTTTTTATTTGAAAGCTGGTGCTTCCCGTGTGGTACCATTTCAATTTGGTCCAGTTCTGACAGTGGCATCCATGATAAAACGGTTTGAAGTCGGTTTTTTTTTGTTAAAAAGAGTTATTGGGATTAAAAAGGACATAATTATAAAAACTAATGTGTTTGTTACAAAATATTTCATTGCTACTACCCTATTGAACCGTATTACCGAAAAAATAAGTTAATTTAAATGTAAATGTTTTGCTATGGTTTTGAAAATATTAAAAGGAAACTTCAGTCCAAATATTTATTTATCATACGGAAAAATAGTACTTACACTTACTTAAGAAAATAAGTCATACTCGTATTGTATGTAATTAGATGTCGTCTTGTCTCAATAGCGATTTACTATATGTAGCCCTTTACCTCTTATAGACAATCAGGTTTAAAAAAAAACAATAGGAGCATATGTTTTTATAATTTAATAACAAGTAAATACAGTGCTTAGTTATAATTAATTATGTGTCTTAAAAGTAGATTACTAATGGACTCTTGGTTTCCGGTAGGCTAAGTTTTGTGTGAACTGATCTCTGTCGTCTCTCGCCAATGTTATACAGAATTGATTTGAGAAAATTGTGCATCTGACGGTGAATTCTCCTCTCATGGGTCGCGGTGGACAGAAGTACGCGGCTCGAACCGGAGCTCCATCTTGAGTTACTGTCAATTTGTAATTCTTACAGTCAATTGGTCTGCCTTGACTCACCGGTGCGTTTCTGTGCGAACCCATTGGCAATGTACCTTCAATGTTTGTATCTATTCGTCGATTCTCCTCCAAAAGTTCTACAGGTTTCCTAGTAGAATTGCTTATTGGACATTTATATTTATTCGGCGACGAACAAGTGCGAGTGTAACCGTTAAATATGGTGTTTCCTGAACATTTGAACTTGATTCCTTGGAAGCGACCGTTGTTCGCTGTGCACAAAATGTATCCCTTACATCCAGGTACGTTAGGATCTGCGACCCTTTCGTTGCGACGACATTTGATATTTCTACTTATGGACGGATCGAAATGATTGAAATTACTTTCGCACACATCATTCGAGTCTTCATTGCAGACAGTGTTAGGTGGACATAGAAACGAAGGACCAAAAAGATTCTCAGTATCGCAAAGTCTCAATTTAGTGTTTGACTCGCAAAAGAAACCGTAAGGACCACACTCGAAACTTTTCTGACGAAAATATGCACTCACTGTATTTGTCATCAACGTCTGTAAAGATAAATACATATTTTATGATTATTGGCATAATAAACGAGCTCGTTTTGTGTCAAGGATGTAAAAATTCCCCAAGTTTACTTACTAATGGAAACAATAACACCAGTTAAAACTAAATCACTTACCGCCAACACGAAGTGAATAAACGCGTATGTCCGTGACATGGTTTTTTTTAAGACATCACACAAAGTCAAGGTTGCTCGGAGACGGCTGATTTGTGACTAACGGATACTTTGTCGAATGCTTTCTTCAAAACTCACAAGTAATGGTACAATTAACATATTTAACACCTTTCGAGGACAGTGTTATTGAAACGTGCCACTTTCTACGCTGTTTATTTGTACAATAATTGTTTTTCTTTGCGATTCACACAGTTGCTGCGTAAATATTAAAAAGATTTTAAATGAAACCACCGTTTTTAAGTCTAACGATATTATTTATTAAGCTAATCTATTTGTTACTTGTTACTTCTCATCGTCGGACGAAGAATCTCCGTCACTTTCAGAACTGCTTGATGATACTTCTCGGTTTGAAGATGTTTGAGGCGACGATGTAGCCCTGAAATTAAAAAAAAATATTTATTTCATTTACGAAGTGTCTCATAATTTATTTTTCCAATGCACTACTATAATTTGTTATTATTTTAAAAACTGAAAATATTTTTTTTACAAGCAATTTTTTTTTATATGTGGGGTTAGATTATTGTAATTTCTGTGGGGATCTCTTCATTAAAAAAAAAACAGCCCGTTATTCGCTGATAATGTAGCTTTCTATAAGTAAAATAATTTTTAAAGTCGGATAAGTAATTTTTTAATTTATACAATACAAAAAACAAACATACAAATACACCATTTTTTTAATAATATTACTAGCGGCCCGCCCGCTATTTGTATGCGAAATATATATACTATGCAAGTCTTTACATTACCGGCTATTGGTCGGCACGCACTTATGCTTTTTCATCACTAACTACTAAGAACTAAAATTCGAGTTTACTTTGTGTGTGTTAACAATAAAGCAAAAAGTCTAGGACATTAAATTATGACGTTTTTAACAGTTTTTTTTTATGTTAGGCAATGCTTAAATGATTTAATTTATTTAAATTATTCTCGTAACATCTTTACAAAAAAAACACGTAATTTACATTATCTCGAGGTTCCGTATTTCGTCTTTGGATACGGATTCCTAAATATCTTTGAATTTTTAAGACAAAGATTCCAGATTTTTTTTTCATATTTTATTGGATTAATTTGTCATTACGTAACTAGCAGAGTACCTATCTATCTAGTAGTTCAAGGTCGTTGGTTTACGAGACAAACAGGATGGTTATAAATTAAAATTATACAAACGGGTTTATCGTTGACGAGATAATGGAAATTGTAATCTTAATCTCCAAAGCCCTTATTCATAATACTCTCAGCGCCTGTTTCAGAAACGTCAAGTAGGCCAAACTGTCATTTAGTCACCGGTAACCGGGGATATTGGAGCTGATTTGAATTTTGAAAAATTTTTTTGAATTTTGATATACCTTTGTTTGTACGGTAAACGTCCCAAACATTAAATAGAAAATAATAAAAAAACATCGGCTATCGAATGATGCAGTAAACCGAGTGCATAATTCAATATAACAGAAAATTATTTCTAAAAGTAATTAATCAACACTTTACTTTTAGTTTGTGAAAGAGGCCCTCAGTATTGCTAGTATTGAGCACTAATTGATAATCATATTTATAGTTATTCCGCTATAAATCATATAAGTTGCTGTGTTATATTGATTTGCAATGTAATATAAAAATAGTATATTAAACACTTTTCCTTTAAAATGGAATATTGGGTAAAAAATTCAAATGTATATTTTTATTTTTCTTATTATAATAGTATTATGTTTCTGTACATATGTTTCGTTGACACTGTGTCCCAATAAATAAATAGTAGTGACTTATAACTGCGTGTCGCTGCGCAATAAAAGTATTATCTTTGTTGCGTAAAAAAATAATTGTGTAAATTCCTAAGAATTGAATTGCGATGTTAAATTATTAAAATATCGTGTTAAATCACAAACAAAACTTTTCAAATTACTTTTCACCAGTATTGAGTTCAAATTGAAACTGAAATACTTAATTGAAATTGAATATCAGGTGGCAGCATTCAAATTTTCATAATAATTATGTGAATTTAACTCTTGCCTAATAATTGTAATGTACATAAGTAAAAGAAAGAAGCAACAAAACTACTTGTTGTATATTTTTCCATGTTAAGGACTGCAGACACCAGACAGGCTGACACGGTCCACTTGATGGTAGATGGCTACCGTCGCCAATACCTATCACAATCAATGCCCACAGGTGCTGCAAGTGCGCTGCTGACTACAGTAGGATTAAGTATGAGGGATTGGGAAGGAATAGGGAAACAGGACTATAAAAATATAATGGTAATCAATAAAATCCTTCTTTTTTACGCAATTTTTCTTATCCTTTATTTCTGAAGCTGGTCAATTCCTCCTAAACCACGAAAGAAAAAAAACAATATTTTGCAACCAAGTCGCTGAAAATACATTAACATGGTTTATGTAGGCTAAACCTTTAGGGATGGGTACATAAAAATTATGATAAAGAGAATTGTAGTTCTTCTAAAATCCTAAAAAAAAAAGAAAACTCAGCGATGCCATATCTATTTCTTCCGTTAAAACTTTAAGCTCTACAAATATAAATCCGTCACGTTTGTTTCTCCGCTGACTACTTCCAAACAACCTAACGGATTTTATGGAAGAGGGATAAGCGACGAAGGTTTTTGTAGGTATATATAAAAAAAATTGCATCCCGAGCGAAGTCGGGAGCGGGTCGATAGTATTACATATTAGTCAATACTTACATCTGGTAGGCGTCGTAGATTTGCAGCGCGGAGGGATGCAGCGAAGCTGTCAGCGAATCGCGCGGCCGCTGCAGCAGCTCACTGACCTCCGCCACCGGCCGCCCGAGCGCTGCGCTCAGCGCTGTTTCGCTGGCGGAGCGAGCCTCTTCCTCGAACCCACACTCTGACAGGTACCACACTATGTCCTGCACGCATATACCAAACAACAAGTGCTTTTAAAGTGACGCGTAACGATCTGAGGGCCTAGTGCGAGTTTTACTCTATCAAACGCGTAAATGTCCATTTGTATGGGATTGAAGCAGCGCTACCTGGTGGCTAACGTGTAGTACTATGTACTTCATTCCCATACAAATTGACGTTTACGCTTTCGACGCGTTTGATAGAGTAAAACTCGCACCTGTGTGCGGGTTTGCATTAGGTTGAAAAAGGTTGAGATAGAATACAAAATTAAAGCACCATTTTATCTTAATTACACAAACACAGATTTATAATACAAAATTTTAACTTATTTGAAAGAATAAAATAATCAATTGGAATATGGTTTAAATAGGTAGTTAAATAGGTTCATGCCAAAAAAGTCGCGACCGAAAACCGTTGTTAAACTGCTGCTGCTGAACACGCATTGGTTTTGAAGCGTGCTTTTGAAATAATGTAAATTAAAAGTGCAAAAAAAGCGTGAAAATGGCAGCGTGTCTCTGTTCGGTTGCATGGCTCTAAACATAGCGATTGTACCCTTGAACTATTTGTTGAAGGTAATTATTAATCTACTAGCTGCTGCCCGCGACTTCGCCCGCGTAGTGTACATATAAAGTTTCATCAAAATCGGTTAATCCGTTTCGGAGGAGTATGGCAACTAGCACCGTGACACGAGAATTTTATATATTAGATTTATCTAAAACAAAAAAATACAATTGAAGTGTACGTTTGTAAACATGGGTCCCCTGGGACAGAGCGTGAAGACAAACCCTAACCTATGGGCCACGAAAACAACGCTCGAAGCGAATTCGCTTGTGCTGCAAGCGTCGTGGTTAGAGGCCACGACACGGCGCTGCAGATTGCTTCGAAACGACGCTGACGTTGGTTTAGTGGCCCACTCGTAACCGCTTATCCAATGTGGGCTTTCGCATAATAAGAACATACCGCAGCGAGTTGGTGTAGACCGAGGCTGGCGGCGCGGGCTGCGACATCAGCCAGAGTTTGGGGCCGTTGGGGCACGCCCGTCGCTTCGCCCGCGCGCAGTTGCCCCACTGCGCCCGACACGGCCGTCCACGACGCGGACGCCGCGTCCTCGCACGACGCGCACACCTCTATTATGGCGCACAACGCCACCGCCGACATGCTACCGCCAAGACATCACACTCAGTCATTTTACATCTCAAATAAAATAAGACCTAAAGAGCCCTGTAGACGGCAGGGTGAAGCCGGTGAAACTACGCCTTCATGCACATGTACATACACATTTACACGCACACAAATGCGATCAAACTATGCCTCGCTTTAAAAAATATTTACTAGTGAAAATGCAGAATTGCATAATGAAAAGGTTTACAAAAAAAATTAAAAGCAGGATTTGATTTACATTTCACATGTAAGTAAAATTGGAAACCAATATTTTCAATATGAATAAACAAAAATTGAGGTTATAGCTTGAAACACAAAATCTCGTAGAGTAAACGGCCCACACACACTTTTTTATAAAACCTACTTCACACGCGAAATTTTGTCCATAAACTTAGTTCTTATTTAGTCTGAATAGAATCAGAGATAAAATAGTACTTAACATATAAACATTATTGGTCTATGAAAATCAAATGACTTTAATCCAAATGCTGCTGCTCTATGGACGTTTTTTTTCAAAGAAAAAGCGAACAATGTATGAAACCCGCGTTACACTCGATAGATACGAGTTTGTAAAGTACCTTATTTACGAGTATGTACATAGATAAATTTTATTGCGTTACTCACTTTTGAACCGGTGATCTGGTGTCCAAAGTTTTATCGATTTGTCCAAAGTTGAGTAATTCGATTGCGGCAGAACGCATCTTTCCTTTCACTTCATCGTCTAAAATAAAATAAAATATATAAAAATATTTTAGCAAAGAAAGCTATATTTGTAGTTAATTTAGCTTGCGTTTC
Organism: Synanthedon formicaeformis; assembly: GCA_945859745.1. Classification (NCBI taxonomy): domain Eukaryota; kingdom Metazoa; phylum Arthropoda; class Insecta; order Lepidoptera; family Sesiidae; genus Synanthedon; species Synanthedon formicaeformis. The sequence continues at coordinate 9,112,540 of OX243957.1, forward strand.
TCTGTATTTCCTGTCTGCTTCTTCGTTGCGATTCTTACGCAACGAATATGCGTCACGCATGAGGAAATATTTTTTTGCTGGACAATTTACTATATATAATATGACTAGCTGATGCCCGCGACTTCGTCCTCGTTCTCTATAGCCTATATAGCCTTCCTCGATAAATGGACTATCCAACACAAAAAGAATTTTTCAATTCGAACCAGTATCTAGATTAGCGCGTACAACCAAACAAACAAACAAACTCTTCAGCTTTATTAGTATAGATATTAATAGTGATGTGCCGGATCGTTAAAATGTAGATCCGCGGATACGGACACGGATATTTGGTGTCAAGATCCGAGAATACGGATTTTTTCATTGCTACCTAATCACCTATACTTATGTAGAATTTTAGTTATGAATTAAAAATTAATAAGGGAAAACATCCGTAAAAAGATCCGCCAAAAAGAATAACGGATACGGATCTTTCTTCTTCCTCGGATATCCCCGGATACGGATATCCGGCACATCACTAATAGATATAGATAATATTGTCTTAGTAAAATGTACAAAAATATAATTGTATACATTGTTGTAATCAATATTTATTGTTACGAGGCACGAGACAAGGTCAGGCTTATTGTTGTGTCAAACAATTTAACATGTTTGTTGTCAAGACGATCTTTGTTTAGATTAGACCTTATAAATAAACTGTACTTATATGTCTATTTTGAAATAAAGATATACTTGTTAAGTCGATATATAAATACATATTTTGACATAACAAAGCGTTCATAATTTTAATCATCATTGTTTATAATCATTTTTTTTAATCTTCCACATGGCACCATCGATTTCTACACTAAGCAACTCATGCTTGTATTATTGATATTAGACATTTGATTATACCTACTACATAGATAACTTTTTTTTCGTAAATACATACATATTATAAATACAAAACATCCATGACTCAGGTAAAAAGGTAAAATGTTAACACATAAACATTTGCCTCTAGCGGGATTCGAACCCGCGACCGTTTGGTTAACAGCTAGGGTTACTAGCCACTAGACCAAACTTTTCGTCAAATTCATTATGTACTTTTTATAGGAGATTTTGTAAGTTTGTTTAAATGAGGATAGTAATCACACATAAATAAATAAAAGCACTAATTAGAAAATTATTTTACTATTTGAGAAGTATATTATTTCAAAATAATAAAGGCCGTATATTCTTAACTGTAGTATAACAATTAAGAATATTAAAAATAAATTAGAGCAATATTTTTTAAATTGTATTTCATTGTATATATGATAGTTATATATTAAATCCATTTTAATATCTAACTATTTTATTATTAGTTTTTAAAATTGTTATAAAAACAGCATATGTGCTGTTGAGACAATTTTACAAATACCTTACCCTTAATCCTGCCATTATGTTCGTCAGAACAGTTACAGCAACGGTGGCGTTGCTTGTGTAATAGGCGACGGTAGCCACTTACCATCAAGTGAACTGTCACACGTCTATCAACCTTAACTTTAAGAAACCTATTTGATGAATAAATATTTGCTTTTATTTGTGTACTTGATATGAATTGATACTAGTACTTATTTATTGACTCACTACATAGCAACTAGTTTAGGTTTGTAATGGTCTTATGAATTGTTTATTTTATGCAACATTGTTTTAATTGTATATATATATATACAAGGTGTGGCCTGCAATAAGAGCAATAAATTTAAACGATGATTCTATAGAGTATACGCAGTTACTATTAAGTTAAGGTTAACTTAATCATAATGCTCCAAAGTGCTTATACTCAAGAGATAATAGCAATCCAAAGTTACAAATACATCGCTGCTTAAAAACTAAAGGGCCACAAATCAAAATTACACTTTTTACAGGAAAGCTAATAGAAAAAAATTAAATTATTTTTTGTCTAAGTATTTGTTTCTTATTAGATATATCAAATATATGCATATTATACATCGTTAGAAGCGTATTTTTAAATAGCATTAAATCTTTTAAGTACTTTTATAATAAACTAAATACTAGAAGAGATACTCGTATAAGCATATAAGTTACTTTTGAATATATAAAAAATGATCAAAATATACTAAATATGGAATAAAACAACCATAAGTCTTTTTGCCACATACAATATTAAAGAATGTGATTGTATTTTTGCAATAAAAACATTTTTGGCTTTTTTGTTTTATGGCCCTTTAGTTTTTAAGCAGCGACATAATCAATGAATTTCATGATTCGCTAAATTGTCGGTTATCTGTCGTTAGATGTCTTGGTACGGGGTACTGGGGCGAGAACTCCGATTGGACACATTATGTTGGTAGTAGTACATTGCTGGCTCGATTAATTTTGTTAGAAAGTAACAGTAAATTTCATTTTAATTAATTGAAACCATTTGGAATTAATTACTGATTCGTTAAAGGGTCTATATTTCAATTTATTGCTCTTATTACAGGCCACAACCCTGTATACGCTGTAAATAAGTAAAATTTAAGATAAATATTTCATTTCACTGACCCTGATAATGGAAGCAGTTGCACATGGCCTCCAAGAGGCGGTCGACGAGCATCGAACGGCGAGCGTGACCAAACACGACCAGCTGTGAAGCGGTTTGAGCTAGACGCTCACCTGCGCCGTTCACTTCCAACGTTTTTATTATCTGAAGTGTATCATTTCCGTGTTATTAAAAACTAGCTTTTGCACGCGACTTCTTTCGCTCAACTTCATAAAATATAGTCTATGTTAATCCCTGATTATGTAGCTTTCTATGGGTGAAAGAATTTTTAAAATCTGTCCATTAATTTTTGAGTTTATTCAATACAAACAAAAATACAATTTACTTTTATTATAATATGAAGTACTTAATTACTCACCTCCCTTATTACAGATGGTTCTGGTATGTACACATTTGGAACCAATGTGTCCAATACTTCCATTGCTTTATCGAATGATGCAAATCTGAAAATATTAAAAATTTCTGGTTTATTTGGACGTAGGTAGGGCGGATTATTATTATTTATTATTAGATATGTGGCCTATGATGGAGCGAGCTCATCCAAAACATGCCTATTCACTCCAACTTTGAAAAAAAAAGATTGATTTGATTTAAAAAGACGACACGTTTGGTCTAGTGGCTAGTAACCCTAACTGTTAACCAATCTGTCGCTGGTTCGAATCCCGCTAGGGGCAAATGTTTATGTGTTAACGTTTGACCTTTTTTCCTGAGTCATTGATATTTTGTATTTATAATGTGTATGTATTTACAAAAAAAAAAGTTAACTATGTATAAATATATCAAGTGTCTGGTATCCATAATACAAGCATTAGTTGCTTACTGCGAAACTAGATGGTGCTGTGTGGAATGTGTGATGATATTTATTATTATTTATTTATTTATTATATGAGTTCGAAAACACAGACAGGACAGATATATTTTTGTAGGCGTTGATAATAATAGATAGATAAATAAATATCTTCACACTTTTCACACAGCCCCATCTAGTACATACACATTATAAATACAAAACATCCATGACTCAGATACAAAAGTAAATGTTGACACATAAACATTTGCCCCTAGTGGGATTCGAACCCGAGACAGTTTGGTTAACAGCTAGGGTTACTGGCCATTAGACCAAACTTATCGTGATCAATCGGGAACAGTACTTTTTTCTGAATAAAAGGTACCCTATGTCCTTTTCTATATTATATCCCTGACAACGTGTACCTATGGAAAATTTCATGATAGATTCGGTTGATTAGTTAAGACGTGAAATCGTAATAAACAAACAAACAAACTCACTTTCGCATTTATATTAATAGATAGATGCTAATTTGCACCTTATGATTTTGTTTCAAAATACAAAACAATGCACACAAATCAGATAACAAGGCTACGTTATCTTTATGTTTACCAGACGTCACGTGACTATTGTTTTTTATCAATACATTATAATAAATAGTTTTTAGAATTTTTGTCTGTGCTTGTGCACGCTAATTTCAGAAACGGCTTAACTTATTTTAATGCGGTTTTCACTTATGTATTGTAACAATCTATTCCAATCGGATTAAATATATTGAAAAAATATAATAAAAAATATATTGAAATACCAAATGTACGAAAACAGGAGTTGCGGACACAGCAATAGTGTAGCCAACGAGACAACGCAAACAATGTAAACAAACCCTCTGTCATTTTGACATGAAGCGGCCGGCGCCTTCTGTTTCATGCCCTCAGGGTGACAATGACAACTTTCTAAAATGACAATTTCCTAAAACGACAACTTTGTAGAATGACAACGTCCTAAAACGACAACTTTTAAAATCGACAAATTCTTAAATTAATCCCCGGTAAAAATTATTTTGTGCCGATATTTTTAGTGTACGATTTTAGAAGTCGTCATTTTTATACATTACTTTGACATTTCACAACTCAGGGCTGAAATTGACACCCTCAGTAAGTTGTCGTTTTCGTAAATTGTCTATTTTATTTTGGAAAAGACGTTCTAGGAAGTTGTCATTGTCACCCTGAGGGAAGCCATCTTGACAACCCTTCGAAAATTGTTTACATTCTTTGCGCTGTCTCGTTGGGCTCGCTTTAGTATATTTATAAATGAACAGATCGAATTACCTGCAGGTAACAGTAGTGTAGTGCCTGTAATATATGCTCTCCTTGTACGCGTCGCCGACCAACTTGTAGTTATCGTCCTTCATCAGTAGAGCGTTTAGTCTTTGCGCTAACTCAATATTCTGAAACAGAACACTTCTTTTTTTAAAATTAAGGCGAAGACTTAGCAGAAAGGCGTCATTTTAGTCGCCTAATTTGATTTTTTGGAGTAAATTAATAACTTACACAAAAACACAGTGTTTTTTTTGTTAAACATACTATACACTATACAGTGTATTTGAATAGGGCAGATTGTAAAAAAAAATTGTAAATTACTGCCAAAAAAAAAAACCTTTCGTGGCACAGTAATAATGGCACACCTAGAGTGTGTTACAGAAAACCACATATAAAATTAGCTACACGCTCCAGGCTTCGCCCGGGTTCAAAATAAAAATTATCCTATCTTTTAAGTTGTTACGTACACATAGTTACGAAGTTTTATCAAAATCGGTTCAGTAGTTAGGAGTTTATTGGCGTTAAACAACGTGTCACGTAATTTTTATATATATAGAGATATAATACAGGTCGTCTAGCATTTCTTTTATGTTTATGCAAAGAATGTGTAGAAAAGGAAGTTAACAAAAGGTACAAAATAATTGACATAGGGGTCTACAAAGAAAGTTTAGGAATAGGTATTTCTTCTCATATATTGAAACGACAGGCACTTTTAGTTTTTAACTAAAAGTTAAGTTTTAAACTTTTACTTAGTTTGCTGAAGTTACTAAGTTAAATTCAAAGATATATATGTTAAATATGTCTTTTATTATCTAAATCACAATCGGATGAGTCATTTGAAAGAAATGGGAACGATTCTACTTTAATACTATAATGTGTGAATACCTAACTATCTCGTCAGTTAAACAAATATAATTCTGAATCATTTCTTAACAAAATATTTATAATAACCACTTAAGAGTGCATTCTTACATATTTTGATTACCATTAATTTTTATGTTTAATTAGTCTTATGATTACGGCAGCCACTTACCATCGAGAGTACTAGGTACTCTTGGTGGTAAGTGGTAATCAAGTAGAATATGTAAATATACAATAACAGTTTGCACACAGTAAAAGAAAAACTACCTGCAAATGATCGCTACACACTCCCATGGCTGTGATAAAGAAGTTAGTGTCCGTCGCTTCTTTAGCTACCAACTTGTCTCTAGATTCTAGATCGTTTAAAATTGTTGTAAGAATATCTATTGGCGGACCATCTGAAATTATAAGGCGTTATTTTAATAAGCAATTCAAGCTATCCTTCTTAGCCATGCATCTCTTTCTTAACGTGGACTTGGTTAATCCTTGATTTTTGAAAATTTTAACAGCAAATTCTTAAAAAAATTCTTGGTCATTTCAAATAATCCCATGATTTTGAATTGATCATTATTTGAAACTAGTGACCAGCTCCCGACTTTGCCCGGGGTGCAATTTTTATATTTGTATACAAACATACCCCGTGACTATATCCGGTTGAATCTGTCAAACATTATTTACAAGCATTGTCAAACATTTCTTACTTTCTTACAGGCATCGACAAACATTTCTTTCTTTCTTACAAGTATTATAAACCATTTCCTACTTTCTTACAAGCATTGTCAAGCATTTCTTACTTTCTTACAAGTATTATCAACCATTTCCTACTTTCTTACAAGCATTGTCAAACATTTCCTACTTTCTTACAAGCATTGTCAAACATAACTTACTTTCTTGCAAGCATCTTCAAACCTTTCTTACTTTCTTACAAGCATTGTCAATTGTCAAACATTTCTTACTTACTCTCTTTACAGAATATGCACAGTAGATAGTAGTAATCGGAGAGGCCCGGCTTGAATCCCAACTCGGTGAATTCGGCGAGCACTTGTAAGGCAAGTTGGTGCAATTGCCTGCCACCGCCCCAAGAGGAGATCGACCGCAAACATGACGTCAGAGTAGCTTCGTTTGGAGACAAGCCCTTAATACACGAAGCGGTATATCAATATATCAATATCACAAGTTAATCTGTCTGTCACTCATTATTACATTACTTGATCGCCAAAATTATTACATTATATTATTGAGTAGTTTTTTTTGTATAAATATACTTGTGCTGGTCTACATTTTGATCATTTAGATTATATATTTTTTTTATCTTTATTTCGAGGCTTTTCCCTGAAGGACATATCGCCTCTACTAAAATTATAAAAGTGAAAGTTTGTGAGGTTTGAAGTTTGGATGTACTTTGTTACTTTTTCACGCAAAAGCGGCTAAGGATTTGGGTGGATTTTGGCACACAGATAGCTTATTACCTGGATTAACATATAGGAAATATCTTTTTATCCCAGAAAAATATTAGGTTGTCGAGGGATCGTCTAAAAACATACAAAATTTGGAGCCATTGGAGCTCTCCATAATGTTTTTATCACTAACCATGTTTTTTATCGTCATTTTGTACATTTATCTCTTCACATTATTAAATTTAAGGCTTAAATTACTTGCACAAGTAAATATAACAGACAATGTATTACTTACTCGTATATTAATTTCATTCAATAAAGATTTCAATTCTTCGCTACGTAGAGCAGTTCCCTCTTTAACGAAACCGACACACCCTATGAGGGAATTGTAGACGTCGGTTGACAATTGGATTCCTTTCTCCACTGCTTCTTGAGTTAAAACATAAGCTCTTTCTGCCTAAAACATTCATTTATATAAACTAAGCGTCTAGTCCATAGAATAACACATTTTTACAGGATTTTAATTTATTATATTAAATCTACCTGATAATATTTGGCCATTCCTTGTATTATGGCGCAATATGCTTCAGAAGTTTTCGGTTCGATAGACATGAATATTTTATCAGCTAGACCACCCAACCTGTACACAAAATCAGTAATTTTAATTACTTACAATTAAAAAACTAAATGTAAAATCATAATAGAAATATTTATGGTGGCGCCAAATAATTAGTTATCTGTGGTGCGTTTCCTATTCCGAACCCACACCAACAAACATGCATACACCGCAACGCAGTAGCGCCCTCTGGCGCACACACACAATACAACATGAAGAAATGAACTCAAAGTTCGATATACGCAAAACCGCGCCGCGAGGATTTAATTAATAAATCCGATTATTCCCATATCGCACCGCTGAAGCATTGTGCTTTTGTAATCTACAAATGGTGTGGCTCCGCGAGTGCAATTGAGGTGAAAAAAGGACAGTTTTGGAAACCAGAACGAGTGTGCGGCGGGCCAGCTTCCGTCTCCATTGTCCTGGAGGATTTGCATCATAACCGGCAGTGACGAGGTAGGTGTTGCATGTCCCGATCCAACTCTCTTCCTAGCCCCTTTGATTGCACGCACCACGAAACAATACAGTCCACTAATTATCTACATATTCGCCGCACCAATTTATTTATCAAATCAATTAGGTTTCTACAAGAAACTCTTTATGATCGTCATTATAAATTTAAATTTATATTTTAAATTTATATCTCTACTACAATAAATGAATTATTATATATTTTTGATTATTTAAATTTATATTGTTACATTTATAATTTATATCGTATTTTTTTATCATCTAATTTTTTTTAAATTTACGGTTTCGGAAAAAAGCCAAAATGACGATCCTGAGAAGAAACCCCGAAAGAAACTCAGGATACTATTCTTTTTATTATCTTTAAAATATAAAATTGCAACAATTACACTTAATTTTTTAATACTAAACATAGTATGAGCTACGAATCGCTTAAATCCAGGCTTCATTGTATAAATAAATAGATAAGTAAGATGGTTAATTTCAACAAACGGAGAGCAATCTATACTAATATTAAAAATAAACATCAAACCCTGGCGAAAGTATAATGTCAGGCATTATATCTTTTATTTTTATATGTGAACGAAGTCGCGGGTATCAACTAGTTTTATATTCACAACTAAACATTTATTAATATCCATTTTCTTATAAGACCTGCACAACCCAGGGGTATGGATGGGGTCAAAGTGGCAAATGGTGTGAGGAGAACCTGTACATAATTCCCGTGTTGGTGTATGAATTTCTAAAAGATGTATGTAGCTATCTGAAAGTCAAAGTGATTGGCATTTGGAAAGAAGTAGATTAATATAAAGATATAATTACTTCCAAGTGGTCGAGTGGCGCACATTCGTATTCGACGCGAACCATCTCTCCTCTAGCCATTCAGCTGTCTCCGGCTCTTTTTCGTTGTAAAAGCATAGGAGTTGTAAGAGGTCCATCTTTAACTCTTCACTGATAGCCTCGTTGTCGCCCAACAGTTGGAACACTTTCACTGAGTCCTCTAATAGGGCATTTTTTATTGTATATCTTAAATCATCCTCAGTTACCTAAGGGACACAGAAGTTATTTTTTTAGAAGTTACCTAAGGATCTTATTTTTTTTAGCAAGATCACTTGATTTCTTTTTTGACTTTAAATATGCATGGTTTATTGGAGGCATTTTAATTTAACATAAAAAATTTAGATTGAAATGTCTAGCTTTAAATTATAAACTAACCTCCAACTTTTTATTGAGCCTAAACACACTATATTTGCTGTAAGTTGTTGAGGAATCGGTTATTCTGCAGACTACTTGTTGTTGCAGCACCAACAACCTTGTTGCGGCAAGGTTACCATGTCATAGAAATAGCACAAAATTAATATTAGGTATACTATTATTATACCCTTCTTTGATTAGGAAACAAGCTGATGGTCTTCAAGTGCCTGAACAGATCTTCACAAATAATAGCTAAGAACAATCCCAACGTCAGTCATCATAATAACAAGAGGACAACAGGCGGTTAATTGGAGAATGTCACTCAGCACTTGATCTTTAATTATCTAACTAACTAGCTGTTGCTCGCGACTTCGCCCGCATTCAAAATGTTATATAGCCTAAAGCCTTTCTCGATAAACGGACTATCCAACACAAAAAGCATTTTTCAATTCGAATCAGTAACCAAAAACCAACCAAACAAACTCTTCAGCTTTATATTAGTATAGATAATAGATAACTGGAGTTATGAATTGTAAAAATTTCTTAAGTAATTAAAAATCTGTCTGGATTTAAAGCAGTTTACACAAAAATGACTGAGCAAAATAAATTTCATTTAACTAAAAATTTGAAGACAAAAATACACACCTTGCTTTCATCATTATAGACGGGTTTTGGTGCATAGGCTTCAATAATAGGTTCAGCATTGAAATATGGTGTTTTTGCTTTGCCCGGTGGGTCCCATTCCCTAGTTGTGAACAGCTCAGCATGTTCATCACGGATCCACGCAGCTGCTTTGCGTCCCGCTTCCGCAGATAAAGCATATGCTCGCTTTCGATAGTTTGATAACGGAATTAGATATGGATCATCGTGATATCTGAAATAAAAATTATTTACCTAAGTATAAACATTTCTAGTATATAGTAGTATAACCTAAGTATAACATTAAAGAGGTAAAGTTTGAATGTAGGAAGTCTTCAAAACTACTCATATGATAAAAAAAATCTGTCACATTTTAGAATTGAGTTAGAATAGCATTATTTATACATATAGAAGTGTTAAGATAAAGAGTTTTGTTCTTTCTCCATGCAACTTTCAGTTGGCTTTGATTTGCAAAAAAGCAGTCTATTTCAACCATACACCCCCTTTCCTCGCATGACTGAAAAACCTAGGGTATAAAGTTCTAAACCTAGGATATAAACATATATAAAGTTTGTATTTTTGTTGTGTGTAGGAAGTAATCTTCCAAACTACTCATCCAATTTAAAATAATCTTTTACCAATAGTCAGAATAGAATTTCAGGATGGACATAAGCTACTGTAAGGGAGATCGGTGTTGTCCTTTGGGGATATTCTAATCTTAACAGTATTTACAGTAATAATTAATAATATTGTAAACATCTGCATCTACAATAATCAATGCAAATGCCCATTTTCAAGAACAGTCACATAGAGTTAGAGGCAAGGCAGCTAAATTAGTAGATAGATGTTCCCTAACTCTAGGTTTTCTCTGTTGACGAAAACATGCATCAATCTCGCAGGATCCCAAGGATGACATGGACTTTTTTTTTAAATTTTCTACTTAATTTATTGGAGAAACAGATGGAGACACTGATTTAAATTTATATTACGTAGAGATGATAACTAGTACTTACTTATAATGTGCAGCTGTTGGATCGGGACCTACAGTGCTTGCTAATGCTTGAAGTATATCTGTAGGTCCTCTGCGGATTCGGGGCGGTGGCGATATTCCATCACTTGACACACTGTTCTGGGGAAGGTTTTGGCCTTCAATTGCTGAAGCATATCGACGAATACAAGCCAATTGTGACACTCGTCTGCAGAAAGAAATTATTATTAATATAATAAATAAGATATTGTCTAAAATTATAAAAGGTGACCAAATGTTGCCTAACCTCGAAAGAATTATATGATGCATTTGGAATTTGCAGTATAAATTTAAGTTAACTTTTAAGTCCTCGTTATTAACACCACTTATTCAAACTATATTTTAACTCTTTATCAGGTATATTATGGAATATTCTTTTTTGTTAAATTTATAACCTGCAAATAAATAAACAACAATAATTATTTTAATGTGACATTGATAATTGTCCGACCTGTCAGTAGTTGCTATCTGTCATATCAGTGTGTAATGTCAATAATGTCATTGCATTGTTACATGAACCACAGAATACGCAATACACATATAGTATACTGTTGAAAAATTTGGCGCGAAGCGATAATCGGAAATAATACCGTCGTCTCCTCCTACACCACGCAACCGATTTTGATGCGTTTTCACCATCAGTTAGATAATTTTACATGAAAAGTTTATAAGCCACTAACTACTGCATTTTCACATATATAACGCCCAATAAATAAAAGGTGGATTTGCTTACGATGTAAGCACTCAAACTCATTAAAGTACCGTCGGCAAGAAAAACAAATTATTTTAATAATTATTTAATGTGATTAATAAAACATTATAATAAATATCAAAACATTTTATTTAAAATTGCAATTTTAATTTTGAAATGTCTTTTTTGTAAAGAGGTGTGAATGACTAATAACATTATAGGTACGAGTACTATTAAAATATTTTAGGAGCCTGATAAATTAAATAGACCACTGGGTTCCCAAAGGGACGTACCCTTTGGGAACCCAGTGCGTTAAGTCTGCGGCTGATTTTATATAATATACATATGATAAGATTACGGCTTGAATGTTTTTCAGCGTCTCCATAGATACAATTGACAATAAGGAAAATCGCCCCCAGCGGAGTGTGACTGAACTAGTTTGCTTATTTAGCCCATTTGCTTATATTTCTTCTTCTTAAAATGCAGTTCTCTAAGAAAATTGGTGACTACCATGGCTATCTTAACCTTGGAGGCTGCTGCACGAAAGAAGGAGCGAGTGGCGCACCAAATCACTTCAACTAGAACTCTAATAATATGCACGTCGATTTAATATTGAACTTTTTTCATTTTAATGCAAAAATGAAAAAAATAAGCTTTTGAGCATTTATTTCGAGAATTATGATTATTTTGTATTTCAAAAAATAATTTACCTATACAACATCCCACAGCTAGATCCATCTAAGCTTTTAGTAGATGCATAGTCAAATTAGTCAATCCCGACGCAAATTAGATGAAGATCGACTAGTTTTGTCTAACAAAAGTTTTCCGTCATAATGTGATTGTTATTAGAACAGTGAAGTCGTAGAAGTTCAGATCCTTATGAAATTCTAACCGACGTCTAATGCCATTGGACTTATCACTGATTTCACTAGGTATACCTATTTTTGTTATAATATAAATTTGCTTTGATATATAGGTAACTATTATAATATTATAAGTTCAAAATCCAATTTTAAAATGCTTTCTGATGGCAATATGTTAGTGTAAACAGTAAGCTTCTTATAGACTCCGATTAAAAATTTATATAAACTATAATTTTTGAATGACTTTTTGTAAATGATTCTTATTGTTTTGCCTAAAGTTAGGTAGTATTTCGATGCCTTAATTTCACAGCGCTTTTTTTTATTGATATCGGAAGCCATTATTACATCATTATGTCTGTGATCAAACCCTTTAGGGTCGGACACAAGATTGGCAGGCTCGAAGCTAAATGGCCTAAGTAGGATTATTTTATTTTTAAATAGGATTTTATTTTCTTATAATAGGATTACCTATAAGAAGCATTAAAATACAATACAAAACTTTCAAAGAATAAAACTATTTGCGGTTATATAAATAAAAGTTTATTGCGTACAAACCTTAATTATTTAAACTATCTTTTAAATTAAATAAGTCTAAACTTAATACAGTGATTATCTAACAAGGAAAGTGTGTCTTGTGTCCGTAATCTAGTTATAGTTTTAGGCATTATCATAAATTAAAACTACATCATATAACTACAAAATATAAGAAAACTAGTAATAAATACATTGTATCAACTACTTTTACATTATTTCCTTCACTATTACTTACTTTTGAGTTTATTGTTTGATTAAAGTTATCAGTAATGTTTGATATTCCGACTATATTGTTACGATTTTCAAGAACAATTTCAGCGACACATTTATTTAGAATCTTAATAAAAATGTGATCTATTGGACAGTTATCATTTAGAGATTCCAAAGTACTATTCTTAATACATTTTTTGTCTGTTGAATCGTAATATTCATCTATTGAACAATTGTTATGTGCGACATCAATGTCTTTGTCAATGATTTCTGATTTGTTAACGCAAAAGCCTTCCATAAAACTAAATACTTGTCCTTCTATAGGACAGCTAATTAGTCTAGCGGTTAAAAAGAGTCCATTGAAACCTTTAATGCAAGATACAAAAGAAGAAGGTTTTGTATGTGTAAAGTTGCCTTCTTGAGTACAATTGAATGTTGGTAAGCACTGGTACTCTGTGGAGTTGGTGCAACGGTCATTTAAATGGTTAAATATGAAAGGTTCAGGGCAAGTGAGGTATATAGTGGAAAATCCTGTCGATGATGGGGTGCACATGGTATATCCTCTGCAGTCTTGCGCTGCTCGGTTCGGAAATCGACCACGAGATGAACACTCGTTTGCGTAACTCACGTTTTTACACAATCCCTGTAATAAAAATAAAAATTTATTATCTGTTCTTACGAGCTCCGTAATCATACTTAAGTCCTTTTGTAATGACGAGTTCATACTGTTAATTTTCACAAATTATTGCATTCTACATTTGAACAGGAGGATTTAAGACCAGCAGAGAATGCAGGTGCGCTGCCCGCCTTGCAAGAATTATTGCAAGAAAATCTAGTGGACAGATAAGGTCTCGAACTTCGCTGCGAAACCTTGCGGGAACACTCGCTGGACTAATCTGAAGATTGTCTGAAAGTTTCATCAAAATTGGTTCAGCGGTTTTGGAGTCTATAGGTGACATACGGAGACATACATACACACATCACCTTTTATATAAAAAAAGATAATAAAACAGAAAAATAAATAAATACTTAGGGACATATGTGTCGTTCATTGTAATAGTGGTGTAACTCCCTATTTTTAAAACCATATTTTCTTGCCTAATGGTCATAACTTTCAATATAAAAGTGAAGTAACTCCAATAGTTGCATTAAAATCCCATAGATGAAAACAATGAATTAATGCTTATATATTTTTTCTTACACTATAATTCGCAAAAAGCTCGTTATTCTAATATTCACTTTTATAATGAACGACACATATATAACTTAAATATCTTAAATTTATTATAATTTATTAATAGATAAATTATATCACCTTTGTGAATAATCTGTAGGTAATAAAAATAATATATAATGTCACCTCATTGTCACCTTTGTGAGAGAAATGTATAAGAAAGTTCCGCAACCTCGATTAATATGTACTCTCGTTAAATTTGTCTTATTTATTAGGTTCGGCTGCTGCATACAATAATGATGGTATACATTATTGTATGCAAGAAGATAGAAGTAAAGCATAAATTAGGAAGAAGAATTTTGTCATGGCTACATAACATTAGAGAGTGGGCCGTTATTAAAACCGCGGAACAATTGTTTAGACTCGCGAAGGACCAGGAGAAATTTAAGAAATTAAGTGCTGTCCATCAATAATGAAGAGGGCGCATAAAGTTGCATAAAAATCATTAAAAAAATTTTTTATTAAATAAGAATAGTTTATATAACTATTTAATAGCTTTTCGATAGTGATCGCGAACGTCGGGGAAACCTTATAAGGCACATAGAAAAAAGAAGAAGCAAATAAAGTAAAAAAGAAATCAGATGCTGAAAACTGTTGAGGTTTTGTGTTAATTGACCTCTATTATATATTATTCATCGACACTCGTCTTATTACATATATGTAGTTCTAATCAATACTAATAATAAATCTGTAAGGGTTGGTCATGGAGTAAGTTACTTTGTTTTCAGAGATATCGTGTTTATAGGCTCTATACATTATACTGAAACTAAATTCACCATTTTTAGAATTTTTTTCTGTATGTATGTAAGTATGTATGATCCTCCATAACTCTTAAACGAATCAACTGATTTTCATGAAACTTGGTAGATTAATATTTAGAAGTATGGGACACAGGACTTTTTTCTTTTTCAACGCTACTTTTTTCTTTTTCAAGGCGGACGAAGTCGCGGGCGCCAGCTAGTATAAAAATAAAAAGGAAAACATGTCGTCGTTTTGTGCTACAAATAAATAATAATTAAAGTAACTCGTTGCCTATAACTTCATTTCAAACACTAAAACGTTATGGGCCCAGTTAAAAGGTCAAATTAATTTAGTATCATTAAAGGAAGGCGCAAATTAGGATCCAAATTAAAAAAAATAATAATGGAAATATTACTGATTCAGAAATTAGTAAAGTGAGCAATATTGAAAAAACTACTTCAATTATGTACTTCATGAAAATACTTAATTAATTAGGCTATAGTAAATTACTATAACTAAGTCTATCCAATATGTATACTGTACCTATATTAGGTGTTGATTTATATATGTGTGTGAGGTAAAGAGTTCAGTATAACATAGTCAGTTTAACTAAGAATCTATAAACGAAATTTGTGACTACTCGTAATAAGAGAAATTCTTAAATTAATTAACGAGGTACTTACTATGAAAAGTATAACTGCTATCCTCATTGTCACCATTTTTTCATATATACAATTAGTTGTAACAATTCGTCTAAATATTTTATTGCATTTATTAGTACCGTTTTAAATATTCCACAATTTAGTACTGTGTACGGCTACTGTATTTTATCGACTGAGATGTGTTTTGATCTTAATATTATCAAAACTGATAAGAGTGGGAACTAGAGGAAATGTAGGAAACAATATGACTAAAGTACCTACATCATTAGTCCATTAGGTTAGAGATATGATTTTTTTATCGATACAATATTTTGCTATCTTATTGGACTAAAGCAATATGGGTTAGTCTCAGACGGTCTAGAACGCAATTTGACCAGTTGTAGTTTTGCCTACATCGCAATATGGCTACTACTAGTATGTAAAACTAGCTGGCGCCCGCAACTTCGTCTGCGTTGAAAAAGAAAAAAGTAGCCTATCCTGTGTCCTGTACGTCTAAATGTTTATCAAACAAGTTTCATGAAAATCAGTTAATTCGTTTAAGAGTTTGATTGATTGATTGATACATACCTACCTCTCTTATATTGACTACAACGCAAAACGACAAGTTAGTATATTTCCTAAAAAGTATAACGACTTAAACACAAAATGCCTGGACAGGTAACTGCAAAAGTTTCTTTCTCTATACGTAAACTAACTAGTCTTTGCTTTTACACACAATGATTTTTATTGTATAAGAACCAAAAAATAACCGAATTTTCTGATCACGAAAATAACCACCGATAACCGACTTGCAATTGAAAGTCGGTTATCGAACTTTTAGGATAGAAATATATACAAGTAAAGATGTAAAGTCAGCTTTACAATTTCACTGAATTAAAAAACATAGGCCTTGAAACGTTGAATACGACCTGTAATTAGTTAATCCTACTAATATTAGATAGGTGCTTATATTAGCAAGTTTGTGAGGATGGATGTATTGATGTTTGTTATTTTTCACGCAAAGTCTTAATAGATTTGGATGAGGCACACAGATAGTTTACTACCTGGGATAAGCTAACATGTAGGATGCTTTTTATTCTGGAAAAATGTTAGATTCTCGAGGGACCGTCCAAAATATTAAAATTTGGCGCCACTGTCGCCGTAGCGGCGCCACCGTCGTAATAGCGATAAACATGTCAGATATTTTTTCAAGCGTTATATTTTTCAATATTCGACGCGGACGAAGTCGCGGCACCATCTAGTAGTTAAATTATAAATTCACATTTATTGCTTTCTTATTATATCGTTAATAAAATTGTCGACTTACGAACTGCACTATGTTAACATTAGATAAGAGATAATGCTATTGTTTGTCACCTAAAACTTGCTCAGCTTCATCTTACATAGTTTCCTCTATCATTACTATAAAATGTAGTTCATACTCTACATAAATAATACTTAAACAATTACATTTTTTGTAGAATACACTCAATTTAACAACTACGTTTCGTTATAGTTAGGTAAAACAAATAATACTTACATATTAAGAATTAACTGATAAAGTATGGTTTCGTTTGAATTCATTAGTCATTACATTTAGCTTAATCCGCGAATTCGTATGTGTTATTCGGAATAGAGCGTAACTTTTTTGTTTTTGAATCGATTGGAAATGAATGAATGTTAGGGGAAGCTTGCTACAGTACTGATGAGTACTGGTCAGTACTGATCAGTACTGATGATGATGGGAAGTCACTGATGAGTGACAACCGCTTCAAATCGGTTGTTTCTGAGATTAGCGTGTACAAACACACAGACATTTTCGCCAGCTTTTTCCTGCAAATTATATACACAAACCTTCCTCGTTTATCGCTCTTTAGATTAGTGAAAACTATAATACATAAGAATTAACTGATAAAATTGTTTATTTTGAATTTATTAGCCTTATATTATTTATGGTTGTGTCAGCGACTTACGCAACAAAAAAGTTACGCATGCTGGTAACGTGTAACTTTTTTGTTTGTGAATTATGGTTATGGAAAAGTTATCGATTATAAAGGAGCGAAATATTCTAGCTAGAACATGTGTTTTACAGATTCAATCCATACTTCATACTTATATTATAAATGTGAAGTAACTGTCTGTCTGTCTTTACCTTTTATTACTCAACCAATCACCGTGAAATTTAGCATACACGTTGTCAGGGATACAGGAAAGGAAGGATATAGGGAGAAAAGGATCATTCAGAAAAAAGGAGGGTTGGTCATGGAGTAAGTTACTTTTTTTTCAGAGATATCGTGTTTATAGGCTCTATACATGATACTGAAACTAAATTGACCATTTTTAGAATTTTTTTCTGTATGTATGTATGTAAGTATGTATGTTCGTTCCTCCATAACTTTTAAACGAATTAACTGATTTTCATGAAACTTGGTAGATAAACATTTAGATGTACGGGACACAGGATAGGCTACTTTTTTTCTTTTTCAACGCGGACGAAGTCGCGGGCGCCAGCTAGTCTAAAATCAATAAAAAACTAACGTTACATATGTTGCTCATACTTACTTAAGTATATTTTTTATTTTTCAGCGTGGACGAAGTCGCGGACACCAGCTAGTAACAAACTCTTCGAAGTTAAACTGCATTTAATTAGTGATTTGCAAATGACTTAATGACAATAAAATTGACGTGGTTTATGATATTTTACAGTTACATTACAGCCTTAATGTTGTTAAAGTTGAGGAGAGGATATATAAGGGGTTATCCCCTTATCAATAAACACATTACACGTTAATCCTTACAACGACTAATTAACGGCATCTTTATGGCTGTCTCATTGGTATAAAAATGATAGCTTTGAGACTTTTATTGAGAGAATCAAAATGAAGTACAAAATAGTTGCCGGGACGTTTCTTGTAAGTTGTTTAAAATTTTAAAAATTTATTTAAAAAAGTACAATGTGAATTATCGTTTTGCAGTTAATTTTTATCACAAATATACTTCAAATTTTTTATATATAGAAATTATTTAGGTCGTCAGGCAGGCTGACGGTCTACTTGATAGTAGGTGGCTACCGTCACCGATTAACACACACGACCCATGTATGACGGATAAGGAATTATCAGAGGATAAGCTTTGACATGCCTGTGGACACTAAACTTCACACAAGCCGTAATTTCATTGTGGTCTTCTGGGTTCTGTGCCGTCCCACGTGTTGTCCAATTATGGTAGGGGAGCCCAAGAGGGGATTTTTGGATTTACTCGAGCGCGTCAGATATTGCCAATGTATATTCACCACGTGTCTCCGATAACGGATATGTATTAATCTGACGGTTTTATTTTAAATACAACTCGAGCGCGTCTGATTTTCAGAGGGGATTTTAAGTGAACCTAAACTGAGCTCCCATTTAGAATTCAGACGATTCGGATGTAACGCAAGCTTTTTGCAAATGCAAAGATTTTTGACGATTGCAGTTTTGTAATAATCGAGCGCGTCAGATTTTCATACAGACGGTTCAGCCTGAATTCCTGATCGTGCTGATTCTTAATCTGATAATTATATGGGGGATTTTTTAAAATACAGCGCCTACAAAATTTTGAACGCTTGTAGACGCTCACCCCAGCGCTGAAATGAAAAACTTCATATAACCTTTTTTTCTTCTTACCATCCAGTCTTCAAAGTTCAATAGGTCCCCACGACGCTCGAGTGTCTCCACATTTATCATCGTGGGCTCCCCTACCATTATGACTGAAACATAACATGATCTACCACTCCTAAATATTGCCTTATATTTGCCTTTAATTCGCAATTAAAGTCATTTATTGCATATTTTATGTAGTACATTTGATCAATCTCTTCCTTTTCTTCTCTTTTAAACCTTAAACTGATGCATTATTATTTTTTTACGCTAAAGAAGTATAACTTCTCACATGCATACATAAAGTACATACACCGTTTTTTGATATTCTTATTTTCATTTTAATGTCAATTTGAAAATTATTGCTATACATAAACTAAAGAGACTCCTTATTTTCTAGCTCGTCTGTTTTATGGCGCAAGTGCGTGGTGCCGTAAACTGCACGGCGACTGGGGCCGGACGCTTCGCAAACCCAGACGACACGACTTGCAAAAACTACACACTTTGCGTTTACAACAACAGCACCGGCGCATACCTCTCCTATAACTACACTTGTCCCACGACATCACTGTTCAACCCAAGCTCATCACAATGCACGGCCACCTACAACTGCACAGTTACCAACACCACTACGAGCGTTTGCACAGAAGATGGATACATTGCCGACCCCGACTCCACTAATTGTACTTCCTACATAGAATGTGTAGAAATTGACGGCTCATTTGTGGAGACAACTTACACATGTCCGGACGACTCATACTTTAATCCGAACACGACCAATTGCGAGTTTGATTACAACTGCACAACGTCTTCGCCCTTCACTTGCACAGCCGCGGGCAGATTTGCCGATACCTCCGACTCAACGTGCCA
Source organism: Synanthedon formicaeformis (assembly GCA_945859745.1). Classification (NCBI taxonomy): domain Eukaryota; kingdom Metazoa; phylum Arthropoda; class Insecta; order Lepidoptera; family Sesiidae; genus Synanthedon; species Synanthedon formicaeformis. The sequence goes on from OX243957.1 coordinate 9,132,794, forward strand.
AAATTACTTCTTGTGTGTACTGGCCAGTAACGGGACATATGTGGAATATTCCTACACGTGTCCCACTACATCAGTGTTTAGTCCCACCTCTAAAGTATGCACCACGAGTTATACGTGTGGTAGTTAAAAATGATCGCTGTTGGTAACTTCCGAACCTGGTAATCGAATTCTTGGACAATGGTCTAATGTAATAAATGTTTTGAAGCAAATAAAACTATTAAATAATGCATAGTTATATTGGATCAAATTATTTAATTCTAACATTCGACAAGCTTATTTTAATATTACATAATAGTAGCAACCGGACCTCGGCTTTGCACATATAAGTATACATTCTTGTATACATATAAACGCAGAATGCCTCCTGTTAAAAATAGCAATAATTCTAGAGACGTAAATTGCTCTCAGCACAGAACAGGCACTATAATTTAAGATGCATCCAGTACATTACAAGTTAATCCCAAATTGCCTGAAATGTGAATAAACCTGAATCTCAAATATTAAATTTAAATCTTATTATTGAATTTTAAATCGACTGAATTCTAAAATTGCAATTTCGAACTGAAAACATGAGCACTATGTTAATTTAAAAGTGTTGCTTTTATTTTTATGGAAACCACGGTAACTAAACTATAATTATTTTCAAATCTTGGTGAATTATCATGTTATTGAATATTCAATTTAAGTTCTATTCCACTTGAAAGTTGATTCTAATATATTTAATATTTTCATATAAAGCAAGAACTAATGGCTGTACCAATTTCATTAAGAGACCGGCTGAATATGGATGCAATAAGGAATCTTGTGGGCTGATGGTAGTAATTCAATGTCCATTAGATTACCGACCTTTGGCATAGTAATTATTGCGTATGGGGTGACGGTAACTGGTACCTCCTTTGTCGCTTATTAGTCCCTAGGGTTAATAAATAAATATAAATAGCTTGTTCAATTATTGCCATCCCATTATTGCATTATTGGTAATTGCATGGATACGCCCCATTTGGAGACTTTTATTGACAAGTAAAAAAGTATTGATTGATATCTTTTTAATAGACTTTATACAATAAGTTACTTTTTTAAGTACTTACAATTAATGTGAATCACATAGGTACATAATATATACCTAATATAATATACTCGGGTGCCGAGAAAATTTAACTTGATTATCTTCAAACAATAGAAACTTCTATAAAGTTTTAGGTACACGGAAAACATAAAGACAATAAAATTCTTTATATGTAAACGTAATTCTTATCTTTCTTTAAGCGACTGTGTGTCAAATGTATGTCTGATGGCTGTATTTCTTTAAGCAATATATTGGCGAGCCTCCTCGCTTCATGAAGATTCCCTTTTAATTTATGAGAATTAAACATGTTTTCTGATATGACGAAATCTATCATGTTATCCTGTGTTTGCGGTAATATATTTCCTTTCATCTTTTTCAAATTCGGATAGATGTTCTTAAAATACCATTCCCTTTGTTTATTAATGACCGACATTGGAGTTTTTGCTTTTGAATTAAAAGATTTGATTCCCACGTTGTTTGAAGTCGTCTCACTGAAATCTTCTGCGGTTTTGTATTTTGTTTTATCACCTAATAAAACTGGAGGTTCTAAATCATCTCTTGTCTGATAAAGTTTATTTTCTGCGCCGTCTTTTTCATCCATCATCTCTTTATTCAACTTGAAATGATCATCTGGATAACATGTTACCAAGTAAGCGGATTCGTTAATACGTTGAACTCTATACGTTTTAATGTTGCACGTGAAAATTACGAAATTACACTGAATTATTAAAATTAATTTTAATATGGTAGACACCATTAAACAATCAAATTCACCTTCAGATATATCTCAGAGAGCTGTCACACTGACATGAGAAATGTAAGGTGTATATATATATTTTTTTTAATTGTCTTTCGCTGAGGGAAGTTCATATACAACCGTGACAATCAATTCCCGCATTTCACGGCAATACAGTAAGAGGCAAGTGATTAGTAGTAGAATTACGATGCTATCGCTACTGCTTGTAAAAAGTGAATGAAGACACAATGGGTGTCGAGAGTTAGCTCCCATAACACGGAATCAAGGTCAAATTTGTCTGGTAAATCAGCCAAATACAACTCGCGTGTTTTACACCAACTTCAGACCACAAGGAACCTTAACTACTTAATTTTATGGTTGTTTTCAGATAGTTGTAAGATTGCTACACAAGTTGCCGGGGAAAGAGCTTGAGACACTTCCCGATGGTGGGTATTGTTTTCAATGTAGATGAGTACAGCAAACTTAATTGCTACTTCCGTAAATGAACACGGAATCGATATTATTTCACTTGCTCTCTAAAATTAATGACCCTGCACATTCAATAGGTTTATTGTATATATATCATAATTAGTATACGTTATGTAACTTTATGATTAATTATTACTTTCATCAGTCCGGCCAACGTTGGATCTAATTTGTGAAGTTTTTTAAAGTATAAAAACTTTTACATAAAAATATTAACATATAGTTAGAATATTAACCTTTAAAGGTTAAATGTGAGTTCGGACAGTAAACATTATTACAATAGGTAAGAACATTTTAGTAATTGCATGTTATGTTAGAAATTTGGCTCGCATCCGAGAAAAGTGTGTAGCTGTGAATGTTTGATAAGTTCTCGCAATACCAACCTCAAGAACTTTCCTCACGTGCTTCGGTCATTCAAAGCGTTCGCATAATTTTGCGTGGCTTACGCAATTGAATGTAAAAGTATTTTAGACACATTATCAAAAATTGTTCGTTTTGTCAACAAATGGAGATGGTCCGACACAGGTCTAAACAAGTGCTTAGAGTAAAGTTGCAGTTAAGTGGAGTCAGAATAATTTCGTGTCCCAATTTTTATTTTTATTTTAGACAATTGCTTTAGGTCAGAAGACCTTAAAAGCGACACTGGATATTTAAAAGCACATTGCTCTACGTAATCGTCTGTTATACCGTCGTTGTCGTCGACGATGAATCATAACACCGAAGGGCCTGAAGGTCGTAAAGATAATCGCATCAGGAGGAGAATTTCTTGTCCCTGTGTACATAAAAAATCAGAAAAACTAGTCAACTAATTGAGTCCAAAAAAAAGGTTAAAGCCATTTGAAATCTTGAAACTGGTAATCGAGAAGAGCTTAATAACGTGTCTATAGTTGATGGTAAAAAGGTATGTATAAGTCAAAAATAATGTCAATGGAAGACAAATTGTCCAGAAGCAAATACAGTTAAGAAAGAATGATAACAACAAATCAGTCTTATAATTTTGAAACTCATGCACAGTTAGTATGACTGTCGTGTCGCCGAGTTATTTAGTGAAAATGTTAAATTTCGAAGAGTAGCGACGCGCGTTATTTGTTAAACAGTTCACTTTCGCAAACTGGCGTAATTCCGTCCACGTTTTGTTGAGTTAAATTATTGTTTGCTATTTCTATGTTTGTGTCCTCTCTTGGCATTCGTATGTTTTCTTAACGCATAAGGATTACTTAGTTTACGTGAGGAGTGAATCTATTGATTTCTATTAGACAATTTTAAATGTAACACCTGCCTTAGTTAGCAAGACTAGGGGTAGTGAAGACAGAAAATAGAATATACTTAGTAAGAACAAATCAGGACCTGACGTAGGTTGTGGAGTGTATGGCGGGGATCAGAATTACAGGACCAGTGTAAACCTGGGACAATACGCCAGCATCTTCCAAGCAGAGGTCTTCGCCATCCTAGAATGCGCGGAAATCAACCTGCAAAGAAACTACGTCAACCGTGTAATTTACATTCACTCAGATAGTCAGGCTGCACTTCAAGCACTGGACTCGGACTCTATTGTCTCAAAGCTGGTGCGAAACTGTGTAGACTACTTAAATATTTTAGGGCGCAAGAATAAAGTGGTCCTAAGATGGGTACCTGGCCATATGGGGGTCGAAGGCAATGAACTTGCCGACGAACTGGCTCGAGCAGGCGCAAAAGGTAGGCTAATAGGTCCTGAACCTATGTGTGGACTACCAAACAGCCTAGCTCACTGGACCATATGGAACCAGTGCTTTACTAAATCTTACAAACGCTGGACTAACTTGCCAGGTTTGAACCATTCCAAAGCGCTCATAAAAGCCTATAGTCGAAACGTGACAAACCAGGCTATGTCGCTTAGTAGGAGCAATTTGTGCATGCTAACTAGGGCACTAACGGGGCACTGCCGCCTCAATAGGCACCTTAAACTAATGGGTCTCACTAGTACAGGAGAGTGTCGCTTCTGCCATGAGGCAGAGGAAACACCAATGCATATCCTGTGCGAGTGTGGCCCGTTGATGCACAAGCGCAGTCACATCCTAGGAAGCCACACAATGGCTTGTGAAGATGTGAAGAATGCCTCTATCAAAAAAGTACTACAGTTTCTCAACGTGGTAGGTATAGGTAGAGAGCTTTAGTTTACGTGGCGATCACAATATTTCAGCAATGGACGTAGTGATACTGGTTCTCTAGCAGACAGGAATAGCCACTAGCGAATAATAATAATAATAAGAATAAAATGAGACATCAACTTTTTCTTCCCACGCGTAAATTTTTTAGGAGGTTAGTAATCATCATCGCAATTTTTACTTTGTCAACCATCGTGGGCTCATCCCGAACCACTCGAGAAGGTTTTTAAGCCAGGCTGTTTATGACTTCCTTAGCATGTTTTATGGGTTTGATTTTTGATGTTTTGTGGGTCTTCGACGCCTTGCGAGACGTCAACGGGCAGGTGTTATTAGTAATAAATATCAGATATAAACAGAAAGCATGACTCGCGTTGGTACATGATCAAAAATATTTACGGATTTAAGGATAGAAAACGAGCTCTATATGAGTCCACCTATTGAAATTATTTATTTATAAAAAAATTATTAATAGCTTTTCCAGGTTCTATAATACCTGTATTGGTTTGGTAAAATCAAAACTGAGCAACAGTTTCAAAAGCTACAAAAAGCGTAGACATTTTTTTTAAAGAAAGTTGTGAAAATAATGTCGACTAGTAATAAAATATTTTCATTATTATCATCATGAGAACCGTATTATTTAGTCTATTTTTGAATGTAAATTTATGATGTAAAGAAGAGTTTCTTGGAGAAATCTATTTGATTGAAAAATATTTTGGTTTTTGATTTTGATTTGACAATGCTATAATTAAATGTCCTATGTCCAGTGAACTTCCTACGGCTCAGATGATGATGATCAAAATACCAATATTTGATACCTTAAAAAACAAATCTAACCTACTTCATTAATTGAATAACTACTACTCGTATCGCGTGCTATGCACTCACAAGCTCAAGTAGTTAGCTAATAATGTTCAATACATTTGTATAATCAATGTATGGAGAATATGCGCATTTATTAAACCAATTAATGCATTTTGTTCCTTCCGCGAAAACTTACGCGGCAAAATGAAACGATTCAACATTTACGGAAACAATTCATAATGAATGACAATTTAATGGGCTGTTTTATATATTATTATTGCAGCAGAAGTTTTATATATTAAGGGCCTCTTTCACAAACTACATGTAAAGTGTTGTATAGTTACTTTTAGAAATCATTTTCTGTTATATTGAATTATGCACTCGGTTTACTGCATCATTCAATAGCCGATTTTTTTAATTATTTTCTATTTAATGTTTGGGACGTTTACCGTACAAACAAAGGTATATCAGCTCCATTATCCCCGCTTACCGGTGACTTTAAATGACAGTTTGGCCTACTTGACGTTTGTGAAAGAGGCGCTAAGTCTTCTAGAAATATTCTAAATAGTTTAAAAAGAAAAATTCATAGCTATAAGTAGCTATAAGTAGCTTTTATAAGTAAAATCGTTTGTCTTGACTGACTCTATCAAAGTAATCAAAGCTAAGCCAAAACTAGAAAGCTGTTTGAAATAGTTTATTATACAGCGTAAGCATCCGCTAAGAAAGGAATTTTTAAAAATTTGAAGCCGAGACTGGTCATTAGTAGTGAACCTATATACTCGTATTTTTTCGTTTGGAGGTCTTTACAGATGCCGAGATACTCGTATATTTATTACATATAGGTAATCTATACTTATAAAAGCGTTTGTCCTGAGTCCTGACTGACAGCCAAAACTATTAAGTCTAGAAAGGTGAAATGTTATATTTTAAAAGGTAAGCATCCGCTAGGAGAGTTTTTTTGAAAATTACAACTCCGTAGAAAACCAGAGGCGGGTGACTATCAAAGCAAAGCCAAAACTACTTAATCTAGAAAGCGGAAATTTGGGAAGTAGGTTTCTTTTATAACGTATAAGCATCCGCTAAGAAAGGATTTTTGAGAAGCTGAAGGTGGGTCGCTAGTAGTCTATTTCTCAAGGGTTTAGATTAGAATGTGACTTGTGAAGGGCTTAACATTCCGATCGGCGTGGCGGGGTGCCAATGATATGGGTCAGCAGGTAATTGAGCGGAGTCAGGCGCCCCGTCCGATGCATCGTCGCCCGGGGAAGGTAAAGCGTGAGCATCGCGGCCGCGTTCATTCGCTTTTTGTTCACCTTTCGACTCGCGCGCAGCCTCCACAATTGTTCACATACCCAAGCATTTCTCCAAGCGTGAGAACTATTGACTTTTTCGTGCTTTAATCGCCAGCCTATTCGTCGACGACACAGAGAGACGGTCGCACGTTATGTGATGTTGAATCGAGTGAGAGCATTGTGTTTATCTATCGGCAATTTCATTGAAGATAGTGCGGTATGAAAACTGAATATTGCCGGCATGTAAAGGGACGCTGTGTAGTTTCCTGGTGAAAGTTAAGTGATGATCACAAATAGACACGGTGACAGGGAATCTCCTATCAGATAAGCAGCGATCATGGCTGTCACGTCGGTGAGTTATGCTATAAGTATTTCTGGCCAACTACATGCTTAAGATGATAACATCGATGTTATTTGTACTAGGATTATATCAGCTAGTAAAATTTTTATTGGAGTGTATTCACCATTAATATTAATTGTTTTGTTGGCTATCCTATTTAATTTTGGTATAATCCACTAAAGACTACAGAAATAAAAGTATTCAAAATGTTAAAGGGTATAATAAATTTTTGTAAACATACTCCCAGTATACTTATTGTAATATTTTGATTGTATTTTGAAATGAATCAATAAAATAAAAATTAAAAAATATTGCAGAGAACCCGCGTATTACAAGCGTAGTAACCAAATTGACCAAATCCAAATATTTCTGTAAATGTATTTTTCAGCGCACTTGAATGCAAATTGAATATATTATTTCGATAGTAATTCTTCCTAAATATTATCACCTGATCATGTAAATCTTCACACGCTTGAATATTGTATGAAGTTATTACGAACTATTTAGCTTTTAAAATAATGGAAAATGAACATAATTCATTTCCTAATATAATTCAAAAAGCCTTCATCAATTTTCTATACTTAATCCTTATGAAAAATGATACCAATTGAATAATGAACTAACAGATCATTTGAAATTTCATCAATCTGCATCCCCTGTGGTTCATTCATTTCAAATTAATCAAAAACGGTTTACACCAGCCGTAATAATATTACACCAGCGAACTTGCAAAGATATATTATTTCGCTGTGTTACACATACTTACCTAAAAAAATAATTTTTCATTTATAATTCATTTTTATTTATTTATCATTCATGATGGCTTTATTCATTTTATCAAATCCTTAACTGCAATTGAGTTATTCTAGTTACTTTACCAGGAATGTAATCTACAAGTTGACGTGCTCAACGACACCAGTAGTGAGCTTAAACCGACCGGTCTTATCTCTAAAACATTTTTATCTGTTGAAAATAACAGCTTGAGGATTGCCTAATAGTTTCGTGTCGTTTTAAACTTGCTTTCAAAGTAAACACAACCTTTATTTGTTAAAAGGATATGAGGTTTAAAGAATTTTTGGGCGATAAGGTGTAATCTACCTTGAATTTTTAGAAACACACTGTCATTAGAAAGCATTTCTGTGGCACCTTCGTCATAGACTTATTTTACGTATATTATGTGTCACTGCTGACGCTTTTATAACAATGTTTCAAGGCTTTATAATATATAACTAGCGACCCGCATCTGGCTTCGCACGAATGCAACTTTTTTCAAAAAATATTTACATACACTATACTTTCGTCTTTTATCGCTCTTTCCATTAGTGAAATGAAACCTGTGTCAAAAATGCTGGGGGATTTGGAAGAACTTATTAAATACCTGGCGATTTTATATTATAACAGAGTTCTCACGGAGTTGATAATTTCAGATTATTTCTTAGAGGATGCTATCTTTATTTATTATTATTATTCAAATAAACCAAATTTCAGTTTAGCAGTTTTGGCAGTCAGGGCAAACGATGTTATTAGGGTACCATAAATATGTACATATATAAATTCATTATTGATCATTATCATTTAATTACGAGAATGAACGAGAATTGGAAATGTACTCAGAGCAAAAGATTTTTTTGTACCTAATCAGACGTACTTGCATGAATTACGTTTTTATTTATATTATTTTCATTTTATTAAAAAATAAAAATAAAAAATATTTTTTTTTTGCCGATAATAGATAAACAACATTGTCTATAACATAAAACATTTTTGTCTGCGATTATCACATTTTTTTTCTCAAAATTACTAAATTCTGTTACGATGTTATGATTAATATGTAATTTGAATACTTACACATCTGCAATCAGCTGCATCTGCCTCCTAGTATTATAATAAATATTATGTGTGTCATCAATTGGCTGTCAAATTGTACCGTGTAGTTGTAATCTGTGAAATAAGTTTTTCGTTACGGAACAATATTAATGGCTACCGCCGGTACATCGTAATGTGCGTGATCATAGCGTATGCATCTATCGTATCTGTTACACTATTTCATGTACAATTATGAAGAGCGTAACAGACATTAACTGCATATATTTTTATATCACGCTCAGTTTAAATATAATCTTCAGCGGTATGTAGGGAAGGTTTTTAGTTTAATGTTTTCAAAATTTGCTTTTGTTTCTAAAGTAAGCCGTTTTGTAGCGGACGTACGAAACATCACTGACGACGACGCCGTTTTTTATGAAGTTTAAATCCCTGTGTCAATGTAATCCATCGAAATAATATATCTCTGCGAGCATTTTGGAGGATATTAGTTATATGTAGTAAGTTTTTGTAGATAACACTTTTCTTTGCAATTTATTCTAGAATCGTTTTATTTAAACAACAAAACATGTGTCAGATGTTATAAGCACAAAATTTAAAGAAAAATTACTTATATAAAGTAATATAACAGCACAGGTGCTGTTGTTTTTCGGTGAGTGAGTAAGGGATCCCAGAGCCCATTATCCTATGCCTTCCTTATCCCTTATCCTTAATCCTTTTATGGTTGCAGCGTACTTGCAGCACCTATGACGTTGCTTGTGTTATACCTAGGCGTAGCCACCTACTAACAAGTAAACCGTCAGCCTGTCTGTCGTCCATACATTAAAAAAAACATATTTCCTTTAAAGCTCTTCCCAAGGGAAAACCGCATTAAAATCCTTTATAAAAGATCTAAGCGTACTATACCTTCAGACGGACAGACGGCTTGAAGAATCTTTGTTTTATACTATGTAAACATTTAATGAAGTTGAGTGTATCAATTAATGAATAATTTTAGCGAAACGTTATCAACGATTTGACAGTTGACGTACACGATCAACTAAATTGACACATGTCTACTAAATAATTACATTGGCTTCGAAGTCATTATGGCCTGTCAAAAATAGATCTCAAAGATATAATGTAATAGTGAAAGTGTTTCTTTATAATTATCAAGTATTGTTGCGTACCAAGCTGCGTAGATCGGATACTTATTAATAAAATAGTATTGAGACTTGTGACTCTATTCTATTAGGTCATCATTTACCAATGTAGCTATGTGAATTTAGTTTTCGGGGACTTAGTTGCAAAATATTGTTTTTTTTTTTCTTTCTAAAAACTAGATTTTATTATATAATATATTATAAATCTTTAAAAATTTGAAAAATTATCTAACTGATGGTGAAAACCGTATCAAAATCCGTGGCATAGTTTAGGAGGAGTTACCGGAGAAACGGACAGTAGAGGCGGATAGCGACTTTATTTTATAATATTTATGGAATACCAAGATATAATAAAGATTTAGGATATTTATACTTATTTTGTTTTGTTAAAATATTTCATTACCTGCACATTGATTTCTTATTGGAATAAAAACTTTTAAAAAACTCGAGAAATGCATCTATGCTAAATTAAGCTATGCATTACACATTAAACACGTAAACAATACTTATTTTGTAATGTTCCATTCCACCCATTAAAAGGTGAGAACAATATCTCAGTACAAGTACCTACTATTATCTGTTCTGTGGTACGAGTCAGCGCACTTGAACGTCGCGGATCATTGTTCCATCTGGGAATCCACGCGCCTGCAAATTGTAAGGCACGCCCGTGAAAGCGCGGGTTCCCACCAACCACGGCGTCGTAGTAAACGTTCAGCAACCATTCAATGGTTTATTTGAATATCGTAATACATTCGCACAATTGCTAAGTAATAAGCGTTATGCACCGGCCATTATTGCTCGTTATATCTTCGTGTTGAATGTGGGTTAAGGCGTTTCAATTTTATTGAATGCTTCGTGAAGAAATGTCCAGTTTTATTTGTCAGTTCACATGTGAGCAAAGAAAACAATGCACGCATGCAGTCTTTAGAATTATTTGAAGATGACCACAGAGCAATATTACGAGTATTACCTACAGTTACGAGAATCGCATGCCTGTTAATTTCTCCTTAACAATTGTTATATGAATTATGATAAACATTCATTACAATACACAATTTTAAATAATGTACGAGGTGCGATATAAAACAAAGTGCGGAACCAAGTGAATCATAAACCTCGGCGTGTAACTAACGACCGGTTAATAGTTCTATAATTAAAACCAACAATTAATCAATAAACATTTCCATAGAGACACTAGAAACGACTAAATTCTGAAATAACCTCGTAGCTTTTTTCATTAACCACATGTGATGCTTATTAAATCGTCCTGGAAAAGTTTTTTGTTCTTTTTCAATAGATTATTGTATACAACTCGATGGTCTCAGTGTGATTATTATGTTATAAGAGTAAACCAAAAAATAATTTATTCAGATAAATGGCATGTATTCAAGAAACTCCAATTTATAACCAAGCCATATGCACTAGAAACTAAACAGTCCGTTTGACGACAAAGACTACCTCTTACAGATGATAACTGTGAAATAACAGCACTGTGCTATTTTAAGAAATAAGTGAAAACATTCTAAAATATAAACAAATTATAAAAGTATTGTAAGTAGACAAATTTAATTAACAAAAGCAAGAAAGAAGCAAAATAGGTACAGGTGTCGAGCTTGAGAAACGCGCGCGGAGTGTGTGTGGAGCCCGTAGCCCGCTCCTCATGCCTGCAGGCGACCGTCACGTCCCTCCGGATGCATTACTAAGGGATGCCAGAGAACATACCAAAATCCTGTCTGTTTATTCCTTAATAAATCATTAAATTCGATATCGATTTCCATCAGCTTAAGTATCTGTTGACCGTTAACGTAAAGAAACTGTTACAAGTTATTTCTAGTTAAATATTATTCCGTGTATGCACGCAGGTGCGAGGCTTCCGTCAAACAGCGACATTCTTTGCGATAAATTGCAAAGAATGTCGTTGTTATAGTTAGATCATTGACATCACGTAAAAATTTAACAAAATCATTCACGTATTAAATAAGCTACCTTAATTTTGTATTATCTTAATGATAAGGTTTTTACATACAAATAATGAGGAAAGGAAATAGTGTCACTGTAAGATTAAAACATTTATTGAGGTGTATTACATTTGATTTGCTATCTTATTTAAAATCTTATTTAAAACAATTATTTTTTTATGTTTGGTAACTTATTGAAGTTTTGTTAACTTGTTTTATGGACCCTGGAATTAGGAATAAAGTTCTTTTTTAAGTTGCGATAGTCACCATTTTTCATAAATTTTTTAATACATTTTCATCGTCATCATCTCAGGCGTAGAACGTCCTCTACTGGAATGGCCTCCATCATAATTTTTCAAAATGACCGGTCAGAAATAGCCTGGAAGGCCCTTATCAGGTCTCTGTCCATCTTGTGGGTGGACGTCCTATGCTGCACTTGGCAGTCTTTTCCGTATCTCTAACAACGTATATATGGAAAATTTCGTCATGATCGGTTGAGTAGATAATATAAGGCGTGAAGGCGCAAAACAAACAAACAAACTGGCATTTTTTGCTAAGAATTTGGTGTAAGGATACATTTGGTTTTCCTTATGAGAAGACCAAAAGACTATAATTATGTAGTGGAAAGATTAAAAAATGTTTAAAAATATTAAAAATAAGTTTAAAAAAGAAGATTATTCAAAAAATAAAGATATAGCACTTTATATATAAAACTTTGATTATTATTACTCCTATCTAAATAATGTACGTTTTAGAGAATTTACCATATCAAATTGTAGTTTTATTTTCTCATTTCCTTAAGTATTGCGTTTTCACTTTTCTAAAATCTCGACGAGTATTATTTCCGTCCCTGAATAAAGGCCGTGGACCTTTCACCTTCGCCATTCGGATTAGAAGTTAAAAGACAAAATCATTCACAAAATCACCGGAGCACGATTCTCTAATGTCTTCCCATTACTTTTATAACTTGTGAACATCTAAAGCAAATACTTAATGTCATATATCTGTGTAATGTCAAGTATATGTCTCTGACTTAGCGCCTCTTTCTCAAACGTCAAGTAGGCCCAACTGTCATTTAAAATCACCGGTAACTGGAAATAGTTTAGCTGATATACCTTTGTTTGTACGGTAAACGTCCCAAACATTAAATAGAAAATCATTTTAAAAAATCGGCTATCGAATAATGCAGTAAACCGAGTGCATAATTCAATATAACAGAAAATGATTTCTAAAAGTAACTAATCAACACTTTACTTGTAGTTTGAGAAAGAGGCCCATAGTGTTACATAAGTTAAGTAGTAGTTACATAATTTTACTTTTACACCAGAACTGATTTACTATATCTATATATAACTAGCGACTCGCTCCCGATATCGCCGAGGATACAATTATGTCATATACAGGCAAACCTTTCTCGTTTATCCCTCTCGAATTAAAATCGGTGCATAATTTTTCGAGTTTTTAACAACCCTATCGTATATATACACTGTGTATAACCTTTATACTTAATATAAAGGTATACTTGCGACCCACCCTCGTCTTCGCAGGGAGTTCAATTTAAAAAAATCCTTTCTTAGCGGATGTTTACATTATAAAATAAACTTAAATATGTTATTATTGTGTTTCATTGAAACTATTCTCCAAAATAACAACAATAGAATTATCATTTTGTATTCGTCAGCAGAGTTACTGCACGAATGCATGGGTATAGTATAAGTATACGTCATTATGCATTTATAGGAAGAATTGGTTGAAACATCAATCATAAAGGACGCCCACTGAGCATCGCAGGGAACCTTACTTTCCATTTCGAAGTTCAATTATCTATAGAGCCATTATTCGTCGAATTAAGTATGTTTAGATGCATTTGGATGAGATCTTGAATGCTTCCACCAGCGATCGACGCATGTCAAAGAATGTTTTTTTTTTTTTAAATCTGCGGTGCTAATTTGGATGCGAAGTAGATCCCATTTTGATCAAAACCTTTCGTGAAGTACTGAATTGTTTAAACATGAACCTTTTTAAAGATTATTCTAAAACGAGATTGTCGTTGATTTTTGTCTGGTTATCGAGTTGGCCAAAAATATAAGTAGATCAATTACTATCATTAGTTCATTCTAGAATATATTCTGAAAATCTAAAATTACAATTTTCGAATTATAAATGGATTTTTTTTTTATTTATGAAAATGAAAAAAAAAAAAATCTTATTAAATAACTAGTTATGACAGTGAAGAAAATTAAATTTTACGTAGCTGAATGTGGATGAAAGGGTTACCTAGGGTTTTGGCAAACATATACTTATATATGTATTATTATACCTATCTTAAGAAGTTCATATTACTATATAGTCTATAGCTTCTTCTCGGAATTTATTTTCTAAATGTTTTATTTTCGTGTTATACGAATTCAAAATCATCCGTGGAGATTTTTTGATTCCGATGTCACTAAGATTATAATAGTGTCTGCGAGCATGTTTCCAGTCACGAAGTGTGCTTTCTCTGCTTCCCATACCCGAGCTTCTAACCGTTTCGATAAGTCTTTGTTTACTTTGTCCCCTTTGTGTTGCGACAAAAGGACCTATAGTAAAACTGTCGTCAGTTATTGTTTTAAAAAAAGTTTCAAACTTTTTGAAAGCGAATTCGTGATGGTTTGACTGTCCATTAGCTAAATTGTCATTTATCAATTTTATGATTACATTTTACTTTGTTGGATAATCTATAATCATATTTACTTAACACTTTCCTTGATACGGATCCATCTACAAATATTTTGTTAAATATATATTTTAAATAATAAAAGAAAAATATTTATAAATTACTTACTTTATCTACCGATTTGTTTATCGTATCGTATTGGAAATATTTTAAAAAAAAGACAGAAATAATATATTTTTAAATCCGGATTTTTAATATTTTGCATCACAGTATGAAATAAATTTTAATACAATAATCATAAAAGATAATTGATAAATCAGTGATGAAGGGACACAAGTAAATTCATACATCCATTCATTCATGTTATTTCATTTATGTATCAAATTAAATGTTGTTTGATCTACAGACACTTTTCCTCAATTTGTCTATATTTTCTCACAGTAAAATTGACTTCATCTTATAACCCGTACAATAAAAAACAGTTTTTATTGTACGGGTTATTATGCTACAGAGCAGAAAATATTATAGTGACATAGATTAATGTGTTTGACACCAATTGATCGGGAAATATCAGATCAGTGTCTTCTATGAAGTGATCTATTTGTAATATCAAAATAAATGTGGTGCGGTGCACATTACTTATGTATGTAAAGTGAGAGCTACGGAAGCATTTATTCTGTTGTAATCGCCGATAGATAATATTATTACCTATTATACCATGTTCAGTATTACAATAAGTAGCTACTGTGATTTGTATATAATAGATGTAAGAATTGTACAATTACAATTCTAATACAGTAGGTACTTTTTAACTTATTTAAAAATAGCCAAGATGATGACGATCCTGAGAAGAAACCCCGAAAGAAGCTCAGTTCTATGATCTTTCTATGATCTTTTTGTAATCTTAATAAAACATATAACAATTTTATTTTAAAGATTACAAAAAAGATCATGTCCAGTTTCTTTCGGGCTTTCTTCTCAGGATCGTCATCATCTTGGCTATTTTTTAATAAGTTAAAAAGTGCTACTGTTCCCGAGGGATCGGTCAACGTCTGACAAAAATATAATGAGCAATAAAGACTGAATAAATGTTTTAACAATTAAAAAAAAAGGGGCGCGGACTGAGTCCCGGGCAAAAGCCTACTATTTGTATTTCTTCTTGTGGGCGGCGAACATACTTAGAACAATGGTCATGTTAGTCAAGGTACAATTTAGATAAAAGCATTCATATTCATGTGTTAATGGTACCAAAAATATTTTGACAATCGTATCTGACTATTTGGTACAACTAAAATCAAAATTCACTTTCACTGAACAAATGAAGCAAGTGATTGATAATGTTCCATTTTTTATTATGTTTATTATGATGTAAGTGGCTCGTAACTGTCGCTTATAACAGAAGCAACGCCACCGGTTAATTAAGTGTGTAGCGAACTACAGTAGGACTAAGGATAAGGGATTTGAAAGGGATAGGCCAATGGGCTCTGGCATCCCTTACTCACTAACCGAAACACAACAGCACACGTGCTGGTATTTCACGGTGATTTTCTGTAAGGGTTTAGTTAGGTACTGCTGTCAGACGACGAAATGATCAAATGATTGTGAAACGCAATGTGAACTGCCACTACTTTCCCGGCCGATACCAGGAGCCTAATGAGTACTATTCTTAAGACGAATTTTGTCTAACTGAAGCTTAAAAATTCTTTGATTAAATGTGCCTCTATGATTAATCTTTGCTTCTAAGTAAAGATTTGTATCATTCTTTTTTAAATATTTAATTCCTTTATCAAGTCGTAGACTCTTACTACCTTTTGAAATTTAAGCATTAAGCAAACAACGGACAGACGTTTGAAATAAATTTGGCATTACTGATATTATTGCATGACTTCCCGTAACATTAAGGGCCTCTTTCACAAACTACAAGTAAAGTGTTGATTAGTTACTTTTAGAAATCATTTTCTGTTATATTGAATTATGCACTCGGTTTACTGCATTATTCGATAGCCTTTTTTTTTTAATATTTTCTATTTAATGTTTGGGACGTTTACCGTACAAACAAAGGTATATCAGCTCCATTATCCCCGGTTACCGGTGACTTTAAATGACAGTTTGGCCTACTTGACGTTTGTGAAACAGGCGCTTAGTGTAGTAACAAAAAATATACTTACCGAATACTGAAAAAATTATACCGAATACCGAAATTTCAAGCATACCACGAAAACCGCCCGTACGAAGTTGCAAGCACAGCTAAGTACATAGTTAAAAATACACGTCTCGTAAGTTGCTTATATATCTACTAGGCTAGAATGTCCATAGAAAACTATTATCAAATAACGATCTAAAACTTAAATGTAGTAACGGGTTGAATTGCTAACCCAGTTTTCACTTTCGTATGTTTTCGTCATGAGAAAAAATTCCCACCTTATGTCATACGAAGAGAGCACTTCGCTTTGTGGAGTAATTAAGTAAAAGTTGAGAACGGTGAAACGGGGGCCAATGCTCGGGGTCCATGCTCTTCGCTGCCATCTGACCTTTGACTATGGAAACAAGTGTGGCTTAAGTACATTACGTCCTATCGTGAACATATTATGTACTCAATGTCGCCTTAAGTGAATTTGTAAAGGCCACATTATTTGTTACGTATTAAACATACACGTGAAAAAAAAGGTTTATTTTTTATTAAAATCAAGCGGCCTACCTGCCTCCGGATTCTCGCAGTTGCAATTTTTTTCTGCAAATTGTGTACACAAATCTATCTAATAGATCGCTCTTTCTATTATTAAAAATTGTATCAAAATCTGTTGGGTAAAAGAAGTAAGCGAAGAAACAGGCAGCGATTTTATTTTGTAATATGTATCTATATTATATGTATAGAGAGATGTAGATAATACAATTATAGTTTGAGGCGGAGCGAAAAATGAGAGAAAAAATTAATTTCTATGTCTTCATTTTCTTTCACCGCGTTCAACTTGTAACTGAACCGAATACAATTGATTGTACAAAAGACGCAATATTCTGCTATAACACTTATGTATTCACGTACGTGATAAGAAAACATGTTAACCAATGAAGACAATTTCACTTTTCTTCACGTATTTATTTAAATGATTCCTCCAAATTTATGTGCACAGTTGTGCACTCACATTTCGAAATTCGTTCGCTGTACGAGCTCCGAATCGAAGTATGTTGCAGTCGAAATAAATGCCAAATCATGCGTGCTTCGTGCCTTACATTCAAATTAAGTTCTGTCTTGTGTGTTCTTGAAATGATGCAAACATTCGATACTTTAGTATTGTGCAAATATTGTAAAAGCGATGACACAGGTGTAGAACTACTTTCGCTTATATTGCCTCCTCAAGAGTAACATCTTACAACTTCTACAGTCATTACGGCTTAAATATTACGCACATTACGTTCAGATGTACAAAAACTATTACATTACATTTAATAGATATTAGATACATATATTAATTAGATATAATTAATTATTTTGAAATATTATATTCAGATAGAATTGACACTTTTATATACTTAACTAGCTGCTGCTCGCGACTTCGCCGGCGTAACTTTGTAAATTATATACTAAAACTTTCCTCGAAAACCACTCTATTCCTTGGTGAAAACAGCATGAAAATCGGTGCAGTAGTTTTTGAATTTATCGCGACAGACAGATAGACAGACGCGGCGACTTTGTTTTATCACTACATTTAGTATAAAAAAAAATTGGTTCCCGCTGTCTGTCTGACCCTATGTCTGCTTAGATTTTTAAAACTAACGCAACGGATTTTGATGCGGTTTTTCTTAATAGATAGAGTAATTCAAGAGGAAGGTTTTACACATTTAGTCAGGCGCTACACATCCCTTACTTTTAACGCGGGCGAAGTCGCTGGCACCAGCTAGTAATATTAATATGTAAGGATTCACATTTTAAACAATCGGCAGGGCACACTGCGTATACCGCAGTCATAAGTAGCCCGTCTTGCGGCACCCCCTTACAGAAGACCACCGTGAAATAACAGTATCTGTGCTATTGTGTTTCGGTGAGTGAGTAAGAGATGCCAGAGCCCATTTCCCTATCCCAGTCCCTTATCCTCAATCCTACTATAGACGGCAGCGCAC
The DNA here is from genome assembly GCA_945859745.1 of Synanthedon formicaeformis. Taxonomy (NCBI): domain Eukaryota; kingdom Metazoa; phylum Arthropoda; class Insecta; order Lepidoptera; family Sesiidae; genus Synanthedon; species Synanthedon formicaeformis. The sequence goes on from OX243957.1 coordinate 9,151,352, forward strand.
TTACAGCTCCTGTGGCGATGCTTGTGTTATAGGCGACGGTCTACCATCAAGTAGACCGTCCCCCCCAAACTGAATTTATTGTTATTTTATTGACTTTTTGCTTTCGAACATAGTAAATATCTAGATCGTTATTTGATTTAAAAACATGGCGCCTACGTACCGATCGCGTCCATCAGCGACTTATGAGAAAAGAGAAAAGTGCAAAGAATGGCAGCTCGTGAGAAGCCGCTACAATGGCTTCGATATGTCACATCGTCTGTTTCACTGTATTTTCTAACTAATTACGAAATGAGAACTAAATGCATGTTTCCAATCGATGCTTTCAATAAACATATTGTTAAATGTAGGATATAAATGCTACGGAATCAATTCAGTTTAAGTGGCAATTACACTGGACCAATCCAAGTAAAATACTTCTATTTTTTAAAAAATTGTATTAAAACAGTAATAAATTCTGGTCGAAATTCATAATAATATCAGGAAAAATAGTCAGATTTTTTAAAATGATAAAATTAAAGTTCTTTAAAGGTATAAATAATAGTAAAAAAGAAAAAAATAAATTAATACCTAATCAGTCAATAAAAAATAGGCACTAAAAAGGAAAAATTGGTTTACAAACATATGGGCAAACTATACGAACCTTGGCGATACTTCGGCGACAATCAGGCGATTTTGGGGTTAAAACGAGCGTCATTGGGATTGTGTCAAAATGGCACTATACCAAAATTTCTAGTCATGGTATGGTATGGTAGTCAAAATCTGAATCAAAATCAGATCAAAATCATGTCATTTTTTTACACTATTACATCCCGCTGTAGTCTCATGAATGGAAATTAATATGGAAATAACTGGGGGAAATAAAGATGATATATGTACATTTTTGGTGTATAATTTTTAAATGACTATTTTTTTTTCAGGCGATTCCAGTCCTGTTAATTGCTGTAATTGCAAGATGTAGAAGTGAGCCTACCAGTGGTTACAGCCAACACAATGGAGATGTCGCTTCACCATTTGGAGAATTATTGAAGCCTCCGCCGCCGCCGCCGTCATTATCTCAAATAGTGCCGGTTCCTTTCCACGGAGGAACTGGAAGAACTCAGCAACACAATGTGGATGTTGGATATCAATATCAACCTCCTCCGCCTCCACCACCACCACCTCTCCCACTTTCTTCTGATTTAAAATTCCCATCGCCATTTTATAAACAGTACAACTTCAATTTTGTGCCTCCACCTCAACCGTTTACAACCACTCCATCCCCGTCGCTTTTCCAAAAATTTTCCGGTTGGTTATTTCCGTCACAACAAACTCAATATGACAACTTAGGATCTACAATGCTTAGCAATAGTAATATAGCGCAATTTAAAAAAGATTGCAACCCTTGCAATTTAGTGCCATGGATACCAGTAATAAGATACAATTTAGGACCTAAAAATATACCCAAAAATACATTCCCTACGTACGGACCACCAAGTCCAACAGCGTATGCTGAAGTACAAAACGCAGTTCAATATCGACCACAACCATTCCAAACACACAGTCAACAACAGGAACTTCGACCAATAGGTGGAGTGCCTCACGCTGTTTATGGACCTCCGACATTAACGAATCCAGTTAATTCAATTGGTACCCCAAGTTCTACTTACGGACCTCCAAGTCCGACACATGTTATTCCTTTGCCTACACCAAACCCGCCTAGTTCTACATATTCAATTTCCAGTTCTTCCTATTCACATTCGTCTGGTTCTTCCGGATTAGGCGGGTCATCCCTTGGAATATCTGACTCTGCAGTCAGTACTTACGGATTGCCTAGTTCTTCATATAGTGTACCGAGTTCGACTTATGCACCACCATCAACAGTATTTCCTGATATTAGTAGCCAAATCTCTCCAGGATTTGGTTTGAATACACCATCTGACAGTGATGTGGAAGTTTTATCAAATATTACGCCATCCAGTGATTTACAACTACCAAGAGTCACCAATCCGACTGGATTCAGAAATTCTTATGGCGAACCAATCATAAATACATATGCTTTAAACATACCATATCCTGTATCAGCCACTGCTGCAGAGTCAACAAAGATTAAAACTAAAGTTTTACCGAATGAGGGTATAAAAACAATGATACCGAACGCATCATTAGCATTAGCAAACCCCGCCCCATTTACCTTAAATAGGGGCAGAAATATTCACAAACTGCAGCCAGTTGCTTTACCCAATTTGAGTGTTTCCCCTTTACCACCAATCTTTAATGCCAGACCATTCAGACCTGTAACTAAAATTTCTACCCATTATATTCATGGTATTAATTCCATGCAGCAGACGTCAAATAATGTCAATATTGAGTCAAGTGTTCCAGTAGCAGAATTTACACACTCAATTGACTATCCGCCTTCAATTATTCAATCACCCATTATAGATATTGATGTGACAAAAAATACGAGTCAAAATAAAGCTTACAGAAATATACCAAATAGTTACGATATTGATGAATTTCGTGATATATCTTCTCAAGCATCTGAGGATCACGTCTCAGCCACAAATTCCAATCAAGATGTAAGTTTTGAAAGTACAGGAGCTGAAGTAGGAAACGACATTTATAGTGGAATGCCATCCGACCTTAAGTACAATTCCCACGTCCCACCCAACCATAAAAGCAACTTCGCGGATTTAAGAGGAATTAAAGATGAAGATGTAGATAAATATCGTACTGAAAGCAATTTACAAAGCATAGATTCTCCACTTTTGTACTTAAAGCCAAGCGCGCCACATAAAGATCCCGAAAACTTTTTATTAGCTATATCGACACCTGTAAATAAGGAGTACGAAATATATGATGATGTGACTACAACTACTGCTCCTCAAATATCTACGCCAAGTGATTTGTGGGACGACACTAGAGCAGATTATAGTGATTATGGTGGTGTTTCACCACCTCCAATTGCACAGGAAGATGCAAATCAGCCAAAGCTAGTCCAAATTATAATTCCCTATACCACTGGAAATCATGACGGAGGGACAAATGATAATTTTGAAGATTTATCACAAAATTGGATTTCTAGTTCAGAAGATAACTATCAAGCTAGAAAAGTTCCTTTAAACACAGATAAAAACCACGATTCTAACACTGTCACTGAAAGTTCAACCACATCTAGTACATTTACGGAAGAATCCACCGAAACACCATATACAACGGTCACGGAATTTTACAACCCAGAAGTACTGAACACACCTGCTATACTGAACGATCTTTACGACGTTAAAGAACCTCCATTTGACATTATCAAATTACAGCATAATATCGACGACTGGACTGAACAACAATATTCAAAACGCCACAAAAGTCCCGAAAAGATGCGTGGTAAAGGAAAATATGCGTATGCTAAACAAATTCCTGATGAATATTTAGCTACGATTAGTCCTTATGCTAACTATGCAACAACAAGTAAATATAATTATGATATGTACGACCATGAAGTATCAAGTAGTGTACAGCATTCTGTTACGGATGAGAAGAAAAACAAGACCGCAATAAAGCTGCATAAAGAATATAATACTATAGAAAGAACTAAGAACAAACATTTAAGTGGAAAAAATGACGAATCAGAGGCTCAAAAGCTTCATATTTATACAGCAGCGTCATCTTTTCGAACTACAACCACAACGCCAGCGCCATGGGGTAAAATACAAACATCTATATCTCCATTGACGAAAGAGAAGATTTATGTGGTCACATCAAAACCATGGCGAGCGTCACCAAATGCAACCAACAATTGGTACGAAATAGAATCGTTTGAATCCAAGAGGACGAATGCAGACAATGCTGTGTCTGGATCGGATAATCTACCTTTCAAGTCTCCGCGGTTTCCAAATAGACCAACCTTTGGTTATTTATCTGGAGAGAACAAAGATAATGTAAAATCTGATTCGTCTTACGCCTTTTCGAAAAGTTGGCACCAACGAAGTGAGTATTTTTTGATTTTTTTTTTAATATTTGAATAATAGTTTGATGGACATTAGAATGAATTAATACATAATATGAATTACAATAGCAAATTGATAACGGTTCACAGTTTGCGTTATTAACTTTTATGTTGTGCAAGCACAGCTGTTATTTTGCGATAGACTTCTGTAAAAATATTCCCCTTGGTACTACCAGTAGTATCACCGGTAGTACCACGGGTAAGTAGCGGGTGTCACCCAAGAATCTGTGATTATATTAATTAAAATATACGATTATTAGATGAACCTGGCCACGCTTTGCTGTGCCTAATTCCCTCCTCTCCTATTAATAAAAAGTATAAGTATAAGAACATTATATTCAACGTGTTTTGTGGACATTAACATAATACGAGAGATAATTTTATTATATGTATATAAAGATTATATTGCTGTTTAGATTTTATATGGTTTTTTTAACATTTTCTTTACATTCCAGTTAATGACTTGGAGCCGTCCACGAGCAACGATGAGCCAACGTATCCAGAAGGTTCTTACGAGAATAATACTACTAACACGGAGAAGGTCTATATATATTTCCACTAATTTTCCATATTGAAATTAAACCTCTAAAATCTAAACAGTGCATCGTTATCTATTTCAATAATATTTATATTAAACATGAATAAATGAATTATTTAATAGGCATCTGCTGGGTGAGCTCGCTCTATCATAGCTCATTCTTGCTACAAAGCTGGCTGTTGACCAAGACTCAGATTAAATAAGAGTTACTATGCCAAGAGCAAACCTATCTTTAATAAAAAAGCTAGTTTTTTAAACTACGTTTAACACTTTAATGGGACAATTAGCACTTTAATACATAATCGTATTCATATACTAATACTAATACTGTAAAGAGGTAAAGTTAGTGTGTTTGTTTGTATATAGGTGATCTTCGAAACTACGTATCGTATAAAAAATAGTTACATTGATACAATTTTAGGATGGACTTAGGCCTAAATTAAAAATTAAGATCAAACGCTTGGCAAAAGTTTAATGTCAGGCGTCAATATGTTATATCGCGTTGTATATTATATTTTGTTAGTTTTTTATATGTTTTATTTTTCAACGCGAACGAAGTACCAGGTACTAATATAATAAACGCGTACGTTTGTATATTTTCTGCAGAAACGGCTGAACGGATTTAGATGAAATTTAGCATTTTATTACCTAGATTAACATAAAATATGTGATAGGTACTTTTTATACTTAGTAGAAAAATTATAATAGTACAGGATCCCACTGCTTGATCCTGCAGGTATCTGTTTTTTTGATGAAATTAATTTTAAATAAATCTTGAGAATGTATGCAATGGATTAAGGATAGGTTGCCTTGTAAAAATTAGCCGCAATTACCCGTAATTAATTTTAATGTCATTAATTCACTAATATAACGCAGCTAAGTATATGTTTTCTTAGTCAATTTCATGTCATTTGAAAGAAAATGAATGAACGAATTGAAATAAAAATGGTTGCCAGCTCTCAGTCGGATTTGATTCGAAATTAATTCCACCTTGTTGGAAATCATTAAAGCAAAAAATGTTTAGAACTATTTTTATAAATTGCATGTGGCAAAATGCAACTGAGCCAAATTGTATCACCTTCAATCCAGAAGACTACGGTTGGTCAGTAATTGATGGGAATTAATGACATTAAAATTAATTACAGGTAATTGCGGCTAATTTTTACAAGGCAACCTATCCTTAATCCATTGCATATATTCTCAAGATTTATTTAAAATTAATTTCATCAAAAAAACAGATACCTGCAGGATCAAGCAGTGGGATCTTAGACTATAAGTTCCCAAAAGGATTGTCTAAAAACAAAAACATCGGCGCAACCGTCGTGACAGCGATAAAGATGTCAGGCGTTATAACTCATATAATATTTTCCTTTTCAGGTTATCACCACCACAACGATTGCAGATCCTCGTAGCGGCGATTAGACTTGAAATTCCTTTTAACTTACCTTACAGGTTCAGTGCTTAGACAGTAAACATAGTCTTGAAATGAATTTCACTGTGAAGATTGTATTATGAAGAAAAACTGAAAAGTGCAAGTGCAGTGAGTGATGTACAATTATAAAAAAGAGGTGCAATTGATATTTAGTGACACTTCAATACTGTGCATCTGTAATTTTAATAGACTTTTTCTTATGGTAAAAAGAGATCAATAATTTTTATATAGAAATCAGGCCAACAGTTTTTTATTATTTAACTTGTATATGTAAGGTAAGAAGAAACTATATATTAAGTTTTTACTGGAAAAATATCGTGTAATTTGGTAATGGGGTTTCATTATCGAAGTAATATATCATAGGTATTATAAGTTTGAAAGTATCAAAAAAGTTTGCATATATGTATGTAAAAATTTAAAGTATAAAAAAGTCTTTTTAATTTTTGTATGTTATCTATAATTTATATATCTATAATATATGTCCAATATGTCCAAAGTGTAAGTTAATAAAAAAACAATGGCCTGGTTTTGAAAGATGTCCTTTATTTGTAGTTATAAGCGATTACGAGCAAATTATGAAGAACACCTAAAGCATTAGAAAAATCGTGTTCTTTTTAATTTGACCATATTAAGTACTTGTTTAACAACTAACGTGATTTATATGAGTTTGAGTTCAGCTTTACTGTACTTAAAAAATATGTCTTTAATTTTTTTAATTATTTTTATGTGATTAATTATTTTTTTGACGAGCCCGTTGGACGAGTGGCAAGGGTGCTTGCCTAACGTCTTAGGGGCCCCGGGTTCGATTCCCGGCGGGGTCAACTTTGGAAAATTTAATGTAATTTTCAAAATTGTCTCTGGTCTGGATTTGAAAAGTAGTGGCAGGGCACACTGCGTTTCGCAGTCATTTGGGCAGCCCGTCTGGCGGCAGTAACCACCCCCTTACAGAATACCACCGTGAAATAACAGCACATGTGCTGTTGTGTTTCGGTGAGTGAGTAAGGGATGCCAGAGCCCATTACCCCATCCCTCCCTTATCCCTTATCCTTAATCGTTCTATGGTCGGCAGCGCACTTGTAGCACTTATGGCGTTGCTTGTGTTATAGGCGACGGTTACCACCTACCATCAAGTGGACCGTCAGCCTGTCTGTCGACCTTAACATAAAAAAAAGATTAATTATTGTGTATTTCGTTTAGGATTACAATAAGCATGGCATGTATATATTGTTGCACTGACTGAAAATAAGCAAAGTTGTAAATATTAAATAAAACATTATATTCATACAAAGTGGCTTTTGATTTTTATGTACGAGTATTGAATTCTAAGAAATATTCTTTGATCATATTGTCTGACGTCGATCAATTAGTTACTGTGGACAAGGTCGAGGGAAGACCAAGTTATTGCTCTCAAGTAACTGAGTCTCCCTGCCCTTAAAAAAGCTGATGGGATCTGGACAGAGTGGACGCAAATAGTGCAAAAATGCAAACGGACACAATAAAAACTTTCAGGGACACGACCTTCAGCATTGAAGCCCATCATGACAATTTTAGTCATTTATATTCATAATTTAAGTACCATTTGGAACTAAAGTCAGGTGAGGGTGTTTTCAAAAAGTAACACTCATTATATATTACCACCTTTATTGTAGGTACTCGCACCTATTGTTGTGCATAGGTGTTATTTTTGTACATATTGTTCGTTTCATATCTGTTCATTTGTACTCTGTTCCGGTTGATTCTTGTTCTTTATTCTAAAATACAGAAATTCTGCGCTCCACAAAATTACTGTGATTAATGTAACCACGTTGAGTATTATTATGGGGAGTTTATAGGAACCGGAAGCCTCTCGGACGCGACCTGAAATGACAAAATTAAATTAATAACAAATTTTATCATTTTTGGCGCTGGTTACATCGAAATACTACTATGGAATTTGCGTCACAAATGCCAAAGCGGCACATAAAAAGAACGCCTTTGACAGAATCATGGCGGACTCTTGCCTTCACGCGTCAATGGTAAAAGGTAGTAACGATCAACTTCTACTATTTCATTTTAAACCCTAATGGGTTGACGTAAAGTAACATTTTCTTTAAATTACGTACTTATTAATATGTTTGTTTTGTTTTAAATGACAATTCATGCTCTACGCATATGTCACTTTTAAATGTTCCATAAAATTCGTAGTGTTTTGTATGGCACGCGGGTTCCATGTTGTAGTAGTTTGATGACTGGTTACAATAAGCAATCTGTCGAAAATGCACATCTAATTCGGCTAAATGAAAGAAACTTTCACAAATTAACTCACCTAAAAGCGATCCAATAGTAATAATAATGATACCATTGAAAAACATCTGTATACCAGAAGCGAAAGGTAACCTCTCCAATGGCACATAACTGGGAATCACAATGTTCATGTAAACTGTACGTACGCCCTTAGTTATGCCCATTGCCAGCGCTACAAAAATCATTCCAGCAAACGAAGTCGTAAACAGCATTACTGAAAAAAAGGTACAAATACAATTTGTCTTAATAGAGCTGGTTTTTACTAACACTAAGGGCCTCTTTCACCAACTACAAGTAAAGTGTTGAAGTGTGAGTGTGTTACTTTTAGAAATAATTTTATGATCTATTGAATTATGCACTCGGTTTACTGCATCCTTCGATAGGCAAAATTTTTTAATTATTTTCTTTTTAATGTTTGGGAATTTTACCGTACAAACAAAGATATAATCAGCTCCATTATCCCCGGTTACCGGTGATTTTAAATCACAGTTAGCCTACTTGACAGATGGTGAAAGAGGCCCCAAGTATAATAAAGAGAGAAGGCAGATTTTGTGCTTGTTTATATGTGAACCACTGCACATTAAGAATATTTAAAAAAATCTTTATATAGTACAAGTTCCTAAGGTAAATATAATTAATACAAAACTCACTGCTTCTAGTAAACACGATGACGAGTAAACTGGCCATATACATTACTCTAGGAGGTTTGTGACACCATTCCCCTATAAATGGTGATACAAAACGGAATAGTGTATCAGAAAAACCAATAACGGCCATCACTTTAGCAATTTCTGCGGTCTCGAAGTCTAACATGTCTCTCAGTATGATTGGCAGTAAAAGTGAAAAATTCGTTTCAACGCATGACGCTATAGACAATCCGAACAAAATATTTACAAATATAGGATCACTTAGTAGCGTCAGATCGAAAAAATCTATAAACTTTCTATAATAACTCTTCGATTCTTTCTCTTCTAACTTTTCCTTTGACACATGTATGGCGTTAATTTTTATGTTATCTTCATGAAAAATGTTTATTGAGCTGCCCAAATTTATTTCCTGAGATTCCCACCACTTGTATCTGGACTCTGTCAAAGATAATTCTGGAGATTTTTTATGTAAATCGGGATGCGATACAGCATTTCTTGTGTGGGTTTCAGTATTTGTGTTAAGATATCTCATAGACAGACTTTTTGACGGAGTGTCACCATTCTCTTCTAATTCTTTAATCGCTGCATCACCAGGAACTCCTGAAAAGCGTACGAAAAATTTAAAAACTCCCCTTACATTGTATCGTTTTAAAATATATTAGATGATCTGAATAGGATACGATCTTCACCCATAATATGTTAAATGGTTGAATTTTTTTACGGATTTCAGACTAATAGCATCATGTACAAGTTGCACTGCATTGTGTGTCTCTGCCTCAAAAGTCTTTATTTTCTCATAAATAAACTAACTTTTATGAATAAATTTTCAAAATAACAGTCAAATTCAATATAAAAAAATTATTATCTTAGTAACAGAGGTATCCTATGAAGTACTTTTTATTCTAAAATTTTCGGAAAACTACAGAAGCCTTTATACCAACGATTACGTTTTCAAGGAACTTAGTCCGGACATGGAGAACTTATATTACTTTATACACACCATTTTATTTTGTAGTTTGATTAAATTATTAATTTTATTTTGTAGGTTGATTAATTATTAGCTTGTACCTAATGGCATTATCGATTTTTCACCAAAGTTATGTTTCATTTTTTAAAATGTCATCTGAATGTTGAATAACTGTAAAATCTGCATATTACAAGATCTGCACATTTTGCGATTTGCACATGATACTATTCGTTCCTTTAATTCGATCTGATAATTTAACAAGGTTATTATTACCGTTGTGCTTTACTGAATTAGTTAGGCTGCTATTAATAAGTTCTACACTAGGTTCTTTATTTAATGGAGCTAACTCTTCTGAGGAAGGTGGATATTTAAGGTACCATTTAGCTGGTCTAAGTAGACTCGCTGCTAACAGAGAATGCAAGCAGATAGCAGCTAAAATGAGAACAGCGTATCTCCACCCGTACGCATAAATAAGAGCGCTCATGAGTAATGGCATGTAAATGGCTCCTAGCCCAGTTATTGACATTCCAACCCCAATAGCTCGACCTCTCTTATCTTTGAAAAATGAATTAATCGCTAAAGTGAAAGCTGCCATTACTGCCGCAATTCCCATTGCTGAAACAATCCAAATGAGCGATTATTTAGTTAGATGAATTTATTAAATGATTGTATAGTATGATAAAAGATATAATATATTTAGTAAATATACTTAACTAGCTGCTGCCCGCGACTTCGCCCGCTTAACTTTGTAAATTATATACTAAAACCTTCCTCGAGAACCACTGGTGAAAACAGCATGAAAATGGGTGCAGTAGTTTTTGAAATTTAACGCGAACAGACAGACAGATAGACGCGATGGAGGAATGTTTTATAATATGTAAGGATAAAGACAATATAGGTTTCATTTTATAAAGCGAGAAACATAGGCTACAACTGGAGCAAGCTGTATATAATCTGTGTAGGTATATAAAATGTTTTTACCACCTGACATGCGATAACTCATTGTCTAGACAACTTTATTATGATGTTTTGCACCATTTTTATAATGTAATCGATTTATAAATAAATAAAATAAATACGCAAAAATGAGAAGTAAACTTACAATTTATAATACTGTATGATAATATGAACATCCAAAAACTAGACGCAAAAGACGTGAAGAGTAATCCGAGGAAGATCAGTATCGCACCGGTTACCGCTACTTTTCTATAACCAAATCTCTTTAGTAGCGGACCACCAAAGAATGATAGCAGCATTCCAAATCCATGATTTAATGTAATAACTAAGGTTCCCTGAGTAGCGGTGAGGTTTGTTTCATCGAAAGCCTCTTGAAACACTAACCCAAAGCCAGCGATTAACGGTAAAACTACGACCTGAAAAATGCAACATTACGCATGACATATTTCCTATTATTAAATCTCAAAAACACTCAGATTACACTGATTTTTTTTTTCGTTTTTTTTTCATGATCTGTTGTATGCACTTAACCAAAGGAATATTTTCATGTCTTCTTCATCAATCTTCAATTGAAAAAGAGAAACCCTTATTTGCTGACCGAAATTCATAAGTATGAATTTTTATTCATAAGTATTCATAGTTACATTGTAAGAAGAGTTAACGGAACGCAGTATGCTCTGCCACTCCACAAATTTAATCTCTCGATTTAGCAATTTAAAAATAAATAATCTTCAATAATATTATTAGGAGGTACTTTAGATTTTGAAAATGTATTTGTTTTATTAAGCTTTATTTATTACAATTTTTACAAGTAACTAAGCTCTAGACTTCGATCATAAATTCAATAATTGATTCTGTAAATTTTGTATAAAAAAATAAAATTTGATTGAGATATACTTATAGTAAAAAACCTTTTTTTCAGCCAACTTTAACACCGTCTTTAAAAAAAAAGTACTAAAAAAGTAGGTACCTCGGTTTAAAAAAAAACTATTAAAAACCTCTGAATAAAAAAGTATTATTATATTTTTTTAAATTCGATTTTTGAAATGAAAAGTAAACTTTGTTACCATCTTTCATCATCGGTCGAGTAGGCTAACCGCCATTTAAAGTCACCGAGATTATGGTGCTGATTGATATACCTTTGTTTGTACGCGGTAAAAGTCCCTAACATTAAAAAGAAAATAATGAAAAAAATTCGCTTATCGAAGGCATAATGCAGTAAACCGAGTGCATAATTTAATAAAACAAAACTATTTCTAAAAGTAACTAATCAAAACATTACTTGTTGTTGGTGAAAGAGGCCCTAAGTTTTCACTTATTACTTGCAGTCCTACTACTGACATTTTTCTAAACTATTTTATTTGAACTGTCACCATGGGATTCCATATTATATTATCTTCTCTCCTTATTACTCACATTATTCAATGCATAGGCAAAAGTGACCACCCATCCGTATCCTCCATCGGGTGGAACTTTATTCACTGTTGCACTCGACATTATAAAACCACAAACTTGTCACAAATCACCACATTCATATTGCATATTGCACACTGGAACACTAACACATTGCACTATAAGTAGGTCTATTATACTGAAGATTAAACGGCCTCTAAATGAAATGTCATAGAAGCGACTATGTTCCACAGTATGATACTATATTTTTAGGTAATGAGATATTAAAGTGAGTATCAAGACGTTATCGGTTGTCTTCACTAATGTACGTCGTTATCAAAGAGTTTATGTATTTGTTTAAATATTACTGTTCACGAGTATTTTAAACACTGTGATGTATGTGTAAATAAGTCACTGTGGATTATTTTAAATAAAAATTGACGCAACTAACGGAAGTCAAATTTTCAATTTACCAACACCCAATGAAAATTCACGTTTCAGTCACGTACATTCAGATTTAATATTATCAAGATTATTGATAATATATCTGTCTGTAAATTAAGTAGGGTTGTTTAAAAAAATTCACAAAAAATGTAACATCTCAACTAATTTCCATTAATGAGGCCCAGAACAAACACTCATATTAAATAAGTAAGTTTTATTATGAGTAATAACGAAACGAGCGAGTTAACAACATTTAATTAGGTTTCTAGCACAAAACTGGGATTGTTTAATTTTCATGATTAAAAATTTTCCATCTAAGTTTTATATGTATTTAAACACGTTAAGATGTTAAAGGAGGGAAGAATGGACAAAAAAAAATAATTAATCAAAAAAAATTTACATGAAAAAAATATGCAATTATTTGAACTTTTCACAATAAACAAAGTTAAGACCAAAATTAAATGCAGTAACAAGAGAAGGAACATCAAAAAAGGTGATATGTAAAATAGGTATAACAAAATATTTAAAAAATTAACAAGAATTAACTGAAAAACCCATTGACTGCTAATTTTAGTATAAGCTATAATAAACCCCGGGTTTGCATGGATGCAATTTTTTTTCTGCCATTATAAGTACAAAAACTTTCCTCGTTCATCGGTCTATCCATAATTGAAAACCGTATCTGAATCATTTGGGTGGTTTGGAATTAGTGGACAAACAGACAGAGGCTTTTTTTAAATAATATATATAGATAGATGTACAATATCTTCGACTATTTATATTGAGATTTATAAAGATAAACAATTTAATAAATAATAACTGCAACTCCATAAAAACGATTACTCACAGCATGTACACGAGATTAGATATAAGTTCTCTGGGTATTTTAGATTATTTAGCTTATTAAATTGAGCAACAAAATGTAGGGGATATCAAAATAGTGTTATTATCATCGATAACACGGTCACGCACGTCTTATCAATCATTAGACGGAGAATAAATGAGAATTGGCTCATTATTACGGATTATTTATTAATTACATATTAATTAATCCGTTGTCAGGTTATAGGTGGTCAATGACGAAAAATTTTGAAGATAAAGTTGGAAATATATTAGAAATAACGTTATGTAACTTATCTGAACTGTTGTCAAAATTTTTTCGTTATGATTTTTCATTCCATAGTGGACAGTTCGTTAAAACTTCTTCAGTGTCAAATATTTAAAGATGGCATATTGGTATACTCGAGCAGCTTACCAATTTCATACTACGTAATTCCATGATTACTTATGGAATTAGTTATTGGTTATAGTAATACATAAAAAAACATGACGTTTCTGAAAAATATAAACGTTAAAACACGCTCCCGGCTTCGCCCGGGTTCAAAATGAAAACTATCCTATCTTTTAAGTTGGACCAAATTACACATAACTACGAAGTTTTATCAAAATTGGTTCAGTAGTTTTAGAGTTCATTGGCGTCAAACATGTGACACGAAATATTTATGATACATGTCTAAAATGTACAGAATTTGTGACATTTTCGCGGGTTTATTCTTGTAATTACTGACTAAGTAAAAGCAAAAAATGTTTTTTCATGAAAACATACAAGCAATGATGTACTATCGCGGTCAAGGGAGCAGTCCCACCGTAAGGAACAATTTCGTTTTGTACATTTTGTATTTATCTTTGTTCCTACTTCAAATACCTACTCGTTACTATGAACACCTCGTCTTATACATATTAGGTGATATTAGGCATGAAGCTAAGAATACGTGCTGAACTCTTAGTTTTTAGATCCATGATATTAGGAGTATAGAGAGGTAAAATAAAACAAATATAATTCAACGTTAGACAAATTTATATGAAAAGTGGGTTTGCTCCATTATCCGCGATAGTACATTTAAAATTGGGTTGTCAATAGCTACCATCTACCTATAAAGTTTTTTTTTTTCTAAAATACGAGTACTCATAAAATACTCGTTTGTCTCATAAGTGCCGCGATTGTCTTGCGTCGCATTCTGTTTTCGGTTATATAGTAAGTTGAGACAACAAATCCTCCCAAATTCCTATTACTCGTATTATCACATTGGTCAATTATCAGCATCCCTTTATATTAGTGGACGATAGGTGTAAAATATTTAGCTTCGATTTTATGCTTAGTTTCTGGCTACGACAAATTTCACTCACACAAAAGATTGCTAAGCCGTTTTGCCAGGCGTTTCACTATACTATAAAAAATACAAGCTCCATCAATTTAAATCATAGAAATTTACTCATTGAAAAGACTTCGTGTGTTTATTTTATCTACAGATATTATTTTATCTATAGATTTTATCAATAGAACGGGATAGTACCCGTTCTATTGGAAACTATTATCTCTATAATAGAAACATATAGAAACTACTATGCCTTATAATAAATGATAAAAATTTTTGATTGCATCTATTCTATGTATGAAAAAGAACCACTTATTTTGGCACACACAAACAAATAATTTACACTTTTACAAACAAACATATACTTAGGTGTAAGTTAACACTAAAGTTCAATGAACGTCAAGAAACACACGCACACTGTCAGTCAATCCATTCGTCCCGTACGTTACTGACTTAAATTGGAACCACCGGGGTAATCGGTATGTAGCATTTGTGATAATAGTCCCGTATCCCGACTCTTTATTCACTCAAAACACGCGGTCCCCTCGGGTTTTTTTTACGAAGCTGCATTAACACCAAGTCCTTATTTTTTCAACAGGTAGACAAATACCTTCCGAAAGTTCTTTCGGTGGAACACAACCAAATTCTATTTCTATAGTTATGAAATATGGGAAAATTTAAATAAAAATAAAATAAAAAAACAAATATTCCATACTGTGCAGTAGAACTAGTTGGAAATTTTTTGTCCAAACAGTTCTATCGTAGAACTAATAGTAGAATTGTTTAGAATAATCCGTATTTTTTGACGTGATACGTCTTTAAATTTGCATCCATAGTGTTAGAAAATTAATAATGGTAATACCTACCAACGAGCGGGAGCGACCGCCATTCTGCGCTAGGTCGTGATAGCGTGAAGACGATTGATTTACCTAGTCGGTATTTTTGTAACAAATAGATATGTATATATAAGCAAGAACAAATAAATAAGTGTTCCAACTATGTGGAGTATTATTACTACTATTATCTACCGTGGTCTACAGGAAAGGCAACAAATCAGAAGTGCGGTAAGTACTCAGCGGCCCTTGAGGTATGTACTTGTAATTTTTTTTGTTAACGAAATTCTATCTACCTACGTGCATAATAACAATAAATGTCGTACGTATGTACGACTGAGACTCCAATGAAGTTAATATCGTATTATTATTTTAGTATGATGATGTAATAATATACTTTTATTTAATTTAATTTTTAATAACATTGTATTGTTTTTATTAATATTATAAATTGACTGGTATGAATATCTATACGAGATACGTTGTAGCCTGAATTCAGTTAGGTACGTATATTTTACCTATAAGTTTCGCATGGAACATTTGCATGTTTCTTTTATCTGTAATTATGGGTGAAGCGTTATACTCGCATAAACAAAAAAATATGCTTTTGTTGACTGTTCAGTACGAGTTAATCTACTTATGCACTTCATTTACATAAAAATAAAAGACATTTACAAATTAATAGACTTAAGTTTACTTATTGGAATTCATAAAAAGTTTACTTAAAATACTAATATCCGTTTCGTTTGGTAAAATACCTTACTTATTTGGATGTCTTAAATAGGTGGGTACGTATTACCTAGTTATTACTTACACTTGACTTCCACTGATAATTAAAGTGATAGGGTAAAAAAAAAAAAAACATAATAATTGTGCTATTTTGTGGAATCACATGTCCCCGCTTGATACAGTACACGTATACTAGCTATTATACTCCTACACTCGTAATTTCAAATGTGATGATCATGACAGAACTATTTAAAAGTACTTCCTATGGAAAAGATACATAGTTTTTCAAATGTCAAATTATTTTATATTTAGTATTCACTAGCTGTAGGTATAAGTAAAGAATTCTACCACGACAAAGAAAGACTGTCAATATTAAATATTAAAGGTACTATTATTAATATTAAGGTACATGTGCAATATTAACAGCATTTTTGATAAATAATAGTCGACAAGGGTCTAGTTTTAAGCGTCCGTCACAGCTACTGTATCTGCGACGTATTTCCATGAAAACTATTAAGCTTAACGGAGTTAGAGAAGTCCAGATACATTGATTTTGGTAGTCAGTGTACTCTGATCAAAGAGAGGGTAGTTAAAGAAAAAAAAAAAAAATCCAAATCTAAGTCTTGATAAGGGGTTGATAAGTAACCCTCAAAAGTCCTACTTCTTCAGTCGACGTCTAGTCGGGTCGGGTTTTGGTAACTTTGGGTGTTGAGGCTGTTCAGGCTGACATTGAAGCTTCGGCGGTGAGGGACGAGCTTCTCACGACGGATGAGACTCACGAAGTGGGTCAATCCTTTACGGAATTAACATCGGTTACCGTATGTAAAACTCATTCGGAGTTAGTTTTATACTACGACGAGTCGGGACTTGAGCGTAAGTAAGTTTGAAGATGTCGTTTTAGAAGGCTCAAATTATATAAAACGTACACTTCGGATAATATCACCGGTACATTGGTTGTGGTGCTGGAGGAGAATGCTCGGAGTATCATGGACTGAATTCCGTACCAACGAGTCTATACTTCGAGAACTCGGCATCAAGCAGCGCTTGTCATCTTTGGTACAGTCCCGTATCCTCACGTTCTTTGGCCATGTCTGCCGCCGAGGGGAGGTGGCTATTGAGCGACTTGTGGTCCAGGGAAGGGTTGAGGGTACCAGGCCGCGGGGAAGATCGCCTATGAGATGGACGGATCAAATAAAAGCTGCGTTGAATGGCTCACTGCAGGGATGCACGAGGAAGGCGGCCATCAGAGAGGAATGGCGGCGTATTGTGAGGCTTGCCACCAACACCTGAAGTGATGGCCACGACCACTCTGTCAAGAGTGAAGCCGAAAAAGAAGAAGACATTGGTTATACCTGGAAACGCTTGTATGAAGGTTAATGTTAAATTCGCGACGCTACAGTGTATACAAATTATTATTGTATATCTTTCCGGGTTGCCGTTAATTTTGTTTGTAAGGCAAGAAAAAAAAAAACAGGAACGAATCACCCTGGCTCATACTAAATATTGGGCTAAATATTGGCCCTAAAGTTAAACAATTAATTGATTAATTAGTTATTTGATGAATTAATAATTTAAGTTAAATAAGGACAACAACAGAATATACCGCCAACAGTTTCTTCGAACCGTATCGTCTTCCCTACAGCGAACGGAATGTAGTCAGGAAAATGGTAGACGAGTGACTGGATAATAATAGAAACTCTTATTCCACGTACGCCAGCCCTATTGTACTTACTCGTGCCAAAGAAAAATAACGATGGCGTTAAGAAGCTAATAGTGATGAGCCGTATCGTTAAAAATGTATATCCGCGGATACGGATCCGGATACGGATTTTAACTTTCATACTCAATCGGTGTAGGTGCGCGTGATCTTGAAGCGATGGTTGACGCCCGCCACTTGAAGTTTTGCGTGACAGGCAGGAGATGTTTCGATTTGCATTGTGCATTAATTCTACATTTAATTAGAATTTGGAATGTTAGGAAGATTTAAGTTTTGGTTTTCTCATTATAAAATCATTGTTGGATAATATTTATTAATAACACCCGCACATCACAACAACATGAGACCAATCGATTTGGCAGTTTCTGTCGATTCGAAAGTACAATTTATTTCTAAAGTGATTATCTGGTTATTGTTTTATTTATTTACGTTAATTTTTCGATATTTTAATGGTTATTCTGCTACTCAAATAAAGATTATAAAAATCGGTCTAGCCGTTTTCGAGATATACCTGTGGTATAACTAATACGACTTTCTTTTATGTATATAGATTTCATTATTTTAATAAGCTTGTCACAAAGATTTGTGATTATAAAGATAGTTTATTTAGTACCCTTAATATGTACTATTGGTATGGTAACTCACTACGATAAATGTTTGCAATATAAAGGTGCCAAATATTTCATTTTAAGAATTTAAAATAATAATAACATCTCAATGGAATTTAATAATTTTTATTGCTACCTAATCACCTAATAATTAATTAGAATTTCATCTATGAATTGAAAATTAATAAGATAAAAGATCCATACAAGATCCGCCAAAAAAGAAATGGATACGGATACGGATATCACTAATAGCTAGAGGAAATACTGAGGAAGTGCTTCCTTTGTTTTAAAATTTTAAATAGGATCTTGGATATCAGATCTTCATATCCGCCTTTGAGGCCTGGATGGAACAAACAAAATACAGGCGGTCACTGAATTGCCTAGGCAAAAAAAAAAAAAAAAAATTAGATTAGCGCGCAACCCCGGAGTTATGATGGTCGGTAATTTACCTTTTTGAGAAACAAGTGCTTGAACTAGTTCAAAACTGCTTTTGCCTTTTGAAAGTCTTGTATAAAATTATAGATGTCTTATCTGTGTTAATTTGTGTTTAAACTTAAACTTTGTGAAACGATTATTTCATCCAAGTTGAATTATTGTTTGGTTGAATATGGTAACTTGTTATTTAAGAAATTATACAAATTAATTCAACGAGTGCAAAATTCCTATTTGCGTTTCTGCGTGAAGACATAACACCTTTCTTAAATAAATATATCATTTGGCATATGAATGTCAGGCAATAACTTTACTATGCAACGCTAATCTTCGAAGTGGCTGATACTAACAGACCTGAGTATTTGTTTCAAAAATTGAATTGGCGTGATCCTCTCTTTGTAGCAGACATCCGACAGATACATTGAATGTTCCCTTGAATGTCCTCGGTAAATTTTTGCCAAACAACAGCACGCTGTGGTAGCTTCCAATACTTGACTTTTAAGTGCAAACTGGTCGGCGGCTCGAAAACATCGGTGCGCGTGGCTAGAATTCGTTCCGTCTCACACAGCACGAATGGGATACGCAATGATTCGTACCAAAAAGGAGTTATAAGCAGACCCTAGGGCATATGCTCTTTTTGACAGAGCTACTGCATATATCTATTTCGTGTAAAGTTATTTGAACTCTTGAATTATCTAGTTATTGATCGATGTTTATATTCAAAGTACTTTGGAGTTTTTGTACACTAGAGTGACCTATTTACCCACAAAGTTGCATCAAGACTTGTGGTAAAATATGGATTTTTCAAGGATCATATCTTTTAAATTAATGTTTTTTTTAAATTTGTATGTAAACGAACCTAGTTAACGACAAGATAAATCGGTACCATGCTTACTTTTGTAAATTAAACATAAAACAGCGGAGTGATGATCATTCTACGTTTGTATGGAGGAAGGCTGAGTTGTATCACCTTAAGTGTCAGAATTATATTTCTTTTGTTCTCATGTCTAAATCTGCTTCCAAAATTGAATATACTGTGTTACTAATTGAGACAAAAGGAGAATGAGGTCTTGAGCCAAGTGATTAACTTTGTGATATGAGCAATAACCAAAGACAACCTGATGGAGGGTAGTGTACTGTTATTTTTAAATATGATTAGTTGCAGGCTAAACAGAGCTATGACTTTAAATTCCTACGAGTCACAGTACTGCAGTGGCGACGCGTGTTCTGACGGCGAGAATCTGTCAAGTGGGACTGGCGTGGGATCGGCGCTATGGTTTGCTTCAGCCTATGCTGAGCAATGGCACATATTCAATGGGATTTTGGTTGTGTATTCTCACTTAAATGGGAGAGATTTGTATATATTTAATTTTTGTTTTGTTATTCTGAATGTATTCGTGTATGTCAGGTGCATGCAAAGTAAATGTTCTCTAATGATATTCTATTCTAAAAAAAGAGAAAAGCAAGAAGCTGGCAGCTAAACTTTGGGGTCCCTAAAAAAAAAAATAACTATAATTTTAGACAAAGACAGAATATTGAAGGGCGTTCCTGTAGATAGGCAATACAAAAATATATTTCAGCAGATAAATGCAAGGCGTGGGTGACATGTCAGTCATCATCATTGATAACCAGTGATAACGAGACCAGTACTAGTAATGAGGCTGGAAAATTTGGGTCAAAGGTCAAAGGCGAAGTTGAACTATCAATCCTAAATTCCAAAATCTATTTTCCTATACCTATATTTACAGATACAGAGCTTAGATGCGAAGTGAGAGCAGTCTGGTGTTGATCGGGACGGGCATCAGCTGCTATGACTATTGATAATGAAAACGATGCAATTTTATCCCGGCAGGCCGTGTCCCTCTGGTGGCAAACGGTAGCATGAGCAGGCCGTGTCCATCGAGTGGTAAACGGTAGCATGGGCAGGCCGTGTCCCTCGGGCGGCAAGCGGTAGCCATAATAGAATTATGAAGAGCCTCGGATGGGCAACGATAGCGAGCAGTAAAGATGGTGGCTAAGCGGCTATAGTTGGGTAATGGGCAGGCCGGGTCTCTCAGGAGGCAAACGGTAGCCATACTCGAATTGAGAAGAGAGTTGAGCGTACCCTGTGAGTGACAAACGGTAGCTCTACATATTAGTTCCACGACGTCCCCTTGAACTACAGTGATTTAATGCCAAATGTTAGTTTTATTGTTTGTAATAGTGGAGTGTCAAATGTGTCAAATAGTAGAATGTAAGCGAGTTAAATCTAGAAATATGCATAACAATCCAATTTTTAAGTAGTTATAATGTACCTAACCAGAAAAGCTTTTCTTCTATAGAATAAAGACGTTTAGCACCTAAAATCATAAATAATTATGCTGAGAGGCATTTATGTAATTAAGGTAAATAATTTGATTGAATTTGATATAATGTGATTAATGATTTTATAAAGTACATATTGCAGTACTCTGTATATTTTAAACTGCTAAAGCTCATTTAAAATAACTTAATCCTAATAGTTATATTTATTTACACATTATATTAATATAAAAAAAGAGTATCGGTCCCTTTGGCAGGGTCCTAGGCATGCTAGTCAGCATGCAGTCGCATTACCTCGTTGTATGTAATTAATTAAATATAGTTTGATATAATATGACTAATAACTAGACACTAGTCTGAAATAAAAACCAGAATTTTCCAATAAATAGATCTCTAATTAATTAATTAATTTGAGGGTGGCTTTTGTAATTGTTGAGTCTTAGCGTATGATTTTAGACAATATTCATTGTAAGTAGTTTTAATAAGTATCTTCAGATTCTTTTTACATTCAATATGTGTCACAATAGTCATCATAGTCTACCTCTAAATTTATTTTATTACTTAAACATTTTAGTACTTGGTGGTATTGATATTTCCCTAAATTTTTATTAATATATATAAATTTACAATTACAATATGTCTTAACAAGCGACCCAATGTGATTGTTAAGCAAGTCGCTTGCAAGGTACTGTAGTACTTACAGATTATTTTATATTTAATGACTAATTAAGATAAGCTCTGCATTCAGAATATCAGAATGTTTTGTTTGGTATTTTGTGTAACATCTGGAAATTATAACTTAGCTTGAATCTATATCATATTGCTATTAATAAATATATAGAATATAAAGTTTATGTGCATTGCAAACCCAATAATAATAATTTATTTATACAAAAATATATTCAGCATTATTCACTATGTATTTCAAACGGATGTAGATCTAAGAATTATGTACATATCTGTTATTATTCATTGTTATTGTTACATAGTGATGTATTTCTAACTGACTTATATTTGAAAATTATGTACATAGCTACTATTATTCATTGTTAACATTTTACTCAACTCTTACTCAATATTGTATCTCGAACTCATATATTTTTCTTCTTACTCCGAACTAAGTATGAGGACCTACTCACTCAATCCGGATGACCGAGCTTGGCTCCGGAATGAGGACATTCCTAGAACAGAATGGCCGTCTGTTAGAAAATTAATAATGGTAATACCTACCAACGAGCGGGAGCGACCGCCATTCTGCGCTAGGTCGTGATAGCGTGAAGACGATTGATTTACCTAGTCGGTATTTTTGTAACAAATAGATATGTATATATAAGCAAGAACAAATAAATAAGTGTTCCAACTATGTGGAGTATTATTACTACTATTATCTACCGTGGTCTACAGGAAAGGCAACAATAGAGGGAGGCAATTCAGAATAATAGTCATTATAACAAAATCGAAGGATACTTTGAGTGCTGTAGCTACATGTGGACCAATATGCTCATAAATCGCTTTATTCCCACTAGTTCTGTGTTTTTTTCTGTACACAGAACTCGTGAGACTGTCTGTCTCATTAGTTCTGTACACTATAACTGCATTACTCTACACCCAGGCTCCGGTCGTCGTTATTTATTTACATTATTACATTACATCCATCTACATCCAACATTTAATTACACTACTCGACAGCTAAAGGATCACTAAATTTTTTAGCATAAATATGGTACATTCGAATTCGTTGGATATATATAATACATACATTACGTTCGTAGAAAATATTACTCGTAATAACGTCAACGTCAATTCACATGTCAACGACACAGCCACACCACACTTTTTAATACAAAAATAATGAAATAACAAGTACATATTTTAAAGAAAGTAATTATAATTATATTTAATGTTTCGGAAATATTACTTCCCAGTTCTGTGGGGCTACAAAAATTGTACCTGATGCAGAAAATCATGCCTGCTGCAATATTTATAGCAATATTATATTGTTGTAAAACACATTGCAGTGGGTATTCCTGTAAGGTAGACATAGGTAGCAAGGAATGCGATGCGACATTCTTTTATGATATCTAATAACAATATGTTATTACTTATAACAACATTGAAGAGCAAAATTTTACTACAAATTGTTAGGTATAAATGTTATGTATATCTGTAATAATCTAGGAACCAAGCTCACGGCTTTGCCGTGAGTGCAATTTTTATATGTCCTAGAGTACTAATATTATAAATATGTGAATTAAAGTTTTCATGTTTGGATGTTTGTAACTCAATGACCCAAAAATGGCTAAACGGATTTGGATGAAATTTGGCACACAGATATTTTATTACTTGGATACTTACTTTCTGTCCTGGAAAAATGTTAGATATAGGTACTTAGGTAAACACATTTAAGTTTACCGGTCCATACTCATTCCAAATTGTGTTGAGAGAATATATAGTATTTAAAAATGAAATGAATAGGTATAGTACTCAATGAAATAATAAATTGCTGTATTACTTATTTATTGTTATCAGGCAATTGCAATTAATTTCGATGAAGTTGTAGTAAAAATTAGACAAGTAGATTTGCATTAAGTATTCTAAATCCTTTAGAAATGGCAAGCAATTTGCAAATATCTGTATTCGTGAGTAAAATGAATTTTAAAACGTTAATTAAGATTGTACTTAAAAATATATGTATATATATTTCAATACCAGCAATAGCGTGATGATGTGGAGCGTCAGCCTGTCCACTGACTTTTTACATAAAAACTAATTGAACTTTTTTATTTAAATGGGTAAGTAAGTATCTTAGATTCTCTTAAAAAAAAATAGGTTTCATAAATACCTTTCATAAAAGTAAATTATCATAACACCTTAGAGTAATCATAACACCTTAGAATAATCTTTTTTTTAATATGAACATAAAAATATGAAAAATATAATTATACTACAAAACACATTTTGTAATAAAAAATAATTGTACCTATAGCTAAAATATCTTATGCATCTAGAGCGGGTTCAGTAACTTTTTGCTTTCTTGATCTTAAATACTTCTCTGTGATCCACGATACAGCGGTAAGCCATGTGAAAATATTCAAGCAGTGCAGCAGAACACTGGGCGTAGTGTTATCTTTTATCCATCCTGAAACATATTTTAATGTTTACCAATATCTAATAAGATAACATTTGACGAGCAATTCTTGTATTTCGCGTATCTCGGCGTATAAAGGTTTTGTATAGTCTACCTATACCTATAGTTTTGTCACATATCACGTGCGAGGGTGACCACTTCATTTTTGTCTTGTACATTTGAATCTTTATTATACGAGTATCATTCAAATCATATCAAATCAAATCATTTATTTGCATGTACATGGGTGTAAAAACCAGATGCTATAGATGAAACAACGTCCCAGCATGTACTACCACATTTGGTTATTATTAGTGCCTAGCTATAAACGGATTTTTTTGTTATTAAATATTAAATTTTTTCACTAGTTAAAAAATCTGATTTGGCGCGTAAACACATCGATGCAACGCAATAACCGCGACTGTCGCGTCTACTCCATATTTGAAAATATGTAAATGAAATTCGAAACAGTGCACATTTTTATTTACATTAAAGATTTGAAATTCGAATTCAATAAAAAAAAATTGTGACCAGATTTTTTTTAATTTATAAGTTTTGATATATAAAATCAGAACTTATGATCTGACGACTAGGTAGTTGTATTTGTTGTGCAATTTGTTTATTAATTTTAATTAATATTAATTAATTTTAATATTAATTAAAGCGCAATCTCGTTTGTGTTAGATAGGTTCTTGTATTGTCGCCGATTGTTGATAATAAAATGTTACTTCAAAATTTTGTGAGATGGCGCTATAGTCTACGTCGGCATAAAAAATACCGTCGCCCATGTGTACTGTAGATTAGATAAATGTAAAATATAAAAATATTTACAACTCTTGTGACGAGTTGCCAAGTGTTGATATTGGCATTACTCTAACGTTTAGATAGGTAATGGGAAAGTTGCCAAAGTAAGGAGATAAGTAAGGAGTGACTTCATGAATCAATTATTTCAGTTAATAGGTATTTTATTTATCAACTGGCGTGCATCTAGCGAACATGTTTACAATGAAATGCTTATTTACAATGTTGGATTATTACACCTAATCGGTAGATTACATATAAGAACAATATCAAGACTAAATAATAATATTTTGATTATCAATGCTTAAAACTTTGTCGGCATAGAATTCGTTTTGTGATTTTATGATTGACTAGGTTTGCCCGCGACTTCGTCCGCGTCCGATCGCTAACAAATTTCACAGGATCACCCTGGACTTAATCTGAAGATTGAAAATTTCATCAAACATAGGGAACATACATACATATTATACATACACACATTGCCTTTTATATATACATACTTATATACAATAGATTGAAATTATTTTAAGGAAATTATTAGTTCAAATTCGAATTCAAATTTCATTCAATATTTTATATTCTTTTTTAGTCTTATTTCTAAAAACTTTCAAATAAAATTTGTTTAATTTTGTGTACTTTTTCTGAATACAAAAATATTATATTTTTTTAATAACTTCAAAAACTTCACTTGATTTTTTTTATTTTATTAATAAAATAACAAAAACGGGCCACAGTGATGCGTGACTGAATTCTACCCAAATATACTTATAAAGTCTTTGTCTACATTTTTATATTTTATTAATAAAATTTTTGATTTTATTAATAAAATATAAAATAATAAAAACGGGCCACAGTGATGCGTGACTGAATTCTACATATAAATAATTACCAACAAGAGGTCCCATGGAGAGGTAGACGATTCCAGCAGTAAGAAGTTGTATTCCTGTCGCTCCAGGCAGCTTGTGTAAGGGAACATGTGTGGGTATCACCAAAGCCATAAAAACTGTCCGAAGACCTTTTCCAAATCCAATCATAACGGCTACAACCAACACCACTGAATAACTTTGGCAATAGGCTAAAACTGAAACAGATTATATATGGAAAATTAATAGCCTGTAGATAAAAAAGTTATTATGACTAGGTTACGGTTACAGCGTATCTAAGTATAAGTGAGAAATGTATGTACTTAGGTTAGGTAATTATATAAGCTTATACACGTGACTTCGCCCGCGTAACTTTATAAAATACTAGCTGGCGCCCGTGACTTCGTCCGCATTGAAAAAAAAAAAGTAGCCTATCCTGTGTCCTGTACGTCTAAATGTTTATCTACCAAGTTACATGAAAATCAGTTCATTCGATTAAGAGTTATGGAGGAATATACATACACACATACATACAGAAAAAAATTCTAAAAATGGTCAATTTAGTTTCACTATCATGTATAGTGCCTATAAACACGATATCTCTGAAAACAAAGTAAATTACTCCATCACCAACCCTTACAGATTTATTATTAGTATATTGAAGTATATTGAATTGAATATTGATACTCGTTGATAATATATATCAATCAATCATTATCAATACTAATAATCTGTAAGTGTAGGTATTGTGTACGTATGTATGTATGTATGTATGTATGTTCCTTCATAACTTAAACGAATTAACTGATTTTTATGAAACTTGGTAGATAAACCTATAGACGTAAAGGACACAGGATAGGCTACTTTTTTCTTTTTCAACACGGACGAAGTCGCGGGCGCCAGCTATTAGCTTTATATAGGTGAAAGAATTTTCTAAAACGGTCTACTAGTTTTTGAGTTTATTTATACAAACATACAAATCTTCTCTTTATAATATTATATTAGTAAAGTATAGATTTCGAGATAAATAAAAAGTTAGTATTGTTTTGCTAATTACGCTAATATCTGAATAAATTCATCATATTTTCATTAAGTTTGGTCGAGTTGTAGAATTATTGTATGAAAACTAAGGTTACTGAATTTTTAAACTTTAAGAATTAAAAAATCTCACCCACTCTCCCCATTGCCATAGAAATAACTCCGAATAGAAAAAAGGAGTTATTATCCCAACCAATTTTACCAGCTATAAATGGTACGCACAATCTCACGCATATATCAATCCCTGCTAATAGTGACATGAATAGTGCAACTTCAGGCTTGGTCATACCGTAATCTCCTAAAATGAACGGTGTCAAAATTGAAAAGTTTATCTCGTTAAAATTTGCCAAAGTTATTCCTAACATTAAATTTACGAAGGTGAAGTCTTTTAGTAGATCTAAATCAAAAAACATAGACAACTTCTGACAAAAAGTTAGTTTTTCCTCCTCATATTCGTTTTCGTCATTTTCATCAAATACGTCATCGTCTAGTGGGGCATTTATGAGTAATTTTAATTTGTCATCCTGTTCATCTTCATTTTCTTTTAAATATTGCTCCAATTTAAGTGATGCTTCTTTTAATACTTCGCTTTCAAAGTTAAAATTATTCGATTTTCTTCTGTGTCTTGTTCGATAAGATTGATTACTGTGATTATCTTTTAAATATTTTCTTTCATCTACATCATCTTGATACTTTCTAGAAATGTTGCTATGGTTATCTTTATTATATTTTTCACCATACTGTCCATCCATTTTAAAAGATTTAATACTTTTCTGCCCTACCATATGTTGTTCGGCTCTGTCAGCAATATATTTAGCTTTTTCAGGGTCAATTGTCTCTATCACAGCCTTCTCATCTGCTTTTAAATCCTGTGGAGCCTTTAGTGTGGGACAGTCTTCAATCTCAGACTCCGGAATTTGCGTATCCAAAGTTAAAGAAGTTTTACGTTTTGGTTTATAAGTTTCACGTTCTTGAGCAAGTGCACCTAAATTAGCAGAAGAATTTTTCTTCGAGTCGTTTAAGTACAACGTTGATGATTTACGGGAACGATTTTCTAAAAGATTTGACATAGACGGCTTTTTAGAAGTAAGTCTAGAATTTCGTCCAGATCCTCCTCTCGAAGAAATCCTGCTCCTTGATTGTCTTGACTGACTGAAATATCCGTCATTTGCTCTCAACATCATTGGGACACCGGGGTCTGTTATTTCATATCCAGTATTTATTGGATCATCTTCATTGTAAAGGTATTGACTTGAGAATGCGCTTAGATTTTTAATTTTTGTCATGTGACTGAAGTATCCGCTTTCTTTATCTTTTTTATCATCGTCTGTAACATCTTTTATGTTCGAATTCATCAAGTTTTCTTCATTTTTCCCTGGACTCTTCGAATGCCACTCTACTGGTTGTAGTAAAAGTGAACAAGCAATCGCGTGAAGTGACAGACCTGTGATTATCAGGATTGCACCTGTTTCTCCGAATACAGAAAACAAAAACGTTATTACGTGAGGCCACATAACTGGTCCAAGTCCAGTTGTAGTCCATGATAGTCCCGTTGCTATTCTCCTTCTCTTTTTCCAGTATGTATTTAACGCGAGTGCATTGGCTGAACTGCTGATACCATATCCAGCACCTGAAATTAAATAACCTCGTGAAATAAAATCAAAACCAACATAACTATTCACAATTGTAACAATATAGAGTGATATCATTATGGATAATGATCCAGACCATAATTCCTTACCATAAAGTACGGAGAAGGACAAAAGATAAGTTATAAAATTATATGAAAAGGTTGTCATAATAAGTGATAAAAACACTATAGTTGCTCCAGCAAACGACACCTTCCGATAGCTAAACGTTTTGAACATTGGACCGTTTGCTAAACCTGGAAATAAACATAGAAGTATTACAAGTGTTCGTGCATTCTTTGACATAGAGGAAACCATTAATGTAAGCTTGTTTCATTTAGTTAGAGGTTGAAGTAGGCATCATCGCATATCGTACAATCATTAAGTAGAATATATTGACAACATTAGTATGCATCACTTTAATGTCTCATGGTTTCTTTATTGTGCAATAAGATAAGATTACAATAATACCGATAATAAATAAGTTAGCCTGCTCAAGAACATATCGCTAGGAAGTAATAATATAGTAATTCCTATCGGTACGCTATCAAGGAGTTACCGTGTGATACGCGTCACGCACCGACGCAAGAGGTCAGCGCTGAATTCATATTGATGATTGTGGTCGTCTCCGAACTGCTGATGCCGAGTCTGGCGAATTTATCACGGAATAACAACCCGAACTGTTGGAGCATAGGTAGAGCAGAAAGCTGAAATAAAAAACAATGAAACAATCTAAATAGCCTAGATCTTATCTCAAAAGATTGTTTGAGAAATATATACTGCTCGAAACATTTAGCGGAATAAAACTTTAAATTTGCACAATTTTTTTTTTACTTAAGGTTTTAATTATAACTGACCACTAAACGATGTAGAGGCATTGTTAAAGAAATTAAAAAACAAAGAAGCATCGGCGTTTTTGTTAGTAGTTCTCAATAAAGTGGCCAAGACTATATAAACACCTAAAAACAAAGTGACGCCATTGAATTTTCTTTACATTCTAATCACAGAAAAACACATTTAAAGTGGTTTTCAAGTCTTTTAAGTATTAATAAAGAGAAGTGAGTGTTTTGAGTATTGTTGTTCATGGAAGCGAGTCTTGGTCATAATGCCAAATCTGACTGAATTGCATGTGTCCCGAGCAATCGCTTTGCTTGAAGAGGGTCGAACTATGCGTTATGGAGAAAATGATCTAGGAGTCACTCCTTCTGTTATCAACAGACTTTGGAAGCGATACTGTGAGACGGGAGAATGCTTACGAAGGCGTGGTCCAGGTCGAAAGAGAAAAACTATACGTTTGCAAGATCGCTACACCGTCAACTGTGCTTTACGTAATCGCACAACAACTGCAGGAGATCTTCAAAATACACTAAAGATGGACCAGACGGTAAGAAATAAGTTGATGGACCAGACGGTAAGAAATAAGAAATAAGTGAAATACCAGCACGTGTTCTATTGTGTTTCTGTGAGTGAGTAAGGGATGCTAGAGCCCATTTTGCCTGTTCTTAATCCCGTATCCCTAATCCTACTGCAGTTGTGTTACAGGCGCGACGGTAGCCATCAAGTACCATCATCTACCATCAAGTGGACCGTCAGCCTGTCTTTCGATTTTAATGAAATAAAACCGGTCTTTAATTTCTAGGAGCCAGCTAAATAAATTCTAATAAATTCTAGGTCTTTAATTTAGGAATTCAATTCAATTAGGAGGTATTTAAAAACCGCTTCAAAATCCGTTGCATGGTTATATAAACAGACAGACGCGGAAAGCGACTTCGAATTATACTATGTAAAGAAGATTATGACAATACACCATTTAATGAAAATAAAATTTTTGACATGCCCTTAAATGGCCCCCATACTTATATAATAGCGAATTGTGGATTCAAGTATCATAGAAAAATATTATTATTTTTGTATCTCCTCGTTTGTGGATCGAGGTGGCATATAAAATTATATTTATTATTGAATTCCCTCAATGGTATTATAATATAGATTTAAGAGGAGATAAAGATATCCGCGGATCCACATGTGGAGCCAAGCTGTGGATCCGAGTGGAAGGGGCGAATATAATTAGAATATATAAATTATTGAACTCACATTGGAAAAGCCAGCAGCTACAACGATCATCCAACCCCAACCTCCATCCGGAGGAATGAAATCACCATCTCTTCGCATTTTTGATTTCGCGTTTTTCTTCTTCCCCATTGGTGCCTTAGAGATTACCTGTAAAGAAATTATTTATAATACAAAAAAGTTACACCCTTTCAAAAGTTTCAAAGACATCATACAAAAATGTGTCACGCACGTCTCTAACATGTGATTTCCACGACAAACTGACTTCTAAACTGACTTTGTTTACTAAGAGTAAATAGATAAATGACGAAGATAAAGTCTGTACTTGTTACAATAATGAATGCTTGCGATTGGCCTGTTTTTTAACTCAATTATCGATGTCTGGCAGTTATCAACTGGACTGCCCCAACATTTAAAGAAAATATTTGAAATTAATTTTTTATCATGAAAATAAATAAAAACAATAAGGTGCGGTAGTAAATCTTTCATTCTATTCTAATTTACATAAACCCTACTATAGTCCTACTAATATTAAAATGCGGAAGTTTGTGAGGATATATGGATATAAACTATAATTTTATGAAAACAAAAGGAATGAGGGGCGTTACATTTGAAATATTTATAGGTAATATTAATGATATCGCTGCTTAAAAACTAAAGGGCCATAAAACAAAAAAATCCAAAAATGTTTTTATTGCAAAAACACAGTAACAATCCTTCATATTGTATGTTGCAAAAAGACTTATGGTTGTTTTATTCTATATTTAATATATTTTGATCATTTTTTAAATTCAAAAGTAACTTATATGCTTATATCTCTTCTAGTATTCAGTTTATTAAAATTCTTAAAACATTTAATGCTACTTAAAAATACGCTTCTAACGATGTATAATATGCATATATTTGATATATATCTAATAAGAAAAAAATAGAAAAAAAAAAAATTTTTTTTTCGATTAGCTCCTGCAAAAAGTGTAATTTTGATTTGTGGCCCTTTAGTTTTTAAGCAGCTATATGAAGAATAAAATTACTTACACAAAAACAATAAACACGTCCAAATGGAAAGCTCTTCAGTTTGATGTCCACTGATGTTATCGGTTTATCATAATCGAGCAGTATTTGAACAACGCACATAATTATCAGCCATCGGCGACGTGACGTCTCAAGTATGCGAATCTTTCACGCGTTAGGTAAATATTCATTTACTGATGTTTCCTCGTATTAAATATAGAATTCAGAAACCCTATTTGGTCACGTAAAAGCCATTTAAGTAAGTACCTACTTAAGTTACAGTAACCGGAAGTTATCTACAGCAATTTTATAACATACCTATATAGGTACTTTATTATAGGTACATAACTAACATTACTTAGTAAATACAAAATGAAAATTTTATCTTGAAAATATTATGTTTATTTTATTATTAGCTTGCCCACGAATTCGTTCGTGCCTTTTTTTCTTAGGTGTTAAGTAACACCCAGTATCTAGTTAGGTAGTTACTTAGGTACTCAGAGTCGGTAGTGAACTTGTATTGTATGTCTAGTTTTTCTTGATTTATCGGTGAAGGTGGACATTTTTCTTGCCTGCCATTGCCACTCTAATTTTCTAAAAACGATAAATATGATTTGCAAAAATCGCTAATGCACGCGACTTCGCCCTTGTAACTTTATAAAAATATATAGCCTATATTACTCGCTGAAAATCTATTATATAGGTGAAGAATATTTAAAATCGGTCCAGAAGTTTTTAAGTTTATAACAAACATACAAATCTTCTTTCTTTATAATATTATTATTATTATTAGTCATGAACCTAGAAAACACAACGGATGGAATTCCATACTAATAAAGTGAAGTACCGTAGTAAGCTCGGTAACCTTTGATTTAAGTACACGTTAACACCCACAAGTACACGTACTAGATACTAGTATAAGCGCCTCTTTCACCAACGTCAAGTAGGCTAAACCGTTACTTAAAGTCACCTGTCACCGGGAATAATTTAGCTGATATACTTACCTTTGTTTGTACGGTAAACGTCCCAAACATTAAATAGAAAATAATAAAATAAAATCGCCTATGGAGTGATGCAGTAAACCGAGTGCATAATTCAATAAAACAAAAAATGATTTCTAGAAGTAACTAATCAACACTTTACTTGTAGTTGGTGAAAGAGGCGCTTAATGTTACTATAGACATAGAGTAAAATAGTACTTAACCAGTAGTATAGATTGGTAAGTAAAATAATGTTGCAGAAAAAGCATACGCAGATAGTGCCATCTATGTACAACATCGAGAAATACAATTCAGTGACAAAAAAGTGAAACTCGTTCTTTATGGTAGGGGAGCCTAAGAGGGGATTTCTGGATTCACACGAGTGCGTCAGATTAATCTATGGTAGATTAATTACATGCTAAAAAGTGTGCATTTTAATAATCTGACGATTTGAGCGTGACGAAAGGAAATGGGAAGGTCACACAACAAAAAAAAAATCGTCACCTTGACATTCTCGAGCGCGTCAGATTAAGGTATGGTGGGTTAATTACATGCTGAAAAGTGTGCATTTTAATAATCTGACGA
Source organism: Synanthedon formicaeformis (assembly GCA_945859745.1). Classification (NCBI taxonomy): domain Eukaryota; kingdom Metazoa; phylum Arthropoda; class Insecta; order Lepidoptera; family Sesiidae; genus Synanthedon; species Synanthedon formicaeformis. The sequence goes on from OX243957.1 coordinate 9,184,876, forward strand.
TTTGAGCGTGACGAAAGGAAATGGGAAGGTCACACAACAAAAAAAATCGATACCTGGACATTCTCGAGTACAGTTACTTTTTATTTTATTTTAAAGGAAATATTGCAAAGAAAACAAGAAACCTTAATCTGACGATTTGCGCAAACCGAAGTGACGAAAATCGTCAATAAAGTTTAGCTCATACAGCTGCAAGGAAACATGTATTTCCTACGTCGCGTTCTCTCTCTCCCTTTCGCTATTTCTCTATTCTTCAATTTTGCACCATACCTACACGCCAGCAATGACGCCTCGTTGCCATTACAGCTGATAACAGCACTCGTGTACAGCGCTCTGGCAGGTTTGTTGTATTTTAAGTTCTACGAAATAAATTGTGTAAATTTAATATCTGCTACAACGACGACTTTTTAAGTATTTCCAAGTGTGTTTTTTTGTGTTAAGGGCTTGCACTTTCCTTTCGCGTGATTTACTTCACATTTTATTCAATAATTAAAACTTTATCTCAATCTTCTCCTCAATTTTATTCAAGTTAAAGCACCATGGTACAAATATCTTTATAAACTAAATACTATCAAACATTTTAATACAATTTCAAAACCAAACATACAACATCATTTTTCTATACTTCTCAAAACCACAATCTTACAAAACCGACTTTATAAATTTTCTCATTACTTCTGTCAAGCAACTTCTATTTCTAATATTTTAAATTTGTTTTATTTTCATAATATTGGCCAGTATTAAATTCAACAAATATATTTCCAACATTTTGGACAAAATAACCTCAAAAAATTGTAAAAGTAAAGCCGGAAACAATGAAAAAGTTCTGTATTATTTATGTTTATTTGAATAATATTTTCCGAGCATATTTTGATTTTGATTTACATTCAATGGTAAAAAAAAGACATGAAAAAGAAATATTTTTTTTAAACCGTCAGATTAAGAAAACCCCTCCATATAATTGTCAGATTAAGGATCAGCACAAACGGTATGAAAATCTGACGCGCTAGAGTATGTCAAAATGACGATTTTTTTTTGCATTTTCAGAAAGCTGCCACGAGCTTGCGTCACATCCAAATCGTCAGTTTTTCAAATGGGAGCTTAGTTTGGGTTCACTTAACATCCCTTCTGAATATCTGACGCGCACGAGTAACTACATTTTTTTTTTTCATTTTTAACACTTCCGTACGGGAGAACCCACGACCCAAATCGTCAGATTAACATATATCCGTCATCAGGGACATGTGGGCCGTATACATAATCAATATCTGACGCGCTCGACTATGTCCATGTGACAGATTTTTTTTTTACATTTTTGAAAGCCTGTAGACGCTCAACCCACCGTTGAAATGAGAACTCCATATAACCTTTTCGTCTTCCTACAATCTAATCTTCAAAATCCAATAGGTCCCAACGACGCTCGAGTGACTACACATTTACCACCGTGGGCTCCCCTATTCAAAATCATTCAAAATATAAATTGTATCATAATCATGTCCTATGTTTGGACGTGAAGGCAATTCCTCTACTGTCATTTGTCATTTATGACGGCTGTTGATAGCGAGCGAGCGTTTTCCTTTAGTTTTCCTCCAACAAACTCCATTCCACACTCCATTCATTTATTTTTCTATTTGTTGTGTGTGGATTTTGTCAATGTCAGACACTGACGTAGTAGTGATTTAGTGATGTCAGATATTCACAATGCATCAGTGATCTGTTATAAAGTACTGGATGGGCGGCTGTCAAATTATTTTTATGTCTATTTGAAAATCGCCATTTTCGCGCTGTAGGCTATGGAGCCTATGGAATGTAAGTACATGGAACTAAAACTAGTGATGTCCGCATGATATGAGACATTTACAGAATACACATTTCTTCATGTTTTAAAACTCAGGCGGACACAAATAAACTTAAACAGTCCCTGCAACAAACAGTCATCAACAAATAGAATAAAATGTGAATAAAACAGACACTTTTATACTTATCTATGGATTAAAAATACGCAAACGTCAAAATTAGTTCTTGTACTTTCGTACTGCGGCGCTTCAAAATGGTACACGAAAGTATCGTAAAAGTATCTAATTTGTATGGGATAACCTATCCAGTGCTTTATTAGAGATCAGTGAAATGCATACACAAAAAAACGACAATTTCTTATTTGACAACTTTGACAAATGACAGTTTTCTCTGTCTGATCCACATCACATCACAGTCAAACAAAATTAATTACATCTGATTCTGATCTGATGAAATGTGTGTCGTGTTTGTGTAGTTTGTTTGATATTTTCACGAGTAATTATTTGGAGGTGTTTTTTAAATAAATGCAAGCCAATTATAGGCTAAGAAAATTTACACTTTGTTTTTTACTATGGTGGTGTTAAAATATTGTTAAAAACTTTAAAGTGTTTTATACTACTTTCGAATTATATAGTTTTTGAGTGCGATTTTTGGACGTAGAATAAATTGAAAAATACTAATCTATTTATGGGAATTAATTTTAAAACGGTAAGGAATTTCACATTATTTTTAAATAAGTAGTTTATTATTCCTTTATCTACTTAATATATTTTTTATTTATTATGCATAAAAATAGAACACATACACATAGGTATAGCAAAACACCTTTATAAACTAAATTTAAATAACATTTAAAAGTGCTTTAGGATAGTGTCAAAGGCTCAAAATATAATAATTTCATTAAAAAATATTAAGTGCCATATTTGACCACAATAAACTATTGTTGGAGCTGTAGAATAATATGCAGGTTTTCAGCAATAATGTTATATTGCTGAAAAAATCAGTCCATTGTTCTATGGGTGGTTTTCACTTCTTATAAGAGATCCTCTTATAATTAAACTAGCTGCTGCCCGCGACTTCGCCCGCGTAATTTTGTAAATTATATACTAAAACCTTCCTCGAGAACCACTCTATCCATTGGTAAAAACAGCATGAAAATTGGTGCAGTAGTTTTTGAGTTTATTACGAATAGACAGACAGACAGTCGCGGCGGAGGGCTTTGTTCTATAATATGTAGTGATAAGAGTTCACATAATAATATCTAAAAGTTTTGTGGCCTGTCCCCTACATTGTTGAGTATAATCTGTTTGAGAGAAATATGCATTTTTTTAAATGTTGAACTTGACAGACAGGCTGACTGTTCACCTATTACTAGATGTCTATCATAACAACAATAACAATCATCACCCATAACAAGCAATATCACTGGTGCTGCAACTGTGCTACGTACCATGGTAGAATTAATGATAGGAATTAGGAAGGGATAGAGAAATAGGCTCTGGCACCCCTTACTCACTCACTGAAACACAACAGCATAAATGCTACTATTTCACTGTGGGCTTCTGTAAGGGGATGGTTACTGCTGCCAGCAAGGGTTGCCCAAATGACTGGGAAATGTAGCATGCCCTGGCACTACTTTCTAAATCCAGAACAGAGCCACCTTTGAAAAGTTCATTTCTGAAGTTGACGCAGCTGGGAATCGAACCCAGACTAAGTGAATTTAGTAATCAAAGCCATTAATTGTTTTGAGTTCTATTTATTAAATTATATTTATGATTTTTTTCTTGTAAAATTTTTTGTAGGTATATGCATTTAGTAACTTTAGCCTATAGTTAGTCAAAATTATTAAAGCACGAGCTGGTGCCCGCGACTTCGTCCATGTTGAAAAAGAAAAAAGTAGCCTATCCTGTGTCCTGTACGTCTAAATGTTTATCTACCAAGTTTCATGAAAATCAGATTAGTTTAAGAGTTAGTTTAAGTATAACATACATACATACATACAGAAAAAATTCTAAAAATAGTCAATTTAGTTTGAGTGTCATGTATAGAGCCTATAAACACGATATCTCTGAAAACAAAGTAACTTACTCCATGACCAACCCTTACAGATTTATTATTAGTATTGATTAGTTAGATAGATAGCGTTAAGATTTAATATAAAAACTGTGGAAAACTTGGCAACAACCAAAATTTCCTATACCTAATATACCTAAACAGGTAGGTAGGCTGGGCACTTAAAAAAATTTGGCACTGAATCTTCATTTTGGTAAATGTAATAATCTTTGTAGAATTTAACTTGTGACCCGTTCCTGCCTTCTTTTCATATGTGAAAACTGAATTAAAATTAACCGGTCTACCCATTCTCTAGTTTTTGAAGCATACACAAATCAACTTAATGAATGGATTAATCATGTATGTCATGGAAGGAAGTAGGCAAAAACTGATGAATATTGACAGAGCTTTATTGCTCTAAAAAATTCAAATATGCTCAAATTGGTTCCACCTTTCGCAGGCCACAAAATAAAATATTCAATTAAAAATATCATGATTTTAAATTCTCAATAAAAAAAATAAAAAAAAATTTAATGAAGGAATTTATTATACTTAATCGCTAATACTAAATGAAAACAAAGTTTGTGAATAAAAATAATTCTGATGAGGTAAATCTTTGATAACCTATTTGTAGTTCAGAGATCATACTCGTAACTTCTTGGTATGTTATCCATCTGTTTATTTTTAATCATTAACATAATAAGAGTTCTATGTTAAGATAAAAATTTATGTTTTGCTTTTCATTTTCAAAGTTATCTTAAAAAGGATAAACAATTTACATTTCAGTACTTAAGATGAGTTTTGAATACTAGAACTATTTTGAAATATAATTGGGTTCGTTCACAGTTTTTTTAAATTTTTTAACAAGCCTGTTGGATGAGTGGTTAGGGTGCATGGGTGGTGTATGGTCAATTTTGGAGATGAACTTTTCAAAGTTAGCTCTGGTCTGATTCTGTAAAGTAGTGGCAGAGCATACTGGGTTTCACAGTCATTTGGGCAACCTGTCCCTTTCCAATCTCTTATCCTTAATCCTACTGTAGTCGGCAGCACACTTGCAGAACTTCTGGCGTTGCTTGTGTTATAGGCGATGGTAGCAACCTACCATCATGTGGACCGTCTGCCAGCCTGTCTGCCAAACTTAACATCAATAGTTACTAATAATAAATCGAATCTGTAAGTGTAGGTATTGTATGTATGTATGATCCTCCATAACTTTTATGGACGAAATACACGATCAATCATTTGACGTGACTCCAAATGACTTAAATCAAATGGAGCCAGGCCAAACATTGTGCCCACACACGGTCGGTCTAATTTTCTGTCATTTATGCGTTGGTTTAGTGATCTTGACATGAGCTCTGATTCGGAAGCGCGGCAAGATGCCACGGCGTAGTGTTTCTACCAAGGAGGCAAAGATTTAAATCGAGAGATGCGGCATTAGTTACTAGCGAAAGTGTGTTACAAAATACAACATACATCATACTAAAGACAAAAGTATAAAATACATATACCTTTGTCTAAACACACTTTTAAACACAGACAACACATTCCTCACTTCAAACGTGATTGTGACGATAGCGACGCTCTCAACCAGCGACCGTCACTCACTGTAGCTGGCGTGCAACTGTAGTTGGGTTGAGCGCCTGCGCCCAACCCATGGTTAAGAATTTTCGGTGTGTTTTTAGTATGGCGCGAGGAGATTACGCCGCATCTTCGATTTAAATCTTTGCAAGGAGGATAGAAGATGTATTCTATCCTCCTTGGTGTCTAAAATCACGATCAGTTGGCGCGATGAAGTGACGTGACGCAACGGCGCGATTTGAAATCCAGTGTTTGACATCAAGCCATCAGTTTTTACCATTCACGATCAAATTTTGGCTTCACGTCGTCAATTTGACGCGATGGACTGATCGTGTATTTCGTCCATTAAACGAATTAAATGATTTTCATGAAACTTGGTAGATAAACATTTTAGACGTACAGGACACAGGATAGGCTAATTAGTTACTTATTTTCTTTTTCAACGCGGACGAAGTTGCGGGCGCTAGCTAGTAAGATAATATTTAAAAAAATTATTAACAACCACTCAAACCTATCATCAGCTATTACAACTCAATGAAAATATTGCTTTTAAGTTTATAAAAGCAAATAGCCTGAAAATAGATTATGCACCTAGTTATACTATATTCAATCTATTGAAACATTAAACGGATCTAATTAAAATGTAATTGCATGTGGCACAAGAATTTAATAACAAAACTCTTACTTAATTCATATAAAAATCAAGCCAAGCGTGGGCTGTTTTAGCCTCGTAATTTATTGTTTCGTATTCTGACGTCATCCCGACAATCAATTGAGCATTGTAAGGCATCAACGAGCATACTTGCCCTTCAAAGTATTTTATGTCCTCAATAAGCACACAAAGGACACTAATATCTTATTGCCAAAATATTATTACTTTTGCACCCAAAGCAAGTCGTATTTTTTATATGTTAAGGTCGACAGACAGGTATAGTTACTGTCGCCTGTAACACAAGCAATGCCTAGTGCAGCTGCAAGTGTGATTATTTTTGGAATATTGATTAGGGATTTGGAAGGGATATGGAAATGGGCTCTGGCATCTCTTATTCACTCACCGAAACATAACAGCACACATAACTATGCCGTTATTTCACTGTGGTCTTCTGTAAGGGTGCAACCAAACGGGCTGTCCAAATGACTGCGAAACGCAGTGTGCCCTGCAACTGCTCCAGACTCCAATCCAGACCAGAGCCTACTTTGAAAAGTACCTAATTTCCGAAGTTGACTCTGCCGGGAATCGAACCTGAGACAGAGCGTTAAGGGAACCACCCCAACCCCTCATTCAATGGTCTCGTCAAACTAATCTGTTAACAGGATATTAAGCGAACATCCGCCATTTTTCTTTATATTATGTTACTTATGACTATTGGGATATTGAGTATTTTATAAGCCAGCGAAGTTGTCCTCGCAGTGATTGTAGGCCCTAAGCAAGACCTTATAAAAATTGTCCTCAAACAATTACAGTCCCACCAAAATTAAGTCAGCATGCAATTAAATATTCACGTTGTATAGTTAGGTAACTACTTCGCGAGCATTCACGTACACATTATGCCGTAGAAAACTTACTGATTTTTATTATTCTTCGCAAATATGTTCACTAACAATCATCGCCGCTGTGCTTTTGTCGCTGTGGTTTCTCATGGGCTTTGGTATTACTTTTATTTGTCTGCATGTTTTATCCTTGCATTGGATCTTTTCTCCTATTCAATTTTCCTATATTCTATAGCCTATATGCTTAGGTAAATACCTACTTACTCTACCGAATTTACATTATATATTTATTAGTATTTCTAGGTACCTAGGTTGTGCGTACCTGTGCCTAGATTTATGTTTGGGACATAAAGAGTTATGTTTTACAACATATGTTTTACAACATAAAGAGTATTAACAGGACTTCTCGTTCCTCGAAATTTCTGGGAGTAGGATGCGCAGGTTCCCCAGCGATCTCTGTATTTCTTATCCATACAACTTGAATCTGTTTATTTTAAACGTTTTTTTACTGATTAGCTCCACCCCGCAGTTTCATCGAAGTTATCGATTTGCTGTCTGGTCTGGTCTGATCGGTTCTGTCTGGTGGCCGCGTTAATCTTCGCACGTATTTTTTTCTGTAAATTATAGAATAAAAACCTTCCTCGTTTACACGCTCTTTCTACTAGTGAAAACCGAATTAAAATCCGTTGCATAATTTAAAAGATCTATGATCTATTCTTTTTCTATTGATCAAGAACGTAAACAAATATAGCGTCGCCATGGTCACTGGACTGTTTTAAAGATGGAATTTGTACATTCCTGTATTGACTCAGTGATTTAGAATTTGTTCGTATTGTTTGTTTAGTTCTATATCGTGAATTTTTTGTTTACCTTTTTGATCAATGAAAAAAGAATACATTATATGCGTACATAGGTACAGAGGGACAGACGGTGGGAAGCGACTCTTTTATACTATGTAAAAATTATACATCGTTTATTTTTTTTTCTATTGATAAAAGAAAAGTATCATAACTACAATTTTTATCTATTGCATTTTAATTGCAATTTTTAGAAGCGAATTTTCCTAAAAGTAATTTTTTCATTTATTCGTTATAGACTGGAGCATTGCGTCACTAAATTGGTATTTCTTCAAAGAATTCTGCCTATAAGACAGTGATATTAGATCTACGTGAGCGGAATCTGATAAAATGTTTTTAGGTTTGGCTCGTCTACTAATACATAGAAAAATCATGTTGGTAGGTACGTTGGATACTCTAATTAGAAATGTAATTGTTTTGCAGAAACTCCATATTTAACTATAGTATATTAACATTTTAAATATTTAATTAAATTTTAATTTTTAATATTTGTTACTCTTTAATTTAAAAAGCACTGAACGTATTAAAAAAATACAGAAAATAGTTACCTATAGTTACGTGAGAAAAGAAACGCGAGCGAAGTCGCTGATAAAAGCTAGTATTTTATAAAGATGGGAAAACGAAGTCGAGGTTAAAAACTAGTTTTTTAAGTAGGTATATTTAAGGAATGTTATAAAAATATTATTGAATTAACACGTACGTCAATGCCTATTCCTTTCATTTGGTATCCTTTCATTTTGTCCTATCAAAATTGGTTACTATCATTCGCATAGGGTTTGCTTGTATTGGTTAAGTGACAGTAACTAACTAATCGTCTTTACGAAGTCATCCTGCCTGTCACATTTTCTCATAAAAATGTATATTTTGTAACGGAAAGAAATGAGGACATTGTTTTAATATAGGCGAAGGACATGACCTGTTTTAGTACATTGCAAAGACATTGAATCTTAATGCCGCTTAGTCATAGAATCTATTATCTATACATTGTTATTGATTCAATGTTCAAATCGAGACTGTAGAGATAGCACAGGGCCATTTTATTGGGTCCATGATTGATCTTCACGTGATCTTGTGCAATAGTACAATATAATATTATCACACGTTAGGTATTACTTAGCGTGTGGCCGACTTTGATCATTTGATAAGAAAAGCAATCAATATAGTTACTCGTAGTATGAAGTGTCAGTATTAGGTATCCTCGATAGCCTCTTGATCTAGAAAAATAAATGCGATAAATCACTCACCCAATTGATTAATACTTGTAAATTAAAATCATATGTACAAAACAATAAAGGAATATAAAATATAATGTTAGGATGAAAAATTTCAATTAATTAGGATAAGAATTTACACTTAATTTCAGACTAAGTCCGAAATCCATCTATGTGGCTGTGAGTGATGTGAATTTTATTATTCCATGTTAAATTGTACATCAGACTGTACTCATTCGATTCAGCACCATCAGACTTGTCTGTTTCACTGATTTCTTATGATTTTCCTTTAACATCAGGTTTGGTTTCCAATTGGAAGCAATATTGACCCACAGCTGCGCCGCTACCCGCATACAGAGAGAGTGCTTATTTGATGGCGGCACTTACTCGCCATGACGCTGATGCCATCATCGGGTCATTGTAGCATTTTATAGGGTCCCCTTTACCAAGAAGGTGTCCAGTACACCCTAAAACATAGTCGCTGTTGGGTGCTGCTTCTGCAGCCAGTAAAGGATATCTCCAAGCCGTTCCATGATTTGCCATGACCTATGGACCCCGGTAGTAGCCTACAGCTTCAGCCCTATCTTGGAATGTAAAAAATCTGTTTCATTAACAGGATTTTAAAAATCCTCTTTTGAGCTCTTTGTATTCTTTTGTTATCGAAACGAATGGGTACTTACTTGTTTTAGATAAGCAGTAGGTAACTATGCAACGGTATTTTTTTTTTGTTTTAATAGAAATTGATTCTTAAATATTATATCAACCAAGCTGAATGAAATATTTTAGCTCAACAAGGTAAAATTTATCCACGTTTCCTATTCGTTTCCTCTAAATCTTTATAAATAAAAATGAATCACTAAATGCGTTGATAAGCGTAAAACTCGAGAACGGCTGGACCAATTTGGTTATTTTTTTTCCCAATATTCTTTGAAGTCCGAGGAAGGAAGAGAAAAATTGGAAAACTGCCAGGTATTTTTTTTGTTTAAATTACACATCAACCGCCACAGTCCAATAGCTTTTGACAGAACGACTTCTGCATTTATAAAATTATATTTTAAGGTAATGAGACGACACTTAAATAAAATTATTTAGTTATAAAATTTACAGTAACGTTCAAAAGTAGGCAAGTCAGTTGCTTGAACAAGAATATCCTCACAAACAACAGTTGCATCTATAGTCAGTTTATTGCGGTAATTTGAGATATTCTTGTAAAATACAAAGGTCAGACCACTTAATTTTCACACAAATAAAAATAGCACTTGACCGGTCTTTGCAAATTATGTGCTAAACAAACTAAACTCGCCGGTTCACATGTCGGTCAGTTAAGTTCGCGGGATGCGGGAAACGCATCCCGCGGCAATCCGGGCGGTTGCAGGGGCCGGTGTGGTCACCGACCTTTGCTTGGCTGATCGGTTTATCGCTGGGGAACTAAGAAGACCCACGTGCGTGTGCCCTGAGCGGGCTCCGATCATCAGAGGTCGTGGTGCATCGGACCGAGGTATGGGTCTCGGTTCTGCACACGAAGACCTCTGTCGCTCAGTGGTAGTAGGGCAACGCACGCGAAGACGGAGCTCTGCGACTACCTGGCAGAGTACCGCAATCGTGGCTTTGTGGAGGGTGGTGAAGACCCGGTTTCGGGGACCGGCTTAGTAACTCACGGCATCACGAGGTGGAGCCCGTTTTTCGGGCTGCCGCGATTGCTGTGAAAATGTCAGGTGGACACCCCTTTGGGCCGCCCACCCTTAATGCCGTAGAGATGAGTGGCCACACGAGCAGTGGTTGTCCGAGAGTTTCAGGTGGAAGCGGCCTCGAACTCTGCGGTAGGTTGTGCCGCAGAGAAGAGGTTTATGGCTTCAGAAGTGAAGTCCCTTCGCCGACTGCCCGCTGCGAGAGATGGAGAATAGGCGGCCTGTGCCGCTTCGACCGGGGGCAGCGGACATGGGGTCGTCCGCCGTCATCATAACACCGGACATCGAGGGGAGACGTGCTGTGTGTTTCCGGTATATATGTCTCTTCACGGCGCGCGCGGAGCCACACTCCGCGCCTAATCGAGGTGGAGCCCGTATCTCGTCTGGCGGGGAGAGAAGGTAGCTTGTCTAACGTCCCCTAACTCCGCCCATAGACGGCGCGAAGAAACACCGTGGGTTTTTAGTGGGTAGAAGTCCCACATACCTCACCGATCCCCCCATGGTCGGTTCGGGATCTGTTTCGCAGATTTTCCCAAGGAAAAAAAGGTCATCGAAATAATATATCTTTGCATTCAAGTTCGCTGGAGTAGGTAGGTATAGTGAAACACAAGATGTTTTCAATGTCATCTTTTAAATAAAATTGCGCTCGCTTTCTATAACAACATACGTAATCTAATCTGACACGACTACCTATCTAATGAAATTACAAATCAAAATACTATTGCCCGTATGAAGGTGTGTTTTTTTTATTGTATATAGGTAGATAAAATATAATACAATTGATATAAATTATGTATAGATCTCCATTTGCTCGTCGATATTATCTATGTATATCGAACTGTAGGTTGTTCAACGAGTATTCGTTGAAGTATGTGCGATTTTTTTGTAAGATCAGCGGGGTCGACGCACTCTTGCCTTACTTACATACTCTTATTGCTAACTTGAGGTACCTACATCGGATTGAGGGTCATTTCAATGACAAAATCTTTTAAGTTGTCAAATAAATAATTTTAATCTTCTGTAATTTATTTTTATTTAAATGACATTTTTTAACGGAAAACTACATAGAAAAAGGAATATGTACTTTACTTTGTAACTATGTTGTACGGATGTTATAAATTAAGCTCACTTTGAAATATTATTGGGTATTTCTTGGTAAAAACAGTCGTATTAATACTGTTTGGTCGACTTTATTAGAGTGACTCGAGCGTAAAATCAAATACTTTTTTATGATTTAAGTACCTACATATTTTCGTATACTTAGATCGAACGTAAAAGATGTTTTGAAATATTTTTAGGGTTACCCGGGTAGGTGCTTGATGAACTAATATATTTCATTGATATCCTAACTATATTACATTTGAAAACATAGATAAATCAGGATATAAGTCGCGTGCCTCGCGTTTCGCACGAGGTCACACTAGGATTGTAGAATATTGAAAACTTATAATATGAACAGCATTTATTTTAGGAACTTATCACTTCCGGGATGTGATAAGGTCAAGGTGCTCTCATTAAAAATGGGAGTATAACTATGCTTATTGCTAACCATATATGAGAAAAATTCTGTTTGATATAATATTTATGTAGATTAGAACACTGGCGATTCCCTCCTGCTTAAGATTGTTAATTTGGCGATTCGCTTAAGGATGCACTTAATTTTTGGACCTTCCTCGTTTTTGGCTCTTTTTCAGGTCGTTAGAAAAGCGTAAGTCGTAAGGGAGTTGTTACACTAATTAAATTTTGAGCTTAGATTTTTCCCGCGACTTCGTCTGCGTCCTTCGGGAATATTACTTTTTTACTCAACGTAAGGTTGTATGTGTTGTATGTTCTTTTCTGAAACCGTGACAATCTTGTACCTATGCAAAATTTCAGTGATCCGTTGAGCGGTTCTGGAATCCAAAGGGAACATATAATACAACACACATGGAATTTTTATTTATAAATATTAATTAATCATTCCAGATTAAGTATTTCAAAATACTTTTGAAATGTGTTCAACAGTGACTGCATTTTTCACCATAAAAAGAAAGTTATACCTACTTATTGCGTTTTCAAATAAAACGAAATATCATCCTACATTTTTGTCGTATTATTATGATAAAGGAATAAATCATCATTTCGCATTTGTATGTTTTATATAGACTTTCAATTGAACACTCAAACAAACTCAGTGCTCAGCATCACGTACGCACGTTGTACCTACATTATCATAGTGTTTCGCATTAAGCGAATTGAACGCTTCGTGATACTGAACCGACAATGTTTTTTTTTACCAATTCGATTCGACCTCGGTATAAAAGAAACCGTTTGTGCTGGCTGCGCCCTGCACGCAGTGTTTGCATGGTAGTGGCACGCGTCGATCAAATGTTGTCTCTCTCCATCCTCTTCTTGCTAACGCATATGGCGTACGTATGTTTGTCGAAATTGACCATCTCGGCCTGTTTGCTAATCAATATAATTGTGGCCCATATCGTCGGGTTGATAACTCGTTACGCGACGCTGGACATACAAACATGTAGTGTACCAGTCGGGTATTGATAGGCATCATTGGAATATTCATATATTACATTTTATTTGCGAGTTATTACTTGCGTGAAATTCTTTGTCCCAATATCCTTATCATTTATTGCATTTATATGCTGTGAAATCAATAGAGAAGCTATCAGACAATAAGTAGACGTTTTGTCATTTATTATAAATCAGTTTTAGTTGGGTTTGATATAATGATACCTATACCTGGATTTTCACAAGTTGCGCCACAAGTAACTACAGCAAGTGTGCTGCTGACTTTAGTAGTATTAAGGATAAGGATTGGGAAGGGTTAGGAAAATAGGCTCTGGCATCCATTACCGAAACACGACAGCATTTACGAGTACAATGCTGGTTTTTCATGGTGGTCTTCAGTACGGGAGCGGTTAGTTACACCAGATGGCCAGATGGCTTTTGTAAGGAGGCTGCTCAACTTCGTTAAAAAAAATTCTTTACCGAAGTTGACTCTGCGAAGAATTGAACCCGAAAGTCTTAAGACAGAGCGCTAGGCAAGCACTTTAATCACTCGACACGACAATCAAATGGGCTTTTCGCCGTTTTGCGAATTTCTTCATTAATTTCACTCATTATTTTAATGGAAATAAGCGGAAATGAGTTTTTTTTGTAGTTGTTTTAACTTTGAAATGTCGTCTTTTCAATGACATCGTAATCAGCCAGTTATAAACAGCACAGCCAAAGAGATTTGATTACAACAGCTTCATACAAACAAAATGTGAAAAGACTTTCTCTTCGACCGACCTATTGTTTACCTATTTATTATACTCACAATTCTTATAAGGTTGTTCTTTTTTTTAAATTAGTAATTAGATTTCTTTTTTCAATCTAGGTATATGTGCTTAACGAGTATTTTCAACCGACTTCCAAAAAAGGAGGAGGTTCTCAATTCGACTGTAATTTTATTTTTATTTCTATGTTTGTTACCTCAGAACTTTCGACTGGGTGAAATGATTTTGATGATTCTTTTTTTATATTACGTTAGCTGGTGCTTCCCGTGTGGTCCCATTTCAATTTGGTCCAGTTTTGACAATGGCATCCATGAAAAACGGTTTGAAGTCGGTTTTTTTTTGTTAAAAAGAGTTATTAGTTACTACGAGTATAATATACCCTTTTTGTGTATGCTTAGGATTCAATGTATCCAGTTCTAAAACCCTGTTAGACTTTGAAATTACTCGGTATTAAATGGTATTATAGTGAAATCGACTTGCATTTACTTTACTAAGTTTCTTTAGTTTTATTCTTTTTTTATTAATCTATAACCAAAATGTATTACACGACTATTGGAATGTGTAAAAATGTTTGTTTAAACAGTCTTTTATTTGTTACAGACACTTAGGTGACAAAGGCCAAAATGACTGTGGAGAAAAGTAAAGGTTTAGGCTTCAAAAAGCTGCCGCCAGCCACGAGGAAGGTTGCTCCAGATGGGGGATGGGCCTGGATGGTATGCTTGGGTGTCAGTTTAGTCAATGTAAGTAACAAAAAAAAAATGGTTTTTTATATGGCATGCATGTTTAGTCCTGACTTGGGCACTCCATCTAACGTCTCTATGGTGTTGCTTTGCTATTATGTTTTGAAGAACGTCGTTCATTTATATTTCAGTGATCAATCAGTCTCCTCAAATTGCCTCAAATAAAAGAGTTTTTTTTTTTGAAAATAAAGTGCGGACTATGCTTGGTATAAATACGTATGATTTCATTAATAGATAAGATATTGCGTAAGTGAAAAGCCTCCTTCTATAGCCACATCAAATTTTGAATCATACTATTACTAACTAATTTATCTGATATACCTTTGTTTGTACGGTAAACGTCCCAAATATTAAATAAAAAATAATTAAATAAAATCGCCTATCGAATGACGCAGTAAACCGAGTGCATAATTCAATAAAACAGAAAATGATTTCTAAAAGTAACTATGTAATCAACATTTTAATTTTAGTTTGTGAAACAGGCCCTTAGTGTCTTAATTCGATCATTTATAAAATGACTCATCATAAAAATGCTTAATTTTAACACAAATAGTTCGATAAAACGTCTAGTATTTTTGTTTTGTGTCTTATGTTTTCCTACCCCTTCTAATAGCGATCATTAAGCGGTTATTTTGGTTGATAATTTCATAAACAATTACATACGTTCTTCTTTTGTTTTTATTTGTTTTCATGTTTACGAATGACAATTAGATATCAAATGTAATTAAATACCTACTAACATTTTGGTGTACTTACAATATGAACTTATTTATATGATTTTAGAGAAACTTATAGTTTACAGCTTTTTAAAATATGCAAGACTTAAAAAATAAAAACAATTTTTTAAGAATTCTCCACCTATAGGTCTGACCTTTTTTAACGTTGGGAAATTCTCAAGCATACCGTCTTACCTACTTTATACTGTTAACTAGAAATTATGAACTATGAAATTAGAAGTTTTTCTTAAGTGTTTTCTTGCACATTGACCAAATTGATAAAACATTGTCACCAGTTCTTAGTTATTACATTTCCACATGTCCTCTCTAAACGAATTGAATACTTAATATATGTACATTCATATGATAAATATAACAGTTTTGACCGCTCACAAGGTTATTATTTGTAATTCCTTTGATCCAAACAATTAACGCTAAACAGGAAACGGGACAATGTGGTCGTAATTTATCAAATTTATACCGACTCGAATAATGTATAACATTATAACTTGGTATAGCTCACTATGGTGCCAAACAATGTATGAATTTGCCAAGCCCATTACCCACAGCATTCCCTTTCTTACAGAAGATAAGTATTATCGTCTGATAAGCGATATCCGCTTGTGTTTTTTTATGAAAATGTTTTTAACCTATTTTGAAGTCAAAAACAACTTAAGTCTTCACCGCTACCAAGTTCAAAATTAATAGGATGATAATTATCAAATCATATAAAGTACATGACAAATGGAAGTAAACAATCTAATTTCAACTGCTTTTGTAATAATACACAGATGGGCATCTCATCAAAACTATAAACAATATTCCAAGAACGCAATATATTTATTCAATTTTCTGTTGAGATAATTAATTACAAGTGTCATCGCAATATGCTCAATTGACACAAATTACTAAGTATAAGCACGTGATTATTCTAAGATATGTGTGCATATTACTCATTTTGAATCTATAATATAAAAACTTATTATGGTATTGTAGTAAAAAATAAATAAATGAAAAGACAAAGCAGAATGAGCGTGTTTTGATGAGAAAAACAATAAAATGTAAACGTCCTTCACTTTGTTGTCATTCATCATTCGTTTACCATTATTTTCATACAATGCATTCCGTAAGCTAATAGTGTTTCGCAAGATTGCATTTGAGTACCCGATTAGGTATGCCTTATTATCGGTGCAGTAGAGAAGGTGACTGGTGTATTGAAGAATAAGAGTATAACGTTACGATTCATCATCATTATTATGAGTCCGTCTCTCCACTGCTGGATATAATCACTAATTTAAGATCATAATCACGAATTTATGATAGAAATTTTCAATTTTAAAGAATATCTTTAAAAAAATTAAATAATAAAGTTTAGGTATGTCATAAATATTTTGTTTGATACTTGTAGCCTCACTTTATAAAACTGTCTACCAATTTTATTATTTTAAAGATGACAAAAATATATAAATAAGATGACAAAGATCTTATTTATATCCTGAGATTCTTTCGAGGTTTCTTCTGAGGATCGACATCATCTTGGCTTTTTTCCTTAAACCCTGGTAAATTTAAATTTATAATGACTATCGTAAGAGTTTCTTGGAAGAAATATTTTTGATGAATAAATATGATTTTGTAATGGTAATAACCTAAAAATATGAAGAAAAAAAACAAGGTCTCACAAAACAAGTTACGGAAAAAAATCTTATGTCAACTGTTTTGTAAAGTTATGTAACATAAAATGTATTTTTTTTTTCAATATGTAAATGCAGGTTTTGTTGAAGGTCATTGGGTATCGTTGTCAAGCAAAGGTTAAAATAAAGGTTTTGACCAAAAATATGAGTATCCAGTTAAACAAATGGCACTGAATCGTGGTCTCAACATGGATATATTTAGTGCAATAATTTTAAAAAACGTGTGTCTCCTGAAAACTTAATTTGTACATATTCAGAATATTTATCGCACTGATTTCAGTTTTCAACGCGCTCTCTCGAACCATCGTTCGGCCTTCTCTTCAAGGATTTGTTAGACGACCTCGGCGTTCACACGACGGGCGCATCCTTCATTGCCAGTACTCTCGACTCGGTCGTCAATTTCTCTGGTTTCTTCGTCGGTCCGGTGATAAAGACGTTCTCGTATCGGAAGGTGTGCGTTGTTGGATCGACGATATGCGCGCTCGGTCTCCTATTCACGGCACCGGCTAACAGCATGGGCCACATATTAGCCACATACAGTATTATTGGAGGTAAGACATATTTCATTGTTATACTAAATCCATATAAGTACGTCTGTTTGTCTGCCTGTTACCTTTTCACGCCTTAACTATTCAAATGATCATCATGAAGTTTTGCATACACATTGTTAGGTATACAGACAGAAGAGGACATACATAGGGGTACCTTTTATACAGAAAAAGGTGCCGTTACCAAGAGATCATATAAGTAAAAATTAAAATCTAACGCCATAACAGAAATAAGAATTGAATAAATTATTGCTCATATAATTTGCCAGGCGTTACATATTTTTTTTACAGCGCGGACGAATTCGCAGGCACCAGCCAGTAAAAAAAATTAATTTAATTATTATTATCGAACTAAAGTAGGTATTGATTTCCTAATGTGAGTTAAAATATTCATTTGAAAATCAAATACGATTTGAGCAATACTATACGATTTGAATTTCGTAAAGTGTAGTTAATTTTATTTTCTAAGTTAAAATAGTAACGCATCAAAACTGATGTTAACGAGGTTCAAGGTAAACTGGCTGTAGCCAGAACTGGAACTGTTGTAAACAATGGGGCCTACGTTGATATCATATAAATAGTAATTGTAGCTGTGATTGTAGTATGGGACTGTTCGTGGAACATCTTTTTAATTTTCCTTGTCGCTATGCAGAATGTGTTACACACGGCATGTCCGCCTAAAGGCCACCAGTTTTCAAGGTCAGCGGGGTAGAGTCAAGTGCAAAAGTTAGCCGATAAGAACCGGTATTCATCGTCTCAATGTAATTTCTTACTTCAGTTCCGTTTCATAAGTTATCTATAACTATAATGCGTTTTGCGGATGATTGGAAGCGTTTCCGCACAACATTACAAGTTTGTTTGTTCATTTGTTTGTTACGTTACCTATGCCAATAAAAATAAATAGGATGACATTGTTACTTGCACTGGAATA
Organism: Synanthedon formicaeformis; assembly: GCA_945859745.1. Classification (NCBI taxonomy): domain Eukaryota; kingdom Metazoa; phylum Arthropoda; class Insecta; order Lepidoptera; family Sesiidae; genus Synanthedon; species Synanthedon formicaeformis. Next base: position 9,203,454 of record OX243957.1, read on the forward strand.
GCATATAAAATAAAATTATGTACTAACATAAAATGTGATTGGTAATAAAATGTTTAAAATTAGAATTACATAGGTTTACATAGGTGTGTGTAATCGGATTTTATCGAAGTTACAATTTTCGAATAAATTTATTACTGTAAAAATAACTTACGTAAATAAAAATAAATCGACACTGTGTTGCTAACAGCAAATTTAGAGGACAAATTTAATGTTCAATGAAGGTTCTGAAAAGAAAAAAATCTTAAAATTTCTTGAAAAAACTAAAATCGTCATTATAATTTTTTTCCATCCAAAGTTCCTAGCCGAGAATTTAAACAATTCAATCAATATTATTGACGCAATAAAAACAATACACATCCACAGCTGTCACAGTCCAATAGCTTTTGACAGAACTGCGTCTGTCGGGTCAGCTGGTACCTATTAGTATAAATTATTCCTTATAACCATCGAAATACTACAATGGAATTTGTGTCACAAATGCCAAAGCGGCACATAAAAAGAACGCCTTTGACAGAATCATGGCGGACACTTGCCTTCACGCGTCAATGGTAAAAGGTAGTAACGATCAACTTCTACTATTTCATTTTAAACTCTAATGGGTTGACGTAAAGTCACATTTTCTTTAAATTACGTACTTATTATTATGTTTGTTTTGTTATAAATGACAGTTCATGCTCTACGCTTATGTCACTTTTAAATGTTCCATAAAATTCGTTGTGTTTTGTATGGCACGCGGGTTCCATGTTGTAGTAGTTTGATGCTTATAACCGAAAATGAAACGAACACTAAAGTAAAACTATGACTAAAAATTTGAACAATTTTAAACATCAATGAACGCGATATGTACCTATAGTGTTAACTTACACTCAAAGAAAAAAAAAATTGTTATGTAACTATTTACATTGTCTACATTAATGGAATTTTTCGTGATGCAATCGTGTAACGTAGTTATTATTTCCATTAAATGCAACGGGTAAATTTATATGTAGGATTACACATTGAACAAAATTTCCACAGCCTGTTTCCGATAGTAGTAAACATGTGAGTCCGTTGATTATTATTTTTGTCATTAGTACCGTGGATTAAAACATGTTTACCCATGTATCATCATCTCCATTTTCAAATAGCTGATGGCTATTTTTAATCCAAATGGATCGAGTTAAACACTACTCGTACATAGCTATCCTCCACAAATAAGAGTCAATTAAGCAATACTGTATACTCTCGAGTGTACACATCAATTAGATAGTAGTGATTAGATAAAGTTTTTATAACGATCCATTTGGATTGGAAATGTTTAAACAATGTGTCAATCTTGGTTTGAAAGTTGAGTCGCAACGGGAATTCCATGACATGATAGGTTGTTCGAATACCAATTAGAGCATTTTCGCTAACGTTGTCTTCATTGAATTAAAACTTTTTTCAATACAAATTTTTAGTTTTTTGCAAGGAGCTCTTCTATTGTAGGAGTTTATCCGATTTAAGGTTTTATCGTTTTCATTATATACAAATATTTATTAATATTATAAAACTTTGTTGACTGTTATTCACGACTAAACTACTAAAGCTATTTTGTTGAAAATCTATAATTTTTCATGTTTATTTTATTATTATTATTCGTAGTTTTGTTGTAATAGGCTTTAAGGTACAAATAACAAAATGAAATTTAAAAACTTTATCAAACTACACGCCGTAATAAGTTTTAAAATCCGTCGTTTATTAAAATTCAAATTTTTCAAGCTTGGGTAGAGGTGTTTATGCAACCTTTGATCTGTAATTTCAATAAAAAATAAAATATTTCGTAGGCTATGCCGGCCGGTAATGTTAATTTTAAATGTATTAAAATTACCTTTTGCGTACTTTACAGTTAATTACACGCAGGCTCATTACTTAAAGGGTCACCTATTTTTAAAGCTGCTTCTACACACAAGGCAGTAAGCGCCCTACTTATTTTTTAAACGTTCTTTTAAAGGCCAACAACGTGAGCCGTGTGTAGTCACGGTCGTGGCTATATTTACCCGGTAATTGGTATTTATTTATGATTCAATTAATCACTCTTTATAATCGCATCGATCCTATTTCTTGCTTATCACCTTTCGCTATTACGGTACATGTATGACAAAACAAATTTTTAAAAGGGAATATACAGTATGTAGCATTCAATTTATGGTCTTTAAATCAATGCCAAAAAACAGCACGCATTAAATGTCTCCACCCAAAAATACTATAGAATCCAATTGATATTAGGTAATAAAAAAAAATCATTATTATATAGGACTTTATCAATTCTTTTTTATTTATCACCAGTATCGAATGCATATTCGCATTTAATTTAATGGTCTTTAAATCAATGCCAAAAAAACAGCATGCATTAAATGTCTCCACCCAAAAATACTATAGAATCCAATTTATATTAGGTAATAAAAAAAATCATTATTATAATATAGGACTTTCTCAATTCTTTTGTATTTATCACCAGTATCGAATGCATATTCGATTAGAAAGTGCTGGCAAGAAACCTTATAGTTGGTTTTTTCATTATCAATTTTCTATACAATAAACATAAAATAAACCGATAATCCCAAGCAGCTCTATTAGTCAAATAATTATCAATCTACGTAGATTGATGCAAATAACCATTAAACCTAGCTTCTAGGATATTATTTTTGGTTAAAATAATTATCTTTGAAATTTTTAAATTATTGTAATATAATTTAGGATCTTGTTATAGAAGTGTTGTGCATTGACATATAAAAGATTCAGCGCCTCTTTCACCAACGTCAAGTAGGCTAAACCGTCACTTAAAGTCACCTGTCACCGGGAATAATTTAGCTGATATACCTTTGTTTGTACGGTAAACGTCCCAAACATTAAATAGAAAATAATTAAAAAAAAAAAGCCTATCGAATGATGCAGTAAACCGAGTGCATAATTCAATAAAACAGAAAATGATTTCTAAAAGTAACTAATCAACACTTTACTTGTAGTTGGTGAAAGAGGCGCTCAGTGATTCTCGTTTTTTCAACGGACCTCTTGTCAGATTTCTTTGTGATAAATTGTTTACAGACTATCAAATAAGTAGCCTATGTATATTCTTTCCAGGGTTCGGAGTGGGTCTCGCGTCTTCGTCCTCTTTTGTGTCACTCAACCATTATTTCTCGAAGAAGCGAGGTCAGGCCGTTGGCTTGTCAATGGCCGGGACCGGTTTCGGTTTGATGGTTATGCCCCAACTAGTCAAGCTGCTCTTGTGGGAGTACGGGTTCAGGTGGACTGTGGTCATACTGGGCGCGTTGGCCTTCCACGCTGTGCTCGGGTCGTGCCTTCTGCAGCCAGTCAAGCGCCATCTCATAGATGAGCCGATTGACTGTGAAATGCAGCAAGTTAAGGTGAGATTTATAATTAAGGTGAGACACTTTCAAACTCTAATCGGATCGATCACAAATCATTCGTGAAATGGACGCCATAGGAAAGCCGATAATCCATAAGCCTGACGGTGGGTAGTAACAAATCTAAGGAGATGGAAACATTGTCGAAGCCAAAAGGATAAAGGGAAAATGTCAAAAATCTTTATGTATAACTAGCTGGTGCCCGCGACTTCGTCCGCGTTCAAATGTTATATATAGATAAAGCCTTTGTTTATCGCGCCCTCTCGCGGTGAGTAGCCGACTTATTGAGTCAAAGCTGTTTGTCTTAATAGTTCTGCCACTGAACGATAGATGGCGTTAATCTAAATAAGGATAATATATATATTTTTAGCCTTTTAGGTCACACTAAATAGCTTAAAGCCTTCCTCGATAAATGGACTATCCAACACATAAAGGATTTTTCAATTCGAACCAGTAGTTCCTGAGATTAGCGCGTACAACCAAACAAACAAACAAAAAAACTCTTCAGCTTTATATATTGGTATAGATATCTTCCTATCCTATAAGTTAAAATAATGGATGAATTAAATAAAGTAAAAAGTAATACTGTTGGTTTTAATGAGAACGCGCGTTCTCATAGTCTACTCTGCGACTAATGGTTGCCAAATCGGGCATTGTCCTTTGCAAATTTGTTTACCAGATTGAGTGAAGAATTTTGTGTACTGTTTCAGAATATGGAGTGTATATTGGAGAGCGATGAGGAGGACGAAGATAAGTTTGAAATAAACCCGTTGGTGAGTCATCCGATGCCGAAGCTCACTACGCAACGTTCGCACACCAACATGAACCATCCCTCCGTTCGGACCATCGGCTTGCCTCGTGCCAAAACCTGCGACAAACCTTTGCAGGATTTCGAGAAAAATTCCAAATTAGGACCAGGTTAGTAATAAATCCATACCAATATTATAAATGTGAAAGTAACTCTGTCTGTCTACAGACAGATGGACGTCGGTCAGCCTTAACTACTCAACCGATCATTATGAAATATTGCATAAACGTTGTCAGGTACACAAGAAAGGACATAAGGTACCTTTCATTCAGAAAAAAAGTGCTGTTCCCAAGGGGTCATCTAAAATAAAATAAAATAAAAAACTAACGCCTGGCCAAAGTGTTATAGCAACAAGAGACACTTTATTTCTCGACTTTCTATTGAGTCCAAACACGCTATATTTGCTGTAAGTTGCTGAGGAGTTGGGTGTCCCGCAGAAAATTGATGCTGCAGCATCAGATCAAGGTTATCATGTCACGGATAAATATCATCGAGTATCACGAGTGAAATCCCTTCGTCAACTGGGAAAAGGGCTGATGATCTTCAAACGCCTGAACAGATCTTCACAATCTTCATAAACTAAGAACCATCTCGATCAAATCAGCTTTCAAACAAAAAAAAAAGCCGGATCACAATCGAAAAAATTCCGTTGGGTAGCTACAATTCCAAGGAGGATAGAGATGAGGAGGGCAATCTCTGAGTGTTAAAAGTGTCCTAGTGAGCTAGTCGCTAGTGAGGCTAGTGACAGTAAACAATTCAACCAAAATTCAACTCGGCGCACTTCACTCCGTCAACTACTGCTACATTCATTCCATACTCTCCATACTCTCAAACTCTCTCTGTACACACTAGCGCCATCTCAATTTATCGCTTTTAGTTGCCAATTTTTCAGTTTAACACCCATGTAAGATTGCGCTCCTTATCTCTACCCTCCTTATACAATTCCATAGATACACAGATACACCCATACGCAGATACACAGACACAAACGTCAAACTTATTTTGTGTTCAGTATTGACAAGCGCTGCGTCAGTGGGCGCCATGCAGAGAGTGACATCTAGCGGATGCATGAGCGAAGCCGTGCGCAGAAGGAAAGCTTCCGTTATATCGAATATTTCCAATATGGATTTCACCGGCAGTTATTTGCAGCTGTATCTGGATGTAAGTTCTTCTTTGGATGATAATAAAGATAATTACAAAAGACTCAAAAACTACTCAAACTCAAAAACTTTTGGACCGATTTTAAGAATTCTTTCACTTATAGAAAGTTACATTATCATTGAGTAACATAGGCTACCTTGTTGATTGTTTTGTTATATTGTTAAACTAGCTGGCGCCCGCGACTTCGTCCGCGTTGAAAAAGAAAAAAGTAGCCTATCCTGTGTCCTGTACGTCTAAATGTTTATCAACCAAGTCTCATGAAAATCAGTTAATACATACATACATACTTACAGAAAAAAATTCTAAAAATGGTCAATTTAGTTTCAGTATCATGTATAGAGCCTATAAACACGATATCTCTGAAAACAAAGTTAATTACTCCATGACCGACCCTTACAGATTTATTATTAGTATTGATGATAATGTAACCCAAGGTGTAAAAAAATCTATACTAATATTTTAAAGATATATTGGTATTTTTGCTTGTAATGAATAAACTCACAAACTATTGACAAATTAGTAGTCACTTGAAATTATGTACAGTAAGTAGGTACATTATATATTTTTAACTCATTTCAGACAGCCGATGACGAGGCAATAGAAATGAAAGCGATAAAAAAACAAGAGCCGAACGAGGAGAAGAAAACTAATTTCATTAAAAAATTCATCGCACTCATGGACTTAGATTTACTAAAAGACTGGTCTTTTTTGAACCTTTTACTTGGCCTCTCTCTGTTTTGGAGTGGAGAACTACAATTTAGGATGTTAACACCCTTCTTCATAAGGAGTCTAGGATATAATATGAATGATACGGCGTTCTGTTTGTCCATGACGGCCATAACTGATGTCCTAGTGCGACTGATCCTACCGCCTATATTCGATAGGACGACTATATCAAAGAAGATGATATTTTTTATATCAGCATTCTTTTTAGCAGCTACTAGGTCGGGTGAGTGGAAAAAATTTTACTTAATCGCCAACCATAGAGTTAGAGTACAGCTGTTCTCAATAATTTATTTGAGATTAGTTCTCAAGTGTTTGTTAATTACTAAATTAAATTACATTCAAATGATACTATTAAACAAATATATTATTATTTTAATAATAAGAGTAAATTTTGCACAGAGCATATTCTAGCTGCTGCACTTAGCATATTTTATTAAGACGCCGTATTTCGACAAATAGTTCTCATAAACAACAGCATTTAAAAGAACAAAAATTTTACTAAGGTCAAAATTTTAGAATCTCAAAAAAGTTAAAATAAAACAGTTAAATTTTTGCTTGACAACTACGATGTTTAAAATTTTTTGTAATGCGATGGTATAATACAGTTTGCCCTTACACTACTGAGTTTCAGTTAAGAAACAAAATGAATTGGGACACAGTAACTGTGAAAATTGTGAGTTTTAGAATTTTCTATGTGCTATACCTGTTCCAGTCGTTTATTTAACTTTAGACAGCTCGTGTACTAATCAAATAGATATACCCTGATGCGTTCTGATTCGATTTCTTTTAACAATCGATTTTATTCGTAAAGAAGTTTTAATCGATTTAACACATTCATATTTTATTTTTTCTCAACATTTTGCATTGTTTTATAAAAAATCACAGGTGTTTAAGTTACTTTATCATATATATATAAATAAATATATAAATAAATCGCTCAAGTTAATATTTTTATCATCTATCCAAGATTGGTAATTAATGTTACTGAGAACTCGAGTGATAATGATTCCAGTTCATACGGAGAAGAAACAGACGATTTTTTATAATTAAAAATAGTATTACAGTACCTATTTCAGTTGTTTTATTTTAATCGATTTATTTCAAAACGGTTTTTATAGTCTGTGGTCATTCATCACTATAAGTGGGCGGTGCCCGTCCATGAAGTACAGTATTCTCTGTAGTACATTGTACCGAAAATTATTGTAAAACTTCACGTGCGTGATCTGTCAAAAAAGTTAAATAAACGACTGGAAGATGTATAATAAAAGGTAGTTTCAATTGAATTTTAGTGTTGGCCGAGCAAAGTGAATGGGTCCCCCTTATGATTTGGCTGTCGATCTGCGGCTTCTTCAGAGGGATGTGCCTCAGCAACTTCACCCTAACCATATCGGAGTATTGTCCGCTGGAGAAGTTGCCCGCCGCCTTCGGCTTGCACATGGTCAGCAAGGGAGTGTTCGTTGTGGCGATTGGACCGCTCATTGGTGAGTTTCGAATTCTAGTCAAACACGACTTACCTAAACTTTATTCACTGAAACGAACTTATAGGGAAATAAAGCGTTCGGCTGTCATCATGTCGTGGACATAACAGACAATGTGAGTGTACAGAGTACATGTACTTTTTAGTCTGTTCGTAGAACTCTCACTGTTCAGACGCTTTCACTGTTGTTATACTGCATTTTTTTAATTTTAACGTATCTTATGTAACTTATATTTTTCATTTTATGATTATATCAGGAATCAAAATGTCTATTATCTTAATTAATAAATAATTCACAACTTAATAGCTACAATAGTTTATACAAAATAAAAAGTGTAGGGTTGTGGGTAAGTACGCAGGTATTACTATAATATTTTACTATAGTTTACAAAGCTATAAGTAGCGTAGAATGAACGTTCACCTATTATTGTTTACGCCCACTCAAGATTTGCTGTCCTCGTCTTTTCTATGGAATTGAGCGAAAGAGAAAGCGCTATATTAGCTCGTTTCAGTGAATTAGGTATACATATTGTTAGTCTGCTATTTCAATATGCTTATTTCAATAGTATGCTGAAGTTGATTGATTGATTGATTGATTGATTAAGTTGTGACGTTGCAAAAAGAGGTGCTCATTCATTCAGATTCATTCGTTTACATACATGATATTAAATTGGTATCAGACAGTTGAGAAACCAAAAGGATGCATGACATAAATGGTTTATTTCTTACAGGTTACGTGAGAGATTATACGGGAAGTTTCTCTATGTGTATTCACGTGCAAAATGCACTAATAATGTCCTGCGTACTCGTCTGGGGTATCGAATACGCTCTCGCCTTCACTCGCCGACGAAAAGTCGTACAGATTTAGAGAAAAAATCGCGACTAGCCAAATACAGCAATCGTCTGGTGGCTTGGGAATAAATGGCCACAATAAATTACTCAACATAACATACAAGCAATCAGTCTACATTTAAATGTACTGATATTCTGATAACATGTTGACTTAATTGAGTTTTGTTACGTAATATTATTTATAATTAATTGTAGTCGATTTTGTAAGTCTATACTAACGCTTCCATGTTTGAAGGTCACTTTTGTTTATTATATGGATTTCTTACAGTGCCAGTGTTTATTGTACAATATGTACATTGTACATGTCTATGACATTATATTATTATACTGTATAATTATACGGTATTTTTTTAACATTGACGTCTAATATAGCGCCATCTCACATAGTGTTGAGGTAAAAGTTGATTATCATCCTTCGACAATAATACAAGTAACACAAAAAAATACGAGATGGCGCTTTAAAAATTATAATTTTTTTTTTTTTGTAAAATTCTATTACAATAGGTATTAGAATTTAAAAGCAAATCTTTATCTACATAGAAAATTTAGTCTAAATAGTTGGTGTCGTTTCAGAGATACGCCAACTAATTTATGTACAGTTGTACAATACAACCATAGAGCAAAGAATCGCCGCGCCGCCGCCCTCTACTAGAGACGGCGTTATTCAATAACACAGTCTATGCACTGCTCACGCACTGTTTAGGTTTTGTGTTTCAAGACAATATTGACTGGCATTTTTTAAAAGCTAAAAATTGCATTTAATTACGTCCTTGTTATATGGATTAAAAATTTTTCTTTGATTTTTAAAATAAGGCTTTTTTTGGATAATGTTTACTCCACAACGTGCAAATAGAAACTGGTGGTCAAATGCGGCTTGAGTTGCGCTCAGCGCAATCGCGCGACGCGAATATTATTATAATATTATAAATTAGTGATGTGCCGAATCGTTAAAAATTTAGATCCGCGGATACGGATACGGATACGGATTTTAACTTTCTTACTCAATCGGTGTTGGTGCGCGTGTCCTTAAAAATTGCATTTAATTACTTGCTTGTGATATGGTTCACGTTTTTTTTTAATTTTTAAAATGAGACTTTTTTGAATAATGTTTACTCCACAACGTGCAAATAGAAACTGGTGGTCAAATGCGGCTTGAGTTGCGCTCAGAGCAATCGCGCGACGCGAATATTATTATAATATTATAAATTAGTGTTGTGCCGGATCGTTAAAAATGTAGATCCGCGGATACGGATCTTAACTTTCTTACTCAATCGGTGTCGGTGCGCGTGTCCTTGGAACGATAGTTGACGCCGCCACTTGACGCTTGCATTATAAAGGTGTCAAATGTTTGATTTTAAGAAATAAAAAATAATCTGAATGGAATTTAATAGCTTCCAATTGCTACCTAATTCACCTATAATGTAGAATTTCAGCCATTAATTAAAAATTAATAAGGAAAAAGATCTGCCAAAAAGTAACGGATACGGATACGGATCTTATCCGGCATATCCGGATATCCGGCACATCACTAAATATAATATTATTATTATTGCGGCGATTCTTTGCTCTGTGGTACCTATTATATTAAAGTAAGTTCGAAGAGTGTGATTCAAGAAAAACAGTGGATTTGTTTGGCTCTATTCTGCCACAGTTCTATGTAAATGTAGAAAATATTAAACATTTTTTATGATTTCAATATTAAATAATACTTGTCAATGTCTCAAACGTTTATATGCAGTAAACACGAGACAATATTAAAGTACACGTTGAACGAATTATATTTGTATTCTTAATTTCATATTTCTATCGTATATATAAAAAATATATCTAAACAATATATATATCAGTGTGCATATGATATAGGTATGATAATAAGTCTGTAATATTTTTAGAAGACTGTTTTGTAGTTTTTATGTACTTAGAAAACGAGATGAAAAAAAGAAATTTATTTGGAATAGAAATGAATTGATTTTGTAATTACATATATATTTTATCATAACGAAATTAATATACATAATACAATGAAATTAATACAAAAATTAATCAACAAATCAATAACAACTACCATTCTGAAGAAATAATAGTATTTTTTTTTTAGATTTCAATGGTCACAATTTTTTTAAATTATATGATGCGAAATCAATATAACATATTAATATAGATTTATATTTATATTCTTATATAATTTATAGAAACAAGTGCTATCTATAGGCGTGTAAGTTTTGTATGTAATGTTTAATTTTTTTTTTGGTATTTTTAAGTAAAACGTTTAATAATTCCGAAACAGAATTAAAGGGTTTCTTCGGATAAATACCTGAACTTCGGATAAAAAAAGTATAAACTTAAGTAGAATATCGCAACTACTTCTTACAGGATAATAGGACTTATTATTTTATTCATACGAATTCTTCTGATAGTTTTACACCACTCAAAAATGTACTCTTTTTTTTTTCAATTTACCAATTGTAACTGAAGACTAAATGAAATATTTTCTTACAAGTTGCCATGACACGTAACTAAATCAGGGACTTTTTGTTACAATTTGCCATGACTAAAACTCGAATTTTTTGTTGCAAATTTGCAATTTACCATGACTTAAAAAAATGATTTTTTGCCAAAATTAGCCATTAAAATTATCCATGATCGAAATTAATTAATGGTTATGGTGATAATATTTGCTGCGACCTAGACTAGAATAAATAATATAAATATATGGGTTTTTATAAAAAACACCATGACTTTTACTAACATATTTTCTATATAGTAGATATTTAATTTTTGTATTAAAAACATCTTTGGACGGGGATTGGTTGGGCAGTTTGTATGGGAATGGGGAATTTGATAAAATGGGGGTAAATTCTATATGGGGTAATCCCCAGATAGATAGAAATCTTGTATGAAAAGTGTATTTCGTGTCGAGGAACGAAACGATAGCGCGTTATAACCTGCCGGCGCAGCGACATCTGTCGTCAAAAAAATAAACTGTTAAACTTAATTTTGGGAAGCCAAGTTTTCACTTTTGACGTGCAGTCCTACGACTGACATGTTTTATTAATTTTTTTTTATATACTATATTAAATAGGACGATGAAACGCGAGTTATTTAATAGTAAATAGTTCACCGTTATATGTATACTATATCTATTATAGACTTTCCATAGTTTCGTCTTCCGATAAATGTGTGTGTTTGTATTGTAAGTGTTTATAATATAATATGTGTTAAGATTTAATCAATGGTGATTATTAGACAATTTTGAACGTGTGATTATATTGACCAAATAAAAAAAAAAGTACTTATCCAAAGTACTTATTTAGAACGTCGTTTTATATGGATATAATATTATTAATTTGTATAGTGTTTTGTATTTGTGCGCTCGGTGGAAGGTTTTTTAACTGAAATATCAAACAATTTTAGAATTATATATGTGCCAATTATTGTATAAGAGAGTGTATACATTGATATACTTAATGTATAAAGCAATATTCATTGCTTGGTTGATTTGTATAGAATTATACAATTTTATGTCACATTGTTTTATTTATGTACTTATGTAAAAAGTCGCCAGCGAGTTTTTAATTGTGAGGGTAGTAAGTGAAATTTTATTTTATTTTTTAATAATGACAAATACGGCCAAAAGGCTAAAAGGCTTAAATGCCTATATTATAGGCTAAAAGGTGTGTTTTATGATCTCTTAATTCCGGCATCATTGCAACCAGTCAGTTTCTAAGGATTTTATACTTTCATCACACTCGCAACCTTCATTTGACGTGTCAGGCGAATTAACTAGCTAGTGCCTGCGACTTTGTCCGCGTTGAAAACTTAAAATTAAAACACCTGGGGCCTTAGTCAAAGTAAAATTTTAAAAACGATAACGAAGTTCGAAAAAATAAATGTATGGGAAGTATCACGTGATTTAGCGACGGTATATGTCAATCCCATACATTTTATTGTTTACGAACTTCGTTATAGTTTCGTTGTCGTTTTTAATTGTTACTTTGACTAGGGCCCCTGTATAACGCCTGACATCTTTATCGCAGTTACGAGTGTGGCGCCGAATTTTTTATATTTTGAGACGATCCCTCTGGAGTCTAAAATTTTTTCAGGATAAAAAATATCCTATATGTTAAATCCAGGTAATCTGTGTCATTTTTTTATCCTTTTGCATGTTGTTTGTTGTAAAAGAGTAACAAACAATACCCTCTCAAACTTTCGCATTAATACATAGATCATTTTAATAGGAATAATAGGATTTAAAAATACTATTTTCTGTTCCATACAAGTATTAAACTAACTGGGATGGAATCACGCTGGAATTAAGAGATATCATACATTCCCAGGGCCTCTGACAATTTCCCTTTGTAGCGATTGCACGACATTATATTATTATAAATTGGTCAATTTTTTTTGGAGTTTAAAGAGAATTGATCCAGAGGTCCTCTAGTTTTTTCACTTGTCAACGGAATTCGCTTGAGAATTCTTAGATATAACAAATATTATCAAGTAAGAAAATTATATTTTAATTTTTTATTGCTTTTTTTTTAAAATTAGCAATAAGTATTTGAAAAAATATAGGTGTAAAATTTCCCATGGTTCAGATTCGTGTGATAATTGCGAATTTTATTAATCTTTCTTTGGCCATTTTGGGAGATTGCACCTTAAATAAATTTATTGGTGATTGATGTTTCTTAATACTGGACTATTCATAATCACTGAACCGTAACAAAAGAACAGGACTTTTGCAATCATTTTTTTTATTCCTTTTTTTCTCCATTCCATCGCGACCACATTCAGTCGATGTTCGTAAATTTCACACCAATGAACATTCCCTCTGTAAAGACATTTTCTCTTAAGAAAAGCCACTAGAAATACAATGTATTAGAATACAAAAGAAACACTATAAAGGAATATTGATTGTAATGTTTTTTATATATAAAAAGTACATATATAATTTTATATGTTAGATATAAGCTTAATGTAAACAATCTTAGGAAATATAATATGTACCTATGTAGTACTTATTGCGGCTTATTTTAAAAATGGACCTTTTACTTAAACTTGTTTTATGTGAGTATTCACACTTAATTTTATTTTTTGAATTACACCATAATTTAAATAATTCACGTGGAAGAGCAACTCATGCTGTCATTTTGTTGATAATTTGAATTTGAATTTCATGTGGATTCTGTACTTATTTTTAAGAAATAAATTAGTTTAAAATACCACTCATAAAAAATACTTAAAGTTATAGCTTTCTGTTTTGAACATACAACTGTTTTATTATTGATAAGACGGCGATAGAGTTGTATTTAAGTTTGAAAAGAAAACGTATTTTCGACAAGTAGAAACTGAACTAACTGAAAACGGTTTTATAATATATTATAAATTGACTATGTTAATGTTAAACTATAATAATTAAGTTTGAAGTTAAACTTAATGATTGAAAAATAGGCAAATACTCTAATTATATTAAAATTCAGAAATGAAAATGTGCCAATTTTATGCATTACATGTTTAAATAAATAAAATCAATGTTTTTTTGTGTTCTCACAAGAAAATTTAATGAGTGTCATTTTGGCACGGATTTTTTTTTATAAATTTATATGTGAATACTGTTCAATTTTTTAATAGACCCTAATATGTTTTCAGTAGTAAAAATATTTTGAAAACTAATATCTTTTGCTAGATCATTTTGACGAGTTTTGAACTCGTTTAGTAGTCCTCGAGAGGACGTAGTAAAGTTTTTATGGTATGTTGTAAAGTTATAATGTCACATCTAGTTATTTTATGACAATAAATATATTGTTACGTTATTTCATGTGTGTGTTATTGCTTATCTTATTTTTAATTACTTAGTCTGTCGACACTTTAGTACTTTGGATCATGGTGCGAATTGTTTTACATTTATGTAATAACTTTTATATTTAGTTGATTAAAAAAAAAAACAAAAAAAAATACAATGAATAAAATAAAAAATAGTTACCCAAAATATACTAGTTTTATTTTCATTGTCTTTTTTTATATGTATATCCAATGCAAAAATTGAGCTCGATGATGCTACTTTATAGAAATCTAAAGAATTTTACTTTTGAAACGAATTATTCAAAACGGTATCTAGTATTAAATAGTATAATTAGTCCTAGAACATTTTGTCCACGTGTCAGCTAGGTTACTTTCCAATTAAAGTGAAAAATCAAAGCTTGAACGATAGATTTAAAATATATTTAAATTATCATATTAAAATGGGATGCCACGCTTTTTCTTACCGAATTCAGTTAACTATTCTATTGCATTGTCTCATCCAATGGCCGAACTTTCTGATTCTACTTTTGGTTACCTTTCTCATATTTGAAGGATAACTAGTTGGATTTGTAGTTTGTTTATTCATTGTAAATTTAGGTAGGTGTAAATCCTGTAACCTATCCACCGTAAATAGGTGGAAGCCATTATCTTTTTTTGGTTTGTAATCAAATTTTGGACATGGGTATAAACATAGGTAGGTAAGTATAAAATATAACGAAATAGCAAGACTTGCATAGCAAGATTAGTGCAAACACAAGGAGGAAGGAGTATTTGTATTCAGTTACAATAGGTTAACCACAAATGCACGTTCGTGCGTGGTGTATTTTCATTATTAGGGTCTGAATAGAATTCGATAGTCGTATATACGTTTGGGAATCGATAGAGGACAGGATTAACTGAAGTTTTAAAGGTTTCCCTTTAGTAACGGTTGATCGGTCGTTCGAAATAGATGAAACTTAGGTAGGTAATTGTAATGCGATACCCATTAAGTATATACTACAGTCTACACTAATAGATGGATAAAAGACTTTTATATAAGTGAAAAGCACTAATTGTTGAGATATTGAGTTTAATACTGGCTGGTTTTATTTTAAATTGAGAAAAAATGAATGAAAGAATTTTCACGATAATGAAAATTTTACAGTCAAGTTTTCGAGAGATGTGAGATAGTAGTAGCAGGAAAATGTTTTTTTTTTAGATTTAATGTTTGTATTTTAAAATGTTAAGTTGAATTTAATATAATGATTATGTGAACATGGAAGTTTGATTTAACCACCGAATTCAAAGATAAGAGACATAGATAGAAAGATGAAGTGAAATAAAGAAATACAACAACAACACAAATTGTGTGTATATGCTTTTGATTTTTGTTGAAGTTATTAGAATATGTTATCGTTTTCTTTGATTCTACCGAATTATTCATAATAATTAATAGATGTCTAGACATCTATACCAGTTCTATTTCTATACTTACATTATAAATTAAAGTCGCTGTCTGCTTCTGTCTGTTTCTCCACTAACTTCTTTAAAAACCACCCAAAGGATATACAGAGTTGTTACTAATGGAAAGAGCGAAAAAAAAAATTCAGAAAATTTGCAGAGGTCATTAAGAGTCCATTCTCTTATCCCCTCCACAAATTTTATCTTATCAAGGTCGGCAGCGTACTTTTAAAACCCTATAGTTTTACTTGTGTTCTGTCTGGCTATGGTAACTGGCTGCCATCAAGT
Source organism: Synanthedon formicaeformis (assembly GCA_945859745.1). Taxonomy (NCBI): domain Eukaryota; kingdom Metazoa; phylum Arthropoda; class Insecta; order Lepidoptera; family Sesiidae; genus Synanthedon; species Synanthedon formicaeformis. Next base: position 9,219,391 of record OX243957.1, read on the forward strand.
AGAACGTCAGCAATAAGCGTGTCTGTCGACCATTAATTAGGTATTGTGCTCTGAACAAATTCCTGAAGGGTTGACAGCCCCTCTGGTGTGTTTTTACTCTTTATCTAAACTTATAAAATCGATTGTCCTGACTATCAAAGCACAACCAAAACTTCTAAGTCTAGTAAGCTAAAATTTAAAACATAAGCGGATCTAATAGTTTTTTTCGAAATTTTCAAACCCATGCGAAGCCAGGGCAGGTCGCTAGTACAAAATAAAAGATATTAAAGTAAAACTGAGAATTGGAGAACATTCATATTGTAAGGGAAACATTAATTTTTTAAGAATCCGTTAATTATTTAACACACAAGGAGATAATTACTTTGAGAAACGAGAGTACCTAGGTAAATATTAGATAATAATATATTATATCATACGATTATGCAATGTTTTTAGATTTACCACTCAGTGGAAACTTTAGTCGTACGGTTCTTAAGCTTGAAATTTTTTTGCAATTATTTTCTACAAATTATACATAACTATTATATAACTTATATAAACTTTTCTTTTTTATGTTTATTAATCTCGTCGATAAGAAAATTTTTGGTATACTTATAGTTTTTTTTTTTTGCTTTACTATTATGTATATTACCTATTCATTTTATTTTTAAGGGTTTTCAAGTTTAGAACGTTTCAAGTAATATCGATACTAAAATTCTATAATAATAATTACTATAGACTAGGTTAGGCCCAGCTTTAACTTAACTAAAGTTCGCAAGTACACGCACTTATGCGAACGTTGTTTCCAGGTCAATTAATAGTAAATAATACTATTGAATGAATGCTTACGCATCACTGCCCTACTTAGAGAGGAACGATCTAATAGATCTATGATTGTATTATTATTACTGTACTCCAAGACACAAGGTTAAGACGAGTATCTATGACTATGAGGGGTGAATTGAAGAATATAAACTTTTTTATTGTAAAAATACATATGTTTTTAATTTAATATTTGTTTCAGTAATAGTAGTCATTAAAAGTATGTTATTTATATTTAAAAAAATCTTTAAAATATCGCCTTTCATGGTTTAACGACAATATTATCAACAGTCAAAGGGAAATGAAACCTCAATTTTATATTTTTTTTTAAATTTTAGGTACATTTCATCGGAATTTTAGAAGTTCATTTTTTTCGAAACAAATGCGAATAGACATACTATTATATTTACTCAGACGTAGGACATACGAGTATTATCTTCGACTTTTTAGTTTAAGTTTGTACATGTAGGTATATCTAGTCGGTTGTTGTTTTTTATAAACATATTACACATAATTCATATGTAAAGTCGTACTATAGTGACTTAGCCCTGTTACAATAATTAGGGAGTAATTTTTTTAATACCTACGTACCTAAATAATTGTCAATGCAATTCTCATTGAATAATTAATAATTGAAAAATATCTATTAGCACATCAAAATTTTAATATACTTAGGTAGGTATTTACTTTTTTAAGAAAATCAAATAAATACCTAAAATATCTTATCTCTTAGATTAATTTATTCAAGAAATTTCAATCTTTCAGTATGTTAACCTCTACTTACTACTTATTGTGTTCGTCAGATGCGATCGAGCAAAGACAAGGTAGGGACGCCTCCGACTAAGCGACATGGTACCGTAATAGGATTTGTTTCTTTTCAATTTAACTGTCTAAAATCAAGACAATATAAAACCTTCATTTATAACAGTGTACTTAAATAACAGTGAAAAATGGATGAAGCTTTTGCTCACATAGAAACAAACGGAAGCAAAAGAAAAGATTTAGTTCCGCCTGATGGTGGTTGGGGTTACTTTGTGTGTGTCGGGGTTGGATTAACGTTTGTAAGTACATAATTATCTTTTATTAATTAAAACAAAATAGTGCCAAAATGAAAAGGTTCTGTTATCTTTGTTTGGTGTGTTAATTACTGAAATAAAAGATAATAAACACGTAAATTTATAACTGGATCTTTAAATATATTCAAATAAGTACATATTTCATTGCGATTTAGTGGTTATTTAGTTTTGGAAGTATTGATATTTTAATGATAAATGCATGTAATTAATTTACCGTACCCTTTGCTTCCGACTTCCTAAATTGTATCTTAATAATTTATAAACCCATGTATTATTCTCATATTTATTTATAAATTATAAAACTGTAAAATTTCATCAAAATTTGTTCAGCGGTTTTTTCATGAAAAAGTTACTAACGTGATTAGTAATTTGACATTTTGCATTTACAATATTGAAGAGAAAGACAAACGATGAAATAGAAAGTTAATCCTTACATATTAATTAATTATTTTACTTAATTAATTAATTATATGATCCATTAATTCTTTAATCGACGACTCGTTGGATAAGTGGTAAGGTATTAGGGGTTCCGGGTTCGATTCCCAGCGGGCTCTGGTCTGGGGCCCCAGCCGAGAACAAACCAATGCAAACGGGAGCATTGCGTATTTACGAACGTAAATAGGCTTTATGCCCAGTGATCGGTCAAAATTTTATGTGGGCGCGTTACAACAACCAATCACCGGGCTTTATTTCTATCGTTTCGTAAATACGCAACGCTCCCGTTTGCATTGGTTTGCTCTTGGCTAGGGCCCCTGGATTTGGAAAGTAGTGGCAGAGCACACTACGTTTCGCAGTCATTTGGGCAATCCATCTGGTGGAAGTAACCACAACCACCCCCTTACAGAAGACCACCGTGAAATAACAGCATTTGTGCTGTTGTGTTGCGGTGAGTGAGTAAGCGAGTAAAATGTAAGACAGACAGAGTTAATTTCACATTTATGATATTAAAGTATGGAGGATAAAGTGAGTGAGTGAGAGAGTCCATTACCCTATCCCATTCTTATCCTTAATCCTTCTATGGTCGGCAACGCACTTGCAGCACCTATGGCGTTGCTTGTGTTATAGACGACGGTAGCCACTTACCATCAAGTGGACCCTCAGCCTGTCTGTCGACCTGAACATTAAAAATATAATGCTAAGAATGTTATTAGGCTAAACGCGTGAAAAGTCCTTCCCTAGATTAGTCTTTTTTAGAGTGATAAAGAAAATTTACTTACTTTCTTCTGATAGATTGTTTTTCCTATTTATATCCATAATATAATATGATAACGATTGTTATATTACTTAGTACCATAATTCATTTTATAATATTATTAAATAAAATCAAATTTATTTATTTTACTAATAATCTTCCTATGTCATTTACATTATTTTTCTACTTTACATTTAATAATTGCTAGTTAGGCATTAACATATAATATGTTTGCAGAAACATTAAGTCCGATAAAAGTGTTTAAGTGGTTACATTAAGCGCCTCTTTCACCAACGTCTAGTAGGCTAAACCGTCACTTAAAGTCTCGTGTCACCGGGAATAATTTCGCTGATATACCTTTGTTTGTACAGTAAACGTCCCAAGCATTAAATAGAAAATAATAAGAAAAATCGCTTATCGAATGATGCAGTAAACCGAGTGCATAATTCAATAAAACAGAAAATTATTTCTAAAAGTAACTAATCAACACCTTACTTGTAGTTGGTGAAAGAGGCGCTAACCGTTTTAATACTCTCATTGTTAGTTCAATGTTTTTTATCCACACGCCAAGTAAGAAATTAATGCATGCGATAAACAAGGGCAGTGTCAATGTTGTTTACAGATAGCCCTAAAGGTGTCACAAAGTGATTGTAAAGAAAACAATGGCATTACTGGTGCAGTTGTCTTTAAATTAATTAATGAAGGGATAAATAGTGCGATTTCGTAAACGTTGTCGCTTTCACGGCATACTCGTAACTATAGGACCGATTGCGCTTTGGAAACCGGAGACAATAGCTAGTAATAGTCCAAATGTAAAGGCAATTGCGTAAAACAGTATTAATTTTCCGAAGTTGGAATATACGGACTATTTAAAAATATTTAATAACATTAAGCGCCTCTTTCACCAACGTCTAGTAGGCTAAACCGTCATTTAAAGTCACCTGTAACCGAGGATAATGGAGCTGATATACCTTTGTTTGTGCGGTAAACGTCCCAAACATTAAATAGAAAATAATAATAAAAATTCGCCTATCGAATGATGCAGTAAACCGAGTGCATAATTCAATATAACAGAAAATGATTTCTAAAAGTAACTAATCATCACTTTACTTGTAGTTGGTGAAAGAGGCGCAAAGACTTTTTTGAATAATATTAGTAGCATTTTCAGATAAACATAATAATCTTTTTCAGATGTTAGGATTTGGATCGTCGACGGCTTTCGGAATACTCTTCAACGAGTTTTTCTTGGAACAAGGAGGCGCCAGTGGCGTTCCTCTAGTAATAGGGGTATACAATGGAGCACTATCGATAGCAGGTACGTATTTTGGTCAGAGATTAACAACAACCTATTCACATGATCTAACTAAAGGTGTTTCATGTATAACCCCTTGCGGTCCGTGCGGTTACCCAAGAAAGTACGAGTATGTTGTGACGCACGATTACTTCACTACGAGATAATTCATTTATTATATTATTTAAGAGAAACAGAATAACATTTATTAATATTGCATAAAAAATATTTATTTTAATATCCTAAAAACTTGCACTCAAAATCACAAAAAATAATAAATCGGCAGTTGACATTTAAAAACATAGTTATAGAATAATTTATTTCTTTAAATAGATAACCATATGGTATTTTGATGAAATGTAGACTAAAATAAAATTTAAAAAAATAACGTTTAAATTTAATTACTAAATGTGATCAATAATTCAATATAATGTAACTATTACTCTAATACATAACAAAAATATTTGCTCTTTTCGTATTTACGGATCGAAATGGCGCCGTAAATAGAGTCGTAAAATAATATTACATTACTGTCTAGGCTGGAGATAAAACAATTAATTGTTAGCTAAGTAATTGTTTGATAATAAGCCCATTGGGTGAGTGGTTAAAGTGCTTGCCTTAACGCTATGTCCCGGGGGTCCCGGGTTTGATTCCCGCTTTGAAAATATCCTTGAAAATGAACTTTTCAAAGCTCATATTTACTCGTACTTTACATAAATGAATAAAGTAAGAATCTGTTATAGAATGAATATAAGCTATTTTTAATATCAATCTGTGAGATATAGAATTTTAAAAAGGTTAGGTTAAATTAGGAAATACAGTTTATACAATAAAATGGGTAATTGAAAATTTAATGTCCAGATAATACTAGTATATCGAAGTCTAATAGGCTTCGATGGCTCGACATCATAATTATACAAAATGATACTGAAAAATCAAATGAAAAAGTTGTCACTCAAAAAATAAACAATTTCATTTATTTATTTACGGACACGGCTAGTTTACGATCCCTCTTTACATAATTATTATGTATAAACCGAATAAAATCAGTCTATCCATTCTCGAGTTTTTGAAGCATACACAAACCAACTTAACATCTTTATTTATAAAGAAGAAGATAGATATGTATACATTTTTCCTATTATTATTTAAAATACCTTCCGCACATATAGCCCAATAGTATTTAATCAAGCCTACTCTACAACGACGCGGTACAGTTGATCTATTAATTCAATAGTACATTACTTAGTGCAGCAACTAATGTTCAAGTTACAACCGTAATTGACAATGAACAAACAATTGATTGAGTAAAAGGACCGATCGTTCTCACTTATTGATCATTATTGCATCTGTTTTCATATGACAATCCGTACTAATATTATAAATGCGAAAGTTTGTATAGATGTATGGCTGTATGGCTGTATGGATGTATGGATGTATGGATGTATGGATGTATGGATGTATGGATGTATGGATGTATGGATGTATGGATGTATGGATGTATGGATGTATGGATGTATGGATGTATGGATGTATGGATGTATGGATGTATGGATGTATGGATGTATGGATGTATGGATGTATGGATGTATGGATGTATGGATGTATGGATGTATGGATGTATGGATGTATGGATGTATGGATGTATGGATGTATGGATGTATGGATGTATGGATGTATGGATGTATGGGTGTATGGATGTATGGATGTATGGATGTATTTATGTTTGTTACTCTTTCATGCAAAAACTACTGAACCAATCACTATGAAATTTTGCATACACGTTGTCTAGGACACCAGAAGGGTACCTTTTATCATTCAATGCGGACGAAGTCGCGGGCAGCAGCTAGTTATTCATACTTAAGGCTTAGCGTTTGCGTATTAAAAATTTATTACTTTACGTAAGTTTTTAGAAAATTTATCTAGATCTCGATGTACTAGTCTATTTTGTGATAAAGATTTGGCGATTAATTATGTATACAATTAAGTATACAATGAAATTAATATTTTTAATATGATGAAAATATAGCTCCTATGCTCTAAATCTAGAAGGTGTCCTTCCATAAGTTATTTCAAACTGGAGATTATATTACTACTAATTACTTTCTTGAAGAATTAGAATTCTTTTACTAATTTACTAATTTAGCAGAATATAAGGAAAATAATAATAATCTATCATTTATTCATGTCTTGTATCATTTATTTTTGTTATTATTATTCAACAAAGTAGTTGAATAATAGTTAAATGATTTTATGACTGAAATTAAATATGCAAATATTTAATTTCAGTCATAAAATCACTTAAAATCACTTTGTTTTATGACTAAAACAAAGTGTTTTTATGACAACAAAATGATAAGCTAAAACGACAATTTTGAAGATGAAGATATTTTAAGATTGTGTTAAATTGAAGGTATTAGATATCTAATACCATATTATTTATAAGCTAAATAGCTCATGAAACTCTGTTTAAATAAAAGATTGTTAAACGAATTTTGCATGTTTGTTCGTTTAGTTAGTATTAGTACCTACTTCTAAGCTAAGGTTTTCATTAGGGAAATGTAGTAAAGTTGCAAAATAATATCTATTTGAACTCATATACTGTAAATACCACTTTACATTTTTTTTTACATGATGTCGACATCGGCATTCATTCTATTCTTCTATCTTCCAATAATGTAAGTAAGTAATGTTTACAAAAGATAATAATGGCCACAATACAAGACCATAAAATTGTTGCAATTAAGATTATTAGGATGGGCTTGAATATAACATTTAAAACACCAAAATTGACCAAAAGAGGTCTTTTTCAGTAGTAACCAAAATTACTTCTGAAATTGACCTTTCTTTTTTTAGAAACAAAAATACTTATGTTTATTGCAAATAGACTATTGTTTTATACAACATTTCGTCAAGACTTTGACCCCAATGATATTAAAAATGGGGTTTTAAATATCATTGATTAATTAAAATGGGTTTAATTAAAAGTTTGTTTTTATGATCCCTAAAAGTTAGGAGAACATGAGATGAGAATTATATTATTTAGTGCAGTTATTCTTTTGAAAAAATTAATGTCTTTGATAAAAGAATGCATGTCTGTTTGTACGGGTCAATAACCAAAACGGCTTAAATAATTAAGTCACTAGAAAAGATTCTGTGCACCTCACTGGTCCGGGTTAGTCCAACTTGTTATACTAGGTATTTGTTCTACGATAGAAAATTGGACAAAAAAGTCCAAGTTTGAGTAGAATAATTTTAATGGAACATGTCCAAATTGTTCTTACTGAAATATCCATAATTATGCTTTTGTTCTTATTTCTTGAAAACATACTTTTCAATTTGTTACAGGCTTTTTAAGCGGAATAGCCTTAAAGAAGTATTCATTTCGCCAAGTGGGAATAGTTGGAGCTGGACTATTCGTTCTGGGAGACGTGCTGACTATATTTGTGCAAAAAACTTTGCACTTGGTGTTAACTTTCGGCGTCATCAGAGGCAAGTACATCTAAGTGGTAACATTTTACAGGAAGGAAATTAAACTGTAACAAGGAATAGAAATTACACGTGTATTGACGAGCAGAAACTAAAAAGTTAATGATGCGTTTAGAAATAGTTCTTATGCGAAGAAATTCTGCATTATTCTCTCGAAGCTTAAAATTCATGGCATGTTATTTGATGAGAAATTTGTCAGTCTAGCTAGACTGATGACATAATTATGCCGTTGAAACGTGGGGCATAGTTAGGTCTCTAACTATGCCCTAACTATTAGACATATCTTATAAATGTAGTTACAAGCTTCTGAGAAACGGTTCGAAGAAATAAACCAACTTCACGTGGCGCTTGTCAGCGGCACGAGATAATTGCAATTGATTCCTAAAATTATATTAACATTTACCATAATTATCGGACGGCAGACGACCAACTGTCTTTATTTACATTAATCGTTTAATTATAATTATTTTAAAATACTATCAATGTTCCTATTATAAACATGCAATCAATGGAAAAAACGTAACTGAGATTGTTACGAATTAGAATGAATTTGTTCGTGATTATTGCGAATATTTTTTTTTGGTTTGAGGGATTTCAATAAAAGAATATAAATGCTTCTTTACTTTAAAAACTGAAAGAAAACTATTATTAGAAGGCTCTATATATAATAGAAAATTATTATAGACAGCCTGAGCCGGTAATCAAAATGGAAATATTATAAAAATAAAAGAAGGAATCATATTGAACAGCTATTTGCTTTTAGATATCGAAAAACTTAAGTATTTTTCGAAGTTTACTTAAGTAACTTTACTTAAGTAAAGTTATAAAGTAACTTTTAAAAGTTACAAATTATCATATGTTTCGAAAAGTGTAAATAACAATTATGGTAATTTAAAAAATAAATTTCTGAATTTCTGATTTAAAACCGGTTGTTTTGGAGTCCATGCATTAATTTTTATTGAAAATTCTCAGGAGCTGGATTTGGAGTAATGATACCAGTAAGTTTCACAGCATTCAATTGTTATTTCATGAAGAAGAGAACCGCTATGATGAGTGCCAATCAAACTATGAGCAGTCTAGCGTCCATAACATTTCCCATACTTGTTACATACGTTTTAGCTGAATATGGATTCAGGTGGACCCTCGCACTTGTCATGGCGATAGACTTGCATCTGATCATCGCTGTCATTGTAATGCATCCGGTAGAATGGCACATGGTTAAAAATGAAAATGCAACAACCGACACAGGTAAAGCATCAGATTAATAAATTGTAAAATAGTATTACGAAAATAAGTTTGGATATATTTCTTATCATAGAATCATCTGATTGTGGAATATTTATTTTATCCTTAGACCACTTTTCACTACGCAATTCGGCATTTTCACTAACACCTAAATATTTTAATAAGGCGAGGCGTAATTTGATTGAAATTGTGTGCGTCTCTCTCTCTCTCTCTCTGTGTGTGTGTGTGTGTGTGTGTGTGTGTGTGTGTGTCTTTAGTTCTTATTTTATATGAGGAATTAAAATAAAATTTAATAACCTTCGTTGTGTAATGTTTGATATATATATTTTATTTATCCTACATTATATATGATGTTACGTGTAATATGTTACCTAATTTATCATTAAATTGTAAAAAAATATTTATAGTAAATCTAAGTTTTGGTATTGGCACAGTTTAAGTCCAAACTTGGTCCAAGTATTGGTGTATGTATATCAATGTAGCTTGAAGATATCTCTATGTATTAACATTTAACTAACAATTTCCAGAACTTCAACTAAAATGTGACGTCAATAGTGTAGTGAAAGTAAAGTTTGATAGTTGTGATGAATCTATCATCAAAATGTTACCAGGTGACGATAATGTAGACCTCAAAAGAAACACACGGAAGAAACACGAATCAATACAGAAGAGTATTATGTAAGTTGTTGATACATTATTTTCAGATACATTATGTAAGATTTCTTATACACTTTTAAGGATTTTTTAGTATTACGCAAATACTTGATTGATTACTACATTAAGCGCCTCTTTCACAAACGTCAAGTAGGCCAAACTGTCATTTAAAGTCACCGGTAACCGGGGATAATGGAGCTGATATACCTTTGTTTGTACGGTAAATTTTCCAAACATTAAATAGAAAATATTAAAAAAAAATCGGCTATCGAATGATGCAGTAAACCGAGTGCATAATTCAATATAACAGAAAATGATTTCTAAAAGTAACTAATCAACACTTTACATGTAGTTTGTGAAAGAGGCCCTAATTAAAATAGTATATTTATTTACTAGCTGGTGCTTGCAACTTCGTCCGCGTTAAAAAAGAAAAAAGTAGCCTATCCTGTGTCCTGTACGTCTAAATGTTTATGTATAAAGTTTTATGAAAATCAGTTAATTCGTTTAAATTATGGAGGAACATACATACATACTTTGAAAACAAAGTAACTTACCCCATGACCAACCCTTACAGATTTATTATTAGTATTGATTAATCTCTGGTCAAGATCTATCGACGCCTAAATGGAATAATGGCTTATTAAACACAAAAACTAAGGATTTTAAATATTTTGTAAGCAATTTGTAACACATTTTAATTAATGTAATTGTGAAAGTATAATACTTAGATTTATTATGTATATTTTACTTTCTATATTATTCCTTTATTAATATAATGGAATTAAGTTAAGAAATTAATTTAAGTCCATAATATTTAATGAAGTACCTTTGTTCGTATTTTACTTAATATGTAGTATCTAAGTTTACTGTTTTCTTTTTTAGGAAAACAATATACGAAAACGTTGAATTAGACTTACTTAAAGATCCACGCTTCGTGAGCACCCTAGTTGGATTGGGATTCGCCTTTATATCGGATGTCACTTATTTAGCGATGGAACCTATGTTGCTGTTTTCATATGGTTTTACAAAGGTAATATTAAGTTTTTTTAATACTTACGGAGTTATTTACCAGTAAATGACGCTGTAAATTATCTTAGTAACAAAATAGTTTAATTGGTTTAGGAGATTGGACGTGAAATAGATTTATAGGCCACCATGAAAATGGCAGTACACATGCTGACGTGGTGTTCTGTACCGGGGGTGGTTACCCTGCCACTACTTTTCAGATTCAGACTAGAAATAACTTTGAAGAACTAATTTCAAAAGTTGATTCTGCTGGGAATCAAACTCGTCGCGGGTTTGATTGTGACATTAAGGGTTGAAGACATTAAGATGACACAAGTCGGCGGCTCGAACTCATCGGTGCGTGTAGCTAAAATTCACACAGCACAATGCGCGGGAAGAGCAATCGAGTGAGATGCACAATGGTTCATACAAAAAAATCATAAACAGACCCTTGGGCATATACTATTTTTGACAAAACTACTGCATATATCTATTTCGTGTAAAGTTATTTGAACTCTTGAATAATTAATCAATGTTTGTACGCAAAGTATTTTGGAGTTTTTGTACACTATAGTGACCTATTCACCCTCAAAGTTGCATTAAAACTTGTGTTAAAATATGGATTTTTCAAGGATAATATCTTTTAAATTAATACTTTTTTTAAAGTTTGTATGACAAGGAACCTAGTTAACGACAAGATAAATCGGTATCATGCTTACTTTTGTAAATGAAACATAAAACTACGGAGTAATAATCATTCTACGTTTGTATGGAGGAAAGCTGACTTGTATTACCTTAAGTCAAGCATCCTTACGACTCATCCAATGGGCTGATTTATCTTGGCTGATCTCAATACCTACTTATGTAATGAAAAATAAAAAAACTTTATTTTAGATGCAAGTGGCGACATGTGTCATGGTGGGTGCTATAGCAGATTTAATAGCAAGGTTTTTGTTAGCAATATTTACATATTTCTACCAAGTCGATAGTCGAAGATTATTTTTCGGTGGGACTTGTATTACAGTCTTCCTTCGTATAGGTAAGAGATATTTATTATTTGTAATATTTTGAACCCTTCATTTAACATAATACATATAGGAAAATCGTAAATGAGCCCATAAAATGTTTGTTGAAAAAACAATTTGTACACGTTGAACTATCGAGGTAAAAAATAGTTTTTAGAATTTTTGTCTATTTTACTGTGCGTTGCACGCTAATCTCAGACACGGCTTAACCGATTTGAATGCGGTTCTAACTGACGTATTGATGATTATCTAGATTTACATAAAGGATATTTTTTAACCTAAAAAAATTAAGGTTTCTGTGGAACTTTCAAAAACGAACTACAGCTGGACTTTTAAAAATTGTTATTTTATATTTTCAGCTCTAGTAAGCTATAGCGAGTTATGGTATGTGTTCACAATCACTGCCATTTCGGGACTTGTAAGGTGTTCAGTGCAAGTTCTCTTTCCTTTGGTTCTGGTAGCAGCGGCCCCAGATAGATTTCCAGCAGCATTGGCGTTGCATATCCTATTTTCTGGAATATTAATGCTTTTGGCCGATCCTATGATAGGTATGGTAATACAAAGACTTATGTTTAATTTTTGAATTGTATCAACATCTAATTAATGCAAAAATCTTGGTTAGGTTAAAAATTCAGCTTCGTTATAAGTTTTAGATATGTTTTTTGCTGACGTGGCTTTTTTTTATATTTTCATCCATAATTTCCAAAACAATATAAGCCGCATATCAGAAAGATATGGTTTAAAAAAAAACCACCTCCAACGCCCGACGCCCGACGCAACAACGAGATGTTATAAGTTTGACACGTGTGACTGTGTATCTATATGGTTGGCTGTGGAATAGTAGCTACTAAAGAGATGGACCGATTTTACTTTGTTTGAAAGTTGACGTGAAGTCAACTTCAAACAAAGAACACTAAATTGTTCGATGATGTGAAATTTGGTATATTGTTACTTCGGTGGTATTTCCATGACATGGTAACCTTGGCTTCAAGCTGCAGTTTTTAATTATAGCTTGTTATATTTCTGAACTTTCTTGTAATAGCAATATCTTTTGCCCGCGAGTACATCTGTGTATTTTTATAAGCTATAGCGTCCCTAATATATTACTTGCTTTTTATTTCAGGTCTCATCTACGAAACAACTGGGAGTTATCTGTACTGTTTTATCGCAATGAGTTTTTGTTGTCTGATCTGCATAGTTTTGTGGACAATAGAATTTTTAGTGTATAGAAAATAGGTCTGAACTCACTATTTCTGTCCAGTGCACAGTTTTTTGTTTATTTAACATTATAGTTCCTGACATGCTTGTTAATTACGTGTATATAGTAATAAATTGTTAAGCTTCTGGTTTCGTCCGAAGGGTTTAGATATAGGGTTAGCAGTATAACCGTTCGTCAACAAAAAAAAATTAAACCTTTTTATTTGTAGACTTTATTATTATGTACATAAACAAAGAAATTATACTAGTAATTGTTTAAATAATAATTGTTTAAATATAGTTAAGGTAGTTAATTAAGTTAACATATCACAAATACCTTATATAATCTACTCACGAAGTTTTATCTAACAACTCAAACCACACAAGAAATATAAAAGCAATTTCAAACCTACACTTTATTGAGTAAATTTTAGAGTAAGGTTCTAACTGAAATATAATTTTTTTAATATATTTCATGCACCTTTTTTTCGTCATTTTTTTTTCATTGTACGATAAGTAACTGTGCTTAAAACTATTTAAGAAGAAAAATTGCAATATTTTCACACTTGACTGGATAAAGCGCTTTTTTTAAATTTATGGCTCAATAATCCACATTTTGACATATTTAATTATAGAATTAAACAGCAGTGGATGGAACTCTGATCCTTGGTTCCAACTTGACGTTGAACCCATCGTGCCTCTTCAATATAATGTCAGCTTTAAGAACAAATTTGTCCTCGGGAATATCAGACACCGTCTTGTAGTTGCGTAAGATCGTAGCCAGGAGTATCTTTAGTTTCAATAAAGCGTACTTACGCCCTGTTAAAATAGAATTAAATAAGTAAGTAAGTAAAAATAAGTAGTTTCATTTCAATATGTGTAAACTACGTAAGATACCTATTTTAATGTTGTTTTGAATATTGTTTAGAAATATCATAGATAGACGCAAAAAGAAGGATACGGTACACTCGTAATTAAGAGTGAAGATGACAATATCAAAACTTTGTGAAGTTTAGAAGAACTAACTAATTGACGGTTATATAAGTTTGGAATGAATCTTTACTAAATATACTTAGTTCTTTTTTACTACATAAGTCGATAATAAAATTAAAATTACATATCGCTGCTTAAAAACTAAAGGGCCATAAAACAAAAAAAAAATCAAAAATGTTTTTATTGCTAAAATTGCTATTGCCTTCATATTGTTGAAAAAAGATTAATGGTTGTTTTATTCCATATTTAGTATATTTTGATCATTTTTTATATATTCAAAAGTAACTTATATGCTTATATCTCCTCTAATATTCAGTTTATTATAAAAGTACTTAAAACATTAAATGCTTCTTCAAAATACGCTTCTAATGATGTATAATATGCAAATATTTGATATATATCTAATAAGAAATAAAATTGACAAAAATAATTTAATTTTTTTCGATTCGATTTTTCGGCTCTCCTGTAAAAAGTGTAATTTTGATTTGTGGCCCTTTAGTTTTCAAGCAGCGATATATCTATGAACTTACCAACACAGCTTCGTGGTCCAGCACTAAACGGGATGTAACTATAGTAATGTCTATCCTGAGTATTCTCTGGCAAGAAATTGTCGGGGTCGAAGACGTTGGGATTCTTATAATATTTAGGATTTCTATGTATTTTGAATGTGCCTATAACAACCGTTGAGCCCGCTGGGAGTATATAACTTTTTGTAGCTGAAAATATGAAATAAGTACATATGTTCTTTTATTACATATTTTTTTTTAGTAAGTATTAATATTTTCCAAATTCCTTCCACTACGTTAGATATGAAGAAATGACGAGTCCTACGGTGTACATTTAAAAAAAAATTCAGCCGTTTCCTGTCAGAAGACCCCTTACTTGGTGTGTTATGAAAATGTTTTTAATTTTTTACGAAACAACTGGCTGAAATATTATGCTATATTTTGGAATCAGATCATGGAGCCCTTTCATTTGATACCCCACTCGATACGTTTCTGAAGATTTTTTTTTCTTTCATACAACAAATTGGTCATGTCAAACTGGAAAATGTACCAAATCAAATCAAATGCTAGTCCAATTAGAACAGTAACTTACAGATTTTAACGTCCTTGTTTAATCTTCTAGCTATAATTGGTACTGGCGGATACATTCTTAAGGTTTCAAAAATAACTCTCTCTAAATACTTCATTTTTAGTGTGTCAGCAAAAGTAACAGGCCTATCCGAGGTACCAAATATTTCGTATAATTCGTCATAGACTTTTGCTTGGATGTCTTGATGGACTCCTAGTAGACATAGCACGAAACTTGATCCTGCTGCTGTAGTATCATGACCCTGAAAGAATATAAAGATATTAGAACAACGTTGGCCCAGTAACCCAAATCCCATTAGAGCAATCATAGAATATGACCAAAGAAAAGAAAAAGGAAAAGACTGAAATAAAAATGTTATGAAGAAGGAAATAATCCTAAACAAAAAGGAATAATCCTTTACCGAAAAGAACATTTAAAATTATTTTCAGCGGTTCTTATTATTAATAAATTATATATTACCTCAAACATAATGGTATCCACTTCTTCTTTAATTTCATGATCACTTATATTGTTCGTTCCATTCTGAGCAGATTCTATCATGAGATCAAGGAATGCAAGACGTTTCTTTTCACCTAAAATAATACCTTTATTTTTAATTTCTGTACTTTCTACGTGTCATTTACTATACCTTATTTCAAAGTGCAGATGTTTGTTTTAGATGATGTAACAAACTGACTCACCAACATCATTTTCATCATTGAAATCTAAATCGTCACGGTAACCTTTGAAGACAGTGTCGGCTAAGGTGGAGCCTTCATTCGCTAATCCGTAGTCAGTAGTTTCTGGTGTACGTGTTAGTTCAGCTAATGTTGGCGGAATAATGCCTTTGGACTTATTTTCGAGATACACTTCTTTCTTGTTTTTAATAACCTAAACAAGAAACGTATTTGATCAACCATAGCATAAGCAATAATAGGTACTACAAGTAGTAGCTCAACCTTATCACCAACGAAAAATTTAACTGTGTGAACAGTGAAAATTAGTTATTACCTTGTTCGTTAACCCATGAATTATATTCAGAAGGTTAATTTGTTTTTTAAAGAATGGAGTCATTTTAAATATAAAATCAGGTCGCATCCAGAACTTATAGTGTCTCTGATGTATTATGTCGCACATTCTAAAAACAGAAAATATTTAATTAAGACTAAATGAACATACAAATAATACATTTTTTATTGATATTTTAAACTAAAGTAATATGAATTATTACTCACTTCATAACAGCCATGGCATAATCGAAACCTGATTCATCTTGAGTCTTTCTTGTAATACCCATAGCGGTCTCTGTAAAAAATGTTTAATATAGAATAAATTGCTACAAAGATAACCACTGCTCTAACTAGAGCAAGTATATCATTCAATTTTGAAACCACTTAAATTTTTAGTATTGTGCTTTGTAAATTCAAGTAAATGTTATTGCAAATATTAAAAGTATTCATACCTAACAAGATATCAACGGTAACACCACTCATGTAGTCATGTACATCAAATGTTTTTCCCACTTCGCTTCTCATTTTCTCAACAACGTTTTTACTATTCTGGTTGAAAACGTCTACAAATGACTTAAGAATATTAATGTGGAATGTTGGAGCAATCATTTTACGATGTGACCGCCATTTTTGACCTGTAATTTGAAGTTTGAATTAATCGTGCTTGCTTTACATCCCCAGAGGACATAGTTAAAGATGTAGAATAGTGTAGCAAGGCTTTAGCTTTACTTAGCTTTCAAAGTCACCAATGTGTAGATTTTATTGAGCTCTAGTTAATGTTAATGCGAATTAAAGAATAATTAAGAAGAACAGGTCAAATTAAGACTAAGATCAATTAGAAATAAACACAGTAATTTTTTCTTCAAGGACCTCTACAACTAGTGGAGGCTGGCAGTCAGAAAACAGACCGGACTTAAGTAAGGCAAAGCAATTCTATTCATTTCTGCGACCTACATCTGTTCTGAGAGCAATTTTTTTCATCATGATACGTCAGAGTTAGAAGCTTTAAAAGACAAACAATCAAATTGTTAGAGAAAAAAAGCTGCTACATGACTTTTACAAATGTGTTAGTTACTTAGGTAAAGTGCAGATTAGATGAACGAAACGAAAACAAAATTCCAAATTTGAACTTTTCTCAAATTTAATGATCAAATCGTTGGAAAAAAGAAAAAAAAAAAAACATTGGGTCGATCATTTTTAATGACCACAATTATTATTTTTGGCTAAAAGTAATTATTACGACTGTTAACTGTAATATCGTGCTACTGTCGCAATCTTCGTGCATATAAACGTTTGAATAAGCCAGCATTATAAACATTTTCAGTCTAATAGTTCTTGACACTTTAATAGTCAGAAATTTATGGTGATTTCTCGTTGCCTCCTTAACCCTAAATATAATAATTTTGCTATAAAAAAATCTATTAATTTTAAAGAAATTGAGATATTTTAGGTGAATTATTTCATAGTTTATGAACTATGTTATATGTTATATGCTATTTATTAACTATGAAGTGTCTATAAAAGTGCAATTTTCTTTATTTTTTCCCCTCTTATCGGGGTTTGAGTATTTTTGAAAGCCCGAAATTGTTAATAAAGTGAAATTAAATTTGACCATTGAAAAATGTAAAATGAACTTTAAATGAACTTTGTCAAAATATACATTTTATTTTGGTAATATTTTATTTTAATCCATTTCTTTCATATTTTTTTTTTTATTTGATTTAGGGTGTCCAATAAAAAACCTACAATCAATACTAATAATAAATCTGTAAGGGTTGGTTATGGAGTAAGTTACTTTGTTTTCAGAGATATCAAGTTTATAGGCTCTATACATGATACTGAAACTAAATTGACCATTTTTAGAATTTTTTTCTGTATGTTTGAATGTATGTATGTATGTCTGTTCCTCCATAACTCTTAAACGAATTAACTGATTTTCATGAAACTTGGTAGATAAACATTTAGACATACGGGACACAGGATAGGCTACTTTTTTCTTTTTCAACGCGGACGAAGTCGCGGGCGTCAGCTAGTACCTACTTAATAAAAATAAATCCTGCATTTATGAAATATTTATGAACTACCGTATTTCATTCAAAATAGCCTACTTTTATAACAGGAATAACAACCACCGTTCTTCGAACCTGGCTTACCTGAACTAATTAGTAGTCCTTCTCCCAACCAGGGTTTGAAGAATTTGTATTCAGTTGCTTTGTCAATGTGCACTTGGCTGTTGAGTATGACTTCTACATCGTCGGCATCAGTGAGGAATATAATTAACTTCGAGCCAATCCATCCACGAATAACACTGCCGTACCTTTCGCCATATTCAAGACCTAGCTTTACTAATTCTGTGAAAATCAACAGTTCGTTTTATAATTTGTACTAGCGACCGTTTCGACTAGTGCAATTTTTTCTTGAAAATCTATACTTACTAATATTATAAATTATAAAGAGGAAAGATTTCTTTGATTTTTTTTTTGTTTGAATTGAATAGGCTTCGAAACTACTGGACCGATTTGAAAAAATCTTTCACTGTTGAGAATTTATATTATCAGTGAGTAACATGGGCTATATTTTATAAAGTTACGCGGACGAAGTCGCGTGCAACAGCTAGTTATACAAGAAAACTTTCCTCGCTTAACGCTCTTTCTATGGTTGAAAACCGCATGAAAATCCAATCTTAGTTTTTGAGATAATCGCGAACATGCATACAAATAGACGCGGCGGAGACTTTGTTTTATAATATGTATGATCTATTCTTTTTCTATTGATCAAAAACGTAAACAAATATAGCGTCGCCATGGTAACTGGACTGTTTTAAAGATGGGATTTGTACATTAGGCATTATCAAAGAGAGTTGACTCAGTGATTAACTCATTTAGAATTTGTTCGTATTGTTTGTTTAGTTCTATATCTTGAATTGTTTTTTTACCTTTTTGATCAATGAAAAAATAATACATATTAAGGATAACACCTAGGTGAGCAGGCAGATGGTCTCCTATGAACACAAGAAACATGCAACTGCGCTACACATCCTGGCAGGACAAATGGAAAGGGTCAACATGAAGTTGACTTCCAAACTGAAACGTAGTCCTCACGTTTCAGCTATTACAAAGAATAGTTTTTTTTTTTTTAACATTAAAGAAGATTTAGGCATTGTAAACAATAAATACACTTCATTAATCCCACCTACTGTTAAAATCCATCTATACACTGAGTCTATACAATGACTTAATGAAAAAAATTTTTATTACCATCAGGTCTTTTGCCCAGTGCCAAAAGCGCATTTCCAAATATCGGCCAACAAACTGGTCCTGGTAATTTGTTTCCCAATTGGTAGAGTCTAGATTGTTGCTGCCATCTGTATAGCAACCAGAGTCCAGAAGCGATTAGTATGAGTGGATAAGCTATTAGTCTACTGTTTCCGTACTGGTAATTTTGTATTTCTTCTACAGCTGCCGAAGACATTTTTCACTTATCGAAAAACCTGTTTTAAAAATAGAATTTTGTTCGTTCATAGAACAGACATAGACAAAGACAAAGACAAGGCAAACATATCAAAGGCAAATATCTTTAAGATTGTGATAAGTATTATGTAACTAAAACGCTAAGGTATTTAGTTTTAGAATAGAACTATAAAAAAACGTAACTGACTCGTTTTGTACCTACCTTATAATATTCAAGCGAAATTGTCCCGTCACTTCCACAATGATGATGTCAATGTATTATAAATAAAGTTGCATTGACATTTTTATAATAATTGTTTTGTGACGACAAACGATGACTTTGTTAAAGGGACGCACATATAAAATTGATTTTTTTTTTTAATTAAAGACAGGTTTGCTCTTGGCCAGCATCTAGCCGTGTAGCGAAGATGAGGCCTATGATGGGGCGAGCTCACCCAAAAAATGGCTATTCACTTGAACATTGAAAAGATTTGGGTTATACTTATGAACTCGGAAACACATACGCCCGTCAGGAAGTTGTAAACCTTGGCAGTTCTTTACTAGTTTTTGACGTGATAACGTCCACCGGCTGCACGCACGAAAAAGTGTCACGTTCCGCGTGCAAGCAAGAGCGCGGAACAAGTGATAGAGAGGCACGATATGACGTTATCACGTAAAACTATTGCGTAACCGATTTTACAGACAACCAATTCTTTTTTTTTTACTTTTTCTACTTACTTCTTCTAATAGAATATTTAAAAAATATATTAGAAAAATATTTGTCTGCAAATCGCCAGCCAAGAAATTAATTATTGTACAAAGTAAACTTTTCTGGGCTTGTGTTGTGGATACCTGTGCAAATCCATACAAGCTCAATCTTGTTATTCTTTAAAATGGAAGGCTATATAAAATATGGTCGGATTTTTTCTGCGTTATTCATAACGAAACAATCTATATGAGAACTATAATCTTATCTGTGTTTTAAAAATAGTAAAGGAGAAAAAAAAGGAGCAATGTTTACATGGGCAAATACAATTAAAAGCTGTATTAGGTATATTTATTATAGGCTTTCCGAAACTGGACTCGCACCGTCGACAAATTTTTGTTTGTTAGACGTGACACATACTCGTTTCGTATACATATAGTTTTTCCAATTACTATAAAATAATTGGACTTCGACTATAGAATAAGCAATGGGAAATTCTAACCAATGAGAAAACCAGTAATCAACTGACGGAACGTTTTCAGTTCATATCTATATAAATTGGCTGACAGTAAGTATAGTATAATATCAACTATACATTATATATTAAATCGTTGCACTCATTAAAACCTCATCATAACGACAATCTTTTAAATTCACAATGAAGCATTTAATGAGTTGAAGCCTTGTCTACTGTCAACTAGTGATCTGACCGATAAAGATATTCAATTTAGTGATCTGCCCCGAATTCAACAAATTTTATCACCGGATATAATTTCATCAGAAAGTATTAAAAATTCGTTTTGTATTGTCAACCCTTAACAGCGAAAAATGTAGAAATTAATGACTGTATTAATAAAAAATACGTCGTTGACATATGACCTGATTCATTGTTTGTTAATTGCGTGTAGTTGATTTATTTGAATTTAAAACACCGGTAAGTACTTACTCGATTCTTTATTGCCTATATTAACGTTATGAGTTATTTGAACTCAGATATGATGATGAGTTATTTGAAATTTTACCGTCGCATATAAAACAAAGGCAAGTGCACTGTCGACCATAATGGTTGGGGAGCCCAAGAGGGGATTTCTGGAGTCACTCGAGCGCGTCAGATTAAGCTATGGTAGATTAATTACATGCTGAAAAGTGTGCATTTTAATAATCTGACGATTTGGTTGGTGGAGTTGGGGGGGGGGGGGGGGGTAAAATTTTAAATACAACTCGAGCGCGTCAGATTTTCAGAGATGTTAAGGGAACCTAAACTAAGCTCCCATTTAAAATTCAGACGATTCGGATGTAACGCAAGCTCGTGGCAGCTTTTTGAAAATGCAAAAAATATTTTTGATAATTCTCATTTTGTAATACTCGAGCGCGTCAGATTTTCATACAGACGGTTTAGCCTAAAGTCCTGATCGTGCTGATTCTTAATCTGACGATTATATGGAGGATTTTATAAAATACAGCGCCTACAAAATTTTAAACGCCTGTAGACGCTCACCCCACCGCTGAAAAGAAAAACTTCATATTACCTTTTTTTCTTCTTACCATCCAATCTTCAAAGTCCAATAGGTCCCCACGACGCTCGAGTGACTACACATTTAGCATCGTGGGCTCCCTAACCATAAGGAATGAGAAAGCGATAGAAAATGGGCATCCCTCACTCACTCACCGAAACAGAACAGACATGCTGTTATTACATGGTTGCAGCCAAAGATTTAAATCTTTGGTTGCAGCTTCCTTTCTTTTATCGCTCAACACTTTTATTATTCATCTTCGTTCGAAGGTATGACAAATATTGCTGAGAGAAAAAGTGTATTATTAGAATTGCTGTGTTTTGTTATAATGGAGTTTTTGGATTTTACGAACGCTATGAACATAAGAGATTGTTTTTAGCTAAATAAGCTCGAGAAAGATATTTTGGGCTTCAAAGATTAAATTACTTTTAGTAACTACTTTTTAGTAGGTAAGCTGTTTAGTTATTTAAATTAATTTAAGGTAACTATTATATGAATTTTATTAATCTATTAATAAAAGTTAAAAATACTAATATTTTAATAGAATCGAATATAACTTATTATAATGTAACTATTTCCTTGAAGACCTTTTATTATTTTAATAGTTATATTTTGCTTCAGACACGAACATTGCTATGAAAAAAAAGTTAGGAATTGCTTTTAATATTCATAACAAGAATGATTGAATCAGATGTGCAAACCTACAAAATAGTGTTTTCAATATTAGCATAAAAGAAAAATGTAATGTTATTCTACTTAAAGTTTAACAATTTTAAAATTACCAACACCAAATTTTACGGGGAACAAGCACCTACCTAAGTATGTTAATTATTTCTTTTGTTTACTTTTATTTAAGTATTTATAATTTACAATAATTCTCTGTACAATCATTACGTTTTTTTTATATAATTCTGAACTTTGGCTACACAACAATGACATGTTAAATAAACAATATCTTACACACATATATATTAATATATATATATATTAGTATTGATGATGTATATCTATACATCATCAATACTAATAATAAATCTGTAAGGGTTGGTCATGTAGTAATTTACTTTGTTTTCAGAGATATCGTGTTTATAGGCACTATACATGATACTGAAACTAAATTGACCATTTTTAGAATTTTTTTCTGTATGTATGTATTTCCCTCCATAACTCTTAAACGAATTAACTGATTTTCATGAAACTTGGTAGATAAACATTTAGACGTACAGGACACAGGATAGGCTACTTTTTTCTTTTTCAACGCGGACGACAATTTGTACATATTGTACTTATGTTACCGAGGTCAAAAAAATAGTTTTTAAATTTTTTGTCTGTTTCTACACGCTAATCTCAGAAACAGCTTAACGGATTTGGATGAAATTTGGCATACTGATAGTTTACCTGGATTAACATATAGGATACTTTTATCCTGAAAAATGTTAGATTCCTATAGGATTTTCAAATAACGAACTACAGCGCGTACGAAGTTGCGAACACAGTAAGTTTTAAATTTATTTTCTTCCTTTTCTATCTAAAAACTACCTAATAGCTGCATTATGACTGGACTTACAAATAGTGTATAATCCCGTTAGTGTAACCGTAAATTATAGTATCTTAAATCATTATCAATCAATGTTATCTTTTATTCCTAAGAATGTTTTTTCTCTGAAGAACCCTTTGCCAGTGTTCTTTAAGAGTTTGACGTAGATAAGATAAAACCGAAATCTGACAACCCAACGTGGAGTCGTGACACAGTACTTTGGGCTCTTGTGAAGTGAGCTCTTAACAGTGACAAGTGACTTACCAAATGATATAAGCATGGAAAACACCACGCCGGAGTTAGAAATATTAAATATCAATGAACAAAATGGTGGTAGTGAAAACCAGGATCGTCATTATGAAGAACGATTACATTTTAAGAGGCAGGTTTGTTTCAAACTTCAGTTATTTATCCACAATACATATTATTATATTATCATAAACAAGCCGAGTCTGTAAATTGAATATTTTTGCAAAAAAAAAAAGCAAAAAATAGTTTTTTGTCTATTTTTCTGTGCATTTGTGTACGCTTATTTCAGAAACGGCTTGACTGTATGATTAGATTACCTAGATTGAAATAGAAGATAATTTTTATCCTGGAAAAATGTTAGGTATCTGTGGGATTTTCAATGAACGAAGAACATAATAAAGAAATTACAGTGCGTATTAATTTTTGTTGTTGTCAAAATTTTGTAAGAAACAAGAGTTAGATTTTAATTAATTAAAAAATGTATTAATTTAAATATAATCTAGATAAATACTCTCCGTAAAATGTTGTATAAATATTTTAATTTTTTTTAAATATTTTGCTAAATTAGAACATGCCTTGTTCACTATTTTTATTCCAAAAAACAACAGGCAGGCTGACAGAACCTATAAAAACTTGATGAACAGAACACAAACAAACAAGTGTAGTGCCAACCCGGATATAAGTATATATACGGAAAGGAGTAGGTTAGGCTTTGGCAAAGAATCTGTCAACCCTTAATTCAAAAATCAAAATACAAAAGCACATGTGTGCTGTTATTTTACGATGGTCTCCTGAAAGAGGATAGTTACTGAAGCTAGAATTTTCCCAATTTAACGACAGCACAGAGCAGCATGCCTCTCCATTACAAATGATACTAAAAATACCGAATTGAATCCAGGAGCGACGTTTGAAATATCTTCCCTGGACATCCTCCCCTGAAATAATTATGATTTCTTAGAACTTCATTTTAATATAGGTACATATGTAATTATTATAATATGATAAAATATTAGGTTTATTGTTGTAAAAGTCAGGGTTTTTATAAACACTGTAATGCAGACACAAAAAGCTATTTAACTGATTAAATTCTGTAATTTTTTTTTATTGAATTAATAAAAAAATATTTTTATAATTTGTGAGAGAATTCTAATTGAAATGCATGTGTAAAATAAATTATTGAAAAAATTTCAGGCATTCATTTCTCTAGGCACCTTCATGTTAAGCCTTGGTTCCGGTGCCACAGCTGGCTTCTCGGCTGTTCTTATTCCACAACTACAACAGTCACAGGGAGAGAAAAAATATTCCACTGAAATAGTTTCATGGTTGGGTATGTGTTTTGTTGTCATTATATAAAATTACATTTCCATTATGCATAGAATTTGCTGATTTATTTATTTTTAACAATTTTCAGCTGCAATATCATCATTTGCGCTTCTCTTCGGTAACTTAATGTCAGGTTACTGGATGGAAAAGTTTGGAAGAAAGACATCACAAGTTATGCTTGCCACCCCATTCGTTGGTGGTTGGATTATTATAGGTTTAACTAACAATATTCATTTAATTCTAGTAGGCAGATTTATTACAGGACTATGCCAAGGTTGGCTGGGTCCACTTGGCCCAGTTTACGTGGGTGAAATTAGTTCTCCATCTCACAGAGGATTCTTCTTAGCAGCCATGTCTTTAGCTGTAACTCTTGGTGTATTTTTTTCACATTTATTTGGAACCTTTTTTCATTGGAGCACAGCATCGTTCCTCTGTGGACTTTTCCCTTTTATAGGAGGTTTGATATTATATTTTGCACCAGAATCGCCTGCTTGGTTAGCTTCTAAAAATCGCATAGACGAATGCATAAAATCTTTCCAATGGTATAGAGGCGTGAGTCATTTGATGAAATCAGAGTTAGATAAGATAATCTCTGAACAAACAAAGAAAGTTAAAAGTGGAAATAAATTGAAAACTTTAGTCACAAATATGAGGAAACCGGAGCTCTGGAAACCTCTATTTATTATGACTATATTCTTCATGATTACCCAATTGTCTGGAGTGAGTGTCATTTGTGCTTATACAACAGATATAATGACTGGACTTGTTGGTAGTGACATTAATAATTATGCTGCAATGTTAAGTGTAGATGTCTTACGATGTGTCTCATTAGCGATAGCTTGCGTTTTACTTAAAAAAGGAGGCAGACGACCAATGGCTTTATTTAGTGGTGTATTTACTTCTGCATCTCTATTGTCTTTATCTCTTTATTTATATTTAGTAAAAATAGAGTTTTTTGAACATTTATCTCCAATTGTGTCTTTGTCTTTAATGGGGATATACATCGTTGTGTCGAATTTTGGAATCGTACCATTACCTTGGAATATGGTGGGTGAATTATTTGCGACAGAAACAAAAGGTATAGGTTCCGGTATAAGTGTAATGATGACGTCGATCGCCTTCTTTGGTACTGTTAAAAGCGCGCCAGCGATGTTCGAAGGTATTGGATTCCACGGTACATATTTGTTCTATGGCATTTCTACTCTATTAGGAACTGTGTTCTTGTATTGGTTTTTGCCTGAAACTAAAAATAAGACACTTGTAGAAATTGAGGAATACTTTCGCCATGGTAGTTTAGATCAGAAAAAGGCTACGCCCATGAAAGCATAATATTTTAAATAATGTGCTGTTATCAGAAAGGCCAGGAGTTTTAAGCACATGAGTCGCATGAGAATAATTTTGAAACGTTATAGTGTATATATTTGTGAGATTTTAGATTAATTTTATTCTCTAAAATCTCACAAATATATACACTATCATATGTGCCACTTAATTCGTAAGTAATGTTTTAGTAGTCATCTCGCACAATTTTATTTCGTACGTTAAATGTGCGAAAAGCTAACTTTAAATTTAAATATTTTTTTTAGTAGTCTTCTCACAAACTTTGGGTTTTATAGAAGAAAAAAATATTCATAGCAATAATGAATAATATTATAAAGCTTATGAATAATTGATGATTCACTTAGCCATGTCTGCGACATGATATTAAGTCATTAAGTAAATTGATGTGATAATTAAACGTGTACATAATAAAGACAAATCTTATTTACCTAACATAAATGTTATCAAAAATTTATTGACTTAAATCTTATCTACTTAAAGATTACAGATCTTTGGATTACGGACTTATTCAATAAGTTTAATAATAATTTCGCAGAAAAGGTGCGTTTATTCTAGAAAAAAAAAATAGGCAAACGAAAAATAATTTTTCACTTAGATAAAGAATTTAAAAAAGTCAATTATTGTGTTACAAAGAACAAGAGTATGTAAGTTAAAGGTGTTGATGATTATATTGATTGATTTTACATACAACATTTCGGTATTATTGTGTCATACGATAGTAATCTAGGTAATACTTAAGTCCCAATGTGTACTGCCACCCACGAAACAAGATCTCTTCTAAGAATTATGGTCTACAAAATATTGTATATTTTTCAATATAAAATATATTTTAATAATAAACACATTAAAAATAAAATAAATGTAATGTATTCTTTACCAAGATTGTTATAGGCTATATATTTATTATTAATATTATGTAAGATTATAATATAACTTCTGAATAGTAAAACATTTTTTAAATCAGTTTTGGAGATTACATCCAAATTGATACTTTAACAAACTTTATAATGTGAGTGTAGATTCTGAGAAAAGAAATAGATAATAATAAAACATAAATATATAATTATAATACTGATATAAGTATTATTGAAGAATAATACTTAATGGGTTCTAAACTAATACAATAGGGGTGAGTTGAAGAAATAACACCGATGAACCCTCGATAATAAAAACTAGGAGTTCTATTTCACAGTCCGTTAGCGACGGACAAGTGGCACGCGTCTTCACTCTTAATATAAATATCTTCCTGTTGTGTCACGTGGATATATTATCCACTTTAAGGATTCGCCAGGATTCGACATCTGCGTTGATTTTTTTTTTCATGAAACACAAGTTCCCACGTTGGTAGGTACGCGACCTGTTTTTGTTGGAGGCTGACAAAAAGCGACCAGGAAAACATCTGGGGAATGGATTTCAGTTATTTTTAGAGAAGCCTCGATGTGTTTATGGAGTGAAGTGTGTGAGGAAGTTATTAATGACTATTTGCATGTCACTTACTTAGCTTCAAAGTAGAAGTGAGATGTTTACATTTTAAATGTAAACAAAAAGTCTTAATTTTGAAGGCTTTCTCAAAAAAAAAAACCTGGAAAAGATGGGTATTTGCTTTTTAATTCCAATGAGCTTCATATATTATTTAAAAAGTACTAAAATGCTCGGAAAAACCTTCTCATATTTGTTTGGTTACAACGGTAGATAGATTTTACTTATAGTATAATAGGTATTTGTAATATATTACGATCATATTATTCCTATCTTATTCTGTAAAATAAAGTTAATTTATTTCTTTCAAAATTGAAATGCAAAAATGCATTGCTAAGATACTATAATATTTTTTATATAAGAAATAAGTTTTACCTGTTTTAATTTTTGTAATGGCTTGAATATTTTTTGTGATTTTTGTTGTAGAAGATTAGTACCTAAAAGTCTCGTTAGTTCATACATTGTTTCTTATGTTAAAATCATAATATTTTATGCACGTGCAACACTTATTATTAAATGGCCTACTAAATTTATTAGGCGTACTGATTAGTTTGAGTGTAAGTCGTACTTATATTAACATATTCAAGTTGCGGCCTCAAAGGCCAATCAAAACGTATTGAGTGATTCAACAAATTGCCTTTATTTCCATGTCAAGTAGTTCCTGCACTCTCGTTTGTTTATCTCGTGCATTACTTGCATATCATATCATCGGTAATAAGGTCGGGTTCGGGCGGAACGAATATTTTAATAATTTACAATAGGACACGTGGCCAAACGGAAACCGCACACGTGCTATCAATTAGATGTGGAAAAAGGCATAAAAAACTCGACTAGAATGTTGTCGATGCTTGCCCCTTTAGAAGTAGGAGGAGCCGAAATCGTAAAACTTACCCTTTATTCATAACATACAATCATAGAGAAATGTTTAATAGTGGGATTCACTTTTATAAGTAACTCTCAATAAAATTTATTTATTAAGTTTACCATTGAAACTGTTTTGAAGATCACCATTCTTACCAATGATAAAAAAAAAATTATATAGAATTCACGTTTGTAAGATTGTCTATTTTGTATTTTGTAAGACATTAGTCTTTAGATTATTTTTTCTAAACTACATAACAGCGATTTTTTGATGTGGTTTACAATAAAATTTAGAAATTTTCATTGGAAATATTTACATGTCTTTTAAATGCAGATTTTCGATTTAAAGATAAAAGTCTTTGTAAGAGTGCATCTAAATATTTTCAGTAGCATATTAATTTGCGTTGATTAAGTATTAATTATCTTTGTTATTTAAATAGTACCTAGATTAAAATTACTATCCGCTGGCGAAGAAGCGTGATATGGTTTTGTCCACATTTTAAGTCAGCAAATAAAAAATAAAAACAATTTTTTCCCGTTCGTGTATTTCATCCTTATTATAAAACAATCTCCTCCGACGCGTCTGTCTGTCTGTCTGTCTGTTCGCGATAAATTCAAAAACTACTGCACCAGTTTTCATGCTGTTTTCACCAATGGATAGAGTGATTCTCGAGGAAGGTTTTAGTATATAATTTACAGTTACGCGGGCGAAGTCGGGGGACCAGTTAGTGTACTTATATATTTTTTTGAATTAGTGATATATCAAGAGATCAAAATGTGCTTGCTTTGATTAGTCAGTTATTTTTCTGTTTTGCTTTGCTTTGCTTATTTTGCTGTGATTAGTCAGTTAACATATTTTTAGTTCCTTTGTCATTGAGTCACTGTTACATTGTTATGCTTGCATGATTATATTCGATAAGAAATAGATAAGAATAGAAATGCTAATAGTCTTTGTATCGAATTCGTTTACAGACAACAATAGTAGACGTTCAAAATGAGCAAAATGAAGCATTTATTTGCAATTAAATGGAACATGACTATACATGTCACGTGTTTGAATAGTGTTACATTTACTTCCTTGTTCCATATCCTGCTCAATATTTAATATTTATTTATTCCCAAGCATATATATTGCCATTAGAGCAATCAATTCGAACTGTTTTTGAATAATTTAGTTTCACGCATGTGACTGATTGTAGGAAGCAAGGTTGGTTTGTATTTTTGATCTGTGTTTCACATTATGCAGTATGCAGTACGGTGTGTTTCCGGTTTTTGTAGTAGCATATGGGAGGGTTGAAATAATAATATCGAGATAATAAATTCTACTGTATTAGTATGTAGCGAATTCATTCAAAATCACAATAAAATAAATGAAACTATTTTAAGTTGAACATTTAGAGGATTCATAGTATAACTAAGGTAAGGACCAGAGCATTTTTTAAGCACAGTTTCTACGATAAATTATTGTTACAATCATTATATGTAATATTCAGAATAAAATATCGCTTGTTTTTTTAAATAATTTTCAAAAATTCATTTAGAAAGCGGATGAATGGTATTGACAAAGTTTGTAGGCATATTAAAGTTAATAAAAAGTAGGTATTTTAATTCTTAAAATTGTTAAAATAATGATAGAAATAGGACTTGACTTGACGTCGATTTTGGACCATTTGTATCGCGTATTTTCTTGTTTTCCGATTTTTTTTAGTTGTAATAGTTAGATAAGCCACAATATGGCCAAAATATGTTGGTCTCACGTTCTGGCAATGCATTAACAACGTAATGCAACGCAACACATGACATTTCCCGCTTTAATGACACACATGACTCTGTTCTATTTTCGTACGCAGTAATTGGGTCTAGTGGTATGGTGTATCACTTTCCCCATGGAACAAGTTTTAGCTATATTTTTAAATTTATTATTTTGTACGTAATAGAGTTGCAGGTTTTCATATACATATAATAGGTAGTAATATATTTTTTATTAAAAAATAGAGTTAGACGCAAATGTTAGACGCATAAAACTGTTGGAAGTGGTGTCCATAAACAAAAAGAAACATAAAAAAAGTACGCCAGCTTGATATATAATACACTCATTGACATCTCAGCAAATCTATGTATATCATATTATGTGTACATTTCAATACAGTGATGGCCTGTAGTGATATTAATCTGGGCCCCTCTATGTAACTGTTGGTTTACAAACAATATTTTTATATAAAGGAGAATTTATAACATCAATATCGTCTTAAAACATTTACTGATTTTTAATTGTTTTTTATTTTAGAATTTATGAAAAAGTAGATATATACCTAGTTTATTTTTTCTTATTATTTTCTCAAAATTATAATGTCTGCAATCATTAAAAATACAACTACATAGCTCTTTGACTGATTAGTTCGGTTTTTCCTTTTTATTTAAACACCATGTTTTTTTTTTTGAATATGTTGAATGTAAGACAGGATGGAAACAAGGCATATGTTGTGAATCAATTCAAATCGAATTAAACTAATTATAGTCAAACAAAAGCATATGCCACCGTGACTTCGAGAGTTTTGGCGTCTCTAGAGTTAATTTCGGAGTGTGTTTTTGTGTAATCCGTGAACACCAGATGGCATGGTTCTTTGCTTCACCGCGTACCGTATGTCGGCACCATACAACGCCGGGATCTCGATGCAATTTCACTATCTCAAAATAACTGGCAGACAGTCGGATGTAAAGAGGAACTCTTAAAAAGTTTAAAGCCATTTTTTTTTAAGTCTATACGCTATAAGATTTACCAAACACATCCATTCTGTGACAAAGCGACATTCGTTGTTAATTATTTAAACAAACTGTCCTATGACTGGTTCGCATACGCCGTACGGATTATATAATAAAACGTCATCCTAATCTTTGAACACGTGGATGTATGCGCGAAGTATGCGATGAAAAAGTGCTTATTCAGTTTTGTTCGTTGCAAGTTCTGTAGTTCCCTAAAGGCGAACGTCCGTTTTTTGCTGGTTCCCATGAACCCTGTCACAAAGGAGTCGACCTCGCTGAAAGACTTCGCCGATGAGATCCACGCAAGAATAAATATTGTACGACAATAGGGTAGCTTCTTTGACTTTGACTCGCTTTGTAGTCGGCATGAATGTGTTTGATGCTTTTATATATATATATGTTTTTTGAATAAAGATAAATATGGGAGTTTCATAATTTTAAGTTTTTATATAATTAAGGAAATAATGTGAAATTTTCCTCTAAGAATGAATTATAAAATTAAATTTTTAAATTTCTAATTTTTATTTTTTAATATTTTTGAAAAAAAAAAAAAACGAGATATATACCACAGGTAACATTGGGGAATGTAATTTAGTTGGTTTAAATTAGTTATTTTAACAGTCATTTTGATAAAAATCGGCCTTTAGCTAATGAAAGTTCTAAACCTATTTACAGATGTTTAATGTTATTGTATTCATTCTTTTTGGAACTAACGAATTCAGGAGAAATTTGCACTTGAAAATCTTTCTCGATTTTATCGTTCTTTTCACTAATGAAAACCTTATCAAAACTCATTGTGTGGTTTAGAAGAAGCTAGCGAAGAAACAGACAGAAGCGGATAGCGACTTTATCTAATAGTATTTTATAGTAGTATAAATTATAGATTTCAACAACAGTTATTTTTCGAGTATCTACTCGTGCCGTTCGCTGTACAATACCTGAGACAACAAAAGGTATAGCGACTCGTAACGGACGTTTTTTCGGCGCGGCATCGATCAGCTCTTCCTTGACGTATTGTGATTACAAATACGTAATATTCCCACGCGATAACTAGAGTATGTACTTACCTAACCTGAACTACCCTTGAATTAGTAACACTGGCTAAATATTTATTTATGTAGGTAGTAGATATGGAATTATTTTCATTTTTTTTATTTTTAACATTTTTATCAAAAAGAGAACATATTTAACATTTTTAGACGAATAACAATTGTACAAACAATAAAATTCACATTGGCTTTTTATTTCAAAGCCAATATTGTAGGTTTGTTCTTAAACTAAAAGTTATATAGTTTAGTTTAATACTTTTAAATCCAGTTAGGCGCCACAATAGTAGTATACTATTATTAGTGAGTTTGTTCTTACGCTGTCACGCCTTAACTACTCAATCATCATGAAAATTTGCATACACGTTGTCAGGGTTACAGAAAAAGATATAGGCCACCTTTCATAAAGAAAAAGTACTTTTCCCTACGGATCATCAAAAAAAAAAACGCCTGACAAAAATATATGAGCAATAAAGATTGAATATAAAAAATGTTTTATTATATAAAAAAGGGGCGCGAATGAAATCCAGGGCAAAAGCCTATGTACCTACTCTTAGATGTTACTGCTAGGTACTTTTGCTGCAAATTATTGCGACTTGAGATATCATGTTGCAACATGCCTTCTAAGTAATACTTTATTCTAGTTCAGCCACTTATTTTCCTCACAAAAAATTGTGTTCATTTTTATTTGTGTTTTATATCTCATAGCAAATTTAATTTCATCACCATGTCTATGAATTCGTAACTGAATTCCTGAAAATGATTATACATATGAAAAATTGTATTGGCTTTTTGAATGTGGAGTTAAATAATTTGAAAGTGTAACAATAACCTTTATTGCTCAAAGATTATTGTTTGGAGTGCTGCTGTAACCCTAATAGATAAAATTCCTAAGTGGTAAGGCAAGTCTTCAAGAGGATACTTGTCTCCACTAATGAACACTTGCGTAAACAAGTGTGGCTCCCATTATGAACAAAATGAACTTATTTTAATTATTAGAGATTAGGTCTAAACTATATATGAATGCAAAATTGCTTTATTTTTTCTATCGAATCCCTATCTATCGATTTTAAAAGTACATAAGTGTAGGTATCTACGCTGCTATTAAGTTATATTTTTTACATATATACAATACTTATACCTAAGTCGTCAGGCAGCCTAATGGTCCACGTGATGGTACAAAACAAGAAAACCGTTGGTTCTGGCTAAACAAAAAGGTTTCCTTTAACAGAATCAGATCGCAGCTAAAATGCAGAAATAAATGTTGTATCAAATTTAACTTTCCTAGTGGATTGATGGATGTTTTAGCGTTGCTCTCTCACGTGTATCAAAATCTCTAATCACTGGGAACAGCGCCTGACGAATGAACCGGAAAATATTTAAATGGAAGCCAAAATAGCGTGCAAGCCGCTTTACGCCGTAAAATATGACTATGTTTTGATAGAAAAAAAAATCCTAGAGGCGAAATTAAAATTCTTAGCGTCCCGGAAACGTGGGAGCGTGCGGAACGAAGCGTAGATCCAAAATAATATATTATAATATGTGCAGTTATGAAGTTTACTAACTTTTAAATAGTTCACATTCTTCCTATATAAGTAATGGCTTCGTTTTCGTCCGCGCAGTCATACCAGAAGTAGAACTTTTTACTTCTTTAGAAGTAAAAACCTAGACTAGATTTTTTAAAACACATTTGAATAAGCCCTTTCATTTGAAAAAATGTATGAATTTACAATATTTCATAAAACCATTTTTGTGTAATGAATATATTATGTATTTTTAGATCATATAAAGGCATGTAACATAATATAATCGTAAATTATATTTAGTTCCGAAATGTAACGGGCCAGCCTTTTGCCCTATGTGCTCCTTTGAAATTAAGATTTTTTTTGTCGACACC
Source organism: Synanthedon formicaeformis (assembly GCA_945859745.1). Classification (NCBI taxonomy): domain Eukaryota; kingdom Metazoa; phylum Arthropoda; class Insecta; order Lepidoptera; family Sesiidae; genus Synanthedon; species Synanthedon formicaeformis. The sequence continues at coordinate 9,253,608 of OX243957.1, forward strand.
CTGGGGTAACGGCAGCGCAGCATTTCAATCACAATAGGCGATATCAGCTTACCGTTAACGGTCCAAAGTTTGGGGCCAAACTCACTCACAATGGTTAAGGAACTAAATTCTCTGTTAAATCTTGGTCGGTATAAATCCTACCTAATACTGAGATTGGTTTCTGACTCTTGGCTTTAAGACCATATACTTAGTTAATATGTATTATATCAAATCAACATTATTCGTGATAATTACCTATACCAAAATTTAAAAAGGTAGTCACTTCCTATTTTGCTGTTTAGTGCTTGCTTGTTTAATTAATGTTTTATTATTATTTAATTAATTTTTTAAGCAGTTTATGAAAAAAGTTGCATTCCCTATATACAAAAATCAGAATTATTAATTTTTACCTGTAAAATTTATAATTAGCGCTTTAGAAAATAATTATTGAGATATTTCATATAGATTTAAGTGGGCCTGGAAATGAGGACTGTATTGCAAAAAAACCTCTTTATTTGTATATTATTTTTATCATTTTTCTTAAATATGATGTTAAAATAATTTCAGGAAACTATTAGTTTGATTAAGTTAACTACTGATTAGAGTATTTGTTAAAATGTGATCGTGGCTTTTGTAAATACCGTTGCGTAAGTGGTACATTTCTAATGTCTAATGAAAGAAGTGACATTACCATATTGGGGTTTCTTTTCTCAATGGGACATGAAAGAATGAAGGCAAAAAATCGTCAAATGAATTAATTGGAATAGATAATTAGGCAGCGATTGGAGACTAAAAAACACCGAGTACAATGAAATAAAGCCTTTATTTTAATAAAATTATTAGTATCTAACATCACATGATATTACCATCCAAGGCACTATTATAATTTAATGTATTTTGTATCATGTTAGGTGCCCTTTTAACATATTTACATATTTAAAGGTGAACGTTGATTTTTTATCTCTAGCTTTTAATTCTATGTATTGGCAATACAGTTAATAGAATTTGCAATTTTAAAACACGTCGTCAAAGGCTTTAGAAAGTACATAAACGTTTTAACGCATCTGACGAGAAAATTGGTTGAAAAATTGCAAATTAGCAGTTACAATTTTAATGACTAAGAAAAAATAAATAATACGATACTTATCTAGCTAGGCACATGTCTCCATTAAGATCCTACAGGTATTATTCGTGACCTAATCGTCAGTTTTATCACATTAATTACTATAAAGAGCACTCGTTTGAACTTTATACAAAGGCAGTAAATATGTGGTTTGCAGGCTTCATTATGTGAGTTGACCGTTACAAAACACCTTGCGCCCGCGCCAACCACACACTTTGGCACTGACAGCTGTATGCTTTACTACTTACGCTACAATAAATATAGTCCTCTAATTAAATCTAACACATGAGAAACGTTAATTTTGTTTGTTCTTGATTACAGGACGGGATAGTCTAGTCTTCTCTTGCCACCATTTCAAGGTCTCTTCAAACTGTTCCCGGTCTTCAGGAGTCACTTGAATATCGGGTAATTCCTTTTTCAAATCTATATCACTGTATTGATCATCCACAAAAGTGTTTTCTTCGTCTTTAAGCTTGTATTGTTCGTGGCTTAAAATTAAATCGGGATTAATCGCTTCCAAAGGCAAAGATTCGTTGGTGTAAGTGTTGTGAAGTTGATGATGAATGGATTCGGCGTATTTAATTTCAAAATCACTTTCGTTGACAGGAATATCGGTTTCACTGCAATAATTTTGTTCGGGAATCACTGTGAACTGTTCAGCCGAGTTTGGAAACTGAAAATGACCGTCAATAAGATGTGAATTCACGTCCTCTTGATTCAGGAGATCGGAAGACGGAGTTAAAGGTTGGCCGTCTTCTTCTTCATACAAATGAGGAGTAGAAACCAACTGGAAGTTCTCAGGCACTTGTAGATCTATATATTGTTGAGGCAGTTGCACCGTGCCATCTAATTCGTCTTCGTCTAAATCTTCCTCTTCAAGAGCTGGAGAGTTTATAGAAAAGTAACTTCTTTCATGACTATTTTCCCTGGGTGATGATGATGCTGGAGAAGGATATGATTCAATTGACTGATGTCCTGTGTTTTCTTTATCAGAATGACCAATGTTCAGCAGACTCTCTAAATTTCTTATGTATTCAACAGCCATTCTCAATGTTTCCACTTTACTCAGTTTCTTATTAGGCCCTCTATTTGAATTAGCACTTTCAAAGGCTGAAGCTACTTCCTCGGGTATGTGTCGACGGAGAGCAGCAAACCCATCGTTGACTTGTCGTACTCTGTTGCGTTCGCGCGCATTTCTTCGTGCCACAGCCAAAGGTGTCGGCGTTCGTGTTTCTTCTGTCGAATTGTCGCGTAATCTCGGCTTCTTTGATGGTCCGCTGGCTGCAATATTGTCGGAAGCTCGTACTAACGGCGCTGCAGACACCATGGACGGAGACTGGATCTTTTGTTTTTTTCTCACTACAATAATTTCACGTCTAATATTTTCATTGTTTGTTATGTTCACGGTATTATTCACGGATTCTTGAAGCACCTGCGCCTTGCCGATTGGTGAGTTTCGAAAGACGACTACACCTATGGAGCTCATTTCGTTTAGGTGATTTGCTGTTTTCACATGTTATTATTGTTTGCGTTGTATTAGGCGGTCGATACGGTCACGTATTGAATAAGGTATAACTGTTTATTGGGAAAGGATGATCGAATGTTTAGATGGCGTCAGAGCGCCGGCCGCGGCAGGAATGGCGCGTGCCGTCCGCCGCACCTGGGGTGGCTCGCGGCTCGCGGGGGGATCAACAGGGGTAAGTACATTTACTAGTTGCACACATGCCTTTTTAAAGGGCGGAATCGTGAACCGTTCAACTTTACACACAAATACACACGTACGCTATAAGGGACAACTGTCCATGTGTGGATTTTTTTCCTTTATCTGACTAAGCATCTAATCTAATTAAAGGCAATATAGAAAATAGTTTTGTAATTTTAAGCTGCTAGGCTTTTTTGCAGTGATATTAAAAAATATTGTATGTAGGTTCACTTTATTTATATTTTCATAGATAAATTATTGGAATGGATTTAAGAGACAAGAGTAACCGATGTCAATTTCATCCCACAACGAAGATATTACGTATTACGGTAAGGTATTACGTGGAATAAATATTTATACACAATATAATGATCAATCAAATTAATTATACAAAAGTGCAATGCAAATGAAATTTTGAAATTAAGAGTTTAGAACAGAATCGTATAGCAATTTTCGTGTTCCAAAGTATCACCCAATTGTAAATGTTTCATTGTGTGTATCAATGTAATCAAATTTCTATACATGTAATCATGTTACACACATATGCGTATAATGGAGGCAAAGTCGTTCGCGTGCTGAATGGCATTTTGAAAACGAATGCGCTAGCGCAGGAGGGGTTGCTCTGGCAAGAGCACTGCGCCGATCGAACACAATAATAGTAATTTATTGAATATTTTTAATAAATAGTGTAAAGTAGAAGTTTTTTTGATAATATTTTTATATTTTTATTATTATTATTTTATTAAATAATTTTAATATTTTTATTAAATAGTGTAAAGTAGAAGTTTTTTTGATAATATTTTTACGGCGTTACTTGAGTGAAAAGAAAAGTTGGTTTCAACTAATTTTAAAAAGGAAATACGGTTTGTTTGAAATTTATTTTTGTAATTTTGAGTGTTGTGCATAATACATGTTTGTAGTTTAAAATATTTTGTGAATTAAACCTTAAATCCGTTATTAACGGATAATTTTGTAGTGGCGAGGCACACCAAGGTTGTGCAGTTATTGATTAGCAGCTCATTTGGCGGTAGAAGACTACCCTCAAATAATAGCATGTGTGATAGTGATTAAGGGATGCCAGAGACCTTTTGCCTAGCCCCTCCTAATCCCTTAAAATTTATCCTAATAAAGTTGGCAGCACACTTGCAGCACCTATAGCGTCTCTTGTGTTACGATGATAGCCAATCTACATTCAAGTGGAACGTCAGCCTGCCTGCCAAACTTTACATAAAAGAGGTAAAAATTTCCAACATCAAACTTTTTATTTGACATGTGTTTTTTATTGTATTTTTGATCTAACTTTCGTAAAACATTAGATTCAAAAATAAAAGTGTAGTAGTATTATTAATACTAGAATTGAATAATAGAAACCTGTGCATCTTCAAATCTTATCTAATATAAAACATTTATTCAGAAATACGGCGCAGACCTCCTTCGAAAGGCGGGAATTGTGCGGGCGATGCAACGGTAGTTTTGGAACTGTAGATATATATACCTTATAAGTCGAATAGAAACCTTATTATTATATAAAAATGAGAGCGTTCAATTAAAAAAAATGCAAGTTAAAAATATTAGGTTTTTATATATAGTGCCAATCGGAACAGCGTTTGTTAACAAAGTAATATGTGGTCAGTGGAAAATATAATATTAAAAAAAGAAAAATAAGCCCACAAAAATAAAATTCATCAGTTCTCATTAAACGGATTTATATTCTTATTTTGTTCCAAACATCGAAATGTCTTTGTGTGTGTAACTCCTACGCCATCTGCCTTCACCTTTAACGTTTTATTATGCGCACGCGCCACTATTGTACTATTACTATTGTTATCAAAATATTTCTCAGTTAGCGCTTCGTATAAAGACATAAAGTTTATAATTGTTTGCAACAATAAATGATTCTATATGAAATATTACGAGTATATACTCGTAATAGGATTATTAATGAACACATTATGTGTATTGTTAACTAATTTAACACAACTAATGCAGTAATATGTCTATTGTCTAATATGATAAATTAATAAATATTTGCCAGTGCCAAATAATTATCCATTTAAATAACTAGGTTTAGTGAACTATATGTATTGTATAGTAGTCAGTTAGGTAGTACGTACCTATAGTATTATAAGGATAACTCAAAACTTAAACAAAAAATCCGTTTTAGTTAATCTTTATAATATAAGAATGTTAAGTTAGTTTGTGTACGCTTCTAAAACTCGAGAATGCGTAGAACGATTTTAATTCGGTTTTCAAATATGGAAAGAGAGATAAACTGGGAAGGTTTATAAAATATATAAAAATTGCACCCGGGTGAATCCAGGAGCGGGTCGCTAGTAGTATCGATTATATTGTTATATCGCTAGTAATATCGATTAAAAATAGTTCATATATAAATTCGTTTAAGCAATTTTTATTAAGTACATAAATTATTTATTTATTCACTCAATGTGTCTCCAATACATAAAACAATTTTTATTTTATTTTATTTAATAGTTGTATTAGATCTGTTAGGCTGTTATTTTCAATTATTACATCTTCCATAAACTACTTTTCCCCATCAAAATTATTATTTCGAATCAAACGCCTGTGTATCTGTAACAGCAACGTCTTTGTAATTTTTTGTCTCTTGTACTATCAATTCTGTAAGGCGTCAGTCAATAGCATTAAAAATAAAAATAAATGAATAAAATTTATTTGAAACAAGAAAAATTATGTGTTTTGAACACATTTTTTAAAATTATGTAAAGATTACACTAATTTTCAAACAAAGTTAACTGTTTCCAACTAATTCAACTCTAAACTCAATTTTATTTGAAGTGCAGCAGTTAATATTATTGTAGAGGGATGTGATGTGAATATATTTTACTATTAGTAGTTTCAAAAGTAGTTTCATTCGATTGAGTATTTTCGTTGTAATTTTTTAAGGACTTCATTAATATTTATCTTAAAGTCAGTAATAATACACTGTGTCAGGATTAGGCACGTAATGCAGCCAATGTTCCTAATACTCAAAAGTGCATCCTGTAATTTAAGATGTCGCTCTTTCCCCGCCAATCCGCTCAGTAAGGTGAGGCTCGCCATCTTGCGAACATGTGGGTTCCGTACTGTATGATTCTAGCTAAATATAAACCTGACCATATGTTACCATAACCTACCAAATGGGAAGGTGCAACAAATCTCAGATGGGAACTTAAATTGCTCTTTCAACTTGAAGATTGTGTGTCAGTGTGTATAACCCTTTTTTATGTACACGTCTTGATTTATCAATCAATACTAATAATAAATCTGTAAGAGTAGGTACTGAATGTATGTATGTTCCTTCAGAACTCTTAAACGAATTAACTGATTTTCATGAAACTTGATAGATAAACATTTAGACGTACAGGACACAGGATAGGCTACTTTTTTCTTTTTCAATGCGGACTAAGTCGCGGGCACCAGCTAGTTTAAAATAAAAATAAAGCCAAATCTTAAGGTCATTTATAGTAGGTAACTATTTTTTTCAATTATAAGTTCTGTTAAATTATAAGTCAAGTTCTGAACTAATCTATTCTGTACATAATAGCTGTGTCTGTACGTCCATAGTAATATTTAATTTTTTTTCTAGGAAAAATGTTAGGTTCCCGGGGAAAGAATGCAGCATTATTCTATCAAGTTCTGCATTGCACTTGGATCTTGATATTATAGGGTATAGGGGATAGTGTCCACCTATACTCCGTGCTTCGAGGAATCTTTAGGAATGTCAGTTACGTTATCGACATTATTTTAATGCTTTCCTAATAAAATAAAAATTGAAAATTCTTTAAAAAACAGAAATATGTATACCCTAATGTTCGATTCTTCGGAGCTCGCATGCGAACTAAGCATACCAATCAAATGGGCCATCATTTTCCTGCTGACCTGTACATAAAAAAAAGAAATATTTTTAATATATTAGAATGAAAATAATATATAGACTTCGTCTAGACATAATTCCCAACATAAACTAGTTTAAACTATTACTCTCACGTCATCAAACAGCTGTGTTTTGAATAGATTCCGCCGACCGAGTTACCTTCATATGCTATAACCTATCTCAATACAGGTCGCCTTGAAATAGCGAAGCTATTCAGGGCTTCCCCGGCGCAGACGAGCTTTATTTCTTATTACAACGACTATAAAGGGGAACCTTCAACTTGAAATAAGCTAAGGTCATTACCACAAAAGCCAACGGCGGGCGGTATATTATACCTATGTTGCATCTAGACGACTAGACCAGGTATTTGCAAGGGAGATTTCTAAAGACATCCGGCTTCAAGCGGCGTGAACTTGAGCAATAAGAGAGAAAAATTCCTCAAAGAAACACCGGAATCGATTTTTTTTATATAGGGAATCACTTCAAGATTCTTATGTTAACATTAGAGAATAATATATAATAATTAAAATAATTTATGATAATTTATGGAATTTGATAGAATTCATTTTGATGATGGTTGCTGTATCAATAAATCAAAAAGGTTTGGGGAGCAAATAAACATGGAATAAGATGATATAAATGTAAATAGAGTGGCTTACAATGTTACAATTTACAAAAATATATATGCAAAAATATTTGTAATTATAATGGAGACTTAACAAATTGTTAATTATAATAATAGCTAATATTTATCAGCTGTAAGATGCTGATTGAGCTCCCTACGCTACGTATCGCTGTTCGCTGTTCCCTGTTGTCACTTAATGTTGTCTGAAAAACAGTAAGGGAATTTTAATTTTAATTTTCCAATTACATAGTATTTTATTGCTACTAAGTACCGTGTTAAGAATCCTAATATCAAACTTCATAAAATTTTAAAACATAGGACCGAATTGCAATCTATCTAATCATCAAATTCTTTACAATTTGATACAGTTTGCATTGGGAAGAAACTTTCGGAAGAAAGGGAAGAAGACAGAAGCAAGAAACCCCATAGGTGTATGTAAAGAGTAAAGAAATTAATGTTAAATCAGCTATCATCAGTAGGTAATTTTAGCACATAATTTCTTTCTCTTTCAAATTAAAAAGTGAGTTTAACCGAGTTTTACGCCATATAAAATTTTAACTAAAATTTCTAAGTTAGTTTTAAGATTATAACAGCCCAGGAGGAACATAATATATTAATTATAGTTATAACATTTCGTGAAATAATATTTATATGCACTATACTATTATACTACCCTAAAAAAAGATTTTTAAATAAAATATATAATTATGGCATTGGTAAGTAACATTTTTTTTTTAAATATTTTGGCTATCTTCAGTTGTTTTAAGAATTTTTATATCGTAGACATCAAATAAGTATACATTTACTTACTACTTTTTAGACAGTATTATACCTTAGTGTTTAAAATCAGGTCTTAAATTTATATTTACGTTGTATCTGTTTATAAATACTGCATTTATGTATGAATATCACCCTGCTTCAATATCATATATGGAGCAAAAAATCATCCAGTCTTTGCGTTCATTCATCAGCATTTGGTCGAGACACAATGAGCTTTTCATACTTATTGTTTCATTCCAGACGTGAGCAGAACTTGCCCATTCTTTTCGGAGCTGCATTCGATTTCAATGAACTCTTTACAGACTTCTTATAGGTTTACAATCTTTAAGTAATTCATTGGAAACTGTACAGTTTTAAATTTGAACCTTATACGTCGTTTTTAAGACTCACAATTGAAACAAATTTTTTTAAACGCTATTCCCGAAATTGTTTGTCATAACAAGTTCCTTGGTAGTTCCTCTCTCCAATTGTTCAGTATTTCACTTTCAATAGTAAAACCGTTATACAAGTGTTTGTGTTATGGGAAAGTATTTACAGTACGGAGGTATTTGTTGTACTTATAGTGAAAAATAGTTAAAATTATTTTATATAGCAGACAAATATTTTACGACTTTTATATTTTACGAAGCCACTTTGAAGAAATTTGTTACATATTTAATTACATATTTTTATTGAATATATTAATAGAAAAATATATAAATATTATAATAGCACTTTTAACGTGATTATAAATATTATTATTACAAAACTGTACATGACCAAAAAATATTAGAATCGGGCAGATGTTTTGAGTCCCGCACCGTTTACGCGTTACACACACATATTCAAAAAGTACACCGTTCTCTTTCTCTATAGTTGTGTTTCTCATAAGGTGTGAGAGAGAGGTGAAATTGAAACAGGGGTAGCTTTAAGGGTACGGCCACGTGACCTGTAGCGCGCCCACACACACTAGAATAAGGAACCCCTCAATCATTTTATTGATCTCACGAAAAAATCTCTGCGATTAAAGTCATTGTTCGCTGCTTCCCTGCAGATTAATGATTTTGTGGATTTATTTGATTGTTGAATATCTGAGCTTTCGTAATTGTTAATAGGTAGATTTTTTATGGCAAAGGATGGCAAGGCATGGAGGCAATCCACTTGATGGTAACTGAATACGTGGTGGATACTGTCACCCATAAACACAGGCACAAAATCATTAAATACATTGTCGACCCTGACCCTGATAAAAATTACCTAAGCACACGTGCTGTTATTGCAACTGTCGCCTAACAGGCTCCCCAGTTTATTGCAAAACAATAATAAAATATGCAATAATAAATAATATAGTAATAAGGATAGGAATTTAGCTCTACAAACGTCTAATGAATAGGAAATAGCTACACATATTTCCACTTTATCTAATTAATTAATAGCTTAATTAGATCTAAATAAAAACATATCAAACATATATTTATATGTAACCATACTAATATTATTTTCACGTTGTCAGGGATACAGAAAAATAGGATATCTTTCATCTAGAAAAAAGTAATGTTCCCAAAGGATCATTTAAAAAAATAGAAATTCAACTTCTGGCAAAAGCATAACAGTAATGAATATTTGTCAGGCATTACATAGCCATAATGCTTTGTCAGCTATGTATTTATTTTTATATATGTAACTATGTTTATTGTATTGCAGTTTTGAAGGCCATGGAGATTACATAAACGATGATATTTAGTTTTAGATACAAAAACTAAACAGGTTAAGTGGTAATAAGGAGTCGTTACCGTTATAATAAGGGTACCGACATAAACGCCAATAAGCTTCCCAGTTTTAAACGATATCCGACGAAATAATATCATCATCACATTGGCTTCCGACAATTTGGAGTGTGTATTTAAAGAAAAAAACAAACTACTGGACTCGGTATCGTATTACTCTACTTAAACTGTCGTCAGCAGCCACCCACACGGCTTCTTTTTTGTTTTTTACACACTTTTGCCTTTTTACAATCACATCGAGTAGGTTTCCTGTTAGAAAAACAAACAGAGACGTTTATTGACTCGGAAATATAAGTTTTTAAATATCTCGTTGCGAATGACTGATGGCTTTTGAATGACTCTCGAACTTTTGGAAAAAAATTACGGAGCTTTGTAAAAATTATTGATGATTCCATTTTTACTTGAGAAATTTTTCAAAGTTTAATTGTGCTGCTGAATGGTTTTTGTTTAAGAAGTTTTTAATTGTAGGTATTGAATAAGGATTTTTTAAAGAATTTTACATTAAGGACACCACCAAAAAATAAAATAAAAAAAACCCAAAAGAAAATTGAGAGTACTTACTATATTTTTAAAATAAAAATCAAATATTCATAGACTTAATAATTTTTACTGTGAAAATATTACAAAAAAAATATATAAGAAAAGGATCGTAAATGGATATAATATTGTTATAGTATTGTATAATATTATGTTGTTTATAGGTATGGGTGTTGAAATTTTTCAGAACTACAATTATCGAGACAAAGAGATGTTGATTCCTTGTTGTATACCCATTCTTAACTCTTTCCCCCAATTGCTGGAACGGTACTAAGAGGTTCGAGTGTGTGAATGGTAATATTTTATCTGTTCATCACACTTTTTTGATAAATTTGAATTGTGGTAAAATATCTCAAGTTTTGTGAGTATAAAAGTAGACACATCGAGCTGACGGTGCGTAGGCAGCGATTTTTATCGACCCCTAACATGTTCGAATCATTTTCACGATTCGTTGATGATGGAACGTCTCACAATATTTGAAAAAATGTAGGTAGATAGCAAGGATAAGCTGTACGAGCTAGTGAGAGTAAATCAAAATTATTTTCTGAGAATCCTTAACGGACTGAGTCAACACCTACCCTTGTAGTGTTGGTTGATCTTAAAGCTCCTACTGAAATCAGTTCACGAATATTCCACTTGATGGCGTTGCCTAACCTGCTGACCGACATTTTACTTATTTATTATTATCTTTCTCGTCATTACGAGATTTACATATCTACAGATTTATAAAGATCTTTACAGATTTGTATTAGTACATTATTTATGAGATTATGAAATAGTACATAATTATTATGCATTTTTTAAAATTTGTGTCATGGTGTATCAAGTAGGTAATAGTTTCAGTGCAGCATAGGTATTTACTATCTATGGGTATGTGGGACATGGAAAAATGTTATCGTTTTCGTCGCATCTACTTCTGACCATAAAATTCTCTCAACAATCTTAGATAATAATATAATAACTCATTTGTTATAATTACTTAGATAAAAAAAATGTAAGTAGCAACTCGACTACTGTGGACACGGCTTTGATTTACGACAAATAAAATTTTGGGACCTTTTTAGCGGCACAATTAAAATATTTAACGAAGCGCCCTCAGTGGGTGGTGGACGACAGTTCTCACGGAACTATTAAACATAATTTTATTTGTTTTCTAACGATTTATGGGGGGTGATGATGTCCCTTTATTTATTGCGAGGGACATACCGCGGTGTCCCTTTTTATGTGTTTTACGACGGTGTGCGATTTGAAACGGGAGCGCTGTGTTTTTAAATTAGTTTTTGCAAAGTTTTGCTTTGCTAATAGTTTATAAGGATTTTTGAATACAAAAAAAGTCTTTTCAAGATTTATTTCGATATGGAAAACCAACGAAATATGACTTTTTTTTATGTTAAGGTCGACAGACAGGCTGACGGTCCACTTGATGGTAGGTGGCTACCGTCGCCTATAACACAAGCAACGCCATAAGTGCTACAAGTGCGCTGCCGACCATAGAAGGATTAAGGATAAGGGAGGGGTGAGGTAATGGGCTCTGGCATCCCTTACTCACTCACCGAAACACAACAGCACATAATGCTGTTATTTCACGGTGGTATTCTGTAAGGTGGTGGTTACTGCCGCCAGACGGGCTGCCCAAATGACTGCGAAACGCAGTGTGCCCTGCCACTACTAACATTAATGTTTCTTAATTTTTCTTCTAATAACAAAATTATTATCAAATCTAATACTAATTTTATAAAGAGTTAAAGTTTGTATGTTTGAGTTAAAGAGTTAAACTTTCATCAATGGACTAATAATCTATTGGCAATGGTTTGAATATTGTCGACAGACATGCTGACGGTCTACTTTAATGTTAGGTGGCTACTGACGCCTCTAACACAAGCTACGCCACAGGTGTTGCAAGGGTGCTGCCGAAAATTGTAGGATTAAGGTAGGGATAGGCTAATGTCTAACATCCCTTATATCAGTCACCGGACACACGGCGGAAACTGACTTTGTTTTATACTATGTAAAGACTATACTATATAATATTATAAAGCTGAAGAGTTTGTTTGGTTGAATGCTTTAATCCCAGGAACTACTGGTTCGAATTGAAAAATTATTTTTCTGTTGGGTAGTCTATTTGTCGAGAAAGACTTTAAGCTATATAACATTTTGAACGCGGACGAAGTCGCGGGCAACAGCTAGTGTAAATATAATAGACATAGATAGTTGTAAACATTATAGATTATTAATTTAAAAAAAAACATGTAGTAATAATATGAAAAGAAATGTCGTTAAAATGTTCTTAGCAATTATTGCAATTAATTGGTATAATATTCATAGAAAACCCCATAATACAGTCTCGATCACTATTCGAGAAGTCAACATTCATAACTTCGAGTTGATCTTATCACGCGCATACAATATCTGGATAAAAATAAATTCCACTATAAACGATTCGTAAAATGCGTTGTCAGCATGACATGAACTGCATTTAGTGAAATTTTGTTTTTTGTACAATAAAGGGTATGATAATAGTTTTGTCCCTTGAACAATGTTGTGATGAAATGTCTTATAGTGGATTCACAGCGTGTGGCTGTCGGAGAGTTTACTGTTTGGAAGCTACCACCCGCTTTGTAATGATATTCGGTATTAACATAATATTTTCATTTTTAACCCTTTACGTTTATCGTAAGAAGCCAGTTGGAGATGACAGATTATGACAGTTTGAGATGAGTATATTATGACGTCTCCTTCGTTAACTTGGATTGGTTAACGAACTAAAAATAAAACATAAAAACTGTCCAGTATAAAATTAGACAGAATTAAAACTATTTCTATAATTATGTAATTTCAATTCAGTGAAAGTTTCAAAATTTATTCAATAATTTTAAAATAGATGCCGTGGTTTTCGATATTACCTACGCCACATATCATTATATATTTATTAAACAAACTTTAAAAATCAAATTTCTCTTTTACATATTAATAATATTTATATCTTTTAATTGATTAAAAAAAACTTGCTCATAAGCTCTTGTGTCCAGGACTATGAATTGACCACCAGCAACAAAAAATTACAGATAAAACTATTTTATAAATTTCTTAAAACAATAAGCTTAAAAGTAGATTATATTAAAATAGTACCCTTGCATAAATAAAATAGATACTATAACATACTTGGAGTGGAAGCTTTTAAATCACATCATTGCGAGTACAGTGCTTAATGTTATCTATTAGGAGCGAGTAAACCGCTTTGGACGCTATAGCAATAACTTGTGAGGCGTTAAAATGAGCCCGGACCGAGTGCCGGGCGCAACAAGAACAATTTAATTGAATAAAATTAGCCAATAAAGTTCACTCGTCGAAGTCTGTTACAATGGCATACCGCCTTTAGAGAACGAGCACCGTAAACCAACTTTATTTACTGGCGCTTCCCTCGGGAATCTGCATTTAAGTCGCCTCAAAATATTGCTGGAACTATACACGTGTAGCCGTACTTGTCAGTACAACTTTATCGATTCTAACTTCACCGGATTGATAGAATTGCTTGGGAATGAGCACATTTCTTCGATAATGCTAATTACTTATTTATTACAGACATGTGGAATTTAGGACATATATAGAGGCCTTTTAGGGCCTCTTTCTTAAACTACAAGTAAAGTGTTGATTAGTTACTTTTAGAAATATTTTTTTGTTATATTGAATTATGCACTCGGTTTACTGCATCATTCGATAGTCGATTTTTTTTTATTATTTTCGATTTAATGTTTGGGACGTTTACCGTACAAACAAACGGTTACCGGTGACTTTAAATGACAGTTTGGCCTACTTGACGTTTGTGAAATAGGCGCTTAGAGTAGCAGTGGCCTACTTCTTACACGGGACTGTTATTTCATAATGGTGCACCATTGTGATTAACATCATGTATGTTTTGTTTGAATGAGTGAGTAGAAGATGCCAGAGCCTCTTTCTCTCTAGTCTTCATTATTTGAAGTATTTCGTTAATTTTTGATGTTTAAAAAATAATAAGTTATTGTCAAAGAAATTTCCGCAACAACGTGATTGAAATAAATAAATAAATAACTGTCAATTTTGGTGCAACAGATAATAATTTGGTCTCGAGACAGGTTTAGTGTAAATATTGTGTGTGTTCATTAGAGTTATTATTGCGTGGCAAAGAGAGCAATGCACCGACCCGAATTAACAATTAAGTGCAGTTGTAGGACGCGTGCATCGCCCGCAGCGAGGAACTCTCAATACAAGACATGAAGAACAACTAAAGTCTTAATCAATGGACCTATTACATAGCAAGCAAGATCTCACGCAATCTTATATGGAAGTTACTGTTTTAACTTCAGATGTTTACGGTTTGACTTTCAAGGCAAGATAAATTTATTATCAACTGGCTGCTGCCCGCGACTTCGTCTGTCTGAAAATATCTGACAACTTTATCGCTGTAATGACGGTGGCGCCGCCACGGCGACAGTAGCGGTCAATTTTTTTATATTTTTAGACGACTTTGGGAACATCGACCACGGGACATTTTTCCGGAATAAAAAAAATGCAATATGATAATCCTGATGATAAATTATAAATAAGTAAACTATATCACAAACTTTTCATTTATAATATTAATAAAACATATTTTTTTAAGCGCCTGATTCACAAACGTCAAGTAGGCCAAACTGTCATTTAAAGTCACCGGTAACCGGAGATAATGGAGCTGATATACCTTTGTTTGTACGGTAAACGTCCCAAATATTAAATAGAAAATAATTAAAAAAATCGGCTATCGAATGATGCAGTAAACCGGTGCATAATTCAATATAGCAGAAAATGATTTTTAAAAGTAACTAATCAACACTTTACTTGTAGTTTGTGAAAGAGGCCCTCAGTACTGATAGTACTGTCAGTACTATCAGTACTTGTTATCACATGAAGTTTCTCGCTTGACTTGTATTAAAACCATGAACGTTGTAAGACCACTTGGTTTTCCACACGTCCGCGTGCAGAATCTCAAATAATACTGCGCCGAAAACGACGCCTTCGAATGTTCCCAATTGATAGACCTCTCAACACAACTTAATAAGTGAATTCCTTCCGATCCTGTCTGCCGTGCGACGTTTTATCGAGCTTTTTGCCTCAACTGATATACTGGACTTCAAGGAGAAATGTCCTCGACAACTTCCCGTTAAAAGCAAATCTCAATATACCCCTAATTGGCGAATAAAAACACCAAATTGTCATTTATGAAAAAAATTTTGCTATTTGCAACTGTTCGCGTGATAAATGTTGTTCTGCCCTTTGTCGGCAACGGTAATGAGACACCGCGCAAGCGGGAGACAAATTTATCTCATAAATATCTCTGGGATGCGTCGATCTGCATCGTTAATTTACTATATCGATACATTGGATATCGATGTCGTAATTCATTTACATCTTTATTAGGTACGTCATTTATTCCTCTGGGAATATTTAGTAACGCATTAGCGAAACTTAAAGAATATAACATGTTAGTTGAATTAGCACAATCAATTACACGGCGAGTAATCATTTTTTACTTCGCCCTGTAGTTGGAGAGTTGCAATCTGTTACAAGGCGCATCAGTTCTTTTTAATAACAAGGCTCTCGTCTAAGGCATATATTAAAAGAGTTATCAGAGTAACGACAATAAAAATGACAAATTCGTACATTAATCGCTTGTTGCATTTGCGCGGGCGCATTGAAATTCTCATTGCTCGAGGCCACGGCAGTTATTTTCTTAACGAGTGTTCCTGAAACCTTAATTTGCTCGAACACTGACATTCGGGAGACAGAAGCGTGCCACACACGCAGTCTTACTCAACCGCCAATCCTTTATGCAAATACCCACAATATCGGGACGTAGACGTTTTAATATAGTCATCATCCTAAGAGGCTCGCAAAAAATGTCGGTAAACTTGCGCGTTTTGCATACATGGTACGAGTTTAGCATTGTTAAAAGATTTGTATAATTTTGAGCGATTTATAATTGTTAGTGTCGGACACAGCTGTAAGCCGTCCGGTTTCAGATGCCACCCTAGAAGGAATCCACAGAAATCCACAGAAGCTAAAGCAAAAGCAAATACACTGATGGTGCACGCAACTTTTTGAAAATCCCACAAGAACGTAACATTTTCGAGGATAAAAAGTGGGTACCCTTTAATTTAATCTCATTCAAATCGGTTAAGCCGTTTCTGAGACAGACAAAAGGACAAAAATTCTAAAAACTTTTTGACCTCGGTAACATAATTAGGTACAACTCTCATTTACGATTTTATTATAAGTAGGTATTGATAACATCATTTCGATTGTGGCAAATAACAGTAGTGGCTGTGTTAACGGCTAATGTTACCTTTTTTAATCATAGGAAACAATATTTTTTGGCACCACAGTTTATGTTTAACCGCAATGTGACCCCAAATTATATTATCTATCTATATCAACTATATCAAATATTTTAGTTATTAAAATAATTAACGGTCTCCAAGTTTACAGTAAATTTGTTTAATGAGTGCTTTGTTTAATGCTTATCTATACCTACTTACAATTTTATATGAAGTCGCTGTACGCTTCCGTCTGTTTCACCATGGTTTCACCAAACTCCTTCTGAAACACCCAACAGATTTCAATATGGTTTTCACTAATGAATAGAACGATAAACGAGAATTTGCAGAAAAAAAATTGCACCCGTTCGAAGCTGGTGGCGGGTCGCTAGTTATACATAAGACATTATATCTACCTACATTATATTCTATTGAATCGAAGTGAAGGATTAACGGTGTTTGTAACCGCAGCCAAAACGTGATCGTTATTATTCTAAAACTAATCGGTTATCTTGTATATCGAGTGGCGAACTTGTTAACACGTTGTTAACGACTTCGCGACCGTTCATTATTTGCTAAATAAACTGTAGGATAAACGAGAACGAATCAGGTTTTTTGAACATTTTTAAAGGTTCACCAAAAAACAAAAAGGTCGGCGGTGAGTTTTTCACCTGTTTTTGCAAAGATATCGCACGCGTTTCTACCACCCGTGTTCTAATGAACTTTTATCGGGACTTCATCTAGAGTTGAGAAGAATTATTGTTGTATTTTAAAAAAATATTGCCGCCGCAAAACAACAGAAACCACGATAAGCCTCTGGTTTTGAGATAAGATTTTTTGGTTTTATCTAAAGTTCGCCATCCAAATATTTATGTATTATATTAGCTTACAATTCTGAAAACTCATGATAAACTATTGTTTTTTTTTTTTTTTTATTTATATATTTTTTTACCCTGAAGAAACATCGAAGAACATCATTGTTTTGACTAAAAAAAAAGAAACGATGAAAAAATGAAGTCATCTTCCATTAAAGTTGTTTTCGTATAATTTTCTGCATAGTAGATTTCTCTATAGTATTTCAAAATATTTGTAATTATGATGAGTTATAATAAGTTGATAAAGTTACTTTACTTATAGCTGTAGTTGTAGATATGTCTTGTATTGAGGACTGGATTATATTTTTGTATTTATTTTTAAGTGATATTTTTAATACTATTTTTGTCAAAGACGAGAACAGTTCTAATGAAGACATTGCTTGCATAAATATTTAGCTGTTTTAAATATTTAACGAGTTCTAATGAATGATATTTCACAACTAATTGCACATATTAATGAGTCGAGTTGCATACGAATTGTCGATTGTAGCGATTGTCTCAATTCTAAATATCGATTAGAAGTGTTGTTTTTGTGCAATTTGTGAACATAAATTAATATACCTGTATCGTAGTTCGTCGGTTATGAATGGTAGGTATTTCCACTACAAGATATGGTTAGCAAAAACAATACTGTTGGCAATATATTTATTTAATAACAGCTAGTTGGCGCCCGCGACTTCGTCCACGATGAAAAGGAAAAAGTAGCCTATCCTGTGTCCTGTACGACTAAATGTTTAACTACCAAGTTTCATGAAAATAAAGTGTTGATTAGTTACTTTGAGAAATCATTTTCTGTTATATTGAATTATGCACTCGGTTTACTGCATCATTCGATAGTCGAATTTTTATTATTATTTTCTATTTAATGTTTGGGACGTTTACCGTACAAACAAAGGTACAACAGCTCCATTATCCCCGGTTACCGGTGACTTTAAATGACAGTTTGGCCTACTTGAAGTTTGTGAAAGAGGCGCTAAGTAAAGTAACTAAGAGTCTACTAACACCGGGAGTTAATTTTACAAATATGAATACAATAGAGAAGCAAAATATAAATATTTTATTAACATTTTCACGCTCGGTTACATGTCCTATAAAGTATCCGTTACAAGTTCTTTGATGTAGTAATTTAATATTTTTTTGCCGACCGTAAAATGGAGAGCACGCTTTGACGTCTTAATCCAATCAACCAAATTAGTTATTAAATTACAAACACGGTCATTGTATTGTAAGTTATTGGCTATTGACGGCTTCGAATGCGTATCAGACCAATAACATTCCACAAATTAGGATAGGTCAAGAATATTTATATGAAACCATTAATGTTTTAAATTATTTAATTCCATATTTTCTGTGAAATGTTTTGATTATATTGGAATGATCTTTTTTTTTATATTTTTCTGCGTCCTATGCACTTGTAATTCAAATAAAAAAAAAATTAAAACTTAGATTTAATTATTTTATTTATTTACATTTGAACCTATTTAGCTTGCGTTAAATGCTAGCTGGTGTTCACGACTTCGTTCGCTTTGAAAAATAAAAAAAAATCACAAGAAAATATCTTTATCGCTGTAAAGACGGTGACGCTCCGCCGGCATTTTTTTATATTTTAGATGATCCTAGGGAATCCAACATTTTTTAGGTTAAAAACATCCCATACAATAATCCAAGTAATATACTACCTGTGTGCTAAATTACAATACGCTTAGAGATCTTCCTTAACCTTGATCTACTTTATTTTATTCAGGTCAAGTTCTGTTTTGACTTGAATTGGGCTAAGGTTCATTTACATGTTATCGTGTAACAGTAACAAAACGTTACAAGAACTTTTGGTAATGTTTAATAATAATTCATTAATCGCTGAACACAGTAGCATAATACAAAGAGAAGTTATTTGAAGATGATTCATTATGAACAATGACAGAACTATTTGTTTGTTACAAGCCGCAACTTCGTAATTCATTGAATTATTTCCAATCGAATAATTTCATTGAATGATTTACTTCATTATTAATCCATCTACTTATACTACGATACCGATATAGATGACTTGCAGTATTTGAATTTTTTTATATCAATTTAAAAATAAATTTTACAGAATGATAATTTTTCATTTTATTTGGCCATACAAGTATTACCTCGAAGGTAATATTTTAAGAGAAATTTGTGGTGGTAGTTAGAAATGAAAGTCTATATAATAAAACAAAATTTTTTAACTAAAAAAAAAAATCGTCTACATTACTTAGTTAAGAATATGTTAGCAAAAATATACTTAGCAAAATTATTACCAAATGATTTTTATTCCACTAAGTTCTCAATGAACTAATAAAATGTTGGTAGCAATTTTTTATATCATATACGATCTCAAATTCCTTAGCTTTTTAAATTAATAATAATCCAAAAATAATGTAATACTATTCTCCGACATAAAACTCAGATACTAGACTTTGAATTAGGCAATCAAAAAGTAAAAAATATTTAATTTACTCAGTACATACAAAGGTGTGCAAAATCATTTTTCAAATGTTCTTAATTTCACGATTACTCATCTACCTACAATATATTATATTTTATTATTAACTACTATTAAATCAAATAAGTATAGGTATTGACTTTTAACAAAAGTTTTTAGTGTGACTACTTATAAAATGTACAATTTGACATAACAAGGTTCGTTAGTAGTCCTTTTTTTTTTTCATGGCAATACTTAACGTTTATTAACCCATGTGTTAAGTGAAATATATAATCAGTATATATTTCACTTAACACATGGGAAAGCAATCTGTATATTCTTCACGATACCATTAGCACCTCATTATAAAGCATCAATTTGTCAGTGATTTTCTGGCGCCATACAACCACGATCTAACGAATCTAATTTCTCCAACATCTTACCATATAAGGACAGATTTGTTCCTAGTCATACTCCATAGTATCCCTAATGACACCACTCAACGAAATAGCTAGACGAAAGTAAGACGGTCACTTTGAAGCTGTTATTAATACATATCTTTTTTTACAACAATCTCGTTATCTAACCGGAGAATCCTTTCAATCTATCCATCCTATTGTTTTTGAACCACTTTTTGTGTTGATATCAATATTTTTTACGATGGTACAGTCGCGATAAAACAGTGATTTGTTCGGAACAGATATCGAATGAACGAAATGCCTTCAGGGCTCTTATGATGCGTTTATCATTCGGCGGCAACCTTTGTTTTTGTGTGTAAATATTTTATTGTTGGACAGAACTAGTTCTTTTCTCAGTGCAGTGGTTGAGTGTAATAAATTGTCTTCAGAAATTGAACTATTTTAAAATTTAAATAAACATCGCCACCAGTATATCTATCGGATATACATATTCTCGTATTAATTGGAACGAACACAAAGAAAATAAACCTAGCACACTATATAAGAAATATTATAGAAACTAACGAAATTAGTAGTAGGACAGTAGCAGATAGTAGCACGTGTGCTATTGTGTTACGATGGGTAAGTATGGGATGCAAAACTTAAAATATTAATTTTTAAAAACCTCTAGTTTGACTTGTCTTATCGACGACGGTAGCCATATACCATTATGTGGACCTTAAGGCTGCCTGCCTCAAAAAAGATGCAGGTGACATGGGTAAATACTTATATATCTCCGAGTATATAACATATGGGGTTAAGGTTAGGGTTTGGTCCACAGGTATTTGTAAGACTTTACATGTCTACAAGTGGATAGGTAGTATCCTCAGTCACGATGTTTTCATGAAATAATTTGTACTTGATAAACTTCTAAGACAAAGGTTTCATATTAGACTAGTAGTAGTAAGCGTTTGGGTGTTATAGTGTTACAAAACAATTTAAATTATTTAAATGTTGTAGATCTTAGATTTTCTCACGTTAATTATCGACTGCATCAAGACTGCATAAATTACAAAATAAGTGTATATCAATACAGGTTCATAATCGCATTAAAAATACTTAAGGTTCTTTTCAGATTTATTCCTTCATATTATGAAGCTGCATATTATGAATGAATAACATAACCAATGCCAATATTAAAAATTAAATGTCATCACTGGATCATTATTAATGGGTTCAACAGTCATTCTGTAGTCCAGGAAAATTTATTAATGTTACGACTAGGGTATAGAACGTTCTCGAAAGCTCCAGCGTAAGCCCTGGGTAAATGGAAAGTTCCACACACTTCCCCACGCCTCACAATAAATAGATGGTGATCACGCCCCTTTTGTAATTGTCATAGCAAACTGTTCCTTACGGTTGCGACATAAGGTTCACATTCCACTAACGGCAATAGCATTCCAGAACTTTAACGTAAACATGTTTACATCTTTTAAGTTTCTAGTAATTTCTAAAACCATCCAGGCTGAATGTGCGAGTATAAATACGGGTGCGATCGCTCGAGAAGCACAATTCTGCGACAGCTAGAGATACGATAACAACACTTGGGAGCTTTTGCGAAGATATCTGCGACAGACAGTAAAATTAGTGACACGTTAAATGAATTACTCGTAGTGAGGACTTTTGGCAAGTTTTACGGTTTAATTGGAGAAGCTCTGTAATATTGGAAGTCATCTTGGTCTGCGAAAATAAATCGTGTTCTTATACCCCTAAACGGAATTTTAACTTCTTGCGCGTAGCATTAACAAACAAAAATGTTTGATATTACGAGTAATTTCTTGAATATACGTAATACTCGTATTGATAGGTGAAAGACATTTTCGATTCCAATCAGTACAGAAAGGGCAAAATTTAAAAATAAAATAAAAATAACAATCAGTTTGCTATATAAATACAATTACCACTTGTATTTTTTTTTATGTTAAGGTCGACAACAGGCTGACGGTCCACTTGATGGTAGGTGGCTACCGTCGCCTATAACACAAGCAACGCCATAAGTGCTACAAGTGCGCTGTAGACCATAGGATTAAGGATAAGGGATAAGGAAGGGATGGGGTAATGGGCTCTGGCATCCCTTACTCACTCACCGAAACACACGGTGGTATTCTGTAAGGGGGTGGTTACTGCCGCCAGACGGGCTGCCCAAATGACTGCGAAACGCAGTACCACTACTAAAAACTATACTATATTCTAGCTAGACTCAAAATCATGTAGGTACTTATAACAACTTTCCTACAAGAACAGATTTATTACTTTATATTTGAAAAGGCCCTTAGCAAAGTAAAAAGAAAACACTGATACAAGCAATCTCGACGAAATCTTATCATCTCCTTAAATATGTAATAGAAAGACTATTCGTCAGGCTTACATACGTGTTATCCGACATTAAATATACTTTAATGGACTCGGAACGCTTTTTCGCAACTTATTGTCCAGTTTCCGACTTTGTGTACACTGGACACCGACAAGCAACTTCAACAATATGGGATTTTATGCTAAGTATAACGTAGAATATCATCGATTTTTATGACGACAGCATTAAATTGGCAAATGCAATATTTTTCACGCTAAAGAGGTATGGAATAATATTCCACGCAACAATGTATGCACTTTATTAAACTGTCAACTTCTTTCTTGAACTATGTATGTAACACTACAAAATTGAATTGATTGTTTATTGCAAATATATTAGGAATATTTTTTTATAGAGGTTTCAACAATTATCGAAAAATTTTGTATGTTGTATTTTAAGAACCTTTTTTTTTAAACTAATACAGTGTTATAATATTAATATTTTTTTTTCTACTTTAGTATAATTCTTAAGAAGAGACATGAATGAATCTGTTACTCTTTTATTATGTCAACCATATTTTTGAATTTTTTTATCGTGTGCTTTCTTGGCATCTATGAAGTCTGTGAAAAAAATTATCGTTTCCTAATCCCTTATTCTTATTCCTACAAAGGTTGACAGCGCACTTACAAAACCTGTGGCGACGGCGACAGTAGCCACCTACCATCTAATGACCTTCACATGAAATATAAAGTACGCCGATGGCCTAATAAAATAAAGACAAAGTAACTAATTGGGAATAGCGAAATGGTCTCTGGCGTGACTTGCTTGTGTACAGAAAAACATTACAAATGCTGATATTTTAAGGTGCGTACCCACTATGTTCGCGCACCAATCGCGCACCTGGAGCGTGCAACGTTGCTCGCACCAAAGCTGTGCTCCAAGCGGTGGCGATTTTTTAGCGAACACAAGTTGTGATGCGCGCGTCTACACTTGATTTGTTGCAGGTGCGTGATGCACGATTGATCATAGTGGGTACGCAGCATTACAGTTGCCTTAACCTTGAATCCTTTATCTTAGTCTCAGTAGTTCGGTAGTACAAATAAACCTAACTATTGAGCCCTTTTCCTCCTGACCTTAGATGAAATGAAGTAATCTAGTAAATAAATTAATAACAAATAGCAATAGTAATGAATAAATAATTTAAGTCTCATTCAATTCAACACTTAAATATACGTATCTTGCAGATGTGTTTTCTCACTCATGTTCTGTATTAATATTATTATGGAGAACTCATATCGATTATAAGCTTCGGACATATCCGATGATTGATATTTGTGGTGGTATAATTTGGTTTGGAATTCATAAACGGTTCGTGGTGAATTAATAGAGTTGTTTGTTTTAGTGGTGCAAGTGGTCGCTGCGGGCGTTCCAACGAATTCTTTTAATGAGGTGTCGGGTTTGGTGGTTGAATTTCAATAAAGGTTCGTTTTCACTTCCTCATAACGCGGTTAGCTTTTATACCTATGTGTGACCTGTTTGGAAATATCTGTGAGTAGGTTATCATATTTCGTTTGACACTTTTTTTAATTTTGTTAACTTCTCAACACTACCTCAGTAGGTACCTATGTTGTTTGGTACTCCTGTCAATTTGTTAGAGATTGTAATTTCTTATTTTCTTTTAAGGGTTTTCTCCAGTCAAAAATAGGTAATTCGCGCTTTTGAAGAACTATCAATGAAAGATCGAATCACACAGGTACTGAAAAAAAGTGATTACTGCAAAAAAGGACGTGCTTCATTTAAATACTGTCTGCAATGCGTATTAGCGTGATAAAAATCGCTGTTTTCTTGTAATAAATGTTTTGTGGATACCCTCCATAGGCAAGGCATACATTGTATATCGTTGATTGACGTGAACACGCTGCGCATACGCATAGACTGTACCAAGTCACGCCCAGTGCTATCCCAACGGTTACTTTATTGCGTGTATAATAATGAGTAATAATATAAACACGGTTGTTTGTCGTCGTGTGCATTCCAATTACGCGTTCTTAGAAGCTAGTTGTAAGAGATGACAACTAGTGTTTTTGTTTGCATTTTTTTACGTTAAAAATAATATAAAAACCATTGACTGTTAACTATGCGTGTGTAATATATACTTTTTTTATTCCTGCAGTTTTAAACGTTGGTATATTTTAACGTTGACCGTGGATCTCAAAACGTTCATGAAAATCACGAGTTGCCTTCATTGAATTTTTCCCATTCACAATGTTTGCCAGCTACACAGACCGCTCTACGCTTCTTGGTGCTAAGTTTAGAGATTAAATGACTTCTAACCGATCATTAGTGTTCAACATTGTTATTTTGAACTAGATTTTGCTAGCGAATTCGTCCGCGTATCTTTATAAATTATAGCCACTGTGTTACTATATGGTTACTCCATCAAATTCATCGGAATACTTTTGGAGTGCCTATTCAGTCTATTTAAGTGTAATTGGTTTTTGAGTAAAATAGTAAAAACATCCATTCAAACTAACACACTTCCACATTTAAAATATTAGTAAGTATACTATAGGATTAACAACAAAATATAAAGTAAATTAAACATGGGGTTAAGGTATATTTTAAAAAATAAATTTTTTAGATTGTTTTAAGAATGTATTCGCTTTCTATTGCACGAATTGTAGACATGTCCTATAAACTAATAAGAAAATGACGTCAATGTATCTCTTTATCTACTTATACGGATGAATGAATAAAAATCACAAAGAAATTTCCTTTCCCACATGTTGTGTAGGGGATCTAATATTTTCCGCTTCTGAATTAGGTGTCGGATCGGTCATCGATAAATAAATATTTATGTTGTGTTAATGATAAAGAGCGGAGTCGACTGAGATTTAATAGATAACCCTTTACTCCCCGTCGCTTGAAGCTCAATACATATTTCTCTATGTAATGTATATATATCTATAATAATAAATCCACTCATATGTGTATTAATGAATTTGTTGGCCTTTCAAGATTAGACAATTTTAATAGAGGAACCATTTTGTTAATTTGAATATTGACGCTTTTTAAATTGAGAAATACACTTTGGTAACAACAAATTGAATTACAGGCATATGAACACATCACATTTTGAAATTTGATAATTTTAACTTTTTATACAATTCTACTTAAAGAAGGGAGATTCCAAATAGCTAAAATAGGGCTTCTTAAAGCGAGGTATTAACAGATTCCTACAGAGTCCGTAGCGCATCTGCTCCTCCCATGGTGTTGCTGTGTCTGTTCTTAGGCGAAGGTAACCACCTACCATCAAGGGGACTGACCTTGCAATTGTATATATAATAATTAACGATTTTTTATAATGAATTGGAAAAGCGTTAGTACGGAGTTTTTATGAGGGTTTGTTCCTGGTAGAAACAGCTTTACTTTTAAATTATTTTTATCTTTATATATATATATATATATATATATATATATATATATATATATATATATATATATATATATATATATATATATATATATATATATATATATATATATATATATATATATATGTGTGTATGTCACTGAACTCCTCCTAAACGGCTGGACCGATTTTAATTTTGTCTTCACTTATGGATAGAGGGATAATCAGGAATGGTTTGTATGTAAAAACAAATTGGTCGCGGACGAAGTCGCGGGCACCCACTAGTATAAGTATAGAAAAATAATCACAGCGTTTTTAAAATTTCAATGACCATTTTTATACAAGATGGCAACATTTTTAACAAGTGATGGCAGAAAATTTACTCTAAAACCAAAATCTTTACTTACGGTGCCTTTACTATTTTCCGTTTTTGTTGTAGCGATAAACATAACGTCGATAACAAGTAATTTACACTATTCATCGATTTTTGTGTGAACAACAGTCGTCCTTGGCGCGAATTATAATCGCGTTGTATCGCGTCGCATTAACTCGATTCAAAGTGAGCTTAATTGCAGTTTGTCTCCCAATCGACCGGCAATTTGATGATAAATGTTGCCGGGGACTGATAATAGTCTCGGACCGTCACGGTCTGTAGGAATTAATTAACAGTAATTATGTAAACGACAGTCGAGACATTCGGACCGAGAAACAGTGGCAATACTATTTTAAATACAGTTCTTACATTGTACTAGTTGGACTAGTAAGTTGCGGTGACTGTAATGAGTGGCCATTGGTATACTTTATACTTCAATTATGTTTAGGTGTTCTTTTTTTTAAATCAATATGGTAAAGGTCGGCAGGCAGGCTGACGATCCAGCTGGTTGAAGGTAGCTTTGCATACTAATATCTGCTGTAAGTTGCTGAGGAGTTGGGTGTCCCGCAGACTACTTGATGTTGCAGCATTGTCAGCATTAACATGTTATCTAGCCGAAGTAACAGCATACAAATATCACATCAATCAAACCTGTGGAAGTTAGTACAATCCTTTCGTCAACTAGGAAATGGGCTGATGGGCTGAAACACAAGTTTTCTATAAGAGGGTTGTTACTGCCACAAGAATGACAGACAAGCTGAAGGTCCACTTGATGGTAGGTGGCTACCGTCGCCTATAACTCAAGTAACGCCATAAGTGCTACAAGTGCGCTGCCGACCATAGAAGGTTTTGATTTTTTGATTTTTAATATGAAAGGTACCCTAATGTCCATTTTTGTATCACTGACAACGTGTCATTCAACATTTCATGAGGATCGGTTGAGTGGTTAGGCGTGACGTAACAAGTAGTAGAAGAAACAATTAAGTGGACCATCAGCCTGTCTGTCGACCTTTACTTAAAAAAATACAAATAAACTTTAGCATTTACTCTAACATTATTTAAAAATCAGTTAGATTACTTACGGGCTTGTCTACGGTTTCGCCTGCTGTCTCACTTTTCCTGAAATAAGAAGACAGACTTAAGATGACAATTCCAGTTTTTGTATTACACCTTATAGTAAAACAAAAAGCCAAACAAAAGAGACTATCAAGGAGAAAATATTCGAATTTTTAATCAAAACATAGGCTGGCAACCCTGCTAAGCAAAGTGACTTATAAAATAAATAAAAAAAAACCGAGTAAAATTAAAATTAAAGTGCAATAACAGGCACAAGAACACCTTTGTGCCTTTGATTAGCGTTCTATTAAAATTTCCATAACATGTACTCTAACCATAAATTAATCTAAAAGCGCGCCTCACTCAGAGCTATCTCGCATGCATCACTACGATCCGCTAAAACTCCTAGCTGCTGTGAAAAAAAACTTTAATAATTCCAATTAACCCTAATAATAGGCTCCGGGCACAGTGGAGAGGCAGCGCGATTAAAAAGACAAATTCCTTAACCACTACACTACAATAGCAGGTTGCGAGCATTCCCGTTGCACTGAAGCCCGGTTTATTAATAGACGACGACCGGTAGCCACTATGGTCTCCATACTGAGCGAAAGATATGATTAACACAAAGCCGATACATAATAAGCGATATTGGTACCAGTTCGGGGAGCTATGAACATAATGTGTGACCACAGCAGGTTTCGAGACGTACTCATTATAGGTTAATGTCGGAATTAAACGCGTGCGTTAACGTTCGCTTTTCCTGGGAACATAGACGCAGACGAGAAGGAATATTATAACAAGGCCCGTGAAGCATACAGTTGTGTACTCCTCACACACATTAGTAGCGCGATACGAGCCTTAATTAACGTACGCAAAATGGTGCGGATGCCGGGTGAGCTAGCACGTGACTCTTGCAGTATTGACTCTACGGACTGTTCCCACTTAGTATGCTTTGATGTTCATAAACAACACGTAAAGTTTTGTTCTTGTGAATAATTTTTTTTGTATAAATTTGAGATCAATATTGGTACCTATTTTCCATTACTGCAAGTCATTGCTGCGTAACAGGCCTCTATTTTCTGTGAGTAGGCACGATCCACTTCACTAACACCTCTCATTCTTTCTTCTCAGACAAACCATCATATCATGGTTAAAAAGTATTCATTAATTCTTATCCACAAACAAACTTGAAAACGTTGGGTTTCCATCCACGCTTGCTATAGTGATTTTGTTACTATAGCAAGCGTGATAACAGATAACAGTTACCACTGATTTAGTTGCCCATACAATAGTCATTTTAGATTAAATCATTCTTTAGAAATTTCAGGTGTTTCTGGTGATACCTATGCATGAGAACATGAATTTCGTAGACAATGAAATTTGTGGTGAAATACAGTATTTTTAAAATCACATCGTTGAAAACAAGGCATTACCTTAGGAATTAAAACAAAGATATATATAGTAAATACGGAGATCCCTCGGAAATCAAGGTGGTCGACATAGCCCAAAGAATCAGTCAGCTGAAGTGGCAATGTACCTACGGAATTACATTTACTTACATAAATTTATTAAAAATAGTGTCGAAGTTACCAGCCTGTGCAAGCCTCTACCTCTGTTATTTCTTTTTAGTTTATATTACTTTCTCTTTAAAATAAAACTAGTAATTTATTATTTAGATAATAAAAATAATTTTATATTGTTAGTAACATCAGTTCACAGAGAGGCCAGTAATAGTTTTATTGTGGGTAAGTATTGGAATTACGGTCATAGCCTTCATACTTTAGTAGTTTTCTGTCGTGCTGCGTACGTCCTATGGCTTTTTTTACTGTTTAGACACAGTCTATATCTGTACTGTAGTCGGATGGTTTATAGGCCATAACCTTAACTTCGGTCCCTGTTAAGTGTAGAAATAAATAGGTGGGTAAAATAAAAAAAAATACCCAACACGGTTGCTGATTTAATAAACTATCATATTAGTGACTTTATATCTTACTCGTTCGATAAATTCTATATTTTAAATACCAATTTTAAATTAAGAAATATAATATTATATTACAGAAAAGTAAAATTTATATTTCAATATTGATTTGAATAAAATTATAATATTCAGCACAAAAGAAGTAATAATTCTAGACACAGCTTCTAGATGCTACAGGCTACAAGCGATCTAGAAGCTGTATTTAAAAATTATAAACTATAATCCCCGTATTTTTATTGAAACCAAACGAGCTACATATATCTGCTGTAATTTGCTGAGAACAATTACAGATGTTACATTCAAGGATCCTATAGACTTTTGTAACATTCAAGGAAAAAGGCACTAAAGAAATCGCGGACAAAAGCCAGTTAAAAATAATTTAAAATAGTGGCCGAACATACTGACCGAGTTCCACAGACTGAGTTCTGCAGACTTATACTAAACAGCTCCCCTGGTAGCAGTAACCTCGCTCTTGCAGAATACCGCCATTTCTTCCAGAACAATAAGTGTACTTTTGAGTTTCGGTGAGTGAGTGAGTGACCGCATTAAAATCTGTTATGTAGTTTAAAAGATCTCGTACGTACAGAGGGGCCGATGGTGGGAAGCTTACACTTATACTAACAAGGTTTGCAGTGCACCTGCAGCCCTTATGATTGAACCATCATCATTTAGGACTCTCTTACTACATTTAGGACCTCTTTCACAAACTACATGTAAAGTGTTGATTAGTTACTTTTACAAGTCATTTTCTGTTATATTGAATTATGCACTCGGTTTACTGCATCATTCGATAGTCGATTTTTTATTATTATTTTCTATTTAATGTTTCGGACGTTTACCGTACAAACAAAGGTATATCAGCTCCATTATCCCCGGTTACCAGTGACTTTAAATGACGTTTGTGAAAGACGCACTTAAACAAATAAAAAATATCATCGCTTATCTATGCATATTTTCTCTAGTTAAAATTAAATTGTGTTGCATTAGAAACAGTCCGTGTAAGCTCGTAGCGTCGTTCCAATTATATGGATATTAAAAAGTATTTTCATATACCAATTAATATTTACATACTGTAGTGCGTGATGTTGATTAATAGGAATATTCTTACGATAAGTTGTATTTGCATTCGTTTGACCAATATCAAAGAGAGAGTATATTCTTATACTAACAAAGTATTTTTTTATAGTAAGTATTGATGAATTTTAAATATAATAATGCAATAAAACAAATGCCTATACCTACCTATTAAACTAATACCTAAAAACGTAATTGTTCATGTAAAATAATAATAAAAACTTTCAAAACGTCTACGATTTTAAAAGAAAATAAAATAGCATCACAATTGTATAAATCAAAAACCTAACCAGTCTTTATTTTGGTTTAAAATTAAGTAACACTTTTTTAATTAAAGAATATTTTTCACATCTTCGAAGCTGCGTTGTTCCATGCTTTATAATTAAAACAGTTTGTTATTATTAACTACCAACCAGTTTTTATATAAATAACATTTCAAAATAATTATAATATTTGCAAAGTTCGCTGCTTGTAAATTTATACAAATCTTACACTTTGTTTTTATGGAAACTGGATCATTCAATACGGAATTTTTAGCGCTAATTCTACTTACCATTAAAAAAATAATTAAATACACTAAAAAAAAATTGTTAATTCATCACTGTGAAGTGAAAAGTGGAATATATAAGTAAGTAATTCCAATCGTGAACCCACGACGTGACTCAACTACGCCCTAACTACACACAGTTAACATTACAAAATCCATTTTTGGAGTTGTCGGTTTTTATGCTCCCGACGCAATTTCACGCTACGCTTTTTGCCAACACATCATACGAAAGCAGATCGCACAATACACAATATCGGCTAGTGCTCCGTTTACTGTGTTTGTCTGTAAATGAACTTATTCTTGTAATATCTGTATTACCCCTGTTGCCTGTTTCGGAGGTTTTCGGCCTAACGCTATTATAGTATAATATATGTATAGCAAATTCTAAACAATTGACAGACCTAAAACGATAAAGGATAAATGATAAAACGATAAAGAATGCATGATAAAGGATAAGGGATTAGGAGGGGTATGACGAAGTGGGCTCTCACCTAGCTCTCACATTCATCTCTCATCCCTTACTCACTTATCGAAACAAAACAGCACACATGATGTTATTTAACGGTCGTTTTGTGTAACGGGTGATTACTGCCATAAATCGGGCGCAGTGCCTTGCACTATTTTTGTGAAAAAGCACTATTTTTGCACAAACATTGCAAAAGCGCAATACTTTTGCAATGTTTGTCTGCGTCTGCGTTTTACCGCTTAAGCTTATGTAGTAAGTAGTAGCTAATAGCTAATATTTTATTATTAATTAGCTGTTGTACGCGCTTCGTTAACGTAACTTTAAAATCCACTTACATACATACAAACAAAATGGCAATATGTTATATTAGGTTTATTAAAGAGCTGCACTAGTTGGAATTTGTGCGGCGACCTTCAATCATTTATCGATTGTCATTGCCATTGCGTCCAATTAAGTTCGGTAGCGCCTTCGAGATCTGCACATACAAGTTTTTGTTATAATATGGAGTGTGCAGACGCTATTTAATTGGCGGATACACGTCATTAAGTGTATGCATTTTTGCGGTGAGACTCATATTTTTACATTATTTTTAACAAATTAATACATTAGCAACAATTTAAACTAACAATTTGCAGTAACAAATATGTTAGGTATATAATTAATCTGCCTAAAAATAAAAAATAAAATACATTAGTAGTAAAATTTACTATTTATAAATTATTGATACAATTAAATTTGGGTCCAGATGGCTAACTACCCAATATACTGGCTGCATTACCTCTCTGAATAGCTATACTTTATCCTTTTTCACCAAAAAAGATACACAGAGTAACATCTAACTATTGTACTACGAGTATTTGAGCCAGACATATTTAACTGGATGTCCCTTACTTGGCGCAAGGGAAATAATACTGCCAATGATTTTCTAAATAAATATTATTCATGTATTTCATAAAAAAAAATGTCCAGAAATAGTTTTGCACACATTATAGGAAGGTGTATGAACCGCCTGACGTAGGTAGAGGCGGGTGCCCGGCGCGTGGCACGGCTGCGTTTGCGCCGCCAACAGGTTTCACGAGTTGAGGTGTCGATTATCCTAAATAAAAATAAAGACATGCGCCTCCTGATCAAAGTCATCGATGTTTTATTTTTGACTTAACTCCCTTCCATTAAAACTACTGATAAAAATACGATTAGTGTATTTCCATAATTTAAATTCCTTCGACCATTTTCCTAACAACTTTTATAACCAGCTGCGAAAAGGATTTATTTTTATCGGTTTCGTTACTGGTTGTGAAAACTGCACTATTTTTTCTGTTCACAGTTAGTTGTGAAAATAGTAATAATTTTTTTTTCGTAACTAGTTTTCGTAACTGAACAATTTCTAAAGTAGGAATATTTTTCTTATTTCATCACACTTCAGTTCCCTTTTCAATAATTTCCTTCCTAATCTCTTATTTTGAACCCTACTTGATCTGCAGCGCACTTACAGCAGCTGTGGCTACCTACCATGAAGTGGCTGTTGTCTGTCAACGTTAGCATAAAAAATAAGCCTAGCAGTGCTAGGCTCTAGGTTCTATGACCAATAATATAAATATGACACTTCACACTTCTCACTTCCCAGTGGGGATTGGCAGAATTTATAAAGTATTATAAGGTCTTCTATGGAACTCAGGTTTCCTCAAGAGTTTCCCTTCACCATTAGAGCAAGCGATAGTTATCTATAATCCACACATTAAATCAAAACACACTTAAAACTGTAACCGGAATTTAAACCATTTTATTCTCATTTCAGCAGCCCACGGCTGTCCGCTAGGTTATACTACTTATAGCTACTGCTTATACTTAGGCATCGACTACCTTGTTGAAATAACGATAACACTCATGACATACCCGAATATATTTAAAAAATAACTGCTCAAATCTTGACAACTTGTTTATCCAGTATATTTGTGTGAGAGAAAAAATGGAATCTCGTGCGACTGGTGTTGTTCATTCGAGAATTTGTTGTCAACTAATTAAGGGTAAACAAGTGAACAAGAAGAACTTTATTTATACAATTATGTTCTTATTAATGATTCCACTCATAAATGAAGAAATCCCTGTAACCACGACACATTTTAAACATCACTTTGGCGATGAACGTGTCTGAAATTGTTTATGAAATATTTTATGATGGTGATGTTGGATTTCATAACATTGAGAAACTTGTAACTCCAGTATTTAAAACAAGAGCTAACAAATTGTTTCGACATTGGTAAAGCTGTAAAGTTAAAAACCTTGCCACGAGTTATAACATATTAACGGTGTATTTAACTTAATTGTTACGGTAATACACTTTACGGTTCGTTTTTAGTGTCAATAAACTTTTTACACGCAACGAAAACCTTAATGAAAAAATCTTTAAAATTGACCAGCAATTAATTTAATTCGATTATGATTTTAACACAGCATAGGTTTCGTCATTTATTTCGGTTACCAATAAAATTGTTCCTTACGAGTAATAATAAACTTCGTTACATTCCCTCTGTTTCATTTGAGAGTAAATTGTTGTTATAAACGCTTTATTAATTAATAGAGTTAAGTTCAAGTGTGAGTATGACCTTTTAAAACGCGATGCAAAGTGAACTCAGTTACGAACTAGTGACGTTCACGCTTAAGCTATCATACCAACGTGTTAACGTTGATTCCGGACAACAGTAGTTACTTTAGTGTTGATTAAGAATAAACAACTTAGTTATCAACATTTCGGTTTTGCTACGTGACTTTCAATTTACCAAGTTTAATTAATTTAATAGATTAGAAAATGAATTTATCTGTACAGTGGAAATAAGAAATAGAGATACAGATATTTTGCAATGTATTTGTAACGCGTTGTTTACTGATGCCTATAGGCCAAGAATGTTATTTTTTGTTAAATTATTTATAAATGGTCACAGAACATGACATTATGTATAACACAGGAAATAAATCGCGCACTTGTTAACATAAATAATAGTGCCAATTTTTTTGCTGTCTGAAAAAATAATACTTACCAAAAGAAGTGTTTTACTAGAGTTAATATGATTGAAACATTTTAATAACATTTAAAAATAATTAATAATTTTCATTAACCTTGAAAAACGTTAACGGTTAACTATTAACACATTCGGTAGCCATATCTATAAATGTTACTGTAATAGAGGAAGATACGAAACCGAAATTACTTTTGAAAGACTGTAAATGAAAGATAAGTTATTATTGTAATTGGTTGTCTATTTCGCTGTTATAAAGACAAATGCGGGCGTATGAGTGATAGCGGACGTTGGCAACATTAGGTTTCCATTGATTAAAAAAAATCACATTAATATTACACTTAAATAATTATTAATTTTATTTATGGAATAAATTAATATAATGCTTTAAACAATACTGACTTAATAAACAAGTTATTACATACATACTTAAACTTTTTAATACGTCGGTAAACTTTTATTAAAAGGTCAAAGGTGGAATTTTATTCAGTTTTGGGTAATAATTATGTATTATGTATGAACTGGCATCGCTTTGTTTAAAAATTAGTTTAGCTATTATAATATTATATAAAATATTGATATAAATTTTGTCATCTGAATGATATTATATTATCTAAAGAACTTATTTAGAGAAGGCAATCAAAATATAACAATTTTAACTTTCTTAATTTTATATGAACTTACAACTTATTGTAAAAAGTCGAAGAACTTGCATTAATTAATAGGTATTTGTGATTAATTACATAGAAATTAATATCAAATATCAAAAATTGAAACTAGAGAAGCTGTATATAGGTAAGTATTATATATCTTATTATTATGAACCTACAACTTCATGGAACGAATTTTAAACATCATGAACGTAAAAAGTGTATATCATTTTTCATACTGATACGAATGCGTTAAAAAATAAACTGTGGGAATAAGGAACAGTGCGTGTAAAGCGGCTTTTGTTTCATATTTAAAATTAAAACCATTAACACTTTGTCTCAGTGTTAATGAAGACTATAGATGTTCGTATCTTAATGCATTGCCTTATACAGAAGTTGTATAAGATGAAACGTACGGTATTCTTATCGTTCAATTAACACTACAGGTGATTTGCTACTTTTAATTAGCGAATTTAGGACCGGCGAGAGGCGGGCAGCCGCGTCACTTTGAAATATGATTTACGATTTGAGGCCCGCAAAAACTTGTAACGGATAATCAGGTAGCGCCACTCCAAATATTAGAAAACAATTAATTACGCTACAAATGTATATAATTATGTTTCCGTTCTTGTGTAAAACATCTTGTTTTCAGATAACAAGTTGTAAAGATTAAAGGTGTTATGAATTTTTGAAAAAATATTTTTTTAAAGTTATTTTTCATGTCATAATTATAATAAAATACTTAATATCTAATAGCAGAATTCCTAATATTATCACGCAAAATTAAATTAAATTTCTTTTAATATTTTGAATAGCGTTACATAATGGAGCATAACATAATTAATCTAGAAAAAAAATTTAAAAATACATCAGTGGTTCTTATGTTATTAGAACCTGCGTCTATAGTTTCGGCAACTGAGCGTTTAAACCTAATGACTGTCACTGCTTTACAGTAAGAAAAATATTAGGAAAGTCTCTGTAAAGCACCCCTTAGTCGATTATAAAACTTCACGTAGATCGCAATTTTTCAAGCCTTCTATTAAACGTAGCAGCAATTAATGTTTTTAATTAGCCACAAACAAATCAACTGGTAATGCTAGAGCTCTCATTATTGTGAAAACTATTACAGTGCAGCGCGAACCGGCAATTATCTCGAACTAAACGTTATGTGCTTTAAATCTGCCAGTCAACATCAAAAGGCAGTGTTTCTAAAACTTTTTCGAAGACAATAATGTTGGATATAAATAGATATAATAAAAATTCAAGTGTTCTCTTAGAACACTTTTGAATTGTTGTCTGATTATTTATAACCTAGTTGAAATCCAACTTTTGGACAAATCTAGCCTCTCAATAGACATTCTTATTTATTCAGTCGTTTTATGCGAACTTTCTTCAACGAAGTAAATTTGTTTTTTTTTTCTTTTCCCTTAACCGCCAGAGCAATATTTTGTGTAAAAAATATCATTTTTTAATAATTTCCAAATAAACTTACCTTTTAGGGTTAGCATAAAATCGAAAAAAAGTCGTAAGGCTTAAATTTTGAGATTTATCCAACGAAATGTTATAAAAGATAGGAAAACCAAAAAAAGCCAGGCCAATTTGAAAAAAAAAAAATGGAATAATTAGGGTGAATTTCGAAGAGTAAGTTAAATGATACTAAAGGTCATTCCTACCGTCACAAAAAAGCTTTAGCCACTCCACCAATCTCCTTAGCCATAGGAAATCAAAGAACAAGATAGAAGTTTTTTTTTCTAAATTAATTTCAATGATCGCAATTTTACAGCAGTCTAGTCTCTAAGTCAGCGAAAGATTAAGAAGCGCTGTTATAGAAGATTATCCCTGTATACGTTCGACATCGTTTGATTTGCCGATGATTTATTGCACCCTGGGAAACTCAAAGCCATATTACCGTAGAGATAATTATTGGTTTAACAAACGCATGCGGCAGCTTTTAAAATTAATGGATACGTGAATTAAAGTTGCGGAGCGCACTCGTAATGAAGATAACGCCAGGGTGGACGCTACTCGATAACGTCCTGACGTCGTTTCTGACTCGAAGATAAGCCCTTAATTATTAAGATAAAGCTTCTACTCTCACTACGCTTCAAAATGTTCCGCAATTAGGCTATAAGTTGTGGCGCGTATCGTTAACAACTCAAGGGCAGTCGATGCGAACTTGGAACAGCTAAATTGAATTTTAAGACACACTTGATTGCAACTGATTTAGTAGTATTTACGTACTTTATTGATTTATCCTTATTATTTTTACTAACAGATAAAAATCACTATTCTCGAATGACATCTTTGTTGTTTATAAATTTGAACCTTAACACACATTTCAAGACTACCTTATTTCACGCTATATACATATACAAAGTATTTTCTTTTTAAAGGGATTAGTCACCATTATAAAAAGCTAGCGTTTTCATTATCACTT
Source organism: Synanthedon formicaeformis (assembly GCA_945859745.1). Lineage (NCBI taxonomy): Eukaryota > Metazoa > Arthropoda > Insecta > Lepidoptera > Sesiidae > Synanthedon > Synanthedon formicaeformis. The sequence continues at coordinate 9,291,426 of OX243957.1, forward strand.
TTCATTCCTTTATCCTTAATCCTATAGTAGGCAGCTCACTAGCAGCACTTATGGCGTTGCTTGTGTTTATAGTCTACCTATCATTAAATGGATCATCAGACAGTCCGGCGACCTCAATTTAAAAATATATAAAAATATATAAAGTGTGTTTACACTGCTAAAATCAAATTTAAAGCCATTACAAACGTAGACGGATTAGGAAAGCTAAAACCTTTTGAGCGATTATTCATCCCCTACCTAATTAGGTCTTACCTAGACCCCTAGATTACAGTCTAGTCTGTAACTAACGTATGAACTCTGTATGTACAGCTGTCGAGTTTCTTGTTGGCTTTGAAATATCTAAATTCTGATTATTACCACCAGTGAAACCATAGTGAAACAGTAAATCAGTATTTTCTTATTAAAAAGGTTTCAAAGAAACAATTATTTTAATTTCCTGCTCAAATTTACCAGTTTCACCACCACTGTCAAACCAAATTTTGACTTTTCAATAAAATAATCGCTGTTATCTCAATTTGGTTTGACTTCAACTAGTTATTTCTCCAACGACACAGCTCCTTTATGTAAACATTTTATACTTAGGCACGTAAAGTATTAACTTTGCATGTTCATTAACCGTTTCTCAAGTGCAGATTGCGAGGTGGGAATTCGCTCCAACCCAACTCCACCCACTTTTCGCGCGGACCTACGAAATGTGTTTATAACGACCTCTGGTGTAACACCCACGGCACTTGCATATACTTTTTTGTGTTCCTTCATTTCCTAGTTAACGATAGATAATAATGATTGATGTATATTGCGAACTATTCTGCGCGTGTTATTCTCTCAAAAATGTTTCCGTGGATTCCGCTTGAAACCAATAATTATAATAACATTAATCTCGGTTGTAATAAAATCATGATCTGTATTAAATTGTATTCGAATAATTTCTTTATTATATGCATTTTTAAAAGCAAACCAGCACGGAAATGAATTAAGCCCCTCAAAAGAAATCGTTGTTCAGCACAAGAATGTATTGCATTGTTCAGAATGTATGTAAACAAAATCAAAATTGCGATGATGATCGCCAAATTCCGATAGGATATGGGGACAGTGAGAAGAAGAAATTAAATCGTAATAATGTAGATTTTTAAAACAAGCTTTTTCATTTCTGAATATTAATTCACTGGATTACCAGTGATTAAAAAAAACGTGATTATTATGACTAGTTCAACGAAGTTTAAGAATAATCAAATGCTTTAGAAGTTTCCACATTATTCGTAATAAAAAAATGGCATATAAAATTTTATTTATTTTTGTTAGTCCGTTGCTTTATTACCAACCATTGAAAATTTTGAAATGTCATAAATAATAATCTATTAGACAAAACTTAAAACTAAAACTTTTTAAGAACTTCAAACGTTTCTTACCACCAGATGACAATGAAGCAAATTGTTGCTTATTCTGACTTCAAAAAGACAATTTGAAAAATCATATATAAATACAAGTACACATCATACATACACAGGAGATTCTCAAAGTATACGAGTACTTTTATCTGAATATTTGTAACAAGCATCTGAATATAGGTGGTAAGTTGGGTTGACGGTTGGTATTACCGTCAATTTTGTTCATAGGATGCCAGCTGAAAATACAATCTTCAGTGAGTGGCACAATTATTTTTAATTCAAAACGTCTTTGCATATACAACGTACGTTTTAATAACTTTCTCGGTAACCACCGGGTGTGTTCGTACAGAGTGTTCATATTAACGTCTCTTACGTGCAGCCTTCAACTTGACATATTATTATTGATGATATAAATCTTGACTTGATAACTTAATCTTGCATTACAGGTTCGCGTGCCATCATGCATATTCTTGAAAATTATTGCAGTGTTTACGCAAGCACCGCCTTAGTTTTAAAGATTTCGCACATATAAGACGTCACACCGTGCACCGTCCTGAGTTTCTTTTACGGTGTGGTTTATTATATTGGACTAGAGTTACGTAGCCGTCCCGCCCATCGGTTATGTGTCGGAGCTTTAATAACAGTTTGTTAAGGTAGTACCGGACACAGCGCGTCCCATCCAAAAAGCACACTAAAATAGTGACTTTTTCTCAGGATGACGAGATATTTATAGAATTTGTTAATAATTCTTCTCTTCTCGCGTTGTAAAAATTAAATCGTTTCGAAGGCATAAGCGTTAATATGATATCATCTTCTTCTTTATCTTTATCTTCCAATAACTTAGGAATAACTTTTCTTATATTCCTAGTTAAAAGGTCCGACATAATGCTTGGAAGAACTGTTTACTGTAGAAACTGCAAGAATACTGAGCAGTTTGGGTTGTGCACTCAGTAGGTAGTGAAGATTCGCCAGACGTCTTTAGTGTTCATCAATATGGTTTTCGAATGTCGATGTGAAATAAATATACCTCGCTTTCGGCTATACAAAGCCGCTCCACCGCTGTAATTGCATCGCATTTCAATTATAAACAATTATTAAATCCCACCAATAAATTGTTCGTGTTTCGTACCATGTTTTATTACTGCGATTTAAATCAATACAGAAGCCAATAATTAGCAGCGTACGTACAGTAGTAATAGACACGGCGTACGACAACGCGTGGCGGCTCGAATTTATAATTGTTGACGATGTTACAAGCACGCTCATAAATTTAGTGTAATTTCTGTTTTTTGTCCAAAGTCTAGAATGATACAAATTACCCATAATTTACCTGCGTGTAGTGTAAATAATGTTTAGTGAACCGTGAAGGAAGTTAATTGAGAGTATAGTACCTACTGGCAGGGCACAATCAGATCTGCAATCTTAACTTACTGGGTTGCCCATCAGGCACAGGAAGCCACACTTACAGAGGACTTTTCTGCTAATTATTTTACTGGCTGGTGAAATTCATCCAAAATATGATATTTTATGCCTCATCTTTAAAAACCTTTCCCTTCCATCACAGTCTCCATAACTTCCTTGGTCTTTTCCTCAATTTAGAAATTCCATGGATTATTTGAAAACATTCATTGGTAGAGTAAGCTTAAAATTGATAAAATTGTACCTTATTTTATATTGAAATAAAAAAAACCAGTAAAATTGTACGATAAAAAACACAGTGCGAAAAAATGTTTAGAAAAGTATGTCTGAAACCGTCTGTTTGTGTACATTCATAGGGCTGTAGTTAGAGCCGGGCGGTAGCCTGCGTGTTGGCTAGCCTCAGGCGGCAGACTAATTTTACAGTTAATATATCTGCACTGATTGCCGGGACACAGGGCCACACATATTTATTTACTGAACCTGTACTTAAAAGATGACATAAGAACTTCATGTGAATATGCAGATCGGTATATTTTACATTCGTATGGACATTTACTGCTTCACTAATAACGCCGTAAATAATTTCCGCCATTTCCTGACAGAAACTATATGGGAACAATTTGTTATTAGATTTTTAAACGGGTTCTAATGTTGTATTGGCTACTGTAATGATTAAGGCGCCATTTACCGTAAAATATACTTTCTTTATACTTTTTTTCCTTCTAGACCAGCTTTGATAACTTGTCCAAACTTTGATAATTCAGTTTTAAGCTTAAAACTGAATTAAAAATGAATACTTGGCTCCTTCCACTTAGATCAACAGCTTGGCTCTAAAACAATGTATAACCAAACAGTTTTATTTTGGTTAGATTTCCTTACTGCTCCTAAATGGGTAGCGCGATTGGAAATATTTATACACTAAAATTAGAATATTATGTAAATCAATCAACATTTTCATTCAAAACGTCGACATATTAGGCAATGACTTCTATATTACTTCATAAGGACAAGGCTAACGCTCCTAGTACGTGGCACCGACGTGCCGGTGTCAAAATCGGAAATTGACACCAATGACGGGTGTTCATTCTGTGCGTAGAAAGATATGAAAATGCCTACTTACCAGTGATATGTCCAACCAACCAATGAGTACACTTTACTATAACAGAATACGCCAATAAGATATAAAAATACGTATTAAGATGGCAATGAAAACAAATTATTTTTAGTAACTAGATGTGCAAATTGGAGGACCATTTTTTTGTTACTAGTAGTATGGTAAGGGCGCATCCTGTCTTGTTTAACACATCACTGCATATAGGTACTAATTCCGGTATGCGGCTCGGGATTAGCGGGCTACACCCCGCCCAGACAGCCTACGCCATTGACGACTCCAAGTGCCTTAAGAAGTCAGTTGTAGAAGTAAACGCCGTACTTGCAATTAGACATAATTAACTTAATACGTCGATCGTTTCGATATTATTATAGCGACGGTATTAGGAATGGTTCTTATAATGAACCTTATGGAATGATATTCCTTTAATGAAGTAGTTCATTTGTAAACAAATTCCATAGCAGCTTTACTCATTTATATTCCGTTCGTAGAGCCAATTACTGCTTTAAGATATTTAATTTATAAATGGCCGGACAACTGACGGGCTTATTGGTTTAATACACAATTTTAATGCCATTTTAAGTTCCATGTCTCATTAAATTTCGAATACGCTAATTAGGTAAGTTTTAAATATAATAAGAACACAGACAATTGCGTAGTTATGAAGAATGGATGAGGATTTAATATTAATTAATGATGATAACATTTATCTTTATTCAAAAGGCAGTCTGCATTTTTATAAAAGTATAAAAACGTAAAGTATAATATGTACTATCGCGGTCAAGGGAGCAGACGTAAGGAACAATTTCGTGTGCACATTTTGTATTTATCTTTGTTCCTACTTCAAATACCTACTCGTATTTACGTTACGTTACGTATAACATTTACGTTACTATGACAACCTCGTCTTATACATATTAGGTGATTTTAGGCATGAAGCTAGGAATACGTGCTGAACTCTTAGTTCTTAGCTCCATGATATTAGGAGTATGGAGAGGCAAATATAATTCAACGTTAGACAAATTTGTATGAAAAGTGGGTCTGCTCCATTGACCGCGATAGTACCTATATAACAAAAATATTTCCACCTACAAATTTTGTAAAAGCATTTAGTATTAGGTGTACCCATGGTAGGCAACTACCATCAATTGATCCGTCCGTCTGTCTGTCTAGCTTAATATAAAAAATACATTTGGACCGATTTTGATCTGTTTTGGTGTGTTTGGGCTCAATAGAGTTGGGGGTTAGTTTATGATTTTAATTATACCTTGTTAATTTGATTTTTAATTGAAGATATCATTTTTATATAACTGTATCTTAGTATCAATGGGAACCGTTACCACCCAGTACTTGAATAAGTCGCCTGAGGTGTTCCGGTGGGAGTTGCATCCACAACGGATACGTGAACTGCTTTTTGTTTTCAACATCACCAGTAAGCCACGGCTTTTTGGATAATTAGCGGATAGAAAGGAGCAATTACTTGACAACGGCCTTAGGGTATTGCTAAGTAATTGTTGCATTGTTGCAAAATATGAAAATTTGTTGCAAAATACGTACGTATAAATAAAAATTATTAGTTCATCGATACCAGTTTAAAACAAATAAAAATACTACTGAAAATGGTTTCGAAATTATAGTTACCTAATCGGTTGAAAGGGTGAAAATTTATAATTTACAATGACTTTGAAGTTCAATCTTTACATGAATAAGTAATTAATTAAATAAATAAGTATAATATTATTTATGTTGGATTTTATATACTTACTACATAATACAATACTATAATACAAAAATATAGATATATCCCAGCTAAGATACATATAAATAAGAATAGTTCGTATTTGGTCTGAGATATCCAGCTATTATTTTTCCGTTTTATTACATTCCATGACACACGTCCACTTGAAAAATTTGCATAGAAAAAAAAATGGTGTATTCGAATATTGTAAGAATTTAGTAGTGGCGCGTGGCTAGGGACAGGTGTGCGTGCACCCCTATTGTGTTGATATGGAGGGAAAGGGTCAGAGGAGGGCCAACAATAATGTGGCCATTGTGTACTTATAGTTCACCTTAACAAATAAAACTCAAAAACAACCGTTAATAAAGATGGATTTACACTTTTGTTATCGTGTTCTGAAGTAATGCGGTATATAGCTTACTAAATATTATGCATTTTCTAACTTTATCGTTTATCGTCTTCAGTAATTGAAATGACATCTTGAGGACATCTTTAACCAAGGCAAAAGACATGCTCTTTTGTCTTGGTTAAAGATTGCAACCATGTTTGCTTTCATACAGAATGTATGATATTTCTATAGTTGAATGATCACTTATGACAAGTCAACTCAATAAATGCCACTGCATATGAAAATCCGGCTTATAGTGATGGAATTATTGATAAAACGGACATAACTTTGTATTAAATTAGAGAAAATATTTAGAACCTTTCTTTAGGTTAACACTTACTATTTATGTAGATAATGTTTTCGTCTGGTAATACTTTAAGTTTAATGTCATTTTAACAAGCTAAGTATCACTTTAGTTCTGATCTTATTCATAGATGTCGCAAGTTGAGCCGCAGGCAACAGCCAGTAGAGTGTAATAAACTGAAAACTGTTTTTGATTGAGACAAATAGAGACCACGTTACTGATAAACGTGTTTTGCTTCACTAAGATGTAATTATAAATGTATCACACTCTATTGCAAGTTAAATTTAAACTTTAGTAAGGTTTACGCGATCAAATAAATTTAGTGTTTTTTTTATGTTAAGTTCGACGGCTGACGGTTCACATAATTTTAGGTGGCTACCGTCGCCATAACACAAGCAACGCCACAGGTGCTGCATGTACGCTGCTGACTATGGTAAGATTAAGGTTAGGGGATTGGGCAGGGATACAGAAATGAGGTCTGGTATCCATTACTCACTTACCGAAACATAACAGCATACATGCTGTTATTTCACGATAGTCTTCTGTTAGGAGGTGCAGGTAACGGCAGTCCAACGGGTTTAGCAAACGACTGTGAACCGCAGTGTGCTTCCACTACTTTCCAAATCCAGACCAGAGCCAACTTTGAAAATTTCATTTCAAAAGCTGACCCTGCCGGAAATCAACCCGGGAACCCTGGGACTTAGCGTTAAACCCACTCACCCAAAGCTGCCGATAAAAGTTTTATAAATTGCAAATTTTTAACCACAGATGCGCTTTGCCATTAACCAATATTAATTGATATTTATTTAACTTGTCGGTCATTGTGTTAGGTTAAAAATAGAAATGCAGTGTGTTTCACCAGTTCAATGCACAATGGTCGATCCATCACCGTCACATCGACACGTGGCTTTCATTAGACTCTCCTTTAGAACTATTCCTTTTATACGGCGGACCTGTACAAAAAATTAATCGGTTAAAGTCGTATACAACAATTACTCGATAATTTAACGATAGGCATTTATTTCTTTATGCTTCCAATCGTCTGCTAGAACGATAAATATATGTTCTAAAATGTACATTGGAAAAGATTGATAGGAGACCAATAGTCGATGTGCGACATTCCTCTTACCTATTTAGTATTGAGGGGTAATAACATCGTCTTACTGTTTAAATACATAAAAAAATCTTGCTTACGGTAAAAAATATTGTGAGATACATCTCTATATAAAAATCAATCACCGTGCGTTAGACACGCAAAAAAAATTTTCCATACAAATCTTCATATTATGTGTCAGAGTGTCATATTTTTTAAGACCTATAACTATAACTAATGAGTATATCATGGAATTGCGTAGTATAGAATAGTAAGCTGCTCGAGTTGGAAAGTGTGCTCTTAACTGATATTTGGAGATTGTAGCGTTTCTTTTCTTAGAAGCGTTATTCAATTTACTCATTCCAAAACAGATTTTATTCACTTCAACTATTATTCACTGAAGTAGTTATGAGATAAAATTTCAAGTTTCAATTTTCATTTCCTAATAATACAGTACAAAATGTGTATACAGTACACACTGTGTGTGTAAGATCGAATAAAAGTCACAAAAATAATATTTTTTTACCAACTATGTCTATAAATTAAATCGCAAGAGATACTTGTGTTATACACCCAACCCTCCAAATAATAATAACACCGGTTCCATTAAATATTGCACCATATCCATAACAATGCACATTGCCATACATGTTCTTTGATTTGAAAACTTGTTACAGGGGCACCCTAACTGTCACCAACCATTATTTAATGGCCGGTTGTTTTTTAAAGTTGATTAATATTTGCACATAAGAGCGGAGGTCTCGTTATAATGGGTACCGTGCTTGTGCAACTTGCGATCGCGTCGCGTGTCGCGAGGGCGCTGGACAGGTGTGTTTCACCCCTTGTTTAAGGGAATTTTAGGCCGCAACGCATAACTATAGCCAGTATTTAATATCAAGGGTAACTTGCGTACTGTTGATATTAAATTTATGGATAGATAAATGTATATGTTATACAATTCAATGGTTTTTAACCGGTTATATCGATTGATAAAGGGACCGGTATCAATAAAAAAATCGTTTCTATTTTTTTTATATTAAAGTCTGACACTACTTGATGGTAGTAAGTAGTCTTTTCACCTTTTCGTCAGTCATTTTCATTCAGTTTTTTGCACTTTATCATAACGTCCAAAAATACCTGCGCCCTTAGTGGTCTGATTCTACTTAAATAATCTAATATACTTAACATAATTACTTTTTTATGTAAAAGTCGGCAGACAGACTAACTTTCACATTAACGGTAGGCGGTAATGGTTGATGAAGGACTTTGATGGTTGATGGCAGACCACAATTATCTGATTTTAAATTATGACTTAAAAAGATGTAATTAAAACAACACATATTATGATTGAACTTAAATAACTTTCTATCCGATACTCACCCTACGTAGTACCTTTCAGTTAATATATTTTACTCGTACATAGACTATAAATAGTGACCAACGTCAATTTCTAAAGAGTATGAACGGAATAAAAATGCAAACGCTTCTGTTGAGTGCGAAGTTATACGTGAACATATTTTACGACAATTTTATTTATTGGATATGGTATTGTGTCTTTTAAACGTGCGGTATGTTTTGACACCTCAGCTGGAGATCGCGATTATTATCAAAAAAGATTAACCATTGCATTTTTAAATGCGAATACCTACGCGAATCTTGGCTATTTTGACCGCAACTTATCAAAAATCTTTCAACTTCAAATCTCAACTATTGTATGATTACGATACGTCCTTGGAATGATCATATCTGACGAAGACGTGTATTGTTAAAAGCGAAGTGATATCGAAAGTGTGAGTATAATGTACGGCCATTAAAAATATAGAAGAGATAGATCGGATGATATGAATCCTGTTTCAATTTCGATACTATTGTATAGGACACTTTGAGGTAGTGATCTCTGCCGTAGATTGATAAAATCCCCATTCAGTGGAATATGTCGCTGAGTTGTTAAAGATTTATACGTAAATCTTTTTCTTTGAGCAAAAATGCCAAGATTAATTTGGATTTTTTTTTTATTATTAGTGCGTATACAATAAAATTCATTCTTCAGTTGTAGATTTAAAAAATATATATATATATAAAAAAAAAACAAAAACCGACGTCAACATTATACCTACATGTACAAACTTAAATTAAAAAGACGAAAATAATATTTTTCTTCAAAGCAAAATTACTTCAAAGCATTAAAGGACAAAATTATCAAACAAAAAAAAGAATCGAATGGCAAAACCCATTTCCCTATCCCTTCCTAAGAACACAATAACAGAGTTTCTTCCCCTTAATAGAGATAATGAGAATCGTGGACTAATTCTTAGTCAGTAAATCAATTTACGTTAGATTAAATTAAATTCTAAAAGGGTTTACTTTCCCAGGTAAACCATTAAAAATTCTTCTTTCTGGAAAGTAAGCAGTGTACTTGTAACACTACTTGTGTTTTTATTTTCAATGTCTAAATTTTTTATTTTTTAATTTTTTAGTATAATTTTTTATCAAAGTAATGAGTACATTAATAAATTGAAATAAGTAGCATTTCAACTTAGGTATACAACGTTTAATTTTTAATATGTCGTCACTTATGAGTTTATAACGCGACAAGTTGCAGTGGGCAAAAAATAAATCATGTTTAATGTATCCATAAAGATAATACACGAGAATACAATGCAAAGATTGTAATGGCGATGTGGCAGTAATGTTTAGCGATATATTTATAATGAGAATTTACATAATTTTGTTGTAAAACTGATGTCACATGTGACTCGTACTTAACCAATGAATGGGGCATAACGGAAAAATTTAATTAAATAACTTGAGTTGTTGGCAACAAATTCTCACGCGGCTGAGACGCTCTTAACTTTTCGCTTGGCGTAATCACATGAGGTATCTATTTATGAATAATAGTCAGTATTTTTGCCTTGTAATTGACGCGAGGCGTCTTTGCCTTCGAATATAAACTTATGATATAGTTAAAACGATTAATCTGACTCAGTTGGTGGTAAAATCGGTACGCGAATAATGAGACGAACTTCTACGAGAGACTCTCCGCTTGCGTGCCAATTATTGACGTAATTATTTTGAAAATATGGCCGTCCTTTTGTGATATTTAACACTATAAAGTGGCTATATTTTTTAATCGCCCTTCACTGGCCGCATTTATATAGTCTACGCGCGGCTCAGATTCTCAATGGACTGCTTATGCCTCTCACATTAATAAAGTTTAAAGTCATGTTGAAAAATTATGTCGAAGCAGTAACAGTTTCCAACAAACTTGACTTGCTGCACTTATTATGGATATATTAATGCACATTAACTCCGATGTTTTTAACGCCTGACGCAAAAACAGGGTGTTATAAGTTTGGTGTGTGTGTTTCTGTATGTGTGTATTTGTATATGTATTATAATATAATATATAGCTTACAGCATAATATATAGCTTGCTTGGGTTCAATATAAAGTGGGTGGGGGGTTAGATGATCACTTTGATATTTTTATTTAATTATTCTTATTTATTATTAATATTTAATTAAATTTTACAAATTCAATTCAACGGTCCTAGGTTAGTTTCAATTATTCTTCTAAAATATTCAATTCTTCTATTGTTCTAAAAGAGAAAAATATTGTGTAAGACACAGTTCAATAGTAAATATCAGAAAAACCTATCAGGTTCTACACAGACTTTCCCTATTCCATATATAACTCCGTGCACATTCCACGTCGGATTTACCTGACAGGACAGTTACAATTACTTGCTTGTTTACAATGCTGATTTTTAATCGCCTAAGACGATATAAACAAAAATAATTGAAGTGCGAAAATTAAAACGTATTCCCGTGTTATCCAGGCATTTAAAACCCAGGAGGCGTGTGGGTAATGAGATTGTGAAGTAATCTCTGGCTGGGTCTTGCGAGCGCGTATGTCGAGGCTCGAGGGAATTATCGTCAAGCAGAGACAAGACAACTGAAAAGTGAGGGCTGATTACGCGGCGTTCACACCGAGCGCAAAGCTATTAGTCCCATTCGGAGAGGAATCAATTTATTTCGTTTATCAATTAGTCCTTAACACCTAGACGTGAGATAAGCGGCGATTTTTCAATTTAAAAGAGTGCGCTTAATTAAGGGCAGATTAAAATGAAAAAGTAGCTCGTTACGGCCCTTAATGAAGTGGGAAAAATGTGCGTTGCGTCGATTTTTCTATTTCAGGAATGCGAGGGGTAAACATGTTGGATGCACGCAAATTTTGCTCTTGAGATAGTGCGCTGCAAAACTGGCTCCACATTAACCTGTCCAGCGGGTAATGGATTAGGAATTTCATGCTCCAAAGGTCGATTTAAATTAATTTACACATTAAAAAGATAAGTGGAGCGGTCGCGCACGATGCAACAAGTAAATAGTATTAATCCGATCAGCGGCGGACGCCCGGATGCGACTCCACTCTAGTGCAACAGTCTTTAACGCCTACATCCATAGAAATTGATTAAATCTGTTTTACACAATGTCACCTAAATATATAATGGAACAAGTAACCAACATTTTGAAACTCTTGTCAAAAAAAATTATGGGATTAAATTTTTTTTGACAAGAGTTATTATTATTACAGTCATTATTATTATACATTTCATTTTTTTTTAATTAAATTTATCTATAGACACAAGCAATCGCCTTGAGTAACAAGCGCGCTTGTTGGCACTTCGGTGATCCTAAATGCTAAAGCTACTTCAATTTAATTTTGTTTTATGTGAAGGTTGTCAGACAGGCGGTCCACTTGCGCCTGAACACAAGCAACTCCAAGTTTTTTGATGTTATTTACTAGTAATTATAATATTGTTATTAATGTGTTAACTTATTTTAAACTTATTTTTAAATTTAGACATTACATTTTTTAGAAATATTGTGTACCTATATAAAAAGTCTCATTATCCAAGATTTATTATTGTATAAATATAAACAAAAAATAAACGAACACAGTTAACATTAAAGTATTTTTATACAAAGAAATAAATACAACACAACAGTACTAGATACCCACAGAATGCGTGATTGTTGTAAAATATACTAATGGATGGCAGACTTGATCTGATGTCTGACACTAAGTTTATTTCCAATAAAAGTGTGGGAATGTATCTCTCACATCGTGACTTAACTGAATCAAATGGAAGACGGTATGATGCGGATAAATATGCAGAACCGCTACCATGAAATCAATTTAATATTCCACAATTTCAAACTGACGTAAGGGATTTACAAAGTCAATCTACATGGGAAACATAATTGCTGATGCTTTCTCAATGACAAACTGTGTTATAATGCGCCTTTATCTTTCTTTTGAAGCCTAATAGTTTTTGACGTAGTTAAGAAATAAAAAAATAATAATTCAAGACGTGAGGTGTTATGTCGCATTTTTCGGTTTTTTCGTTTTTTTTTTGCGTTGATGAAGGTAATATGTCCATATGAATGATTACAGATCTTAAGATCGTCGATTTAAGACATTTTTGGAAAATAAACAGTTGAAAAAGGTTTTATCTACAGTTAATTTTAAAAAGCAAAGTGTGCCTGATGTAGTAATATTAAGTCTTTGTATACAATGTATTGACTAGAATAAAAAAAATGTTTCATCTTAAATATTTAAGTGATCAATCAGAAGCAGTTAAGTGTAGTTACTAAAATCATAAATGGATATATGTAATTGTTGCCTATTACCTATTTCAAAAGTTTTTCATATAAAAGGTCTTGGAATAGTCTATTTCCTGAAGGTCTTCCTTCTCTGAATAGTCTACTACATAACCAAAAAATAAATTAAAATTGATACTACAGCTGTTTGTTAAAATATACTAACAGACAATAAAATTAAATTGGTTAAATTAAACATTACATAACCCAAACAAAAATTCATTAATTCTTTAAAACCAATACTTCAATTCATTTTATTTAAAGGTGTAAAAAAATACACACTGTAACATATTGAAATATAATTATTTTTAACAGAATTAAAAGCAAAATGCTTAGATTTCAAGTACTAACTTTTATAAAGTTAACAGGAATATATGAGTAAATTAAGACAAACATTTTGGTAATACCATTTTGAGGTTAAATTTTAATGAAGACGATATTTAATATGTTTGTTTAGAAAACAAGAAATGGACAGTATATCAAACGGAAGCAATGATGTATATTGACCCTTTGAGGCCCTTGGCCAAACACAATGAAGGATCAACAAAAATAGAGAGTAGAGTACGGACGCGCGCCGACACATCTGCCGGCCACTATCGAATAAATCTACTAAAATAATATTTTTATTTTGATTACACATGCACGGGGTAGGCAGATGTTAGAAAATATACACAGGGTTGTCTAGATCATCATACTTGGAAAAGTATTTTGATTATTTAACGTGTCAACTCTTTTGAACTTCAGATCCATTCACATTCTTTCAGGTATTAGGATGTACTGCAAAAGCAATATCGAAAGATACGTAAGATTATAAAAATCCACTTCTAGACTAATAACTCTAGAAAGGTTCATTTGATAAAGTAAGCAAAAGGATTTATCTAAGGATTGATGCGGTTTTCACTAATTGCAAGATCGATTAACGAGGCAGGTTTGTGTGAATAAAATTGTACTTGTGCGGGTCGCTAGTACAACACAATGACTTCTATATTACTACGTAAGGACAAGGCTAACGCTCCTAGTACGTGGCACCGACGCGCCGGTGTCAAAATCGGAAATTGGCACCAATGACGGGTGTTCATTCTGTGCGTAGAATGATACGAAAATGCCTACTTACCAGTGATATGTCCAACCAACCAATAACAGAACACTTTACAATAACAGAATACGCCAATAAGAAATAAAAATACGTATTAAGATGGCAATGAAAACAAATTGTTTTTAGTAACTAGATGTGCAAATTGGAGGACCATTTTTTTGTCACTAGTAGTATGGTAGGGGCGCATCTTGTCTTGTTTAACATATCACTGGTACAATATAAGGTTTATGTTAGGGACTGTATTTAGTGTAATATTTAAAATTATATTTATATATATAAATACTTTGAACAACAAGTCTTTGTTAAACAATTTTGTTTGAGCTCCGTTAAAAGGTGCTGTGTGTTCCAAAAAGTAATGTGTCTCGTGGTGTAAGGGCTGCTTTAAGTCGCTAGTCACTGACCAAATTGATACCAAGTTAATAGGGTACATTATCATCGGCTTATTGACCGAGTACAAGGTGTTAAAGAGTTTATACCGCGGGGTGTCTGTTACAATGTTCGAGGATTACTCCTAATAACTGCCCTGGGTGCCGATCAACTGTGATGGATAAGCATTATCAAGTTTAAAATCGGTGTAATCTACGTCGCTTAGGAATTTCACTTGAAGTTACTTCTTTGTAAATACTGTTAAGTTTGTTGTATTCTTTATATGTATAAAAAAATAAACAAGTGAAAAGGGGCAATCGATTGTCCAAATTAGAGACTATATAAAATGCTTTTTATGGTATATTGCATTTTGACAAAAAAAAAAATAAACCATTACGGACATTGTGCTACTTTAAATAAATATTTCAATTGCTATTGCAATAATACTTGCTTAATTTTAGTACAGTCGGGTATTTTTTGAAATATTACCTTTTGGAATTAAGAATTTTCAAAAAGGCGAATTACGAATTAAAATACTTCTTCTATTTGAAATGAGAGGAATACCAATTCTTTTTTAGCTTTCTCCTATTCAGACTTAGCAGAGTAAGTTAAAAACTTTTGGTTAACACACTGTAGTAGCTATAGTAAAAAAAGAACAAATTGATTTGACACAGTACGCTTACAAAGGCAACCGCCCACGCACCAAAAGACTTGTACTATTCCGCAATTTGACATGTAGTAAAAGATGCTAATAAATAAAATTAGTGATGTCGGTAAAGCACCACAACGGTGCAAGGCGGGGTCCTTCAAAAATTATAGCGATTTACAAAGTCATGTCGATATATAAAATTCTTAACGTTGTTACGTCGTTAACCGCTTTGAGAAAATTATATCGTGCGTATGATTTTATATTATGTCAGTATATGACTTGCTGACTGAACTGCGAAGATTAAGATCCCATGGCAATTAAAATAAAAAAAAAAAAAATAGCAAAAAATTTTAAACGGAATTTAGTAGAAAAAGGTTAGCCTGATACGTATGTTCATAGATATCGGAAACCTATTGCAAGACAGACAACAATTCTATTACAGTGACTGAAACCAAGGTTTTTTGGTATTAGTATAATTATCGAAATGTACATAATTCGATAAATAAACAAACACTCAAATTTGCATCTTTAATATACTAATTAATAAATCTGTAAGTGTAGGTATTGTATGTATGTTTGTTCCTCCATAACTCTTAAACGAATTAACTTATTTTCATGAAACTTGATAGATAAACATTTAGACGCACAGGTCACAGGATAGGCTACTTTTTTCTTTTTCAACGCGGACGAAGTCGCGGGCGCCAGCTAAAAATAAAATAAAAAAAAATCTCTAAATGTGTTTCTAAGCGCAAAACTAGAGAACGGCTGGACCAAGTCCTAGGAAGGTTCTATGAATGGAAAAATTGGAAAACTTCCCGGATAAACGTAAAAAACTCTGTCGTCTGTGACTGTCGTTCAGGCTAGTTAATAATATTGGTTAGGATATTGAAACGCCTGCGCTCTTGTGTGACGTCACAAGGCGAGTCATGAAGGATTTTTTCATGAGACATTTTTTGTTAACCTTATTCCAATGATTTTAGCAGTCGCACGCCTTTATTGCAGTACCAAAAGACCGTACCGTTGCGCGTCATGCCGAAGCATGCCGCTAAATCTTAATCTTATTATAACAAAAATTATTTACACTTTTTTTTCTGAAAATTATATGCACAAACCTTTTTTTTCCACTACTTAAAACGGTATGATTATGTTAAATGTTTCAGAAGGAGTTAGCGGAAAAACAGAGAGAGGCGGACAACGGCTTTATTTTATAACTAGCTGGCGCCCGCGATTTCGTCCGCGTTGAAAAAGAAAAAAGTAGCCTATCCTATGTCCCGTGCGTCTAAATGTTTATCTAGCAAGTTACATGAAAATCAGTTAATTCGTTTAAGAGTTATGGAGGAACATACATACATACATACATACATACAATACCTACACTTACAGATTTATTATTAGTATATTGAATATTGATGGGCATGTATAGATATCGATAAATATAAATATTTTATTATTTATATCCGGGTCCGAAAAGCCTGAAGTAAGATATAAATCTTTAACGCTATGGCCGCATTTATAATACATTTCAGAACATGATAGGTGAAGAATCCTTTATATTGTGTGACGTACAATGGACAACAGTCTAACTTATACATTTTTGTACGAACAAAGGCGCCATTTTGACAATGTCTTCGAATATAACTGTCAAAAGAACGGAACGGTCGGACTCTGATATTAAAATATATCGTCCACGAGATCAAAGTAAATCAATATCAATATTGATTTAAATCATCTTTGCCTTTCGCTGTCGGAAAGCAGTCAGTTTTGCAAAAAGTAGCGAATTTAATATAGGGAAGATATTTCATTTATCGACTCTGTACCTGTTAAAAAAAAATATAGATTCTGTAGAAGTTTATATATTTTTAAGCTATTAATATATTGGGGCTTTAGCTACATCTTTCTATACCTAGTTATGTGAATAACTGCTTCTTTTCTATTTACTTACGTCTTAAATAAACATAAAAATGGTACATAACAAAACTTAAAATTTATATATGCATTAACTAAAATTAAAAAAAAAAAAAAAAACTATATGAAGAGTCTTTCGCTTAATTTCCCTCGAAACGTCAAATGTTTGCCTTCGAAAAGGATTTTAAAATGCAACAATTTTTTGTGCTTAGTGAGTATCCGAGCTGGATTTACTTACTGTATGCAAAGCAATCGCGGATCGTCGGATGTTGCGATAACGTAAACTTGCAAGTCCCTTTACAAACGCAAACAAACGCGTTAACTAAAATCTACTTTACTTAAAATAAAAAAAATAATATAAACAAATGTTTTAAAAAATATTCTTAATTTTTTTTTCTTATTTCCAGTTCTATTTTTTTTAAAAGAACCATCCCGTTCTCGCATAACATTAGAGATTGCGCTGTAACTTAAACGAAAAAGTTAAAGTTATCCGCGATCCATCGGTATTGGCTGTGATACAATGGGAATTCTATTTGATTGCTTCATTATGCGGAATCGCTCTCGGTTCATTGTATATCATTTCGCATGTTATATCCGTTTGTAACCTAATTTAATCATCTTGATGATTGGACCACCGGGTTAACAAATGCAACGGGTGGCCTCGTCGATTTGCGGTTGAACTTTTGTGACAGTTTAGTTGCGGATTGATTTATTTTAGAAATTATTGCTTTTTTTGAAGAATTATGTGAACAGTTTTACACATTAGGCGGCTGCTATGATGCCTAAAGTTTTTGTCTATTGTGCTAATATTTTGAATAAAGATATATGTTAAATAATTGAAAAAATAGACTTTTTTAAGCTGTGCTTTTTTGAGCACAGGTTACACTGTCTGTTCGCTGTCTAATGGAAGAATCGTCTCCTATAGGAACGCAAGTTACTATGGGGAATACAAATGCACTGTAATTGACCCTTATAAGATAAAAATAACAGTTAATCTTCTATCTATCCTGACTTAAGGGTGAGGATAGAGTAACTTTGTATAACTACCTATATATTATACTTAATACAAAAATAAGTTTTTTTGGTTTTTATATAAAAACTAAATTTTGAGGTGCATTCATCAACAATTTAATTCAATGCAATATCAAAAGATACGAATAGCATTTTGTATTTATTTGAAACGCGGCACGAAATGTCCGCATCTAATGCCTTCACGGACTTTCATTCCTTTTGATCGATTCAATTTGCCTGACGTCTTATTTTCAACTTGGTGGTCTGTTTCACTTTTCGACGACTAACAAATAAGTTTTGATCTTATATTCAAACGTCACGTCTTTTATATATTTTTTTAATTTTTTTCAAGGGAATCCTCCGTGAAACACAATTTGAGTCAGTAGAGCCTTTGCCATAATACGAGAACTAACGATTTAGTAGGTCCCCCAACACTTTAGTAGACTTTCAAAGTTGAAAATAACATTTTATTGTGTACCTACTTTGTTTATTACAAAAATGTTAATTCTAATTTTATTTTAAACCATTTTAATGTTTGAAGGTTTCATCGATACTTCCTTGTCAAGTAAAACTATATTTTGTAAAAAGTTTGTAAATATTGGATATGTGATTGTTGGACAAAAATGTTGCAGTTTTTGCTCAAATCAATCACGAATGACTTTAACTTTATCCTTAGTAATACAAATTGAAGTAGTTTTCGGCGTATGTCTGTAACTCCTTCCAAATCAGCTAACTCCTCCTAAATCACGTAATGGATTTAGATGCGGTTTTCAAAGAGCAATCTACGAGAAAACTTAAGAGGGGACGCGGGTACAGCAGAATTTGAAAAATAGGTATTTGTAGAAACTTGCCATCGCGCTGCCCTTCAGCCTTCCCCCGTATTGTGCGATAGGGACAAATGCAGCTTACATCGATTATACCTACAATTTTTTTTAATAAATCGAGGTTTCTTATTCCCCTGTTTTCTCCTCTAAAAATTGAAATTTTACAATATTTTCAAGAAGAACGAATCTATGTCCCTATTATTTATTATTTATCTTAAAAATCTTTCAAATTTGTTTTATAGTCGTCTGATTAGGGTGACATTTTTTACGATTTTTGAGAAGTCATATTTTCTTATGTAATTAGTTAGTGAAAAAAAAAAGAAATAATAGGGGCATAGCTTTAGCAGGCCTAGATTTTATAACAAAAAATTTTTGCTCTAGAAGAATTATCCAGGGAGGATTACATTTGTATGAAAAAACGTTGGTAGCGTCCCCTGTTAATGTAATATAATAATATATAACTAATTGCATATAACTAAAAGCTTTCGTAGTTTATTCAAATTTATTAGAATTACAAACATTATTTTACGCAGTAGGCGTTATTACTATTGGAACTCGAAACACATTTTAAAATTTAAAACTGTCTGCGCAAGTAGGTAGCACTGTATTTTTAGAAGCTGTGAAGTGTTATTTTCTGCCCTTTTACTGCTTATTAGATGGTGGGAGTGAGTATTATAGCTAACAATTACAAACACATAACTCTTTTATGTTAGGCTCTCACAAGTCGATCCATATGCCTACTATTTATAGCTGCAGAAAAGCTAATATAATATCTGTCTGTACGTGTCTAGGTCTAAATCAGTTAGAAACTTTAAAAAAATAAATTAATTTTTAATACCTTTTTACAGTGTGTTTACAGATCGATACTAATATAGTTCGAATTGATCCTCGACTTGTGATAAAATTAGCACTTTTATTGTTAAAAGGAAAAATGTATTTGTTTTGCTCTTTCTATTATTTTAGGCAAACACCGTATTAAAAAGAATTTCCTTCTAAATATCGCAGTGCCCTCGCTAGATGAGCATCTTATTTTATGACTGCAAAACAAACTGTTCAATGCCAACTTCACTCCTGTTCCTGATTGAAATTCAGACTGTTGAATTTAATAGGCGATTGCGTTTTGCATTTCTGCCATCAAACTACTACAACATGGAACCCGCGTGCCATACAAAACACTATGAATTTTATGGAACATTTAAAAGTGACATATGCGTAGAGCATGAACTGTCATTTATAACAAAACAAACATAATAAGTACGTAATTTAAAGAAAATGTGACTTTACGTCAACCCTTAAAATGAAATAGTAGAAGTTGATCGTTACTTCCTTTTACCATTGACGCGTGAAGGCAAGAGTCCGCCATGATTCTGTCAAAGGCGTTCTTTTTATGTGCCGCTTTGGCATTTGGCATTGTAGTATTTCGATGATTTCGGCGGACTTTAAAATGTTGTGTATTTTTTACTGTGCTATGTTTCGACAAGTGTTGGGGTTGTTTTACAATTAAAACTAAGGTGCTTATTTAAACCTAAATGTCTTTTTTTAATCCAATATTGTCTATTATTCATTATAAATAACAAATAAAATAAAATTGTAATAAAAACAATTTTTTATTAATATTTTACCTACTTTATTATTAATGGAAGTATTTTTAATAGAAAATGTTTGTAATAAAGAAACACCTAAGTATAAGAAAGATTCAGTTAATGTTAAAAAAAAATGTTTTATAAAGTATTATTTACGTAATACTTTTTACATTTATTTTTTATATGATTTTATTTTCTAATAATAATTTACTAAATAGTTAAAGAATTAATAACAGTACAAGGGAAAATAAAATGTTCATTTTATTTTCTCAAGGCTTTATGATTGCACTTTCATTTTAATGCGTAAATTAAATAAAACAAAATAAAACATAAATTAAAAAATAACGCCTCGCTGTAAAATATTGTTAGCTCTTAGAATAACAATAATTTCATTTTCCATAACGTTAGTTACGGATTTTAACGATCTACACGCCTCCCAGGGCGAGCTAGGTAATTGAGAAAACAATCTCCAGTGTCTACGCGGCTTAGATACATATTATTAAACCAGTACCAGCTATTTGTCATGACTGAATTTCCTTTGTGAATTATCAATACTAATAATAAATCTGTAAGGGTCGGTCATGGAGTAATTTACTTTGTTTTCAGAAATATCGTGTTTATAGGCTCTATACATGATACTGAAACTAAATTAACGATTTTTAGAATTTTTTTCTGTATGTATGTATGTATGTATGTATGTATGTATGTATGTATGTATGTATGTATGTATGTATGTATGTATGTATGTATGTATGTATGTATGTATGGATGTATGTATGTATG
This sequence comes from Synanthedon formicaeformis, assembly GCA_945859745.1. Classification (NCBI taxonomy): domain Eukaryota; kingdom Metazoa; phylum Arthropoda; class Insecta; order Lepidoptera; family Sesiidae; genus Synanthedon; species Synanthedon formicaeformis. The sequence continues at coordinate 9,312,746 of OX243957.1, forward strand.
TTCCTCTATAACTCGTAAACGAATTAACTGATTTTCATGAAACTTGGTAGATAAACATTTAGACGAAGTCGCGGGCGCCAACTAGTATTTACATAAATATATATTTTATAATCGCTACACAACATTTTGAATTCATACTTCATTAGATGCGTCTATTCTTATTATGACTTTTATTTTTTAACTTTCAATAAATATTTTATTTACAATTCCTAAATCTCAATAAAATAGGTAAATGATAATAAAATCAATAAAGAGCTAATAGGTAACTAGGTTGGTAATTTTTTACATTGAATTCGAAAAATATATTTGTGTTTCAGAAAAGTTATCCACATATGTACATACCTAGAGGTATAATTCCAACACCTACTTGTTGGAATTATTACTCTGAGCATATGTACATACACATACATCAAAAGAAAGTGTCTGAGATGAAATCGATATTTGCCAAAAAAGAAGAAAAGAGAAGAAAAAAAGCACAAAGGAACATCGGTAATGTGGCATGAAGAAGTGTAACAGTATACCTTGTAACAGGCATTACAATGGGCTATCGGTTCCTCGAAGTCACAGTTCGAGCAAACTCGCCGACACGTCTGCTTTCAAGTGTGAGGTTAAATTTAGCGTTAGTGATCCCATCTACATGCATTATACTACACTCTTTGTGTCGCTGAAAGTAAGAGTTTATTTAGACAATATCAGTTGCTCACTATTCAAATGTATTGACAAGTAATCTCACTGTAACAGGATTACGTAACAAAATATACAGTACTTAGTTTCAATCTTTCACGGCCTTTTTTTAATTGTTGAAAATGTTTCAATTGGTCTGTGCTGCTGCAGTAGCCAATTTTAGTCAACGTTAGCACCTGGACATTATTAATGTATACGAGTATATATAGGCGAACTAGGTTAGAAAAAAAAAGTAAATTTATCACCAAAACTGATTTTATATTTAACCTTATCGTGTATTTAAAAAAAATCATATTTATTATTTTTACAGATTCAACACATTTAAAAAACTTATGAGAAATTGTGTTTAAATTACAACTATAATAAATCTTAAGAAATATTAATATATTTTATGTTATAACATAAAATTCAATGTGACTGATGCGCATAATAAAATGCAGATGTTTATGTATAATCAATTTAATGATCGTTAATTTTAATATAATTGAAAAGCCTAATGAAACAGCTATAGGTAATCCTATCAATTCAGTCAAATGACTAAAGTCAAGACAAGAGAGCTTAAAGTCAACCGAAAGTCATTTATCTGCAAAGTATTTAAGCGCCAATAAAACATCAATTATACTTTGCAATTCAATATTTATGTCTTAAGTTTAATGGGTCCTTGTGTTTGGGTGTCCTGCTACCGTTATACACCTTTATTAGGGTACGTTTATAAGCGAGGCACGTGTCAGAAACGAGATACAGTGACAATAAAGTGTGTATATATCGTTATTTTTAAAATAATTTTAGTTACAAATAATGGGTCATTAGCATTTTGATATTCAGTCAGTGGCCCCTGTCACTGCGTTTCGCAATCATTTGGCCCATCTGGCAATCGTGGAGTAACAGCAGACGTGCTGTTACTTCACGATGGTCTTCAGTGTTTTGGTGAGTGTTTAAGGGATGCAAAAAGCTCATTTCCCATCCCTTCCCAGTCTCTCTCCAAACCTTAATACTAGTATAGTCGACAGCTCACTTGCAGCACCTGTGACGTTGCTTGTGTTATTAGGCGACGGTAGCCACCTATACCATCAAGTGGACCGTCAGTACAATAAAATCGTTGTATGTGAAAAAATTATATTTTTAAATCTAGTAGAATACACTATTTGATTTTTTGTGAATGTTACATGCTCGTACCTTCCAAGTTTGTCTTGATACTTCAATGATATGAAAGCATCGTAAGTTTCCTGAGAAGAATAAAGGCACCGTTGCACTCATGAATAACTCCATTAACTCGTCTCAGTGCTCAATTGCGAAATGCGATAACACGGTGTTATTTGTAATTGTTTAAAGATTTTATTGTGGTATGGCATCTGACCAGACAAAGTACGAGATTCCATCGCACACAGACCAGGAACAAATTCTTAACAGCGTAAAAAGGGGCAGGAGTGGTTTGTCGAGGCGCTTCTCTCGCGGAAAAAACTTGAACGCATTAACATTGTTATGTAATACAAGTGTATCTACAGTCGTGTACAACTGTATTTAGATAAAATGTAGGAGGTACTTTTTTTAAGGTATCTAAATATTTTGTTGTGGTATGTCCAATAATTAATGTGTGTATCAAATGAACGCTTCATAACTCAAATATACTAATAACTGTCAGTATGAAAAAAGTGGATGAAAAAATGAATCAACTATTGCCTATTTCTTATTATTAAATAAGTTTTTCACTTAAATATAATAACTTGGTATGTTTTAACGAAAACATGATGAAAATGGTAAAAAATATATATTAACTGTGACTCTTTCAGTAAGTGCAACAGAAAGGCTCTAAAATTCAATAAATAAACAATAAAATAATAAACAATAAATTTTTTGCCTTAAAAATGGGTCCAACGGGCACTTTTATTCAGCAAGTCAAAATTTGCGGGTCCGAAAGCCAAATCAGAGACTGCTTGGAGATAGGGGTAGAGCATCTAAATAAAAAACGTGTAAAAATACCTCAAAAAAATGTTTGTTTTATAAATACAATTTTATTCACTAGTATCGACGACTGTCAATAATGTTCTAACGCAAGTTGTGAATGCAATCATTATGACGTCATAAAAATGACAAATAGCCATGTAAGCGTGCTCGTGGCTTACACGATCACATACGATTGTGGATAAAAAGTTGCAAGGCGCCTAACACTGGTATTGAGTTGGAACATCAGATACAACTCTCACGCATTGCTTCATTCATCTTCAACTATTTGTCGGTGCGACGCGGAAATTGTACATTTTTTTAAATTAAATTTAAACATCGAATCCGTAGAAAAATGACGCCCGTTTATGATGAGAAGTATTCTTGGATCTTAAGTAAAACTGTATAGGTTTTTATAAAAATTACTCCATATTATCGCACCGATTTAAGATTCCAGTGTACGCGTCGATAATTTACCAATACTATATCAATATCACTCTTCAAAGGTACAGTTTAGAAAAAGTAAATTTTTCTAAGTAAAATATAGCCTAAGACTAAAACGAGGGGAAAAGACGGTCCAAGTCATCTAAAATATGTAAATACATATTTTTTTATTAACTTCACAATATATTAATGTTAGATGAACATTATACACAAATAATTTATTACGATCGGCGTAAATTTGTTTTTAATAAAAATGGATTTAACGACTTCGGCAGCTCATAATAAAACCGCCTTAGAGTGTTTAAATAAAAGAGTCTTTAGTAAGATTTACAACAATTTTATTTTTATTTTGTGTCTTCATTATACGCTTTGGTCCAACTAAAACAATGAATGGACAAGGAGGCGGCGGGATAATCAAAAAAGATCGTCTCTTCAAAATTATTTTATCTATTACAAGCTTTCTAAGAGATAAAAGTCAAGGTTGAGATTATAAAATAATATGTAAGTTATAAAAAGGTGGTTTTATTATGCGATCAATCTTGTAGCTCGTCAAGAGCGTTGAGCCTTTCCTTAAATGAACTGTGTGAGTTCTCCTTTATTTTATACATAAATTTGATTTACTTGGGCGTGTATCCTAATAATATAAATGCGAAAGTTTGGATGTTTGTTATTCAAATACGCAAAAACAACGGATTTAAATAGAATTTAGCACACATAGTATAGTTTATTAGCTGCATTAACATATTACACTTTATCTTAGAAAAATGTTAGGTTCCTGTGGTATTTTCAAAAAACGAACTACAGCGCTTACGAAGTCGGGGGCACAAGTTAAAGGCTAATTATTTGTAAATGTATTTTTCGGAACCAATAATATTTAATCTAGTCAAAATTAAGTGAAATTTCATCCGAAATTTCCTAAATCCAAAAATTGGAAGCCAATTCAGCTACACAATTTCAGCAAGCCAGTTTTCATAGAAAATTGAAAGATATGGCTTATATTTAAGAAATCAGTGATTTATTGACATTTGAGAGATATTTGTGTAATTTTCTAATTTATTAAGCTCGCTTAACAAAATTCTTATCGTAAATAAACACACACACGAATTCTCACGACCTCGTCCGACGTCTATTTAATAAATTCATCGATACAATAAATATTTTGACATAACAGACTTGTATATCTTGCGTCTTTTATCTTTGCCACGCCTATTAAAGCATAATAAGCACGGATAAAACTTGTACCGGCGCTGGCGCTATTGATCGACTTATCTTATCTGTGATTCTGTCTTTCGTGTGGGTATTGTGTCATATCATCAGACGTTCAGACGTACTTTCAAGGTTGTAGAGTCCTTTTCGAAACAACTTTTAAGGCTTTTCTAAACATACAATTAATTTTAAAAATTATTTGTTATATATTTATTAAAAATTAAGGAATCAAAAAGAAATTGATTTTGATGAAAATGATGTAACGATCTTATCTACTAAATACGAAATTACTGCCATTTAGAGGTCTTTTAATTGCTACAATATCTACACTCTATGGTACAGTCGAAATCAGAGAAAGCACATTCTTGCCTTCAACGGACCTCCCGTTATACCTTACCGTAAAAGATATACCTTTGTTTGTACCGTAAAAGTTCCAAACATTAAAAAGAAAAAATAATAAAAATTCGCCTATCGAAGTATGTACTAAACCGAGTGCATAATTTAATAAAACATAAAGATATTTCTAAAAGTAACTAATCAAAACTTGTAGTTGGTGAAAGAGGCCCTTAGTGAAGAATTGGAGAGAATAAAGAATATGCGGATCTGAACTGTAAACTTTCTCAAAAGAGAGAAAAAGAGAGAGAGCACAATTATTGTCAAATTTCTCTTGTGGTATTAGGAAGTGTCTTAACATCCTGAGGGTATTTTTTGTAGTGTCCTCACATAGTTACGAAAGTGAAATTATATTGACATTTCTAAATACTAAATTGTTTGTTTTACAACGAAAGGGTAGATACATGCCATCATGTAACTTTACACTCTTTTTCCGGCAGTGCGTTTTGTTTGAAGGGTCGAAATGAGGTTGAACAATTTGACATCCTACCAAACATTGGTTTCATTTTTCTTTTGCTAAAGGAATTCCTGGTTGAAATATTTATATTTATTATATAATATCTGTGCTCGCAAAGAAAGCCGTTTTCAAGAAGCATGAGCATACGAGTACAAACTTAGTAGTAAAAACTTTGTAGGTATTGTTACGACCGAACATTCTCGAAGCGTTTGTTTATCATAAACAAACAGCGTGTTGTTGTTTATCATGAGACCTGGGCGTATGGAAATTTCCATACGTAGAAGGAAGCCCTCCTGTCTCAGAGAAAACTGTTCCTTATGTTCGCGACATAAGGTTCACATTCCCTTAAGCCAGAGAGTTGTTTACGATGTTTGTTTTTTTTATGACTTGTTTACTTGTGTACGAGCTTGTTTACCTTAAAGTTTCTAGTGTTTTCCAAAAACATCGCGGCTGACTGCGCGTGTATAAATACGGGTGCCATCGCTAAAGTGGGACAGTTCTGCGACAACAAGCGATACGGAAACAACTCTTGGGAGCTTTTGCGAAGATATTTGCGACAGTGCATTGTTGACACATAGAGTGAATTATTTACGACTTTTGGCAAGTTTTACGGTTTAATTGGAAAAGCTCTGATATTTTGGAAGTCATCTTGGTCTGCGTAATAAATCGTGTTCTTACAACCCTAAACGGCATTTTAACTCACCCCGCACGTAACAACTGGTGTCAGAAGTGGGATGCCGTTAATGCCACGGGACGAAGGAACTCGTACTCCACGGACCAGGAGGCAAGTGGAGATGGATGCTGCGAGACAACGAGCACATGAGGAGCCGGAGGAAGGCACCGATGCTGATTTGCTTCCTACGGCAGTACCTACATCGAGCCCGTCGATGGACCTCGCTGCGCTGCTAGCTGCTGTACAGAGCATACAGGCTAGTCAAGAAGCCGCTCGCCGGGAACAAGAAGCCGCTCGCCGGGAACAGGAAGCCGCTCGCCGTGAACAGGAAGCTGCTGTGCAGAGCATACAAGCCAGTCAGGAAGCCGCTCGCCGTGAACAGGAAGCTGCTGTACAGAGCATACAGGCCAGTCAGGAAGCTGCTGTGCAGAGCATACAAGCCAGTCAGGAAGCCGCTCGCCGTGAACAGGAAGCCGCTCGCCGTGAACAGGAAGCCGCTCGCCGTGAACAGGAATCTGCTAGCCAAATGCTGCTTTCGAAATTGGACACAAGCCTTGAAGTCATCTGCGATAAAGTTAAAAAGGTAGAGTCCGAAGTTAAAGGGGTCTCAGTGAAAGTCGAAGGCCTGGAAGAGAGACTCGACCAAACCGACACTCGCCACCAGGCGCTCGCCGAGAAAGTGCAGAAGTTGGTGACGAGGGAGGCAGTCTTCACTGCGCCGGTACCTACACAAGGTAGGCTGGACTTGCCACGGTTTGATGGCACATCTTCCTGGACAGCCTATAAGTACCAGTTCGAAACCCTCTCTAACTGCAGCGGCTGGACTGAGGATCAAGCATTCATGGCGTTGACTCTAGCCTTAAGAGGAGACGCCCAACTGATTCTGGAGCGACTCCCTACAGAAGGAAAATCTCTGCAAGCCCTACTGGAAGCTCTAGAGACACGATATGGTGACAAGCACATGGAGCACACGTATAGGGCTCAACTACGCGATCGCACGCAGAAGCCCACGGAAACACTCCAGCAGTGGGCTGACGAAATCGAGAGATTAGTTCGTCGCGCCTATACATCAACACCGAATGCAGTAGAAATAACTCTACTCCAAGCTTTTGTGGACGGGATAAGGGACGGCGAAGTTCGCGCAGCGGTACGTTTGGGTCACCACCAGACCCTGAAGAGTGCACTGGCACATGCTCTGGAAGTGGAAGCTGTGCGGCGTGACACGAGGCCATTCAAGGTCAGGGAGCTGGTAGCCGAGGAGCGAAAGCCTCGCTATGGCCCGACCTGCTATGGCTGCGGTGAAAAAGGCCACATAAGGCTGGACTGCCCAAAGAAGAAGAGAAAAAGGGTCTCAGAGATGGAGACCCAAGTTGACGAGGGGCAGTTAAACTAAGCGTTGCCAGGGCCGCGGGGCAGGCGCTGGCTGGGAGAAGGAAAGCCCCTGCTATTACTATCAGACAAGCTTCTAACGGAAACAGTTTAAGCATCGAGGGTACGCTGAACGGTAAAAAGTGCAGGTTCACAATAGACACAGGAGCATCGCGCACCATTGTAAGACCTGAACTCTTAAAACGAACTATCTCATGGAAGCAACGATCTCCAACATGTCAGCTACGAACAGCAACGGGCCAGCCAGTACCTGTCCTCGGTGACTCAGACGTGGAAATTGGAATTGGTAGTCAGTTGTACTCAAACTCAGTGCTGATTGCCAATATTACTGACGACTGCATATTAGGACTGGATTTCTTAAAAAATCACCGTTGTATTTTGAACGTCGACCAAGGAGTACTCGAATTTCCTGATCAAGAAGTTTTCTTAGAAGGCTCGACCCCATGTACACTCTATTGTTTAAGGGACGTCAAACTAGCTCCCAGATCAGAAAATCTAGTAATGACGAAATTCTCATCCAACGTCAAGAACGGGTTATGTGTCATTGCGGAGGATGAAGGAACACATCCTAATTGGATAATGGCCAGAACACTACTAATGACAAGCAGGATAGGCAGAGTAAGAATTTTAATCTCAGCAATGAAGAGGTACAGCTCAGAAGAAACAGCGTAGTTGGAAAGTGTCAGGAAGTGAAGTATTTAAGACGTATAAGCAGTACAACAAACGCAGTAAATAGCACAGACTACCAGGTATCGCAGTTATTGGATTCGCTGAAAGGAAATTTGTCGTCAGTTCAGTTGAGGCAAGCTCAGGATCTTTTAATGCGGTTCAAAGACATATTTGCCGTTGGAAATGATTGCGGTAGAACAGGACTTGTGAAGCACAGAATAGACACCGGCGATTCAAGACCTATACGACAAAGACCTCGTCGAATCCCGTGGGCAAAAGAAGCTGAAGTTGCGGATATGATAAGGGATATGGCGGCAAACAAAGTCATCGAACCATCTACAAGCCCTTGGTCGTCACCTGTGGTACTGGTGAAAAAGAAAGATGGCACAACCAGGTTTTGTGTAGACTACCGAAGGCTGAACGACGTTACCAAGAAAGACAGCTATCCTCTACCGCGTATTGATGACACTTTAGATATGCTCAGTGGAATGGAATGGTTTTCTACCGTTGATCTTAAAAGTGGGTACTGGCAGGTGGAAATAAGTCCAGAGGATAAGGAGAAAACAGCATTCTCTACGGGCATCGGAAATGGACTTTGGCAATTCAATGTCATGCCGTTTGGTTTGTGTAATGCTCCCGCAACGTTTGAGCGCCTTATGGACAGAGTTATGGTGGGTCTTCTGGGAGATGTTTGCCTGGTGTATCTGGACGACGTAATCATCATGGGTCGTGACTTCGAGGAACATCTCCAGAACCTTGAAAAGGTGTTCAACCGTCTACGCGAGGCAAACTTAAAACTAAGTCCTAAAAAGTGTACCTTCTTCAGCAACGCAGTTAGCTATCTGGGGCACATAATCACTAAGGAAGGAGTTCAAACAGATCCAGAAAAGATCAAAGCTGTAAAAGATTGGCCTACACCAAAGAATAAAACCGAAGTCAGATCCTTCCTTGGCTTATGCGCATATTACAGGCGCTTTGTCAAAAATTTCTCAACAATAGCCAAACCCCTCCATCGCCTGACTGAAGATAAACAGGTGTTTGCTTGGGACGCAAATTGTGACAACGCTTTCAAAGAACTGAAACAGCGTTTATGTGAGTCCCCGATATTGGGCTATCCGACACGGAATGGAAAATTCATTGTGGATACGGATGCCAGCAACACGGGTATTGGTGGAGTGTTGTCACAAGTGCAGGGAGACAAACAAGTTGTGATTGCGTACTACAGCAAAACGCTTTCCAGGCCAGAGAGAAACTACTGTGTTACACGTCGAGAGTTGTTAGCTGTAGTGAAGACCTTGCAGCACTTTCACAAGTATCTCATTGGACGTGAGTTCACCTTAAGGACGGACCATGCTGCACTTAAATGGCTTCTTCAGTTTAAAAGTCCTGAAGGACAGGTAGCACGGTGGATTGAGCAATTGCAGGAATTCCATTTTGCAACAGAACATCGAAGTGGTAAAGGTCATGGTAATGCTGACGCTCTATCGAGAAGACCATGTCCTGAAATCTGTAAACACTGCAGGAAACAAGAGTCTCTGGAATCAGTAAAAAATATCCGTACCCAAGGATTAGACGACGACTGGTCTGGAGAAAATATGAGGAAGGCGCAAGAGGAAGATGACGACCTGCGATTGATCTTAGATTGGATAAAAAAGGGAGTGAAACCTGAGTGGGCGGATGTATCAGCTTCCAGTCCTGTTACAAAAAGCTATTGGGCTCAATGGGATAGTTTGACCCTGGAAGGCGGAATCTTGTGCAGGAAATGGGAGTCTAATACCGGACATCAGGTGACTGTACAGGTTGTAGTCCCTCGAAGTAAGGTATCTCCTCTACTACGTCATATCCATGATGGGGTGTCTGGTGGTCATCTTGGAGTGAAGAAAACCCTTTTGAAAGTGCGACAGCGGTTCTACTGGGTCCATTGCCGGGAAGACGTAGAAGATTGGTGTCGTAAATGCAACGCATGCGCTTCAGTCAAGGGACCACAGACAAGAAGTAGGGGAAAACTGAAGCTCTACAATGTAGGAGCACCATGGGAACGTATCGCTATAGACGTGGCCGGACCATTTCCTGAAACTGAGGATGGGAACAAATACATCGTTGTAGTGCAAGACTATTTCAGCAAATGGCCGGAAGTGTTTGCGACCCCTAACCAAGAAGCTAAAACTGTTGCCAAGAAGCTAGTTCAGGATGTAATCTGTCGGTATGGCGTACCTCTGGAAATACACTCCGATCAGGGGAGAAATTTCGAATCAGCCCTATTTCAAGAAATGTGCAACCTTCTCGGTATACATAAGACCCGTACGACACCAGCTCATCCTCAGTCTGACGGAATGGTCGAAAGGTTTAACCAAACATTGGAAAATAATTTGGCTAAAGTAGTCGACTCACATCAGAGAGACTGGGACCAGTACATTCCTCTTTTCTTGTTGTCTTATCGCTCCGCTGTACATGATAGTACTAGTTTTACCCCTGCCAGAGTGAATTTTGGACGAGAAATAAGACTACCAGTCGATGCAATAACAGGGTCTCCGCCGAATAGCCCAAGACTTGTGACGGATTATGTCAGCGATCTTCGAGAACAGCTGGATGAAGTGCATAAGCTAGTTCGCGAGTGCAGTCTCAAGACTGGTGAAAAAATGAAAACCCGTTATGATAGGAGATCAAACATCAACGGTTTTGAAGAGGGAACTCTCGTATGGCTTCATAATCCCTTCAGGAAAAAGGGCAAAAGCCCAAAGTTGCAAGCACGATGGGAAGGACCTTACAATGTGGTTACAAAAATCAACGACGTCACCTATCGAATCAAAAAGGGGCAAAGAAGAAAACCGAAGGTCGTACACATTGACCGTTTGACAAAGTATCACGGCACGAATGATGATCGGGACGATCATAACTAAGAGGGGGGTAATGTTACGACCGAACATTCTCGAAGCGTTTGTTTATCATAAACAAACAGCGTGTTGTTGTTTATCATGAGACCTGGGCGTATGGAAATTTCCATACGTAGAAGGAAGCCCTCCTGTCTCAGAGAAAACTGTTCCTTATGTTCGCGACATAAGGTTCACATTCCCTTAAGCCAGAGAGTTGTTTACGATGTTTGTTTTTTTTATGACTTGTTTACTTGTGTACGAGCTTGTTTACCTTAAAGTTTCTAGTGTTTTCCAAAAACATCGCGGCTGACTGCGCGTGTATAAATACGGGTGCCATCGCTCGAGTGGGACAGTTCTGCGACAACAAGCGATACGGAAACAACTCTTGGGAGCTTTTGCGAAGATATTTGCGACAGTGCATTGTTGACACATAGAGTGAATTATTTACGACTTTTGGCAAGTTTTACGGTTTAATTGGAAAAGCTCTGATATTTTGGAAGTCATCTTGGTCTGCGTAATAAATCGTGTTCTTACAACCCTAAACGGCATTTTAACTCACCCCGCACGTAACAGTATATTTAGTAAAAATATATATATCGCTTAAATAATTAGCGATTATGGAATAAACTTTTTCAGCTCTTTAGGTTTTGTTAAAAATACTTTAAGAAACATGTTACATTAATATAAAAATAAATAAAATAAATTATATTTTACTATAATTGATAATATTAAAACTGACGGTTATTAAATGAAAATACAGATCTCCTTCTGTTAATATTATACAATTTCTCATAATTTTTCTTTGTATGACCGTTTAGGTATTGTGTTTATGTATTATTAACAGAAAATTATAAAAATAAATATAAAAACCTTCCTCGTCTAACGCTTTTCTATTAATGTAAACCGCATTAAAATCCGTTGCGTAGTTTAAAAGTTTTGCGTACATACACACAGACGGCGGAAAGCTACTTTATTTTATACTATGTAAATATATATTTTACGTTTAAAATAACAACAGTAAACAAATCATTAGAAACACGAGCGAAACCTGTTCGCCATTCTTGTGTAGTAAATAAGTACAGTGTATATGTATGTCGATTTTGTCGATGCCACGCGACAAGGAGTCTTATACAAAAACTCTTACGTCATTGCGCAAATTTATCATTGAGTCCCATTCACACGACTCCCTAGTTGATATTTTTTCAATGTCAAGTCGAGCTCGGCGAGCAATTTTATACAAAAAACGGCAAAATCAATAATGGTCGTGCACGTGTTGACGATGGATTATAGATTATGTTTTCGATGATTTTCTCAGCGTTTCGTGCTGATGTCGGGTCAGGTATGCGCGCACTCTTCAGAACATAGATAACAGTGGAGTGCCTTCAAGAATTTGTTTAGGCTGAGTTTAGGTCAGATTCGTAAGAGGTTGGATTTACAGTAGGTCAATTTTGGAAATCAATATTTTTTTATGATTGTATTTATTGAATTTGCTATATAGCAGTCAATATATTTCATTATTATTATTGTACTAGCTGGCGCCCGCGACTTCGTCCGCGTTGAAAAAGAAAAAAGTAGCCTATCCTGTGTCCTGTACGTCTAAATGTTATTGATTGATTTGTTGGTTTTGCTTTCAAATAATGAAGTATTGCTTTCATCATAAACGACTTCAAAATAATCTCATACCACCTATCATCTTGTTCTAAAAATGTCGATTCTAAAAATTTTAAATCGATATCTAATTCATAGCCTCCATAGGTTTCCATAGATTTTATTTTTCATAGATTCTGAATTAATATAGTTAAGAAAATATTAAATATGTCCTGAAAGAAATTTTATAAAAAACAATGAAAATGCTAGTATGTGGCATTAGAAGAATTCAGGATGAAAACTGACAGACAGACAGATGAAATAACAGATAACTTTTAATTGAAATAAAAAATAATTGTAGTAAGCATATCGACTCTACATATTTCCTTGTTTTATTCTTTACGAAAACACAAAAGAAATTCTATACAATTATAACGGCCGAAATTGTAACTGTCTTGCAAATCTTAGACGTTGTATACCTTTTAAGAAAACCTTTCAAAGCCAGGTAATTTTATTTTTAGTAGCTACATTTATACCGAAGTAAGGTAAAAAACGTACTGTTAATCTCTTAGATATCGTAAAAGATAGTCGCTAATATACTTTAATAAATAGGTCAGCAGTGTTTGGAGCGAAAAATGTATTATTAGGTTTTCGGAGGATGACTTTTAAAAAGATTTATTGTTTTTTAATCAATAGATATGTTTTGTGAAAGCGATCAAAAATTGTGACTAGAAGAATTTCAAGTTATACATTATACTAAAACTCTGTCATTTATTATTACTTGTCCAATTTTTATTGTATTACGAGAATTTAAAAATAAAAAAAAGAATAAAATTGCCTTTCGCAGAGAGGGTATTTTGCGTTTTAGTTGCATTAATTGACTAATAAAATGTTTTATTACAGTATACGTATGAGAATTATACAAAAAGGCTGAGCTGTTAAATATATTATGTAACGGCAAATAATTAAGAACAGAAAAATATTTAAAATTTATCCGACTCCGCCGCGTTTGTCTGTCTGTTCGCGATAAACTCAAAAACTACTGCACCGATTTTTACGCTGTTTTCCCCAATGGTTCTCGAGGAAGGTTTTAGTATATAATTTACAAAGTTACGCGGGCGAAGTCGCGGGCAGCAGCTAGTAGCAAGGACTAGGGCAAAGTGTCAAGTAGGCTAACCAGCATTTAGTCACCGGTAAGAAAGCGTACGTGTTTCACCATCTTCGAGTAGTATTACTCAAGGGTAATTTCAATGAAATTGAAATAAGATATTTGTAAAATTTACTCGCCAATTAGCGTTACTTGAAAAGTAACTAATCAACACTTTACTTGTAGTTGGTGAAAGAGGCCCTTAGTAGGTAAATCGTTATTATAAGTAATATGTTTTCCAATTTAAGTAATATCTTACTTTTTCCTTGAAACAACAAATTAATAAATACTTAAACGTTCAAAAATTGCGAAAGTTATATGGAGGAAGTAAAGTTTTTCTCAATCGTTTTGAAATGCGACGCTCAAATTTTACACGGAAGTCTGTACTTAGCTCAAAATATGAGCTTTTAACAAGCCTTCAATGTAACTTATTAATTTTAGACTTTATCGTCAACAGCATACAGATTATTTTGCTATATTCCGTCACTAATGTTTTTACTCATACCGTGAACTGGTTTAAATGAATATTTTAATATGTTTCGTGCTTAATAGTTTTTTCATAACTTAATAACAAATTAAATTACATTAATTATGTACACGTAAAAATTCTAAAGAATTGTTAATAAACCCTCTCTAATTAAAGGGTTAGCTCTTAAAAATCATTCTTAAACGGTATTAGCCATTTAACAAGTCGGTTTCAACTGTGATTAAATTGGCTAAGGTTTCGACTAACACCCGTATTTTACTTCCGAATTCGATTCCCGGCAACCCAAGAAAATGAGCAACACGAAAATTTACCGTAAATTGTATTTAAATATTTTTAACGATGGATAAATGTTGCATAAGATACCCCAGCATGCATACACGGTGGTGTATGTTTATGTTGAAACCTAGACTAAGAATAAATAATATTAAAAAATAGAAACAGGTCAAAAAATTATTCGCAGTCTTACAGATAACCATAGTGGAATAAAATCATGTATGCAACAACTAATAATTGTGTAAGGATGACAGAGAAATTTTCCTATTCTTTTAAAAAAAACTCATATTCACGATTAAGTACTCCTTGAACTGATTTCGTTATATATAGTGAAGATGATGAGATAATATTACGGTAGAGTCTTGGGTTTGATAACAGTTAATAACAGATTAATAAAAGCTCATTTCGCCTTTGATAACACGATTGGTTTATGGGTTTTTGATGTGTTCTTGTACCCAAAAACAATTCTACTATCAACGCCTCAACCATACCTAGGTCTCTTAATATATTTTTTACTTATACCTAACTCAGTTTATATATTTTAATTGTAGTTGTAATAGAAGACTCACTTGTTTTTTGACTCATTATCAGCTTATTAATGAAGCTAACTTAATAACTACAATGGGAATTCCGAAATAAGGCGACGAATGTCGAACGGTGGTCTGCGTATGAGCATCAATTAACCATAGTGGGTAGAATTAAAAGAAATCGTTTACTGTTACAGTAATTACGGGAAATATCATAAACATCTCTGTCCCAAGGATATACAGTTTTACAATCCGCGACTGACTGACTGGGTTTGCAATGCCACCGAATGACGTTTTCCTGTCACAATTTTTTGTCTCCACATTCGCCTACTTTATGCGAAATTATTTACTGACTCGATCTTATTGTTGACGCCTTTATATCTCAGTAATAACACGGTTGCAGTTGTTAAGAAGTTACGAATCGTAAATATTTTCGTCTGTGCCTTGTGTTTTCAATTTAATAAACCCGTACATCTGTTTTACAGGTTAACAGCTTTGTAATTTTATATGTATCGATTAATTTTTATATTCACTTCTGAACATGTGGGCAGTAAATGGGTCATACAGCTTTTATAATTTGTTACATTTAAATATGTGTGTGTATATATTACTCAGTAGTTATATCGTATAAAGAGAGAGGTTTTGTGAATTTGTTTATATTAATTAGTGAGAAATCTGCACCCCTAGTGTTGTTTAATATTCTTTTAGTGTTTGTAAATACTCTCTGCAATTGTAAATACTAATGGTTTGACATTTAAGGATTTCTTGTGGAAGAAATCATTTGGACTCTGATATAAAGAAAGGAAAACCTTTAGTCATCTCTCTCACATTATTCACGTGTGTTAAGAGCGGGTATAAAGAGAAATAGCCAATCCTAGATTTGAATTTTATCTAAGTAAACAAGTCTAATTTAAATATTTTTTAAATACATAGATAAATACATTATAAATGAAAGTGACGACTGTAACAGAAAACATAATATAATGAAATTTTCTCGATAGAAAAAAATCACCAAGTGAGCTCTCATTTCCGTCGATTTTAGTTTTATTTTCAAAATGACACACATTACGAAGCTAAAAGTGTATCAGTAATTTCACTTCACATATTATCTAAGGCTGTATGTAACAATTTTTCATTTGACATTGTAGTTTACGAATAATTAATATTTAATACTTTTGGCACTTATAACATTTTTATTGAGCGAGTTGCGCTATCTTCCGTCGCATGTTGTGCGTAGTTCTACGTATTTTGTGTCACTGTCATGTCCAAGGGGCCACGCGGGTGAAATTACAAATTTTGTTTGCTTTATAATTGGCTTTATACCCACTCTTAATATGTATTGCATTGTTAAAAATATAAAACGTTTCACAAGTTACATTAAAAGCAAAGTCAGATTGTAGTTTTAATGCAGAAAAAGTTTGACATAAACAACTGGTTCAGAAGTTTGCGTGATGCGTTGATATAAACAGCGCGCAGACGTAGCGCTGTGTGAAATAACAATAATCTTGAATGAATTGTAATGGTTGGTCCTTTAATTGATGCGGAGATCTCGCTGCCGGACCTGTCCCTTTTCGTAGGGATTGAAAAAAAAAATTTCATCGATATCGATAATTTACCTTTCACAATAAATTTGACAAAACAGACTTAATGAATTGGCTTTGAAAAGAAAGCTTTCTACAGATATTGATACGCTTAGATACTAACTTCGAAGAATTCTGAAGTTACAGAATTATCTTATCTATGATGTTACGAGCTTTTGCTAAACTGTATTTGTTATCTTAGATAATAGTAATTTTAAATCGATAGTATTTAAGAACAAACTGAATCAAATGAATTCCGCTCCGTTTAAAAGGGTTTTTTGGTCTAAGCTTGTAAAAAACAAGCTTAGAATTTTTCTGGTAGGCCTTTTCTAACCAATTGGACTAACTTCAGATAGTTAGTTTTTCACTTCATTTAACTCTTATTAGAACAAATTGAGCGTTTTTTTAGAGTAAAATTAATATGCTTACAAATGTAAAATTGATTTTCGAATTAAAGTTTTGATTCAGTCTTTATAGGATATGTGCTCAAAAAGAATGTTCTCTATATAAAAGAGTTTGTAAGTCGATAAAACCAACAGCTACGAGTACAACTCTACGAAACGCCGAGTGTTCATTCATCTGAGAGTGCAGCTCGTCAATCGTTCAAAAGCGGCACTGCTTGCTGTGATGCATGTAGCGTTATCTACCTCTCTGTAAACACCATCCATAAAAATATTAGTAGCAAAAATTACTATACTACCACGTGATTACTTAAAATCTTAATCAACTATGTTGTATGGTTGTTTCCTGTGCGACACTTGGTGCTAATTTGTTAAATTGCACTGCTATTTAAACAAGTTCAGATCTATTGACATTCGCTGGCATCCTTGACACTCAATCGGAAGTTGTTTCAATTGAAGACGCAATTCTCTGCATAACAGTCTCAAGTCCGAGACAATTGCATCATCGAGTGATGCGTCGAGTCATCGGCCGACCACTTACCAAGCGGATGTTGTTAACCGTGCCTTGATTAGCTGAGACGATGTCAAACGGCACTCCGGGCAAGTTCAAACAATTAACTGTATAGAAGTGTCCGACTCTAATGAATGATACAGACTTGCTCCATTTCATTATACAAACACCGTGACAAGAGCAGCTTACAAATTGAGATTAATTCAAGACGCTATTACTACTATCGTGGGCAATTGTTTCAGAAATACCACAATTGGAAGATAAATAAATAAAAACTCTATTTCAAAGTATTAAGGTGAATTTTTAAAATCAATTTTACTAAATTGTAGACAAAATAGTTCGGGAATTCCGTACAACTTTTCGTTACGCAATGTAACCGTTTAACCTCTACAGAATTTAATGTCCTGTGGATACTTTTGAAATTGTATTCTTATCTCTTTGTTGACTCATTATTTCATCAAGTAAGCTTTTATAAATGTTGTTGCTAAGTAAAACTATTGTATTGTGAGCTTTTTGCACTCGAAGCACAGGCTCTTGTGATTCCTGTAAGTAAGTAAACAGTTCGCGATGCTATCTCATTCGCCAAGGGGGACGTCTGTAATTCTTTCTGCATTGTTGACTGAGATTCTTTATACCAATGGTTTTTTTCGTGATTTGTTTACTTGAAGTAATATAAATTCTATTAAGACGACAGTATAAAAAAACAGCGACTTTTTTTTAATATGAAATTTAAATGATTTTTTTTTAATATATGAAACATGAAATATAATTATCTAATATAGAAAACACTGAAACTATTTTGGTGTAGGTTTTTATCAATAATGATATTCTAGTAAATATCCTCTATTTCTTGAAAATTTAACCTAACCTACCTAATTACCCAAAACTTTACTCAAGATAAGAAAACAGAACTGTATGTTTTAACGAGTTTTATTTTTGCTTGTGACACTGTCTATTTTAGATAATATATATGTTTTGTAAATTTATTTTTTTAATACATGAAGTATTACTAGACATTTAATTATTATCAATTACAACATATTTTTATTCACATTATTATATATGTAAGTTTTTTTAAAATCTTGTATTTAATTGGTGAATTTTATTTGGCTTAAGTAGTAGTAATTTGGTAGTCTGAGATAGTCTGAGATAGCCATATAAACCTCATATTGTTAGCAATGTTACTTGTATCGGAATGAGTAACGAAATAATTAAAGTCGACCCTGTGATCCAACTCTCATTACAAGAGAAATAAATTTTTATTTATTTCTTCCTTTAAAAGGGCAGACACGCGCGTCCATTATATGACTCGGTACCTTCCGTTTGAAATCTCAACGTTGCATTGAGTTAATAGCGGTTTTTGGACATTCTTTTCCTATATATTTACAGCAGTTAAAGCCGAGAGAAGTCACTAATCAAAGTTAACTTAAATGGTTTAAGTAATATGTGTTTTTAAATTATATGTCGGTCGATTTTAAAGTGTGCTAATTTGGTACACCTGTGGTTAACTTGAAGACAGTTACGACAATTTTTCTTCTTAATACAGACACGTTTGTTAATACGCCAATGTATTCTTACCAATAACTAAAGTCTCCGACATTGATTGCAGTAGGTTATTACATTGTAAGCTTTCGGAAGAATATTGCGAAAGCGAATCTCATCCCTCTTGGTATTGAGAGAGCCTATGTATCCTAGAAGACTAGCAATCTTCGAAAACACAAATGGTATTATTTTCCTGCCAAAAACATTTGTCAAATCGCAGTAAGCTTGCCCGGTAAATGATCCATCCATACTGCCCTGTGTCCAGAGGATATAAATGAGAACCCATTTATTATTAGGGTTCTGATACATATGTATGTATATGTTGAAAATTATTTCCATTACAGTCATTTAACGTTCATTTAAACGCTTTAAGGGGCACCTCAATAAAACATATAAGTGTTATGCTTATGTATTCAAGAAGATATTAATATATAATATTTTTTTATGTAAGATTAGGCATACAAAGTGCCCATCCACTTGTTGCTAGGTTGACTTCCGTCACCTATTCCTATGCAAGCGTCGTCGCTGAGCTACAGTAGCCGAACCTCTGCCAAGCCTACTATCTACTCAGCACCATCTGTGCTTCGCTGAGGTGACACACAACAAAGATAAATGTCAGTTTAGGAATGCAGGTCGCAGGAGCACTTCTAAAATAATCAGTTTGTCTTACCCCATTTTTTGGGGTAAATTTTTGGTAATCTAAATTTTTGGGGTCTATGTTATATGTTATACATATAACATATAACATGTATAGTAGTATATATTACATAAAACAATCACGTACGCAAGTTTCCTTCAACGTTAAACAAGTGATCATTACGAATCCACATATATGATATCAGATGTGCAGGTCCGACAAGGATTCGAAGTCGCGCCTGCCTTGTCAGCAGTCGGCTTTTTGACCTGACCATATTATGAGAAGATCATTATGGTGACGAGTATAGTTACAAAGTACTCGTAACTATACGGAGTCAAAATGTTTTCATAGGTAATCAAAAAATATAACAATATTTTCTTACAAGTAACATGTAGGTAAGAAATAGTATTGTACTTTAAGGAGTTCATAAAAGTCCAATGGGAGCCTTATAATAATATAGTGTCGAACATGAATTTATACAATTTGTCAGCAGATCACACGCACAGTAAAATAACAACTTTACTGCCTACATCTTCATACCAACTGAAATGATCAGAATTGACACAATATTAAATTAATAGACATGTCTTTTTATGTATATGGTATTTAATAAAATATAACTTATTTAGGAGTTGCAAATTTAAATTCCGTGTTGTGAATTTGGGTCAGTATTTTTTCAAATTGTTTTTAACAGAAACTCAAGCGTTATTAATTAACCTTTGCAGTACTTTTACAATAATATATTAGTAGTTATTTATTTACTTTTGTTTTTAGTTACTAAAAGTTATTTTAAGTTGATATAACTCCAATTTATAATAGTTACCTTATAACTTTGACCATTTTATTACAATAATTAATAATTGTTCTTAGATTTCTAAAATAAAATAAATTGAAATATTAATGTATCTACCATAACAACAAAATATATTTACTTGTATACTTTTTACTTACACACAGAAATTATACATGTCAATATTTTTCAATGTATATATATTCTTTGACGACGCAGTTAGGTACTAAATATTTAAGCAATTGTATTAAAATTGACACACAGATAGATCATAGGCTAATCCTACATAGGATAGGATAAATCATACATGGGATACTTTTAACCATGGCAATGTGTTTTTGATGAATAATTAAACTTTAGTCATAAGAGGGGACATAATTATCTTTTTACGAAAAGCCTCTTAATAATGAATAAAAAAAGAGAGTTTTGTGAAGAAATATAACATTATACTACCTGATACCTTACTTATGAAAATTACATTGAAGTTCTTTGGACACAACTTATCATTGCATTGTCATAATTATCTAATATCTCATATCGATACCTTAATTCGCAAAACGAATAACTCCACTTTTGGTTGAAAATGACTTTTTGATACGGGAGAAACTTAATGACAACTAGAATTTAATTTTTAAAAGGTCTATCGGTTAATACGAGCCATAATAATTAAAATTGTCTTTTTTCTTTTCTCGTATCATACAAAAAAAAATTATAACGTTTTTAGTCTCCAATGCAAAGTTTGGCTCAGAGGAGTTATTTGATTTGCGAATTAAGGTATCGATATAAATTTATTACACGTCTATTAATTTTATTGGAATGAAGTTATTCAATAATATTGATTACGTTTATATTACGAGTAAATCGCCACTTACGCCCACGCTTAGTCAACATTGACACACGATAAGGTATGAGTTAGCGGTGACCAAGGAAGTGTTACTTAGAAGTTCATGCCGATAAAACCTTTTACATTCGATTATAGAATAAATCGATACACAGTATTGAGATAAGAGCGTGTATGGCGTCTATTTATTGAATTTACAACTCAACGTTGTCATATTTAAAAATTTGTAGTAAAATTTGATGGTTATTATATTGTTTTTAATTTTCTTTAATAGTTTTATTTAAATAACTGAATATCTTACAGCCTATTTCATAGGCTTTCTTAGAGAATCTTAGAAAAGTTGGAGAGCCTTCAGCATACCTAAATAATAATAAAAATAACACGACAGATACAATAATTTCGAATCTCAGATGAGCCTATAATAAAGTTTCATATAGGTACTCATCAAATTAGTATTAATGTACCTAAATAATATTTATTATTTTTGGGTCATCCTACTTGATTCAGGAAAGTATATTGCCGCTCTTCCTCACTACGAATCAGGGAAGCACACACTATAAATAGAAATAGCATTTTGCTCTTCCCTGGTGCTTTAGAAAAAATATATAATAGTATAATTTCATATGAATTCATAATTGAAGAGGTGAGTGGATGAAGGTGATATGTCGCATTTTTGGGTTTTTTCGTTTTTTTTTGCGTTGATGAAGGTAATATGTCCTTATGAATGATTACAGACCTTAAGATTATCAATTTAAGACATTTTTGGAAAATAAGAAGTTGAAAAAGGTGTTATGTTCGGTTAATTTTAAAAAGCAAAAAGTGCAGAAAAGTTTACTTTTGTTAATGGAAGAGGGAGCTATGTTCACTTTTTTTTAAATTAAATAGTACAAGTGTTTGATTGCTATCATATCATTAATATTTAAGGTTTTTTTACACAACTTTTCATCATAATTTAGTACAAAAATCAGTTCCGTGGCGACTTATCTCAAAAACTAAAAGTAAAACTTTAACCTCGATTTATTCAAAATTGGAATTATGCGACATATCACCTTCATCCACTCACGTCTTCAATTCATATGTAAATTACAAATTTTGATCACTTGCTGTAGCGGTGAACCAAAACTGCGGAACAATCCGCAGTCCTGACAATCCTGACAATCCGCAGTGGTCTATAGAAGATTATTTTGAAACGAATTTATTTATATAATCATGTAAGAATACTAGTCAAGTTATATCTTTGGAACATCCCATTGTCCTGCTACGCCAACATCTTTAATGAAAAAACTTGTACAAATTATACAATATTTATAGGAGAATATTGTTTGCAATGAATCGTGAGTCGGATAGACTCGCTCCATTCAATATACTGCAAGTTCACGACTTTCCGCGTACATTCCGCATTTGTAATTTAAACCCTCAATTCTCATTTGAAATTGTAAGCCTTTGATTGGTAATTCATCGTGTAGTTCTATCGCACATTATCCTCGATACCTTTGAAAGATTCAACAGTACTGTTACAGTTTCAAAAATATCTCTGTTAAGTAGATAGTTTTTTTTTTCTCGTTTTTTAAATCAGTTACATTTATTACTTTACACGTCTCCGGCTTCGCAAGATGCAATTTTTTCCGCAAAATTAATTAATTTACACGTTGAATGCTTGTCAATAGTCATGAAACAAAAAAGAAAGAATAGGTATCGGTTTGATGAGAAAAACAAGTGAGAATTATACTGATTTGTTTTACCATAGTTTTACCTATTTATGTTTTAGGGAATGACCATATGTGCCATGTGTTAACACCAACAACTATATCTTTTACAATGTCTATTCAAGAATATTTTACAAATAAATATAATTATAACTTAATGTTGAGGGCAAACATCACAAAGAAACCTACGTGTTTGATAGGCTAGTAAACTTCTAAAACATCTAAAGTCTTATGTTGGACACAACCTTATAGTTTAGAGGCCCGTTTCCAAAAGCATATAAAATGTAAGTGTTATATGGGCAAATACAGATACAGAAGTATAGTTGTATTTTTTACCTTTAACGTAAAAAAGTTAAGGAGATTTTTAAAAGTTAATAACAATAAAAGTATAACAAAAAACAAAAATAATGTCTCTTTTCGACTAAGAGAGCAATTACTTTAAGTAACTATAACTCTAAATTCATTCTACAAGGATGCATATTTTATTCAGCAATTAAACTGGAGCAATCTGCCCAAAACAATCCTGTGACACCAAAAATTTATAGCTTAATTCGTATCAAAGTAATTGTTTTCGTATAATTGTCGTCCGACAATTATGTTTTGGCACAATCTTAAAAATTCCTTAAACTTAAACACAATTCGATTAGAGTGGACTTCTGTATGAATGACTCGACAGAAGCCGCCGCTTTGTACACGTGTATCCTTTCATAATAAGTGCTCTACTTGTCACGCGACAAAACCTATTCATTCACAATTTACACCCTCACCTTGTATTCGAATAGCGTCTTAAGTCCAAACATTAAACTCACAATTATCAACCTTACGCTGAAGTAATTAGGTGGAAAGTAGCTTAACAACTTTAATAATTCATTATTGAATAATACAAATCCGAAGCGGTATAAAAGCAAACATAACGCCTTCGCAGATTCTACTCCCCCCGGCGAAGAAACAATAATTGTGAATAAATGGCCAACTTCACACCACAATAGTCTAAGAGATAAAGGTAAGAATTACACGGAAATTTCTAGGTGTGATGCATTGTCAACAAAATTAAATGTTGAGGTCCTTCACTAGATGACAATTTGCACGTCGAGTGTGTACTTTATTGTTACAGACATTATAAATAAACTGGACAAAGATTCTGCCAGATGTATGAAGGGCTATTGAAAGTGTTCAGTGCGGCACAAGCCTTTCAAGCTGTAATTATTCCCTATGGACATAGGTGTACATTCGAGGCAATTCGTCCTTAACATTGGTACGCGTCACTGGAATAACAAATGGTCTATTACATTTTTAATATTTTGTAATTTCACCTGGCCCTATTTTGTCAATATTTTGTGACAAAATGTGACAAAATAAATACTTAATAGGTACATCTAACCTTAATTTTATACTAGGTTAAACAAATGTCTATGGTATTGGTAACTAAATCTATGTTTTCTCAGCTCCTATTTTTTTTTTTTTTTTTTTTCCATATGTTGTTGTATTGTCGTTATTAATAACGTGTTATAATGTTATACGTATAAAAATACAAATAA
Source organism: Synanthedon formicaeformis (assembly GCA_945859745.1). Classification (NCBI taxonomy): domain Eukaryota; kingdom Metazoa; phylum Arthropoda; class Insecta; order Lepidoptera; family Sesiidae; genus Synanthedon; species Synanthedon formicaeformis. The sequence continues at coordinate 9,337,042 of OX243957.1, forward strand.
AACTTCTAAATGTTGATACGTAACTGATTAGATTAACAATTTATAACAAAATTTTTGAATAAGTGCTTAGACACGTAGTTAGACACTAACTAAAATAACTGAGACCTGATTTTACATGACAGTGGAAGAAGTTGCGTTGTGAGACTTGTCTTTTTTTACATTCTATGTTTTTAATAGGATAAATGATTTCATTGGTAACCTGCAAGCGCTTATACAAATCTCTAAAAAGTATATTCCTATGTACAGACAGACTTAAGAGATTTATTCATATATTTTGAACTTTAAGTAACTTTATGTCACATAAATTTATGTGGAATTTGAAGCTATAGTGTAATATCGTGTCTCCTATTATTTGTATCGATATTATTGTGACAGTTTTCCTGTCAGTCCCATAATCCAATTACGTATGAAAGTTGTCGCACATTATGCAATTCTCGACAATGCACAATTGCATAATAAATTCTTTCCGGTATTGAAAGAGACCGTCCTTGCGCACAGAGGAAGTAACACCGTAATAATGGTTGTAAACCCATCATAGTGTTGTAAAATATTTATGGCCACAGTAGAAGGTGAATGTTGAAAAAGCGTTCATATTAAAATATAAATTGCCATAACGAAACATTTAACTACCGAGATTTATACTGTATGATTCTCGGTAGTAAAGTCTGTATTGAGAAAATTGTAGTTGATTCATATTATTGAATTATTGCTGATAATCTCTTCTTCTCTTAACATTTTTGAATCTTTGTGTCATATTATTAAGTTACTGTTACGAACTTTACATTTCTCCGAGAAATTTTTGTAATTATTTTTTTTTTTTTTATAATAATTAACTCAAAAGTTTTTACTATTAGTATGAAATTATAAATTTAATTGAATTATGTATTTTATAAATTTGGCACTTCGGGTTATCAAGTCTAATTTTTTAATCTATGTTTATCATCAACATCCTTGAAATGCCATAAATCATTCATTTATCAAAATAAATAAAATAGTCCTAAGAAATACCCTGTTATTTATGGTTATTGTAAAATAAAAATAAAAAAAGCAAAATATTTTTTAACACGTGACTTAGTTCATTTTGATTAAGATGTTGCCTCCTAATTAATCTTTCAATCACCGGAGACTACACAAGGTTATCGTTATTAATTTATAGAAAGTCATCGTTGGCCCATTAAATGAGATGGCCATATGGATCAATAGATTTCTCTAACCGCAAGCTTAACTGCTTCTTATCTATTAAGATTGCTTTAATGACCACGTGCTTGTTAGCGATGATTAATATTCACGGTTACGCTTGAATTTTGTATCGAAATCATCGTTAATCTTTACGAGATATGATAGAACTAATATCACCTAATTACTAGTCTATTACTATTACTATATTATATTACTAAGCTATCCGCCCCGACTTCACACGGATGCATTTTTTTGAAAACAACAAAAAAAAATTAATAAAAAAAACAACATGGATTTTTCTCTATATTTCCTACTATGAGTAAATCCATTGATTAGGATTTTTACGATGTTTCGCTTAACATTCTAGCAAGCAACTTTTGATTATATTTTGAACGTGAGACTTGACATTATAATTTATTAAAATAGAATCGGAAATCACAATTTAAATGCGATCGAAAGCAACCACACGAAAATGTGTGTAGACTTAAGACCATCAAAACGTTATCTGAGAAATCTTCATTATCAAATCGAAGATCTGAGGTATTAATTCCCTAACACATCATTAGTGTACAGTAAAGACTCATTTACAATCCAAATGCAAATTCGACTGAGTTGTGGTCAAGCATTCACTTTGGGAACGCTTCATTGCGTCCAATCAAAACCCCTAACGCCTTGTTCTACCGAAGCCGGGATAGATTTTAAACCAAATTAAAATAGGAATGAATTGTGGAATCAGCTATTAGTTCGGTCGCTTTGTGTTTGTGGCAGGTAAGTCGTATATTTTAGTTGTAGTTCTCACCGGAATCACTTTTTTATCTGGTCTCACAAATGTCTTAATTAAAGACCGAACAGTTTATGGCGTAAAATATTGCATCGCATCCAATTCGAGAGTGTGGGTGCTATATTTTAAAGAATAAAAAGGCTTAAAACAACTATGTAGAATTCAGTTATAAAATTGTTTATTAAAAAAAAATAATGCTTAGCCAAGTTTAGAGTCTGATTACAATTTTTTCTCGTTTATTTTTTTAATATACTCATTTAGATTTCATTGTATTTTATTTTTTATTTTTTGTTTTTATTTAGTTTTAGGTCACTTTTTATTATTATTTTGCCCGGAATTCTTAAGAATTAATATTTGTAAACCAGGTTTTTATTGAATTCATACCTTTTGTTTATTTTTTAATAGGTCTTTGAAGATTTTATTACCCTTGGCTTTCTTACAATTATTTTCTTAAAGAAATATGATAACAATTTGTTAGTATGTGATGTGAAAAAGAAATGTGATAATCTAAGCGGACATTGATTTTATTTTTTAAAACATTTATACTTAATATATATTTGAACCATATCTTACCTTAAACGAACACGATGTAGATCTTTAAATAAGCGAATAAATAATGTTTTGTTGATACAAAACATATAAAAACTGAATCATTGATGAACGTATTGGTTATTCAAGACTATTGTTATTACTGCAACAATTAATATTCATCGGTTATCAGATCGAATTTCGCGCTTCCATAATTGATTGCTTATATTTACAATAAAAATTAACGATGCCATTAACAAATCAGTAAGCTGGCTCCAATTAAGTAGGTTATGTTACGTGGTGGTTCCAGATCTTGGTTCTGGCCTCGATGGTGACTATCATAAATTGAAATCTCACTTCTTAAAAACATTATGCGTTACTTTTTTTAAAAACTGACAGTGAATCTTCGGTTTTTTAAATACTAGTTTAAAAATAACTATCATCTTTCAGTGCAAGTATAAGTTTTTAAATAAGAGAGTAAAATTATTATGCTAAGCACCTCTTTCACCAACTACAAGTAAGGTTTTGATTAGTTACTTTTAGAAATCATTTTCTGTTTTATTGAATTTTGCACTCGGTTTACTGCATCATTCGATAGAAACAAAGGTATATCAGCTAAATTATTCCCGGTGACAGTTTAGCCTACTTGACGTTGGTGAAAGAGGCGCTAATGCACATATTATAAAGTCATACTAGGTCTATTTTGATTCCAAAAATCGTGAACCACATTTTAAGTTTAATGTATATTTTAATTACTGGTTTAGGTATCTGTTTTCTTTTAAATAATGTTTTGTAAAATATCTTGTATGTAGTCATAAGATAAAACAAGAAGGTCTTTGATTTTTTAATAACATTGTTTTTCTAGAAAAATTATCGCCCATATGTGGTTTTGAGGCAAGTAAAAAAATGCCCCGTTTAGCAATAACAACCCGCAAACTTGTAGCACAACATGAAGCCTTAGATGTTGAAAAGGGCCTACCAACATCTGTTTATTTATAGTTAACTTAAATAGCGCGTGAATATTAAAGATTCCTCGATTAAGAAAAAGTTTTGACTCGCTCGTGTCAGTCTATAAATGGCTGTTCCATGTATAGATTTTTATCAACAATTAGGCATATAAAGTGCACAAAACCACATTAAAATTACTCTACCTGTATTTACATACAACGATCTGAATTAAATTTAAATCAAAATATGGGCTGAATTTATATTTCTGAGTTCTGACATGATACAAAAATACTTCTCGTACAGCTGTAGGGCAATACTTTCCATATTTAGGCAGCTATAGCCATATTATTTATTAAAAATAAATGTGAGTAGGTTTTTTTTGAATGAAATTTATTTAAAATATATAAAAAGTTGGCAAGTTAAGTTAACCTACAGCTACAGTGTTCACGCTAGATTTTTAAAATAAACTAAAGTTCCACTACTACGACAAGATATCGCATAAAATTTTAACTTTGTAATGTATTATAATAAATAGAAAAACAGTGATATTGCGTTTCAAGATAACATCGTAAATGTAAATACTAGTAAATGTCCTTTTTATTATATACTTATATAAGTATACATTTTCCACAATCTGGAGATAGAATGTACCATTGCCTTTATATACGTTTTTCATTGCATCTAATCATACTATACTGTTTTTTTATCTAATCTGACAAGCGTCCAAAGATACTAAGGGCCTCTTTCACAAACTACATGTAAAATGTTGATTAGTTACTTTTAGAAATCATTTTCTGTTATATTGAATTATGCACTCGGTTTACTGCATAATTCGATAGCCGTTTTTTTTTAAATTATTTTCTATTTAATGTTTGGGACGTTTACCGTACAAACAAAGGCATATCAGCTCCATTATCCCCGGTTACCGGTGAATTTAAATGACAGTTTGGCCTACTTGACGTTTGAGAAATAGGCGCTAATACTAAAATAGGGCTTGACAATTTTATAGAAATAAGTATAGCCGACATGTTTCCTAAGATCTGTTTTAAAATTAATCGAGATAATGAACTTTAATAGACGTAATAGGTTGATTGGCGTCATAAAATCGGAAGGGTGAAAGAGGCTTCATTCAAAATGTTCACTAACATTGCCTTCGGCTTTGTATATGGGGTATATTAATTGAATTAGTCTAATGGCAACTTAATAGCCGGTATCGGAGGCAGCCACGAACGATAACCATCGTACTAAAAAGTAGCACTAATGCATCTGGTTCTTTATTGCCTACTAGTAATTTTAAAACATTATGAATCAATGTTTTATGGGGGAACGTATTTATAGAGTATATAAAATGAATTAAGCCTACGTATATAGAATTAAGGGTAAGTACATAGAATTACTTTTAATTAATTAATTATTTGTAGTCTTAGATTTATTAGAAGATCCAATAGAATTGAAACATTTTTTTTTGCTTTTTACATTTTAAAGAACCTAATTAAGTTTAAATATCTCATTAAAAATATGTATGAAAGATGTACAATTCAATTATGGAAGTTCTGCCTTATGTCACTAATGCTTAATTAACAAGTTATGCTTACTGCCTTTTGATGGTTAATTTTAAACGAAATTTTGATTTCGATCTCGTTTTTGATTCTACTTGAGTGTAATAACAAAGGAGTTACATCTTTAAAATTAAGTTTTCAAATTGTATTTTATGACTCATCGGTATAAATAAAACTTTTTGCACGGTGTTTAATTTGATCGTATTTTTTTAAAAGTTATAGGTATTAAGTCGGTTTCCAATGGAGCGGCGGATCATCAAAGCAGGCACCTGTACCCCCTTGCTGTTAAACAAATAGGTAAAAAAAATTTAACGTTTACTGCAATCAATAAATATTAATAACGCGTTTCTGAAACCGTTAAACACTATTTAGGATAACCAAGGTTTAAGAAGATTGCCGGGAATATACCTATTATATCTTTAGAGTCCCAGCTTTCCTATTAGTTTTAAAAGACTTTTTAATATTTATTTGAATATGACAATTCTATATTTTTATTGTCAAGTGATGACGCAATACATACAAATAACTTCTATCTGTTGACTAAAAAAATATTGATCTGCTTTTATTGGGGCTTACTTTTATTTAATTACTTTAGTAATTACTGATATTTGAAAAATTGACACTTAAAACTAGTTTTAACAAACTGATAAAACAATAACTCATGTAACTTATGACTTGTAAAGAACTTTTCTTAGCTTATTTTACTTTAAGATTGTGTAAATAAGAATACATTCAATTATTAAGATATGTAATAAGATTATGTAAAAAGTATTAAAAAAAAAAATTAATCACGACAAAGTGGTTATTCCAAAATAATTTTGTAAGAAGGATATTTTTAAGTCTTTAATTTCTTGTACTAGATTTCTTCTTTAAATTCTTACACTTCAAAATTTGTGGTCACCCTTTAGAATGCGAGATGTTCGCGTTAATTTTGACAATGCTCAGCGCTAAATTCGATTTCATCAAGAATGCCGCCCACAAAATTAATCAGCCTGCCCATTTCTCAGACCCGATTGTTTTTAATCTATACATTTATTTGTTTTTCTAATACTTTATAACGGTCGGTGATTGAGATTTTATTCATAAGTTTCTTTGCAAATATTAGTTTTTGGTCTTTGTGTGAATATTTTATGTGAGTTATTAATGGATTTTTTCTAATCCATATTTACTGTTACTTTTGGCTTGAACTTGGTATGGTGGTTTCATTTTTTTTTAAGTAAAAGCTGTCAGAAGACAATGTTAGGTTTCAAGTGTCGTAAAAACACAAAAAATAGAATCTATAATCTAGGTAGGCACCTGTGTTGATCACCTTGTAAGAATTTATTTACATCATGTTGTAGTTTCAGAATTTTATTATAATTTAACGGATATGAAATGGCCTATGTGAATATGTGATATTATGTGATATGTGATCTTAGATGAACAATATAGTCGTTCAAGTTATACTCCATGGTATATTTCAGTATATCACTATATTGTATTCATAGTGAATAGAGCCATTCAAATGTCGTGCGTTTAATTCTTTTGAATATACAACTAAAATAAGTAGCTGAAGCTTAAATATAAAATCTCTTATTCCTGACTTTGTCTCATGCGGTTCAAGGTATTTTGACGAGCCCATTGGTCAATAGTGCTTGCTTTAGCGCTTCTATTTCTCAGGATTCCCGGATTCGCTTTTGCTTCTTTATCTCAGGATTCTTTTCTTCTCTATCTCGGGTTCGATTTCGGGCTGAGCCAATTTTGAAGATAAAATTTTCAAGGTTGGTTCTGATAGGGATTTTTCCAATAATGGTAGAGCACACTGCGTTTCACAGTCATTTCGCAGCCTGTTAGGTTCCGTTAGGTATAGTAACCACCCTCTTAAAGAAGGCCATCATGAATCGAAATAACAACATTTTATAATTCGCACATGAGCCTCGAGGAGTCGCGCGATGGTGTTATATTTAATGCAGAAAGCATTTTTTTATATCTTCTAGAATAATTTTATGATAACTTAGTATCGATCTAAAACTCAGCATTCCTGAATATTCCCCTGAGCTCGCGCTACCTATGCTATTGTCTTTCGGTGAATGAGTTAATAAGTTCTAAAAAGTTAGTACATATTAGCTGTCTAATTTAAACGTAGAAGCTAGTTTAACTAAATGATTGAACCAAGGATGCGAACAATTATTGTAGGAACCAATTTAAAAGTCGCGTGTCAAAATTGTAGCGTGTGAACCAAAATGACAATTTGTGCTTATTATTGGCACATTATGGCATTTGACTATAAACAATGCACAAAACATCGCATTATGGGACAGCTGTCTCTGACCACAAGGGCAAAAAGTGTCGCGATAGGATCAGGTCGAATTACCTTTAGCCACGGGCCCTTCTATGGCGGCCAATGAAAAAAAAAAAGAGACAAAAAAAAAATTTCTTAAAACCGCCGACGCCGCAGAATAAACATCTACAACTTACTGTTTATGAGAAATTTATAGTTTTTATAGAAGACCTACTACACGAACATAGGTTGTTTGGAGTTATTCTACATGTAAATAGTCAATGGAATAGCCAGTGTCTTTCCATATTCTTTGATGGTTACCGACACAAAGGACACTTTACGCCCAACATTGTTTCGAAAGCAATAAATAAAGGTGCCGACTACTAAGAGTATCGATTAATACGTGTCGCTGTGTTTATCGATTTCAACGGTTTTCAACGTAGCATACCTTACCTTACACATTACCGTATACTGCACCCGCGAATCAATAAGATCCAAATTTCGCCAACGTTTTTGACTTGCGAACAATATGCGTTTCTCTACGGCTTTTAAACCTCAATAGGATGGTATTTAGATGATATTTTTTTCTTTGTACATACGCACTGTTCTCTTATTTGCCTTTTGTCGTGTTGTGGGCGCGACAAAGCCACAAACATACCCTGCTGTGTGAAGGACGAATTTTTTGTTGGTAATTTCGTATTTTATTTCATTTTATTGAACTCAGCGTTGTGGTTGGAGAATTTAATGCAACCTGAAAAAAATGTTATAGAAGATCCATTTTGATATATCGTTTCGAGGCATAGTGATCTATTCTTCTGAAAAGCTTTGTGGTTGATTTTAAGAAGTTGGATTTTAAAAATGACAAAGAATAGTATCCTGAGTTTCTTTCGGAGTTTCTTCTCAGGGTCGTCATCTTGGCTTTTTTCCGAAACCCTGGCTATGGTTATTAAATAATGACGATCATAAGAGTTTCTTGTAGAAACCTAATTGATAAATAAATATTTTTATTTCTGATTTTTTTTTTCTGAATGGCAATCATATTATCAAAATCAGCCGGTAGTGAACTCCCGGCTGTAACTTATATCTATTCAGCAGAGATGGTGTTTGTCCCATCTCACAGAGAGATCATCACGCAGAGACGATGAATTACAATATATTATGAGATGATACTGGGCTCAAATCATCACATAATTCATATAAGCTGATAAACAAATCTGGTATTCAAACAACCATGACCCGGTCCAAAAATAAGTACTAATTTATTGTTGCTAAGGCGATGTCTGAAAATAGGCACGACTTCACTGAGGCTTTCACGGTGCCTTTTTAGTGTTGTGGCGAGTGCAGGGGCGTGCACAAAACATTCCGGAACACGTGCAAGTTCGCACAATAAGAGTTTGCATTTCCGCCCGCCATGCACTTCCTTTACTTCAATTTTACTTTTTATTGGGAACGCTTTTATAACGCGGTCTGGACGCTTTTGTGCGGTCGCATTGTGTGCAGGACATTCATCCGCACAACGCATCGTAGGTTTCGATTTCGTTAATGATATCGATTTTAATCGCGAATGAAATCGAAAGGAAGAGGAAATAATGAGGAACTGAACAGCGTTTGCCAAGGGGGCTTTACCAATACTCGTTTTATTGCATCCAAATCAAACCATCTACTGTTTTGTTATGGCTTTAATCTCGAAACATCTAAAACGTGTTTATGTCAAACTTAACACCTCTAATCTCGTTGACCACCGGCCCCTAAGTTGAGATAAAGATTCGGACCCACATACTGTTTTTCTGCTAAATATATTTGCACTACTATCTAACATCGGGTTTCAAATGTCCTTTGTTCTCATACATGAAACAATGTGAAGCAAAAAATTGCACGTAAGTAGATCAGATAGACGGTGCAAAAAATGTTTGGGTTGAATAGTGATGAATAGTTTTCGTCTCCAAATATTTGCAAATGTTTTCTTTATTTTAGTTCGATTTAGGTTGAATATACTTTGTGAATTCGTTTCGTCAAAATCGGTAGCGCCCCTATTGTGGTCAATTCCTGATTATTTTTATCTTCCTGTATCTGCAATGGTGTCAAAACTTATGTCCGGCACTCTGCGTGATACAGGAAGGTGTGATTCCAGGAGGTCCTCGGCCACACAATGGGTGACGTCTTATTTTGACCAAAAAGTACGATAAAGTTTTGTATCAATGTGACAAATTGAGACGTTTCTTGCAAATTCTAAATGTCTAACGTGGGAGGTCTAACCATTTTGATTGTTGATCATAATAATGTATTGCTGCTTACAATATAATCGTAGATATTGATACTCACCGAGGGTTTTTAAATTCACGTGTATCTGCGACATTCGTGATCGGAAGTAATTTGTGCAGGGTCCATTGGGATTTTCAAATTGAATGTGGCGACCAAAAGGTGTCAATATAATTATATAATTATCTATAGGAAAGTTACGAGTAACTTCTCCAATGATTCGACATTGCCCATCTCATATTGCCAAGGACAAAAAGTAAAAAAAAAATTGGTAAATTGATATTTCTATAGAAAAGATTGAATGGACGATTAACTAGATTAAGAAAGAACTAACGCCTGCCTATATAGAGAAGTTTCAAATATCTAATTCACACAAAATAAAATTTTGATATGTAATAAATATTATACCAACATTATCTTTTAATCTTCTAGAATTAAATTTTCGTAAATTACACCAATACATTTTTAAAATACTTAAAGATTAAAACAGTGATTTTATTCATTTAAAATATTTTAAAGTTTCATTTATTAGTAGTACAGTTTTATTATACTAGATATCGAAAAAAAAAAAAATTGACTAATTGAAACGAAAGAAAAACTGAAAAAAAATATCCCCGAGGGAAATACAGAATACAGAAACTCTTTTTGTCATTTTTAAAATAAAATGATTATTACAGAAATATATTTTGTAAGCCGTAAATACTATGCATCAAAGTCTCCATGCCGGCTTACCTTAATTTCCTATGCGTTATTTCTTTTTTATTGCATTCTTTGCAATGCCATTTATTCATATTTATTTTATATTGGCGACTGTCAACGACTGCACTTGACTAATGACTTTAAAGAGGTACTAGTTCATTAGCAGCCCTATGTTAGGATAAATATCCTACAGTATATCTTGGTACGGTCGATATGGCCTAGCTTATATTGTAAGTTAACACGCACCGTGTAAAACTGACATTAAAATGTATCAAGGGATGCAAGTGATATTTCTTCAAATGGATAAGCATATCTTCACTTTGATATAGCGTTGACTAGTGCAACCAGTATTCTAAGTTTAACTGAAAACATCTAAAACACGTATATACTTAGATGTTATAACTTCTCTATCTATCGCTTGCGTTAGTCTCGCAAAAGCTCGAGCATCGATTTTAATAAGATTTTTATATATAAAAATTGCACCCTAGGCGAAACTGGGAGTGGGTCACTAGTACAATTATTGAAGAGAGTGAGTCTGGGGACTATTAGGACTTATCCCAAATAATGTTAGCACATTGGCTTTATAACGAAAGTTTGTCATGTCGCATCTAACTTGGTTAATTTATATTATTATTACTCTATAAAAAACCTAAATCCTCTAATAATACCTTACAATACTAGTTACATTTATACACTAGCTGGTGCCCGCGACTTCGTCCGCGTTGAAAAAGAAAAAAGTAGCCTATCGTGTGTCCGTACGGCTAAATGTTTATTTACCAAGTTTCATGCAAATCTGTTAATTCGTTTAAGAATTATGGAGGAACATACATAGATATATACATACATACATACATACAGAAAAAAATTCTAAAAATGGTCAATTTAGTTTCAGTATCATGTATAGAGCCTATAAACACGATATCTCTGAAAACAAAGTAACTTACTCCATCACCAACCCTTACAGATTTATTATTAGTATTGATTATGTCCTTGTGTGGCATAAGTCAGTGTATTCACAGAGTTCTAATTCCGATAATATAAACTAGAGACATACTAGAGCTCATAGTTGTATTTAGATATAAATATGTATCATAAATATGCAAGTTAAAGGCTAAGTACCTTTATGTTAAAAAATCAAAATGTCCTATTGAATGTTTAAAAATAAGCACACATTTTCTTACCACTATATTTAAAGCTGCGTATCCTTTATGCAGAACTAAGTCAAGAACCTGATAACAAGCCCTAATGATGTATTTTTACATGCATCCTCTGTAAGTATTCGCCTCGGGATAGTGTTTACAGCGTTACGCCCCACAGAGCCGAGTGACATTGCGTGAAATCTACTATCAGACTCAGCAGCTTCTGATCGCCGGGTATCTAAGACGTTGTCCAGGGCTGCGGTGCAATGAAATATGGCTCTTATTCTCGTATTAATAGAGATTGACGAGATAAGCCCCGCGTATTAAACGGGTAATGCGTGTAATCAGCCCCTGATTGGTTTGAATTAATCGCGGCGCGCATGCGTGACCGCTACCATTCGGAGCACTGTTCACGAGGCAACCTTTATGAGAAATTGACCAAGTAAATTAAAAATAATGGTATAATTAAAACTCATATCGCTCTTGAGCGTGAAAAAATGTAATAATACAACAATTTATGTTCGTTGTAAGATCGCACTATTGGAATACATTTTTGAGGTAGCGAAGCAATTTTAAATGCAAACCTTGCAATTAATTCGTTTGAATAACTAAATAACATCGAAGATATTGTTTGAGTAAATTATTATAACGACGGTTATTATAATAATGATTTTTCATTAGTTTTTTTAATCTTTGGTGGCTAGGCTGTGCTTATAGCGTTCCTTAGTAATAAAACCTAGGAAAGTCATTTGGTGACAGTTACAGTTTATTATTAGTATATACTAGCTAATATAAAAGATCACTGTGAAATATCAGATGTTGTATGTACCTATGCTGTTGTACATACAAATAAAGAAATAATAATAAATAATAATTATAAGAATCATAATAAAGAAGGCTGCTGAAACCTGGCTAAAACGCATTCCACTATCACCTTACCTTGTTCCTTCCTGTTGGTGTTTGTTTTATAACAAAGAAATATTTATTGCATGGCTTCTGTGGAATAAAAAAAAATCTTCCATCTATTGAAAGCACATTAAATTGGGAATAAAATAAAAATAATTAATTATTAGGCAGCTCGTAACTATAGTAATATTAAGATGTTAGTGCGTGTTGTCTAATAAATGTACAGAGTATTAAAATTATTATAGGCAATTAAACTTACTAAATGCTACCTAATGGGCGTATAGGATTAAAATTTCACCTTTGTGTGCACCAATAAATCCATTAGAGTAATAGCGGTAGGCGGTACAAATGCCGATTGGTCATAGTCATTAGAAGGTGTCGGCATTCGTATTAAAGACCACCGGAAAACTTCCACCTATCATTTTTGAAAGACCAGTATATGTGTGCTAGATTATAATAACTATAGATCTATAGTGAAAAAATATCTCTAATTTACTTCTACGTGTATACATAATAAATATTATTTTTCTATACAATTTTTCGGTCAATTTCAACATTTTCCCAAGCATTATCAACATTTTCCCAGGCTATTTTCAACAATTTCCTCAAGCATTTTCAACATTTTTGCTTTGGAATTTTCTTAGGAAAATGTTGAAATTACTTAGGAAAATGTTGAAAATGCTTGAAAAAATGTTAAAATTAACCGAAAAATGGTATAATATAATTTCTATGTCTATTCAAAAATAGATTCACATATGCGAAACAGTTTACCTATACTAGGTATACATCATAATAAACATGATGTGCTATTTTGAGAAGAGCCAGCCTTTTGAAATGTGGCCATCACCTTTCATAAGACCACTGTGAAATGTTGTTATATATGCTGTTATATTTAAATGAGTAAACATAAAAGTGTTTCAATTCCTTATACTGACAATGAGTAAGAGATCTAAGTAGGCACGCAGGCAGCAGACTATACAGATAGGCACTTGCCGAAACTTTTGATGTTGTTTGTGTTTATAGGCCTAGTCACCATTCATCAAGTGGACAATCAGCCTGCCTGCCCTCTTTTACATTAAAAAAATACGATTTTTAAAACAAGTATTTTCGAGAATGATGCAAGATCAAGACGCATGCAATAAACCATTTCAAAACATAAAAATATGTATGAAGACGCCTTTTCTTTTCCAAAGTTTAAAACAGTATAATTTAACACTTGAATATTAAGCAAAATTAATATATTTTTAACAGGAATTGCCCTGAACTGTTATCTTTTTATATTTCACACTTCTGAGATTTAATTCAGCTGTGAAATTAGGAAAATTCCTTTGAATTTTCAAAAGCGCATACGTTTTACCATTAAAAATATTTTGTTTTTAACTTGCCTTTTTTTTAAGGAGTGGAAATCATATTTACGAATTGTAAACCGTACATTTAACCTGCCTAACAAATACTTACTGGCAACTCTGTCGTTAGTCAAAGCTGTTGATTGTCTCATTCGTTATGCGACTCCCGCCCATTAGCTACTGTACTGATGACTTCATAATATTATGTACAATTTTCTATGGTTGCACCTTCACCAACGCTGACACTGATTTAAAGTTAACTATAACTGTTACCATTGGTTACACTTCATTTAATAATTAAGATGTAACCTCAACTTTGACTCATTTTTTACAGTATTTGAATTGGTTATGGACGCTAATTTTATTGAAATCTTTTTTATATAGAAAGAATTTCAAAGAACAATTTTAATAGTTCATTTTGGTTTTTAAATAACTAAAAGACTGGACAGGTAGTTTGGTGGAAGTAATTAGGCCCTAACCTAAAACCACCACCATTCCTCATCTCTTATTATTTATTCTTTCCAGATCAGCAGCGCACATGCATCTTCTTATGTTTACAGGTGACAAAAGTCACCTATTATCAAATAGACCGCCGTTCACAAACGCACAGCAAGCAGACAAAAAGAAAAAAAATCTAGAAACTATTTTTTGAACTAGGTAACATATAGGTATGTACTATCGCGGTCAAGGGAGCAGTCCCACCGTAAGGAACAATTTCGTGTGCACATTTTGTATTGTATCTTTGTTACGTTTCTATGACGTTACTATGACAACCTCAATTCAACGTTAGACAAATTTGTATGAAAAGTGGGTCTGCTCCATTGACCGCGATAGTACCTACCTACAACGTGTACAAATCTGTTTTTTTTGAAAAAAATATTTAATGTACAGGCTCGTTTACGATTTTATTGTAATGTATAGATAAAGAAATTGGTCTTGTATATTGAAAAATAAAAATAATTTACTATATTTCCTTATTATATGTAAAGCACTTTTGAGATCTTTATGAGCTTCATATCGCATGATAAGACCTCGTAAGTTCTTTGAAGAGAATGGCTTCGTTTGAGTGAACATCAACACCGGATCTACGCAGCTACCCGCCACGTATCTACCCTCTAATTACCGTACCACCATCGGACTTACGCCCGCTGTCGGTGGTCTTACCCATCGGCGGTCTCTTAACGGCGTAAACTCCACCGATCTAAATGAAAATCAATACTTTTTTATTTGTAATTACCGGTATAATCGCCTTTTATTATTGTTGTCCAGTAGTTGATATATACGTGAACTTTTATTGCGGGAATACATCATTTTTCATACTCCGTTGTAGTGTGGACCTTATAGGTTCATAATCTATTAATTTTTTGCACTTCATTTAAAAGTATTCATTATTAAAATTAATGCAATGATATTTTTTTGGAATCAAATACCGATTATAATATATTTTTGTATCTTTACAGTTTTTTTAAGGTATGTTTCGTTGTTGTGGTTATGAAGAGATGATGTAAGCTCACTACTCAATGCGAATATTAATTAGAGCAAAAGGAAATACGAGTATATTCTGACTAAAGGGTGTATTGTTTTGGACTTTTTTTATTTTTATCAGCCATTGGGCTGATGATATGATTTGATATGGTTTAAATGGGGTTAATCTCAGACAATTCAGAACGCAATACTTGAATTTTTTTGCCTAAATCGCAATATGACTACCGTGTAGTATGTCTAAAACTTAAAATGGTATGTCTAAAATGCAAAATGACAGACGCATTTTGATTTTGCATATACAATCGCAAAGAATCCATACTCGGTTGCTGCGGTTGTTATTTGAAGTTCAAAGACCTTTGCCTTGACCGGTGGCGTACTTGTACACTTTATGCACTGAAATGGAAAATCGATGAAAAAATTAATGTGGTCAGAATTGTTCATCGTTTCGATGATTTGTTACGAAATTATTTATTTAATCTGAATGTCAATGACCAAGATCACGTCTAATAACATAAAATATCCGGGTATGGTAAACATTTTAGGTAAAAATTTGAGATTAGAATTTATTGAAGCATAAAATTGCTATGGAGCTTTGCGAATCTATTTGCCCTAATTATTGACTTTACACAAAGAAACTAGCGAAAAATTTCTGCAGTTATTAAGTAAAATTGTATGGTAGTATTGACTCAGGCAATTTTTTATGACCCATGTCTATCGTCCTATAGTCATCTAAGACAAATGAAAACCTTACCTTTTACATTGTGTTTTTATCAAAATTTTGTTTGGATAAGTTGATATATTAGTTTTTTTGAGAATATTAAATCATGGGCTATGAGAATATCAAGGCATGGCTATGGGGCTATGGGCTATGACTTCTTAATGTCTTTATATATGAATTTGACCAACAATATTTACCAAATTTTTGAAGTAACATCAAGAGTTGATAGAAGTTGATTATGGGCTTAATGGTTGATTATGGAATTAGTTTGTAATTTTCCTGATAAGTGATCTTTTAAGTTTCACTTACATGGAGATAATGTAATCTCATATTAAAGAAAAAGATAAACGAGTCTGAATTAGTATATCCTGTATACTATCTCAACACTTTGTTAAATGTGCCCTTTTATCAGATTTAAAATCCAAAGAGACATTTATAAATTGTAATGAGCGAGCCAAGTATCTATGATGAGGCGCTACCTTTTAGGAATAACTATTAACAAATTACACTCGGACAGATATTTCTGTAATCTTGCTTGTTTGTGAATGAGTTTATCTTTGGTGATCAATTTATCGGCTCGTTAGCTTTAGATAAATGTTGTTCTATTGCTCTATTATTATGAAGCGTTTTATCAAGATAATTGACATGATTAGAACTGTGAGAAGTTCATTTGAAAGAATTCTTTTATTACCAAATCATGGTAACCGGTTATTTTGTAATGACAAATTATAGCAAGTTCAACTGGGAACTTATATTATTTATTCATTTTTAGAGTAAGAATGAGTAAGAATTTTCCTCTTACAGAAAAACACTGTTGAATAACAAATGTTTCGGTCAATAAGGGACCTAAATATTACTCCTATACTCATCCTATCTTTGTGTTACTACGCAATAGTCTTGATATGGCGGAATTCTGATGAAAAATGAAAAATGAAAAAATATTTATTACACAAAAAGAAGTACTTACAAACATAATCTTACAAACAAATGGTTAAAGAACTATAGGTAGTATAAACTGACAGTTTGAAAACATTTTATCTTAGTTATGAAAAAATCTAAATAAATCAAATTTGTCCCCTAACCTCCAAGCTAGGATTACCTGTGTTTTGGAGATCAGTGGATGAGTGAATGATGAACAATTGGCGAGTACATGAAACGTAAGAGGAATTCGTAGATTTTGATCCTGTTTTTTTTTTTTGAAAGCATTACGTCATCGAGATTGTTTTTAAGTATAATTTATGAAGATCTGTTCAGGCATTTAAAGACCATTCACTAACTTTCACATGTTCGATTTGATGTGAAATGTGGTCCTACTGTTACTTCGTTGGTATTTCTATTACATAGTAACCTTGACCTGATTCTCCACAGCTACAAGTAGACTGCAAGATACCCAATTCCTTAGCAACTTACAGAAGATAATACTTAGCGTGTTTGGGCACAATAGAACGTCGGTGGTTTAGTTTTAAAAATTTTAATTATAGTAAGTAACATAAGTACATACATACATACATAAATACATACATACATACATACATACATACATACATACATACATACATACATACATACATACATACATACATACATACATACATACATACATACATACATACATACATACATACATACATACATACATACATACATACATACATACATACATACATACATACATACATACAGAAAAAAATTCTAAAAATGGTCAATTTAGATTCAGTATCATGTATAGAGCCTATAAACATGATTTCTCTGAAAACAAAGTAACTTACTCCATGACCAACCCTTACAGGTTTATTATTAGTATTGATTTAAAACAAACTCAATAGGTTTTTATTTGTTACATTCTGAGAACCCATTGCGTATCTCTAAAATGCATATCGGTGTTATTACTTTCCGTTTTAAGTTTGATTGCAATTGTAAATTGTAATTGAACATTTCCTCCCAAAAGGCGAAACAGATGGGCGGTGCCAAGATTTAATGAGTGACTACCAACACATTAGCGTTTAATGCTCCCTTAAGTAACGTAGCAACATGAACTTATCTTCAATAATTTTGTATAGATTATTGCCAAAATTTCAGATCGCACACATTTAACTTAATGACCGTGAAGGGGGAAAATTAGTAACCGTATATATCGAGTACTCATTCTTTATTAGGCGGTAGCACGTTTGACAGATTTATGAGGTACACGATGATTGCCAACAATTTTGCAAGGAAATTATAAGTAACACAAACCAGATATTTTAATTTTTTTTGTTAGTGGTTTCTGTGGTATAATTTTTTGGATCGTGTGGAAAATTCGTGTGGAAGTAAATCAACTTTTCTATGGGAACTTTTATATGCAAATATTGAACTAAAGAGTTTTATAGAAAACATTATTTGATATTCTGTCCATTAAAATAAATATTACCTATTAATGAATTTCGTTCGGCTACGCTGTTTAGATTTTATTCCTTCTGCATTAAAAATATGGATATTATTGTAATTAATAATTATTATTTTCAACTAGATAGTTAAATATAAAATTTATTTTATATTTATATTTTAAATTTATTTTATAGCATCAAGTATAGATTAGACCACAACTTTCGACAAACAATATACCTATTCAAACTGTATGTATATATTCAAAATGTCGACTAAGTAAATTATTTATCCACTTCTATTTGTTTTTCATTAAATTATTCATTTTAATTTCAATAAGGAACGTGTACATTACACTTTCTTTGAGTACAATACAACCTCTAGTACAAATTGAATGTTAAAAACTGTTTTCTTTGAAAAACTCGCTCCATTTCCCGGTGGGAGGCCTTTCTGGGCTGTGGAGGTATAAACTGGACACGCCAGTTTAAATGAATAGCCAGTTACATTTTGTGCCACCCACAATACATGTCACCAAGTCTACTGGTAAATGGTTCCACTTGTTTAATGTTTCGGTACGTGATTAGAAGACGAAATATTACCTGTAGGTACTATATAGCAATTTTATATAGTCGGTATCCCTGTATACTATATACCTATATACATAATATTAGAGTAAAATTTTATTAATACAAGGAAATCAGTCTGTTTGCAAACTTTTTCATAAATATCAACTAACGAACTAAATCTACGGAAATCGATCGAATCATCAGTTAGCAAGAATCTTGAGCTTGAATTCTGAACTTGAAACGTTTATTGAATATTTCTAATTTTCAGCTTATTTTGTCATCTTCGGATTCGATAATTGTTTTGTATTTAATATATATTTTACATTCTCCCTCTCACTGGGATGGTAGCAGATTTTGCTAATATTTTCGTCAATATGAACGTAGAGTTTATATTCATTATTAACTTTTAGTTTCCAATTGTCTATATTTGCATCAAGGAAATCATCGGATAGCACTTTTTTGTGTAAAGGTCGGCAGGCAGACTGACGGTCCACTTGATGGTAGGTGGCTACTGACGTCTGCACAAATAACGTTACATTACATAAATACGCTGTAGTAAGAATATGGAAAAGAAGGATATAGTGAAAATGAGTTATTGTATCCCTTACTCATTCACAACATACTCGTACGTTACTAACATTTGTATGTATTGCTGTTATTTCAAGATGGTCTTTTGTAATCTTAATAT
Source organism: Synanthedon formicaeformis (assembly GCA_945859745.1). Taxonomy (NCBI): domain Eukaryota; kingdom Metazoa; phylum Arthropoda; class Insecta; order Lepidoptera; family Sesiidae; genus Synanthedon; species Synanthedon formicaeformis. The sequence goes on from OX243957.1 coordinate 9,356,467, forward strand.
AAAGCAGTAAAAGCTCAGTGGGACGAATGATTTGCTGACACTATAGACGAGGCAAGTTTGAATCCCACTTAGATCTCAACCAGAGAGTATTTATTTTACTTGCTTTGAAGGTAATGGAACTTTAAGTGTCTTAGAAGACTAGAAAATCCCTTGAAGATATGCAAAGTTTTTCCAAACCGCAGTGAAACTATAGTGACACTTCAAATTGAAGAAAGCCCAGCAGTGAGCGATACAGATACGGAAATATATTACAAACAGTTCATTTTTTAGTGTTAATAAAAATAATATTAATTTTCAGGTACATTTCAAAGGGGAAGTCATTTACGTCAGTAGTTTAATGACAAGTCAAGTCTCGGCCGTAGAGCAGAGACAGCGGCGGACCACCGGAGGCGAATACTGTTTTTTGAACACACCTTCATTAGAGCGAAACAACTGGATGACGTGTAACCGCTAGTTGAGATTTTCCGGCAAGTGCGCAACACAAAAACCAGATTTATCTAGTAACTAGAAAAAAAGGACTGTATTTCTTATTAGGATTAGCTTATGGAGTGACTAATAATCAAATGATCAGGAAACAATAGTCTTTTTATAGTGTGGTATATCAGAAAAAATATTTAATTTAATTAATAAAAAACGATTTTCTATATACACTTTAAGCCTTGTAATGTGTGTCATTTTGAAAATAAAACTAAAATCGATTTACTTCTTCAGACAGATCCATATTTAATTATTCAAATAAATAAAAACTAATTAGCATAACTTTTAAAATATATAAGAGATAAAAAAATAATCTAAGATAATAATCCTATATGCAATAAAGAATCGGATTTAACAAGTTAGTAAAGCATGAGTACTTAAAAAAAAATTACGACTTTTACTTTCTTTAAAAGCTTTAAAAAAATCTTCACACTGTCAATAGTCAAAGTACAGACAGCTGTCTATTTCAATTCAAATAAACTGATAAAATTAAGTCCATTGTAGACATTATTTAAGGCTAACATAATCTAGAGCGCATTATGAATGGTCAGTTCAATGTGGTGTTGACTGACAGCGATAGAAATGTAATTTCTTCCGTTATTGATAACTTACTTTGCCGGCACCTGGCAAGTCGACGACCTCTCGTTAGCACACAGGGAATGACAAGTTTCCATTTCGATACTAAGAGAATATATAACCGATAATTGGGCAAGTTAAGACATAATCTCTGCTCAAATTTCAAGGAACGTACCAACTCGACTCTCGTAATATTGCAAATGGGTATGACTTTTTTAAAATTGTATATATAAGGCTTTATTGGAAACAGGTAGAGCGATTGTACTCGGTGAGGTTCAATATGTTCGCTGTAATGATTGAGACAGTGATGGAATTTATTATAATCGACAAAAATTCACGATTTGCAATATGCCTGTAGAGACATCAGAAAAAATGTAATATTTTCCATTCAAAGATGATTTAGCGATTAAAATGCTTACACATAAGTACGGTATCGATACTCTTAACCGATACTCGGTTATGTATACAGGATTCGATTAAATCGAGTATTAAAGTTAAATTCAGTTTATTTCAGCAATCTTTAAAGTGAGATAAATAATGACAAAAAATTATACAATATCGTTAACTAGTGAGTGACTAGTTAACAATTTTGTTTATACGTATGTAATTTTTTCGGAAAATTATATATACACCAACTTTCTAGCTTATCGCATTTTTCATAGACGCAAACAACGCAACTCGTAGAATTAACGGAAAAACACACCCTTCTCCTAAACCACGCAACGGTTTTCACCATCAGTTAGAAAGATTATCACGGATTTTTCATATATATCATAAAACCTAATTAAGGTTTTCCTGGTCGAATCCGGGAGCGGTTCGATAGTTATTAAATAATACGAATATAATGTTCAATCTCTGAACGAATGTGAACATTTTTTTGTGGTAAGCAGAAGCCGCCCGAAGATTTTTATGTGGTTTAATTCGATCGAGCCGGTATCGAGCCGAGAGCCTAATTATTTGAATAGCGCAACACGAACGTCTCTTTGACTAAAGCCGATCGTCGCGTCGTCCCGAATAAGGGATGTTTGGAAAAGGCTGTCTCGCATTTTAGATTATGCGCTATTGTAAAACTTTTTTAATTACCTAATTGTCAGATAATTCTATGCAGATAATGTTTGCTGTAGGTAATCAGAATAAAATTATTCAATAGTTTCCCAACTTTATATCGCTTGCGATTGAATGGCAAATATTTTACGCACTCGCAAGAGTGACTTATCCCATATATAGTATAATATGAAATGCAGTTTTGCTTGGAATATAATTTTTTACACACTAGCTTGGCCCGGCGATTTCGTTTGAGTTGAAAAAGTGGCGCCATTTTTTCATATTTTTAGATGATCCCTCGGGAACCTAACATTTTGTCAGGATAAAAAGATAATCCAGATAATAAACTTTCTGTTAGCCGAATTTCATCCAATTCCGTTCAACCGTATTTGCGTGAAAGAATAACAAATATACATCCTCAGAAACTTTCGCACTTATGATATTAAAATAGGAATATTCGAATTTTCTTTAAGATATTGAAGATTGTCGTCTATAAAAAAGAGTTCGTATAAATAGGTAATTCCCTATAAGTAAGAAGACATGCAGACACAGAAAAAACAAGTACCTTCAAAATAAAATAAAAACTACCATCAGGTATACCAGAATGTAATAAAATTCCACATTCAAATATCGACTCTACAGTTTCACAATCGATTTATCACTTGTAAATTGTTGTTTTTTCATTGTGTTAAGCACAAGACTGTGTCCGAGTAAAATTATACGCTATACGTACTAATGTGTAAAACACGGCGTGACTTTTTTTTCGCTAAAAATCCTTAGGTAGAGGCAGCGCACACTATGTTCTGGGTACATATCGCTGCTTAAAAACTAAAGGGCCATAAAACAAAAAAATCCTAAAATTTCAAAAATACAATCACAAACCTTCATATATTAATTATATATTTACAAATAATCTGTACTAAAAAAAAAAAAAAAAACTTACTATTGAACCTAAAACTAGAAACCTTAAAAAAAAAAAAATATAATAACTTCATATTGTATGTTGCAAAAAGAAAAAGCAAAAAATATTTAGTATATTTTGATCATTTTTTATATATTCAAAAGTAACTTATATGCTTATATCTCTTCTAGTATTTAGTTTATTATAAAAGTACTTATCACATTTATTGCTACTTAAAAATACGCTTCTAACGATGTATAATATGCATTATATTTGATATAAATCTAATAAGAAAAAATAAACAAAAAAAATATTTTTTTTCGATTAGCTCTCCTGTAAAAAGTGTAATTTTGGTTTGTGACTCTTTAGTTTTTAAGCAACGATATACTGAGCAGCACATTTGGCGGCAGTAAACATTCTTTTAGAGGAGACCACGTAGGGGAGACTACTCGTGTTGTTCAGTTTCGGTGAATGTGTAAAGGATGACAGAGTCTATTGCTCTATCACCCTCCCTTATCCCGTATCTTAACGAGTTCGACAGCGTACTTGCATCACTTATGGCGCGTTGCTTATGTTATAGGCAAACGATAGCCATCTACTGTCAAGTAGACTGGTAGGTAGCCCTTTTAGCGATGTTTACATCGTTGTTTTAATATTAGACGTGCGCGTCTATTTAATTAGTGCAAATGCATATTAAATTTAATTTTATAAGTTACATACCTAACATCTGTAAAATAATTATAAAATATAATATCAAAACCTTCTTATACTTTTGAGACAACTATAAATTGAAATAATTATAGTGATAGTATTTGTTTAATATATCCAATTTTCATATCTTATTTACCCAAATTTCACAATTTATGAATTATACATGCTAAATATAAATGTATATAAACGAATTATATACAGTAGATGTGTATAGTATATAATTATATAGATGGTTTTCAATTCAAATAAATGAAGTTTGATACTATTAAGGGGGAGGTAGTAATAACAATAAAAACAATAAATAAGAAAGGTGCAAAAGAAAGAAAGAATTTCAAATATGTAAAAGTCGGTTTTGGGGTGACATCGTTAAATGCGAAGCATAAATGCCCCCGACTAAATCAACATAGGCAAGAGACGTATCCGCGGGCGACATAATTGTTATTTTATAGGAATTTCGGTGAAGCTATTCAAGATATTCAAGTGACGACTACCTGCTACGAAGTTCCAATTCATTATAGGCCATTAATGATGTTTATGGTCGACTGAAAATTCATGATAATGCCAAAGGACAATTAATTAAACAGTCATTGAATAGGACATTACCGAACGTTGTCGGTTGTAACTCTCGATTGTGTTTTTTGCAATTAATTTAAGTACCTACACGTCGTATTGTTTAACGTGAATACCGATACCTGTTCAGGAAAGAAAAACTCGATTTTCCAGTTATTTACGCCGAGTGGCCGGGTCTTGAACTTGTACAATATTCAAAAATAGAATGTTTATATGCGCTTGCGCCGAGTCTCGCCGCCGCCGCCGCCTAAAGATTTAGGTCATACGCTTATTGGCAGCAACACTACACTCTCGGCCAAGGCCACAAATTCATGAGGTTTGAGGTTTTATGGGAAATCGTTACTATTGTTACAGATTTAGCAATGTCGTGTTAAATTGGATGTTATTTATGTTTTTAAAATATCAGCACGTGCTTCGCTGTCTTAGTGAATTCTATAGTAGATAATTAGGTCCCATGGACGTAACTGGGGATATTTTTTGCATAGAGTGACCACGTATATTCTATCAAGTTTGAATTACGAAAATTGACATTTAAACAATATTAACTTGTGTAAAATGAAAAAAGAAAATACTTTTCCACTTGATAAAGAATATGACAGTGCGGGACATAAAGTTCTTTGGGTAGAGAATGGCAGGCAGCCTGACGGTTGTTTGTGTATGGCTACTGTTGATAGAGATTGAAAATGAGCTGCCGACTTTGTTAGTAATAAAGAATAAGGAATAATAAGAAAAGCTCGTAATGAAACACAAAGTATATTACATAGTGCTATTTAAAATTTTACTTCTGTAAGGAGGTTGGCTACTGAGTGTTTACCCAGAGTTTACGTCTGCGTCAATAACGACCATGGCGATTTATGTGCTATACTTAAACTGATTTATTTTTTATGTACCTATGTGTTTTATTTTTTAAATAATTTTTAAAATGGTTACTAAATCATGTACTTATTTATTTTATGCCCAAAACTAATGTAGGTACCTTTCTTTGAATAAAGTAAAATATTTGCTTTAGGTATACCTTACTTTTAGTAAACTTTTGGACGATAATTTTAAACTAATTTTTCTTTTAATGAATTATATTTAAAAATTTCTTTCAAATGTAATAACTTCCTCTAATGATAATTTTAATTATTAATTCAAAATTGTTTTAAAATTTAAACAGAAGTAGCTTAGAGGTTTTTTTATACTTAAGGTAACTTCATTGTACAGCTATGGGAATAAAATGATTTACCAAAATGTTGAAAAAATTAAGCACATACAATGTAACATTATAATGTTAATGTACACCTGATTATACCTGCAAAAATTGCTGGAATAACATTTGGTTTTGAATAATTTATTCAAATTGTAACAAATTATCATTGTTAGTTTCGGTGTGGTTGTTTTCATAAACAATTGGTTCTGCGCAAGTGGTCACCTCGCGGCAGCTGATACTCGTAGTTGGCGGATCGGGCGTACGACTGTCGCGTGCCTTTGAGACGCACGAGCGGTGCCGAGAGCGCACGAGTTCAAGCCACCTCGTGTCGGTCGCCCCCGAAACATTTCTTCTCTATCATCACAAAATCAAATCTGATACTGATGAATATATTAAGTAAAAATAATTAATATTTTATAATTAATAGTTTAAAAATATACTAATTAAAATAAAGTCACAACATACAAATCAATTTAGACAAAGAAGTTTAATACCTACTTAGCTATACTTAGGTATAGTTAATTTTAACGCAGTTAGTTTTAATATCGTTTGAAAGTAGGTTGTTTGTGCTACTTATCACAAATTTTATTTTATTGTAAATTATTGTTTAATAATCAATTAAATAGTTTATACTTATGTATCACTTCATTTTCTTGCTGATTCTCAATACATTCTCAATACATTAACACACAATAAGAGGAGATCCCTAATTTGATTCATAGATCGGATCATTAAAATTGTTTTAAAGAATAAAATAATAAACGAAAAAAATAATATTCAAAGAGGATAAGTAAATTATTTAAAAAATTAAGATTTACTACTGTTTATCTATCAACTATCGTTCATGTTTACTTTAATATTGTTTTGACGTTACGCTTACCTGTGAATCCAACACTATATAAGTACATATATTTTATTTATTAACATTTATTTATTAAAAACCGACCTAATATTTATATTACCCTAATTTAGTTGTTAAAAAATAGGAAATTTACATTAACTTCTATTACTTGTAGATAGATTGTTGAATTCGGTTATAAAAAATCAATAGATTGTAATTAACTACAAATACTTACATGCTCTTCTCAAGTAATTTCGAACATACTTTGCTTTGTACTATAACTACTGTATTAGAATTGATTAAGATACTGTACATATATGTTTGTGCAAATATTTATTTATTTATTTGATTTTTGTCTTTTTTTTATATATTGATCAAGGCGGTTTTAATTTCAACTTTATTAGCACATAACAATTAAATTCCACAGAACGTCAAGGCACGCAGCCGCTCTCTAACCTGTAGGCGAGTTGTCCGTAACTCCATTATATTAGATCCATTGTAAATGTATTTTTCAATCCCATATTCGTAGACACAGTTCCATAAACAGTATCCAGTTTGTGGCTTTGACAATACTGCAAAAACTCAATGAAGAAGTCAACCTGCTCTCGGAATAATTAGAACCGAACAAAAGGTTTTTATTTTTTTCTAATTAGTGCTACTTTTATTCCGTAATTGCTGCAAATTGAGTAAATAAAATAAGACTGAGGCATGCCTAACTAGACGGACAACATAATGAGAAGCAATTTCGTTGCAAACGGATGCAGTGTCGCATAGTAACCGACAATTAAATAAAGGGAATTTAATTATGTGAACTGGCGAATATTCACAGGTGTGTACCGCTCGCTTCCGCCGCATCTAGTCGATCCCGTTTCGTATCTGGAGCAATAAAGTCTAAGACCATCGCGAACCAGTTCGAACAATTAATGAACACGACAGGAAATATCCACCCATTATGCTCCGCACTTCCCCTCTATTATCCAAAAAATTACTATTGCAATTTCATTTCGATGGGCGTGCAAGGGACGTGATCGCATTGCACGGATTGTCTTTTTAAAATTAAAAGTTGCACCCATAATGTATGTTTAAAGTTGCCCCCACATTTTTTTTCTTTATTTCGCATACTATATTATTATTTCGCGAAATATAATCTGAGCCGAGGCACGTGTAGAAACAGTTGTTTTGTTATTTTTAACATCGTATCGACCACTTTTGTGTATGAACCTCTAGATAATAATTATGGTGGGGATTATTGTTCGTTAAATTTTACAACTTTTTTATAATTTTATGACCTACATGTGTTTACGATAGTGGGTACCTATAATGGTGTTGGAAAATTGGAAAACGCAGCAGGTTAATGGGGCCAGGTGGACATACCTGAAAGGTTTCGCGTGAAGCGGCTGGATTCGAAGGACAGACTGTGTATGATGCCGAACCTTGGAAGAGTCCTACATCCAGCAGTGGAGAGACACTGGCTGAAGATGATGATAATAATTATTATTATATTTAAATAACTATACAGTCTGTTAAAAAAATTAAAGCTATAAGTACCTAGTTGTTTTTGCTCTAATAAGTCTTTTTTAAGTATATGACGTTTTTGTTTATTACTAGATTTCCGCCTACGGCTTCACTTTTACATGTTTTCAAATCAGATAGCCTCTCTCACTTAAGGGTTGATTGCTAAAAACGATTTTATGGTCAATTTTATTGTTTTATTAATTGCATTGAAATGTATAGAAACTAATTTTGATTGTAATTAATGGAGACGACTTTTGAAAACTAGAATCATCAAACTACTACAACATGGAACACGCGTGCCATACAAAACACAACGGATTTTATGGAATATTTAAAAGTGATATATGCGTAGAGCATGAACTGTCATTTATAACAAAACAAACATAATTTAAAGAAAATGTGACTTTACGTCAACCCATTAGAGTTTAAAATGAAATAGTAGAAGTTGATCGTTACTACCTTTTACCATTGACGCGTGAAGGCAAGAGTCCGCCATGATTCTGTCAAAGGCGTTCTTTTTATGTTTCCCTTTGGCACTTGTGACGCAAATTCCATTGTAGTATTTCGATGACTAGAATATAAAATTCTGTAACATTAAAATTCCGAGGACGAATCTCACGGTTGACAGTTCGCGGGTTCATATACTCGTAGTAGGGGAGCCCAAGAGGGGATTTTTGGATTAACTCGAGCGCGTCAGATATTGCCAATGTATATTCCCCACGTGTCTCCGATAACGGATATGTAGGTATTAATCTGACGGTTTGGTTGGTGGGGTTGGTGGGGGTTGGGGTAAAATTTTAAATGGAGTTCGAGCGCGTCAGATTTTCAGAGGGGATGTTAAGTGAACCTATATTAAGGTTCCATTTAAAATTCAGACGATTTGGATGTAATGCAAGCTCGTGGCAGCTTTTTGAAAATGTAGAAAAAATTTTTGACGATTGCCGTTTCTTAATACTCGAGCGTATCAGATTTTTATACAGATGGTTCAGCCTGAATTCCTGATCGTGCTGATTCTTAATCTGACGATTATATGGAGGATTTTTTTTAAAATACAGCGCCTACAAAATTTTGAACGCTTGTAGACGCTCACCCCATCGCTGAAATGTAAAATTTCATATAACCTTTTTTTCTCCACAACGCTCGAGTGATTCCACATTTAGCATCGTGGGCTCCCCTACCATAGATTAGAGTTTTTTTGTCATGCGTAAAGTGCGAAACGGACTCTTATTCAAGGAAGAACTGCGAAAGGTTCCTTATACCAGTATGGTGAAAAAACTCAGGGTAGGTTAGTCAAATAATAGTAACCATGAATGCAATTCATAACATTTAATATTGAATAAATAAAGGAATAGATAGAATATCTAGATACTCGTATATGACGTGAAAGTATAAAGAGTTTCTTACATATACATCTCTTGTTCTATAGAAAAAATATATGAATTTTATTATTAAAAATAATGATAATATTTTTTGCAAGATGTTTCTGAAAATTTTAAGAAGTAATAGTTTAAAATAGGATTATAGACCGAATTGTTTTTATTTTTGTACTTCTTGTGAGATTAACGAAACAATAGACGTAAGACAGCCTCACGAATAAATTGTATGTAGTTAAAAAATGAAATAGTTATAGTTTAGATTAGATACGAGTATATTAGCTAAGTATTTTAGATAACTTATATAGAAATTCTCAGGCATAGAATTTTTCTTAATGTTAAAAGAATTGAATCATTTTCTTGACTTGACGAGTAGCTATCCGTTTTACTATTTCTGGATTTAATATCGCCGACAACTTATTCATACATTTAATACGCTAAATATATTCACGTTACTCGTAAAATCGACTCAAAAATGTAATGGTTTAAATATGCTACTATATTCGTTTCCAATTTATAGATAACCATACTAGAATTATAAATTGCATTACCAGACCTTAACAAAATGTATTCTTCCATAATGAGTTTTAACGACGCCATATTTAAAATATTATAATATTGAACGTCTTTAAAATTTCACATGTATCGAATTAATCTTGACCAAATAAAACAAATTTATACTTTTAACATACTCACTTATCAAGTAAAAGGGAATAAAAGTGAAACAAAAAGCGTTTTATTTCAATGTTTAATTTTATGTACTTACAGAGACCACTAAACGGTGGAAATCGGTAGGCTCGATATAAAAATGTTAACTATCTTATTATAATTAGGAATCTGCGTTATGGTACTAAATATATCTATTTACACTATAAGTCTTTGTCTCAAATTTAAATTAGAGATTTAAACATTAAACTAACTTAAAAACTATATTTAACAATGTACACTAAATCTTCGATGTTATGTACTTTAACAATGTCTTAAAAACTAAATGACTAGATAACATAATAACTAAAATGTATAAGTAAGCCACATTTGGAAGTCGCAAGGCTAAAGGCACAGCTGATCGGATCACTAAAATTAAATGCTCAATTGGAACTAATAAGTTCGAATCAGTCTTAGAAGCGCTATTTCGTGGATGTATGAAATGCGTTTAAGGTATTCGTTCTTCGGTCGCTTGACGGAATGCATCGATGAGGTCGGCGTTATCCACCATTATCTCCTCTCATTAGGAATATACTGATTGCGCTTAATTAAAGGTTCTCGCAGAGTCCCTCGCGCTCCAGCGTTCGGGTCCCTCTTGAGGCGAATACTCGTTTTTTCACAATCACCAAGCCGCTCAATGGCCGCACTTTGATCACCGTATTACTCGGTTCCTGAGAAACAAGAAAGAAATTTTTATCGTAAATGCTCGATTGAACTTCCAATTTGAAAAAAAAAAGTACATTTCCTATTAAGAAGTGAGTGCGTATGACGCAAAGTTCCCATGAATACTAGACTTGTATCGACATATGTTTGTGTAGAGCTTAGCAAATATTGTAACACGTGTGCCGTGCTCGCCCTTCTATTTCCTCTTGAGATTTCGTCTTCCGGCACAATACATTAATAGTCAGCATAGAGCTCTGGCGTTTTTTGTGAGTTAATTTAGTTTTTACAAAGATGCTATCGGTATCAAGAACCATATGGCGAAAAAATTTTGCGTTCTCACTGACCGGATGAATCGCGTTGACATGTGAAATATTGACGAAAGTAGCCGAACCTGTTTCCACTTATAATGAAACGAAATTATGTAAGGTAGTCCAGGGTAGTCCCTTATGACCACTTGTTATTATAGTAGATCATTTTTTATGTGCAATTTTCTCACTACATGCGGGGCGAACCACAAGATTGTTAGAAGTAATTGCTGTTCGGCTCTTGAAGCAAATAAGATAGTAGAATGCGGGTCCCTTCTCTATGCTATAAAGTTGATTTTGCGGAATAGAAAAAAATATCTATCAAATAAAAAAAATTCTACCTAGTACCATCTTTTATGGAGCGACATATTTTAAGATTCCGTATTGTTGGAGACAGCTATTGTGTCGTTGTAATTTAACAATGAAATCCACCTTCACGTAGGTAAAGTCTACCGAATGGTTCAAAGCACAACAATAATAGATGGCATAATGTTTGATTTTTGCTATATGGATAGAGGACCGTGATTCCCCATTTAAATTTGTGCAACACAAAAAGAAGGCATCGGATCAGCTCGCAAGGTAACCGTGACTAATAAAATACGCACAAAAAATTCTTGAACAATATATGACCTTTTGCATAATAACAATGAACTGATATTGAAATATTGAAATAGGCCCTCATATGTTCAGGTTTTATACTTTTTTTTATAATCTAAACTTACATGGTGCGACAAATTTAAACTTCGAATCAACAAAGTCGCGACTAAAGTAAACAATGCTATGATAAGATTTATCAAGACTTCCAAACTTAATGTAAACATAAATTAGACTCTTGAAAATAGTGATAAAATATGTTAAGATTCGCATGTTGTAACTATAGCTAGGTAAAATTTAAGACATGAAAAAATAAATTGGGAATTTACCTTTGATCACTGTTGCTGCCACCATGAGATAACATCAAGTAATTCTTCATCTTCAGGACTGGTGGGTTCATAGCAGTCGTAGGTATCATGGCAGTTTGGTCCGGCTGAGCTTTCTGATATGAATGATGGCGCAGGTGAATGGGATTCCTCTGATGTGGGCGGTGTTTGCGGACCGGCTGAAAGCCCTAAAGCCAATTGCGCATCGGTACAACCGTCTTCACTTTCTTCTAACAAACGTTTAAGGCTTTTAATGTATTCCACTGCGAGTCGCAAAGTGTCCACTTTGCTTAATTTTCTCGAAGATCCCCTTCCACCAGCAAGAGCAGCAGACACTGCCGAGGGTATGTGTTGACGGAGAGCCGCAAATCCATTGTTGACCTGCTTCACCCTGTTTCTTTCGCGGGCGTTTCTTCGAGCTACTGAAGCAGGTTGAGTTGGGTACGGCTGGTGAAGATAAGAGCGTTTCTTGCATTTCGTGGTATCAATCGGCGCAGGTGCAAGACGCCTGGGAGCCGGTGTTTGCAGTTGGGTGAGTTTTTGATTTACACCGAGATTTTGGTAAGCGTGAATCGCCGCCATCGGCATCGCGAGTGTAGGGCAAGTGGAGTGAGCGATAGTGCACGTGTGCGTGCCGCGGAGGTTGTCGGTAGATTGGCGGAGGCGGCGCGCACCCCCGACACTAAGTAGCGCGCGCGCAGCTCCGTGCGGCGGGCGGTGGGGCGCGTGCCGGTCGCGCGCGCACACGCACGGGCCTCACTCTCCCCGCTCACCGCCCGCCCTGCTACTTGTTGCCCGCTGATCAAAATACGCCGGCGCTTATTATGCCATACACCGAGCGGTAAGCTCGCGCCGCTATTGTTGCACATCGTTGCGCATAATTATCCTGTCCATTACCTTGTTTGGAAGACAAGATCTGCTAGTATCATCTATTTGGAAGCTGTTATGGAGAATAGATTGTAAACGCACTGAAGATGTTATTGTGTTGTTAATGACTCGATGCTTTACGTTATTAATAAGGTTCTTTACATTGTTTTAGTTAACAGGATATAGTAGATTGTCGATCGCATTACTAGATTATATTAATTCACTAGCTACGCCCGCGACTTCGTACACGCCCTAGTTCGTTTTTAGAAAATCCTACAGGAACCTAATATTTTTTCAAGATAAAAGTATCCTATATGGTAATCCAAGTATTAAATTACAATAACAACACTACTTTATATATGTTTGGATACAGTAACAAATATCCAAACATAAAACTTTCTTATTTATAATATTTATGTTTTAAAATACTCAGTGATGCAAAAAAATTATGTGTGGATTTATGGATTTTGTTAATTTTTTATGACACATGAAGAAGTTGCTAGCAAAGCCTAGTTGATTATAATTTATTCTGGATTCTGGACGTCACTTCATAATAATAACGATGTAATCGTAATATTATCAGAACAAGATCGATGTCATTGTCGTTCAGCAAGGCAGAACCCTCCTAGAAACCGAGAAGGACTAACTTACTAAGACTTACCTGACTTCCGATTGTCCCTCCAGAAAACTTTTGCTAGATGGGACTGAATGGATCAAGGGTTAAAAAAGAAGGCGGTACTTTTTGACACAGAACTACTTACTGAAGTTCTAACCAAACGCAGTTAAGACCTCGCTTTTTTCCTGCAGGATTTCTAGTTTTATGTTTTTATATATAAGTCGTTTTAAACACATTTTTTAAATCGTTAAAAAAGTCGCTATCTGCACCTGTCAGTTATGCGCTATCTGCGCCTTATCAAATCTAAACTTTTATATATCTAGTAAGGATTTACACTAATTAAATTTACTTGAACTGTACTTCTTACAGATTAATATTACAAGTTTTTTTTTAGTAGTCCACCGCCTCCACAGAGCTACCCTTGAAGCAAGTCAGTGCGGGGCGTCAAGTTGAGAGCAGGTGTGGCACAGAGACGCGCGACACGACGACGGCTGCGTGCGCGCAAATTACAAAAAAGAAATACTTCTCTAATGATCAAAGTCCTTGTAATTTCGATTTGATAAATAAATAGGTATGATTATTAATAGGACATGATGATTATTTGAAATATTTATTAAATATTTTATTATATTTTGAACAACTTTTCGATCTATTATTACTTGCGGCAATTTCGGGTTCAGTTAGATTTCAATAAACAAAGGATATTTTTAGGAAACAAAAGATTAATGCTTAAGGTAATTATGCTTAAGGCTCTTACGCGGTGTACTCGTAGTACGATGTTTGAAAAATTTCCAGAATAAAAAGTATTCTATACTATAGTTTAATCCAGGCAATCATCAATACATGACGTTTCTGAGAATAACGTGCACAAATGCACAGACAAACAGACAAGAATTCTAAAAACTAAAAATGTAAAAATAGATTTTTTGAAAAAATATTTTATGTACAGACGCGGCTCGTTTACGATTTTATTATATGTATATTTTGTATAGATTGAAAAAAAAAAAAAAAAAATTTGTTTGTAGTAGGACACGCACGCTGTGTTCGGTAGTCATAATCACCGGTATCTATACATCTAGACGTGAGAGACTAGAGAGAGTAGGCTGGCAGCAGTAAACCGCACCAACTAACTTAAAAACCATAAGCAAAGGGCAGACGCAGGTTGGAGCAGATGTACGCAACGCGTGCGACACCTTTCCAAATTTCCCTGGATAATTATATCTCGAATCGTAAACATTTTTGTTCAATACTCGTATTTTGATTGAAGAGTTTATAAAAATTTCTTTCTATGGATTCATTAATATAGGACGCTTTTATAAGCGTTCTATATTTATATACTAGTGACCCGCTCCCGGCTTAGCCCGGGGTGCATTTTTTTACGTAAAAACCTTCCCTGATTATCCCTCTATCCATGAGTGAAGACAGAATTAAAATCGGTCCAGCCGTTCTCGAGTTTTGCGCTTAGCAACACATTTAGGAATTCATTTTTATTTATAAAAGATTCCGTAGGTACCTACTTAGTTTGAACCGCTCTGTACCTGCCTGCCTACCTATTTTTGTAAATTTATAAAGTACTAGCTGGCGCCCGCGACTTCGTCCGCATTAAAAAAGAAAAAAGTAGCCTATCCTGTGTCCCGCAAGTCTAAATGTTAATCTACAAAGTTTCATAAAAATAAGTTGATTCGTTTAAGAGTTATGGAGAAACATACATACATACATACATACATACATACATACATACATACATACATACATACATACATACATACATACATACATACATACATACATACATACATACATACATACATACATACATACATACATACATACATACATACATACATACATACATACATACATACATACATACATACATACATACATACATACATACATACATACATACATACATACATACATACATACATACATACATACATACATACATACATACATACATACATACATACATACATACATACATACATACATACATACATACATACATACATACATACATACATACATACATACATACATACATACATACATACAGAAAAAAAAATTCTAAAAATGGTCAATTTAGTTTCAGTATGTAGAGAGCCTATAAAAACGATATCTTTGAAAACAAAGTAACTTACTCCATTATAAACCCTTACAGATTTATTATTAGTATTGATTTACAAAAACATATTGCGTTTATTTGTCACTAAAGCGTTTTTATATTTGAGCAATTAAAAATGTTTTTTTTTTTAAATGGGTACCTTCTTTACTTACATTGATCATTCATTGATTCGCGATTCATGTTTTAAGTATAAGTGTTACCACCATAAATTCAATGACCTCAAAACTTAAACTACACGTCAAAAGTTCTATAAAAATAATATAATGGGAATCAAACCCCGAGCCGTTTCGAGAAAGTACTTAAGGCGAGAACCATAGTGGTCTATCGTGTTGACAAAAAAAGACTGTAGATCAAACAAATAAACATTCAAACGAAACGACTAACTCCATCTGTAGTAAATTTCGAAACAAATCGATCTTTCTAAGTCGATAAGTTCATAAGTTGCACCCTTAACACAGATACGCCCTCTATAAGCTACCCTTATTTAGAATGAACTAAAACTTCCGCCCTTATCTTTACTTTACTTATCGCTTCCGTTCAGTTAGTGCAGATGGCGTTTTATTCTATTCTAAATAACTTATAAAACCCGTAAAGCGACACGTCGTCACGCACCTAAACCCTATGCGATTTGTGTTTTTATTATAGATAAATATACTGTACTGGTTGGTGCCCGCGACTTTGTCCGCGTTGAACGATTAAATGTACCCCTATTTCATGGTGATTGGTTCAGTAGTTTTTGCGTGAAAAGAAACAAATAATATTTTTTTAACAATTATATTCCTCTATATGTAGAATAATTAATATAGAATAACTTTAAATCAAATACAGTACCTATCCTTATTAATCTATCCAAGTCACCTTGGATAGATATCACTCTGATACAAAGGGGCTAGTAATTTATTTACTAGCCCCAGTATAACAGAAATAACAGTAAGTTTAACGTAACAATCATTTCCAAAACAAAGCCGCTTGAAATTCCAATATAATTATGTACCCGAAAGTAGGTATGTCATATAGATATAACGTATAACGAAAGTATTTTTTGGATTAACCACATCGAAAGGCGGAAGCAAATTATCAATTTCAGATCTCCATATTTATAATTATAAATAATTAAAGCTCCATTTCATTTATTGATGCTAATTTGATGTACTTTTGTCTTGTTTAACAAGCATTATTTACGCTTGTCAAAATTGACACTTATGAAGACTTATCAGAAGGTCTTTATCGAAAAATTATAATGGAATGAGTAAGCAAGTCATATCACGGTGCAGAAAATATTTTAATACTTTTATGAACACTTTTTCCTGTACAATAATTTGGGTTAATTTTGATGTTGCTATTATCAGTTACCTTTATTATAACATTTAGATTTTTATTGTGGTTTCGCATGTATTTATAATACGCGACAGTAGATAGGCCACACTTAATCAAGTGTCTTTTTCGGGCTCACACACAAAGATCACACAAAGAAAAATAATGGCTTTTTCGGGAAATACAGTTTTTTAGGATTGGTTTGTTATATTGCGTTTTGCAGTTATATGCTCATATATATTTGTATATGAGCATATAACAACCTTGCCTTATACAAATTTGAGTACAAAAATAGGGCATGAAATTGGCTACTTTAATAGCCTTGTTACTATGTTGTGTCCATTTAATTAACAAGTAGGTATTTGGTATTCATAAGGAATAATATTGCAATTAAACGTAGCTAAATAGCTCTACAGCTCCTGATTACGATCGGTACAAGCGCTGACAAGTTTTGTCTCTCTAAATAACCCTAGGATGTGCCATAACTCCTCTAACGACGGCGAACATAGCGTAAGGCATATCGCTTAATATCAATCGAAAATAAACAGCAATGGTACGAGTGTTATTAGTGATGTTGGAGGCAAACACCGCGGTTGGGTGTATAATTTCGTTTGCTGACATGTTGCCTCTTTGGCTCATCGAATTAACAATAAATATAGAGTTACCATCTCGAGTTTTGTCTTTTAGGTAGGACTAGCTTGAGAAATCACTAAGCTCTTTTTTCTTACTTCGGAATTAATCAAAGTAATCATGATTATCTACATATTGTGCTCCATATGCTCCTTGAAAAGCCTTAACTACTCAAATAATAATCCAAAATTGTAATCTTTTGTGCAGTCCGGTCTAACCTCACGCTGTTCGCCTTAAAAATAATTAAAGTATATATGTAGGGAACATAGTAGAATATTATATTTCTTGGGATTTATCAAACATTTCAAAAAATATACTCGGAATAAGTATGACTGAAAACTTATTCTCAGAAACTTGAGCTTGCCAATTTGATAATTCTCATTTTGTTCTTACCTAGGTAAAACAATTTTTTAAAGCAAAAACAAAGAAAAGAAATTATCAAAGTTAATGAGTTCACAGTCAATAAGAAAACACTGGATTACGTATACGAGTATACATGCACGAGTACCAGATTATCAACACAATTCTCACACCATACGAAGTGACATTGATGATCATAGTGTACATTGTATTACTTACTATGTATTTATAAAAATATTACTGGCAATACAAAGTAACTTGGTTTTACCGATATAATCACGAAAGTCTCTTTTGGAAAACTCTATAAGAGAAGATTATGAAGAGATTTAGTGTTCAGATCCAAGAAAAGATTTTAAAGTAAATCAAGCTGTGGTTAAAGTTTTTGATGATGCATAAGTAATTACTCTATATATTTAATTGAAAGCTTCTTCGGGGTTGCAATTCCACAATATATCACATGCTCGCGTACGCCGCAACAGTGTATAATTCGTGTAATTTATAGTATAGAGAGCAGTAGTAGCGAGGCGCCCGACACACTTAATAGCGGGTAACCACGCGACAGACGCATTCGCGTACACTTGGCCGGGATAAGTACACCGGAGGCACGCCCCGGGCGCTCACTCCCAGCTCTATCGCATTTGATTAAACAGCCACATAATAGCGTTGCATTGCCTACCTAGGCATCAACTTAAACCTGGTCGTGGTACTCATGTAAATGTACACTTACACTTCTATCCCTTATTGGTGCTAAATATAGAGTACCACTTTTCCATCTGTTCACACAAGCAGATAATTTTAGGTATATGTATATACTCGTACATTGATAAAATTCTACAAGAGTTTTTCATTTAGTCTATTTCATAAAAGCTAGGTCAGGTATGTACTTTTGAAAACATTTAAGATTTTCTAACCGATTTTTTTTCTTTGCAGTCCAGTGTATTAGTATAGACTAGTATAGATATAGTATGTAAATTCCGCTTGTTACTCGTACATTACCGAGTTACATAACTAACAATGTACAAGGAAAAAAAGTCATACTTGTGCGTAAGTCCATATACTAAATTTAAAAAAAAATGTTGACTAAATTTTATAATCGACTGTACCGCAGACATCCCGCGCTGCGTTTAAACAACACTTTATTTCATTCCCACAGTGTAAAAGTTCAAGAACTATCTACAAATTTTACTTTTCCATTTTCGTTTCCATTAGCGATCATTCATTTATCAAACGCCAAGAATATCTCTTCGATCTAACAGTCTGGGTCGTATTTAATATTAATTATTGAATTTATTCAAGAGGTGCTGATAGTAGCGAAGTTTATTAGGTATTTATTTTAGCGTTGGTGCGGCTTAACTGCTGTATTAGTCACCCGGAGAGTACCAGGCACACTAGGGGGCTTGCGGGGTACAACGAGCTGTAAACAATTACCATACGTAAGGTGCCCATTAATCGGTTATTTCCTAACGTAAGTAATTCCAAGTCGGCGCGTCTATTAGTAATTATTTATTCATGTAACCATATATAAACCAGGGAGAAATGCGTTGCCGATTTCAATGGAATATCTGTTTGAGATTTGCTAATGAGGTAACATTTAATTTTTGTGAATTTCTAACAAATGCTATCGAAAAATATAATTTTTAGTCGAAAAACGTCTTCACAGCTGTTGTCAGACCATAAGCGTCCACTGTTAGGAATGATCTCAGCTGTAGGACGTCTACTTCTGGACATAGGCCTCCCCATAATCTTCCAAAAGGACCGGTCAGAAGCAACCTGGATCATGCATCAACCCGCCGTGCTTATCGCTACTCTTGCCGGCCCGTGGTCTCCACTCGAGAACCATCCAACCCCAGCGGTCGTCGGCTATCCTTACTTACCGAACCACCGGCTTATGTCGGCTGTGGGCTTATGGTTAGGGAGCCCACGATGCTAAATGTGTAATCACTCAAGCGTCGTGGGGACCTATTGGACTTTGAAGATTGGATGGTAAGAAGAAAAAAAGGTTTTATGAAGTTTTTCATTTCAGCGGTGGGGTGGGCGTCTACAGGCGTTCAAAATTTTGTAGGCGCTGTATTTTAAAAAATCTTCCATATAATCGTCAGATTAAGAATCAGCACGATCAGTAATTTAGGCTGAACTGTCTGTACCATTTTCAAAAAGCTGCCACGAGCTTGCGTTACATCCGAATCGTCTGAATTTTAAATGGGAGCTTAGTTTAGGTTCACTTAACATCCCCTTTGAAAATCTGACGCGCTCGAGTTGTATTTAAAATTTTACCCCCACCCCCGCCAACCCCACCAACCATACCGTCAGATTAATACATATCCGTTATCGAAGACACGTGGGGTATATACATTGGCAATATCTGACGCGCTCGAGTAAATCCAAAAATCCCCTCTTGGGCTCCCCTACCATTATAACGACAGTTCATCTACGGATCTCCTTGTTCATGATTTGATCTCGCAGTGTAACCATAGCCCCATATTAGCTCCTTGAACGACGTTGAGCTTTCTTACGAGGCCTATATTTAGATAGGATATAATACGACTTAGGGTCTCTTTCACGAACTAAAAGTAAAGTGTTGATTAGTTACTTTTAGAAATCATTTTCTGTTTTATTGAATTATGCACTCGGTTTACTGCATCATTCGATAGGCGAATTTTTTTTATTATTTTCTATTTAATGTTTGAGACGTTTACCGTACAAACAAAGGTATATCAGCTAAATTATTCCCAGTGACAGGTGACTAAGTGACGGTTTAGCCTAATTGACGTTCGTGAAATAGGCACTTAGTCTTTTATTAACATAGGAATATAATCAAGGATTTGATTTATTTCAAATCAATTTGCAACGCAAAATGTAACGGTAATAAAATTTTCTTAAAAAAATATTTTATGAAACATTTAGTTTGGAAGCTGCCAAGTTTAAATGTAAAAGCTCAGTTAAATGTCTACAGCAATTTACGGCCTCATATAAAAAATGTTCCTCAGCAGCTTACGAATACAACAAGCTAGAATTTAATATTTGTCTTATACGTAGGAGCTTTGCATGAATTAAGATGCAATAAAACGTTTTTGCGCTTATGAAACGTCATATGTGATAATAAATTTGTGTACGTAGTTCCTTCTTGCTTTAACAGTTAAAGTAGGTAATACATTGCGTTCGAGTAAAAATATTTTCAATTTTGGTAGGTAATTAATTATTTTTACCCACTATCTTTAAGTGTAATATTATTTTCGTTGGACTTTATTCTCAACTTTGCATTAATAAGCACTATTTTTTAATTAACCTTCTTTCTAACTATAGAAAGAAATAATATAAACTATTGGTTACAAATCAATAGATATACCCACTTAATGGTGGGCTATAACTCAATGACAAATTTGTCGCTGAAATTTTTTTGTCACTGTGACGAGAAAGGGTTTTTTGGGCAGTAATTTACTATTTTTTTTTTCATAGAAAATTATTTTTTATTCAAATTAAAATTCATTTGTTTCAGGCAACTGGACCCATATTTTCAAAGAAACATATTTCAATTAGAATAAATGATATATCAAATAAGACAATCTATACTTATAAGAATCTATCTTATAAGAAAACACACAAAGCTATTCTAAACACATCTAAATGGACCGTTACAAAGGCTTGTAAACCAAGCCTATTGTTGCAACAATGCTAGCCATTGGTAGACAAAGATCTACACGGGTCGAGTTCCTCCAATCACAGCACACTGTTGTACTACCTGATCGTAGATTTGTTACTCGTAGCAAACTCAATGCGAATGACGTCAGTACAGAGAGAATAGGTATTGTTAGATAGGTATTTATATTATTAGATAGGTATTACTGATTCATTGAGATCAGTAACACTGAGGTTATTGTTGCCGAAATACCGATCTCTAAAAATATCGACCTGTATTACGGATAAACTGTGTTCCGGAAACATAATATGGGGTGTAAGCTAATGTTTAAAGTATAAAATTAGCTATGTATTGCAGTTTACAATACTTAATTTCAACTCTATCAACCTGGTGTCGATGGTGGTATAATATTTTGTAATGGCTAGGCATTCTGTACTCTTATATTGAGTGACTATCTTTTAGATAGGGGGTATGCTTATATTGGGTAGGTCTTCTAGCTGCAGTAGCCACCCCATCACAGAGAACTACCGTGAAGTATGTTTTGATGTGTGATATTATTCTACACTAAAAACAAAACAAACAAGATTACAAATCTTAATTCTGATTAGACAGTTAGAATCTCTTCTTAGAATCTAATAAGAACTGTACCATAAAATATATAAATAATATATACCTAACTGATAGATCTATTATTAAATATATTTTTACCTCTGAACATGAATATATTTGATTTTTGTAACAAATCTAAGCTTGTAAATGTAAATTTGGAATGGATATACATTTTGAAATGTAATTGACTAATGAGTTTAATTTTATTTACTATGTTTAAAGAAGAATCGAAGGCGTTGTTATAATTAAGGCATTATATATTAAGCGAATAAATTTAAGTAATCGTCTATTTACATTTACACAAAAACAGTCAATAATTGAAAACCTGATGAGATAATCAGTAATAATGAGTCGAATTAAGTCTCTTTTCCTGATAATGAGACCATAAGCTGTTTAAATGACAATTCCATAATAGGAGCGTTGAATTACTTATGAGCGGTATTAAATTAGTTGATATTTCTGTATCGTGGAACTGACGAGTAGTTGTTAAAGCTACTTTGTGTTTTTAAAGCAGCTTAAACATTGTATTTAAGTGTGAAATATTGTATGACTGGATAAATAATTCTTTAAGATCTTAATTGGATGTTCTTTATCGAACTATAGCTGTATTTATATTTTTTCTATAATTATTTTATTATTTCTTGCTTTAATTTGCTTATTAGGCAATTAATTACAATTTCCTATGTTCGTGTAAGTATATCTACACTGCATAAATAAAATTTAAAATACTTATATGATTTTGCAGAATTTTTAAAGTCCAATTGTAATTATTTTGAAATTTTCAGTATTTGAATAAGCACGTGCTTACATCTTATTACATTTATTATAGCCGTATAAAAAGTCCAAAGAAATAAGAGTAATTGTTAAATAAAACGATTAAAATTTTTATTTGTTTAAATTTAGTGTATACACTTCTTTATACTCGTAAAAACATAATCTCGTTAGTACTGAGAAATTGAAAGACTTTTCATTCATAATACGAGCGCTATTGTTTCCAATTAATATTCACGATGTGTCGTCCGTTTAGCTTCCGAATACGCGTCACTATGGTGTAGAACTTTTACTTTTGAATAAAAAAGTAGAGAGGGAGCGATTGTACAGTCACGTACACGATTTCACCCTCATTACATTGAACGTGTCATAATCTGACGAGTTGGCGCCATACTTTTATTGTTCTCGGCGGTTGGTAGCTCGTCTCCCATATTTGTAGATGGGTGAACGTGATTTGATTTGAAATCTTGTTGTAATTTACACGTGGCGAGTATAAGAAACTTGATATAATAATAATGATAAAAAGTTATGCTACTAAAAATTCATAGGTGTAAAAGACATCAACGATCAAGTTTTTAGAAAGTGTGTTCTTTAGTAATGCTAGATTTAATAATAGTGTGTTTGACGAACCCGTTGGATGAGTGGCAGGAGTGCTTGCCTAACGTCTCAGGGGCCCCGGGTTCGATTCCCGGCGGGGTCAACTTTGGAAATTTTAATGTAATTTTCAAAATTGACTCTGTTCTGGATTTGAAAAGTAGTGGTAGGGCACACTGCGTTTCGCAGTCATTTGGGTAGCCCGTCTGGCGGCAGTAACCACCACCTTACAGAATATCACCGTGAAATAACAGCATTATGTGCTGTTGTGTTTCGGTGAGTGAGTAAGAGATGCCAGAGACCATTACCCCATCCCTTCCTTATCCCTTATCCTTAATCCTTCCATGGTCGGTAGCGCACTTGTAGCTTGTGTTATAGGCGACGATAAGGTGACAGTAAGTAAATAACCGTCTTCTAATAATATTTTTCGTTTCTAAATGCTTTATTTACAAAAAATTGCACTTTGTAAAATGCTGGTACACATTTTATTCTTCTTTCAATGTCTGATTCCGTTTAGACAATATAATAAAATCTGACAATAAAATTAATATCTCAAATTGATATTGCACTTAATTAAACTTGATACACACTGGACAGTCGCTCAACAAGTAGCAATTCTTTAATGACAAGTGCCCAATTGACAACGTTACAAGAGCCCACGTGATTTCATTCATTGTGCGCCTTTCAAAAATACAGATGTAAAATGATTATGTAGTTTGGTGCGATTGCTCGTGATAAAACTTTCAATAAGAAACATTATTATTGCTCTTCACTAAATATTGATTACAATTTTTTTATATCACATAATGAGGAAAAGTTTTTATTGTTTACTTGAAGGATTTAAGGGGAAGCTTTACTCTGATTTTAAAGACAAATCATCGAACGGCTGAAGAAATCCCTAGATTCTACAAAAAGAGTTAAGGGGTACAAAGCCAGCATAAGATACTATATATTGTTTTTGTTGGCGCTACCACATACAGTGTTCCTACCATCCAAAAGGTTCGACGAACCTTTTAAAGTGCTTGCTTTAGCGCTGTGACTCAGGGTTCCGCGTTCAATTCCCGGTTGGGCAAACTTTGAAAATATAACTACTTTTCAAAGTTGAAGTTCAAACTTTAAAAATGTTTTTAACTTTAAAACTTTTTAAAGTTGAAGTTGTGTTGTGTGAAATTGAAGTTTGTGTGAAGTTTTGCCCTCTGTCCGTTGTAATTATATTGTAAGGTTATCCTATGACACAAATCACAAGTGTCTAAGTTAAGTACCTACTTATTTTGGGGACCAGCATATATTGGTGTGTAAAGTCTTTGTAATTTATTTATTTTAATATTAGATTAAACAAGTATTTAAATAAGTATTTTATACTAATTGACAAATGTTAATTTTGTAAAGCATTTTGTTATTTTTATTAATGACAAAAAAATATTCTAAAATTCCCAGGGCCTCGAACTCCCATTGCTTGCTAAACGTCACTTTTTATCACAACCCCGATAAAGACGTTGGCACTAATTAAAACCCCCAAACTGTTCAGAATGCGTAACGCATTAATATTTATGAATGTAAACAAGAGAAACCTGACGCAAAAGTTAGAAATAAAGCATTTTTACGACGCGAAAAACCGTCAGCACATTCAAAACGATCATTGTAATCGACCCATTCTAATCATCAACGTTACAACAAGAGACGCAGTAAAAAATTGAAACAGTGCATTATAATAATAAGGCATTGATGAAATGCCGATTAATTAACATGATGCCTCAGTGGGGAGTCCCCGTCGAAGTGGTGCATAAATAACGCATTTCCCACAATTACAAAATGGTCCGGTTATTTGGTAAAAAGCGATTTACCGCTCGTTTTGAACACCCCGTGATGTCGGCTGCGGTCAGCGGGGTGCTATTGCCACTAGAACGAAATGCGTAAAGGACGAACGCGTTGATCGAGTTCTTAAGTTTGCTGAATCAAGGATCTCGAGTTCGATCCCTGGCAAAGTCAACTTGGGAAACTATTTTTCGACTTTTTTATTATATTTCAGCTTTGATGTATGAAATTTTAATCAGTTCGTTATGTGATTGATTTAAAAGAACATAATTTACTGTCTATTCTGTTCTATACATGTATTTATTGCAGCCAGTCCAGCTCAGTTTGTAATTGTACAATTCAATGTGCCCTAATAATACAAATATATTGAAACATTAACGAATTGTAAATGTGAGCTTCCAAAGTTAACTATAACAATAAATTAATGTTTTACTTCCTACTTACTTACTGGTTACAATTGATTGCATATCTTGGTATTTGCTCTTTACAAGTTCACATGAAGCTTTCACAGTAAATACATTCTTTTCTTGACCTTGGCTATGCCGTTCATGTCTCACGGATATACCTATGTATATTTATATTATGATTGCATACCTCAAAGATCTTGATTTTATATCAGTTACTTCTTATTATAATCACTACTACAACAGAGAAACATTGGAATTTTTTTAATAAGAATTACGCAAAAAAATGGAACAACTAAGTTAAATTCAATATAATGCCACAATATATTAATTTCATACTCGTATTATGAAATTAATTAATATACTGTGATAATGCATTACTTTTTTTTTCTTGTATACATTTTTATGTTTTATGTCATGAGTAGATATAATGTGTTTATTAATAAATGCTGTTAAAAACTTGTAGTTTTAAATCACATTACACTTATTATCTAGTTTAATCTGCTGTGAAGGCAATAACGTTGAGCGATTAGCGTCTAAAATTACCACTGTTATAACGTAACTAAACGCTTCTATTAAAACTTGATAGATTTTATAATGGAAAAACTTCATAAAGATCTAAACTTTATTCAGCTCAATATCGGCGAACATATGCACTTAAACAAGATTACAAGCGCTCCGTTTTTTTTTTTTTCTTTTCTTTTAAGATACCGAGATCAGTTAATACAGCTAACGGAATGAAGTGGCAATGAAATTACCAGATCGCTTAGTGAAGATGCTTACCATTACTTGAGTATAAAAGTTCTTCACTTAATAAAGAAGTAGATTTTATACAGAAACCAGATATGCAACATGTCGGCTTCCAGTTCCAAAATAATCGCTGGCAAGAATTTAAATAAGGTGCCAATTAGAAGGAGGGCTGCAAGTGTAGTGGCATTCACCGATGTCTTTAAATAATTTTATCTGTGGGACATTAAGTCTTTGACATTTATTACTTAACAATAAAATCTGGGTAGCGGTGGCTTGTTTCTTTCTCATGTCGTTGCCATTATAAGCAATAAAAAACTCGGGAGCGCCCAGCGTCACTTTTTCTTGGGCGGAACTTCAAACTTTCTTTCAGTTGACAGTTAAAAGGAAATTCTAAGAGGCAACTCTCTAGTAACAATAAAATTTATCTTTTCTTCTAAATTCTTCTTTCAAATTTCGACAGTGTTATACTAGAAATAAAAGGTTGGCATACAGGCAGACGGTTCACTTGTTAGTAGGTGGCTACCGTAGCCTATTAACTTGACTCTGCATCAATCATTGCCTGAATAATTGCCGAGCAATACGCGAGAAAACTTCAAGGATTCATATATTTTTTAAAGTAATTTTCACGTATCGCTCACCACACAATGGCTGTGGGTGGCGCAATGTAAAAACCTACTTTTGAAACGCGAAACAATAAATCAAAGTACAAAAAAATACGTGTTACCGCCGATCCGTTGTTTACACATACGCACCGACATTGTCGCGAGACTTAAAATACCACGGCACCTCACCTCACTTGTTTAAGAGGAATACATTCATATCTTTCGTATGGTAACGACATGCATAAATGTATGGCATGATACCACACATATGATATATGGATTCATAAATCGAAGTCTAGCTAAATGAAGCGAGCGGCCGTGTCGTCATGTTTTTAGACGTGCTTTTGATATCCATTTTTTACTAAGAAATTAATTAATATTGGATTTTTGTTTGATCACAGATGATTTACGTAAGTTACGCAATTATAAATTGGGCTGCCTATTGACTTCAGTAACCACCACATAGAAGGCCACAGCGACTTGTGGTGGTCCATATTAATAATTGTTCCTAAACTATAGTTTCTTAATTATAAATCATTGCGTCGTCTCATAATATTTCAAAATTAATAATGCAATGATTATGAACTCTGTAGCTGTCCCTTAAGCGGTCAATGTCATTGTAATAAGTATTTCTTCTTCCTCATTACCCTACCGCCCAAATCGACAACGTTGTACGAAGACAACAAAAACGGCAAATGACACACGTCAATATACGAATTCACTTAGCGAGATTGAGAAGTGAAGGATGTTTTTGTAACCAAAAAGTGCTCTAATTGATATTTTATTCAACACGCACTGGGTGGCGGAATATAAAAATGTACGTAATAATGAAAGCGACACCAACCAACATGGCTGCAACGCTCTTTTGTTTATATAAATATTACATTCAACGTTTCATATGGGATGTATATTTATTAGGATCTCACGAGTATTATACTCCATTACGATTTTCACTAAAATAAACATTTCCATTACCTTATTTCTATATCTATGTTTAAGCAATGATAGCGCAGACCCAAGTTAGAATATCGGCCCTACTTGCAGTTCTGAGTATTTTTCTATTGCACGTTTGTATTATAAAAGAAATAAGGATAATTTTTTTAACGGATAACATAAGCTTCAAAATATGTAAACTCGCCACAGCCCGGAATAGAACTTTCTTTTTTAATTTAAATACCTACATAATAAGACCATCGTGTAACAAGTAAATGCCTTTTATTTATAACATGTTCCAAAATGTATTTTTTATTATTTTACATACCAGTAGTTAACAATGGGTACCTGCTACCACATTACCTTACAGCAGATGTTACATCACATGCCCAATTAAAAATAATAACACGATTGACTTCCAATATAAGCAAACCCCTTTCATCAAAACAAATCTTGATGTCTTATTTTAAAATTCCCACAAATTACATGTTTCATCAAGTTGAAGAAAACCTTTTTATTTTATTGGACTATATTGCGTGTGGCATTGTCTAGAAACAATTTGTTAGTTTGATAACAATATACATGAATAAGGATTGGATTCAAAGAAATAATAGTAACATTACTTTTTGTCCCACACATAACAGTAGTAGATAGCATAGCTCCGATTGTACTTAAAGAATTTGTATCAACCCTTTTTTAATTTTTTATATAGGCATAAATAATTCTTGTCTCGATCTGATTGGATCAGTTAAACAGTGACAAAATACTTGCGTCGATCCCCCTTTGTCGTGACGTTGGTTTTGTACATCCCGAGATCTGTCCCACGATATTTAGTCTCATGTCATTATTATTAAGACATCACTTACCCGGTGGCTGAGATGTTACTACAGATAACTAAAATTTCAATCATTTATAAAACAGTCTTGATTAAATGAACGAAACAAAGTTACGAGTCTAAGAAATACTGTTTTTTTTTTAGTATTGGAAGTTGATTTCCGTTCAGATGTTTTTTACGACCTGTAGTATACAAATAAATATAGTTTCATTCATAAAAACAATCTGCCAGTTAAACATAAATATCACAAGATATTGCTGATGAGCTTACTGCATATTCTAATTAGCACATTAGTTTAGTGTTAAATCTCTCATATAGAGATCATATAGAGATTAAGTTACCTTTACCTCAATTATCTCAACTATTAATTATTTCAATTAACAAAGTTGATTTTGGTTTAGTAATATTACATACTTAACTAGATTATATTGCTCACAATATAATAAATATGTCAATGTACATAACGACTAAAACGTCTGCTTAGTAAACTCACTACTAAGTAATTAATTTTATTCGTGATCGTTTCTTCAAGTACGTTTAGATTTCTGAGAAGCAATGATGATACTAAGACTTCCATAGCACATTACAATAGACATCTAGGTCACGTAAAGACATTTCCACTAATATAACATTTTCAAACTTAACTTCTTAAGGTCACTATAATATTTTTTATAAAGCGTTTTTACGCTCGATTTGAGACGGGCAACAAATTTGTTACATTTTGTCTCCACAATGTTGACAAATCGATGCTCAATCGTCTAAGAAAGGATCGGCAAACACAAAACGGTCGGTCCATGGAAATACTTAATTAAATAACAGCCCTCAATTAAATTGTAACGTCTCAGCGAATTTCCCTGAAAGCCTCTCTCTTGGTGGTCTCACAGATAACAGAGTTAGACCCACGTGAATTTTATGACGAGCACTAAATGTTACATTTTAATGATTTTATCAATTAAAAAGTAATTCTTTGCGAGCAATCTTCGTTAACTAAGCCTGTAAAATTATATGCGACAGTATGCTCCGTGGGAATTCTGTACTAAACAAAATATGGGTAAGTTTGTATATATAAAAACAATTACTTCATTGCACTTAGAGTCTCCATAGCTCACATGGTTTAGCCCTAAGTCACTGCCCAGTACTCTAGACTCTGAATTATCTGTGGTGCGAACAATATTGGTTGCCATAATGCGTAGTGTTAAATATAGATGATATATTATTATGGAACAAAATCTACTATTAGCTTCTGCTCTGTAATAAGTGTTAGTTGTTATTGCAGCTTTCAAGCCAAAAAAACACTGAATCAAAATCGGTCCATCCGTTTGGGATCTACGAAACAATAGATACATACACAGATACACAGACACACACGTTAAACTTATAACATTCTGTTTTTGCGTCGGGCTTTAAAAAATGTGCTGTTAAGCGTATACCTGTGAATGTGTACTTTCTTTTGTCTATAAATGAAATTAAATTATAAATTCTTTCGTTTGATCAATTAGGTACGCATCAAGGTGTCTTTCCAATTAATGTGGTTTTACATTTTTACACCGCTAATAAAATTATAGAGTATTCATAAAAAATAGATTATACATAGAAATAAATAAGTTATTAAATTGATGAGCGGCTTTATCCTTTTACAAAAAAGGCGTTAACTACGAAGAATGGAATCATATTTGTGTTTAATTAAGAAATTTTCATGCTATAAAAGGCACGATATAATAATGCGGAGGAATAAAAAAATGATCCGCATCCACTGGGGCGGAGTGAAAAAGGAAATAAAATTATATCAGAAGCCGAATTAATAATCACTTCTTATAACTTAGTTTTTTTTTTTATTAATTCTTATTCCTATAAATGTTAGTCATGTTCTGTGTTTCTATTTTGGAGTTGGTACAACTGCTTCAGTTAAACAAGGGTCGCAAGGAAGAGACATGCTGGTCGAAGGAGGAAGTCGTGACTCGTGGTTACGTAACCTCCGGAAGTCGACCGGAATTGTCTCGGTCGAGAAACTGACATAGACAGGTTCAAATACCTTCAGGACTTAGCAGATACTGAGTAAGAGAGAGAGAGAGAGTGAGACAGAGGTCGGATATAGCCATTTTTTGAAGTTATTTTTTATAATATTTCAAATTGAACAATGCAATAACTTAACTGAGGCCACGGTTGGAGAGTAAGTACAGATGAATCGTATTATCAGTGATATGTTTGCATTAAAACTGCCTCCGATCAGCTTTGCTGTGTCTAATTCACACAGCAAGAGATCTCTCATGCTGTGCCTTTGTCAATGTTGAAGTCATTAATCAAAGTTAAATTGCCTCCTTCTACTGATATGTTAGCATTAGATTCGCGCTTGTTTTCGAATAGATTTTGTGTATTTTTTAAGGACGGAGGTAATGTGTTTTTCTCTCTATTTCGTAGAAAATAAATTCGTTCTTCATGTCTATTCGATTGTGCGTACTTTTTTAAGGTTTGTTACGTTTTTTATTTTGATGATTTATACTTAAAGTATTCGATCTTTTTAAGAAAAGGTTTATGTTTTATTTAAATCTATTTCTTATTTAATTATTTATTTTAATCTGAAATGAAAAATGAAATAAACTTTTAACTTAAAATTTTATACCTACATACATCGAAAGGAAAAACACAGTCACATTTTACTTTTCTATAATGCACACGTTAATAATAACGAATTCCGCTTCTTTAAATATTGTTAAGAAAAATAAACTCAAATCCATAAAAGTAAATCTATTAGCTCTGAAGAAGCGTTCAAAAAAGCCAATATGAAATCATAATAAAGACGTATTCCTAACACGTCATTATGCATTACTTTACTGAAATAAGGACAGTCTTACGAGTATTGCAGCAGCAACGACTTTTTGTTTCATAAAAATTACCACACATAACGCGTCCTTAGCCTTTTTGGAATGTAAAGTGAGTCTCGCCCAGCAAGAAATCTATTGTAAATATGTTTAAATATGTATGTGTGTCTGTGACTGAATGCACAAAAACAAATAACGTCAATGTAAAGGACGCTGCGTGTCGCCGGTGACTGATCTCACAAACGCTCCATACGTCAAGTATGTGGCGTACAAACCCACTTGTTCTAGACTAGTACAAGTCGCCAAACATGTTGGATGCTGCGGCATTAAACATGGCGGTGGACTCTAGGTGCACTCGCGACGTGAATACTAATGAACACCGCGAACTATTTTAGAACATACCATTAAGAAACAGGTCACATAATGTAGTGGTTCCGATCAGGCCTACGTACACTTTGTTGGAATTATTAAATTGCTAGAAAGAGACGCACGCATGGGCGGTGGTCGTGCGAGAATGAGACGTCTGACGGTATTGGCAGGTGTCACGATACATCTGCGCGTGCGCACTGACCGGCACGTGCGCCCCCACCAAAGACTTTCAGGCCGAAAGTGACTGTAAAGTCTCACTAATTGCCCAGACTAGTTGTTTCCCTCAACACCAAGTATATTTTGTATGCGATGATACGATGTAGTCTTATATGATTTATGCTCGAGCAGCGGAGATAAATTACTTCGATATGTCAATCTCAATCATAATTGAAAAGTAAAAGGAACGCGATTTTCCATTATCATTAAGAGCAACGAGCCGGCACGAGCGGTCGCCAATTTTGTGAGCAATTTCATAAGCAGGAAGGTAGCTCGTGCGACAGGCTGATTTCAATAATAAATCGGCTACAACGTTTGTTCGGAGCTCTAGTCTGAAATTATCGACATTGGCACTCGACGTGATGGGCGGTTCCAACGGTTCCTTGAAGACGCACTGAATTTTTATAGCGGTAGCAGGAACCGTCGATTAAGGGGTTATTAACTTTTGGCACTTACATCTTTCCACATTCAACATGATCGTTACACGTCAGTGAGGATATCGATCCCAAAATCCCTTTTAAACAATGAGGTCGCCGTTCAATTAACTGCATGAAAGTCATTTCATAATAAAAAAAAGCCTCTCTTATCTTGGAGATTACTCAACGCGATACGGCGCATTATTCAGGACGCACGTCGTTTTCATATAAAAATTTATTCAGCCGTTGGTATCATCACCGCTTCCCAGCTCACTCGTAACACAGTATTAACGTCTATCAACATCACCAAACTATCAATCCTTTAAAATGTACCGTAAATGTAGGGAAGCAAAAAATTTAGTCAAAAAATTTTAACACCTGAAATAAAGGGCTTGTTAAAAAGCTATTAATATTTTTAGACGTATTCCAATAAACGTTTTAACACCTTTTCTTTAAAGGTATCATTAGGTTTATTATTGGCTGCGAGCCTGCTCGATATTCGAGTTGTAGAACGAGTTCGATTTTTAATAAATAACGAGTGATCGTTATTGCTGATTGACCGTTATTGTTTTTTTGTCATTCTGACCGCTAATAGGTATTACAAAGTACACAAGTTTTGTTCAGGCTTGTGAGGCTTGACACACAACTTTATTTGAGAACTTTATTTACATGTGTTGGATTTATGTGGGACTGTTGTTTATTAGATATGAATTTAAAATAGACGTACACAGAGACAGATCAAGCGGAAAGCCGAAAAATTTATTAATCTGTAAGTTAATAAAGCAATCGGAGACTTCATTAAGGAGTTTAAATTTTATCTGCGCATTTTATGTTAACCACCGAGAGTGAAGCGGGTACTCTCCGATACCGAATCGTACTAATTGGAACTTTGTAACCAACTAATTAGAATAAGTTGTGGTCCTCGATCGAAATT
Source organism: Synanthedon formicaeformis (assembly GCA_945859745.1). Classification (NCBI taxonomy): domain Eukaryota; kingdom Metazoa; phylum Arthropoda; class Insecta; order Lepidoptera; family Sesiidae; genus Synanthedon; species Synanthedon formicaeformis. The sequence continues at coordinate 9,389,879 of OX243957.1, forward strand.
TATTTTGAATCCGCGCCGCAGTGAAAGTGACCGTTCGTCTTTTAATTAAAATCGTTAAGTTCGATTTTAAGGAGATGATTATCGACACCTTTCTTCAAATATTACACTTTATGTGTGTGTTTTTATTACCATGCTTAGGTGTCTAAGTAAAATTAAATTAGTGTTTTTTTAAAGAAAAATTCACACAGAGAAGAAGACATTATAAATTTCGTAGTTAATAAAATGAGTGGTGGTGTTTGATAGCTCTACTTTCAGGTTGAACCTTGGTTGTGTTGTAGTTTCATATTTATAATTAATATATAAATAACACACGACAATGCATGATTTGTTTTATAATTACTGTATTCAAAATTGTATAACATGAATTCTCGTTATATTATCGTCCATAAGCTTCTCTTAAGAGCGGGTATAAAGAGAAATAGCCAATCCTAGATTTGAATTTTATCTAAGTAAACAAAGTCTAATTAATTTTTTTTAAATAGATAAATACATTATAAATGAAAGTGATGACTGTAACAGAAAACATAATATAATGAAATTTTCTCGATAGAAAAAAAATCACCAAGTGAGCTCTCATTTCCATCGATTTTAGTTTTATTTTCAAAATGACACACATTACAAAGCTAAAAGTGTATCAGTAATTTCACTTCACATATTATCTAAGGCTGTATGTAACAATTTTTTCATTTGACATTGTAGTTTACGAATAATTAATATTTAATACTTTTGGTACTTATAACATTTTTATTGAGCGAGTTGCGCTATCTTCCGTCGCATGTTGTGCGTAGTTCTACGTATTTTGTGTCACTGTCATGTCCAAGGGGCCACGCGGGTGAAATTACAAATTTTGTTTGCTTTATACCCACTCTTAATGGACATTTCGAAAAAGATGAAAAACACTGAGCCATAGTAAAGTTCATTTTATATTTCACCCACGATTTATATCAAACTCATTAAGTAGCTCGCCCTTACATTCTCATGGTAAATGACTGTTATTTCATTTGTCAACCCTAAATAATCCATAAGGGTCGAAAGGACACTAACGGACATCGAGTTCCTGTAGTCATTACCTATTGAAACCAAAGCGTTCATGTGGTTAAAGCAATTACATTTTTCACACTTTACCCCTTTAGATGCCAGTGCGATCATTAATAACATACAATTTGTTTGGTTGAGATTTCAATATCATAAATCGATTGGCTCTAAGAAAAATAAAAAAATACTCTTATGCAATTTTTCTTGGGACAACTTTCATCACTAAGTATTATACTTAAGTACATTATTTTATATTAAAAATTGTGGTGGCAATCTGACGGTCCACTCGATGGTAATTGGCTATCATCGCCTATAAGCGCATCAAAGTCTACATGCAGCTTCAGAAAAACAAAATCACAAGCAGTTATTTTACAGTGAACTTCTGTAGGGGATGTTTTCTGCCGATAGACGGGTAACATAGGTAGCCTCGTATTTAGTTTATTATCGGGCAGGTCCTGTCACTTCTAAATTTTCTGACCTCAGGTTAGGTACCAATTTAATTGTACAATCGTTTATTTGCAACAAATATAATCTACATATTTATCTTTTATTTCTACAACATTTGCAAGACTCGCTCAACATATGAGTAACAATTAACTATAACATATTAGCATTACATAACGTACATTAACATAACAAACTATAACCTGGTATAGGTATTGGTTAAAGTTAAAATTTGCAAAATTATTTTTTTTTGCATTATATTAACTCTACTGTACTTACTTATGGAAATGTACAGGGTGTATGTGAAGATAACCATGTTGTTAAAATATGTTAGAGAAACAAATAAAATACAATTTGGCATATGACAAAATATTTCCCATCATCTCCAGAACCAGATCGCATGATGATTAGACTCCCCGATAAAATGATTACCGTGTGACTCACGGAAACATAATTTGCCTACATCATTTGTTTAGATTATCATTAGTGAGGTGGGCTTGAAATACCCACAGTCGAAAGTGTAAGGGTTAATGGCAATTTCAAAAGTTCCCACACGTGATACGGCACTGATTTCTGTATTTGCTGGATCCGATTATTGCTTACTTCCTACTTCCGTCTCCCATTTCACACAATATATTTCGTTATATAATTATTATTTTTTTGGTATCTGTATGTGACATTCCATCTTGATAATGATCATTATCTAAATAGCGTTTATAGCATTTTGCCTAATTTTTTAAACTTATTATATTTTATGATTGTCTTACATAATTTGGTCTTTCGAGCCGGGTTGCAAAATTAAAAGTAAAGTTACAAGCATTTTACGACAAATTGTAACCAAGGAAAATAGTGACAGTACGCCTTCAACAATCCATTGACAAGATAACATGACGCGATGACAAGACAGCAAAGAACTACTTACGAGTGTATAATTTTGAATATGGGTCAGTAAATGTTTAAAATACATTCACTTATGCAAATAATGCGTGACAAACAACCATTAACACGAACTGTAAGGTAAATTGCATGGACCACCACAATGAGACGTCGATGGCCGCGTGCAATTTGCCTTTGAGGCTACCGGCGGCGATCGGTTTCTTATCAGCACCGCATAGAAACGATAAAATCTCCGCCGGCGACGAT